>CM077645.1:96458349-97737099 GCA_039707465.1 Rhabdophis nuchalis
CCTCCCTCCCTCCCTCTTGCTTCCTTCCTTCTTCCTTCCTCTTGCTCCTTCCTCCCTCCCTCTTCCTCCTTTCCTTCCTTCCTTCCTTCCTTCCATCCATCGATCCTTCCTTCCTTCCTTCTTCCCTTCCTTCCTCTTCCTCCTTCTTCCTCCCTCCCTCTTCCTCCTTTCCTTCCTTCCTTCCTTCCATCCATCCTTCTTCCCTTCCTTCCTTCTTCCCTGACTTCCTCTTCCTCCTTCTTCCTCCCTCCCTCCCCCTTCCTTCCTTCCTTCCTTCCTTCCTTCCTTCCTTCCTTCCTTCCTTCCTTCCTTCCTTCCTTCCTTCCTTCCTTCCTTCCTTCTTCCCTTAAAACCGGATGGCAGTCTCTGAAGTTCCCAGTCTAACTGGCTGGTGTCAAGGAATCCCTCACTCGCTCTCCCTCTCTCCTTAGCCAGCCTGGCGTGACGGATTAAACATCAACTAGTTAAATAAAAATTAATATCAACGGCTTCCTAACTTCTAATGTCATGTTGTTTATAACTAATGAACTGATTAGGGGGATAAACATCTTCGGAAGACGAAGCGGCTGCTTCTCGCGGCTCTTCGTCAGAATCGTCAGCTTCACCCGGCTCTTCGGCGTTGGCTTCAGGGCGACCCATCCCTGCGCCCCCCCCCCACACCGCCATCCAAGCAGCCGCGGAGGGAAAGGGGGACGTGGCGCCCAACGCTGTGGGGCGGCAGGAAGGAGGGGAGCGGGGCGGTGTGTTTGGGAGCAAGGGCTTAGCTGGGTTTAGAGGCGGGAGGTTGAGGGTGTTTAAATTGTCACGGTTCCCATGGCAATAATGAGCAGCAAAGCTTGGCCGGAGGGCGGAAAATTATTCTTACAAAACTGGGGAGGGAAGAGAAAGTGGGGGGGGTGGGGTGGAGAGAGAATCTCTTCCTTCTCTTCCGAATCCAGTTCACGGCCGGCGCTCCTTTCAAAGTAACTTTGATGAGAGTTAGACGAATGTCCCGTCTTACAAATGATTAACTTTCCAAAGTCCCGACTTTTTCAAAAACTACATGGGACCAAGCTACAAGCTTAGAACGCTCTTCGGGTCCGCGATCAGATGGGTTTCGCCAGCAAGCCAAGGTCTCTTTTCTTTGGCTGAGATTCGTAGCCCAGTCAGATCGCAGGGTCTTTGGGCGACCTTAAACCGGGGTGAAATCCAGCAGGTTCTGACAGGTTCTGGAGAACCGATAAAGGAAATGTTGAGTAGTTCAGAGAACCGGCACGCAAATGCCACCTCTGGCTGGCCCCCTCCCATCTATTCTCTGCCTCCCAAGTCCCAGCTGATTGGGAGGGAATGAAGATTTTGCAGTACCGTATCATTCTCCTGGAGTGGGGAGGGAATGGAGATTTTGCAGTATCCTTCCCCTGCCATACCCACCAAGCCATGCCTACCAAGCCACACCACACCTACCAAGCCAAGCCCACAGAACAGGTAGTAAAAAAAATGAATTTCACCACTGCCTTAAACCTGCTTCTCCTCCAGGTTGACAGTTGGAACCACGCCTGGTTTTCCCCCCTTCTTTTTCCATAAAGTATCGTGAGTCTAAGAAAGAATGTGACACCCCCCACCCCACCCCCAAGACGACTTTTTATAATTTTGTTCAGCAACACGTTCGGTTGACAAGACCAGAATAGCAGGGAGGGGGGGGGGACAATGTTAAAAACGATTTTAGCAAAAGGAAACTTTAATGGAAGAATCAATGGGACAATGGTTCATTTTTTCCTGGGGTACCTAGTTGGAAGTTGAGACGCTTTCCATCAAGGAAATGGGGTTAGTGGAAGGGTGCTCTCTGGAGTATCCCAAATGCATTCGTTTTTTTGCCATTCTTAGTTTAGGAGGGCGTTAGACAACTATATCTCAGAGAGACACAGCAGGAAACGTTTTAAGGATCGGTTTGACTGGCATGAAATCTGGCTTGAAATTTTGCCAGATATTGCGAAAGGGGAATAGGCATTTATATTGAAAGGTACCTCTTAAGAGATCGTTTATACAGATATTTCAGAGGTTGTTGTTGCTAGTTGCAAAGTCGTGTCTTACCCATGGACAATGTTCCTCCAGGCCTTCCTGTCCACTACCGTCCTCTGGACGTCATTCAAGCTCACACAGACTGCTTTGGTGACTCCACCCAGCCACCTCATTCTCTGTCGCCTCCTTCTTCTTTTGCCCTCAATCTTTCCCAGCATTAGGCTCTTCTCCAGGGAGTCCTTCCTTCTAATTAGGTGGCCAAAGTACTTGAGTTTCCTCTTCAGGATCTGGCCTTCTAAAGAGCAGTCAGGGTTGATCTCCTCTAGGACAGACTGGTTTGATCGCCTTGCAGTCCAAGGGACTCGCAGGAGTCTTCTCCAGCACCAGAGTTCTTTGGCGCCCAGCCTTTCTTATGGTCCAACTTTCGCAGCCATCCATTGCAACTGGGGAAACCATGGCCTTGACTATGCACACTTTTTTTGGCAGGGTGTTGTCTCTCCTTTTTAATATGCTGTCTAGATTTGCCATAGCTTTCCTCCCCAGGAGCAAACATCTTTTGATTTCTTGGCTGCAGTCAGGGGTACCCTCTTAAATAAGAGATCTTTTACAAGCGTCTTTTCCATCACTCATCTTGGTCTCCTCTGGGAGAGAAAAAAGCAGGGGGACACAGAACAGTTGCTCTTCTCAGGGGGTTTCCCCTAAATGCTAGGGGTGGGGGGGGGGAATTTACATCACCTGGGATGAAACCTCCTGGAAATGTTCTGGCAAGATGGCAATGCTCCCAGTCCGTCCGTCCCCCCAAGTCCCCCTTTCGGTCCATTTTTGATGCTCTCCTACTCAGGTCCTGCTCTGCATCCCTCAAGAAATCTTCCAAGCTGGAATGCCACTCCGAGAATCCACTAGAGAAAGAAAATAAGGGCAACAAAGGAAAGGAGAGAGGAAGAGGAGGGAAGAGGAGAAAGGGTAAAGCAGAATAAGTAAGAGAGGGGAAGTAAGAGCAGGAGAGAGGAGAAGGAGGAGGAGAAGGGAGGAGCAGTGGGCGAAGGGGAAGGGAAGAAAGAAAGAGGCAGGAGAGGAGGAGAGGAGAAGGCAGAGAAGGGAGGTTGGGAAGACGTAAGGTGTAGTAGGGGTTGTTGCAAAACAAGACTGAGATAGTAGGTGGCAAGAAAGTGACCCCAACTGTATTTTCTATATTTGTAAGAAGATTGTGATAAATGACAATACTTAATAGATATATGTTAATAGTATTTATATTTGGGAATGTATATGAAAGGAAAAAATAAAACTTTATACAGAAAAAAGAATAGAAGTCCTCCAAGCTTCTTCTAGCCTAGGAGTATTATTGGGTGCCATGGAGCAAGAGGGGGGGGGGATTTGCTAGCCAACAAGTCTTCCCCGATGAATTTCTGACAGACAGGAAGTCTACCCGATGTTTTCTGGGCATATCAGCTGGGCACAAGCTGGGCAGTGTCCCTTTTGGTGTTGCACTCTACTTGGCTTTTTTGTCCCGGAGCTCAGTGGGATGACACAGCGGTGGCTCTCCTACATAGCTGGGACGACGCCTTTTCTTCCCTTTCTCCCTTTCCTTTTTTCTTGCCTTAGCTCCACGCTTGTAGTTGGGGTGGTCGCAGCCAAGTCAGCAGAGCGAGGAGATGGCCAAGGGGAGGAATATGAACGGCTGCAGCTGATCTGGCCGGCTGGAGACCAGTGGGGAGACGCACTGGGGCCTGGTTCACAGCTGTAGCAGGAAAGCAGAAACAGGAGAGTGGGTGAGCAGCTCCAACGGTTATTTATGGACTTAGAAAGGGGCGCACCCATCCCCAGAACAGCGACTTCTTGCAGTCAGTCCCCAAGTGAGTGCAATTTGCCCCAAACTCTGCTTCTCTGACTCAATCTCCTAGTTGAAGGAGCGGCGCCAGGAGTTCATCCTGAGCAGAGGGCAAATATTTGGGTTCAGGAACCTCCGCCGCCTTCACTCAGGATGCGTCGACTTTTGCCGGCTATGGACGGCAGGGTGTGGAAGAAGGCACCTTTTCCGCATTTCCCCAGGCTACATTTTAGCTTCGCGTGAACCAAGGGTGAGCGCCAGCCTGGAAGGGAGATGTTGTTGGGATAAAGGGGGAGGGGGGGGGGCGAATTAAGAAGCCAAAGCTTCCGTTTTCAAAACGGGCGGAGGGGGGTGGGAGGCAAGCCAATTCAGGGTGTCCCCAGAGGTGGTTTTATTTTTCAGACTTTGAGGTGGTGGTTTTTCCAGCAGGAAGAGAAAGAACTTGGAAAATTGGTTTTGCTTAGCCTGGTGACTGAATTCGCTACTATACAGGCATTTTCAACAGTCACTTTTAATTAGTGTGGTGCTAATGTCTATTTCACCGCTTAAAAGGCTCTTATTTATATACATATACATACATATGAACATACATACATACGTATGTATACTTACAAGGCTTTTAGTTATATACATATAAATAAATACATTCATACAGAAATAAATACATACATATATAAATACATACATACATATGTATATATGTATGTACACACACACACACACACACACACACACACATATATATATATATATATCAGCACAAAACGTAACACAAGTATATACATACATATATATATATACATAATTGTTCCACAACACCCTGTTAGGGCCCCAATTAAGGGAGGAGACATACTGTTTCCTTTTCTGCCTTTTGGCTCATCACCAGAGACCATCTAGACAGAAAGCCATGAGTTCCGTTGTGTAATTTTTTTATATGTGTGTTGCGTTTATTTATTAATCAGTTCAAAAAACGTAACATACATATACATACATACATACATACATACATACATACATACATACATACATACATATACATATATGTTAGGTTTTTTGAGCTGATCAATAAATACAGCATATGCATATATGTATATATGTATATGTACACGTATGTATATGTATATAACTAACAGCCTTGTAAGTGGTGAAATAGACATTAGCACCATGCTAATGATTAAAACTGACTTTTGAAAACCACACACACACACACACACACACACACACACACACACACACACACACACGGAAAACCAAACCCCACCAAATATCACGGATTATCTGAGCGTATTAAATATGCACATGTGGCATATTTGGGGATTTTAGACCATTGTCAACTGATGGACAGAAAGAAGCCCAGTGCAGAGAAGAAAATATTCAATTCAAATAAATGTTTTCATGTAGGTTTGCCGCTTACAACATGAAATAAGTCCTTCCCAGTCTTTTATTCAGCATTTTAGATTAAATATTTTTTAAATAAATAAATAAATAACATATGCCCTGTCCTGTTTGCAGTCCCCTCTGTTCTATTTCCCTTCTGTGTCTCTAAAAGATCTGCCCAAGTCGCTTTGCATCTGAGGTTTAAATAGGAAGATCAATAGAAAACAGTTGTAATGATCTAATTAATTATAGCAAAATTAAAAGCGAGTAGAAAATCAATCTCTGATGGTGTTGAAGATGGAATTAAATTGATAGTCCATCTGTTCACCTCCTAGACCGTATAAATTTGCAACCCAAGGACGGAGCTAATGGGATCAGGCTGCCGGGAATCTCTTCCGGTTTCACGCCCCCCCCCCTCCATTCATTCTTGAGTTCAAACTTGCAAAATCGGATCCTTTCACCGTTGCTCCTTCCCAAATTTGCTTTTCCCCCTTCCAGGTACCCACACTTCTGTCTTTCCCCCCTCCTTCTCCTCCCTCCCTCCCTCTCTCTTTCTCTTCGTGGAAACACTCACCCGCTGCGCCTGCCTGAAAAACCCTGCCAGTTTACAACTAGATAAACATTTACAGGGCCCGGTTTTCTTCCCTGTTTATGAAGATTGGATAAACCACTTCGCATGGCAAAGAAAAATTGTGGCCCCTTCCCCACTTATCCCCCCCCCCCGTTTTAAAACAGGCCCCATGACTGATGAAAAATAGAAGCAAAATAATTTTTTTTAAAGCGAATGCTTTCACTCCTCGACCCTAAGTCCACTTTCTTGAAGGCTTCCCCCCCCCCCTCCGAGATCGGGAGATGCGGATTGAAACGCCCAGCTCAGCTTGGCCGTGGTCCTGAGACTTCTTCAATCCTCTGCCAAACAATGGACGCGTCTTGTTGTTGTTTTTTTGAAAAGAAGACACCGGTTCAAAGGCGTTCATAAATTTGTACCGCTCTTAATCGGGAAGGAGGGAGAAAAAAAGACCACTGATATGAAAGGAAAACACGGAATCCTCTGAGTAAATGAATGGAGGAGGTTTCATTGAATGTTCGATTGAATTAAATCCAACGGTACCGTCCCCCCAGTATGCAAACATTAGCTTCAAGTACCCTGCCCGGGGCGAGGGGGGGAGGGAGAGTGAGGGGCTGAAGGCAATCGAGGGAGCCCTGGGAATGGCAGGAGTGACCGCCCTGCCTACAGATCTTGGCCGCTGAATTTGGTGCTGCTGGCTGCAGAGGAGAGTGGCAGGCTTTGGGGAGGAGGGTAGGCTGGGGTTGTGACAGCCTTTTGCTCCACGTACACCTTGGCCCAGCCAGGGTACAGCTCCTCACCCTTTCCTCCAGGAAAGGGCGCTTCTGCCAGCTGAGCCACCCAGCAGGTGCCTGGTGACCTTCCAAGCGAGAAAAAGGGGAGGGGGTATTTCTTTTTTTAAAAAAACACCAGCAGCACAGGCTAAAGCAAAAGTAATGGCACCGTTCATATCAGCAGCCTCGCCGCTCTCCACCCCTCCCGCCCTGCAGCCACAGTACCAGCCCCGCTACTCCAACAGACCGCTTTATCTTGCCGCCCCCCCCCCCGCCCTTCCTTACCCCTGTGGCTTTGGCTTTGCTTGTCGGCCTGTCGGCGAAAGCAGGAAGCTATTTTGGGGGGGGGGTTCTATCCTCCTCCCTTTCAGGGGTTAAAAATGAAATGGGGGGGGGGCTGCCAGAGCACTTTGAAATTAGTAGAGCAGAAACGCCGTCTATTTATTCCCTTAGATAGAATCACCTACCTAGGGGCGGGCGGCAGCCAAGCCAGGTAGTAGTGGGGGGGGGGGGGGTGTTTGATATAGGCCAAAAGTGGAAAGGCAAACCTGGGACACTCTTTAGGGTGCTCCAGCAGTAGCTCTCTAATACCGGTCTGTAAAGGGGGGGGGGGGAAATGGAGGTTAACGAGGTGGGGAGCATTATGAGAGCGAGAGAGGGATTTCGGTTGCGTGGATAACTAAATAGACTCTAGATCGCCTTGCCTGCTTGGGTAAACTGTCCGTCTTAGAACGCTGTTTCTAACCCCCCCCCCTTTCCTCTTCCCTTCCCCGTCCGCCTTTCTGCACACATTCTGCCCGAAGAAAAAGCTGCATTTCCAGTTCCCAGGAGAAAAAATTTTCCTTGGCCTTGACGGCGACTTTACAGCATTTTTCCTGCGGCTGTTCCTGGCAGCAAGGCGACGGTCGCCCTGTTCTCGGTTGTCGGCGCAAGAGAAAAGTTCTTTAGATAGTCAACCATACTTTTCCCCCCACCTTAAATTTGTTTTTTTTTAAGTCTTCTAAAGACGTACTAATCCTCTGATTAACTTGACAGCTCAAAACCCGATTCCCAACAAATCGCGAGAGCCTTTTCTTTTCATGTTGAACCTCGCTCGTTAAATTGGGCTGGAGAAAAAAAAAAAAAACGCCGTTCGGGGCTCTACGCCTTCCTTGTTTCACGAGGGCCGAACTATGCAAAGCGCGCAAATCGCCCCTGCGCGGAAAGTTTTCAAATGGCCGAAAAGTCCCAAAGCAAACCTTTCCTTTCTCTACAAGATATGAACCAAGAAAACGGCCGTCCGAACCAACGCCTTCTGAGCAAATCCTGCCATTTTTAAAATAAATAAATAAAAGTTTCTTCCTCTTTGAGACAAAAGAGGTCTTCCCCACTCTTCCACCCCCAGGGAAAGGGTTTCTCCCAGCAGCTTACCCTGAACCCGCTTGCAACGAATTGTGGAGCAAAGTTTGCCCAAGGCCGGCAGTCGTGAGCCGGGAGAGGAGAGCCGGTCTCAAGGCAGGGAAGTCGGCTCCCGCTTTTCGCTTGCCGGCGTTCGCTTGCCTGTTGGAGACGTGCGAAGCCCCCCCCCCCCCCCCCGGCGGCTGCGGCACGGAACGAAGGCTGAAACGAAGCCACGCAGGACCCGAAGAACCTGGCGGGCGGGCGAGGGAGGGTAGTGTCGGGCTGGTCTCAGGCAGCCTTCTCCCAGCTCCGTGGGCTTTCGTTTTCTCTCGCTTCTAGTCGAGAGAGAGAAGCAGCCGGTGCGCCTGGAAGGGTCTTGGTGCCGCCGCCGCCCGCATCCCCGTCCTTCCGCGCTCGCTTGATCCCCAAGAAACTCTCCGAGCTTCGCTGGGATCGCCCCTGGCTCTCTTGTAATCCCTAACCGGGGGTGGAGGTGCCAGGCCTTGCATTGGTCCACTAGTTCTATTTTTTTTCCCCCGTCCACCTGGAACAATTTCCACTTGCAATTAGCTTGGCTCTACTCTAGCTTTTAACTAGGGGATTCTCCTTTACTCCTTTTTATTATGCGTGGTTTGGTTGGGGAGTTGCACGACGCGGGCATAAATAATAACTCAAGATCCCGAATCTGCTAATCCATAAGCGTTTTATTAGATCATTGTTTTGGGTACCCTATATGTATATATATAAAATCCAATGTTTGAACATTTCTGAAGTTCGCTTAACTGAAGAAAGTTTTGCTTGGCGGATTAGTTCTTGGCAACACCATATAGGCGGCTTTTATCCCCTTTTGGATTTTAATGCTTCACTTTCTCCCTTTGGCTCCAGATATTTTCTGGTTGCCCCTTATTCATTCTCTCTCTCTCTCTCTCTCTCCCCCTCCCCCCACCCATAACAGTTCTTGCCAAAGTCAAGTGACTTGGACCATAACAGATTTAATTCTGAGATGTAGTGGTTTCCAGATTTTATACAAAGCAAGAACAATTTGTAACACAATGGTAATTGTCACTTAAGAAGGAAAATAAACTTTCGCCGGCTCTTCGCTTCTCCTGGCCAAGGCAAGCTCATTACGGGTTGGGAGGGTTAACTTGCAAGACAGAGAGTGAACTTTCCGTTTTGGATCCAGAAGGAAGGTCTTGTGCTACGACCAGTAAGGGCTTTGACAATTTACTGCTTAGGCAAAGCAATGGCTGAAAACAGAACTGGTCATCCTTCTTAGGGATGAGCTTCGTTGTCAAACGATAACTTGTATCACCTTCGTTTATTTATTTATTTAGTAAAGAAGTCACTTCATTCTGTTGAAATACATCGCCAACGTAATTTAAAATAATGAAATATTCGTGAGACATTTTGAGAATGTGCTGGTTGCATTGAAAACAAAGATACCACGATCCTGAAAAGAAATCAAAAGATAAGTATAGCAGGATTCTCCCCTCCCCCCTTCCTATTCGGGCAAATATTCTCGTTCCCGGAAATTGTCTAGATCAAATAAGGAAGACTTAGAAAAGAGAAAGAGAGGGAAAGAAAGAAAAAGAATTAGAGGAATTATGCTACTTTTTCAGAAGGCTATGCAATTAAGTCGAAGTCAGCTAGGAAGTTCGTAGAGTAACTTTTTGTCCACTTGACTTCCGGGTGCTGCTTAGGTTTAAGATCGGGAGAAGCTTCCTGTCTTTTGAAACCTTCCTTTTAAAGACTGACTTGTTTCAAAATCCTCACCCTTTCCTTTAGCCCAGTTTATTCCTGATGTCAACACCCACCCACCCCCGAGAATTTCCCACAACGGGCAAACTCGAGGCGTTTTGCTGATCCCCAGCATTTTCCCACACAGATCGGCCTGAGTTTATGGGGCCCTTGCAGCGAGAGGCTATATCGGGCCACGGTTTGCTTGCGACGTCTGTAAATCCAAATGTTTGTTAAAAAAAAAAAAAAGCCCCCAGGCCACGGAACGCCAACCTTGGATGAAAAGATGGGGGTGGGGATGGAGAGAAAAATGATTTAGGGGGAGGGGTGAAATCTTCCATTACCGCTGATTAAAACGAGGCTTTAAAAAAAAAAAAGGAACCCCAACTAAGCTTTTAAATTCATTAGCTGAAAATTTGAAGGAAGAAACGAGAAGAGTCCAAACTATACCCATCCAGTAAGGAAGAAATTGCGCAAGAAGGCCTCTTTCGAACCAGATGCCAGTTGCCGCTGCCAAAAAACCCCGAGGAAACATACTGTGGGGTGCTGGGAGATAAGTTATTTCTTGGATTCAAAGATTTGGGGCCTAATATACCTCTATTTCCTCTCATCCCGACGGCTTCCTAACCATAAAAAGACCCCACTCACTCACTCCCCACTCCAGCTAATCGAACCTAGTCAAGCCGCCGTGATGGTCCCTTTCCTACGAGCAAGAGCCTACCCTCCCTATTTGAGATGCTGTTTCTCACTCCACAATGCGCACCTACAGCTTCCGGCACTATTCTCCTACAGACGTCTAAGCTATTTCTGAACTTTGGTGGAAGTTCTTGTGCCCCTCCACCCAAGCCCGCTGGCTTTTCTGGGGCAAAGACGGCGGGAGGAGACAAGCAGGCACCACCGCGTGGGGCAGACCTCCCATTTATTTTACCCCCCCCCCCGCAGGAGCGCATTTGGCTCTTGAGCGAGCGAGCTGGTCTCGCTGGCTGGCTCTCGCTGGCTGGCTCTGCAGCTCCCCCTCCTTAGTCTCCGACCTATTGTTGGCTTCCCCTCAACTCAAACGAGGCTGTAAAAAGGTCTCCGGCTTGTCTGGGGGTGGGGGGTTTCTAGCAAACGCGCTCTTGTCAAGAGGAGAGGTTAAAAGTGCCCGGCGCCCGAATAAAAGAGCAGCGCACGTGGGCTTCTTAAGCGGTGGCAGGCAAACAAATGCAGCGCAGGGGAAAAGCCAACAACTGCAGGAGGCCATCAGCCCGCCCGGCCAGCCCGCCCGCCTGCTTTTCCCTTGCCTTGCTAAGTGCCCAAGGAACGCATCGCCTCCCTGGCGAGGAAGAGGAGGAAGAAGGAAAAGGAGGAGAAGCAGTATGAAATGGCAGCGGGGGAGGGGGGGGCTCCATGTTGTATCAGAAGCCTCGTCCCCATCAAGGTGACGGGTGGGTGAAGCAGAGAAGGAAGGGGACGGATCTGGGCTCCAGGCCGACTGCAACGCCCTTGGTCTCGAAAAGTGTCCTGCGCGACGAGGAAAAAACAGACGCGCGAGGGACGCCCTGGCCATTAAGTTGGAAGCACTTGAGCCGGAACTATTTCTTTCACGCTTGGAAACGGAAGTGTCGGAGGGCCGCGCGTGGGCGTCACTCGGCACCGAGAGGCTCGCCTGGATCCCTCAACTCCCTTCTCGGGCTGGTGCTAACCCTTGGCGCGCTTGTAGGCGGCGGCAGGAGCTGGCCGGGATGGCGGCGGTCTCTCTTGGTCCAGTCTGCTCCCTTCGCCCTTTAAATCTTAGCACTGCCCTCTTGCTCTTTTACTCCTAGTGGCACCTCGGCAGGGGTGAAATTCAGCTGGTTTTGGAGAACCGGTAGCAGAAATTTTAAGTAGTTCACAGAACCGGCAAATACCACCTCTGGCTGGCCCCAGAATGGGGAGGGAATGGAGATTTTACAGTACCCTTCCCCTGCCATGCCCGCCAAGCCACACCCACAGAACCGGTAGTAAAAAAAATTAAATTTCACCACTGCACCGGGGCCTATCCAGGATGGTGTACTGCTTAGGTCCCAAGCAGGACTCTATCCTTTACTTTCAAATTTAGAGCATTGGCAGCACCCTCATGTTGCGACCCAGCTAGGGCAAGGGTCTTCTGCCCCCTAGGGTGTCTTACCAAAGTACATTGGAGTGGTAGTGATGGAGGACTGAGGAAGCGAGAAAAGCCGATTTAACAACCTGGGAGGGGAAAAGGCACCGCCTTGCATTTCCTTTGGTCTGAAAGCATCCTTGGCTGTGTTAAAAACGCGGCAATCAAAGCTCCCTTACCAGGGCAGGGCAATTAGTCGGCTGGGATGGAGAGTTTGCTGAATTAGCAGACCCATCTCGGTCCCAGACACGACTGGAGGTCTCAGAAAACGCAGCAACGGCCGAGGCACCCAGGAAGAAGCTGCTTGTTCTCTATCCCAGGTCGAAGACCCAAAATCAAATCAAATCAAATCAAAGGCAAGATTCTCCGGAAGGGAAAAGAGAAACCACATTGTCCAGGGAGAGGGCTGAAAGTTCATATTAGTTGGGGCGGGGGCGGGGCGGGGGGGAGGAGGAGGATGAGATCAGTAAGTTCGCTTTGCTTGATCAGTTGGGCAGTGGAAGTAATGAAACAAATGCATAGATTGCTATCTTCCCAACCGCCCCAAAAGTTTATTTTTCGCCCCCTCTCCAAATTTCCGCAGAGACGCGGGTGCCGCGTTTGAAGTGTAAATGCTCCGAGTTCGGAAGGTGTGTGTGGGGGGAAGAGAATGAATAAGCGGGGGGCGCGGGGGGGGGCGCAAGAAGACCCTCTTTGAAAGAAAGGAGAAAAGAAGATTCATTTAAAGTAAAACTAGCGGGAGCAGCCAAGCTTGACCAGCCGCGAGTTGGGCTCGGGGAGTTTTCCGAAAGATAACAGAGGAAGGGAGGGGAGGGGAAAGGAGGGTGAGGGGGGGGGAGGAATTCTTTATAGTGATTGAAATCCCTTCCTTCCATCTCTTTGGGTCTAGGAGGAAGGAGAGAGGCAGGAGAAAAGTGAGTTCAGGGATCCCTGCTGGAGGAATTAGCATCCCCCCCCCTCTCTCTCTTACACACACACCGCCCCCGCCCTCGGGCTGAGAGAAATTGTTGGGTAGGTTTGGCTGTTGACAAAGCAATTCCTCCAGGAAGTCCCGCTCAGGAAGAGGTGACAATTTGGGGAGGTGAGCCGAGATTAGAGGCTCACTAAAGGGGTTGGCTATTTACACAGAGGCTCTTTCTGTGCTTTTCTACCAACAGAGGTGGTATCCCTACAAAGACACTTCCCAAAGCCGCCTTTTGCTTTCTTTACTATTTTTCTTTGTTTTGATTTTATCTCAAGATGGGTTGCTTTTGATAAAGGTGCATAACCGACTTTAAGTTTTATGAAATACTGCCAGAAGATTTCAGCTCTTTTGGCGAAAGCTGCCCGCTCGCTTGGCTTGGATTCCCTCTTCCGAAACCCAACCTTCCTTAAAGAAACTTGCCTGTTTATACCCACCGCGCGCAGTGCGACCCGTTCCATTCTTGATTTAGGAAGACCCCCCCGAGAGGTTCTTTCAGAGCGGCTGCCATCAATATCTCTTAGGGCGTGCCATAGGGCTAAGGGGGTTGACTGGGGAATGGAAAGCACTCGGCCAGAGTTCCCAGAGCGAGAGGCCCGATTGGGGTGGGGGAGCAGCCGATTCAGGAGGCAGAGGTCGCGCTGGGGCTTGGAGTGAGGTTGATCGGCTGAGGCCAGAAGCAGTGGCCGGAGTTCAGTTAGAATTAAAATTGGAATTAGAATTAAAAGTGGAAGTGGAAGTGGAAGTGGAATTAGAATACAATAGAGCTGGAAGGGACCTTGGAGATCTTCTAGTCCAGCCCCCTGCTCAAGCAGGAGAACCTCTACCATCTCAGACCAGTGACTGTTTAGTCTCTTCAGTGGCAGGCATTAGTTGGGGATTTTGGCCAAATAAATCCTGACGGCCCAGGTATTTCTCGGTAGACTGCGAAGGCTCTGCCCGGTGGAAAAAAGCAGGGATGAACTGCAGTGACCGATTAATTTTCATTTTCTGGCACGGCTCAGACCAGAGCAAGGGTTTTGAAATAGATTGGGAGAAGGTCTCGGGTTGGGGCAGATCTTAAAAGAGGGTGCGATTGTGTTGGGTGCGCCTCGCTGAAATACCAAACTTCTAAAAAGAAGAGGGGGGGGGGGGATGACAGCTTCTGGATGAACAAAGATCTTGGACTAAAAGTTCATTTAGAACAGAGGTCTTCAAATTTGGCAACCTTAAGACTTCTGAACTTCAACTCCCAGAATTCTGCTGGCTGGAGAATTCTGGGAGTTGAAGTCCACAAGTCTTAAAGTTGCCAAGTTTGGGGACCCCTGATTTAAAAACCTGGTTTAGTTTGAAACTTTCCCCCGAAATCTAAGAAGTAGCCAACCTCCCAACGCCCTCTGTAGGAGCCGCTTGGAACAATCTCGGATGGCCAAAAACTTCAGTGGCGTGGAGGAAACCTTCCCTCCACCTGAGTCCAGGATAGGGTTCCCTCCCCCCACACACCCATGGGCTCCCTCCGGACTCCAGCTCCGCCCCGACCCCAGAGGAGGGAGAATTTCTTTCACCGACCTACCGCTTCGCCTGCCGCTGCCGCAACTGCGCCGGGGCCAAGCCCTACGGGTTGAAGGGTGATTGGTGGAGGGGGGAGGTCAGAAAAACGCGTCTCCTTGCCCGTGTGAATTTGTGGACTTGTGTGCGCCCCCGACGTACGACTTCCGTGAAAGGCTTTTCCCGGCACAATGTCAAAAATTGGAGAACCGTTTTCGGCCAACCGCCTCTGCGTCTCTCTCTCTGTAACTGGTCCGCTTGATCCGAGCACAAGGGCCATTGCGTTGGGCATTGAGACCGGCCCAGTCACACACAGACACAGAAACACATACACCTACCCCGGTAGGACAGAAATAACATAACAAGCAGCGGAGGCGCAGGGGGCAAAAGGACCATTGGCGGTAGCGGTGGCATTTCGCCACGCAACGCTCTGCTTGAAAGGCAGTCTGCCTAAGCTGTCGGAGCCTATAAGGGCCCCCGAAGTGGGCAGGCGAGAGAGGCAGAGGGAAGTGTCACCCTGATTGATGTCATCCCGAGAAATATTCCACGCGAAGAGGCGCAGCTGGTTGCGAACCTGAGCCTTTCCGAGCGGAGAGAGGCAGGAAAAATCTAGGCAAAGCAGGGCGAGGGGGGAGTTTCATTTCGCCTACCTGGAAAAGGACGAAAAAAACCCCGCGTTGAGGAGCAAATGGCAGGGAGTTTATTGATTTGCCGCAGGCTCCTCGCTCCCTCCCCCCCGTTCGTTTCAGAAGTGAAAAAAAACCACTTTTCCTTCGTTTTGCAATCGATTGATCTCTTTTATGCATAATAAACGTAACACACACGCGCGCGCACACACATATACACAGAGACAAATACGAAGTTATTCCCGGAGACGGTTGAAATCGCAAAACAAGCGGGGTTTTTTTTAAAGTCCTGTCTTTGGCAGAATGAAAATAGAAACGCAGGGCAAGCGCGCGTCGTAATGCCTTTTCTTAAGGAAAAAAAATCTGGGGTGGTCGAAATACGCATTGATGGATAGGACGCTCCCCCCCTCCCCTTTTCTATGGCGCGTCCAGCTAAATGGGACTTACTTGGGATTGGTATTACAAAAGAAAGTCCCCGAGAGTAGGTGTCCTTCCCCTTCCTTCCTTCCTTCCTTCCTTCCTTCCTTCCTTCCTTCCTTCCTTGTCCCCTTCGGACCAGCTCGGCGCCACAACCCGCAGCCCCCTAGGCCGATCCGCAGCCTTCCTTCTCCTTCCTCCAAGGTGAGTCTGTCTGGGGGACGGGGGTAGGACTTCCAAGAAGGCCCGGTTTCAAACGGCGCCCTTGGCGGATGTCGTAGCGGCGGTTCTTCGCGCGGAGCTGGGGAAAGGCGCATCTCCGGAGCCGAAGCGGCCGGCCGGCCTGTATCTTACGCCCGCCGCGCTCCGACCAGCGCTCTTGGCGCAGAGGACCTGGCTTCCCCCAGCTTCTTTCGGACGCGACCTTCTGACGGCAGAAGGCCTGGCGTATTGGGAAGGCGCGGTGATGATGATGGTGATGGCGGCGGAGGATCGGAGTTTACCGCCAGACACACACACACCGAGGTGGCCGGAAAGGTGCCGCCGCGGCGTCTGAGAGATGGAAGAGCCCATTCCCGCCACCCCCCTCCTCAAAAACAAAAACAAAAACCAAAAACCCGGCCAACCAAGTAGCGAGGCGAGAGCAGCGGCGAAACCAGGTGTTCTCGGGCTGTCCAGGAGCGGGGATGGGCGGATGTCAGGGCCCCTGCCAGCCCGAGGCCCGGGCATGCCTGGCGGGGGCGGCTGGAGGATCGCCGGGGCCGAGTCAGAGAGCCACTGGCCGGGGATGGGGCGCTGCGCTTTGGCGAATCCGCGAGTGTTGGAATCTACTGCCTTTGTCTGACAAGTCATCCATCTCCCGGGCCGGCGCGCGGGGGTGGGAGGGAGAGAGGGAGGGGTGGAGGTGTATGTGTGTGTGTATGTGGACGAGGGGGGGTGCCGGGTGCGATCTGGAGGGGGCTTTGCCGCTTTTAGAGAGACGGGCACTGGCGGCGGCAGCTCCATTCTCGAGGCGCAGCTCGTGGCAAGCACATCCCCACCTTGGCGCAAATCCGCCAGGAAGGCAAAGAGGGGGAGGAGGAAGAGGAGGAGGAGGAGGAGGAGGCAAAAGTCTGGCCGAAGCAGAAGGAGCCCTCCACCACCGTCGCCAAGGAACCTGGAGCTACAGAGGCGGAGAAGGCTGCCTGGGGAGGGAGCGCCCGCGTGCCCGGACTGGCCGCAGCGCGCCAACTTCAGCTTAGCCAAGCCCGGCCCGGGAAGGAGAGTCGCCGACACCTTACAGGGACCCCGCCATGCCTTGCTTCGGGCCCCCCTTAGCCAGCCAGGCAGGGATCGTGTGAACGCTGCAGCGGGCATAACTTCCCCCTCGACTCGCCAGCTCGCTCGGCCAGCAGCGGGCTTAGGGCAAGGAGGCTCCCCGCGGCCCGCCGGCCGGGCTTCCACGGCTTGTCCTTCTGATTCTCTCCCAAGTCTTGAAGTCGAACCTCCGAGGCGAAACGGCGGCTTCAGCCGACTTCTTCCCTTTCCTGTGCCTCCCCATGGATATGCACTGCAAAGCAGACCCCTTCTCCGCGATGCACCGTGAGTACCGGCCGCAGCCTCCCTTCCCCCGCCCAGCGGCTGCCTCCTGAATCCCTCTGCCCGCTAGAAAGTTCGAGCTTTTGGTTTCCCACCGTCTTCCCGCTGGGGCCCGTGAAAGCCGCTGGCCGCTGCTGCTTTTGGATCTGCCAGAAAGGCAGTTGAGGGCGCGGGAAGTCCCGGTCCACAAAGCGGCGCGGCTCCTTTCGCATATTCCCCCGGGAAGTCTGGGTCCCGAAGAGGCCTCCCCGGAATGCCCACGGCCAGGCTCCGGCGTGCGGGGAGTCGAAGGGGCAATCTTGCTGCCACTTCGATCTTTCCCTTCGCTGCTCCGAAGGCGGCCCCGGCGGAGGAACAAACGGCGGTTCATTTATATGCCTTTATTTCTTTGTAGGGGAGGGGGGGGGGACCCACATTTCAAGGTCGAAAATATTAATTACGCCGCGTTTTATGAAAATGTGGGTGCGTGACCGATTTTTGTGTTTGATTCCGATCCCCCCCCCCCCCCCCCCAATCTTGCCCTGCAGTTTAAAACTCACATAGGGCAGGAATTATGTTGATTCGTAAGAAATAAAGACGCCAGGCAAAAACGGGTTGAAAATCCAGAATCTCCGTCAGGCTGGTTTCCCTCCCCCACGCGTTACTGTATTTTTTAAAAAAATACCCAAAACCAAACAATCAATTTCGGGTTTAGAACTTTGAAGTAAAAATGGAACAGGCGATTGCAACAAAGCTTAAGTAGTAAATTACCAATATAACTTTCTACGTCCTTGGCTTTTAGTTTTGCCTTAGCTAACAACAGGCTTATTAAAGCAACGAAAATTGATCTGTTAAAATTTAAAAATATTTTGAGGTTGGAAAAACTGGGAGGACAGTTATATACCAACAAAACGCATTTTCTTTTTAAAGAAAAACGTTGGGAAGCTTTATTTTCCTGAAATGTTCCATGGCTTTTTTTATTTTAATAAGAGATTTGCACAATGACTCACCTTCCTTCGTGTCTTGTTCATTATTTAAAGAACAAAACTGACTAGTTCTGGCTTTAATTCAGTTGGAAAGGAGATCGGATTTGCAGACCAATTTTCAGGTTGGAGCCACCGGTTAAAACTAAAACAAAGTGACTCATTTACCTTTAGCGCCTTCCACAATATTTTGTGCCCTCCCCCTCTTAATGGAGGAAATTTGCTTTCCTGTGAAGTATATCCTGCATTCAATACAAAGAAAAGCCAGGAAAAAAAGAAATGCGGTTGGAAAACCCAAGAAAATGACCTGCAAGGTGCAACGCTCCGAGTTAGGAAGTAGCAGGTGCAATACGCTGAATTATTAATCCCCGTGATCTTTTTTGCATCTGTTGCCTTTTTAATACTCTGTAATGTGAGTTATCAAAGGTGCTTTGAATTATTCAGAATTGAGGTCCTGGAGAAATTGCTTGGCCGGCTTGTAACTTTAGAGGCAACATCTGCAAAAGGTGAATCAGATAAATGAAGGAAATGAGCAGATACTTCGAGAGGCGAGTGCGGGATGGGGGGGGGGAGAAGGAGGCAAGGAAGGAGATCCGAAACTCCCACCGACTTCCCCTTTCCCTGACACGGAGCACACAACCGTGGCAGTTGATGAGGGGCGAAGCACATTCGTGTTCCAGTACATGCTGATAAATAGCTACTAACCGGACGCAAGGATGACGGTTCAGCATCCTTGAACGGCCACCGCTATAGAAAGGAGATGGGGGAAAAACTTAATTTGCCAAAGGATTGGGATCGATAGAGGGCAAGAAGAGTTTCCACTAAGTTCAGAGACCATAAGTCAGTATCACAAAGGGGGGGGGGAGGAGAGAGGGAGAGACTGGGCAAAAATGCAAACAGGTCATTTTTCAACCCAGCCTCCGTTTTCGGTTCAGCTGCTCCCGTCGGGTGGAAAGGAAGCTCAGGTGTGTTGTCTACGAGGAAGGTTGGGGGTGGTGGTGTTTATCTCGGACCCACCTGCTTGGCCCTCTCTCGTAGCCATTCAGATCTCTGGAGATCTAAACCGCCTTGGGGACCCCTTTCTCTTCCAGAGCCGCAGCAGCAACAGCAAGTGCTGTAGATTTCCTCCGGAGGAGATCAAGCCGAAATGGAGGTCGCGGGGTTAACTGGGTTGAATAATCAAAAGCGAAGAAACGGGGCACAGAAGCGACTCCGCTTCTCAGGGCTGGGCAAAGAAGTAAAGTCGGGTTTTTTTTTGTTTTTGTTTTTAAATCGCCTTCCTGAAATTCTGCCTTCTCCTCTCCACCTCCGTGCTGCTAGATTTTTAAAGGCTAAAGTACCAAAAGAGGTCGAGGGTTGTCTTGTTTTAGAACGTTTGGGGGGAAAGGGGGCTTAAAAATTCAACGAAATGAAAGCATTTCGTCCGCCATTGGGTTTTCATGTCTGAGAAATTATTTTTTTATCCCCCGGAGAAGGGAATAAGGAGCGATAGGAAGAGCAACCGCCGTTGTAGTAGCAGCAGCCGGCGGAAAAGCATTTAGGAAATAAAAGGAACATTGTCATTAACGGGGAAATGATGAGTCTCTGGATTTCGTTTTTAAGGAGGTCGATTCCCACGAGGGGCGCGACCAGCTTGGCAGCCTCAGTCTCTCGCCCGGCTTGCTGGGCACTGGAGGGGGAGCAGAAAGGCCGAGACTTTGCCCCCCTCTAGGGCTCAAAAGTGCTGGAAGAGTGACACCCCCCCCCCACATACACACCCTCAAATCCGGCTTCCAGGTCGCCCGAACTACCCCGACTAATGCCTTTCTCTCGTTCTTTTTTTTCTTCCCCTTCCCCGCCCCGCTCGCCTGCTTTTCTGTCTTTCCGTTCTCTCTCCCCAGCAGGGCATGGGGGTGTCAACCAGCTCGGGGGGGTGTTTGTAAACGGCAGGCCCCTACCGGACGTGGTGCGGCAGAGGATCGTGGAGCTGGCTCACCAGGGCGTGCGGCCTTGCGACATCTCCCGGCAGCTACGGGTCAGCCACGGCTGTGTCAGCAAGATCCTGGGCAGGTATGAGCGGGCGGCGGGGGCGGGGGCGGCGGGAGGGGAGGTCTGCTGCTCGGCTGCCCCTCGGGGTCCCTCGCCCTGCCCGGGCCCGGCGAGCCCCCACCCCGCTCCTTCCTGCCGCTTTCTTTTGTCTGGCCTGTCTCGACACAGGGACCTGCGGTGGGTTCGCAGAGAGGGGGAAAAGCCCGACGAGCCCGGGGACAAACCGAGCGCCGCCCCGCTTGCGGTGAGACCAGCCGGCAAGCATCCCCTCCCCGCCTCCCAGCTAAGCCAGGCCGGGCCCTGCTTTCTCTCCAGCCGCAGGTCAGCAGGAACCCGGCCCGCGCCGCCGCCGCCGCCGCCGCCGCCTTCAGAGAGCTCAGCTAGGATGGGAGTGGGGAGCCGGCCAGCCGGGGCCGCCAAAGAGACCGACGGCCGGGGGGCAGAGCTCAGCCCGAGGCCGGAGAAAAGAAAGAGTCCAGGCGGCCTTCTCTGACCTCGGTCCCTTGCCGGCCTTCTCAGGCTCTTGGGCCCCTATGAAGGGACTGGCCGGCCCGGGCAAGGCGAGAGTGGCCGGGAGCGAAGGCGGGTGGGGGAAGCCTGGCCTTCGAAATCGTGGCCCGGGCAGGAGAAGCGGGCGGGTGGCGAGGTGCTGGCGGGGCTGCGGCGGGGACCGAGAGGCTGCGACGGGAGCAGCGTCGCTGAGCCGGGCTCTGCCCTCCCTTCTACCCCTCCCGCAGGTATTACGAGACAGGGAGCATCAAACCGGGCGTGATCGGCGGCTCCAAGCCGAAGGTGGCGACGCCAAAAGTCGTGGATAAAATCGCCGAGTACAAAAGGCAGAACCCCACCATGTTCGCCTGGGAGATCCGAGACCGGCTCCTGGCCGAGGGCATCTGCGACAACGACACCGTCCCCAGCGTCTCCTCCATCAACCGGTAAGTCGCCGCGTTTTGGGGCCCACCCGTCAGGACGGCTCCCCCTGGGCTCCTTTCTCGGGAGCGCGGCCTTTGGAGCGAAGTCCTGGCCACCCGAGAAGGCGAAAGGCGGGCAAGGGGAGCCCTGGGGCGAAAGCCCGACGCTCAGGGATGCCTGGACGGGCCAAGGCGGTAGGGTGAATGAATTCCTCCTGGTGATTTCCCGTGGGCTATTTCCTCCTCCAGGCAGAGCGTCTGTGGAGTTTGGGGAGGGGGGGGGGACAAGGAGGACAAAGAGTTGGGGGGCTGCCTGCATGGCACCCTTGCTGTGACTATTGGTCGAGATCTGCAAGAGGACAGAACCGTTGCTGGTTGCTTGCTTGCTTTGACTGTCTCTGAGCATATCTACTCTGCCCTTCTGAAGCTTCTGCCTGTTTAGGATCTCTGGTGCAAACACTCTATTGACCAAAGCCTTGGGTTGTGGGTCTGCTCCTCTGCAGGATTTGGCCAGGCCAAAGCTTCCCCACCTTCAAAACTGGGGCCGAAACACGTGCCTGGGACTGAATCCAGGCAGTGGCCGTAATTTTGATTTCCATGTGCTTTACAAGGTGATGCTGAGAAAGGAATTGTGCCACCTGTGCCAGGCAGATGTACAAAAACGCCCCATGGAAAAAGCAGAGTAGTGCTCTGGTCTATTCTGTGCACTGGTCTGGAAGAGAAACAGACGGGGGTGGGTGGGTGGGGGGAAGAGATGCACAGAATGGTTCTTTGGACAGACACATAATTAACGATGCTTGAAAAGTGGGAGATGTCACCTATCCATAACCCATTCTCACAAATGCTGAGCTGTCACTAATTACAAATGAACAAATGCAGCCTGCATATTTGTTTGAGTTTTACATGGAGCACTTTTTCTGCGGGCATCAAACATTTTCCAAAGCTTTTTTGAACAAACCTCTAACAATCTACGCGGATCTCTTTTTCCGAATGCATAAGCTGAGATTTGGGTATCTTCAGCGGTGAATTATGGAAGGAGCAGCTGCTGCAAGTATGCCATATTATAAATCTCTATGCCAAAAAACAAAAAGTAGCTCTATAAAGATATTTAGAGTCAGGCAGAACACAACAGCCGACAGTTCCATTTCAACAGCTGTTTAGTTCAATAGTTTTATAATAGTAAATTCAGCACTTTTTAAAGAAGGAAGCAATGTGCATCGAAAGCATGGAAACAGTGGTGTCTTTATGTAAAAAAGATGGTTCTTTGTTCTTACAAATAATAGTTTGTAAACTTGGCAACCTGGGTGGCTTTTTATAGTTTAGGGGGAAAATGATGTGGGATCTTTATTTATTTATTATTTGTCAGCAAGTACAAGGAAACAAGTATGAAAACACATGAAAAAAATGGCACAAATAAATGGATAAAAATAAGCAAAACATAGCCGTAAACACATAAAATGAGTAGATAAATGGGGACAGTAGGACAGGGACAGTAGGCACGCTGGTGCGCTTATGCACGCCCCCTTAGTTAGGGACCTCTTAAGAAACGCATAAGGTCTACCGTAAATAGCTTAAGGTAAAAGGTCTGGTGGTTGGAGGAACTAACAACAGAATCGGGTAGGGTGTTCCACACATTTACTACTCTATTGCTGAAATCGTTTTTCCTGCAATCAAGATTAGAATGGATTACATTTAGTTTGTATCTATTGATAGCCCTTGTGTTATTGCGGCTGAAGTAAAAGTAGTCATTAGAAGAATAATCCCAAATCATCTGAAAATAACAGGTGAAATTAACCAGGGAGCCTCCCTTGGGCGAAAAGAGATGCCTCCTCAATGTGATGGCTCTTCGTAATATATGGCTATGTTATCCCACCAAATTATCCCGGTGTGTGCTATCAATATTAAAATGGCCATTAGGTTATGAACAGAGTTAAGTTCAGACTGGCTGACTGATTATGAGCCTTCCTTCAAGAAAGGGAGGCTCCACCTGTCTCAGGGATAGAGATAATAGGAGTAACATCGGAGCCTCTTGATAAGCAGCTGTAGAGAGCTGGACCAGAAAAGAGAGAGCTGTAGGGGTTTTGGGGGGGGGGGAGGCAGGGGGCTCAGAACTAGGCTCTCTGGTAAAAAAAGAAAAAGGAGATGTCCACTTCTCCAATGTCTGCAGAAAAGGTGACGAGCTACCTCAGGCATCTGCTGAGGTGGTTAAAAGTGTCCTAGGTTGCGGACAGGTAGGGCAAGGAGTTGGGGGAGCAGGTAATTTATCCCCTCTCCAGGAGTTCTCAAAGAGACATCCCGCCCCCATAGCATCATACCCTAGTGTAGTAAAGACCACACATTTGGTGCAGTGGGAAGAATCCTCTGCTAATAACTGAGATAATTTTTACCGAAGGATAAATATTTATCTGCATCAGGGAGCCTCGTGTGTATCTGTACGGTAGTGTTTCGTGGCTTGGTCATCATGTGTTTATCTCTAGAAAGATACTAGCTTCGTCTTTTAAATGTTGACTAGATGGCAGTTCACTGGAATAGCAAGAATTTTCCAGATAAACTGCAGCAGCCAAACACCAGGCATGCGGAAACATAAAAAAGTAAATACCACAAATTGTTCCTTATAAGCCCAAGGCAGCCATCAAGAATTCAGGATTCAATTGGTCCCTGTGAAGCCTTGACTTTTCTACCCATTACCTAATCTATCCCTGAAATGAGGTAAATATGCCACATTGGGCAGCATTTTATCATTCAGTCTAAGCCAATATTTCTTAGGGATACTAGAATCAACATGGGAAGTTTCTGGAATTCAGCTAGGAAGAAGATAGTCTTTTATATAGTCTTGATACTTATAAAGCTGATTTGGCGAGTATATGTAAACATACATATTTTGTGGCGTGTGTATTTCCTTGATCTCTGAAATCAATAAAAGAAATAACTCAATTTGCCACGACAGAAAACAGAACTCCTGAAATTATATTGTTGGAAATTAAAAAGAAGTAAATAGATCTCTCTCTTGATAAATATGAGGATTAGCAACAATAATTATTTCATACCCGGCATATACCATATAGACTTATAAACAAAGGAATTATTATAGAAAAACATTAAAAAATTATTTTTTTCCATCTTGCCTGAAAATTTATGTTTGGATATTTCTTAATTTCTCTTCCTAATTCTCAAATCGTAAAATAGAGTTATATAAATAATAATGGTGATATGTTAGTACTAAGTTTTACATTCAGTGTCTTGAATCTCATAAACAATATGACATTTTGAATTACGACTCTTAATGCTTGCCTCCAACTTCGCTGTAATCTTGTCTTCGTATACTTTCTGGATTTAAAAGTTGTGTGAACAGAACTGATGATCCAGAGAAGTGGTAGTTCACTATTTGCTAGATGTTTTAAAGCCCAGAATCTGGTATGTTTTAATGTGGACTCCTTCACTAAGTAGATGGCTGGATTCAAATAGGTTTAAATGGCAGAGAAATTTAAATTAAACATTAAATACTGAATTTTCAATACTACTACTACTACTACTACTACTACTACTACTACTATTACTACTACTACAACTACTACTTCAAGTTGTCACTAATATGGCCACATTACAATAGGGTAGGTTAAAAGAGAAGTTTCCAACATGGCCCCACACCATTAAAACAGCTATGCTCATTTAGTACTTTAATTTCCCCTTCCCTCCTTCCTTTTTTCAAAGGGGAGAAAAATGCAAAATTGGCTAAGATGCTTCCTTTTATCCCAATTACTATTTGTCTAGATACAATATAAATTCTTTGACCATCAGTGCCCCAAGTATCCCTGGCCACTTTATTCCCTCCGCTGCATACCTGAGTTTCTTTGTCCACTTTGTTCCTTTTTTTTTTTTGAAGCAGTGGATGATCAATAAAAGGAGAGTTAAATAAATGCACTAATGAGATATGTACAGAAAATGTCTCCGCTCCAATCAAATTAGTCTAACTGGAGACACTGACATATGAATATCACATAGCAATCCCCTTTAAAACACGGAAGTGTCCTTCTAGAAAGAAATTAAGAGTATTCCAGACCTTTTTGTGTTGTAGTATTTTATCTTAAGAGAGATTGGGGGGATTTTCTGATGATACAAAAATGTAGTTGAGTGTGTGTATGTTATCAAATGATGTGTCATTTGATAACATATACTTGGAGGAAGAACTGGTTTTCTGAAAAGGGCAGCTACCGGTGATTAATAGGATAAAATTCCTCATACTTTAATTGTTTGTCAAACTAGGTGGTAAATTACAGTATGGCAAAAGTAGGCAGGTTTTATTGTTACACAGGCAATACGACACAAACAGATCCTCAAAAGAATTCCAACCCTAAAGATTAGAAATAGCAAGAATGTTATTTCAGTACTTCAAACAGCGGGGGACACTAATTTATGGAGGTTACGTGTAGATTTTCAATATCTTTATCATTTTTTTGGGAGCGGATGCATTTCTCGCACTTGGATGTTTCACTGCAGCTATTTATGTGATTCTTAAGATCTCACTTCATCTGTCTTCTTCGGAGATTCTAAGACACTGGTTTGTTTGACAATTTTCAAAAGTATAAAGATACCTTAAACAAGAATAGGGCAAAATGATGCAGGTAGCACTGCAGGTGGCTGATTTTCTGGAGCATGAAAGTTTTTTCAAAATCGTGCTTTAATTTGGTCTTTATGTATTCTTGTGAACTTTGAGGAAGGAGAAAAAGTCTTTATGTAATTTTCCACTTTAAGAATGAAAGTATTTTGGCTGGATAGGATCTCTCTGGACTGCAGAGGTAGAGGTGTTTGGTTGCTATTCTTCCTGTAGAAAATTTTGCACGACTACTGCTGATTCAAGTACAGTTACACACTTCTGAACTATATCCTGTAATTTGGCTTTTAATGGTTGCTTAATTTGTAGTAGAAAATGGGATCTTTATCTCTCTCTCTCTCTCTCTTTTTGAAGATTATGTTGCTGTTAAAAGCACAGGAGTAGGCATAATAATATTCATGTAACTACTTTGTAATTTGTTTGTTTTTAAGTGCGTCTGTATCATTCAACATTTGTTCCTTCATAGAATCCAGTACAGCTATTTCATGCTCACCA
This sequence comes from Rhabdophis nuchalis, assembly GCA_039707465.1. Classification (NCBI taxonomy): domain Eukaryota; kingdom Metazoa; phylum Chordata; class Lepidosauria; order Squamata; family Natricidae; genus Rhabdophis; species Rhabdophis nuchalis. The sequence goes on from CM077645.1 coordinate 96,484,250, forward strand.
AAACCCTGTGACAAACTTCCCTAAAGAGGAAAAATACAAATTTGCTTAAAAACAAGCCAAAATACTCCTTTTATTAGCATCTTCTTTAGAACATTTCTGTCCTAGAATGATACCTATGTGGCAATTGTATGTAATCCATAGAAAAGTAATATGGAATATTTTTGGTCTGATGCGAGAAAGAAATGTATTTCCCCCCCTGAAATGATATTTCTATTGTCTTAAATTAGAGGTGGGCATCTATGCAAGATTTCCGTTCCCTTCCCTTCCTTATCCATTTACTTCCCTTCCCTTCCCTTCCTTTCCTTTCCTTTCCTTTCCTTATCCATTTACTTCCTTTCCTTCCCTTTCGTATCCATTTACTTCCTTTCCCTTTCCCTCCCCTTTCTTTCTCTCTTTTCTTAGCTCCAGGAGCTTTTTTCAATCATATTTGCTGAAGTTGAAGTATTTCAGCTGTGTAGCTACTGAGAATCATTATGAAACCATTTCTTGGAAATTTGAGAAAGAAAACAAGAAATGTAGTGGCTAATAAATATGGTAGACTTAACAAAGATAAAAAGAGCAACAAAACCCTCTTAGCCTGGGCCGAGCTCTTCCCAAAGAAAACATCCATTCCTGCCAGTGAACTTGCTTCCACTTCACAAAATTGTTTTGCCATTTTAGTCCTCCCCCATCTAAAGAAAACATTCGGTGTAACCACTTCCAGACACCAAAATGTTGCCCATTCTACAATCATTTGACTGCATGAAAAAAAAAGACTATTTCTAAAAGTAACAGACTGATTATGGCATATGGCATTATTTACTATTTAATTGTTAACCAATAAGTAAAGATACACTGAAGCCCATTATTGTCAATATTAGCATTTTCAATCATCCTGTTCATGTACCACACTTTTGTGTTAAACCCCATTATGTCAAAATCACTGTTTATTGTCTGTCTATGTAGTACCTCAGGGCTGGCCGAAAACTCCTTTAGACTCTGACACAGATGTATGTAAGGCTAAATACATGGGTAGATAAGGCCATTGATTTGGTGTGATAGATTATAAAATAACATAGCTGCAAATTTACTTATAGAAGTCTATTACTAGAAATTATTAGTGACTTTAGAGAATGATTTTCATTTTACTAGCAACTGACTAAGAGGCTTCTGCAGGAGTTCCTATCCCACTTGCCTCAGAAGTAAATGCCTCTGAATTCAATAGGACTTCTTGTTAAATAATCATAAATTGCAGTTTTACTCATAAATGTCTTGATTATGTAGCCTTTATTAATGAAGAATCCAAAGAGCAATAGAATAATTCATTTTGTAGAATCAGCTAAATTATAATTAGTGAAGTAGCTTTCATAATTTACAAATCTCTTTTTCAAATTAGCTATTAAACAAAAGGATGCTTTCACTGCATCCTTTACCATTAAACCCTTGGAATAGATGCTTATGAAAGGATCAAGGCATCCAAAGCAGAAAAAAATCAAAGCAGAAAATCCAAGCCATCACTTGCTGGTTCAAATGCAGAAAATAACAATCGCAGTAACATGCTAATGAAATCCTAGATTTCATGAACAGCAATATACAGTAGTGGCCAAAATTGTGGAAACCTTTTGGGAAAGGTGTACAGCATTTTTGAGGTACTGTACTACTCCAAAAAATAACTGCCGTTATTAACCATCAAACCTCAAAAATAGACTTTCCCCAAAAGGTTTTCACAATTTTGGCCACTATTGTAATGTGAAACTGGCATTAGCCCTGTTACATATGTCAAATTCAGCAATATAGCTTAGACAGGATATTAACCTAACTTGAGCACTTTCAAAACTGACCAACCAGCATGCTATGCAGAGGTGAGTTTCATACATTTATACTACCGGTTTGGCGCACACCAAAAATGTGACTGCGCATTCTGTGCATATGCTTTGCTCGCGTGTACAGCTTGCACATCCCCAGGTCGCCACTACCGGTTCACCCGAACCAGTCTGAGCTGGCTGAATACCACCACTGATGCTATGACATGGGGAACATTTTTTTTATGATGCATTATTGCAAAACAACAAAATAAATAACCTCTAAAGATTGTCATACAGGAAATGGCTGCCTAGTTTTGTTTATGGCAAGGAAGTTGTTTCAGCTTAACATTAGGTAAACAACCTTAATGCCTCATGAGATGTAGTTTCACATTCATCTAAGATACTTAAGGAGAATCTAGACAGCCAATTGTTAGGGCTGTTTTTGTCATGTGCAGTTGGCTGAAATAGCTTGAGGAGTGCTATCTCTTAATTGGTAGCTTTTGAGGGCAACAGAGAGTGGTACGTAGAATAAGAGATAGTCACAAATATTTGAAAACCCAAGAGAAAAAAAACATTTTACATTCCCTAGTTCACCTGTGAAAGCTTTCAGTTCACATAGGCTGAATCTAATGTGCAAAGAAGGCTAAATTTTCTGGGAATGCTCGCATCTTAGAAGCTTCCTTTGGCACTTGATATATTCTATCTATATAATGAATGCGGTGGCTCAGTGGCTAAGATGCTGAGCTTGTCTATCAGAAAGATCGGCAGTTTGGCAGTTCGATTCCCTAGCGCCGTGTAACGGAGTGAGTTCCTGTTACTTGTCCCAGCTTCTGCCAACCTAGCAGTTCGAAAGCATGTAAAAAATGCAAGTAGAAAAATAAGAACCACCTTTGGTGGGAAGGTAACAGCGTTCCGTGTGTCTTTGGCATTTAGTCATACTGGCCACATGACCATGGAGATGTCTTTGGACAGTGCTGGCTCTTTGGCTTTGAAATGGAGATGAGCACCGTCCCCTAGAGTCGGGAACAACTAGCACATATGTGCATGGGGAACCTTTACCTTTACCTTTACATATTCTATCTGCCAGTCTTTTACTGCCTTTTTTTTTCCTTTTGGAAGAAATGCTGTGAATTGCTTATTGTTCTTGGTTTTATTTACTAATTTATTAAAATATATATTGTACATTTTCATTTTCTTTTAAATAATGCCTCCATGCAGATACGTATCCATTCCAACATTTAATGAATGAGTCATCATTCAAAAGCATACTTGCAAAATTCCATGGAAACTTTAAAAGCTGATATTTTAAACGCTGCCTTTTCAGCTGTATGAGGAGAAGGCAGCACAAAGACAGCACTGCTAAATCCTAAGCCTGATGCTGAGTTTACAGAGTTCATTAGAGTAGAGCAGAGCAGAGCAGAACAGATTTCTTTATTAGTGAAGTGTGATTGGATGCACAAGGAATTTGTCTTTGGTGCATATGCTCTCAGTGTACATAAAGAAAAATAAAATGCATAAGATACAACACAGTGATAGTCCTGGGTTACTAAATAAGCAATCAAATCATACTAGGAAACAAATAAAACAATATAAATCGCAGAGATACAAGCATAGTCATAAGTGGAAGGAGATAGGTAATAGGAAGGATGAGAAGAAGAATAGTAATACAGTCTTAGTAAATAGTTGGACAGTGTTGTGTGGGTTAGTTGTTTAGCAGAGTGATGGCATTTGGGGGAAAATGTCCTTGTGTCTAGCTGTTCTGGTGTGCAGTCCCCTATATCAGGGGTCTCCAACCTTTGCAACTTTAAGTCTGAAGGACTTCAGCTCCCAGACTTCTCCAGCCAGCTTTGCTGGCTGGAGAATTCTGGGAGCTGAAGTCCTTCAGACTTAAAGTTGCAAAGGTTGGAGACCCCTGCCCTATAGCATCATTTTGAGGGTAGAAGTTGAAACAATTTATATCCAGGCTGTGAAGGATTTGTAGATATGTTCACATCCCTCTTTTTCCATTGGGGGCTATATCTCAACAGAGAAGAAAGTCCATCACTAGGTTGTTTTTTACAGGAGGTTTTTTTCGTGTGGTATCCATCGATTTTGTGTTTTTCTATTTTACTCTTTAAAAGTCCTTTACTCCAGTTTTATCTGTGGAAAATATATTTTGTCTTGAAAACGAATACAAGAGTCAGGTGGAATATAATTTTTAGTCAATAAATTAATATCTTTCTTTTTCTTTACATAAAACTACTGGCAGTTTTTTTTAAAAACAAACAAACAAACTCAGGCTTGAAGTCTGGTGATGCTTGCCCTGACCGCTCAGTACAGGTCAAAGTAATTTGCAAGCAGAGCTCCTAATTCACGAGGCATTCTTTTTGGTCTACTCTTGCCAATTACACCTTATTGGCAAAGCCTCTACAATACTCTTAGAACCAGGACTGAAAGTTGAAAACAATGTGAGAAAAATAAGTAGAAACGGGCTCAAGAGAAACGTATCGCCTGTAACTATGAATATCTGGGAGCTTTTGAAAGAGTTCTTCTGTGCGATTTTCTCTCCAAATACTTCTTCCTGAAGTGATTGAGGCCAGGGTGGAAATGCTACTACAATATGAAAGAAAACAAATAGAACATTAGCTGCTTCTGCCACACAATTCCAGGCACATCCATTCAGATTTCCCAATATTGTATGCCATGCCTGTAACTTGAAAGAAGGTGGCTCAGTGGCTAAGACGCTGAGCTTGCCAGTCAGAAAGGTCGGCAGTTCGGCGGTTTGAATCCCTAGCGCCGCGTAACAAAGCGAGCTCCAATTACTTGTCCCAGCTTCTGCCAACCTAGCAGTTCAAAAGCATGTAAAAATGCTAGTAGAAAAATAGGGACCACCTTTGGTTGAGAAGTAGCAGCGTTCCGTGCTCTTTCGGCATCTAGTCATGTCGGGCACAAGACCAAGGAGATGTCTTCAGACAGCGCTGGCTCTTCAGCATTGAAACGGAGATGAACACTACTCCCTAGAGTTGGGAACAACTAGCACATATGTGCATGGGGAACCTCTCCTTAACTTGAATGTTAGGCTAGGACTGCGATCTAAACAATGGACATGAATTTGGGAATAAAGGATCTGGTGAAAATCTGAAAATTAAACACAAGAAGAATAAAAAAATAACCACTTCAACAATAAAAATAAACTTCCAAAAACAGAACAAGGAAAAACAGTGCCAGATATGTTTTTTTTTAAAACAGTGGAACAACTTTAAAAAAAAATTCTATGTCATCATTTGCCTAACCAGCACAGGTTTAGGTTTTAAACATCTTGAGTTGCAAAGTCTGTGAAGTTTTGGAAAAACGTTCTACCTACAGGCACAACTGTTTTAAGCAGGACCTTAAGGTGTCACTTAATTAGCTATTCCAGATAAAGTGCTTTACTTGGTTTCACCCAGCAGGGGGCTTGTTCTGAAAATATTTTGGCATTCCTCCTTCATTCCAAGAAGTGAAGCGTTCCAGATCCACAAGAGCATGTTCTAAGATAAAGGTATGCAGATATTTCCTAAAGAATTCCACTCAGGTTATTGTTTTGGGTGACAACAATACCTTACAACAGAAAAGCATACAGGATCCAACAAACTACAATCACTTTCAAATCCCTTCTAATGATATTATCTTGACCATGTTCCACTCTTGGTCATTCTATGGGCCAGGTCTCTCCACGTCTTCTGATAACAGATTAACAGAATTGGAACGACCTTATAGGTCATCTAGTCCAACACCCCTGGCCTGCTCAAGCAGGAGAACTTACACCATTTCTGACAAATGGCAGTCCAATCTCTTCTTGAAATCTTCCAGTAATGAAGCCCCCAAAAGCAAGCTGTTCCATAGGTTGATTGTTCTCACTGTCAGAAAGTTCCTCCTTATTTCCAGGTTGAATCTCTCCTTGGTCAGTTTCCATCCATTATTCCTTGTCTGGTCTTCAGGTTCTTTGGAAAATAGCTTGACCCTCCCACCCTCCTCTCTATGAAGTATCTCAAATATTGGAACACTGCTCTCATGTCTCCCCTGGTCCTTCTCTTCACTAGCCATGCCCAGTTCCTGCAACCGTTCATCGTATATTTTAGCCTCCAGTACCCTAATCATCTTAGTTGCGTTTCTCTGCAATTTTTCTAGAGTCTCAACATCTTTTTTATAGTATGCTGACCAAAACTGGATGGAGTATTCTAGGTGTGGTCTTACTAAGGCTTTATAGAGTGGTTTTAGTACCTCACTAGGTCTTGATTGTATTGCTCTATTAATGCAATTTAGGATTGCATTGGTATTTTTGGCTTTTTTAAAATCTTGCACTACTTTTTGGAGTTTTTCTATGATCTGACTGTTCTCAGCTTTGATGGAGTTCAGCGCTGATGTTCTTTGATGGCCTGGTTACCATTGGCCTGGTAAACATCACTACTTCTTCTTCCAAACCAAATTACTTTCTCCAGCAAGTTTCCCTGAATGACATTGGCCAAAGCAAGTGAGACATAGTTTCATGATTTCGCCTTCTAGTGACCTGTTGGATCTGTGTTTATGTTTAAAAAGGGATTGCGGAGAAATAATGGTAGTTCTTTCTAAGTTCATTCATTTATTTTTCATATTTCTTATACCACCACAATCCAGAGTTAAAATCTGCTGTTATGTAGTTATTTTAACCACCATAGTTTTGAATTAATTGTAAAAAGGCCAGTGACACATCTCGGAAGAAATGTACTGCTATGAAGTGATCCAGGGGTGGGTTCCTACTGGTTCAGACTGGTTCGGCTGAACCGGTAGTGGTTTGGCGGCCTGGGTCACTGGAACTGGCAACAACCCAGGTCTGCCACGCCCCGGAACGGGTTCTCTGGGTAGCGCCATAGGTGGTACCATCTTGTTTTTCAGTTCCGTGCATGCACCGAACAATTTTAATTGCACTGTGCATGGGCATGCAGCACACATCAAGCAGATGCATACAGCGAGCCCATGAGCAAACCGGCAGTAGTGCATGCTGGAACTCACCTCTGAAGTGGTCAGTAGCAAAGGACAAGAGCAAACATGATGAACTAGTAGTAGTTTGATGTCTACCTGCATCTTGAGATTTCTTATGCTTCTTCTAGTATTGCAGATATGTAGTTGACGGGACTTATGGGAGATTTGTGTGCTTTCATCGCTTCCTCCGTTCTCCTTTCCCCCAGAATTTCCTGGTTACTGACCACGCTCTGTTCTTCTGAAGCACTCTTTATTTCAGCACTTTTTCATTTGTCCACAAATTCCATTCTTTTCTTGCAAAGTATTCATAGCAACTTCCCAGTATATTCCCACGTCCATCAGTCGAAAGCAAAGCCAGTTTGCCCTAATAAAGTGTTGCATACGTTGAACAATTGGCTGCGATACTCTCCTGAGATTTTTTCCTCTAGTCTTCAGTAATTTAAAATCAATTGCTTAGCTCTTGACCCTTTTTTCCCCCTAAATCCATTTCAAGCTACAAAGAAACGGAAATAAAAACAGAATTATGTCATCTTTAGTGTCACTATAATACATTTCTAAAAAATATCGATAAAGCTAGAAAAGATGTTCACAAGAACAAAATGATCAGGGGCTTAGAACTCCTTCCCAATAATGAGAAGAAGGAGAAGAAGCTTTAGTATTTTTAGTTTTAGGAAAATGGAAGGGACATCAAGAAGGTTTAAACATCATAGGCAGTATTGAAGAAAGAGAACAGGGAGAATATAATTGCCCTATCTCCTAATATAGTGACCCAAGGTCATTCACTTGGCAGGAGGTAGAGAGTAACAAGAACAAGTGGTTTTTTCATGTAAACCATAATTAGTAGGGCTGTGCAGGCAGCACTTAGGATTCAAAGGCAAAAAGATGTTTCAGTGCATAGGGTCATATTTTGGGGCCAGGTACCTACTTGGAAGTCACTATGGGGCAACCAAGCTCTAATCTTTCTCTTGTCTCACCCCGGGAATCCATCAGAGAAAGTAAATAAACAAGGGCAACAACTGGAAAGGAGGCAGGATGAGGAGGCAAAGGAAGAAAGGGTAAAGCAGAGGAAGTAAGAGAGGGGAATTAAAAGTAGGAGAGAGGGTAAGAAGGAGGAGAAGAGAGGAGGAGTGGGGGAAGAGAAGGGAAGAAGAAAGGAGGAAGGGGAGGAGGAAAGAAGAAGGCAGAGAAGGGAGGTTGAGAAGATGGAAGGAGCAAGGTTGTTGCAAAAGAAGATGGAGGCATGGGGTGGCAAGAAAGTAATCCAAACTGTATTCTATATATTTGTAAGATAACTATAGAGATTAATGATGAATAGAAAAATGTTAGTAGTAGTTATAAAAGTGTACATTTGTGAATAAATTTGGAAAAAAAACTTTTAAAAAAGGGAAGCAACCACGGGGCAACCAAGCTCTAATCTTTCTCTTGTCTCATCCCGAGTCCATGAGTAAATCAGCCATAGGTTTTCAGTAGTTATGTCAGCATAAACATTTTCTCTCTCCTGACAACATTCAATGGCAACCTCAGGATGTATACATTGAGGTGTGCTGTACACACAGTGTGCTGTATGCCATACACTTCCAGCCTTTATCTTCTCTGTTAAATCTTTGTTTCTGGAGTTGCTTTCCAACCTGTAAGTTCCAGAACTTTCTAGTTTGATTCCATCTTCTTTCCAATGTCAACAACTGAGAGCAGAGCAGGGCTTCACTGTTTCAGCCGAGGAAGAATATATGGTGTATTGGTATACAGAATACAGAATAAAAGAGTTGGAAGGGACCTTGGAGGTCTTCTAATCCAACCCCCTGCTTAGGCAGGAAACCCTACACCACTTCAGACAAACGGTTGTCCAATCTCTTCTTAAATAGTTCCAGTGTTGGAGCATTTACAACTTCTGGAGGCAAGTTGTTCCACTGATTAATTGTTCTAACTGTCAGAAAAAACTGTCATTTTATATTATATTATTTATTTCTCCTTAGTTCTAAGTTGCTTCTCTCCTTGATTAGTTTCCACCCATTGCTTCTTGTCCTGCCTTCTGGTGCTTTGGAGAATAGCTTGACTCCCTCTTCTTTGCGGCAGTCCCTGAGATACAGGAACTGTATCATGTCTCCCCTAGTCCTTCTTTTCATTAAACTAGACCTACCCAGTTCCTGAAATCGTTCTTTGTATGTTTTAGTCTCCAGTCCCCTAATCAGTGGTGGGATTCCGCCAGTTCATGCCACTTCGGGAGAACCGGTGTTAAGTTTCTGAGCAGTTTGGTGAACTGGTTGTTGGAAGAAATCATTAGGGCAGAGAACTGGTTGCTAAATTATTTGAATCCTACCACTGCCCCTTTGTTGCTCTTCTCTGCACTCTTTCTAAGTCTCAACATCTATTTTACATCATGGTGACCAAAACTGAATGCAGTATTCCAAGTGTGGCCTTATCAAGGCCTTATAAAGTGGTATTAACACATCACGTGATCTTGATTCTATCCCTCTGTTTATGTAGCCTAGAACTGTGTTGGCTTTCTTGGCAGCTGCTGCACACGGCTGGCTCATATATAAGTGATTGTCCACCAGGACTCCAAAATCCCTCTCACAGTTCCTACCATTGAGCGAGGTACCACATATACTGTACCCGTGCATTTTGTTTTTCTTGCTTAAATGTAGAACCTTCATTTTTTCACCATTGAATTTCATTTTGTTGGATAGTGCCTAATGTTCAAGACTGTCAAGATCCTTCTGCATCTTAAGACTATACGGTATATTCTTTATCTTAAGCCTATATGGTACTTATTGTCACTTTCGCTGCAATTGTTAATGAAGCCAGATCTCCTCCCATAGCTAGTTGCACAGCCATGCCAGATTCTGACCCTTTCCTATTTCAGCCCTGGTGTTTTCCCACTGGTTTCTTTAGTAGCCATGATTTCATTTTAACTTGGGAAGTGGGCAAATGGGTGTGTGAGGAAGGGGAGACCAATCAGTCCATCCAGAATCCAGAAGTTTAACCTTCCCCATTCCTGCTGCAATGCCCCTGACTGGTAGATATTTTCCCAGCAAAGTGAGGATCGGCTGAAAACCTAAGATAGCAAAGTCAGGGAAGAAAACCAACAAATTTTGTCTCTCAGGGTTGCAAATCAGGCCACATCATCTGATTCAGAATGGACACAATAGAAACAGGATAGGAATTGGCAGTGGGGTTGCAAATGCTAGGCCAGCCTTGTTTTGTGCTGTCCCAAAGACAGGAGGCTAACACTTTGACAGTTTCTCTCACTGCTATATAAGTAATCTGTGATAAGATTGAACAGTGTCTATGTCAGTGATGGCTAATCTGTTTGTCCTTGCATGCTAAAATCATGGGCATGCACGTGACAGTGCGCATGTGTGGGCCCACACCCACAATGCAATGCATTCTCCCACGCAGGCACATGACCCCCTGTGTCCTGTTTTGGGCCTAGCAGGCCTCCCTGAAGCCTCCTGAAACCAAAAACAAGGCCTGTGGGAACCACCTGCATATACACGTGTGACCATCCACCCCACATATGACCCCCACACATACATGCACCTCTCCCACATGCACAGCAAAGACCCAAAAATCAGCTGGCCAGCAGGAGGCACGCATGCATGTGCAGTGGAGTTGAGCTGAGTGACAGCTTGTGTGCCCACAGAGAGGGCTCCGTGTGCCACTCGTGCCATAGGTTTGCCATCACGCGTCTATGTTCTCTGCCATAAGAGTGAAATCTCACCCACATCTGTATATTTATAGTGCAATAGTAAAGTTAACTGCTTATGCATTCATGGAGGCCTGACCCTGACCCCGACCCCAACCCTAATCCCGATCCCAACCCCAACCCCAACCCTAACCCTAATCCCGACCCCAACCCTAATCCCGATCCTAACCCTAATCCCGACCCCAACCCTAATCCCGACCCCAACCCTAACCATAACCCTAATCCCGACCCCAACCCTAATCCCAACCCCAACCCTAATCCCGACCCCAACCCTAATCCTGATCCCAACCCTAACCCTAATCCCGACCCCAACGCTAATCCTGACCCCAACCCCAACCCCAACCCTAACCCTAATCCCGACCCCAACCCTAATCCCGACCCCAACCCCAACCCTAACCCTAATCCCGACCCCAACCCTAATCCCGATCCCAACCCTAACCCTAACCCTAATCCCGACCCCAACCCTAATCCCGATCCCAACCCTAACCCTAATCCCGACCCCAACCCTAACCCTAATCCCGACCCAACCCCAACCCCAACCCTAACCCTAACCCTAATCCCGACCCCAACCCTAATCCCGACCCCAACCCCAACCCTAACCCTAATCCCGACCCCAACCCTAATCCCGATCCCAACCCTAACCCTAACCCTAATCCCGACCCCAACCCTAATCCCGACCCCAACCCCAATCCCGACCCCAACCCCAACCCTAACCCTAACCCTAATCCTAAATGGATTTTTGTGCCAATGGGATTTTTCCATGTATTTCCCCAGGAATATTAAATGGGTCAGATTTGAAAAGTAAGAGCCGTCCTAAACATACCCATGCACTCTGAAATCGTTGATGTCCATTTTTCAGTCCGAATTCATAGAGGCCTAACCCTTACTCTAACTCTAGGTGGATTTTTCTGCCAATGGGATTTTCCCTTGTAATTTACCAGGAAATGCAGATAGGCCAGATTCGCAAAACAAGTGCCCTCCTAAACATAGACCTGCCCTCCGAATTCATCTGCGATGTCCATTTTTCTGTCCAAATTCATGTTGTTTCAGTCTTAGTCATAAAAGCATTGCACTTTAAACAAGAAGCACAAATTGAGGAAAAGATTCCTGACCGTTCCTGACAGATTAGGAAAAAAAAATATTCTTGGAAAAGTAATGTTTCATGGATATTGTGCACGTAAGGAAAAATTCACAATATTAATAGTTAATGCCCTGCTCTTCACATTGAAGCCTTGATATACCACCAGTTTTGATTCCAGATGTCCGCAAGTTGTATCCACAAGTGTGAGTTGACACGGAGGTTTGCGTTACCTAAACAGTGTTGCTGTAACCACAGATGTAAAGATTGCTAAGGAAGCATGGGAGATCCCTGGTTTGTTTTCTAGCCATGTCTTTGTAGCACATAGAATATCGGTGCTTCATTGTACCTGTCTTTATATGGGTGTCAGAGGAAAAAAAAATGACAAGAAAGGTTTCCTGGCCATTTAGCCCTTTATGGAATAACATTTGTTTCATTAATTGCAGTATTTCTGGTCAAGGATGGGTATTTCTCTCCAAGCACTCAAACACGCACCTTTTGCTTTGCATTGTTCACCCCCCACCCCAAGTAAACAGGATATTTCTCCTTCCTGCTGTAGGCATCTCCCGCTCCCGAGCACACAGTTTATGTTTCTTTAATGATCACACTATTTCTGCCAGGATCACAGCTAGAGTCACTGTAGCTAAGGGGGTGGGGGGGGGGGAGGATGTTCAGTATATATAAACAGCCCTCCTTAAAGAGCTCATTTCCAAAGGATACCACTTCTTTTTCACAATCCCATCAGGGGAATGAAAAAAAAAAAAGAAAAAAGGCTAGGGCAGCGCCACACAAAAAAAATCCATAACTAAATAAATAAATATACAGCATCCCAACCAAACGGAGGACTCAATAAAACAATCACTTCAAATATGAGAAGATATAAATCTTGGGCCTGCACAGGTAACCCTCTCAATTGCTTTTATTATCACTCAGTCCGGCTCTATTTATTACAGTCGGTGGCCTGTGTGAAGGATGCTGCGTAGAGGGTGGTCTCCCAGTGCAATCCTATCCCCGGGAGAGGCACAATCAGCCCATACACTGGCAGATTCCACAGGAGGGGTGGGGGAGTGGGGGGGGGGGAGCGGACGTTGACAAGCCCATCTGTCTGCAGGAAAACCAATCAATAACTTTGTAACAAGAGCCCTTGTTGCTGTGAAAAGGACAACCGGAGTGTTGGATGCTGGTGGGCCATGGAAGGGAGTCACTGCTGGAAGCTATAACGGAGGACGGGACCGGAGGCTCAGCATTTGCGCATAGGCACGGAGGGCTTAGTGGGGAAAGGCGAAGGGGGATACAGCGCTCGCTTGCCCCTTTAAAAAGGCTGCATTTCACCAGGGAAGCCATCCCTTCTCAAGTTGTTTGGTGTCCTGTTTGAGACGATGCTAAGAGAATACGTGAAATGCCATCGTTTCAAAGACACCTGCCAGATAATAATAATAATAATGTATTAAATTTCTAAACCGCCCCCTCTCCCCGAAGGGACTCGGGGCGGTGTACAGGAGACTTAAGAACATCTAAAAACATTACAATAAATACATAATTAAAACCGAATTAAATGATTAACCCTGTACTAAAATTTATAAAACATTAAAACTGTATCCCAATTAAAAACCTAATTAAAACAATTTAGGTTACAGACTGGGACGAGGAACACAGATTAGGCCAGGCCGGCCTGATGGAACAGATATGTCTTTACTTTTTGGCGGAAGGAGCGGAGGTCCGTAGTAGTTCTAATATCGGGGGGGGGGGGGTAGGTCGTTCCAAAGGGTCGGGCCCATCACAGAGAAGGCCCTTCCCCTGGGAGTCGCCCGCTGGCATTGCCTAGTGGACGGCACCCGGAGAAGTCCCTCTCTGTGGGAGCGAATTGGCCGAAGGGATGTATGGGCCAGGATACGATCCCGCAAATAGCTAGGTCCTGTGCCATGGAGCGCTTTAAAGATGCACCCGAAAGGCCACAGGCAGCCAGTGCAGCTCGCGCAGGAGCGGTGTTACGTGGGAGTATCTGGAAGGTCCCAAAATGAAGAGATGAAGAGATAGGCTTCAGTCCTGTTCCCTGTTTGTGTGGTTGGCTCTGGGTCTTCTGAATTGGAATGTAGGCTCAAAGAACAGCCATTGCCCAGTGTCCTTAGATTCATGCGAGCACAGAGTTAAATTTGCCTTGGTGAATTGCATCCAGAGCCCTTCTCCTCCTTGAGTTGAATACAATTTGTTTGAGAGACAGTTTAGTGATTTTTTCTTTTTAAGCTGAGCCTCAGGGCATTTTCTTCCCCCTCAGACTACGTACTTCTTGAATAATTGTACAGATGCTCTTCAGCTGTTGCAGTTGTGTTTTTTTGTGTGGATCATTTTATCAGTGGAAAATACAGTCTCTCTCAGCAAGTGGGGGAATTAGCCCCACTTGCTGAGTGTGGTTGCACTACTGTCTCAAGGGTGTGATTCAGAGGTGGGTTGACTGAGCATGAGTGTGGGTATGTACACTTGCTTCGTGAGCATGTGCGCCTTCTGCGCATGCACTTTGCTCGTGCATGTGGCTTGCATGCATGCACGCAGCTTAGAAAACATGGCTAAATACGACAGCATAGAGGTGGGCAGGTGGGTAGGAAGGTTGTATCAGAGGTGGGATTCACTTACTGTTACTACCGGTTCAGCCAGCACCAGAAATGTGAGTGTGTGTGTATCCACGCATGCATGCGGCATCACAAACCAGGCAATTCACTTGCGCACACTATCCGCACATGCATGTGATGTCAAAACCACAGCAATATAGGACGGGATTGCACCTGGGCGGGTGGGTAGGAGCAGTACCACCTGCAGGTCACCACTACTGGTTCGCCTGAACCAGTCTGAACCATCTGAATATCACCACTATTGTTATTGCACTACTATCTCAGGAGCCTCCTAGTTGTAAGGTATGCTGTCACTCTAGCACACAATCCAGATCATTTCTCCTCCCACATTTTGCATTATTTTATCGATATCTTTCATAACTTTTTATTGATTTTATTTTATTTTTGTCCTTATATTTCTATAAGAAAGGAGAGACACCACTTTCTCCTCTTTTAGCCTGTTATATTCATTTTCCAAAATGGAGTGGAAGATGGGGAAGCTTTTTATGAAACAATTAGGAACCACTACAGATGTGGGTTTCTGACAGTTCGACCCAGAACGGGTGAATCGGTAGTAGCGGCGGGAGGCTCCGCCCACCCACCTGGAGGCTTCTGCACATGCGCAGAAGCGTCGTGTGCACAAGCAAACCAGTAGTAAAGAAAATGGAAACCCACCACTGAAACTACTACCTTAGCAAGTTAGCCTATACAAATGAAATAATGTTGTTTTTTTCTCCTGAAAATTAAAGATAAGAGCACATTCAGTTCCTGGAAATTCTCAAAGGGAGGAAAACCCTCAGTGGTCTCCTCAGGGCAGCTGCTACAGTTTCAAGTTCAGGCAAAAGAGAAGAATAATCTTCCAGAGTCGCTTATGTTCTTTGATGTACAACAGCTTTTGCTAACTTGTTTATTTTCCTATTGACAAATGCACAGTTGTAACAAGTTAAAAGAATAAAGTATGCATAAAATTATTGCTATACAGTACATTAAAAAGGTTACGACCATAGCATTACCTCAAACTATGCAGATATGTCATGTGCCATGTTTTTCAGCAACAAAGGAAGAACTTCCAATCGGAACTTCCGGTAGGCCCCTTGGGCCCATTTTTTGCAGGCTTTCCTGGAGCCTGGGGAGGGCAAAAATGGCCTCCCCTAACCACCACCCCCCCGGAGGAAAAAGCAAGCTCAGCTTGGAGGCGAGCAGTATGGCATGAGTGGGCGTGGGGAGCTTGGGAGGAGGAGTTGTGCACGCATGCTCATGTGGGGGTGCGGGCACATGCATGTGCTATTGTGCATGCTCACATTTCTGGCACAAAAAGGTTAGCCATCACTGTGCTAAATTGTCCTGGATAAGTGGCTATCCAACCCAATCTGAAAGTCTCTGGGGAAGAGGAAGCCACTAACTAGTCTAGGAAGACTTTTCCAGAGTTTAGCAGATTTTACTGTCAAGACATATTTCAAGTTAGTTGCCACAAGTTTCCTTTCTTTGAAGCAGTGGTGGGTTTCAATTTTTTTTAGAACCTACTCTGTAGGTGTGGCCTATTTTGTGGGCGTGGCTTGGCAGTCATGTGACAGGGTGGGAGTGGCCACCTTTTAAAATGTGGTGAAACTCATTTAACAACGCTCTTGCTTAGCAACCAAAATTTTGAACTCAATTGTGATGATAAATTTTCTTTCTTTCTTTCTTTCTTTCTTTCTTTCTTTCTTTCTTTCTTTCTTTCTTTCTTTCTTTCTTTCTTTCTTTCTTTCTTTCTTTCTTTCTTTCTTTCTTTCTTTCCTTCCTTCTTTCTTTCTTTCTTTCTTTCTTTCCTTCCTTCCTTCCTTCCTTCCTTCCTTCCCTCCCTCCCTCCCTTCCTTTCCTTCCCGTTGGGTCACTGGCAGTGGCGGGCCAGATTTACTTCCAGGTATGCCAGTGGAACCCCCTCTCACCGGTTCTCTAAATTTCACCAACTGGCTCTCGCGAGTAGGTGCGAGCCTGCAGAAACCCACCACTGCTTTGAAGGAATACCTATTTCTTCTTTTGTACCTATGTAAGGAAATGTCCATTCATTCACCCACTCACCTATTCATCCATACAGAGCAGAGATGGTATTCAGCCAGTTCAGACCGGTTCCGGTGAACTGGTAGTTGTGACCTGCAGGAGGCCCTGCTTCCACCCACCCTCTCAGGTGCAATCCTGTGCCATATTGCTGTGGTTTTGATGTCACACACATGTGCAGATGCCGTGTGCAAGCAAATTGCCTGGTTTCCGATGCCGCACGGATGCACGCACACACACATTCATTTCCGGTGCTGAGAGAACTGGTAGTAACAGTAAGTGAATCCCACCTCTGATACAGAGTGTTGACCACATAGCAGCAATCCATTATTGCATCAGACTGCTTATTCAAGGGTTGTCTTTTCTTACTCTGAAAATATGACAAGCGAAGGAATCATTAACTGGATTTCATTTCTCGGATGAAATCGTATCGCAAGTCATGAAAAGTGATTCAGATTGTGATCTCTCTCTAAATAAATAGATGGATGGATGGATGGATAGATAGATAATAAATAAATGTACGTTTATTTATTGCATTTTGGATCCACCCATTACTGGGTAAATTACAAGTTACTAAAACATTTTTAAAAATCAAGAAAATAGTAAAACAATGAAGAGAATAAAACCCTATTACAAGCTAGCAATGGAAGGGTATAAAATTAGAAAATCTATAATGCTAGAACTATAAATCTGAGTTACTAGAATATGAATGGCGAGTAAACCTGAGTGATATGCAGTCTGCTGTTGGGAGCTTTGGTAGAAAGGAGCTTTCCAAGAGACCAATTTAAACACTTTCAAGGTCAGTAATGCATTGAATGCAACAGTACAAGTAACCTTTCTGAAATAGGAAAATGAGGAGCCATGAATGACAAGGAGAGTTGATTAATTCCACTTATGTATACAGAACATATCTGTATATCAGGGGTGAAATCCAGCAGGTTCTCACAGGTTCTGCAGAACCAATGGCAGAAATTTGGAGTAGTTCGCAGAACTAGCAAATACCACTTCTGACTGGCCCCAGAGTGGGGTGGGAATGGAGATTTTGCAATATCCTTCCCCTGCCATGCCCACCAAGCCATGCCCACAAAACCAGTAGTGAAATTTTTTTTTTTGAATTTCACCACTGCTGTATATCTCTGTTCATAGCAGACTACACAAAAGGCATTAAGGACCAGAGATAAAGTAAGAGAAATATAGTTCAAAGGTAGTTTATTTTGAGCAGTTTCTTTTCAAATCTATTACCATGTTTTTCTGAAAATAAGACACGGTCTTATTTTCTTTTGACCCCCTCTCCCCCCAAATAAGCACTTGGCCTTATTTTGGGGGAGATATTATTATTTTGGAGGTGCAGGAAGTGGTGAGTATGGTCAACTCATGGCTGTTGCTGTGTTGCAATATTTTCAGGGAAGGCTTATTTTGGGGGGAGGCCATTGCATGCACGCAAGAGCTTGATCGGGCTTATTATCTGGGGAGGTCTTATTTTCAGAGAAACAGGGTAGAATTTTGCCCTGAACTCAGCAACATAAATCAACATTGAATATGTGGAATGAATGAATACATATAATTTAATGTACATTAATATATTGTTCTTGATATATTGATGTTGTTATAATCCGTAATTTAATTGCTAACATGTCAGATGTATCAAAGTTGGGGTGCATGAACGTTTGAGGCAAGATTTGCATTAGAAGCCAGAAAAATATACAGTAAGAAGTGCTGGATTTTTGAAGGATAGACTTAAAAAAGTAGGTCTTCAAGGAAGTATCAGGATGGAAGCAGGCCCCTTCTTTGGATTTCACAAATTATCTGGATATCTGAATCAGGTAATTGGACTTTGAATCAAACTGGAAATTGCTTTAATTTAAGGCAATGTCTTCTTCTAGAAAGTAAAAGAAACATCTCATTAAAGCAGCAGCCCTGACGATACTCTAATTTTCATCACATGAAAATTTCATGGGACATGAGTATCTTACATGAAAATAGCATAGGATCCCTGCCAATTATGGTCCTTTCTCACTTTCAAATCCTGTTAGCAAAAGGACTTTTATATAACATCAGGGATGAAAGTATCACTTTACCTCGGATGCTCTGGACTCTTGTGCAGTTTCCCAACCTGGCAGAGTAAATGGTGCTGAATTGGGAGACATTCCAGAGGAAAAGAAAGGAACAGGTGAGGATTTCTTATAAAGACTGTTCAGATTTGCCTTGAACTATGAGATGGGTGGCAAATAGGTAGGTAGGTAGGTAGGTAGGTAGGTAGGTAGGTAGGTAGGTAGGTAGGAAGATAGATAGATAGATAGATAGACAGACAGACAGACAGACAGACAGACAGACAGACAGACAGACAGACAGACAGACAGACAGACAGATATGGATGGATGGATGGATGGATGGATGGATGGATGATGTTTGTCCATTGTGTTCAAAGAGGATCTTGACATCTAAGGCTGTCCATAGTGTGTCCACAGGTGGCTGGTAAGGCCTATACGGGCATGAAATGTTCTCACATTTTGGGCAGGGATGTGTGGCCACCACTGTTGCAGCATTTGCAGCTTTGGCTTTGCGGAGTGCTCTCATCTCTTGTGCTATGGTTGTTCTTCTGTCCTCAAATGTCTGGCAGCTTTGGTGGATCAATGTGCCCCATGTTGACCAGTCTTCTGCCAGGGTTTCCCAGGAGGTGGTGTCGATACCCAGGGACTAGAAGGAGGCTTTCAACGTGTCTTTGTATCTCTTCCTTTGTCCCCCATGAGATCTCTTTCCTTGAGACAGCTCACCATAGAGGAGCTGTTTAGGGACATGGTGGTCTGGAATCCTTGTAACATGGCTTGCCCAGCGTGTCTGGGCTTTCATCAGCAGGGGGTGAACTGATGACAGGCCTGTTCTGGAGAGGACTTCCATGTCTGGCACCTTGTCCTGCCATTGGATCCTCAGAAGTCTGCAGAGGCAGGCTGTGTGGAAGTGGTTCAATTGCCTAGCGTGCCTCCTGTATACAGTCCAGGTCTCACTGGCATACATCAGGGTAGTTAGCACTACTGCTTGGTAGACTTTGAGCTTTGTAGCAAGGCTTATTCCACGGCAGTCCCACACGTTGATCAGTAGTGTGCCATATGCAGAGATAGATAGATAGATAGATAGATAGATAGATAGATAGATAGATAGATAGATAGATAGATAGATAGATAGATAATAAAGAAACATAATGCCCTTCTCACTGCAACATGTTCTCTTTTATACTTTTCATTTGTGGTTGGTCTGGGGGCATGGGACCAGCAGAAACAAGTTTACATAAGTTTTGGATGTGACTAATTTAACTTTCCATAAAACCTAACTTTCATAAATGTAAGTAAAAAGAACAGGACATGCAATTTCTCTCTCTCTAAACTAGAGAGAGAGAAGGAAGGCCTTGAGCCGAGAGAGACCATTGTGCCTCAGACTACCGGTTGTGAGTCCCTCTGCGTGAAGTGGGGCCTAGGGAGGCAGTTGGGCTTGCTGGTTGTATACCTGGCTCCCCGCTATGTAGCAGCAGCCCTGCCCGAGCTCCTGGAGGTGATCGCTACGGTGGCAGTTGAGACCCCCAGACTTGTAGTCATGGGGGACTTTAATCTGCCATCGTTGGGCGAATCATCCGAGGCAGCTCGGGAGTTCATGGCCTCCATGACGGCCATGGACCTGACCCAACTAATTCAAGGCCCCACCCACGAGGGTGGACATACGCCGGATCTCATCTTTGTCTCGGGCCAATGGAAGAGTGATCTGGGTATAGGGGATATAGTCATCACACCCTTGTCATGGTCAGACCACTCACTTCTCCGACTCGACCTTCCGACCGCTACTCCCCGTTGCGGGGAGGCGGAACCAGAACTTCCTATCTGGTTTCGCCCCAGGCGCCTGATGGACCCTGTTGGGTTCCAGACGGCGCTTGGGCCACTTCCTGTACCCCTGACCCGCGCCCCGATGGAGGACCTCGTGGCCGCATGGAATACTGCGGCCACGGGAGCCTTGGATCGGGTCGCGCCCTTGCGGCCTCTCTTGCGGCGCCGAGCTGCCCCGGCTCCTTGGTTCACCGAGGAGCTGAGGGCGATGAAACGCCGCAAGAGATGCCTAGAGGGAAGATGGAGGGCTATTCGCTCCGAATCTGACCGGACACAGGTAAGAGCCCATTTACGGACTTACATTGTGGCGCTGAGAGTGGCCAAACGTCATCATTGCGCCACTCTCATAGCATCCGCAGAAAACCGCCCTGCCGCCCTGTTTAGGGTGACCCGTTCCCTCCTGCAACAGAGGGTGCGGGAAGCCCCGCTACAGGGTAGAGCAGAGGAATTTGTGACTTTTCTGCAGGACAAAACCGCTCAGATACGGAACGAGCTAGCCCCCATTCGTGGCCCAGTGGGATGCCACGAGGCCGATCTTGTTTGGGAGGAATTTGACTCCGTTGCTTCCGAGGATATGGACAGGTTACGTGGACGACTGCGAGCCACCACATGTTTATTGGACCCGTGTCCCTCCTGGCTTGTACTGGCATCCTGGGAGGTGACACGAGGCTGGCTCCAAGAGGTTGTCAACGCATCCTTGAGTGAGGGTTCCTTGCCTGCTTCCCTAAAAGAGGCTATGGTGAGGCCCCTCCTTAAGAAGCCCTCTTTGGACCCAGCTCTTTTAACCAACTATCGTCCCGTCTCCAACCTTCCCTTTCTGGCGAAGGTTGTCGAGAGTGTGGTGGCACAACAGTTTCCCCGTCACCTGGAGGAAGTTGATTATCTAGATCCGCGCCAGTCCGGCTTTCGGCCCGGGCATAGCACCGAGACGGCATTGGTCGCGTTGGTGGATGATCTCTGGAGGGCCAGGGATGGGGGTTGTTCCTCCATCCTGGTCCTATTAGACCTCTCGGCGGCTTTCGATACCATCGACCATGGTATCCTATTGCATCGGCTGGGGGGGTTGGGGGTGGGAGGCACCGTTTTACGGTGGTTCTCCTCCTACCTCTCTGGCCGATCGCAATTTGTGTTGGCAGGAGAGCAGAGGTCGACCCCGAGACCCCTCACATGTGGGGTGCCTCAGGGGTCGGTCCTCTCGCCTCTCTTGTTTAATGCATACATGAAGCCGCTGGGTGAGATCATCCGTGGTTTTGGGGTAGAGTACCATCTCTACGCTGATGACACTCAGCTGTATATATCTACCCCAAACCACCCCAACGATGCCGTAGCGGTGATGTGCCAGTGCCTGGAAGCCGTGCGGATCTGGATGGGAAGTAATGGACTCAGGCTCAACCCGACCAAGACCGAGTGGCTGTGGTTTCCGGCTGCCCGATTCAACCAGCTTTCTCCAACGCTGGCCATAGGGGGCGAACATCTTGCCCCTGTGGATGGGGCGCGCAATTTGGGAGTCCTCCTGGATACCCGGCTGTCTATGGAAGAGCAAGTGACAGCCGTGGCCAGGAGGGCGTTTTACCAGGTTCGCCTGGTTCGCCAATTGCGCCCCCTATTGGATCGGGACGCCCTTCGCACAGTCACTCATGCCCTCGTGACATCCCGACTGGACTACTGCAACTCCCTCTACATGGGGCTCCCCTTGAGGTGCACCCGGAGGCTTCAGTTAGTTCAGAATGCAGCCGCGCGAGCAATTATGGGAACCACTAGGTTTACCCATGTAACACCGCTCTTGCGCGAGCTGCACTGGCTGCCTGTCGTCTTCCGGGTGCGCTTCAAGGTGCTGGTTATCATCTTTAAAGCGCTCCATGGCTCGGGACCTAGCTACCTGCGGGATCGGATCCTGCCTCACACATCCTCACGGCCGATTCGCTCCCACAGAGAGGGACTTCTCCGGGTGCTGTCCACTAGACTTTGTCAGCGGGCGACGCCCAGGGGAAGGGCTCTCTCTGTGGCGGGCCCGGCCCTCTGGAACGACCTTCCCCCCGATATTAGAACGACCACGGACCTCCGCTCCTTCCGCCTGAAACTAAAGACACATCTTTTCCGCCTGGCCGGCCTAGGGTAGTCTCTCTCTCTATGGGTTTTTTAATTGTTTATTTATATTGAGTGGGGATTTTTAGTTAATGGGATTTTAGCACAGGTGTTTGTTTAATCTGTTTTAAATTGTATGTATTTTTGTATATTTATGGTTTTTATTCTCCCTGTGCACCGCCCCGAGTCCCTGTGGGGAGAGGGAGCGGTTAATAAATTCAGTTTTATTATTATTATTATTATTAAACTAACTGGCGGGAAATACAGCGCTGTTTTTAATCATAGTTTGTTGAATAACCTACACTGGCTTGTGTTTTTTGTAATGCTAAGCTATGATACAGTTTGTTGGTTTTGGTTTATTGGTTTTGGTTTATTGTATCACATAACATACCTCTTGCACAAATTAAAATCTCAGTTTTTCCTTTTAATAGAGTAAACACTATTAACATCCCCACAAGCAAATTGCAATTAAATCATATTAATTCAACCTCTTTTTTTTGTCAGCAGCCGTTCATAAAAGCATATTTTTCTCCAGAGTCCTTGGTGTTGTCTAAACTTGGTTCAAGCACAGATGACATTACCTAGATTGCTAATGAAACATCTGCAAAAGAACAACCAAGTATGAGAGCACCAAGGACTCCAAAATTCAACCTTGAGCTACAAATGTTCTCTTCTATCAATATTCCTCTTTCTTTTGCAGTCTAAAAAAAATCCACATTTAATTGTTTCCTTATTATAAGCAGTATGTTTCCCCACTCCTGCTTTTACTAGGCATATCCTGGTTAAAAGTAGTTCGAAAACATGTAAAAATGAAAGTAGAAAAAATAAGAACCACCTTTGGTGGGAAGGTAGCAGCGCTCCGTGCACATTCAGCATTTAGTCATACCGGCTAGATGATCACGGAGAGTCTCTAGACAGTGCTGGCTCACATATGTACGAAGGGAACATTTACCTTTACCTTTAAAGGTTTCCCTGCACATGTGTGCTAGTCATTTCCAGCCTTAGGGGGCGGTGCTCATCTCCATTTCAAAGCCGAAGCGCCAGCGCTGTCCGAAGATATCTCTGTGGTCATGTGGCCAGCATGACTAAACAGTGAAGGTGCACGGAACGCTGTTAGCTTCCCACCAAAGGTGGTTCCTGTTTTTCTACTTGCATTTTTACCTGCTTTCGAACTGCTAGGTTGGCAGAAGCTGGGACAAGTAACAGGAGTTCACTCCATTACATGGCGCTAGGGATTCGAACCGCCGAACTGCTGACCTTTCTGACGACACGTTCAGCATCTTGGCCACTGAGCCATCATGTTCCTGTATCCTGGTTATGCCTGGCAATTGTGGAATAGTAGTTTTTCCTGTTATTTTCAGTAAAATAGAAACAAGGGATCTAAAGGACTTTCTGAACCCTTTCAACTTTTCTCCTTGCATCCCCCTCCCCCCCCCAATCCCAGGGCAATATCACAGAATGACATCACAAAGGGCCTAATAAAGTAACTATGTCCTGCCCACAAGTCAAGCTCAGGTGAGGCAAGAGAGAGAACAGTGGCGCACTGTTGCTTTTGATCCTGCAGATGCTTCCTTCAAAGTTGTCTACCTCTAATGTTTTATGGGTAAGCTCTACCAGTCTCTACCTCTCCAGAGCTTAGTTTTTGCCAAGGCTTTTCCCAATTTAAACCAGCTACTTTTTGTTTCCCATAAATGCGTATTAGCTGCCCTTTGATTTCCAGGAAATCTGCATTAAAACTAATTAAACTCACCCAGGGAGAGGCTGAAAAGGTTGCCATTCTGTGAACTGGGCAGGATCAAAATGTGTCGAAACTCTTTTCTTGTAAATGGATACTGTGGCTGCAAATTTCCCCTAAAAATAATTAATAATTAATCCTTTCACATTGAATGTTTAACATGCTTCTTTCTCTACCAACCTGCCATTTTAATGAAAGCATGTAAATCTGTTTCTGAATAACTTTACTTGACAAGTTGGTAAATATATTTCTCCAGTAGGTAAAAAAGAAAACCCATTTCCCCCAATTTTTAAATAAGAATACTAAGTAAATAGAGGGATGGTGTGGCTCAGTGGCTAAGACGCAAAGCTTGTTGATCAGAAAGGTTGGCAGTTCACCGGTTCAAATCCCTAGTGCCACATAACAGAGTGAGCTCCCGTTACTTAGCCCTGCTTCTGCCAACCTAGCAGTTTGAAAGCATGTAAAAATGCAAGTGGAAAAATAGAGACCATCTTTGGTGGGAAGTTAACAGCATTCCGTGCGCCTTCAGCGTTTAGTTATGCCGGCCACATGATCATGGAGACGTCTTTGGATAGCGCTAGCTCTTTGGCTTTGAAACGGAGATGAGTACCGCTCTCTAGAGTTGGGAACGACTAGCACATATCTGCGAGGGGAACCTTTACCTTTTAATCCTTTCACGTTCAATGTTTAACGTGCTTCTTTCTCTACAAACCTCCCATTTTAATGAAAGCATGTCATTCTGTTTCCGAATAACTTGACCTGATTAACAGCAAGTTGGTAAAAATATTTCTCCAGTTGGTAAAAAAAACAACCCACATTTCCCCCAATTTTTAAGTAAGAATTCAAAGTAAATGTACAAAAAAAGTTTGGTTACCCCCATGTCCTGGTCCAATTCCAAATCTTTTAGTACAGGGGTCTGCAAAGTCAGCTCTTTTAAGACTGGTGGACTTCAACTCCCAGAGTTCCCCAGCCAGCATAGCTGGCTGGGGAACTCTGGGAGTTGAAGTCCACCAGTCTTAAAAGAGCCGACTTTGCAGACCCCTGTTCTAGTATCACACAGCCGTCACTGTGGAGCTCTGTTTTGCAATGAAGGTGGATTTCCTATTGGCACAACAATCATGGGGTGAGGCTGTAAGACGCCATGAATTGCCCTGTGAAATTGGCTTTTATCAACATTTTGAAAAGAAGAAAGCCACCCTGAACGATGTGAGTGTGATAGAAAAGGGCACGAGGAAGAAAACCAGACAGTATAAATTAGAAGGGAGAGGAAGCGCGCCTGATGCAGTTTTCAGAGACATTTTTCCCCCCTTTGGACAACACAACATAATTAAGACCATCAGAGAAGACAATTCATTTCTGGCTTTTTAACCTACACAATCTTATAAAAACTCTATTGACCTAAAATCTAGAATGAGATGCTCCCTTTCCGAGGAAGCTAAAAAGCTAACGGTTACCGAGAGATTAATTCTTCGCTGTAGGGAGGCTAGATACAAAAAAAATCTATTTTAAAATGGTTGTGTATCTCTATGTCATATGCAGCTTTTGTACCCTCTAATCACCCCCACTTTTCAAATTTACATTCTTAATAGGTTTCTAGGAAACCTATGTTTAGGTGTTGAGGAGGCCGATAATAACAAACCCAAATTACATATAATACTAAAGGTCATGCACATATTAATAAGAGACAAGGAAAGCAAGGAGGTAAAAAGATGCACACTACTGTTCCCCGATATACTGTTATTATATAACTACTATATTTTTTAGCATTGTAATACAACAAGATGGCTTCTCATCTGTAATTCATATATTATAGCTATTGAGCAGCTACAGATAGCCTTGTTTGGTCTCCTTGCACAATTGGGTTTTCTTGTAATTACAAGAAGACTATGTATTATGGGAGGCGGTAGGGTGCAGCAGGACCCGAGGAATGAAGGGGAAGTAGTGCAAAGTGGTGGGTGTGTTATGAAAGTAATGTAAGTGAGCTTTAAGGGGTGTCAGAAGGAAAGAAAGAGCCCCACGTGGCAACGAGGGAAGGCCAGGCTTAAGGAAAGTCTTACTCTTGGGGTGCAAGTGTCATCACCCATGCCAAAACCACCACTCCAAGTGGAAATATATCACAGGTGGGCATCATATCAGCGGCGGGATTCAACATTTTTTTACTACCGGTTCTATGCATGTGGCTTGTGGGTGTGGCTTGGTGGGCATGGCAGGGGAAGGATACTGTAAAATCTCGATTTCCTCCCCACTCCAGGGGAAGAATACTGCAAAATCCCCATTCTCTCCCCACTTCAGGGGAAGGATATTGTAAAATCCCCATTCCCTCCCCACTCCAGGGGAAGGATATTGTAAAATCCCCATTCCCTTCCCACTTCAGGGGAAGGATACTGCAAAATCTCCATTTCCTCCGGATCAGTTGGGACTTGGGAGGTAGAGACTAGATGTGGGGGGGGGGGCAGTCAGAGGTGGTATTTACCTGTTCTCCGAACTATGTAAAATTTCCACTACCGGTTCTCCGGAACTGGTCAGAACCTGCTGAATATCACTTCTGTGTCACAGCCAGATGGATGCATTTAGTACCGTATTTCCCAAATTAAGACCTAACCAGAAAATTAATGGAGCAAAAATTAATATAAAATCCAGTCTTATTTTATTAACATTTGGACATCTAATAATTACTACCAAGTGGCAAATATTTGAGGAGAGCTAGTATCAACTCCCGAATATTTTCAGAGGGTTCACACCGATCTGGAGAATCAGGTTTTGTTCTTTGGGTTTATGACTTATGCCAGTGATGTCTAATCTTTTTCTAAAGGCAGGCCAAACTTGTGTGCATATGCGTGTGTGCCCAGACCTGCAATGAAATGGCCCCACCACCCCTCTGCATGGCTGCACGATTCCCCCCACGCATGCGCACGCGATCCCCCTGTGCGGGGTGGAATTTATGCCCTCCCCAGGCTCCAGAGGTTTTCCTGAAGCCTGGGGAGGGTGAAAACGGCCTCTCCCGGCCCTCTGGAAAGCCAAAAATCAGCATGTGTGCACCAGAGTGAAGGGCTGCAATGCTGGCAAATATGACTCTGTGTGCCACAGGTTCACCATCATGGACTTATGCCATGCAAAATGACTATAATTGTCAGATGACCCATGTCTTATGATTCCAGGCATTGAAGATCTTGATTGATGGTTGGTTATCTGTGGTCTCTAAGTCTTGAGGCTCTTCTGCTCAAACAAGGGGTATGTGTGTACGTGTGTTTGACTAACAAGAGTCCCTTCAAACTCTGTTATTTTAGGTTCTATAAATGTGAGTTTATGTGTAGTTAAGGGAGTTCTTAGTTCTGCAGGGCTTCTGTAGTGTACTAAGCTGGCATGAGAGATGGCTTTGAAGTGCCAGCCCAAAATGTGAACACCCTCACTCACAAATTTTTTGGGGTGGGGGGGGTGGGAGTGTAAAAGCAATTCATTCTAAGGATTACAGCTATTTAAAAAGGCCAAGCAAGCCTGTGTACGTGATAAATGATAACGGCACTAATCATATTAAAGAGAACCTTACACATTTTTCATTCTTGTTCAATGTCATTGCCACACAATGAGATTTTTAATGTGCAAAATAAAAGGAAGATTCAGCAGAATTTCCTTCTGTTGGTAGAATTATGTCCATCTGCATTGCCTGCCAGGTTTTCTGTTAGATGTTGGCAATCTTAATCAAGAGTACTGATCGGTGGAGAAAGTGGGGTTTTCATGGTAAAATTGTGCATACTCAAGATTAAAACTAGAAAAGAATGCATCACATTAAAGAAGGAAGGGTATAGGCCAAGGGTTTGCAAAGTCGGCTCTTTTAAGACTGGTGGACTTCAACTCACAGAGTTCCCCAGCCAGCTTAGCTGGCTGGGAAATTCTGGGAGTTGAAGTCCACCAGTCTTAAAAGAGCCGACTTTGCAGATCCCTGGATAGGCTAAGGGAGCAAATAAAGGTAGCTGAATGCTATTATTCAGTTTGGCTGTCAAAATACCATCTACAACAGTGGTCCCCAACCTTTCCGCCTTGGCAGCCTGGCCCCGTGCAATGTGTGTATGTGAGTGGCAGGTGCACACATGCATGCACAGCTCCATTGGTGCAAGTGAGGGGGTGAGTGTGCCTTCCATTCGCTGAATGGAGCTTTGTGTGTAAGCAGAGGGTGCTCACATAGGAAGCTCCACTCGTTCAAGCGGTGGGCACTTAGTTTTGCACGTGAAGCTCCACTCGTGTAAGTGGAGGGCACTTGAGTGGAGGGCACTTGTGCTGACTCATGCTCCACTCATGCAAGTGGAGAATGCTCAAGCGCAAGTCTCCATTTGCGTGAATGGAGCTTCACACGCAGACATCCCCCGCTTGCCCAAGTGGAGCTTCGTGTGCAAGCACAAGTGCCCACTGCTCTCACGAGTTGAGCTTTATGCATGGGTGTGCTTGCCTACCACTTGTGCAAGTGGAGATTCACGATCAAGCAGAAGACCCTATACCATTTCACATAGGTGGCTGTCCCGTCTTTTCATAAAAACCTCCAGTGATGAAGCCCCTACAACTTCCGAATGCAAGCAGTTCCACTGGTTAATTTTTTTCACTGTTAGGAAGTTTTTCCTTAATTCCAGGTGGCTTCTTTTCCTAGTCCTTCTTTTCTCTAGACTGGCCATACCCAGTTCCTGCAACCGTTCTTCATATGTTTTAGTCTCCAGGCTTTTAATCGTCTTAGTTGCTCTTCTTTGCACTTTCTCCAAAGTCTTAGCATCTTTTTTGTAATGTGGTGACCAATACTGGATGCAGTATTCCAGGTGTGGTCTTTCTAAGGCTTTATAAAGTGCTACTAATACTTCACGTGATTTTTATTCTATGCCTCTGTATACATAACCAAGGATTGTATTAGTGTTTTGGCTGCTGCCACATGCTGCTGGCTCATGTTTAAGTGATCATCCACCAGGACTCCAAGTTCCCTCTCACAGTTAACTGTTTTTGAGCCAGGTTTTGCCTAATCTGTACGCGCCTTTGGTTTTTCCTGCCTAGGTGTAAAGCTTGCTTTTCTCCACATTAAATGTCATGTCATTAGGCCCATTGTTCAAGTCTGTCAATATATTTTGTGGATTATAGGATTGTCTTCTGGGGTGTTGGCTATTTCTGCCAGCTTAGTGTCATCTGCAAAATCAATGTGTTCCCCTTCTATTCCCTTATCTAAGCCATTTATGAAGATATTGAAGAGTTCTGGGCCTCACTGCTTTCCTCCATATAGATGTAGCACCTTTAAAGACTATTCATTGAATATGGTTTGTCAGCCAGTTACAAATCCATCTGGTGGTGATGCTCTCTATCCCATATTTTTCTAACTTACCAATATGTTGGTTGTGGTCTACCTTGTTGAATGCCTTGCTGAAGTCTAAGTATACTATGTCCACAGCATTTTGCTGGTCTACTAATTTAGTCACTTTGTCAAAGAATGAAATAAGATTGGTTCGGCATGATCTGTTTTTAACAAACACATTCTGGCTACTAGTTATATATATATATAACTGGGTCCTGTTGGAGAAGGGCGGGATATAAATTGAATAAATAAATAAATAAATATTGTTTCTAGATGTTCACAGATCTGTTTTTTAGTTACTTTTTCTAGTATGTTCTCAGTATTAATGTTAGTCTGATTGGTCTGTAGTTTCTCAGGTCTGTTATTTTCCCCTTTTTTTGGAGATGGGAACCACATCAGCCCGTTCCTCTGGTAGTTCCCTGGTGCTCCAGGGTTTTTTAAAAAGATATGATACAATGAGATAACATCTGCCAGCTCCTTCAGAACTCTGGGATGAAATCAATCAGGTCCCAGTGATTTATATTCATCAAGGTCAGACAGGTGTTCCCTTACCATTTTCTTGCTTATTTTTATTTTAATTTCTACTCCGTCTTTTACAGTTAAGTTTTTGGTAGGTTGGTCTATAGTTTCTTTTTGTGTGAAGACTGATACAAATAGTTAATTAAGCAACTCCTCTCTACTGCCTGTTACTTCCATGCCATATTCACTCTTCTATGGACTGACTGTTTCCTTAACTTTTTTCCTTGTTGTTTATATGTTGAAAGAAACTTTTCAAAAAATTATCTTTGACTTTTGTTGCAAGTCTTTGTTCATTCTGAGCCCTTTGCTTTCATGATTTCATGTTTGCACACTGAGGCTGTCTGCTGATATTTTGCCTTAGTTATGTGTCCTCTTTCCATTTTTTTGTACTTATACTTTTTGTCTTTCAGTTTATTAGAGAGATCTTTGTGCAGCCATGCTGGTTTCTTCTTGGATTTCTAGTTTTCTTTTTCAGTCGTGTTGTGTTGGACTGGGCTTTTCTGATCATATTTTTCAGAGTTTCCCACACTTCCTAAGTTATTTTCTCAGGAAGTGTGAATCCCTTTAGGATTTTTTTCATGAATTTTTTCTTAGGCTCTGAGTTTGTTAAAATTAGCTCTTTTGAAGTTTAAGACACATGCGGGATTATATTCTATTGCATGTATTTGCATTATATTGAATTCCAATATGATGTGGTCAGTGTTGCCCAAGCTTCCAGCAATTTCAATTCCCTCTATCACTTCTTCTCTATTATTAAGAATTAAGTCCACTGTAGCTTTTCCTGTGGTTATCACCTTTACCTTTTGGATGACAAAGTTGTCAGCTAAATTGGTTAGGAATTTGTTCAATCTCCCACTTGCTGCAGAGTTTGTCTCCCAATTGATATCAGGGTAGTTAAAGTCTCCCCATTACTATTGTGGTATGCTTCCTACATACATATGTTAATTGATTAGCAAAGAGTTCATCTATTTCTTCTGGTTAGTTGTGTGGCCTGTAGTATAGCAATGCCATTTTCCCCATTTTATATTGATCCATATGGATTCTAAGAGGTTTTCATCCTTGGTTTTGTGCATTTGTATAGAGCTGTGGTGATCTGTTATATATAATGCAACTCCACCTCCTCTTTTGTTAGGTCTGTTTCTTTTGAATAGTTTATAACCTTCCATCAGTACATTCCAGTCATGAGTTTCTTCCCACCAAGTTTCAGTAATGCCAACTATATCATATCTGCCTTCATTTGCTAATACTTCAAGTTCACCCTGTTTGTTCTCTAAACTTTGAGAGTTTGTGTATAGGCATTTGAATCCTTTATGGGTCTTGGGTATGTTTCTTATATCTCTTAATTTGTAACTGGGATTTCTACCCTTTCCATCACTATCTTATGTTTTTCTATTTCTTTTTTCTCTTTATTCTCTATCTCCTCCTATGATTGGTTATCTAGTGCAGGGGTCCCCAACCCCCGGGCCGCGGACCAGTGCCGGTCCGTGGCTTGATAGGAACCGGGCCGCAGGGCCAGAGAGGAGGAGGGAGGAAGGGGCAGCCCCCTGGGCAGAGCGTGCACCAGATGCAGGAGAGTTCAGGCGCGGCCGTTCGCGCCGTTGGAGGCCCTAGAGGGCCGAGTGAGCCGACTCCCACCCCACGTGCGCGGGCGCCACCTGTCCCTCGTTTCCCCCCCCCCCGCTCCTCCTCTACGCCAGCCGGGCCGCAGAATTTTCTTTAAAATGAAACCGGTCCCTGGTGGAAAAAAGGTTGGGGACCCCTGATCTAGTGGTTTTTGCTTGGAATTAGGTTCTAAAGGTTGTGATGATTGCCCCCCCTCCCCTCAATTTTAGTTGAAAGCCCTTTTGATAAGATGAGCGAGTCTTTTCCAAATATAATTCTTTCTAGTTCTTGTGAGGTGCAGTCCATCCCTTGCCAGGAGCCCTTCATGCGGGTAAGTGATAAGAGATAAATAGATGCTCATGGCACAGGAGAGAGAAAAAAGCTATTGCCTTCATGCATACAAAAAATCTATGTATCGGCTCTTGCTAATGCTGTGATTTTTATAATGTATACTCTGTCTTGTTTACTCATTTGCAGTGAAAATGTTCATCTTCATTCGGTACATCGTCCTTATAAGTTTTTAATAAAAGCCACAAATGAGGCACTCCCTGTATGGACTGAAACAGCAGGAGTATTCCATCACCTTAATCAGGTTACACATTTCTTAAGCTTCCATGGATCTCAGTCAATTTCATCAGGCAAACTGAATATAAT
Organism: Rhabdophis nuchalis; assembly: GCA_039707465.1. Lineage (NCBI taxonomy): Eukaryota > Metazoa > Chordata > Lepidosauria > Squamata > Natricidae > Rhabdophis > Rhabdophis nuchalis. The sequence continues at coordinate 96,516,228 of CM077645.1, forward strand.
TCGAAAGAAGTGTACAGATTCAGCTATTGGTGATCAGGTTGGGGATGAAAGAGAAGGGAAAACAAGAGACAGATAAAATAATCGGTATTAACAAAGTTGTACTTAAGTAGATAGTTTATTTACTGGTATTTGCATCCTACGTTAGTTAGTTCTACAAATAGATCAAGAAGGGGAAAATATCCATCACACCTTTGAAAAAATGGCATTTTTCAAACAGCAGGCCACATAAACATACAAACATGCAGTAGATAAGTAAAATATACATGCTTGCAATCAGTGCCCCTACATTTTTGCCAACACATTTAAGTGAAATTATTAATGATACCTATGACTGATTGATAGGCTTTATAAGCTGGCTTTCAAAATGATATTTCCCAAGTGGAACAGTTGTAGAAAAAGAGGACTGCAGCTCTTTTAATTACATGATTTTTCAACATAGTTCACTTAAATGTAGTATGTGTTTTAAACATAAAATAGCTGCATTGTAGTTACTTGAATACGATAAAAGAAATTATTGCAGCTGTAGAAATAAAAAAGCAAAATCATATTTAATATTGACAGAATTATGACATTTGATGTTATTATTTAATAGTTGAGAAACCGGAGATTCCCTGCTTAGTTAATATTGAAGAATATTAAGTAATATTGGTAGGATCAGTTAAAATGCAACATTTAAATATGGTAATGCAATCGTACTTATTTACAATAGAAGAATCTAAAAAGGCAACCACATTTTTAGTATATGGGGTAATAGATATTTAACATTTATCAGACCTATTACCCTGTTTTCCCAAAAATAAGACCTCTCCCGATAATAAGCCCAATTGGGCTTTTGAGTGCGCATGTGCAAAAGCCCTCAAATAGCGGTAAGCAGAGCAGGTGGGCAGGCCCTCCAGAGCACTGTACTGGAATGGTACCTGGTGCTCCCAGCAGGCACCGGTATGCCCTTACCGGGGCGTATCAGTTGTATACCACCACTGTATTGGACCTTCCCTCTATGTTTCCTGGAATCTAGAATTTCTTTAACTTCAAAATGCTGCTCTCTTTCAATTAGAGTGGGTACAGGACGAGTGTCAGGTGCAGGGCAAAGGGGTGGACAGTTTCAGGTTTTAACAAACTGCAGGGAAACACAGGGTGAGTACATTTAAGGTTCTTGGGCAAGTCCAGTTGTACAGTGATTGGGTTAATTACTTTAACAATTGGGAATGGGCTCATGTACTTAGGACCCAGTTTCTTAGATGTTTGGGTGGAGTACTTCGTGGAGAGGTAAACTCTCTCACCTACTTTAAAATCTTTTGGCTTCACATATTTTTGTCAACTTGTTTCCTATATAATAATAATAATAATAATAATAATAATAATAATAATAATAATAATAATAATAATAATAATAATAATAATAATAATAATAACAACAACAACAACAACAACAACAACAACAACAATAATCATTTAATTTATAACCCGCTCTCTCCCCCCAAAGGGACTCGAAGCAGGGCACAGGGAAATTAAAAATACATATAAAAACTACAAACAATACAGTATTAAAAAGAATTAAACTAAAACCCTGCGTTAAAATCCCATGTTAAAACTAAGACAAACCCCTAAAAAATCCTAAAAACAGTTAAGCTATCCCAGGCCGGCCAAGCAGAAGAAATGTGTTTTTAATTTTTGACGGAAGGAGCGGAGGTCCGTGGTTGTTCTAATTTCGGGAGGAAGGTCGTTCCAGAGGGTCGGGCCCACCACAGAGAAGGCCCTTCCCCTGGGCGTCGCCCGCTGGCATAGCCTGGTGGACGGCACCTGGAGAAGTCCCTCTCTGTGGGAGCGGATCGGCCGCAGGGATGTGCCTGACATGCCTACACCAGTTTCTTATGAGCAACTGGCCAAGTGTTCTGCAGTTGGGCTATCCACTCCGCTAAGAAGGGTATGTGTGGTTCTTCCTGAGGCAGCTCCAGCATAGTTACAAAGTCCTGACCAAAGGCCACCTTAAATGGGTGAACCCTGTGCAATTATACACAGACTTGTTATATGCTGCTTCTGCAAAAAGCAAAAGGTCAGTCCAATTGTCCTGTTTGTAATTGATGTAGCACCTGAGGTACTGTTCCAGAACTGAATTGGTTCTCCCAAATGATCCATTAGTTTGGGGGTGATGTGAGGACCTTAAGCTGTATGCTGTTCCCACAACTTCAAAAATTCCCACCAAAACTGTCTGAAATAATGCACTCAGGCACATTATTGTGCAACCTATATACGTGTTGTGTGAAAAGTTTGTGTTAAGTTTTCCCACCTTCGTCACCAGTGTTAAGTTCTCTGAGGGTGTTGAGAACAGAGGGAGTCCAGCCAGGTTTGCTCTAAGCAACAGCCTTTTATTTTAGGCAAGTAAAAACGAACGGCAAAGTACAAATACAGAAATAGGCGGTAAACAGGGGCTCCCGCGTTTGACAGCTCTTTATATGTGGAGCTGTCAAACGGGGAGCCAATCAGGCTGCGGCAAGAGCCGGCTTCCCGCCAGGCGCACCTCAGCCAATCAGGCGCGTCTGTCGGTTAGCCGGCTTGCTACAGCCTGTCTCCATGGCTTCCCGGAGGCAGCCTGGAAGACCTGCAGCCGGTCGTAACTCGAGACCGGTCGCAGGTCGAGGATACAACAGTTTGGCTGACATCTTAGTGGAGGGAACAAAGTGCACCTCTTTTGAAAAGAGATCAGTGACAACCCAAATAACTGTGTTCCCCCCATTTTCAGGCAATTCCACAATAAAGCCCATAGATGTTACTTTCAACAGTGTCTGGGGGCTCACCACAGTCTGTAAAAGCCCTGTGGGCTTCCCCAGAGGTCTCTGGGGAACAAACTGGATAACTAGCCACATAGCTTTTAACATCTTTCTTCAGGGAAGGCCACCAAAACTGCCTCTTAGCCAAGTGCAGGGTTTTTACAAATCCAGAATGTCCTGCTGACTTAGAGTCATGAGTGCCCTTTAATATGGTGCCCCTCAAGCTTGAGGGCACATATAATTTGACTCTGACCCAAGCTAATCCATCATGCATGGTGCAGTCATTCTTATGAGTAGTAAGCTATTCATCCACCTTCAGAGATTCTTTAAGCGTCTCACATAGTTCATTTGGAATCTCAGGCTCCTTCTTCCCCTGAAATCTAGTAGTTATTGAGGTTGGACCACTGCAGCTTTAAAGCTGTTGTATTGGGCAACCTAGACAAAGCATCTGTCATAAAATTCTCCCTTTCTGGGACATAATGTAGGATGAAGTGATTGAAGTATTGAGCCCAATGGATTTGTTTAGGAGATAGCCAGCATGGAGTTTTCAGGGCTTCCAGATTTTTATGGTCAGTTCATACTTCAAACGGGGCCCATGCCCCTTCCAGGAAATGTTGCCAAGTAAGTAGAGCCCACAGCACTGCATACACCACCTTCCTCCATATTGCCCACCTCTTTTCAGTATTGGTGAGTTTCTAAGAGGTGTGTGTACATGGCTATAGCAATTCTTTTACAATAACACCCACCCCCACAGTTATATTACTCACATCGTCCTGAATTACAAATGTGTCAGGGTGCTGCCGCGAACAGTCGTTTGAGTTTTTCAAAGGCTGCTTGGCACTCCATGGTCCATTTAAGTGGCTGACCCAGCTTCGGCTTCCCCTCACCCTTAGTCTTTTAAAAGGTTGGTGATTGGCAATGCAATCTTTGCAAATGACGGGATGAACTGGTGGTAGAAATTGGCAAAATCCAGGAAACTTTGCAATTGCCTTCTAGTGCAGGAAGGGGCCCACTCTAACACTACGTTTACCTTTTCTGGGTCCATTTCCACTCAGTATTCCACTCATTTCCACTAGTATTTGAGATACGGTAATCTAGGCAATCAATTTTATCTTGGTGAAATTCACACTTGGAAAGCTTTGCACTTAGACTTATATACCGCTTCACAGTGCTTTTAAAGCTCTCTATAAACAGTTTACAGAGCCAGCTTATTGCTCCCAACAATCTGAGTCCTCGTTTTACCCACCTTGGAAGGATGGAAGGCTGAGTCAACCTTGAGTCTGGTGAGATTCGAACTGCCAAATTGCAGGCAGCAGAAATAGCCTGCAGTACTGCACTCTAACCACTGCACTACTGTAACTCACTATATGTTAGGAAGAATGACTAATATTTTTCTCCCTACTGATAGGTAATACTCCATGAGGAGGAAATGAAACCAGGGAAATTCACTAACAGCTTTTCTTAACTTGTCCCACTTTAAAGGACAGGAGATTCACAAGCCTCATCACTGAGGCAGTAGGGAGTTTGGCCTAAGACAACAAATGAAACTCTAGCACATTTTCCTTACAACTATAGTTGTGGTGAATTGCTCCTTAATATTCTATGCAGTTGTACCCTAACTTATAATGGTCTCCCCGCCAAAGATTGATGTTTCTGAGAAATCTGTTAGTCAAAGCAGATTGCGACCCTGTGCCGCTCTGACCAGGTAGCTTTAACCTTAGTCAAAGTGGTTCTACCCAACTTTGTCCTTTTTCTCTGTCAGAATATCAGAAAGTATTACAGATCTTAGTGAGCTCTCAAAAGCTCTTTTTTCCTTGACTCAGCCTAGTATCATGATGGCGAATCTATGGCATATGTGCCACAGATTGCACACAGAGCCATGTCTGCAGGCATGAAAGCTCTTGCCCTAGGGCAGCTGATTTTCGGCCTTCCGGAGGGCCGGGGAGGCTGTTTTCGCCCCCAGGCTTCAGGAAAGCCTCCAGAGCCTGGAAAGAGTGAAAAATGGCCCCAACTGGCCTACCAGAAGTTCAGAAATGATTGGTTTCTGGCTTCCAGGGGGCTGTGGGAGGCCATTTTCATCCTCCGCAGGCTTCAGGAAACCTCCAGAGCCTGTTAGGCCCAAAACAGGATGGGAGTGGGGTCATGCGTGCATGTGTGAGGGGGCGGGCATGAAGGCAGCATTAAATTATGGGTGTGGGCACATGCACGCTTTCGGCACCCAAGCCAAAAAAGGTTAGCCATCCCTGGCCTAGGAGAAGGTACTTATTCTGTTAAGATAGAAATATGATGGGGAAAACATTTCAATGTTCATACATTCTCACCTGTTCTTGTGCACGTTTCAGAAAAACCTCTGGATAGTTGTGTTTTTCTCTTGAAAATAGTCTCAGTGGTGCACTGTGGATATTTGGTTTTTCTTCTAAGGCTAAGCTGCTAAAGATTGAGGGGTTATTTTTTCTCTCCTGCTGCTGCTGTTGTGCCAAACTCCTTTCAACAGCTTTAAATGTTGGCATATTTTTGGCATTGTCTAATCCACGATTGTCTTTCTAGTAGATGTTTTTCCCCCCCCATCATGGCATTTTTATATTCTTGTAGTAAGCAATTTCAAAATGCGTACACATTTAAAACAATATAAAGCATTTCAAATAAATCTACCACGTTCCTTCATTTTAGTTGAAATGAATGGCTGGCAGGCAGTATCTGGACTTGACCTCTCTTCATCCTGTAAGGGTTGTCAGGTTAGGATGATCTCAGATGCAGGGTATGCCCAGTTGCTGTTCCTGCAGCCACACAAAAGAAGAGGAATTACCTTTCTCTTGTTCCTAAGTCAGAAGGCAGCCCTCTTTAAAAACCCCAGTAAGAGGAACCAGCTGATTCTTCTTTCTTTTAAAAAAAAATGTAGTAGGGGTGAAGTGGATGCTTTATGCAGGAATTCCCCTTCCTTTTCCAAGTACTTGTTTCTCCAAGATCTCATGCTTTGGTGTTCAGTGAGTATTGATTCAGTCTGCAAGCAATTTTAATATTTCTTCAGGGACTTTCCAGCAACAGCAGAAGTCATTAATTCATCCTCCCAAATTGCTTATTCAATAGCGTGAACATGGCTCCTGAATAAAGTCTCAGAATTTATATGACTTGTACGAGTCAGGAGGTCAAGCAACTGTTATGGAGTGAAGTTAAAAATCCAAATAAAATATTGACACTTTTTGGAAGAGTGGGAGGAGGAGATGGAAGGAGGCAAAGGTATTTAAAATAGGGGCACGCCACCATGCCTCCAGGATAACAAAAGAAAAGAGATACAAGACAAGTTAGGGTTTGAAAAATCAATGGGTTATCGCTTTCAACCTTCTATACAGACACAGAAATAGAGATTTGCCTTTTGAGATTATTTGGCTAAGAAAACACGACCTCTTCATCTGCTTGTCTCACATAGTTTGCAAAGCTCAACTAGAGTTAGCTACTTTATGGCAATATATTGTACAAAGCCACCGTGACTATTTAGTCTAGGGATCAAAGTGTTGTGTGAGCCTGAGCAACTGAGTTAATCCAATACATCATGGTTCAGTGATATTTGGTTTCAATGCTGTTTTTGTGCTACTGTATACATCCACTGTATTATGCAGCACTGTGATATAAACTCTGGAATTAACTCAGAATAAATACATATATGGAAACATTTCTCAGCACATACTGTAGATGTTGGATAATATTTTGAACAGCATCTTTTCATTTTCATTTTCATTTATTCAATTTCTATACCGCCCTATCTCCCAACATGGGACTCAGGGCGGTGCACAGGTACTATAAAATATAAAAATACAAACAATCAAAAATGGTTAAAACTAGGATTAAATAAAATAAAATTTAGCCCGTGCTAAGGACATTAATTAAAACCCAACTAAAATAATAAAATAGCTATACCAGCTATGCCAGGCCTTTCCTTTCAGGAAAGGGACAAGTTTCTCTATATTAGAGTGGCTTTTTATTTAATATCTGTGGCTGGAGGAAGTTCCTCCACTGGTTATGGTCACTTTTCTCCCAACACAAATTGGCCCCAAATCTTTTAGATGTATTTGGAAAACAAATGATATAGAAAATGGGGTGCACTTATGTAAACATATGTTTACTGGGGAAACATAGGTAAAGGTGAAGGTTCCCCTCGCACATATGTGCTAGTCGTTCCCAACTGTAGGGGGTGGTGCTTATCTCAGTTTCAAAACCAAAGAGCCAGCGTTGTCCAAAGATGTCTCTGTGGTCATGTAGCCAGCATGACTAAATGCTGAAGGCGAACGGAATGCTGTTACCTTCCCACCAAAAGTGGTCCCTATTTTTCAAGTAGAAAAATAAATTTTACTTGCTTTCGAACTGCTAGGTTGGCAGAAGCTGGAATAAGTAACAGGAGCTCACTCTGTTACGTGGTGCTAGGAATTTGAACCGCCCAACTGCTGACCTTTCTGATCAACAAGCTCAGCGTCCTAGCCACTGAGCCACCGTGTCCCTATGAGGAGACATAGACAATAGGACAAATAAGGGGACAGGATTGAATTAATTTATCACTAGTAAAATGCACTGGTAACACACTTCTTAGAAATACAAAACACACATACCATCATTTAATATACCCTCATTAAGTGTTTTTTTAAAGATTGAAAGCATAACATGAGAACTAAAAGTACATCTACAATGATTTTTTTTACTAAAAATATACTATTCTGTTTCAAGTTTTATTGGTATGAATTACATGGTTTTCCATCTTGACATGTATTCTTTCCATGTAAGCTAATATTTAACTTTGTCATTTACATAAAGAATACAGATATTAGTAGTGACTAATTGTTCTTAGTTATTATATACTGCATTAATTGTGAACATGTGAATTAAAAAAACAAAAGGAATTATTGATCTGATTTTATAGTGTAGGAAAAAAAACAGGAAGGAAATGTGCATGTAAAAAGCTCCAATGCAAATGTGTACTATATGTTGTTGATTGATTTATCAATTTAAAATACATAGTTTTGGATGGCTTGCAAAAATCCATTAAAATAGCTATACAAACAGTTATTAAAAGATACAACAACAGAACAATAAAAGCAAATGCAAAGGCTTAAATAGATCCATCTATTTTAAGCACTCTCCTAGATCTGGGGAGGGTTGCTGTTTTGTGAGCTTCATTACTGAAAAAAGAAGAGGGACATTTTGGGGGGGAAGAAACACTGCATGGTTGTTGTTTTTACATAACCCAGCATGAATAAAAATTAGGTTTGGTCACTTGAAAGAGTAATCTTGAATATGGATATGATCAGTGGTGGGATTAGCTTACCTTTCCTACCAGTTCGCAAATGTGAGCATGAACATTGGCTTCACTTGCATGCGCCGCGTCTGTGCATGTGCACTGCCTTTTGTTCATATTCAGTGCTCATACATTAAATAAGGACAGGTGGGTGGTGCCTCCTGCAGCTGCCCTTACCGGTTCACCCGAACCAGACAGAACTGGCTTAATACCACCTCTGGATATGATCAGGGAGGAAATCTAATTTGTCTCTCCTATGCTGATTGGTGCAGCCTAGACCTGATGATTTTCCCTTTTAGTTACTCAGACTCTCTTCTGGACATTCACCATAGTTACTCAAGCTATGTGTTCCTGCATTTTATCATTCATAAAGGCTTCAAATTCCACAATATTTTAGAGACTCCAATATAGGATAAGGAAACTGGAACTCTATTCTTGCTAACAGAGGCATTAGAGGGGATTCACGTTGCTGGAACTTTGTGGGAGAATGACCATGTCATGTGGGAATTCAAAATAATGCAAACACAAGCAATAGAACATAATCAAATGCTATGTTGGAGGGGGGAGAAGCTAAGATGGAGGGCAGGCAGCAACAGCTATAAAGAGCTCTTCCGAAAGTAAATCAGATCTGTGTGTGTGTGTGTGTGTGTATGTGTGTGTGTGTGTTATGTCAAAGCACCTGGTATGCCCAAATATGAGAGGGAGCATACTGCTTCCCTAATACAACTGCCTAACATGTAAATATAGCCCAGGTTCAAATCCCAGTAAGGATATGGCTAGCTGATGAGAGCTAAATAGCTTGAAATAGATCTATACTAGTCTCCCTTTATTTATTTATCAGCACAAATGCAACACACACACACACAGTGTGTGTGTGTGTATGTGTACTATGTTTCCCTGAAAATAAGACAGGGTCTTATTTTCTTTTGAGCCCCCAAAATAAGTGCTTGGCCTTATTTTCGGGGTGGTCTTATTACTTTTGAGGTGCAGGAGGCAGCGAGTGTGGTCACTTGCAATAAGCCCTTTTGTAGGAGGGCTTATTGTAGCACACGTGCTCCAAAGCCCAATTGAGCTTATTATCCAGGGAGGTTTATTTTCAGAGAAACAGAAAATATATAATATTTTTAACTCACTTTTAATCTATAGCGGACTTTTTACAAAAGCACATATAGTATGGCTACCAATTTGTTTTAGATACATTTTTAGCAATACTACAAGCCAGGATTTTAAAGCTAACTTTAACAAATTTAGAGAGATCTTGGGAATGATTCCATGAATGAAAATCTGAAAGGTGAAAACAACTCAAGAAGCTTGGTATCCTATGTAAAATATTATTATAAAAGCCCAGGCCAGCTAAATGCCACTGAAAAGAAAAATTAGAAACCCAAGAAGAAACCAGCATGATTGCACCTAGATAAACTGAAAGACAAAAAGGATGAGTACAAAAAGTGGAAAAAGGGACATATACCTAAGGCAAAATACCAACAAATAGCCCAAACTTGCAAAGATGAAGTCAGACAAGCTGAGGCTTAGAATGAACCAAGACTTGCAACAAATGTCAAAACTAATAACTAAAGTTTCTTTCAACATGTAAAAAACAAGGGAAAAAGTCAAGAAAACAATTGGTCCACTAATGGGAGAAGATGGCAAGCAAGTAATGGGCTGTAGAGAGAAAGCAGAACTGCTCAATTCATTCTTTCCATCTGTCATCACACAAAAAGAAAAAAAAATAGCTCAACCGAAAAACATAACCATAAAAGACAGACTAGGAATACAAATTAAAATAAGCAAGAAATTTGTTAGAGAACACCTATCTGCTTAGAGAAGTTCAGTCACCTGATGGATTACACCCCCAAATTTCTGAAGGGGCTGGCAGATGTGATCTCAGAAACACTGAACCATATCTTTTAAAGATCCTGGAGTACTAAACCAAGGAAATTCCAGAGGACTAGAAAAGAGGTGATATTGTTACCATCTTCAAAAAAGTGGGGGAAAAACCAAACAAACAGATCCAGGAAACTATAGACCAATCAGCCTGACATCCATACCTGGTAATATCCTGGAAAATGTAATCAAGCAACAGATCTGTGAATACTTGGAATGAAGCATAGTTAAAACAAGAGGTCAAGATGGGTTTGTCAAAAAGAGTTCATGCCTAACAAACCTTATTTCATTCTTTGACAAAGTGAATAAACGAATGGACCACTGAAATGCTATGGACATAGTATACGACTTCAGTAAGGCATTTGACAAAGTAAACGTCAACCTACTTCTTGGCAAGCTGGAAAGATGCGGCATAAACAGTATCGCCACCAAATCGATTTGTAACTGGCTGACATCACACTCAATGGGTAGTCCTTAATGGAACTAGATCTACATGGAGGGAAGTAACAGTGGGGTACCCCAACGTTCTGTTTTAGGTTCAGTGCTCTTCAATATCTTCATAAACAATTTAGATGAAGGAATAGAAGGGGAAGTAATCAAATTTCCAGACAATACTAAGCTGCCAGGGACTGCCAACATCCAGGAAGATAGGTCCATGATCTAGATGGATCTTGACAGACTTGAATACTGGGCCTTATCTAACAAAATGAAATTGAATGGAAAGAAAGAAAAACCAAATGTACAGGAAATCTATTAGGTGAAATCTGGCTCAATAGCAATAACTGTGAGAGAGATCTTGGAGTCCTTGTGGATTATCACTTAAATAAGAGCAAGTAGAATAAGAGCAGCAGTCAAAAAATTCAATGCAATCCTAAACTGCATTAATAGAGGGATAGAATTAAGATCACATGATTAGGAGTGCTTTATAAAGACCTAATAAGGTCACATTTGGAATATTGCATCTAGTTTGGTCACTGAATTATAAAAAAGATATTGACACTCTGGAAAGAGTGCAGGGAAGCGCAGCAAAGATGATTAGGGGCCTTGAGATTAAAACGTATGAAGAAGACATTAAAATGAGTAGCAGGGAAAAGACGCTACCAGTCTTCCTTTCTGAACTTTTGTATTCTGCTATAGCAAAATACTGAACTTCAGCCAAATGCCAAGTAGAAAGGAAAACAAAACAAAAACAAACTTTTAATTGCAACTTCCCTTATATAAATTGAAGTTGAAGGTGAATTCTGCTTCTTGCCAGGGGAGGGCTTATTTTGGGGGAAACGGGGTATAATAAACAAGGTTGAAGGAGTTGAGATATAGATGACTGGGGGGGATATGTTGCTGTATATCAAACACATAAAGGCAGATTCTTTCTTGTTGAGAGAGTAAGACACAATACATGACCAGAGTTACAGGAAAGCAGATTCTAATAGTGTACTGTGTGTGAGAAAAAAACCCCTTCCTAATGGCTTGACAATGGAATTTATTACGCAGAAGATGGTTGAATTTCCATTCATTTGATAGGCGCAATTAGGGCTAGGCAGCTTTCTCTTGGAATGCTTTCATTTCATCCTCTGTTGGACATTTAGATAATCTAAATGGTGACATTTAACTTCAGGGTTCCCTGAACCCAAACTTATATCTACTCATACTTAACATGTGTTTGAAGTGCTGAGAAAGATCCTATGTGGGTTGTGAGCAAATTATCATCTATACACTAAATTGGCTATACTTTTTTTCCCTGCAAGATTCAGGGGTTGTCTGTCTCAGAGACTTTTGTATGTGTCTTTGGGCTGTAAAATATTGGATTGCCAGAGCAAGCTGAAATTTAATTCAGATTTGAGAATAGAATAGAATAACAGAGTTGGAAGGGACCTTGGAGGTATTTTAATCCACCCCTCTACCTAGGCCGGAAAACTTGCATCACTTCAGACAAATGGCTATCCAACATCTTCTTAAAAACTTCCAGTGTTGGAGCATTCACAACTTCTGGAAGTAAATTGTTCCACTGATTAATTGTTCTAACTGTCAGGAAATTTCTCCTCATTCTAAGTTGCTTCCCTCCTTGATTAGTTTCCACTCATTGCTTCTTGTTCTACCCTCAGGCGCTTTGGAGAAAGCTTGACTCCTTGTTTGTGGCAGCCCCTGAGATATTTGAAGACTGCTATCATGTCTCACCTAGTCCTTCTTTTCATTATCTAGACATACCCAGTTCCTGCAACAGTTCTTCATATATTTTAGCCTCCAGTCCCCTAATCATCTTTGTTGCTCTTCTCTGCACTCTTTCTAGAGTCTCCACATCTATGTACATGTCATTTACTTCCTACTTTCTGAGAAGATTTATTTAGTGTAGGTCTTGGTCAGAATCCAACTCTATGTTTCAACTACTTAGATGAAACTGGAACCAGGAGAACATTTACTGCTCCTTTACACCGATGTGATAAATCAGTGCCTTTTAGTGTCATATTAACTCTTTCTATCGTGAGAATGTGGTTTTAATCAAGCTGAACTTGGGTTACCTCCATACCCATGCAAGTCTTTGATGCTTTTAGTTTAGAAGGGTGTTATGTTTTATGGGTTGACTTGATTGAATTTGAGATGATAGAGCCACAGAAAGAAAGAGGGTGGTAAAAAAAGAGATTTGTGTGTGTGTGTGTGTGTATATTTAAAACTATTTAAAACCCTAACCCTTCAGCTCCCACTCTGCTGATGAAAGGCCAGACACGCTGGGCAGCCCATATTGCAAGGATGCCAGACCATTGCATCCCCAAACAGCTCCTCTATAGTGAGCTGTCTCAAGGAAAGTGATCGTATGGGGGACAAAGGAAGAGATACAAAGACATGTTGAAATTCTCCTTCAAGTCCCTGGGTATCGATAACACCTCCTTAGAAATCCTGGCACAAGATTGATCAACATGGTGCACGTTGATCCACCAAGGCTGCTAGAAATCTGAGGACAGAAGGACAACTATAGTACAAGAGAAGCAAGCACTCTGCAAAGCCAGAACTGCAAATGCTGCAACAATGGTGCCTACACATATCTGCCCGATGTGTGGCAGAACATTTCATGCCCAGCCACCTGCGGACGCATTGTGGACAGCCCACAACCTGTTAGATGTCAAGGTCCTCTTTGAACACGATGGACAAACATCATTTAAAGGTAGAAGTAGATGCAGATTACTGCCCAGTGAGAGATCAAAATGAAGACTATGGGGTCAGAAGTTGGGAAAGTGGCTTATAACATGCTATATTTTCTGGAGGCTTGTAAACATTGAGTAGCAAGTCTATGCAAAGCTTTTGGGAGAGATGTTTCACAGAGCTCAGAAGTGCATACCAAGGGCCATCTTGAATCGTGAAAGCAGCTGGACTCTTTGGAGGGCTTAGGCAGCTGCGCTGGAGATAGCTTTAGCACTATTCTCAAGATTAAAGGTAAAGGTTTCCCTCGCACATATGTGCAAGTCATTCCCAACACTAGGGGGCAGTGCTCATCTCCCTTTCAAAGCCGAAGAGCCAGCGCTGTCTGAAGATGTCTCCATGGTCATGTGGCTGGCATGACTAAATGCCGAAGGCGCACGGAACACTGTTTCCTTCCCACCAAAGGTGGTTCCTATTTTTCTATTTGAATTTTACATGCTTTCGAACTGCTAGGTTGGCAGAAGCTGGGACAAGTAACAGGAGCTCACTCCATTACATGGAGCTAGGGATTCAAACCGCCGAACTGTCAACCTTTCTTATCAACAGGCTCAGCATCTTAGACCCTGAGCCACCGCATCTATTGCCATTCTCGAAATGAACTGAGTTTCAATTAAGTTGCAAGAGTTACGTCTCTTGACCAGAGCTTAGTTGGGTGACCAACTAAGTTGGGTGACCCCCAGCATGGTTGGAATTTACAATGGTCCCAATGAAAGGAAACACTTTTAATTGTGCATTAACTAAGGTGGTCAAGAGGTTTCAGAACTCATTCATTACCACAAGCATATTATTATATAATAACAGAATGTTCTGTAAAGGATAGGCTTAATTCAGAAGCCCTCAGGCAGATTTTGGATGCACAGACTGATGAATAGATACATTTATACTAAGTATACATACATTATATTGTTGTATTGATTTTTGAAAAGTTCCAGGTCTGACAAGCTGTAATGAGATTTTCGAACTTTGGGCTGTGATCAATGAAAGGAATATTATTGGCCTGCAGAATTGATATAAGCCCTCTCTGTGGATTGCTCCGCTCCCAGGCTGCTCCAGCCCCCCACATATAGGATTCCATCAGACACTTAACCTCTTTTACAGTGTCATCAGGCTAAAAGGAATCTAATAGTGACACAGGACTTGTGCGTATCTCTCCGGCACTATTGCTTTCCTGTCACAAATAATTTATAGCTTTCTATTTCCATTCCTTTTCCTGCACCCCATCACTGCTTCCTGGGGCTGCTGCAGGGGGGAGGCATGAGCAGAGATGCGGGATCAATATGCTCACACATGCAGAACCTTATAGTGCAGCCTGGCAGCGGAACAATGGTGAAATTTGTCCTTTCCTACTTTCAGTACAGAATAGCTCTAGAACATACCTCCACTACATGCTTCGTATTACTTCAAAGCAGAGGTGAGTTGCTACCAGGTTGCATGAACTGATGGTAGTTTGTTGGCTTGGGTTGCAGGCTGGCCATGCCCCTGAACTGGTTCTCCAGTTGCTGCTGGCATTGCCAGCATGGTTTTTTTTGTCCGTTTTTAATGTTCTGCCCATGTGCAGGACATTTTACAGGAAACTCTGCATGCGCGCGCAGTGAACTGGCAGTAATGCTGGCAGCAACCCACTCCTGCTTCAAAGCTACAGTGGAGGGGACACTGCTCTACTATAAGGTCCTTCCTTAGGGTTGAGGGTCTCCAGCAGGATGCAAAAACCAGATACACCTGAAGAAGTCATAGGGACCTAATAACCATGGCTTCTCACTGTGGTCTGCTGTTTTGAAACAAGCTGCCTCTGAGTGTTGACGTTCATTTCATTATGCTGAACAGATGTTTTAACTTGTATTACTGGGGACAAGATACGGTTTTCTTTGTAAACACTCAAACATTGGACATTTGTATCTCTAATAAATGCAATAGAAACTATGCTTTCTGAAAAGAAAGATTTTTTTTGTGGGTTAGATTCAGAAAGAATTTAACACGTTTCAGATTCCTTTACTTTTTAAAAGATTAATT
The DNA here is from genome assembly GCA_039707465.1 of Rhabdophis nuchalis. Lineage (NCBI taxonomy): Eukaryota > Metazoa > Chordata > Lepidosauria > Squamata > Natricidae > Rhabdophis > Rhabdophis nuchalis. The sequence goes on from CM077645.1 coordinate 96,531,366, forward strand.
ATTAATTATTGCATGCTTACACCTACAGTTATCCTTTTCCTTCCTTCCTTCCTCCTCCTCCTCCTCCTCTTTCTTCTTTTGTGTGTGTGTGTGTGTTCCAGCATAACTCTGGAATGCCTCAAGCAATTTCAATCAAAGTTGGACCACAGATGACTTATTCTCTGGAAACAAATACTAGGGGGAAAGACACCCCTAACACTCCATGGGATTTGTGTTCTGTAAGATACAGCCTCTTGTGTCTTAAAATGGCTTCTACCACACTGCCGTGAAATGGCTTCTACTGTACAGCGCTGTGGAGTTGCCATGGTAACGGCTTCACAGTACTCCACAAGGGGGCTCCCTCTGGTAAGAGGGAAAACATTAGAAATTGCGGCAATGTTCATGGAAGGAGGATTGGGATAATAAATACCAGGGCAGTGCCCGGTAATCAGCTAGTTTAAGATAAAAAATAAGGATACATTTATTATTCAAAGATGCAGACAGTAATTGTCTAGCTACAAAGAGAAACTATTTTGGGGGGGGGAGTATAATCCTAGCTTGTTATTTCCTCTTGTTTGAGATAAGAGCAGATGGAAGAAATGCTGCAAAATGGGTTCATCAGCTCCAAAAGCAGTCCTTTAATCTGAATTAAATGGTTATATTAGCAAACATTCCTCCAGCATGCAGAAAGGCATGCTGACATAAATTGCGCTGCTCCAATGGCAGAGCTCTATTCTGACTCAATGCCAAGAGTTGCCATTAAAGTTATAGTCTTGGACCCTTTAAGAGCAGTGATTGGTGGCTTGTCCAGTTGCTTTTCCCCTCCTACAAAGTCTCTTGTGGCGGTGAGAAAAACAGTAATTAACAATTGACCTTAAAGTGTGGTGGCAGACTATGGAAGGGTCCCTGGGATGGAAGTTCTAGATGTTGGGAGGGGCCAGAAGATGCAACCAACTGATGCAAAGGATTGTCAGTGTATTAGCACCCATCAGCCATGGCCAGCAACACTTGATCCAGCTAGAGTGCTTTGAGTGGGCCTTTGAGTGACACTCATGCTAAAAAGGAAAATACAGTGAGCAGGACTCTATTCTATTGCAGTATAGCTCCCACTTATTGTTCTGACCTAGGTTTCCTTAAAAAGCATGAAGCAAAGTTTTGATCCTGGCAAAACCTCTTTTATTTACATGACTGTGAATTCCTTTCATTCACAGTCTGCAAGGCTTGCCAAACAGTCTATCAGAGAAATATTTAACAACACAAACCTTATCTCGCTTAAGATATGTCTTCTGAAGTTATTACAATAGTGAGGCTATCTCAGAGGCGTAGCGTGGGGGGTGCAGGCGGGGCCGGCCGCACCGGGCGCAACATCTGGGGGGGCGCGCTCCAGAGACCCGACTTGGAAGTTCTCCTCCGCGGGTCTCTGGAGTTGGCGGCGGCGGCGCCTGGGCGCTCCTGGGCCGGCGAGAGTCGGGGAGCGAACAGCGGCCAGTAGGGGCCAAACCCTCCCAGGCCATCCCCCGGCTGAGGCCAGCGCCGGCTCCTCGCACCCGCCAGCGCCACCCGAGGGGGCCAGGCGAGACTTAAAGGCGCAGGTCTTTCGAAGCAACGGCCGTGCGGAGACCCTGGAAGACTCCTCCGTTCCGAGCCAGCCAGAGGAGCGGCGACCTGGGCCCCGCGGCGGCCCGGGAAGACCCTCTTGCCCCGGCTTTCGGGCCGTCGCCCTCCGTAGAAAGGAGCGTCGGGTGTCCCAGGCCCACACCACGCAAAGGGCGCCCGCTTCTCCCCAAGGCGAGGCAACGAGTATCGGACCCGGATGGCCGAGCCCTTTGGGCAGTGGCTGCCCGCCGGATCCTCGCGGGAGGTGCGTGGGCTCGACACCACAAGAAGAGCTGCCTCCCCCGAGTGCTAAAATCCACAGGTTAGGGGGCGCAAATTACTTGCCTTGCCCCAGGTGCTGACAACCCATGCTACGCCACTGGGCTATCTTTGAACTATGATGAGCTGGACATGATGACACTGTTACTAGAGCCTAGAAAAAGTTTATTGTTGTTAGTTGTGAAGCCATGTCCGACCCATCATGACCCCATAGATAACATTCCTCCAGGCCTTCCTGTCCTCTACCATCCTCTGGAGTCCATTTAAGGTCACGCTGACTGCTTCGGTGACTCCATCCAGCCACCTCATTCTCTGTCGTCCCCTTCTTCTTTTGCCCTCCATCGTTCCCAGCATTAGGCTCTTTTTCAGTGAGTCTTTCCTTCTCATTAGGTGGCCAAAGTATTTGAGTTTCATCTTCAGGATCTGGCCTTCTAAAGAGCAGTCAGGGTTGATCTCCTCTAGGACTGACCGGTTTGATTGCCTTGTAGTCCAAGGGACTCGCAGGAGTCTTCTCCAGCACCAGAATTCAAAGGCCTCAATTCTTTGGCACTCAGCCTTCCTTATGGTCCAACTTTCACAGCCATACATTGCAACTGGAAAGTTTATTGTAAGATTATAAACTTTATATACATTATTTTCTGCATTTGCAGAAGCAGTATTCTTAAATGGAATAGTAGCTATAATCCTAATCACTAGATGTTCTGATGGAAATAAATTTGGGGGAATATCTCTTGTTGTTAAATTCTTTAAAAATGGCTTAATGCACACAGCATGCAGCATTTGTTTGTTTGTTAAAGAGAAGCATCTCTTTGTAAGCAATGGCACATAGAGCTGAGGATAAGGCAGGAAGCAGCCTGTTTTCATGGCTATAATACTGGAATTGAGTCAGATATGTTCTTACCCTATTGGCTCTTTCTTCATGTGTACATGTTCAGAAGGCTAATGAGATAGCATCATTGGTAAATCATTTACAAAGTTTGTTAGCTAATCTAGTTTCAATCATGCAATCTCTCTCTCTATAAAAGTAAAATACCACTCATGCATCATCATGAAATCTCCAGAACTGTAAAGCCTACAAACTTGAAATTTGGCACATATGTTCCTCTTGGCTTCTAGGTGTTCGCCTAGAAAGGATTTTTCAAAGTGACCATCAGAGCACTAGTATTTTTTATATTATTATTAATATAAAAAAGAGATTGCATGATTGATACTAAGGAGTTAGACATTCTACTCCCCCTCCCCACCTGAAAATAACTTTGTTCCAACTGCCACTTGGGTGTGTGTGTAGCTAGCATATGACTCATCTGGCCTGTGGGCTGGGAAATTGGAGAGTATCAAATGGGCCAGCCTGAGGGAGAGAAGGGGAGAGGAGAGGCTGATCATAACTACTCATTAATGTTCAAGGTTCAACTATCAATTTATTAAGCCTGATCACATATAGTAGTTCTGTAGTGAAGCACGAATATCCAACCAACTAACTTGTAAATATATTTGTAAGGTGTTAAATGTCTTGATTTTAATTTGATCCTTATTTTGTAAAACGTTATTACTTTTCCACTATTGCTGATTATCCTACTTTAAATAAATTATCTGTGTTGTTAAATAACAAGAAAATCACATTTGAATCTTGTTCATCCTGCTAATGTCATCTCTAGAACTATTGACTTGCCTGAGTCATTCTCCCTTTAGATCTCTTGTCTGCCTGGTGTCTCTTTGCAGAATTCTCTCATATGCAGAGATATTCCTTTATCTTTTGGCCAATTTATTTTTCTCATCTTCTGGCATCTTTACAATCTAATATGGTAGCTGGCCTACTTGAGTGGTGCCTTGTTTTGAAGTTGTAATGTAATATTTTTGGAGGTGGTATTCAGCCAGTTTGGACTGATTCATCTGAACTGGTAGTGGAAATCGTGGCCGAATGGAGGGCAAAACCCACCCACCTGCCTGGGCTCTATGCTGTCCTATTTAGGCACATTTTCAAGCCATGTACATGCATGCAAGCCACATGTGTAAGCAAAGCACATGCATGGACAGTCATGCACATACATCGATGGGGCACATGCTCACATTTGCGAACTGGTAGGGAAAGTGAATACCACCCCTGAATATTTTGTTAGCTTTCTGTTTTCAGTTGTGCTGTGCATTTCACATTCAGGTTTTTTTTTTGGTGTGAACTTGTTTTGCAATATTATTTTGAAGTTAGAAAAGTATTTTTTGGCTGACTGATCTGGACAGTTGCTATGAAGAACTTTGCTTCTAAGTGGCTTGGTGATTCCCAGAACAGATCTTAAACCCTGGGGTTTAAATCATTTCTTATCGATTCTTTGAATATTTATTTATGTATTAGTTTGTCAAACATGTACAGGATAGCAGGTATAAGAATGAATATGGACATGAACAAAGGAAATGAACACAAGTAAACGGGGATAATAGGACAAAGACAGTAGGCACGCTGGTGCGCTTATGCATGCCCCCTTTATGGACGTCTTAGGAATGGGGTGAGGTCTACGATAGACAGTTTGAGATTGAAGCTGTGAGGGTTTGAGGCTGTAGCAATGTAGTCAGGTAGAGCATTCCAGGTGTTGACCTTAGTTGTGAAACATTAATTGTGCCTTGGAACAGTTATCTCTCTTTAAGGCCAGGCCATTAGCCAGTTTGTGATCCTCTTTTGCTCTCTTTCCAGGTTTTTCTGTATGTTTAGATTAGTGTGAGAATACCAGGTTAGTTTATGACTGGTATTGGCCTCCAAACATTATTCACTGCCCTGTGATACCTTGTGGAATAAGTATTAAACCATATCGTTATTTAAAATTTCATTACTGATGATCAATGTAGTTAAATGATTTGTTTTATTAGTGCTAAAGTTTTATCTTGCCAGTGTAGTGCAAGGGTGTCAAACGCAAGGCCCACAGGCCAGATGTGACCGACAGGGTGCTTAGATCTGGCCCGCAGGGCCGTCCTGGAAACAATGAAGGACCGTCCTGCGGTGCTTCTGCTAGTGAAAATGGAGCTCAGGATGTGGCTCTCCTGGGCTCCATTTTTGCTGGCAGAGGGCTGCAGAGGCCTTCACAGCTGAAATCAAAGGCTGAGAGGGGTGCGTGCGGCCCTCCTGGGCTCCATTTTCATTGGCAGAGGGCTGCAGCAGGCTTTCACAGCCAAAATCAGAGCCCAAGAGGGCTGCACATGGACTTCCTGGGCTGTTTCCACTGGCAGAGAGCTGCAGGATGTCAAACTGACCATGCCCATGCTGGCCACGCCCACTGCCCTCCCTTGAGGTCAAACACAACCCTGACGAGGCTCTTAATGAAATTGAGTTTGAAATCGAGCTTATCTATTCTAAAGATTTGTAGAGGTCTGTGAGGATTTTTCCAGGGAGAGGAAAAACTGCAGTGTAGAAGCTAAAATGCACCTGTTTCTCTTCTTGTATTGCTAGTGTCTTCAGAGTCACTGACAGGCAGCGTACAAGTTGAATATATCATGATGATCAAGATGCACATAACAACATGAAATCATGGCTGCTAGTTCCTAGCTCTGATTGGTCTTCATATGAATCAAGTTCTTCCAAAAAACCTAGGATGTCGTAATATATCTGAGTAGTATATGAGTTGTGATGGTGCAGTGGTTAGAGTGCAGTACTGCAGCTACTTCTGCTGCCTGTCAGCTGCCTGCAATTTGGCAGTTCAAATCTCACCAGGCTCAAGGTTGACTCAGCCTTCCATCCTTCCGAGGTGGGTCAAATGAGGACCCAGATTGTTGGGGCCAATAGGCTGATTCTGTAAATGTTTAAAGAGGGCTGTAAAGCACTGTAAAGCAGTATATAAATCTAAGTGCTATTGTTGTATATATGGCTCAAGCAGCGTTGCCTTTTTTAATTGACATGTAGAAATGTTGTCAATACACAGATGTTCTCAGTGTCATCCAAGACTTTTTGTATGGCACCCAACATGCTGATTATAATGATAATTTTCCAGTCATGCAATAGATGCAAAAGTTTTAGGAATGTCACATTTTTCTTAAAAAAAATAATAATCACATGATTTGCCAGGGAAGAAGTTCTGTAATGTAGAATACAGTCAGTAAAATGAGGACCCAGGTTGTTGGGGGCAATATGCTGACTCTGTAAACCACTTAGAGAGGGCTGTAAAGCACTATGAAGAGGTATATAAGTCTAAGTGCTATTGCTATTCTATTAAGTGAGATAATCTGTCTCCCTCAACATTGTCTGCCCCAGTGGTGGATTCCTACTGGTTCGGAATGGTTCGGCCAAACCATTAGTGGTTTGGCAGCCTGGGTTGCTGGAACCGGCAGTGACCCAGGCTTGCTACGCCCTCAAATTGCTTCTCCTGGTGGCACCGTAAGCACCACCATCTTGTTTTTTGCTTCTGCTCATGCGCAGAGCAATTTTTATTGTACTGTGCATGCGTATGCAGGCCAAGTATGCACACACAGCATGGCCATGAGCAAAATGGCAGTAGTGACTGCCGGAACCCACCCCTGGTCTGCCCAGGTAGTTCTCTAGGGTGAAATCTGGAAACTTCTTTGTGGAGAGAGCTTGTTTCTTCATCTGGGAAATACTGTCAGGCATCCTTTAGAACAGTTTTTTAAGCTGAGCAACTTTAAGCGATATGGACTTCAACTCCCAGAAATCCCCAGCCAGAAATTCTGCTACAGAATACAGTGTACAGGATGTCTGTTGTACCTGAGAGTCAGAAAAGTAAATATTCTGGGCCAAAGTTTAAGAGGACTTCACTTTTACATTTTTCGTCAGCCTTTGTAGTCAGTTCACATCATATAATTTTTGCATTAGTTTTATGCTGGACACGTGCTCTTTAGAAATGCATTATTTTTCATGGAGATGAAATTGTTATATCTGGCCACACACTTGATACTATTAGAGAATAAGGCTACATTTTGGGGGTAACTCTTATTGCTGTGCAGGCTGCATAGAAGGTCTATCAGATAACTAGGCCAGATCTTAAGAATTTGATACACTTCTTTTTCAATGAGTCACCTTGAGCCTTCCTACAATATATTCCTGCTAATGGTTAAAATGCTCAAGAATTCAACGTTGTTTTAAACAAATATATACTGGCTAAAGGATAACAATTTATTTTAAATCCAGATGAAATGGTAAAAAACATCAGATAGAAGAGTTCCTAACTGATCTGAGTATCATTTTGGAGAGAAATGCAGAATACAACAAATCTGCTGAGTAAGCTAGGAGTTGAAGTCCACCCATCAGTAGGGTACAAACTGGGAAAGATACCTCCAAGACCATCTTCACTTTCACCAATTTTCCAGGCACTTATGAATAAGCTTTCATATTCGGGTTTTCCCAGATGTGCCAATATGGCATCTATAATAAAATGAAACTTTGAGGAAACTTAAGCCTCAGAGTCGTCTTTCATTGGGGATGTTACAAGGATACCTGACAGCTAGTTGTAGGTCATGAGAAAAGGTTGAGATGGTGGAAGGGCATAAGGATATAAATTGTAATAGCAATGATGTCAATGATTATGATTTTCTTTTCTTGGTGACAAAAATCTTTGCAGACTGAGAAGAAAAAGTAGCTGACACACTCAGATGAGAGTGCCAAACAGAGGTGGTATTCAGCAGGTTCTGACCATTTCTGGAGAACCAGTAACAGAAATTTTGAGTAGTTCGGAGAACCAGTAAATACCACCTCTGGCTGGCCTCACCCCCATCTATTCTCTGCCTCTCGAGTCCCAGCTGATCAGGAGGAAATGGGGATTTTAAAGTAACCTTCCCCTGGAGTGGGGTATGAATGGAGATTGTACAGTATTCTTCTCCTGCCACGCCCACCAAGCCATGCCATACCCACCAAGCCATGTCCACAGAACTGGTAGTAAAAAAATTTGAATCCCACCACTGATGCCAAATATAAGTTTTAGAATATATTTATTGCATTTATTTATTAAGGCTTCTATGTCATTTTAATCAACCAAGACTCAGTGACTTACAAAACCCTAAACAATAAGAGATTTAAAAACAATAATTTCTATCCATTAAAAAGGAAAAAAAGACAATTACAATTAAAATCTACCAGAGCGTGAGTATCCATTTGGAGAAAATCAAACAGTGTGAGAGGATTTAATGGAGAAACTGTTACTAAGCATGAATGGACAGGGAAAGAGACTATATCCACACATTCAATTATCATTGAAATGATATTTTTCAAGCATGGCACAATAAGCATGGCGGTAGTGCAGCTGGAGCCTCCATCTTTTTTTTTATCAGTGCACACACATTCATGCACAAATTCTGAAATGATGTGGTAGGTTAGTAGATGAGCAGCTTCCAAATAACTATCTCTTTTTAGGAACAGATTTCTGATCTGATTGAGCTCAGGGGCAAACAGAGGTTCTACATATTGTAGAGTCAAAGAATTGGAAGAGGTCTGAGAGGTCTGCCCATCTGCTCCATGTAAGATCTGCAAAATATTTTAGTCAGATCGCTATGGTTGAAGGTCTGCAGTTAAGATGAATATGCCACTTCGTGAGGTACCTCTTTCATTTTATCAGAGTCACTTATAGAGATGGATGGATGGATGGATGGTTATAGAAATCAAATACATTTATAAATAAATACGCTGGCACTTTTACTTTCAGAGAATTCATCCGAATAATGTAACCTGAATTTACTTTCCTGGAATTTTTGATCCTGCCAACTGAAGCAAGAGAGAACAATACCCCCTCCTCTTTCATTTGACATCCCTTCAGATAACTTAAAAAAATACCTGCTTTTTTTGTTTGTGTTTTGTTTGTGCAAGCAGCACAAACATAAAAGGTATGCACTTCTCAGGTTTTCACCTTCCTGTAGCTCCTCTAATCCAGCTGCTTCTTATGATGCATCATGCACACCCCCCTCACATTTCCAACGGTTGTTTCCTCAGCAACCAAATAAGCCTCCAACGTTCCCACACTGCATGGAGGCCTACTAGGCCCAAAACAAGGTGCAGAGTGTGGCACACTCCCATGTGGCCCATTTTTGGTCCCAGGAGGCTGTATGGATGCCTACTAGGCCCAAAACTAGGCATGGGGGATGGCACACTCCAATGTGGCCCATTTTTGGTCCCAGGGGGCTGCATGGTAGGTAGGTAGGTAGAGGGATAGAGAGAGAGGGAAAATACGGTAGGTAGGTAGGTAGGTAGGTAGGTAAGTAGGTAGGTAGACAGAGAGAGAGAGAGGGAAAATACGGTAGGTAGGTAGGTAGGTAGGTAGAGAGAGGGAGGGAGAGGGAAAAATACAATAGGTAGGTAGGTAGGTAGAGGGATAAAGAGAGAGAGAGGGAAAAATACAGTAGGTAGGTAGGTAGAGGGATAGAGAGAGAGAAAATACAGTAAGTAGGTAGGTAGGTAGGTAGAAGGATAGAGAGAGAGAGGGAAAATACAGTAGGTAGGTAGGTAGAGAGAGAGAGAGAGAAATACAGTAGGTAGGTAGGTAGAGGGATAGATAGAGAGGGAGAAATACAGTAGGTAGATAGGTAGGTAGAGGGATAGAGAGAGAGGGAAAATATAGTAGGTAGGTAGGTAGGTAGAGGGAGAGATGAAGAAAAAAGTAGGTAGGTAGTTTGAGGGTTATACGGTGGTTGCGTGTACGTGTTCGTGTGTGCCGGTGTACATCTACACACAGATTGGTTGGCCATTTAATCAGACTGGGTCACAGCAATGCGTGGCTGGGTACAGCTAGTAGCTAATAAAAATCGCACGTCACAGCTGATCATTGGAAATACAAGTTCGCTTAAACTGGTAGCATTTTTTTACTACCAGTTTGGGTGAACTGGTCTAAACCGGTAGCATTTCACCCCTGGTCCATCCTGCACGGTTTCTTACAGAAAGGAGTTTTGAGATAACATCCTCAGGTTTCTTGTATAAAACTGAATGTAGATTCATTTGGTTTAATAAGAATGTGTTGTCAAGTAACAAGAGATAGAGTGAGGAAGGAACTAAAGGAACATAGGTTAAATTGCCATAAATACATTCCAGTTGCCAAAATTTTGATTATGTGGCTATGTGGATGCTGCAACAGTTGTAAGTGTGAAAAATGGTCATGGGTCACTTTTTCAGTGATGTTGTAACTTCAAATTGTCACTAAACAAACGGTTGTAAGCTAAGAATGCCTTTGAGGATTTCCTGGAAACTACAGTTCGTTTCACAGGGATGCTGTGGCTCAGTGGCTAAGATGCTGAGCTTGTCGATCAGAAAGGTCAGCAGTTCGGGAGTTTGAATCCTTAGCGCGGCATAATGGAGTGAGCTCCGGTTACTCATCACAGCTTCTGCCAACCTAGCAGTTCGAAATCATTTAAAAATGCAAGTAGAAAAATAGAAACCACCTCTGGTGGGAATGTAACAGCGTACCATGTGCCTTTGGCATTTAGTCATGCTGGCCACATGACTATGGAGATATATTTGGACAGCGTTGTCTCTTCGGCTTTGAAACAGAGATGAGCACAGCTCCCCAGAGTCGGGAACGACTAGCATATATGTGTGAGGGGAACCTTTAACTTTACCTTACAGTTAGTTCAGAATGCAGCCTCCTCCTGCATGTTGGCAGATGCTCATTGCTGATCACACCAAGGCTGCATTCAAGGAGCAAGATCTTGGGTTATTTCTCTAGGATGGCCTGGGTTCACTGAAATGGGAAGAATTAGCAAATCAGCAACTAATAAAAACTGAATTATTCCAGGAAGCTTTGGATGTATGAATGTCATAATCAGGTCCTTTAATCTAATCGCTTGCTTTTTTCCCCATTGTGAATATGTCATATGCTATATCTTTGTAGAATGCTGTCATAAAATGTGATGGTATATAAATATAATAAATAAAAAAAAGTGATGTGAAAAGCTAAAATATTAAAAAGAAATATATGAATCAATGTATAGGCATAGTGGAAACAAGGCTGGCTAAGAAGAATGCTAAGCTATGAAGGGTTATGGTTCATAATGTCAGCATAAATTACATTTAGACAAATATCATTTTCTCTTATCTCTCACATTCAACCTTTTTTGCTAATTAGTTCTTATTGTTTTTGTTTTATGTAATATTGTGTACGCCAAAAAAATTATGTAATGGGCATCTGGGTATCTATGAATCTTCTTTCTTTAGCTGATGTCAGGTTGGCACCTTTTTTGCAATTTGCTTCATCATTTGTTTTGAAAATAATTTGTGAAGAGGGGTTCCATCAGGGGTGAAATCCAGCAGGTTCTGAAAGGTTCTGGAGAACCGGTAGCATAAATTTTGAGTAGTTCAGAGAACTGGCAAATGCCACCTATGGCTTGCCCCAGAATGGGGTAGAAATGGAGATTTTGCAGTATCCTTTCCCTGCTACACCCCCAAACCACACCCACCAAGCCACACCATGCCTACCAAGCCACATCCACAGAACCGGTAGTAAAATAATTTGAATTTCACAACTGGGCTCCATAGTTCTCTCCTAGGTGGACCAGCAAGGAATATGGATGCCTGCTGTTAATCAGTTATTAAGGATTAAAACATTAAATTTATCTATAAAAATGATTTACTTATAATTACAAAATAGTTATAAAATGTTTCAGTTGATTGGAGGGTCTTTTGGTACTCTGTAATTTCTTGGTCTTATAATAGTTGCGTTACTATTGTGATCAGAGGTGGTATTCATCCAGTTCGGACCAGTTCACTCGAACCAATAATGGAAATCGCCCACCTACCCTGGCTCTATGCCATCCTATTAAGGCACATTTTCAAGCTGCACACATGCATGCAAGTCACATGCACAATCAAAGCACATGCACAGAAGGCCAAGGGCATGCACGTATGGCTGTGTGTGCTCACATTTGTGAACCGGTAGGAAAAGTAAGTGAATACCACCCCTTATATTTTATCATTATCTTAATCAATATTCGTAGGCCATTGTGCATGGATCAACATAAAATCAAATATTTTATTTGCAGTGCCTAATGTGCTATGTTGTTGTTGTGTTATGGCAACAGGATCATCAGAACCAAAGTACAACAGCCTTTCCACCCAACACCGGATGGGAGCGGAACAGGGGTAACTGCACCTGGACATACTATAGGTAAGAGGAAAGTTGTTTAGGTAACATAAAAAAAAAATCATGAAAGCATCATTAATACCAAAGAACCCTCTAGTTGGAAATCACTTAATTAGCATATGGCATCTATGAATTGATGCCAGCTGAATTACATTCAGATCCTAAACCACTGAAAATTTTATGAATGAATGTAACATTTAGCCAAATAAATCTTTTGATGAAATGCTAACCTAAGCTAAAAATATTGTGCATTGTGCAGGGCATCCCCTTGAGCAACAACTGATGCACTGTTCCATAATCTTATTGGACCTTATTTCTGTAAATCAAAGAGTGCTTCTGTATTAATGGTGTTTGTTGATGCTCCACATGCTACCTTACATGTATTTTACCCAGGAGTGGGATTCAAAAGCTTTAGCAATGGTTCTCTGCCTGGTTCCTAGGTGGGCGTGACTATGGTGGTCATGGCCTATTTGGCCTCCTGCACCATGATGGGGGACGTTTTTGCCTTCCCCAGGTTTCGGATGCTTTCCTCAAGCCTCCAGCAGCGCACAATAGTCTCCCCTGCAGGCCCTCTGGAGGCTGGAAATGGGTCCGTTTCTGAACTTTAAGAACTTCCAGGAGGACCATTTTTGCCCTCCCAGAGCCTCTGTGCAGGCCCTGCCTTACCTGGCATCCAAAGTGGGTGGTGTGAAGACTTCTGGGAGGGGGGGAGGGATAGGCGGGGCCAGCCAATCCTTACAATTACCGGTTTGGTGAGCCAGATGTAAAATTAGCTTCCGGTTCACCCGAACCGGCTGAATCCCACACCTGATTTTACCCATATGATTGTTGCCCACAAATATTTCTAGGTTTTACAGCTGAGGAATAATTCTCCCTACTTTCTGAATAAGAGTGAGTGACAGGAATCAGTGCAAGCTCTGACAGACTTACTATTCCAAGGATCAAAATAAAATCCTAATATATTTGTATGTAACAAAACCCCACCGTTGTTCCTGTTAAGAAAATATTTATTTTCATCAAAGAATAAGCGTTTCTGTCAGCTGCATTTCTACCCCACTTTTTCCTTCTTCATCTGCATCCCTTATTTTTGAGGCTGGTGTATGAGAAAATATGTATCTGAAATAATGGTGGATAACAGATGGCTTGTTTTTGAGGCCCTGGAGCCATTTGCAGCTGTGATTGCTAGAAATTTGTAGCATAGTTTGTGAAAATACATAAAAAATGTATTAGAAACTTTAAAACAATCAGCTTTAATTTTCCAAATGTGAGAGAATTGCAGCCCATGTGAGTCAATAGTCCTTATCTGATGTAGCCTTCAGCCACCAGAAATTACTCACCTATTCCCAGCATCCAGACAGAGATTTGAATGTCAAAACCAATAACAGCATGATATGCATCATAGCAATAGCTATAGAACTTAGACTTATTTACCGCTTCACAGTGCTTTACAGCCATCTCTAAGCAGTTTACAGAGGTAGCATATTGACCCAACAATCTGGGTCCTCATTTTACCCACCTCAGAAGGATGAAAGGCTGAGTCAACCTTGAGCCTGGTGAGATTTGATCTGCCAAACTGCTGGCAGCCGGTGATCAGCAGAAGTAACCTACAGTACTGCACTCTAACCACTGCACCACTGCGGCTCTTAATATACATAAAATATACATAAAACAGCATGGTTTGCATGCCAGTGATCAGCAGATCACATGGTTTGCATTCCGGTGATCGGCAGCTGGTGATCAGCAGAAGTAGCCTGCAGTACTCCACTGTAACCACTGTGCCACTGCGGCTGTTAACATACCTCAATTACACATAAAACAGCATGGTTTGCATGCCAGTGATCAGCAGATCACTGCATGCCGGTGATCAGCAGAGGTAGCCTGCATACTGCACTCTAACCCCTGTGCCACCATGGCTCTTAACATACATAAACTATACATAAAACAGCATGGTTTGCATACTAGTGATCAGCAGATCATATGGTTTGCATGCTGGTGATCAGCAAATCACATGGTTTGCATGCCAGTGATTGGCAGCCCATGATCAGCAGAAGTAGCCTGCAGTACTGCACTCTAACCACTGGTTATTGTTTATACATAAAATATACCTAAAACAGCATGGTTTGCATGAAAATCTACAATAGCTTCTGATTTATATATCACAAGTAGAAGCTGGCTTCAGTTTTTCTGTACTTGCTAGGGCACTGGACCTTTCCAAACAAAACTCCTCTCCAAAATTTGTTGCTGAAAAGGTTTGCTTCTCTGTCATCTCCGTACTCTTCGAATACTGCTATCATGTCTCCCCTAGTCCTTCTTTTTATTAAACTAGACATACCCAGTTCCTGCAACCGTTCTTCATATATTTTAGTCTCCAGTCCCCTAATCATCTTTGTTGCTCTTCTCTGCACTCTTGCTGTGCTTTTGTTTAAATGATTATAAATGGGCCCAGCTAAAGAGGAGAAAACAAATTAAATGAAAAAGTAGCATAGCACTTCTTAAAAGGAGAGAGAATCTTTAAAGAATATCCCACAATTTTAATTTAAGAAGGCTAAATTAAGAGGACCAGACCACGGTGGCACAATGGTTAAAGTGCAGCACTGTAGTCTACTTCAGCTGACTGCTAGCTGCAGTTTGGCAGTTCGAATCTCACCAGGCTCAAGGTTGATTCAGCCTTCCAACCTTCCGAGGTGGGTCAAATGAGGACCCAGATTGTTGGGGGCAAGAGGCTGACTCTGTAAACTGCTTAGAGAGGGCTGTTAAAGCACTATGACAGGGGTGTCCAAACTTGGAAACTTTAAGACCCGTGGACTTCAACTCCCAGAATTCCCCAGCCAGCCATGCTGGCTGGGGAATTCTGGGAGTTGAAGTCCACGGGTCTTAAAGTTCCCAAGTTTGGACACCCCTGCACTATGAATTGGTAATTAAGTCTAAGTGCTATTGCTATTCATGTAAATACTTGTACTTGACAGGCATTAGCAGAGGACTAGATTCAGTATAATAATTGGATTTGTATCAGATTTCCATTAATTTACAACATATCTAATTCGTTAAAAAAAATTGGAACAGGAAAATATATTTGATTTTGATTCATGTGAATAGAATATGCTGCTTCCCATGGGGTTTTGCCATTGTGTTGAATATAAAGGTAGATTACCGTAATGACTTATAATCGTAACTGACCCCCAAATTTCCAGTGCTAATCAAGACAGTTGTTAAGTGAGTTTGGCCCCATTTTACCATTTTTTTAGCCACCATTGTTAAACAAATCACTGCAGTGTTAAGTGAATCATGTGGTTATTAAGTAAATCTGGATTTCCCCATTGACATTGCTAGTTGGAAGATGGCTGAGAAGATTACAAATAATGATCCCATGATCTGAGATTGTGCCACTGTCATTAATATATGTCAAATGCCATAATTTTTATCACTTGATCATGGGGCGGGTGCAATGGTGATAAGCATGAAGAATGATCATAAGTCATTTTTTTCACTGCTGTTGTAATCTTGAATAATCAGTAAATGAATGTTTGTAAGTTGAAGACTATTTGTACATGCATTTCATAAAAATCATATTTGATGGCAGTGGGATTCTTATATAAATAAAACTTAGATAATGCCAGAAAGAAGGAAAGGTTTTACAGCCATTATTTGCAGAAGAGCAGAGGTGGTATTCAACCGGTTCGTACTGGTTTGCCCGAACTGGTAGTGGAAATCATGGGTGGAAATTGTGCCCACCTGCCCCAGCTCCATGCCATTCTATTTAGACACATTATCAAGCTGCATGCATGTGTGCAAGCCACACACATGATCAAAGTACATGCATGGAAGGTCAAGCATATGCATGGACGTGCATGCTCACATTTAAGAACCGATAGGAAAAGTAAGTAAATACCACTCCTGCAGAAGAGCCAACATAAACAGTAATACAGCTATTTGAAAATGAAATACTCTACAACAGGGGTCTCCAACCTTTGCAACTTTAACTCTGAAGGACTTCAGCTCCCAGAATTCTCCAGCCAGCTTTGCTGGCTGGAGAAGTCTGGGAGCTGAAGTCCTTCAGACTTAAAGTTGCAAAGGTTGGAGACCCCTGCTCTACAACCATGAGGAAACGCTGCAACCAAATTCACAATTTAGTGCAGGAAGTCCAACTCCGAGTTTCCTAGTACACAAGATTACATCAAGGAAATAACTGAAATAAATTGTTATTTGTTTCAATTCAATATTCAACACATTTGGATTTTTAAATCTTTTAAAAAGAGAAATCCCGTGGGAAAGTGGGGGTGGAAATTAAGATATGACCTTATTGACATTAAATGTATCATATTTAAGGAGATCTCATCTTGAATAAAAGATAATCTATGAATTGCTTAGTGATGTGCTTATTAAAAGTAAAGAATATAGAACGTAGAATAACACAGTGGGAAGGAATCTTGGAGAATCTTCTCTAGTCCAACCCTCTTCTTGAGCAGGAGTCCTATACCATTTTAGTCTCTTTTTGAAAGCCTCCAGTGATGGCATGCCCACAAATTCTGAAGGCAAGCTATTCCATTGGTTGATTGCTCTCAACATTAGGAAATTTCTCCTTAGTTCTAGGTTGCTTCTCTCCTTGGTTAGTTTCCCACTATTGTTTCTTGTCTTGCCTTCTGGTGCTTTGTAAATACACTATATTGCCAAAAGTATTTGCTCACCCATCCAAATAATCAATCAGGTGTTCCAATCATTTCCATGGCCACAGGTGTATAAAATCAACTACCTAGGCATGCAGACTGTCTTTAAAAACATTTGTGAAAGAATGGGTCACTCTCAGGAGCTCAGCGTGGAACTATGATAGGATGCCACCTGTGCAACAAATCTAGTCGTGAAATTTCCTCACTCCTAAATATTCCACAGTCAACTGTCAGCTGTATTATAAGAACATGGAAGTGTTTGGGAATGACAGCAACTCAGTCACGAAGTGGTAGGCCACGTAAACTGATGGAGTGGGGTCAACAGATGCTGAGGCGCATAGTGCGAAGAGGTCACCAATGTTCTGCAGAGTCAATTGGTACAGACCTCCAAACTTCATGTGGCCTTCAGATTAGCTCAAGACCAGTGCACAGTGGACCAACATCATATTGAACCCTATGGATTAGGAATGGGATGTCACTTTCTGTAAGTTCTAGGAATGGGGTGCCACTTACTGTAAGTTCATATGCGAGTAAAGGCAGGTGAGCAAATGCTTTTGGCAATATAGTGTAGTTTGACCCCATTGCCTTTGTAGGAGCCCCTCAAATATTGGAACAGTGCTATTATGTCTCCCTTAGTCATTCTTTTCACTAGACTAGGCATATCCAGTTCCTGCAATCATTCTTCATGTGTTTTTAGCCTCCAGTCCGGTAATTATCCTTGTTGCTCTTCTCTGCACATATTCAAAAAGATTTTGAAATTGACTGCAAACTGAATATAGTGGCTCAAAAAAGGTTATAAAAGGGTACAATATATCTAATTAACTTAATAATAAGATACATTCATGTTAAGATACATCAACAAAAATGTGATTTCCATGTCATGGGAAATTATTTTTCTCTCTTATTCTGCTTCATTCTCATTCTACCTCAAGTACTGAGTCCATTCTAGGGACCCTTTTAAAAAACAATTCAGCCAAACTGGAACAGGTTCAAAGAAAGATCACGAGGATAATGAAATGATTGTTATATGAAGGAAGATTGAAAGAGCTGTGTAGCATTGACAGAAAAATGATTGAAGGACGCCACTCTTTAAAAAATTTCTGAAAGGATGTCACAATAAGATGATCAAAACTTGTTTTCTTTTGGGAAAATCATGAGACTAATGGCTTCCATCTTTTGCTGGTGGGTAAAATAGGAATGCTTACATTTTTGAAAGGGTACAGCATTAGATAGAAGACTTGCATAAAAATCTAAATAACAATATGAAATTTAATAGCGACAAAGGCAAAATTCTTCACAGGAGTCAGAAATCAAATAAAGAGCTACTGTATAAGATGTTGATTTCTGACCATGTCATAGCTGTTGCAAAAAAGATCTTGGAAATGTAACTGACAAACTGAATATGACTCAACAGCAAAATATGAATGCAAAAAAAAACAAAAAACCCCACCAAGCAAATATGGTTTTATATCACATAACACACATATAAAAAAATTACACAACGGAACTCATAGCTTTCTGTTTAGATGGTCTCTGGTTATGAGCCGAAAGGCAGAAAAGGAAAGCAGTATGCTTCCTCCCTTATTTGGGGCTTAATAGGGTATTGTGACACAATATATATACTAAAACAGGAAGTTATTTTTCCACTTCATTCTGTACTGGCTCACACAGCATCTGATTTTTGTATTAAATCCTAGGCAATATGCGGTGAAGCAATAAACAAACATGAAATTCAGATAGACAAGATAGATGAACAGGAACTAGTCTAGAAGAGAGATCTAGAAGACGAAACCAGAAATAGTTAGCTCTGGGAAGACTGATGCATGATCTGATGACACGCTGTAAATACTGTAAATGATATCAAAAGGTTAAGACAGATTCGTGTTACTGAAAAACAAATGCTGGTAGCACCTTCTCCAACTATTTTTCAATGCTGCTTGAAAAAAGTGCTACCAGATTTCTTTTGCCACCACAGACCGACATGGTTCTACCTTTCTGTACCTGCAGTTCAAGAGGGGAAAGCTAGATTACATAGAATTATTTAGATTATATAGAAGTAAAGCAGGTGTAGGTTCCAGCCAACACTACTGCCAGTTTGCTCGTGTGTGCTCTTTGCTTGTTCTGCGCATGTGCAGAACTGAAAAACAAGACGGCATTGACGGCGCCAACCAGGGAACCGGTTCGGGGCCTGGAAGGCCTGGGTCGCTGCCAGTTTCAGCGACCCAGGTCACCAAACCACTACCGGTTCTACTGAACTGGTCTGAACCAGTAGGAATCCACCTGTGAAGTAAAGGTTAAAAGGACACAGTGGCTCAGTGACTAAGAAACTGAGCTCGTTGATCAGAAAGGTCGGCAGTTTGGTGGTTTGAATCCCTAGTGCTGCTTAACGGAGTGAGCTCCTGTTTCTTGTCCCAGCTTCTGCCAACCTAGCAGTTCGAAAGAACATAAAAATGCAAGTAGAAAAAATAGGAACCACCTTTGTTAGGAAGGTAACAGCGTTCCGTGCACTTTCAGTGTTTAGTCATGCCAGCCACATGACGGGAGAATGTCTTCAGACAGCGCTGGCTCTTCAGCTTAGAAATGGAGATGAACACAACCCCCTAGAGTTGGGAACAAGTGTCAGATATGTGCGAGGGGAAGCTTTACCTTTACTTTACCTTTAAAGGCTAAACAACCTTTGTTCTGAAATGCTTAAATGTAGATTCCTGAACAGAGAAACAGATTAAATTTGAAAATGTTATTGGCTTGTTCCAAGTCTACAGATCGACCAGAAATACTTTCTGAAGCTGGGCCAGATAAATATACTATAATGTAGACAGAACCTCTCTTCACAGGAGAGGGCTACTTTAGTTCCTGAATCCTTTCCCTCTATCATTCTATAGAAGTTAAAATCGTTACAATTCTGGCTTTGAAGAATAATAATAATAATAATAATAATTTAATTTATAACCCGCTCTCTCTCCCAGAAGGGACTCGAGGCGGGGCACAGGGAATTTAAAATACATATAAAATACAAACAATATACAATAATAAAATGAAATTAAACTAACCCTGCGCTAAAATCCCATATTAAAACTAACCCCAATCTAAAAAGAGACTACCCTAGGCCGGCCAAGAGAAACAGATGTGTCTTTAATTTTAGGCGGAAGGAGCGGAGGTCCGTGGTTGTCCTGATATCGGGGGGAAGGTCGTTCCAGAGGGCTGGGCCCGCCACAGAGAAGGCCCTTCCCCTGGGCGTCACCCGCTGACAAAGTCTAGTGGACGGCACCCGGAGAAGTCCCTCTCTGTGGGAGCGAATCGGCCGTGAGGATGTATGGGGCAGGATCCGATCCCGCAGATAGCTAGGTCCCGAGCCATGGAGCGCTTTGAAGATGATGACTAACACCTTGAAGCGCACCCGGAAGACGACAGGTAGCCAGTGCAGCTCGCGCAAGAGCGGTGTTACATGGGTGAACCTAGAGGCTCCCATTATTGCTCGCGCGGCTGCGTTCTGGACCAACTGAAGTCTCCGGGTGCACCTCAAGGGGAGCCCCATGTAGAGAGAGTTGCAATAATCCAGTTGGGATGTCACGAGAGCATGAGTGACTGTGCGAAGGGCGTCCCGATCCAATAGGGGGCGCAACTGGCGTACCAAGCGAACCTGGTAAAACGCCCTCCTGGCCACGGCTGTCCCTTGATCTTCCATGGACAGCCGGGTATCCAGGAGGACACCCAAGTTGCGCGCCCCATCCACAGGGGCAAGATGTTCGCCCCCTATGGCCAGCGATGGAGTCAGCTGGTTGAATTGGGCAGCCGGAAACCACAGCCACTCGGTCTTGGTCGGGTTGAGCCTGAGTCCGTTACTTCCCATCCAGATCCGCACGGCTTCCAGGCACTGGCACATCACCGCTACGGCATCGTTGGGGTGGTTTGGGGTAGATATATACAGCTGAGTATCATCAGCGTAGAGATGATACTCTACCCCAAAACCACGGATGATCTCGCCCAGCGGCTTCATGTATGTGTTGAACAGGAGAGGCGAGAGGACCGACCCCTGAGGCACCCCACATGTGAGGGGTCTCGGGGTCGACCTCTGCTCTCCTGTCAACACAAATTGCGATCGGCCAGAGAGGTAGGAGGAGAACCACCGCAAAACGGTGCCTCCCACCCCCAACCCCCCCAGCCGATGCAATAGGATACCATGGTCGATGGTATCGAAAGCCGCCGAGAGGTCTAACAGAACCAGGATGGAGGAGCAACCCCCATCTCTGGCCCTCCAGAGATCATCCACCAACGCGACCAATGCCGTCTCGGTGCTATGCCCGGGCCGAAAGCCGGACTGGCGCGGGTCTAGATAATCAACTTCCTCCAGATGACGGGGAAACTGTTGTGCCACCACACTCTCAACAACCTTCGCCAGGAAGGGAAGGTTGGAGACTGGACGATAGTTGGTTAATAAAGCTGGATCCAAAGAGGGCTTCTTGAGGAGGGGCCTCACCATGGCCTCTTTTAGGGAGGCAGGCAAGGAACCCTCACTCAAGGATGCGTTGATAACCTCTTGGAGCCAGCCTCGTGTCACCTCCCAGGATGCCAGTACAAGCCAGGAGGGACACGGGTCCAATAAACATGTGGTGGCTCGCAGTCGCCCACGTAACCTGTCCATATCCTCGGAAGTAACGGAGTCAAACTCCTCCCAAACAAGATCCCCCTCGTGGCAATCCACTGGACCAGCAATGGGGGCTAACTCATTCTGTATCTGAGCGATTTTCTCCTGCAGATAAGACACAAATTCCTCTGCTCTACCCTGTAAGGGGGCTTCCCGCACCCTCTGTTGAAGGAGGGTACGGGTCACCCTAAACAGGGCGGCAGGGCGGTTATCTGTGGATGCTATGAGAGTGGCGCAATGATGGCGTTTGGCCACTCTCAGCGCCACAATGTAAGTCCGTAAATGGGCTCTTACCTGTGTCCGGTCAGATTCAGAGCGGGTAGACCTCCATCTTCTCTCTAGGCATCTCTTGTGGCGTTTCATCACCCTCAGCTCCTCGGTAAACCAAGGAGCCAGGGTGGCTCGCCGCCGCAAGAGAGGCCGCAAGGGCGCGACCCGATCCAAGGCTCCCGTGGTCGCAGTATTCCATGCGGCCACGAGGTCCTCCATCGGGGCGCGGGTCAGGGGTACAGGAAGTGGCCCAAGCGCCGCTTGGAACCCATCTGGGTCCATCAGGCGCCTGGGGCGGAACCAGATTGGTAACTCAGGTTCCACCTCCCCGCGGAGGGGAGTAGCGGTGAAAAATAATATTTTTCACATGAATAGCGCAATCTATTACTGCAAGACATCTATCAACTATAATTTTTTGTAAGACATGCCTGTGTTGACTGCATTAAAAGGAAACAGCGCAATGCAAACAGAAATGAAACAGATCCTAGAAATGAAATTGTTAGCTCAAGGAAGCGATACAAATCCCAATAGATTTTAAGGAATTATGTCTTCACCAGGAAACTGACAGAAAAAAGTTATCTCCCATTTATTGTAAGTTTAGCTACCCCTGTAGAAGCCAGTAGGTCAGTCGCTCAATTTAGAGATGGTCATCTAAGAAATTGTAACGGATGTGGATAATTTTTTTTCCTGGCAGTCCTTTGATGAAAATTGAAGGACTTGAAAGACTTTCTTTATATCATTTGGCCTAAAAAATTGTCTCTTGGCAGTGTTTGGGTTGCATTCTCTCCAGTGGTGGTTTCTATTTATTTTACTACCAGTTCCGACGATCGCACATCTTCAGAACTTTTTTTTTTTAAACTTTTTAAGCATTTTTTTAAATACAGGTTTTCCGGAAATGTGGGGGCGAGGGGGACGACGACAATTTTTGCTCCTAGCAGGCTGAGAAAGAAAGGGAGGGAGGGAGGGAAAGAAAGAAAGAAAGAAAAAGAAAGAAAAAGAAAGAAAGGGAGGGAGGGAGGGAAAGAAAGAAAAAGAAAGAAAAAGAAAGAAAGGGAGGGAGGGAGGGAGGGAGGGAGGGAAAAAGGAGGGGAAGGAAGGACTACAAACCTGGCACTAGATGTAGTTTCAGAGGATAATCCAGAACTGGAAAAGACCTGGAGGTCATCTAGTCCAACCCTGCTCCAGCATTGTTAAAGTGAGTTTCTGTCTTTTGATCCCCCAATTACACAACTACATAGCCACGCCCACCCAGTCACATGACCCCAACAAGCCACCCCCACAGAACCAGTAGTAAAAAAAAATTAGATTTCACCACTGACTTAGAGGTCTTTCAGTTCAACCAAACGGTTGTCCAGTCTTTTCTTGAAAACCTCCAGCAATGGATCATTCACAACTCTGGGAAACTAGCTGTTCTATGGATTCATTATTCTCACTGTCAGGAAATTCCTCCTTCATTCCAGTTCTCCCTCTGACAAATTTCTACCCATTGCTTTGGGTCCTGCCCTCAGGTACTCTGGAGAATAAATTGACTCACCTCTTCCCTCTGACAGCCTTTCAAGTATTGGAAGACTGCTATCATGTCACCCCTAACCCTTCTCTTTGTTAAGCTAAACATACCTAGTTCCCTAGAGGGACACAGTGGCTCAGTAGCTAAGGCTATGAGCCTGTCGATCAGAAAGGTCAAGTGTTCAGCGGTTCGAATTCCTAGCACCGTGTAACTGAGTGAGCTCCCGTTACTTGTCCAAGCTTCTGCCAACCTAGCAGTTCCAAAGCATTTAAAAATGCAATTAGAAAAATAGTGGCAAAAGCCTCTGATGATTTGATAGGTTAATTTTGGATTACTTAAACAGCATTTCATGTCTAATGAAGACTTGGAGCTCTTACAATACAACCTCTTGCCCAAGGCAAAAGACTTAATTCCATCCCAGACAAATGGCTGCACAATCTTTGGTTGCCAAAGGTTTTTAAGAAAACACAGGAAACATTTGTCCAGGATGGGATAAGGTCTGAGGCAGGGGGTTAGACTGGAAGACCTTTAAGGCCCCTTCAAGCCATATAATTCTGTGATTCTATGATTTGCTTGAAAAAGAACTCCATTACAATAAATGAACTGTAACAGTGGTCACCAACCAGTGGTCTGTGGATCACTGGTGGTCTGCGAGAAAATTTTGGTGGTCCACAGAAAAATTATTTGCATTTTTTTTATATTGCGTTATACTATTTATCTTTTTTAAAAATTCATATTAGTGGTCCATGGGATTTAAAGTTATGAATTTAGTGGTCCCTGAGGTCCAAAAGTTTGGTGACCCCTGGACTATACTCTGTTTCCCTAAAAATAAGTCCTCCCCGGATAATAAGCCCAATTGGGCTTTTGAGCGCATGTGCTAAAATAAGTCCTCCCCAAAAATATTGCAACACAGCAGCAGCCATGAGGTGACCTTAAAAATAATAAGACCTCCCCGAAAATAAGGCCAAGCTCTTATTTCAGGAGTCAAAAGAAAATAAGACCCTTATTTTCGGGGAAACACAGTAATATTATGATGAAGCTACAGTGCAAAGCCAATTAGGAATACAGAGGAAGTACATGTTCATCCATGCTCTCCCACAATTTTGATCCTCAAATAGCCCTATGCCTTTTTGTATCTCTCTCCCCCCATCCCCAATGCCAAATCTTACAGCTGGAAAATATAGCTGGAAGGAGGCATCATCCCACCAGCTGCCAGGTTTCGGTTCCAGCTGCAACTACCCACATCAGATAAGCCAAGTTTGCTAATGGAATTTCCCATTACCAAATTCTAGTTAGACTTGGAAATATTAAGATAGGCAAGGCAAGGCACAGAGGCATTTTTTGAAAGTGATTCACAATTGATGAGCCTGGGGTGGTATTCACTTACCTTCGCTACTAGTTCACAAAAGTGAGCATGCTCACTCACTCACGCACTCACTCCGCTCACGCTTGCCACCTTTGCACACGCACAGATTCCATCAAAAATTGGATGTGATGACATGCAGACAGGTGGGAAGATTCTTCCGCTGCTGCCACTACCAGTGTGCCTGAACCGGTGCGAACCGGCTGAATAGCACCACTGTCTTAAGCATATATTTCTGGATCTTGGCTTAACTGGAACTGGTCTCTTGGCAAAGGTCTTCAAATGAGGTTGGGGTTATATGTCACTTCCTAGCTGTTGGCTCCTACTCTTCTGAGCCCTTTTCCTTTCTCATTTTGTCCAGTTCCCAGTACAGCTTCCCCTCCTGTCTCCAGTGCCTCCAATGATCCAGTGGGCTCCTACTCCATTAATGGGATTCTGGGGATTCCTCGATCAAATGGTGAGAAGAGGAAACGTGACGAAGGTAGGGGAAAGTGTTTTTCTCCTTTATTGGTTCGCTTCACTTCTTTGGGAAAGTAGTTGGAACCCTAATAAGTGCTGTGGTCCACCAGTGGCCGGTGGAGCTGGCAGCAGAGTCGACCAGTGAGGAGGTTGGGGAGGAACATGGAGTCTGGGGAAGGCTCGGATGAAGGCTTTATGTCAGAGACAGAGAGGGGGTCAAGGCCATCTGAGAGTTATGTGCTGCATCTGGTGCATCCGGAGTCAGACATCAGCAAGGCAGAGGAACAGGGGGAGCCTGTTCCCAGGAAGCACATGCGCAGAGCTGCCAGAAGGCAAGAACAGTTAAAACAAAAGGGACGACTTGGGAGTAAGGCTTGGAGGTGATTGGCTCCTCCCATAGGACATAAAGGAGGGGCAAAGGCATATAAGCCTTTGCAGTAAGCAACTTTGTTCATGCTGGTTTAATTCTAAAGGTCCGTTTTGACTCTTTGCTCCGTATAGACTTGCCAAGCTAATTGCCAATTAGGTCTTTGGCAGCGTTTCAAGGAAGATAAAGGTGGATGCTTATCAGCCTTATCCTGAAAGACTTTGGCAGAGCACCATCAGACTCATTAGGAGCTGTGAATGAACCTAATTCACAGTCTTTGAACTAAAAAGAGGGTTTTGGGGACTAAGTGTGTGGTTTTTACTGTATTAGGAAGCCTAGGTCAGAACAATAAGTTGAGAAACTATTTAAAATAAAATAGGAAAGCATTTGAGTATCATAATCCAGAATACTTTTTGAAAGCAAGTCTCCCTGAATGAAGCAGTCAGAATTCAGCTATAAGCATGGCAAGATGATCGTACACATGGATAAAGGCTCCTATCAAAGCAATTTTGTTTCTGCTGGAACTACAGATAATCCTAGACTTACGACCACAATTGAACCCAAGTTTCCTTTGCTAAGCAATATGTTTGTGAAGTGGATTTTGATTCGTTTTATGACTTTTCTTGCCACAGTTGTTAAGTGAATCACTGCAGTTGTTAAGTTGGTAACATGATTGTTAAGTGAATTTGACTTCTACATGGTCTTGTCAGAAGGTCTCAAAAGGTGATCACATGAGCCCAGGACATGGTAGCCATCGTGCCAGTCACCAAACATCTGAATTTTGACCACGTGACCACGGGGATGCTGCAACCATTGTACTTATGAAAAGAAGTAATAAGACACTTTTTTCAGTGTCATTGTAACTTTGAGGGGTCACTTAACAAGTAGCTGTAAGTTGAAGGCTACCTGTAATTGTAGAAGATCAGGCCCTTGGTAGCAGGAAAGGATGTAAGAGTAAGAGCCCAATCTTTAAAAGAGAAATTTAGTAGGATTTTACTTGGCACCATTATTTCAGTAGCCTCCATTCTCATCCTTTTGGTCACCACAATGTAAAAAAGATGTGGAGGCTCTAAGAAAGAGTGAAGAGAAGAACAACAAAGATGATTAGGGGACTGGAGGCTAAAACATATAAAGAACGGTTTCTGGAATTGTATATGTCTAGTTTAATGAAAAGAAGGACTAGGGGAGACATGATAGCAGTGTTCTGATATCTCAGAGGGTGCCACAAAGAAGAGGGAGTCAAGCTATTCTCCAAATCACCTGAGGGTAAAACGAGAAGCAACGGGTGGAAACTAAGGAGAGAAGCAACTTAGAACTAAGGAGAAATTTCCTGATAATTAGAACAATTAATCAATGGAACAGCTAGCCTCCAGAAATTGTGAATGCCCCAACACTGGAAGTTTTTAAGATGCTGGACAACCACTTGTCTGAAGTGGTGTAGGTTTCCTACCTAAGCAGAGGGTTGGACTAGAAGGCCTCCAAGGTCCCTTCCAACTCTATTATTCTATTCTACTCTACTTCCAATGCAGCTCTATTCTTATTTATGCATGTCTTTGATATTCCCTGGTTCAATTCACATTACATAAAATACTAAAAATACATAAAAATCCAAGTTAATAAAACTTGTCTCTTGGGTAGCGGTGAAATGGTGTGGCTTGGTAAGCATTACTCGATGGGGGAATCATGTGACTGGGTGGGCATGGCCAACTTTCTTTAGCATTTTTTAACTATAGGTTTCTCCTGAATCAGTAGTTAAAAAATGCTTTAAAAAGTTTTGTAAAAGTTCTGATGATCAGCTGTGTGACAATCAGCTGTGCTGCGTGATTGTCAGAACTTTCTTTATTTTTTAAAGCCTTTTTTAACTACTGGTTTAAAAATGCTTTAAAAAGTAGAGGGGAAAAGTTTCGACAATCAGCTGTGCAACAATCAGCTGTGCCGCACAATCGTCAGAACTTTTTAAAAACTTTTTAAAGCATTTTTTACTACTGGTTCAGGAGAACCAGCCCGAACTGGTAGCATTTCACCTCTGCTCTTGTGTCCACATAACATGTTGTGTCCAAACAAATAAGTCTATTCAGCTAAACCCAATGGCCTGAGATAACCTGCTAATCCAAGGACTTCATTCATCTCAGCTGCTGTATCAGAAACAACCTTCCCTAGCCCAGCAGATTGTGAGGACTCGGCCTCTGAGTTGCCGAGAATGGGGTTTTCAAACAACACACTGTAGAACCCTTCACTTCAATGGGAACTCAATGGAATTCTGGGCACAAAAAGTAGACAGATGCATCTGTCTAGTATCCTTAAATGGTTGCATCTTGATCAGGTTCTATTTTTTCTTTCTTTTAAACAAACAGATTCTGCGGCTTGACAATATTTGAAAGCCCATCTTAGGAAGCATATGAAAAACAGAGGGAGTTGTTAGTGAGATTATGAGGATGACAAGTTCTGCAAAGATGCATTTTTGAGATTTTTTTTATCTCCTGGCAGTCTTATGAATGAAACTGAATAGACTGTGGCTGATAGGAGCAATTTACATTCAGAAAGAGAAAATAGAATAGAATAGAATAGAATAGAATAGAATAGAATTCTTTATTGGCCAAGTGTGATTAGACATGCAAATAATTTGTCTTTGGTGCATGTGCTCTAGGTGTACATAAAGAAAAATAAAATAGAATACATTCATCAAGAATCATAAGATACAACACTTAATGATAGTCATAGGTTACTAATAAGCAATCAAATTATATTAGGAAACAAATAAAAGAATATAAAATTTAAAGATACAAGCAACATGGTTATAGTCATAAGTAGAAAGAGATAGGTAGTAGGAAGGAAGAGAAGAATAATAGTAATACAGTCTTAGATAATTTGACACTGTTGTGGGGATTAGTTGTTTAGCAGAGTGATGACATTTGGAGAGGGGGGAACTGTCCTTGTGTCTAGAAAAATAAAGTTGGAAGGTACCTTGGAGGTCTTTTACTCCAACACCCTGCTTGAGAAGGAGACTCTATATCATTTCAGACAAATGGTTGTCTAGTCTCTTTTGAAAGCCTCCAATGATAAAATTCCCACAACTTCTGAAGGCAAGCTATTCCATAGCTTGATTGCTCTCACTGTTAGGAAATTACTGCTTAGTTCTAAGTTGCTTCTCTCCTTGCTTCATTTTCAACCATTGTTTCTTGTCCTGCCTTTTGGTGCTTTGAAAAATAGCTTAGTAGTATATAGTACATGGCTCCCTCAAACATTGGAACACTGCTATCATGTCACCCTACTCCTTCTTTTCATTAGACTAGACATACCCCATTCCTGTAACCATTCTTCATATGTTTTAGCCTCTAGCCCCCCCTAATCAATTTTGTTGCTGTTCTCGACACTCTTTCAAGAGTCTCAACATCTTTTTTGTATTATGGTGACCTGAATTGGATACAGTATTCCAAGTGTGATCTTACTAAGACATTGTGAAATGATACTAGAACTTCATGTGATAATGATTCTATCCCTCTAATAAGGCAGCCTAGGATCACATTGGCTTTTTTGGCTGCTGCTGCTGCACACTGTTGGCTCATATCTAAGTGATAGTTCACTAGGACTCCAAGATCCCTTTCACAGTTACAGGCATTAAGCCATGTTTCACTCAGTCCATATCTACACAGTTGGCTTTTTCCCTAAGTGTAGAATCTTACTTTTATCTACATTAAATCTAATTTTATTAGATAGGGGTCAGTGTTCAAGTTTACCAAGATCTTTTTGGACCTTGAGCTTGTCTTCTGGGATGTTGGCTATTCCTGCCAGCTTACTTCCCTCCATGTGAATGTAGTTCCATTCAGGACTACATGCTTAGTATGATTTGTTAGCCAGTTACAAACCTACCTGGTGGTGGTGTCTATCCCACATTTTACTAGCTTGCCAAAACGTAGATTGTGGTCTATTTTATCAAATGCTTTACTGAAATCTAAGTATACTATGTCCACAAGATTTCACTGATCTGTTTAATTAGCCACTTTATTGAAGAATGAAATATTATTTGTTTGATATGATCTCTCTTTGACAAACCAATGCTGGCTACTGTTATAACCATGTTTGCTTTTGGGTGTTTATTTTTCCAAGATCTTCCCAGGTATTAATGATTGGTCAGGCTGATCTGTAATTTCTTGAATCTGGTTTTTTTCCTTTTTCCTTTTTTGAAGTTGGGAACTACATCAGCTCTTTTCCAGTCCTCAGAACTGGATCCAAGAACTTTGAAAGATATGTTTCAATGGTTCTGAAACTATGTCTGACAATTAATTCAGAACTCTTGGATATGGTCCATCAGGACCTAGCGATTTGAATCCATCTAGGGCTGACAAGTTTTGTGTTATTTTATTTTTTGCATATTTGAATTTTTATTTATGGTTCTGTTTTTAGTAAGTTGAGGAGTGTCATCTTTTTGTGTGAAGATAGATGCGACAAATGAATTAACCAGTTCTGCTTTCTCTCTAATCTCCATTACTGCTGTGCTGTGTTCTCCCATTAGTGGACTAATTGTTTCTTTGACTTTCTCCTTGGTTTTTTTTTTAATGTGTTGAAAGAAACTTTTTCATGGTTTTTGAAATTTATTGCAAGTTTTACTTCATTCAAAGCCTAACTTCACCTTTGGAGGTTTGAGCTTTTTGTTGGTATTCTGCCTTAGTTATGTATCCCTTATTCCATTGTTTGTATTTGTCCTTTTTCTCTGTCAGTGGTTTGAGAGTTCTCTGTGCAATCATATTGGTTTCTTCTTGTTTTTTCTTTTTTTCCTTTTTTAGTGCTTTTTGAATGGACTGGGCTTTTATAACTATATTTTCTAGAGATTCCCAAGCTTCTTGAGTTGAGTTCACCTTTAAGATATTTATCCATAGGATCCTTCCTAAGCTCTCTCTGAGTTTGTTAAAATCAGCTCTTTTAGAGCCTAAAACACTGGTTTAGTTATGTTCTATTGCTTCTGTCTACTTTATATTGATTTCTGATATGGCATGGTCACTCTCCTCTAAAGTTTCTGCAATTTCAATTCCCTCTATCACTTCTTTGTTGGTAAGAATAAGGTCCAGTGTAACTGTCCCTCTAGTTGCCACCTCTACATTTTGAGTGATGTTAGCAATTGGATTGGTCAGGAATCTGTTTGATCTCCCATCTGTTGCAGAGTTTGTCTCCCAGGTAATGTCAGGATACTTAAAGCCCCGCCGTTACTACTGTGATGTATTATTTCCTACATACATTGGTTAACTGATTAGCAAAAAATCCATCAATTTCTTCTGCTTGGTCGGATGGCCGGTAGTATACACCTATGGTAATGTCATTATTTTTTCATTTTATGTTGATACATATTCATTTTAGAGGGATTTCATCCTTTCTTTTGTGCCACTCTGTAGAGAGGAAGTGATCTCTAACATGTAATGCAACTTCACCTCTTCTTTTGATAGATCTGTTTGTATCCTTCTATCAGTACATTCCAGTCATGAGTTTAATCCCACCAAATTTCAGTAATAACAACTACATCATACTTGCTCTCATTTACTAGTATTTCAAGTTCACCCTGTTTGTTCTCTAAACATTGAGTGTTAGTGTATAAGCATTTAAGTTATTTGTGGCTGACACTGGGTATGCTTCTTATGTCTCCTACTTTGCATCTAATTTTGTCTTCTTTTTCTTTACTCCCTACCTCCTTATGTGATTGGTTATCTAGTGGGTTTTGCTTGGAAATAGGTTCTAAAGGTTGTGAAAATTCACCATCCTCCCCCCTCAATTTTAACTTAAATCCCTTGTGATAATGTGAGCCAGTGATTTTCTGAATATTTTCTTTCTAGTTCTTGTGAGGTCTGGTCCATTCTTTGCCAAAGATCCCTTCATGTAGGTAATATAGACTATGGTGTAGGAAACTGAAGTTCTCTTGATGGCACCAGTTTTTAAGCAGAGGTTTGTTTCTAAAATCCTTTGCTCCCTCATTAGATGTTGGCCTTAAAATGGAGACAGGGACTGGGACAGTAGGCACGCCGCTGCCCTTGTGCATGCGGGGGTGAGGTCAACAGTAAATAATCTTAGGTTAAAAGTATGAGGGTTGGGAGATGTGACAACAGAGTCAGGTAGTGCATTCCAGGCATTGACCTCTCTGTTGCTGAAGTTGTATTTTCTGCAATCGAGTTTGGAGCAGTTTACCTTGAGTTTGAATCCACTGTTTGCTCATGTATTATTGTATTATTTTTGAAGTATTGGTATCTTTTGTCAGGATAGAAAATATTTTTAAATTGGCTAGGCCAGTTGATTAAAGAGAAACACATTGAACTTGGGCTTACAAGTTTAGCAAATAAAGCAAGATGTAGACATGAGAGAAGGGAGGGGCTATTGTTTGTAGTAGTCTCAGAGAGACAAATAGCATTATTTTATATGCTGTTAAGTCTTCCTAAGGCCAGATGTTCCGCCTTCTTGCCTGCCTCTTGCAATTCTTTTTAAATAATTTCCTCTTCTATCTTTGGGGCAGCTTTCCAATTTATACGTTAGTACTACAATTTCAGTGTCCTTAGAAAACATTACAGGCTAGGCTCCTTTGCTGCAAATCAAAATGTATAAAAACAGTTCATGTTTACAATCACTGCATATATTATTTGCTGTTACTGGGATAAGTGCTTTTCAGGGTCACATCAGTGGTACGTAAGGGATCTACATCCCAAGGAGCATCATTTCCTTGAAATTCTACTTCAGCCATTTTGACTGATCGGCTTTAAGCTTGTGGGCACAATTATAATGGTTGCTCTTTGTACTACAAATGGACATGCATAGAATATAGATAACAGAGTTGAAAGGGATCTTGGAGGTCTTCTAGTCCAACCTCCTGCTTAGGCAGGTAACCCTACATCACTTCAGACAAATAGTCATGCAACATCTTAAAAACCTCCAATTTTGGAGCATTCACAACTTCTGGAGACAGGTTGTTCCGCTGATTAACTGTCAGAAAAAACTAATTTTATATTTTATTATTTATTTCTCCTTAGTTCTAAGTTGCTTCTCCCCTTGATTTGTTTCTACCCAAATTTTCTTGTCCTACCCTCAGGTGCTTTGGAGAATAGCTTGCCTCCCTCCTTCTTTGTGGCAGCCCCTGAGATATTGGAACACTGCTATCAGGTCTCCCCTGGTCCTTCTTTTCATTAAAGAAGACATACCCACTTCCTGCAACCATTTTTCATATGTTTTAGCCTCCAGTCCCCTAATTCTCTTTGTTGCTCTTCTCTGCATTCTTTCTAGAGTCTCCACATCTTTTTTTACATCGTGGCGACCAAAACTGGATGCAATATTCCAAATATGGTCTTATCAAGGCATAAATGGTGGTATTAACACTTCACGTCATCTTGATTCTTCCCTCTGTTTATGCAGCCTAGAACTGTGTTGACTTTTTGGGCAACTGCTGCACACTGCTGGCTCCTATTTAAATGGTTGTCCACTAGGACTCCAAGATCCCACTCACAGTTGCTACTCTTGAGCAAGGTACCACCTATGCTGTACCTGTGCATTTTCTTTTTCTTGCCTAAATGTAGAACCTTACTTTTTTCACCATTGAATTTCATTTTGTTAGATAGCACCCAATGGGGAGAAAAAGTATCAGTACCATTCCAATTCTTAATAATTCATGGCTTGAATAGTACACATGCACAAATTGTATTTCAAGAATTCCATTCCCTTCTATTTACTTACTGTATACCTAGAACATTTATTTGTGTGCTTTTTAAAAAACATGTTTTGTACATCTTATTGTTAACAATCCCAAAGCAACAGTAAGTTTTCAGTTAAATTGTTTAATTAAAGAATTAATGTAGTCATATAATAAAGTATTATATGAAATATGCAATGCCTTAACCAGACAATAAATGATTAAAACTAGCAATAAAAATTAAACATCATAGCGTCACTGATTTTAAAATTGGTAAGAAAATACATGTGTCGGCCTTCCCTAGGGATTATATCTATTTCTTTTTTTGCAGTAGCTTCAGATAGTTAGCTTATATTCAGTCTGTGATCCACCAAGGTCATATTTGATTTTTTTTTAATGTAGGAGTTTACATTTGCCCTTAGTAAAATTAATCTTGCTGACCACTGCTCTAGCCCACCGGGATTTTCTTGATACTGTTTTGTAAGGTATGCTGACTCCAAATATGATAATTATACTTTCTACAATCTCAGCCAAATCATTTCTAAATAGCACATAGCCAGATAATGAAGCCCTGTGTACACCTCTTGATCAGGAGCCACTGACATGCACTTGTTAATACAACTGTCCAACCACCTCTGAATCCATCTAATGGGAGCACTGTCAAGCGTTTTGTCAAGTTATTTATTTGATCCCTTCTCTAGCTAGGTGGGTAAAGGTGCAAACTTAAAAACATCAGTCTTCTCCCCATCGTGTTAATCTCCTACAATATTCTCAGTGCTCAGGACTACCAGTTTCCTTTTACCAGTAGCAGTTGCTTTTTTGCTTTTATATTATTTACAAATGTAATTTCCTTTTGGATCTTTCTAGCTTCCCCACCCAATATTAGTGGCTTGCTGGTGTAGCTCTTTGATGACTTCACCTGCCTTTCATTTCTGATACAGTCCTGTTTGCTCTTAGCTCAATCAAACGCTGCCTGTGAAGCTGTAAATGTGTTTTAAACTGCTTTCCATCTTTTTTGTCACCATAATGGTGATTGCTGGCACTTCCAGTGTTTTATGGCTGAGAAATTCTTAGACTTCCGTGGCCTGAGGATTTCTGCCCATTATTCCATTATGCTCCAATTTTTCCACTGTGCTAAAATTTCCTATATTATCTTAAACCCCCAAATTGATGTGTCCACTTCCTCCCAAAGTTTCCAAAAGTTTTATTCTTCAGCCTTATCTTCCTTGTTCATTAGGATTAGGATTCAGTAGAATTCAGTAGGAAGTAAAGAGAAAGAAGAAGAAAAGGAGAGAGAGAAAAAGGAAAAACACAATGAAGTAGAGAGAGATGGAAAGATAGAAAATCCAGTTACAAAGTAGGAGATGTAAGAAACATACCCAAGACACATAAAAGACTCAAATGCCTATCCACGAATGCTCAAAGTTTAGAGAACAAACAGGGTGAACTTGAAGTACTAGTTCATGAACTAGTACTTCAACTATTCAGCAACTATTACTGAAACTTGGTGGGATGAAACTCATGCCTGAAATGTACTGATGGAAGGATACAAACCAGAGGTGGTATTCAGCCGGTTCAGACCAGTTCTGGTGAACCAGTGGCAGAAATTTTGAGTAGTTCGAAGAACCGTTAAATACCACCTCTGACTGGCCCTGCCCCCATCTATTCCCTGCCTCCTAAATCCCAGCTGATTGGAAGGAAATGGGGATTTTGCAGTAACCTTCCCCTGGAGTGGGGTGAGAATGGAGATTTTATAGCATCCTTCCCCCCCCCACACCCACCAAGCCACACCCACCAAGCCAAGCCATGCCATGCCCACCAAGCCACACCAACAGAACCAATAGTAAAAAAAATATGAATCCCACCACTGATGCAAACTATTTAAAAGAAATAATAAAAGAGGAGGTGGAACTGCATTGTAGTTAAAAAGATCACTATATCTCTACAGAACAGCATCACCACGAGATGCATTTGTAACTGGCTGACAAACCATATTCAATGAGTAGTCTTTAATGTTACTACATTTACCTGGAGGGAAGTAAGCAGTCAGGTACCACAAGGTTCTCTCATAGGCCCGGTACTCTTCAATATCTTCATAAATGATTTAGATGATGAAATAGAAGGGGAACTCATCAAATTTGCCGATGACACCAAGCTGGCAGGAATAGCCAATGCCCCAGAAGACAAGCTCAGGATGCAAAAAGATCTTGACAGACTTGAACAATGGGCCCTATCCAACAACATGAAATTTAATGTGGAGAAAAGCAAGGTTTTACACTTAGGCAAAAAACCCCAAAGGTACAGATTAGGTGAAACCATGCTCCAAAACAGTAACTGTGAGAGGGACCTGGGAATTCTAGTGGATGTTCACTTAAATATGAACCAACAGTGTATGATAGCAGCCAAAAAACCGAATACAATCCTTGGTTGTATAAACAGAGGCATAGACTCAAAAATCACATGAAATATTAATAATATTTTATAAACCCTTAGAAAAATCCCACCTGGAATAAAAGCATCCAATTTTGGACACCACATTGCAAAAAAGTTGAGAGATGCAAAAAAATGCAAAGAAGAGCAACTAAGATGATTAAAGACCTGAAGACTAAAACATGTGAAGAACAGTTGTAGAATTTGAATTTGGTTAGTCTAGAGAAACAAACGACTAGGGGGATATGATAACAGTATTCCAGTATTTGAGAGGCTTCCACAAAGAGGAAGGGGAGCCAACTTATTTTCCAAATCACCAGAGGGCAGGACAAGAAACAATGGATGAGAACTAATCAATGAGAGAAGCAACCTGAAATTAAGGAGAAACTTCCTAACACTGAGGACAGTTAACCAGTGGAACAACTTGCCATCATAAGTTGTGGGCATTTTATCACTGGAGGTTTTTAAGAAGAGACTGGACAGTCACTTGTCTGAAATGGTAAATGGTCTAGAAAACATCCAACTCTATTTCAGCTTCCAGTTCTATTCTGATTTGATAGGGTCAAATCTAGGCGAGCATGCCTTGACTTTTCACTATGGTTGGTATTACTATTTAGATGATATCCAATTCTTGGTAATGTATCTGGAAGAATGTAACTAAATTAAAATTCGGTCTATTGTAGATAATCCTAAATTGAGGTAAAGGAGTGAAGGAAAAGTCTCTTAGAGGGTGCTGTATTTATTATTTTCAGATGTTAATTAAGTGGTGGGTTCCTACCAGTTTGGACAAACCGGCAGTGGTTTGGCAGTCTGGATCACTGGAACGCCTCCAAACTGGTTTTCCAGGTGGTGCTGTAGGTGCCGCGAAAAATTCTTATTGCCCTGCACATCAAGTGCACCACACATCAAGCACAGCACATATCAAGTGCAGCATGCATCAAGCACACCTGTGCACATGGAGCACCCCCGCAAGTGAACCAGCAGTAGTGACTGCCGGAATCCACCCCTGTGTTAATAGATACAAAACTCCTCTTGAATTAGAACTGAGACCAGAATTATATGTTATCGGTTTTGGCTGATTTGTCAGTTGCACTTTCCTCTGGGGAAAAAATAGATCTAAACACCGTAGTGCAGGGATGTCCAAACTTGGGAACTTTAAGCTATGCTGGCTGGGGAATTCTGGGAGTTGAAGTCCACAAGTCTTAAAGTTCCCAAGTTTGGACATCCCTGCCGTAGTGCATACGTCAACAATCTCTGTATTTTACCAACTCTGTGTCTTTAAATGTTTTATTATCTTCATCTTCTTGAGAACACATCTTTTTCTTCCTGCTTTTTGAGATTGAAGCATATCCATCCTGTAACAGCTGAATCACACTCTATATTTGTATTTTGGGTGATAATTCCTAAACCCTGGAATTGATTACCAGTAATCGAATTTGATGAATAAATCCAAATGACTGGCAGATTTAAATAAAGTGGTTATCTTTCAATAACTGCTATCAACAATTTTCTTTGATTTGATCCTGTTGTATCTGAGGGAGGGAAGAAAGTTTCTGATTTTCCTTCCCACTCTGATCCAACTCCCAGAATTGCCAGTTAGCACTGGAACTGCATCCGTAACTCATCTGGAAGACCTCAGGATAGGGAAGATTATTTCAGTTATAAGAATCTATATAGAGCAAATCTAATCAAGGAAGCAAAATTCACATCCAGTCAATATAAAAAAAGGTAGAAAGGGATGCCCCAGGTTACTAAAATTGTGCACAACCAGTGTGACTATTTTGAGAGAACCCAGGAGCAAAATGCAGTAAACAGAGGTTTGTCTTTCAAACAGTGGTTTATCTTTACAAGGAATATACACATACATGAACTAGGCAAAGTCAGGCAACCATCAATGTTATGGTTTTGATAATTTTTAATTTTTACCTGTACACCGCCCCGAGTCCCTTCGGGGAGAGGGGGCGGTCTAGAAATCTAATTAAAAGAAAAAGGAAAAAGAAATCATCAACTATAGCATGGAAGCACACACCGAGAGAGAGATATGCCCCAACAAAGCCTCTCTTATAATACAGTCTCTTAAAGTGGTAAAAAATAGTTGGAAGAAATGTCCATCTGGGTTTAGTTCCAAGTGGGGAAAGGGACACTGGAAACATGGAGGCTGTTTGGAAAGATGGTTTAATGGTGGACAGGATCACATGGCTTGAGTTCCTGAACAGGATCACATGGCTTGAACCTCTGAGCAGAATCACATGGCTTGAGTTCTTGAGCAGAAAAGGGATGAGATGCTGAGAGAGCCTGAGTTTTATACCTTCTCTGGGCTTTGAACTTCCTGGGGCAGAGGAAGAGTATCCTGATAGGTTGCTGTCAGAGGTCACAGCCAACTCTGTAAGTTTTCTGTGTGCTAGGTTTGGTTGACACTTGGCGGGTGGTGCAATGAAGGGCAATGAAATAGATAGAGCTTTGTTATATAGAACAGCGAATGCTGGCTGGGGAATTCTGGGAGTTGAAGTCCAGACATCTTCAAGTTGACAAGGTTGGGAAACACTGAGTAGAATAGGCTGGCTCAAGCCATAATGGCCCATTGACAAAGGTAGTGGGGGATGAGTTTCTGCCTCCCTTGTAGGGGAAAATATTCTGAAAATATTTCATTTTCTAGGAGAGAGGTGGGTGCTAACTTCCTACAGAGTCAACTCTGCTGACTCATTACTACCATTGCATCATCATTACAGCATTGCAGCATTACAGCATCTGGTCAGCTATTAAACCATCATTAGCTGAACAAAAACTCAGAAGGAAAACTTGCCTCTTAAATTCCATTATGACATCGTGAAGAAAAGATGGTGGTATTTTAGAGGCATAAACCAACATTAATCCGTTCCCAATGCTGGGATTCAAATAAGGGGACTATAAGCGCCACAACGGCAGCAAATGCCGATTGGCATGTACAACAAAACAAAGATAACTAGAAGAGCTTCTGACAACCTTAATTCATCATTGTGCTGGCTTACTTTTTTTTTTTCCTTTTCGTGTTCTCATTATATTTGTTTGTAAAAGTGGAATTCAATTTTGAAGGTAATTTCCCGGAAAGAATGGGCGGGGGTGGTAGGATGGCTAGATAAGGCGGAGATGGGGGAAACAGGAGAAAACTTAGGCCAGCCAGGCACAGCCCAGGGGCACCTCCTGGCAAGGTGAAAGAAAATTGCATATTCAGTCTCTATCCATGAATCTTTCTTAATGTTGCCCGCCTCCTTCTCAAAAAAAAAAAAAAAACAATAAAAGCTTTCTCCCCTTTACAAGACAGGCTAGAAGTCCAGGACATCAGCATTCACTTTAAATTCAGGATCATTAATTCACCTGATTACCAGAGGAGACTGCAGTGGTGTCGTTTTGAAAGGGACCTTCTCTTCCCATCCCCCAAATATACCCGTTCTTGTAGGTGGTGGACATAGAATTGAACTCAAAGAGAAGCTTTTAAGCATTCTCGGGCATGTCTGACATGAACAGAACGAAAGCCCAACCTGCGAGTCATCCAGGTTCGGTTAGGGAGGACGAGTGGATTGCAGCCATCATTGGCCCAGTCTCCATTGTACGGTTACTACAAATTAAAAGGAGCATGTTTCGCCCTACATGATTGTCTCTTGAGCAGAGAAGCCAAATGTATGTCAGCGTGTATGTTGGAGAGAGGGAGGGGGGAGAAGAGAAGGAGGATTTATCATTTCCTTCTTCAGAAGCCCAGGCGCTGTATCACCATGTGAGATGACATTTGAATTTACAATTCTGCTGAGAAAAGCTATTAATTCACAAATTAACATCCCCCCCTTTCTCTTCTTCTCCCTCTTACGTGGATGTGCAAAGCAATTGAAAAGACAAAGGAAATAGCCTCAAGGAAGAGTCTTTACTACTTGTCTGTCTGGGTAGAGATTGCTTCCAGGTAGATAAACCAATTACCTGAGCGACTGCTCATGGCAGACTTGCTATTGCCTTCCTTTGTAGAACTGCTTGGGCCGTGGCTGGATTAAGCTTTATGTATCTCATTAATGTATGCTGGTAAGGAACTGGCCAGGCCCCCCCTCATCCAGTGTGTTTTTCAGGAAGGCTGAATGGGAGAAAGGGAGGATGGATTTTATTTATTTATTTTATTTAAGTTTGTCAAACATGTACGAGATAACAGGTCTAAGAATAAACATGGACATGAGCACATGACATGAGTACAAGTAAATGGGGAAAGTAGGACAGGGATGGTAGGCACGTTGGTGTGCTTTTACATGCCCCCTTACAGACCTCTTAGGAATGGGGTGAGGTCCAGGGCAGACAGTTTGAGGTTGAAGCTATGGGGCTTTAAGGAAGTAACAACAGGGTCTGGTACAGCATTCCAGGCATTGACCACTCTGTTGCTGAAGTTGTATTTCCTGCAATCGAGTTTGGATGGTAAAGAATATGGCTGAAGTTGGAATACTGTTCATTGGGGTGTTACTACTGGGCGTGATTCTGGTTTGCAGAATCTGGGGTACATTTAAACCTAATAAGAAATCATATTCCATTTCAGAGGTGAAATTCAATTTTTTTTAGCTACCGGTTTTGTGACCATGGCTTGGTGGGCATGACAGGGGAAGGATATTGCAAAATCTCCATTCCCACCCCACTCTGGTGCCAGTCAGAGGTGGTATTTGCCAGTTCTCCAAACTACTCAAAATTTCTGCTACTGGTTCTCCAGAACCTGTCAGAACCTACTGGATTTCACCTCTGTTCCATTTACATAGGAGGGAATTAATCTGGTCACACATATTTACTAGCTGAATCAGCCCGTTGCTTTGTCCGCTGATACATGAGGAAATATCAAAAATAGGATTCTGTGCTCCTTCTGTCCTGCACATTTTCAAGGTAAGAAAATAAAAGGCAAAAGTATAAGACTGCTTTCCCTGTAAAATTCTTTTAAGTGAGACACCTCAACTGCAAGATCAAAGAGTCACCACTAACATTTGAACCCACAGCTCCTTTCCTTCCCCCATTTTCCCAAGAGAATAGCAGAACAGTCATGGTGGCAGGGTGAGGGCAAAGAAGTCAGGAAAATGCCAAAGGTAGCAAAACCATTGGAAGGAGGTACGAGTTTTCCTTAAGCCATTTCAAAATATTCTACAGAGTCCCAAGTTTGGTCCTGTGTTGTTTACATTTTTAGATGTGACCCAAAAAAAGTAATAATACAATGGTTCGGCAGCCAAATTTTGTTTCTACGTGGAAAATGGGCAATTTGAAGCTCATCCCACCAAACCTATTTTTGCACAAGCCAAAATCACTGTTTGATGGCATCACGACTCACAAATTTAAAGCAATAGAGACATGAAGGGGCAGAAAATAATGGGAAGGAATGGGGGGGGAGTGGGGTGTAGGAGACGCAACAAGTATGTTATTAAAGAGATTGGCTTTTATTTATTTTATTTATTTATTTGTCAACAAGTACAAGGGAACAAGTATGAAAACATATGAAAAATGGTACAAATAAATGGATATAAATAAGCAAAACATAGCCATAAACACTGCCTTGGGGAACACCACTGTTAACTGCTGTAGGGTTAGATATAGCCTTTCCAATTTTGACTACTTGTTGCCTATTTGATCGGAATGCAGCTATCCACTTGTGCAAAGATCCAGAAATGCCATAAGAACTTAGTTTTAACAGAAGTTTGTCATGTACCAGTGAATCAAAGACTTTGCAGAAGTCAATGTAGATTGCATCTATTGCTTTACCCTGGTCAAGTTGAGAGGTCCAAATCTTTTTGTAGTGTGTGAGTTGCAGATGACAGGATTTTTTTTTTCCTGAAACCAAATTGTTTATTAGAGAGTAGGTTGTTTGTCTCTAAGTAGAGGGTGATGGATTGATTTAAAATCAATAATTTTTTTTGCATTTATTTCCTTTTCAAATAAATAATAGTAAAATTAGAATTTGATTTGTAAGCTATTAATGTTTTAAAAAACAGTTCCCCTTTCTTTTTATTTTTCATCAAATTCCATCTATTGTTTTGCAGAACCTGTAAATCAAGCTTAAATCATATTTATAATCTGAAAAATGTGCGTCTACATTTAGTAATATGCTTACTAAACAAGAAATAGTTAATATATGAGAACATGAATGAATTCATGAAAATAATAAATGACAGATGACAAAAGCAGGAGTAGTAGAAATTACTTCTAAAAGTTCAGATTAAGAAAATGAGGCTTCAAGGACTGTTTCATATGGCAACATGTCTAATCTTAGCTTTGGTTTCCCTTTTTTCTCAGTTCGTTTTTTGAAAATTATTGCTATCTATGGAGATAAACTTTGAAGTACATAAAGTACTTTTGTTGTTGAACTACAGTGCAACATTGATGGTTTTTCCTGTTTTCAAAGTTAATATTGGTATTTCAAGTGCCTGCTTTTAAAAAGCAAACATTATGAGATGCTCCATTCCTTAGAGTTCATTAGAATTTAGCACCACTGTAACATAAATTAAACACATACCTCCCGAAGGGAATACCTCCCTTCGACCTGTTTGCTCCCACAGAGAGGGCCTCCTCAGGGTACCGTCGGTCGGGCAATGCCGGCTGGCAACTCCTAGGGGGAGAGCCTTCTCTGTGGCGGCTCCTGCCCTCTGGAATGACCTACGTACAACCACGGACCTGCGCCTCTTCTGCTGGGCATTAAAAACACATCTATTTCATGCAGCCGGCCTGGCATAGTTTTTAAATTTGACTTTTAAATGGGGTTTTTTATTGTGATTTTAGTACAGGCGTTTAGTTTAATTCATTTTTAAGATGTTTTATGGTATTTGTTGTTTGTTGTTCGTTTTATCAGTGCCTGTTCACTGTCCTGAGTCCCACAAGGGAGATAGGGCGGTATATAAATACAAATAAAACTAAACTAAAAACATGTAAAAGTAAAGACAAAAGGGACACATTGGCTAAATCACTGAGCTTATCGATCAGAACGGTTGGCAGTTCGGTGGTTTAAAATCCTAGCGCCGCGTAACGGAGTGATCTACTTGTCCCAGCTTCTGCCAACCTAG
This sequence comes from Rhabdophis nuchalis, assembly GCA_039707465.1. Taxonomy (NCBI): domain Eukaryota; kingdom Metazoa; phylum Chordata; class Lepidosauria; order Squamata; family Natricidae; genus Rhabdophis; species Rhabdophis nuchalis. Next base: position 96,573,671 of record CM077645.1, read on the forward strand.
CAGTTCGAAAGCATGTAAAATGCAAGTCGAAAAATTTGGAACCACTTTTGGTGGGAAGGTAACAGTGCTCCGTGCGCTTTTGGCTTTAGTCATGCCAGCCACATGACCACGGAGACGTCTTCGGGCAGCGCTGGCTTTTTGGTTTTGAAAAGGAGGTGAACACCGCCCCCCCCTAGAGTCAGGAACGACTAGCACATATATGAGAGGGGATATTCCTTTATCTTTTTAAAAGTAAAGTCAATGAAAAAATATATAATTACGGTTAAACAAAATGATTCTTTCGAACTTTATAATTTTAAATATTTTAAAAATAAGAAGTGACTACATTTTGATTTTTCCATGATCTTCATTTTTCTCTAGACGAGAAATGATTTTTTATCACAAAATTTTCCAGAAAATTAATTCAAACGTTATGTAAAGCACTAGATGACTTGCACAGGCATAAAATCCCATTCTTATCTTTATGCATAATTAAAACCCCATTTGCCCTTTTGCTTCAATTCAGATTTAATGCCAGATTAAATGACAATTCAGATTTAATGAAAATTCTGCTTTGAAATTTTGAGCGTATTAAAACATAAGGTCATTGTCACAGGCCAAATACTATTTAGGTTTAGTGGACAATCCTTCTCCAAGTAGCCTGTTTTCCTGAGGATTTCCTATAGAAGAGAGAAGAGTGTTGAAATAAGGAAATTGTAGGCAACATTCCTTAATAAGTATTTCACTGGTCCACACTACAAGTATAGTAAAGAAAAGTGTCTAATCCAGAGGTGGGCAAACTTGGCAACTTTAAGTCTGAAGGACTTCAGCTGCCAGAATTCTCCAGCCAACAAAGCTGGCTGGAGAAGTCTGGGAGCTGAAGTCCTTCAGACTTAAAGTTGCCAAGTTTGCCCACTCCTGGTCTAATCCATAGCAGTTCTACGGATTAGAAGCAGGATAAAGGTAAAGGTAAAAGCTCCCCTCGCACATATGTGCAAGTCATTCCTGAGTCTAGGGGGCAGTGCTCATCTCCGTTTCAAAGCTGAAGAGCCAGCACTGTCCGAAGACGTCTCCATGATCATGTGGCCGGCATGATTAAATGCCAAAGGCACACGGAATGCTAGTACCTTCCCACCAAAGGTAGTTCCTATTTTTCTACTTGCATTTTTACGTGCTTTCAAAATGCTAAATTGGCAGAAGCTGGGACAAGTAACGGGAGCTCACTCCATTACACGGTGCTAGGGATTCAAACCATCGAACTGCTGACCTTTCTGATCGACAAGCTCAGCATCATAGCCACTGAGCCACTGCCTCCCAGTAGAAGCTTTAAAAAGGTGTTCCGAAGAGGTGCTTCACTTAGAGCTCCTTTCAAAAGATCTGCAGAGACCTATTAAACTATTGTTTTTTCAGTAGCTGTTCATGTTTTCAATTTTCAATACATAAACTTTTTTTCATCTTAAGTAAGCTTCCATTGTATTTAATCTAAATTAAACAATGAACTTAGGTTTTATTCTCCTAGTTGTGACCAAATTTAAGGGGCTGGGCTCATCTCCATTTCTTAAGCCAAAGAGCCAACATTTTCCGTAATAGTTTCCACTGTCATGTGATCGGCATGATATGTCGCAGCACAGAGTGTATGGCGAAGCATGGATCACTGTGACCCTTCCTCTCTGTATATCTATGGTACCTATTCATCTACTTGCATTTGCATGATTTCAAACTGCTAGGATGGCAGGAGCTGCGACAAGTGACAGTATCTCATTCCAGTTATGGGAAGGTGAGCAGCAGATAAAGGAGAAGTGATAACGTGAAAAACAGAGGGCATTTGTTTCAGTAATGGTATCCTATTATCTTTACTACCGGTTCAGTTGTGGGAGTGCACCCCCCCCCCAGAATCTGGATGCACATCTGGGCTCATGCAGAACCTTCTGTGTCTGCGCAGAAAGTCCATGTGGGTGACTGCAGCCTCGCACCACTGCCACTGCCGTTTCGCTCAAACTGGTGCAAACCGGCAGAATACCACCTCTGATTTGCCCACACTACTGCTGTCTAATATTGAAGAGTACTGGGCCTAAACTGGAACCTTGGGTTACCCCATTGCTTACTTCCTCCTTGTGGATGTAGTTCTGTTGAGAGCTGCATGTTGAGTACAATTTGTCAGCCAGATACAAACCCACATGGTGGTCCTATCCATTCTACATTTTGCTAGCTGCCAAGAAATAGGTTGTGGTCTACTTTATCAAATGTTTTACTGAAATCTAAGTATGCTATTTTTGCTGATCTATTGATTTGGCCACTTTGTCAAAGAATGAAATAAGATTTGTTTGGCATGATCTGTTTTTGATGAACCCATGATGGCTACTGGTTGTAACCTTGTTTGCTTCTAAGTGTTCAAAGATTTGTTGTTTGATTATCTTTTCCAAGATCTTCCCAGGTATTGATGTCAGGCTGATTGGTCTGTAGTTTCCTGGGTCTGATTCCCCCCTCCACTTTTTTTGGAGATGGGGACCACATCAGCTCTTTTCTAGTCCTCAAGTACTTCCCCAGTGATCCAAGAACTTTGAAAGATATGTTTCAATGGTTTTGAAATCACATCTGCCAGTTCCATCAGAACTCAGGGATTCAGTCCATCAGGACCTGATAATTTGAATTTGTGTAGAGCTGAGAGGTATTTCTTACATTATTTTTGCATATTTTAATTTGCATTCCTAACCTGTAATTTATGGTTTTGTTTTTGGTAAATTGAGTAGTGTTTTGTTTTTGTGTGAAGATAGATGCAAGAAATGAATTAAGCAGTTCTGCTTTCTCTCTACTATCCATTACTGCTTTGTCATCTTGTTTTTTATGTGTTGAAAAAAACTTTTTTTGTTTTTGACATTTGTTGCAAGTCTTAATTCTTTCAAAGTCTTAGCTTTCCTAACTTCATCTCTGCACATTCAAGCTATCTGCTGCTATTCTGCCTTAGTTATGTGTCCCTCTTTCCATTTGTTATACTTGTCCTGTTTTTCTCTTTCTCGTGTGCTCTGAGAGTTCTGGAATACTGTATTCAGTGGTCTGCCCTCTTCTTAAGAAGCCATCGCTGGATTCCACCCTGTTGGACAATTTCTGACCTGTCTCCAATCTTCCCTTTTTGGAGAAGGTGGTTGAGAAGGTGGTTGCATAGCAGCTCCAGAGGTTTCTGGATGAAAAGGATTATCTAGACCCCTACCAGTCAGGATTCAGGCCTGGATAGGGACAGAAACATCATTGGTTGCACTTTTGGATGATCTCTGGAAGGAGCGGGATGGGGGTAGTGCATCCATCCTTGCTTGATTGTTGATTTCCTTCCGAGTGCAAGGTGCTAGTTGTCACCTTTAAAGCCCTTCATGGCTTGGGATCAGGTTATCTGAAGGACAATCTCTTGCCAGTCGCATCCATCTGACCCACCAGAGCAGGGAGGCAGGGAATGTTGCAGGTCACATCCCCAAGGGAGATACACCTGGTGGGACCCAGAAGAAGGCACTTCTCCATGGTGGCTCCCTCCCTCTGGAACATCACTCCCCCAGAGATTAGAATGGCCCCCCTCTCTAATACTCTTCCGGAAGGCGCAGAAGACCTGGTTCTGCCAGTGGGCCTGGGGAACCCAGAGCCCATTAAATGGCTCATGTGATATATTATTGCCAGGGAAGGAGGCAGGGGGTTATTTTATTAAATAATTTTATTAATTTATTATTGAATCTATCTATCTATCTATCTATCTATCTATCTATCTATCTATCTATCACATTTTTGCTGATAAAGAAATGAAGGGAGACTAGTATACATCTATTTCAAGCTATTTAGTCTCATCAGCTAGCGATAACTTGAAATAGATCTATACTAGTCTCCCTGCATTTCTTTATCAGCGAAAATGTAACACAAAATGGTTTGTTGTGTAAGCAACTGCCTGGAGGGCTCCTGGAGTGGGGCTGAAAGGCAAAAGGGAAGCAGTATGCTCCCTCCCATATTTGGGCAGACCAGGTGCTTTGACAGAAGAAAAAACACTTAATCTCTCCCCTGGCTCAGCTGATAAAGGGAGGAGAACTTCTGTCTTAGAGGTTAATACAACAGCCTAATATGTAAGCAACCCAAGTTCAAATCCCAGCAAGGATTTGGTTAGCTGATGAGAGCTAAATAGTTTGAAATAGATCTATACTAGACTCTCTTCATTCACGTCTGAATAGGCCCAATATATATTTCTAAAGAAATAAATAAAGCAATGAAGTTTGCAGATGATACAACAGTCATTGGTTTCATTTGAGAGGATGTTAATGTTAATGTTTATTGAATTTGTATACCGCCCTTCTCCCTTGCGGGACTCAGGGCGGTGAACAGGCATAATAAAAACAACAATGAGTCTGCCTATGGAACAAGAAGTAGATCAACTGCCCCTGTGGTTCAGCTGGAACAAACAGGAGCCAAACACTCTTAAAACTATAGAGATGATAATAGATTTTAGAAGAAGCTCTCCTATTCTACCGCTTACAATATTAGGCAACACAGTTTTCAACAGTAGAGACCTTCAAGTTTCTAGACTCTATTATCTCTAAAGACTTGAAATGGACACCTAACATTAGAACCATCATTAAAAAGGCAGAACAAAGAATGTGTTTCCTGCGTCAACTCAGAAAGCTCAGATTACCCAAGGATCTGCTGATGCAATTCTGCAGAGGAATTATTGAGTCTGTCATTTGAATCTCACAGCACCAGGCAGGATAGATACAGACTTCAATGGATAATTAGGACAACATTGTGGCTATCACATTTGCATGGTCACTTATTTAAAAGAAAAGAAAAGAACAATTTTGCTTTTCAGGATTTCTTAGAAAATAATGCGTTCTTTACTGAATGTTCACAAATTTTGTAATAGGTTTGGCCTGCTAATAACCTCAAGCTTCACCAACCTATGCCATTGTCTTCTCCTTACAGGGGGACAGTTAGATATAGGACTAATATTTGCTCTTCTTCAGTCCCCTAGCACTATGCTGACCTTCCATGATTGCTCAAACATCACACAAAAAAAGACTCTTTAAGTTGACATCTGTAAATGCCTTACACTTGTTTGCTCCTTCTCCTGTTTTTAATTGTTCAGCTATATCCTTCCAGGTTGACCAATTCTTCAGTTGTATACCTCAAGGGAGGGGGGCAAGTTGCATTTTCTTAAGTATGGAAATCTATATTTTTTTTAAAAAAAATTGCCTTATTTTTTTCTATAAATAGCTAAGCTCATTTAACTTGATTTGAAGAAGATGGAAGAAATGTAGTAGCAGAAGGGTATTGCAAAGCATGCGCGAAGCGAACTGGTTGTTAAACCGGTAGGATCGCACCACTGGCTAAGTCTACCACAGATTATCAGATATAAAAAGTAAAGGTAAAGATTCCCCTCACACATATGTGCTAGTCGTTGCCAATTCTAGGGGTCAGTGCTCATTTCCGTTTCAAAGCCGAAGAGCCAGCGCTGTCCGAAGATGTCTTAGTGGTCATGTGGCCAGCATGACTCAACACCGAAGGTGCACAGAACACTGTTACCTTCCCACCAAAGGTGGTCCCTATTTTTCTACTTGCATTTTTACATGCTTTCGAACTGCTAGGTTGGCAGAAGCTGGGACAAGTAACGGGAGCTCACTCCATTATGCAGTGCTAGGGATTTGAACCACCAAACTGCCGACCTTTCTGATTGACAAGCTCAGTGTCTCAGTCACTGAGCCATTGTGTCCCTTGTGTCTGTTTTGTCAGATAGAACAATATATCTATTTTCACTTTGATTAAATAAACCAGCTTCATTCCTTTTAGCAATCTTGATCTTTAGTTCTGTCAAATAATGTCTTAAAACTTTATTTCTTTTCATTTCTTGGTCCCTTCACACAAAATTCTTCTAAACTTTAATAAGCCTCTTTTGTAAATCCAGTATAGGACAATTATCTAGGTCACTGCTTTGGTTTGTTACTTCTTTTAATTATTAAGACATTGGTTTTTTGGTCTAGTATAACATCTTTTCCCATATCATTCTTGCAACTTGTCACTTTTAGTTTCACTTTCACATAATTATCAGTCTTATCTGTAAAACTGATTTCTACTCCATAACATCTTTTAAACGTGGTCTATTTATAGAGGCAGATATACTTAAAATAATTTCTAGAGTTATTATTCAAAACTATCCTTCAGTATATCCAATGTTAAAATATTTTGCTTCATTCCCTACTTCCCAAAAATAAGACAAGGTCTTATTTTCTTTTGACCCCCAAAATAAGCGCTTGGCCTTATTTTGGGAGAGGTCTTATTATTTTTGAGGTGCAGGAGGTGGCAAGCATGGGTCACCTGATGGCTGTTGCTGTGTTGCAAAAATTTTGGGGAGGGCTTATTTTCAGGGGGAGGGCTTATTTTAGTGCATGCGCACAAAAGCCCAATTGGGCTTATTATCCAGGGAGGTCTTATTTTAAGGGAAAGGGTATTAGTAAGTTAAATTTAACTAAATTCCTTTAATTCTAATATTTAGTTCCTACTAGTTCCTCCAATGTCTTCTTCAAAGTTCCATCATATCATTTTTTTAAAAATTCCCATTGTCGTCTCCTTGAGTGAGGCAACTGTATGGAGCATATGTGGGTGATCTCAAGTGATCTCAAGAGGAAAAAGATGATCGACTACTTGGCTGTTCATTCCACCAGTCATTGGCTGCACTCTTAGCAGAGTTGTCTTCAGTTTCCTATTTCTTCTTCCCCCCAGAGTCAGCATAGAGATTGTTTATGTTTAGCTGTAGATTCTGGATTTATCAAAATCAGCTATATACTTACCATCATTGACAATCCTTTACAGAACAGCAATTTTCTTAAGCAAGTCTTGTCATTAGGGGATTAAAAAGAGAGTTATTTTCTTCTGATCGGGCATGGTGGATTGCAAATACCACACAAATTGTCAATCCAAGTTGTTGAATAACATGAATTGGACCACTTCAGATAACAAGAGGAAGATGAAAGTTTGAAAGCTGATATCTTCTATAGTGAAAAAAAATATAGCAATTTCATTTATAATCCTTTTGGTGCCTGCTATGGCTGCTCCTGTTCCTTTGTTTAGTCACTCCTGACTGTGGAATTCAAGGGACGTCATTTCACAGCATTTCCTGTCAGTAACTGATTAACAGAATAACAGAGTTGGAAGGGACCTGGAGGTCTTCTAGTCCAACACCCTGCTCAAGCAGGAGGTCATATTGGTATCTCAGACAAGTGGTTGTCCTGTCTTTTTAAAACTTGCCTTCAGAAGTTATGAATGCTCCATCAACTAGATTCTTTCTGATGTTTCCTCCAAATGCTAAAGGAAATGGAGTTCTGGCTTCCCACTGTATGGAGCATATGTGAGTGATCTCAAGTGATCTCAAGAGGAAAGAGATGATCGACTACTTTTGGGAGTGAGAATTGATGGATAAAGAATGTTCCCCTTGCATAAATGTGCTAGTCATTCCAAACTCTAGGATGTGGTACTCATCTCCATTTCAAAGCTGAAGAGCCAGCACTGTCTGAAGACATCTCCATGGTCATGTGTCTGGCATGACTAAATGCCGAAGATGCACGGAATGCTGCTACCTTCCCACTAAGTTGGTCCCTATTTTTCTATTTGCATTTTTACATCTTTTCGAACTGCTAGATTGGCAGAAGTTGGGACAAGTAACAGGAGTTCATTCTGTTACATGGTGCCAGGGATTCAAAGTGCCAAACTGCCAACTTTTCAGATTGACAAGCTCAGCATCTTAGCCACTGAGTCACCATGTCCCTTAGTATCCTGCATCCGCGTTCCAAACAATATAGTTTAGTATTTGGCTCTTGCCACTAGATGGAGCCAGAGAACAACATCAGTATATACACATATTATATTCTGGGGGCATGACAGTGACTAAAACTGGATACAGTATTCCAAATGAAAAAAGGCCTGAAAACAGGCTGAAAAAAGGCCTGAAAACGGGGCATGCAGAGCCCAAAAATGGCTGGTGGGTGGGCGGGGCTTCACCAATATTCCGTCTATAAGACAGACATTTTCACCCTCTTTTGGGAGACAAAAAGTTGCATCTTATAGTCCGAAAAATACGGTAACTGTCTTCAATGTTAGAAAAGTGACCATTTTTATTGTAATGAAACAAAGAACTTGCTAAGAGTTTAAGCATAGCAAACAATATTTTGAGTTGGACTCACAATGATTGCATAGAAGTAATTCATTCTGACACATGAAAATTTTATTTATTTATTTTTTATTTATTTTGGCATTGGTGGAAATTGGAAAAAATAAAACCACTGCAATCATAACATGAGATTCTGTAGAGCAACCATTATATTAAATCAGGTGTGTCAAACATTGAGGGCCGCATCAGAGTTGTGTTTCACCTCAGGGCCCAGGTTAGGCATGGCCAGGGTGGGGCGTGGCCAGCTCAATGTTACTCATGTCAGGGGTACCTGTGGTGGCCTGAGCGCTCTGCCAGTGAAAATGGGCTTTCGAGCTCTGTTTTTGGCTGCAACAGCCTCCTGCAACACTCTGCCAGTGAAAACAGAGCTCGGGAGGGCCACCCTCCCAAGCTGCATTTTCATTGGCTGAGGCACCATGGGGCAGTCCTTTGCTATTTCTAAGTCAGTCCCACGGGCAGATCTAAGCATCCCGCGGGCTGGATGCGGCCCGCAGGCCTTGAGTTTGACACCCCTGGATTAGTTTATCAGTTCAGGTAAAATTTCTATGAATACAACCCAGTTTTCAAAAATATCTCAGTTTCGATGCAAACATAAATGTATAATGATAATTGCATTTCTATTCTCCAATATAACTATCCTGATTTCAGGATAACATAATACCAAATGAAACCCAAGAAGCATAAAAGCAGCCATACAAAAACCCTCCATAATTAGCCTAATCCTACTAATACTTTTTATCAATTATGGGTCAGAGGCTATCATGACTAAGTTACACTAAATTTATGTAAGTAACCTTATCATTAATATCAGCCTAATTATAGACATTTGCTCACTAATCTTTACATTACTTTGTGGCCTGCCTGATCAATCCATTATCTGATACCTAGATGCTAATGCACTTACTGACATATTTCTTACATATTTACTTATTTTTCTCACTGTAATATTTATTCTTGTAATTGCAAAGAATGCATTTCAAAAACAAATATGGGATGGTACCTCAAAATGAATAGAAATTCTATCATCCCTATTGGCTGATTGACACGGTGATTTCAGTCATAAAACCTTATATCTCACACTAATCCTTCTGGACTAACCTTCACTGTGACTGTATTGTTATAAATTCATCATGGGACATGTTTTTTTTCCCAATTAAAAATTACTAACAATATGCCCTTGCCTAGGAGTAATCCAAACAGCAAATGATAAATAAGGTCAATTTAAAAGAATAATAGAGATCATCTTTTCACACTTTTATCTTTTTTGTCCTTAAAGGGGAGGAAAACAGGATCAGGGTTGCATTGAATTAGCTCAGTGCTTCTCAAATAGTGGGGCGGACCCCCCAGGGGGGGCGCGAGGCTCCGTAAAGGGGGGCGCGTTTGACCTCGGCAGTTTAGTTTAATTAAGGATTTAATTTTTTTTTAATTTCTAATGCACTTTAAATCTTTTCTGCTACAGTTAATAAAGCTATTCTTTGTTGTAAATTGATCCACATTTCTTTCTTTTTTTATTCTCTTATACGTTAATAAGGATACAGTGTTATGCAGAGGTGTACTTATAACAATTTTATAGACAAATGATACTATTTACAGTCGCGCGGGGGGGCGCGAAATGTTTTCTTCTTCCTAGGGGGGGCATGACAGAAAATAATTGAGAAGCACTGAATTAGCTTATCTTCTTTTATAATTGTAACTTTTGCACGTTTTCTAGTGCAAAGATCACCAGTCTGCTATTTTTGATTAATAGCAGACCTTAATTTTACATGGTAGGGTTTTGGGTTTTTTTTCCCTTTGGTTAAAATATACTGAAAACATCTGAGCAAACACAAAATATTCAGCAGCGGTTTCCGTAGTTTAATTTAACTGAGCATATCCATTTTTCTTTTCCATCTTTAGTCGGTATTAATGTTTATATAGTCTCCCTGGCTTCAAGTAACATACCACAGTCAAGCTGAGTTTACACTGTGTACTGAGCCAAATATATTTTAGGTAGAATCTTCTCTGATCTAGAGGTGGTATTCAGCCGGTTCTCTCCGGTCTGGGTGAACCGGTAGAGGCGGCTGCAGGAGGCTCCGCCCACCTGCCTTAACGTAATGTACGAGCACTGCTCATGCACAAAAGGGGGTGTGCATGCGCAGAGCGCACTCACTTTTGCAAACCAGTAGGGAAGCTAAATTAATCCCAACCTCTGGTCTGACCCCAACAAGATGGAGCTCATTTTTATGGCCCAAGATAAGACATTTATCTGTCATTTCCCTTGGATAGTCTGAGGGGGGCTTTGTTCAGAAAAGCAAGTGTTATATTCTGGTGTTTATTTTTTTTAATATAATTTTTATCCAACACTTTTTCAACCTTAAAATCACAATTACACTTTTACAGCTTTCCGTTATCGGTATTCTCTTTTCCTGATTTTGAATTTTCCATTCTAAGGCCTATTGTTTTATACATATACCTCCTTATTTCATAGTTACTCATTTATATAATATATACAACATTTACACCTCTGTTACTCTCTAAATATATACCATTTCCTTTTATTGTATTTTCTATGTATTCATTATGCATTAATTTTGCATCTCTTTTCAAGCCAATTACCTTATTTTTCAGAGTATAAGACACACCAGAGTATAAAATGCACCAAGATTTTGAAGAGGCAAATTTCAAAAAAAAAGTTTTTGCACTCTTGCAGACCTCCCAAAAATGACCAATTTTTCATAGAAACAGGCCCTTTTTGTCCCCCCAAAAAAGGGCATGCATAGCCTTTAGGAAGCTTATAGAGTGCTCCTGGGGGCTGGGGGGCAAAAAATGGCCCATTTTTCACTCATTTTTGCCCTCCCCAGACCCCATGAGCACTCTGGAAGCCTCCTAAAGGCTATGCACGGCCATTTTTGCAAAGAGGATGGGGTTTTGGGAGGCCAAAAATTCTGTATTCAGTGTATAAGATGCATCCAGATTTTCAGCCTCTTTTTTGAGGGAAAAAGGTTCATTTTATTCTCCGAAAAATACGGTATATCACCTATTCCATGTCTTTGCAATACTCTGTTGCCTCTCTGTCCCTTAGTTCCATCCCTAATTCATCCATTTCCATGCATTCTAGCACCTTTTTTTAATAATCTCTTTGTTTGAGGGGACTTTTTTTTGTTTCCAATTTTGGGCGACTGTAATTCTGGCTGCAATATGAATATAATATGAAGCATAAAATGTTGAATTTCTTTGCTTAGCTTTCCTTTTATTATTCCTAGAAGGAACAGCTTTGGTGCTTCTTACAGATTCTCTTTGGGAAAGCTTCTGAGATATTGGGGACAAATATCTCTTTTTCCTGAGGTCAATTTGCAAGCGGCCTGGAGTTTGCACGGCTAGAATTGTTTAGCCTCTTGCTTGGCCTAAGGTGTGCTGAGTCTGCAGGGGGTACAATAGCCTACAGTATCTAGGCAAGCTGGAGGAGCTACTGTGAATGACAAGCACAACGTATTGATTGTTTTCTAAACTCAGCCCAGCCGATAGAAGGTAATTAATGACTCCATTTGCCTCTGTACCAACAAGAACAATTGAGTTTGAAACAGCAACAACTGACAGTGATGTGAAAGCTCCCTGAGGGAGATATTATGAAAAGAAGGTGACTGGCTCCCGTTGCTTGGGGACACAGGCAGGAACATATCCAAGGAGGAGAGGGCGAAAGGAAGAAGGCAGGAGCTGAGGCAGACTGGAAGACCAGGATAAAAAGTATCAGTGAGGCAATTTCAAAAATAGAAGATGCTTTGAAAGTGTGATCACGGAAATAAAAAAGGTAAAGATTCCCCTCGCACATATGTGCTAGTCATTCCTGACTCTAGGGGGTGGTGCTCATCTCTGTTTTAAGCCAAAGAGCCAGCACTGTCCAAAGACGTCTCCATGGTCATGTGGCTAGCTTGACTAAATGCCAAAGGCACATGGAACGCCGTTACCTTCCCGCTAACGGTGGTCTCTGTTTTTCTACTTGCATTTCTACATTCTTTAGAACTGCTAAGTTGGCAGAAGCTTGGACAAGTAATGGGAGCTCACTCTGTTACACAGAGCTAGGGATTCGAACTGCTGAACTGCTAACTTTTCTGATCGACAAGCTCAGCGTCTTAACCACTGAGGCACCGCATCCCGCTCACTGAAATAAAGGGCACCCTTATATTCCCACCAAAAAGTGGTGCAACTTAGAAGATTCATTCTAGGTAGAGTGCCTTAGTGAAGACATTGGCTGGCTCTAGTAGATTTTAGATTTAGATTTTATTAAACTTATATACCGCAGCCCTCTCCTATAAGGGACTCGAGGCGGTGCACAGGTGATTAAAATATGGATACAAACATATATACAAGAATAAATACGTTGTAAGTACTCAATATAAAATCCTATTAAATAACAACACCCTGTGCTAAAATCAGTTTAAAACCCACTAATTAAAACTATAAATTAATTTAAAATCAGTCGGTAAAATAGTCTCAGAAATTAGGCCAGGCCAGCTAGATGGAAGAAGTGCGTCTTTAGATGTTGGCGGAAGAGGCGGAGGTCCGTGATAGTCCTGAGATCAGGGGGTAGGTCGTTCCAGAGGGCAGGGCCCGCCACAGAGAAGGCCCTTCCCCTGGGCGTCGCCATTCGGCATTGCCCGGCCGACGGCATCTGGAGAAGACCCTCTCTGTGGGAGCGAATCGGTCTGAGGGATGTATGAGGTAGGAGGCGGTCTCGCAAGTAAGTAGGACCCGTAACATGCTAGGCTAAGAAAGAGTCAACTACTTTATGGTCCAACATGCTTTCCAGACTAGCATGATTATTTGGTAGATTGGTTTCATGAACTAGCAAATGAGGTAATTTAGTAGTCCAGGTTTGCATGAACAAATCTTTGCTCTTTCCACTGAGTCATAGAATTTGCTTGCTTTCTACTTGAATACCAGCTACATGGGCAGACAGACAGATCTGCAAATCAAACCCCTGTTGTTCAAAATCTCTTGCATGAGCTTTATTGAATAACTGAACCAGTAGAGGGCTCCAAATTTTTTAACAACTGGTTCTCTGCCCTAATGACTGGCTGGGTGAGCGTGGCTGGGTGGAGTCATGTGAATGAGTGGGTGTGGCCAACTCTATGTCACTTGTGTGGGTGGTACCTGTATTTTTTATCTGCTTGTGCTTTCTAAGCCAGGTGTGCCTTTTCTAAGGCCTTTCTCACAACTGACCATGTGTTTTGCAATTTTTGTATCTACTCCTTAAGGCAAGGTTCTTCTGCTGGTAGTTCTAGCGCAAACTCTTGGTCAGTGCCTACTCTAAAAAGAGTGAACCCTGTGCTAAAATGGATTGCATTGTTGTAAGCCACCTCTGCAAAGAGCTGTAGGTTGGTAATTTATGAAGCATCTTAGGTACTGTTCTGCAAATGAGTTCATTCGTTCTGTCCCCTCATTCATTTGAGGATGGTGACTTGGACTCAGGTCCTGATCGGTCCCAAGGAGGACTAGGAATGCCATCCAGAACTTGGGAGTTAATTGGACCTCCCTATTAGAAATGATTCTTTGGAGAGGGGGCATGCAAGTGGTATATGTGGTGTAGGAACTTTTTTGCTAGAGTTTTTTTTCCTTGGGGAAATCTTCTGGCATGGGATCACGTGTTTGGAGAACAGGTCTATGACTAACCAAATGATTGTGTTCCCTGCACTTTCAGGCAATTCTATGATGAAGCCCATGGAGATCTTTCTCCAGGATGCTGAAGGTTTCGGCTACTGGTTGGAGGAGGCCAGGCGTTTTCTCTTGATGCCTTTTTGCTGCTTCATAAGACAGGGCAGCTGAGCACATAACTCTCAATGTCTTTCTTCAGGGATGGCCACCAGAATTTTCTCTTTGTCAGATGTAAGGTTTTTACAAAAACAAAGTGACCAGCCGTTGTAGAGTCAGGGCAGGTTTGCATGAGCTTGAATCTTTAGCTTTCTGGGACGGACAGCTTCCACCACAACCATGGCCGGCCCTCTTTTACTAAGCAAGACTTCTTGTGGCTCTGGAACCACTCGCCATTTGGGTCGGCCTGCTAGAAAGCTTGGGCAGTGGCGTTGTCCGTTGGAAGTTTTGTTTGCACTCTGGTCACTAGTCTAGTTGTGAGGCCCGGAGCAGCACTTTGACTGGCTTATTGCTATAGTGTTCTGTGGCAGTCTGGACAAAGCATCAGCCAGAAAAAATTCTCCCTCCTGCCCTGGAGGTATCGAAGGGTGAGTTTGAAGCACTTGAAGTATTGGGCCCAATGTACTTGTTTGGAGGAATAATTTCCATGGGATTTTAAGGGCTTCCAGATTCTTGTGATTTTTCTCCTTCCAGGAAATGGCACCAAGTAAGGAGGGCCCAATGGACACCATAAGCCTCCTCCTCCCAGTCCACCCACCATTGCTCTGTGTCTGTTCATGTCTTTGAGGTGTATGCACAGAGCTGCAGTTGCCCCTGTTCGTTTTCCCGCAGCAGGATGGCCCCAACTGCCATATCGCTAGTGTCTGCTTAGATTTCGAAGGACTTTTCTGGGTCCAGATGTTTTAACACTGGTTTGGCGAAAAAGAGTTTCTTTGGTTTCTCGAATGCCACCTGGCATTCCATAGTCTACTTTAAAGGTTGGTTCAACTTGGCCTCCCCCTCCCTTTCCCAAGCAGGTACATCCAAGTGACAAGAAGGCCAAAAACAGGAAAAAGGTTATAAAGGAGCATTCGGCTCCCCGCTCCCCATCATAATGGCAGCATCCCAATAGGGATCTAAGGGACCTGACACTCAAGCCACTTTCTGAATGGTGGTTCTCGCCTTGAAATGGGAAGTGGTGCATCAGTTGCTAAGCAGAAAATCCATGGACTAGTCATTGCCATTAATTTTATTGCAGAATTAAGACAGTCGCATCCGAACACAGAATGATGCAAAATCTGAATACATTTGCTATTTAAACCTTAGTCTCCTGATGTCATGTTTGACTCTTCTTTTGATTAATTTATACTACAGCCCTGTATATACTGACCCAGAGGCAAATCTGTGCAAGTATGTCAGAATGCAGACTTACCCTTTTTCTGCTGCTTCTTTCATTGGTTTGCCATCTTTCTCTGTGCAAGGCCTGTCATCTCTGAGATCCGGAGTTTGTGTAGATAGCGCCCATAATCCTTGAGCAGACCTATCAGTGGGGTATGATTGATCAATTGAATTCCCTAGCAGCTGAAAAATGTGGGATTAAGTAGGGCATTATACACACACAGTGTTGAGACTGGATGTTCATTTCAAGTTCATCCTGCGCGTCTTCTGCCACAAGATCAGGCAATCAATAGGGGAGCAGATATCATATATCACTTCTCTCCATCCTAGGGAGAACACCATAATCTCTTGCAAATTTAGAGTGACAGTCTTGTCAAGATCTTAAGGGACCTGAATAAATGAAGGATAAGAGAGCTTGCACTGGCTTTGAGAAAGCTCAGGTTTCTTTTGCAGATTGAATCACTGTGTATACATGGATATTTATGCACAGATACCATTGTTATAAATACTAAGATAGCTACTGGGCAGGGTGTGTTAATTAATTCATAGTTCAGTTTGCAGTACATAAAGTGAAGATCATTTAGGCTTTAGTACAGGGGTTGACAATCCTCAGCTCTGGAGCCACATATGGCTCTTTCATCCCTCTGCTGCGGCTCCCTGTCGCTCAAAATATGCATCACAACCACCAATGTGCGACACCTGCCAACATGTGATTTATGGAGTTTTTGACTCAAAAACATATTTTTGTTGCATGCAGAAATAGAAATGTGTTTTCTCTGTAGCAGATCAGTGATTTCCTAAATGCAACACACTATGTTTTTTATACATAGCATAAAGTTAAAAAAACAATATACGCAGTGTTACCTTCATTTTAGATATCAAAAGAGTTTTGTGGCTCCCGGTGTTTTCTTTTCTGTGGGAAACAGGTTCAAATGGCTCTCTGAATGTTTAAGGTTGCTGACTCCTGTTTTAGTAGAAAAAAAGTAAGAAGCTAAAATGTTCAGTATTTCATAGGTGCTGCCATCTTGGTTTTTGCTTATGCACATGCAGAGAACAATTTTTATTCTACTGTGCATGTGTGTACTGCACATGTGCACACAGAGTGCACACAAACGAACTGGCAGCAGTGCCTGCCGGAACCCAACCCTGCCCCCCATGTTTTATTTATTTTATTTAAATAACATTCAATTTCCATCAAACTGTGTGTGATCTGGGTATAGTTATTTTTAAACAGCCATAATCCACATATTTGTTGTAGCATTCATCACAATAATATTGATAATCTAATAATATAATAACAATAATACTTAACATCTTCTTTAACAACTCTTCACATTAATATTTCCTCTTTTTATGTCTCCTCCTTTCTAACTTTTGTTTCTGTTGTCTGAATCCTATGGCCTAGAGATGGAGCTCTTGCCTTCCAATCGAGAGGTTGTGAGTTCAATCCTAGGTAGAGGCAGAGGTAGGGTCTCCTGCTTGGGCAGGGGGTTGGGCAGGGGGTTGGACTAGATGACCTGCAAAGTCCCTTCCAACTCTGTTAATCTGTTAAATCTGTTAAATCTGTTGTCTAGCCATTGATAAAATACATCCCATATCAAAAAATATTCAGTTTCTTCTTTATCCTTAATAGTGAATGTTAATTTATCCATTTCGGCACATTCTAATATTTTCTTTATAACATTCTCATCTGACAGAATCTCATTGTTTTCAACTGCTTTGCAAATACAGTTCTGGTTGCAGTTAGTATTTGTAAAACCAGATATATAGTCCTTTTATCATATTTTTCCAGTATAAGGCCCAACAAAAATAACTCTGGTTTTAAGTCTGTGTTTACACCTAGATTCCTCTCACAGTTGATCAAGGTATAATTTATGACTAGATGGGGCGGGCATGTGACACACTCAGTCACATGACCCTCTCACCAAGCCATGCCCAGCAAAACGGTGGCGAAAAGTTTTGACCGGGGGGGGGGGTGCCCTCCAGCCTCACTGGACTAAGGGAACACCTGCAAACTACCTTGTAAGAACAAAAGTTTTTGTCCTCCCCAACCTCCAGGAACACTCTACAGGGCTAGGAAGAAGGCAAAAATCTGCCCGTTCCACAAAAAATAAGTAGAAAACGGCCCTTTTGGGGGGGGATGGGGGTATTTTTCCCTTTCCCCAGCCCTGCTAAAGCCTGCAGAGTGCTTCTGGAGGCTGTGGGAAGGCAAAAATGCCTCTGTTTTTGCAAAAAATGGCACATCTCTGGGACCTCTCTGGGACTGGCATGCGCACACTATTAAAAAAGGGGGGAAATACATTTTTTCAATGAAGATTGTTCTGCGCATGTGCAGAACAGAAAATAAAGATGGCGGTGCCCAGGATAGAACTGGTATGGTTACATGTCCGGCTGAGTTACTACCTATTTAGCTAAACTGGTCTGAACTGGTAGGAACCTACCTCTGGTCTATACGTTCCCTTGACTGCATGTTTTTCTCTCTCCACACCTACGCAGCCAAAGCAATAAATGCATTTGACTACTTCTTGTATTTGAGCTTGACTCATTTTGTTTTGCCCACATGCATTGTCCTCTGAACAAAAAGAGAGAAAGCCTTGGGATACAGATGGAATTTTGATGGTCTGTGGGAGGTTCCAGCGTAATCATTTTTTAGGCCTTCACAAGGGAGAAGAGAGACAGTTGTAGGAGAAATTGTGGAAAATGGCAATTTCCCAAAAGCGACATTTCTATTTTGGAAAATATATTTTTCAACTGCACCAAAAGCATGAGATAAGATGAAGAAAACAATAGATCACACTGTTTTGTTCTTGCTGCAAAGATGTAAATGTTTAGGTATCTTTAGCATCTTTCTATGTCAGAAAGGTTGGTAATTCAGCAGTTCAAATTCTTAGTGCCGCGTAACCGAGTGAGCTCTCATTACTAATATTTCTCCAGTAGGTTAAAAAAAAAAATTCCCCCAATTTTTAAGTAAGAATACAAAGTAAATAGAGGGATGCGGTGGCTCAGTGGCTAAAATGCAGAGCTTGTTGATCAGAAAGGTCAGCAGTTCAGCGGTTCGAATCCCTAGCTCCATGTAACAGAGTGAGCTCCCGTTACTTGTCCAAGCTTCTGCCAACTTAGCAGTTCGAAAGCATGTAAAAATGTAAGTAGAAAAATAGACACCATCTTTGGCGGGAAGGTAACAGCATTCTGTGTGCCTTCGGTGTTGAGTCATGCCGGCCACATGACCAGAAAGACGTCTTTGAACAGTGCTTGCTCTTCGGCTTGGAAACGGAGATGATCACTGCCCCCTAGATTCGGGAATGACTAGCATATATGTGCAAGGAGTACCTTTACCTTTATTGTCATGTTAACTTTCTCCTATTGTTTTACTTTAGCTTAGGAATGGATTGGACAGGAATTATCCTAGACAGCAAGCTGACTGGCTCCAAAACCTCTTAATTTGCACTCCCGAGTGTAATAATGTTCATTTTTCTTCTGACATTTTGTCACCCAAAGCGACAAGCCATCTCAGTCTAAAGAAAGATGAATTATGGTTAAATTAAAAAAATAATATTTGCAATAATAGTTAAAATACCATAAATATTACTAATTACAATATAATCCCTTGCCTGACTTAAATGAGGAATTTAAAGAATGACTTACCAGGTCGGCAAGTGACACAGCTGGGGGCAGTGGCTACTAATTTCAGAGGACAGAGGAAAGATTTAACAAGACCTAAGCAGGCTTGAAATTAATATGATGGAAATTAACCAAACGAATTGTAGAGTTCTATACCTGGGTAGGAAAAATGGAAAACACAAGTATAGGCTGGCCATGGTTTGGCTGAAATGTATGTATAAAGGAGCCAGTTGTCTTGGAAAAAGCAAGTTAAATAGTGGATAAGCCATGAGTGTGAAATGCAAAAAAAAAAAGCAAATTATATTCTAGGGTGCATTAACAAGTGCATAACAGCCGGTGACAGAAATAAATACCACTCTTCTCCAGACATATTAGTTCTACTTTAAATACCATATTCTCAGGGGTGGGATTCTACCGGTTCGAAATGGTTCAGGCAAACCAGTAGCTCTATCAGCTGGGAGCGAACCAGTTCGCTCTAACTTTGAAGTGGGCCCGCCCACCCACTCCTGTGCTATACTCGCTTATAATTCCTTTTCTGAAGCCCAGCTGATCAGCGCGGCAGAGTGGATTGCCGTACCTCAGCTGTTTTCCTCGCCAGCAGTAATGCTGAAGGTAAGTTTTCGGTAAACTGTGCACATGCGCAAAGTGCGCACTCAGCAAACCGGTTATTATAACCAGTAGGATCCCCTGCATATTCTTGCACCATACTTCAAAAATGCTCTCTACATGGGGCTCTACATACTACTGCAATGCTCTCTACATGGGGCTCCCCTTGAAGAGCACCGGGAGGCTCCAACTGGTCCAGAATGTGGCCGCACAGGTAATTATGGGAGCGACACAATGATCCCATGTAACTCCTCTCCTGCACGAGCTGCACTGGCTTCTGGTGGTTTTCCGGGTGCGATTCAAGGTGTTGGTTACTATCTTTAAAGCGCTCCATGGCTTAGGACCTGGGTACTTACGAGATCGCCTTCTGCCACTGAGAGCCTCCCATCGGCCAGTACGCTCCCATAGAGAGGGTCTCCTCATGTTGCCGTCGGCTAGACAATGTCGACTGGTGACACCCAGGGGGAGAGCCTTCTCCGTGGGAGCATCTGTCCTCTGGAATGAATTGCCCCTGGAATTAAGAACTATCCCTGACTTACGCACCTTCCACCGTGGTCTCAAAACCTTTTTCTTCCAACAAGCTGGGCTGGCATAAAACATGATTTTTTAAATTCATATTTTTATTAATTTTAATCAGTGTTAGTTTGGGTTTTTTCCCACATTTCGGTCAAGGTTTAATATGTTTTTAAAAGCTTTTTAACTTTTGTATATTTGTTTTTATTCTGGCTGTACACCGCCCTGAGTCCTTCGGGAGTAGGGCGGTATAAAAAACCAATAAACTAAACTAAACTAAAAAGGACAGTGACAAATTTGTGCAAGTTTAAAGAATAAAGGGAGGGTGATGAGGGATCTGGAAATCTATCTTTATAAGGGATAAGTAAATTATGTGGGTATATTTAGCCTAACAAAGAGGCAACTGAGATATTACAGAAGTTTTTAAATATCTGAAGGGTTGTTACATGGAAAACAGAGTGTACTCATTCTTGATTGCCCTAGAAAACAGAAGTTAAAATTGCAAGGAAGGAGGTTTGTTCACTATCCAGGAGATTGAGACAATAATCAGACCAAGGTAAATTGGATGAGGTGCCTAATGGGTGCTGGACTGTTTCCATCAGCTAAGGGACTAGGCTGCCAGTAGAATATCAGTCAAACCACTCCACATCCTAAAACTACTATGTACTGTGTTTTCCCCAAATTAAGACAAGGTCTTATTTTCTTTTGACCCCCGAAATAAGTACTTGGCCTTATTTTTGAGGAGGTCTTATTATTTTTGAGATGCAGGAGGCAGTGAGCATGTTCACCTCATGGCTGCTCCTGTGTTGCAATATTTTCAGGGAGGGCTTACTTTAGCACATGCGTTCAAAAGCCCGATTGGGCTTATTATCTGGAGAGGTCTAATTTTCGGGGAAACAGGGTACTAAGGGAGAAATGTAACTTTAAATAGTTAAGCACAATTTATGGTTGTTTCAACAATGGGCTAAAGAGCAGATGAAGGCAATTGTATGGAAGTAAAGCAGAAAAATAGATTATGGGCATATTATACATACTTTGTAGTTGTTGTTAGTTGCAAAGTCATGTCTGACCCATTGCGACCCCATGGACAACGTTCCTCCAGGCCTTCCTGTCCTCTACCATCCTCTGGAGTCCATTTAAACTCACACTCACTGCTTCGGTGACTCCATCCAGCCACCTCATTCTCTGTCATCCCCTTCTTTTGCCCTCAGTCTTTCCCAGCATTAGGCTCTTCTCCAGTGAGTCCTTTCTTCTCATTAGGTGGCCAAAGTCTTTGAGTTTCATCTTCAGGATCTGGCCTTCTCAAGAGCAGACAAGGTTGCATTGTTGTTCAATGCAAGCAGGGTTCATCTCAGAGCAAGAGATCAGGTAGCAGCCCCAAGCAGAAGAATAGGAAAAGGACAGGAAAGCATAGAAGTTCCCCAAAATGAAATTGTGGGTAGATATCAGCTATTTCCACTCTGACCCTTGATCCTATTATTGAATCTTGTAACGCTAATCAGAAGGCTCTGGATGCCGGAATAGCAACCTGGAGCACAGTTAAGAAAAAAAAAATCCTACAGCAATACATGACTCAGCAATAATGCCAGAAAAACTGTTCAGTGGTTCTTGCAGGATTTGACCAAAGGACCACCACCACCTCCTCCTCCTCCTTCTTGTGTCATATTTGTCATCAGATGTTGACGATCATGTTGGCAATCCTATGTTTGTCAACAATCACATGAAAAAGTGCTGCTGAGTTTTCTCCAAACCAGTCCCTTAGGTTTTGAAGCCATGATGTTCTTCTTCTTCCTGGACCTCCTTTGCCTTCAATCTTTCCCTGGAGGATTAAGTGAAGGATGCCGTATTTTTCTGGGTGTCGCATCACATGTCCAAAGTATTCTAACTTTCACTTTTTAATGGCTTTGATGATTTCCCTTGGCTTTCCCAGGCGGCTTATCAGCTCCTCGTTTGTGATTTTGCCCACCCAGCTTATAAGTAACAGCTCTCTGTAAATTCACATTTCAAATGCTTCTAGTTTCTTCAAGTGGTTTTCATTCATCCAGTGAACTAAAATTTGTATCCTTGAGATTTCGATTTAATAGAACTCTTGGATTTTGAATATTTTGAATCAGTGATCACAGCAAACAGCTTCCTCTCCTCCCTCTTTCCTCTTCCATGCAAGTGTTGGAGAAGGAAAAGGAAGAAGAGGCTGCAGGCTTGTTATCAGCTTGTACTAATCAATATATAACATTGTCCATAGTCTTATTGCATTAGTTTACAGTATATAATGCAGTATTGATTATATCATATTGCAAAACCACATATAGCCATGAAGATCAAAACAGAGTAGTAAAGTTGAGGGATATATGATCTGCATCCCGAGAATTTCCTTTGGTTGGAATAGAAAAAAACAATCTGCTAGTTATAGAATGCAATTAGCTTCTTCTACATTTCAGGTTGAAGTCCAGACTTACTCTTAATCTTTGGATTACAGCTACATATTGGGCATAGCAAGAACATGCTGTAGACCAGGGATGTCAAACTCAATTTCATTGAGGGCTGCATCGGGATTGTGTTTGATCTTGGGGTATGAGGGGTGTGACCAGGGGCGTGTGACCAGTTCAACATCACTCTTGTTGGGAGCACTTATGGCGGCCTGGGCACTTTGCCAGCAAAAATGGGCTCCTGAGCTCTGTTTTAGCCTGCCGCGGCCTCAGATCAATCTAACTAGTGAGCCTGCACATGTACTTGTATGGCATATAACAGTGTTGATGAACCTTTTTGGCACCGAGTGCAGAAACGGGAGCATACCCATGAGGGAGAGCACTGAAAACCTGGCTCTGGGTGCCACTTTCGGCACGCATGCAATCACGGGCATATAAGAAGGATCGCATCTTGTGTTAACACAAATAACTTTTTTTGAATAACTTTGAGTATGTGTTGTCTTAGGTGACATGGTTTTTCTTGGTGTTGCATAAGCGCTGCTCCTGTTGAAAAATGGAGACATTTCTCTTTCAAAGAGCAATGAAAGCAATGGCATGGGAATGGTGTGAGAAATGTCAAGATACTTTCTTTCCAAATGTACAAATTGTTTGCAATTCACATAAAAGTTTCTTTACGCCCCAGTTTTATTTATTTACTTGCTTGTGCTGCCTATAGTAGATTTATTTTTTAACCCTGGCAACTTGTCAAACATTCACAACTAGGTTATAATTCCTTGCAGCCAAAGTATACCAATCGATGTAGAGTGCAAACTCTAAGTTAAATATCTCATCTGAGGATTAAATGTGGTTTTGAAGCTAGCATATTTTCTCTTAAGAAAGAAAAGGATACAATCTTTAACAATTTCAAGCCACATAGAATCAGCTCAAAGTGAGATGGGAGGCTTATAGGCTAAATAAATAAATAAATAAATGGCTGAGATGGCAGAAAGGGTGGGCTAATTTCTAGATTTGCAGGGATTGAAGGAGACCATAGGATATGGTAAGATAGAACAATGTGGGACAGTAAATGCCACCACAACAAGGATGAAATCCAGCAGGTTCTGACAGGTTCTGGAGAACCAGTAGCGGAAATTTTGAGTAGTTCAGAGAATTGGCAATTGCCACCTCTGGCTGGCCCTAGAGTGGGGTGGGAATGGAGATTTTGCAGTATCCTTCCCCTGCCATGCCCAACAAGCCATGCCCACAGAACAAGTAGTAAAAAAAAAATTGAATTTCACAACTGCACCACAAGATGGATTTGCACTTGACTAACCAACTGCGTTCAGTGTGTGATTCTCAATGGAATTACAGTGTTTTCCCCAAAATACGACATGTCCTGAAAATAAGACCAAGCCCTTATTTCAGAGGTCAAAAGATCCTGTCTTATTTTCAGGGAAACACGGTATATCTACATGGAGACAAGCATACAGTGGGTTACCTGAAGGTTTTGATTTGGGGCCAGTGCTCTTCAACATCTTTATAAATAACCTAGATGAGGTGATTGAAGGGGTACCCATCAAATTTGCAAATGGCACCAAACTGGTGGGAATTGCCAATATTTTGGAAAATAAAATCAGCATTCAGAAGGATCTTCACAGACTTCAGCATTCAGTCCAATGCAGTGCAGTGGTGAAAAAAGTGAGGTCCTGCACTTAGGCACAAAAAACCAAATGCAAAAGAAAAAGGGAAGCAGAAACCCAGATGACTCACTACCAAATAAAGGAAGGGGGAAATAGAAAGCTACTAATGCACAAATATACTGTACATTTAAAGGATGATGCATGTGTAACTATGAAAATGGAAAATAAATTGTGGAAGAAGAAATGTTAAGATTGTTGTGTAAATACAGAACCAGGTTTGCTGGAACGCCATCTCGAAAATACACCAGATTGAAGAGGAAAGTATGTAAACACGACAACGGAAAGAGGGAATGGAGAGAGGAGTAAAGGGAAAGGTGGGAAGAGGAGAGGAGAAAGGAGAGGGAAAGAAGAAAGGGAAAAGGAGAAGAAGAAATGGAGAGGAAGTAAAAGTAGGAGGGAGGATAGGAAAGGGAAGAAGAGGGGAGGAGTGGGAGGAGAGGAAGGGGAAGTAGAAAAGGGAAAGGAGAGGAGGAAAGGAGTGAAGGAGAGATGAAGGGAGGAAGAAGAAGTAGGGTTGTTGTAAAATAAAATGGGTATATGGCAGTGGTGGGTTTCTGCAGGCTCGCACCTACTCGCGAGAGCCAGTTGGTGAAATTTAGAGAACCGGTGAGAGGGGGTTCCACCGGCGTACCTGGAAGTAAATCTGGCCCGCTGCTGCCAGTGACCCAGCGGGAAGGAAAGGAAAGGAAGGAAGGAAGGAAGGAAGGAGAGAAAGAAAGAAAGAAAGAAAGAAAGAAAGAAAGAAAGAAAGAAAGAAAGAAAGAAAGAAAGAAAGAAAGAAAGAAAGAAAGAAAGAAAGAAAGAAAGAAAGAATTTATCATCACAATTGAGTCCAAAATTTTGGTTGCTAAGCAAGAGCGTTGTTAAATGAGTTTCACCACATTTTAAAAGGTGGCCACTCCCACCCTGTCACATGACTTCCAAGCCACGCCCACAAAATAGGCCACACCTACAGAGTAGGTTCTAAAAAATTTGAAACCCACCACTGGTATACCACTGGTATATGGGATGGTAGAAAAGCAATCTCGATTATATTTTTTACTTTAGGGGAGGCAAAAATTGTTATAAATGTTACAAGATAACACATATTATGAGATTGTACATTTATGAATGTATGCATGAGAAACAAAAATAAAATACTTTTTTCAAAAAGAAAAAAGAAAAACCAAATGCACAACTGTAAAATAAGTGGTACCTGGCTGAGCAGTACTTGAGGAGCAGTCATAGAGATGAGGGCGCAAACCTATTTTCCAAATCACCTGAGGGCAGGGCAAGAAGCAATGGGTGGAAGATCGTGAAAGTGAGATCTGACTTGAAACTAAGGAGACATTTCCTGACGGTGACAACAATTAACCAATAGAACAGTTTGCCACCAGGAATTGTGAGTGCTCTATCGCTGGAGGTTGTCAAGAAAAGATTGGACAACCATTTGCCCATGATGGAATAAGTCTCCTGTTATGGACAGGGTGTTGGACTAGAAGCAGGGGTGAAATTCAGCAGGTTCTGACAGGTTCCACTTCTGGCTGGACCAAGAGCAAATACCACTTCTGGCTGGACCAAGAGTGATGAGGGAATGGGGATTTTGCAATATCCTTCCTCTGGAGTGGGGAGGGAATGGGGATTTTACAGTATCCTTCCCCTAGGAGTGATGAGTCCTCCTGGGACTCCCCGAGTCCCTTCGGGGAGAGGGGGCGGTTTATAAATATAATAAATTATTATTATTATTATTATTATTATTATTATTATTATTATTATTATTATTGTTATTATGAGGGAATGGAGATTTTGCAATATCCTTCACCCAGGAGTGATGAGGGAATGGGGATTTTGCAATATCCTTCCTCTGGAGTGGGAAAGGGAATGGGGGATTTTGTAGTATCTTTCTCCTGGAGTGGAGAGGGAATGGAGGATTTTACTGTATCCTTCCCCTGGAGTGGGGAGGGAATGGGGGATTTTACAGTATCCTTCCCCTGGAGTGGGGAGGGAATGGGGATTTTACAGTATCCTTCCCCTGGAGTGGGAAAGGGAATGGGGGATTTTGTAGTATCTTTCTCCTGGAGTGGAGAGGGAATGGGGGATTTTACAGTATCCTTCCCCTGGAGTGGGGAGGGAATGGGGGATTTTACAGTATCCTTCCCCTGGAGTGGGAAAGGGAATGGGGGATTTTGTAGTATCTTTCTCCTGGAGTGGAGAGGGAATGGGGGATTTTACAGTATTCTTCCCCTGGAGTGGGGAGGGAATGGGGGATTTTACAGTATCCTTCCCCTGGAGTGGGGAGGGAATGGGGATTTTACAGTATCCTTCCCCTGGAGTGGGAAAGGGAATGGGGGATTTTGTAGTATCTTTCTCCTAGAGTGGGGAGGGAATGGGGATTTTACAGTATCTTCCCCTGGAGTGGGGAGGGAATGGGGATTTTGCAATATCCTTCCCCTGGAGTGGGGAGGGAATGGAGATTTTGCAGTATCCTTCCCCTGCCATGCCCACCAAGCCACACCCACAGAATCAGTAGTAAAAAAAAAATTGAATTTCACCACTGACTAGAAGATGTCCAAAGTCTCTTCCAGCCCTCAGATTCTATGATGTTTTGAGCAAATAAAAGCCACACTAATGCCACACCTTATCTCTTCCTCTGTCTCGCAGAAGTAACAGAAAGCTCGGTCCCCAATGGCGATTCCCAGAGCAGTGTGGATAGTTTGCGGAAGCATCTTCGTGCCGATACTTTCACACAACAGCAACTGGAAGCATTAGATCGCGTCTTTGAGCGGCCTTCTTACCCCGATGTCTTTCAGGCATCTGAGCACATCAAATCTGAGCAGGTGGGACCCATTTGGAGAAACAAACTTGATGGGAACCCTACAACTGCGACGGATCACTGTTGATTCCCTTCTCTTACAAATTTTCATAATCATGCCTTTCAGGGAAATAGCAGTTGGAAGGGGGCAATTCATTAAAATAAATCATAAAATAAAATTACCATTCCAAGAACTGGGGTGGCGGTGATTAAATTCCCATAGAGCCAATTTGCAATGTAAAATGCGCTGTCTGATGTACAAGCCTTGCGCAAAAGTTTGCCCACTTTTCTATGGCATACAGCATACTTTTATTTGCATTTATAGCAGGTGCTGCTATAAGGTTCCCCCCCCCCCCCAGTTTCTTTTCATTCTGTAGCCTTCCTGGCTGGCTTTCACAGTACCTTCATTTTGACAGTGAGGCTGCAGATCCTTGGAGAGAGGATCACACAATGAAAGGCAGGACATTCACAAGGCTCCTTAGCACTTCATCACCTAGATAAGTACTAGTAGCATCCAACCAAAAGTCTTTATAATGGAGCCTGTTTTCTATCCAGTTGAATAAAAATCCTTGAAAAAAGGTGAAAGAAATGTTTGGTTCAGCCCAGTTTTAAACCTTACAAACATTTGCGGAATACATCAACAGTTGACTACAATCCACATCTACACAAATAACAGTATATACCTGTAATAGCGAACCTATGGCATGAGTGCCACAGGTGGCACACAGAACCCTCTCTTGTGGGCACGTGAGCGATCACTTCACCTTAGCTCTGCCATGCATATGCAGGCCTCCCACCGGCCAACTGGTCTTTGGATCTCTGCCGTGCTTGCGCATGGGGGGGCGCATGGGATGCCTGTGCTTTGCATTTTGGGGGTTTGCACAGGTTCGCACACTCTTTGGACACTCAGTGCTGAAAAGGTTAACCATCTCTGGTATATACAAATACATATACAGTTTTAAACCATTATAGGCAAATACACCAACTCTCACATGCTACTGACATTGACACAGCACCCATGTCATTATTTAAGAATTTGAAAATATACCTGATCCATAGAAATATGCCCCTGTATTCTGTATTTTATTGTAAATAATTAATTACAAGAGACACTAGCATAAGTATCTGATTAAGTGGATTAAGTTACATTGCTACACTCACAAGGCAATGTACTTGTTGTTAGATGGTTTCCCCATATAGATTCCACAATAGATACAGTAAATTCCACAGCTGCATAGAACTTAAAAAAGTAAGAACTTTCTCTAGAAAGAGAGAAAGATAGTCTTCTCTCTCTGGAGCAACTTGCCCCAAAGTCAAAAGTGCCTTCTTGCAAGATCCATTCTTTTATGGGTATTCTTAGCTTTACATATTATAAGTCTCCTAAAATCAGGAGACCAGGCAGTGCACATATGGAAGGGAAGGAAAAGTTTGAAAATTGGTCCTTGAAAAAAACTTTATACATTTATGTAGTGCTATTCAAAGAGTATTTGTATAAAATGTTATAGTAAAGGATTCTATAATACATTAATATTTAATACTTCCTATAGTCTATAATTTATCCTTTTTTAAAAAATTAATAATTACTTTAGAATTTCATATACAGTTACTATGAATCTTATTACTCCTATTATTCCTGTATAGAAGAGTAAACAATATGTGTAATTTATTTGAAATAAAATTTATCATAAAAGAAGAAAGTTTAAACTTTCAACAGAAAGGATGCTGAAGCTGAACTGCATATATTAGTTTAACAAACCCTGCAGTTTACAAAAAAAAATAATCTGATTTTTCTACTGAAGTGTATTTTATGCTGTGCTAAGTAGTTGCATGATGTACCTTCCATCATAACAGAAAATTATCCAGGGAGAAACTAGTCATAATACACGATTATGCATTATACATAGTGGTGGGATTCAGCCAGTTCGCACCTATTCAGGAGAACCGGTTGTTAACTTTCTAAGCAATTCAAAGAACCAGTTGTTGGAAGAAATCTCCTTTTGTTTTTTCCCAGTTTATAGGGCTAATCTTGAAAGGAAGGCAGGAAGGAAACATTCTGGTATTGTTTGTAGCAGAAACTGCCTTTCCAGTTAACCCTTATTACATTGTAACAGCTAAGGAAAAGCACCCATTGACCCGATTGATGTTGAGTTGGCCATGCCCAGTCTGTCACATAACCACCAAGCACCCCCTACCCAGCTGGTCATTAGGGCAGAGAACTGGTTGTTAAATTATTTGAATCCCACCACTGATTACCGTATTTTTCGGAGTATAAGACACACCTTTTCCCCCCCAAAAAGAGGGTGAAAATCTGGGTGCGTCTTATACACCGAATACAGCAAATTTGGCCTCCCAAAACCCCACCCTGTTCACAAAAATGGACATGCATAGCCTTTAGGAGGCCTGCAAAGTGGTCCTGGGGCCTGGCGAGAGCAAAAACAAGTGGAAAACAGACCGTTTTTTGCTCATTTTTGCCCCCACAGTCCCCAGGAGCACTCTATAAGCCCCTAAAGGCTATGCATGCCTTTTTTTGGCCAGAAAATGGGCCTGTTTTTGCAAAATATGGGTTGGTTTTTTTTCTCATTTTGCCCCTCCAGCCCCCAGGACCACTTTGCAGGCCTCTCAAACTCTCTGCATGCCCCATTTTCCACAAAGGATGAGGCGTGCAGAGGGTTTGGGAGGACTGCAGAGTGCAAAAACTTTTTTTAAAAATTTACCTCTTTAAAATATTGGTGCATCTTATTCTCCCGTGTGTCTTATACTCTGAAAAATACGGTGTACATTTTATCTTTTTTTTCTGGTCAGCCCAAGCCATGGAAGCCTTATTCAGAAGGAATCAGGTCTTTTCCCGTTGCTGGAAATCAAAACCCAAGCTCTGAAAAGGCTTCTTGCATTTCCTGTCTCCTGGATTTGCAGTTTATCTCCACAGTGATTTGTCTTCACACAAAATCACACAAAAATCAAAGGCTTTAAATCCCTCAAGCAGTAAAACCAGACCTCAAGCAGTAAAACCAAACTACTAAAAGTTGAAGCCAGCTTTGGGTTTCTGCTATCCGGAGTCTCTGCGTTTATTACGATGAATAACCTTTATTTACTTTCATTAGACTATTAAATACCAGCCCAGTCATTCTTCCTCCAGAAACTCTGAATGGGGCCCATAAAACAAACCCAAAGCCTAATTGAGTTCATTTTAATTTCTCTCCAATCACAGCGAATTACTCCAGTGATAAATCAGGGCTAGCCTCACCCCCAACAGAAAGCCTAATTTGCAGCTAATTACAAAACTGATTTCTACAGAAAAATCAATACAAGAAGGAATTGGAAACGACTGGGCAATCGTGACCGGCCAGGGAGGGGGGGGGGAGCAGAAGAAAAGTAGCTTAGAAGGATCTAGCATGAGAAATAGGGGCAGGGGGAGGGAAACCCACCACAAAGCAAAAAGAGAGAGAGAGAGAGAAGAAAATCAGTTTTAATTTAAGGTAATATTAATCAGAAGAACTTTTCCTTCTTTTTAAAAAAAAAAAATGTCTCTCTGGTCCCTGCGTCTGGTTTGGAGGCGACCACAATAAAAAGGCAATTACCAAATGCCTCTTGGACAGGGGGATCCTTTCAGATGCAATGAATTTTCCCCCTCCCATCCTTCTGTTAGCCATGTGGCCTGCCCCCACCCCAATTTCATACCCCAATGCACAAGGGTTGGGGAGAAAAGAAGAGAGGTTTTTTTTTTAAAGGATCCCAAGAGTGGATTGGAAAATGCTTTCCACAATGCAAACGTCACACGCAATCTTTCCTGTTCCAGCAAGAACTTCAACCCACCGTAGGATGTCGCCTTTCCTTCTGTGGAGAGAACGATTATGATTTTCACATTTTCTTCAACAGATAAGGCCGTCTTCGAGTCCGATCTCCCATGTTTTATCTAAGGTGGCTGCCTGCTGGGAATAAAGGCAGTCACCCTAGATAAACGGGGATGAATCTGTTGAGAGAACTTGTATTCATCAGGAAGTTGGCAGCTCGGGCCAAACCTTGCTCTTCGTTCCCTTTTATTTATCTCTTCTTTGCTTCCATCTGTGCAGGGACTGCAATTGTGCCTCTTCCCAACCTTTACTCCCCTCCATCTGCCTGCTCTTCCTTTTCTTCTAATCCATCAGTTAGAGAGCTTTCTTTTCGTTTCTCCCTAGGGTAATGAGTATTCCCTCCCAGCTCTGACCCCTGGTCTTGATGAAGTCAAGTCAAGTCTATCCACCTCTGCTAACCCAGACCTGGGGAACAACGTGTCAGGACCCCAGACATACCCTGTAGTGACTGGTAAGTGATGGGCCCACTGATGAGAGACTATGCTTTTGCTTTGTCATTATTCCCAATTGCTTGATAAGCGTGTTACCCAAACACAAAGGGAGGGAGGGAGGGAGGATAAAAGAAAAGAAAAGGAAGAAAGGGGAGGGAGGGAGAGGAGGGAAGGAGGGAAGGAAGGAGAAGGAAGGGGGGAGGGAGAGTAGGGAGTGGTTAGGCAAGATTGGAATCAATACTTTCCCGTTTCAAACTGCCAGTATAGTCCTTGGTCTGTTCTGAACCCATAGAAGGAACCTAAGAAATGTTGTTTTAAAAAACTTGAATATTTTAAATATTGTTGATGCCGTAATGAACCCTAAATAAAACCTTAAATCAGATGTCAGCCCAGAAACTTATTCAAGTCCTAACTTATTCCGAGCAAAGTCTTAATAGGCATCAAAATATGATAATCCATGGAGCTAAAAAAAAAACAAACCACCCACTTCCTTGGGAAAAAGGTCCAGGAATTATAACTGAAAAAGTGACACTCCGTAGAGTGACAAGATTTGTTTCATATGGTAGAGTACTCGGATCCCTGCCTAATTTGATCTGTTTAAAATTACCCTGTTTCCCTGAAAATAAGACCTCCCCAGATAATAAGCCCAACAGGACTTTTGAGTGTTATATTATATGCGAGACCGCCTCCTGCCCCATACATCCCTCAGACCGATACGCTCCCACAGAGAGGGCCTCCTCAGGGTGCCGTCGGCTGGACAATGCCGACTGGCGACACCCAGGGGGAGAGCCTTCTCTGTGGCGGGACCAGCCCTTTGGAACGACTTACCCCCTGAACTCCGCACCATCTCCGACCTCCGCCTCTTCCGCAAGTGTCTGAAGACACACCTATTCCATCTAGCCGGCCTAGCGTAACCTCCATACTGACTATTAGATAGTTTTAAACTTGGGATTTTAATTCGGTTTTTAGCGCAGGGTTTATTTATTAGAATAAGTATTTTAAATTTTATATATTTTGTATGTATTTTAACATCCCTGTGCGCCGCCCTGGGTCCTAACAAGGAGAAGGGCGGGGTATAAATTTAATAAAAATAAATAAAAAATAAAAGTGTGTGTGCTAAAAAGAAGCCCTCCCCTGAAAAGAAGCCCTCCCCTAAAATATTTAAACACATGCATAGCATGGTCCCCGCAATTTCCCCCCGCCCCACATGCACCTGCCATCCATACGGAAGGGTCTCCTGGAGGCCACTCCCACAAACCCTAACTACTGCGCCCCTTCTCTTAGTGGCAGCTGCAAAAAGAGCAGCAGGCCCAGGGACACTAGGGCTGGCAAGAGTGGGCCAGAAAGAGAGACAGAACTTCAGGCCCTCTCTGGATCAGCTGATCCATGCGCTGTGAGTTGCGGTTAAGGGACCTCCTGCACCTCAAAAAATTATAAGACCTCCCCAAAAATAAGGCCAAGCGCTTATTTCGGGGGTCAAAAGAAAATATGGCCTGTCTTATTTTCGGGGAAACACCGTAGTGGAAAAGGCTTCGCTGGGTTATTTGCTCCCAAAGGTATTTGTCTAAGTTTTCAATGGGATTTACATGACTTTTCGTGAATTCTAGCCAAAGCATGTGCTAGAACTGTACATTATTTTATTACAACTATGATGTATTATTTAATGGCTGCTAATAATTTAGGATTTAAGTAATGTATCTTAAACTTACATATATTCTCAAAATAGCCCCTCAATTTAGCTAGAGAATAGAATGATGACTCCAGTTTTTGGTTTTGTGAGCTAGAAGCAACATACTTCGTACTTCGTAACATACTTCGTACCTCCTCAGGGTACCATCGGCCGGACAATGCCGGCTGGCAACCCCCAGGGGGAGGACCTTCTCTGTGGCAGCCCCTGCCCTCTGGAAGGACCTGCCCCCGACCTTCGTACAATTACGGACATACGCCTTTTCCGTCGGGCATTAAAAACACACTTATATCAAGTGGCCGGCCTGGCATAGTTTTTAAATTGATTTTGGCATAGTATATTTTTTTAATTGATTTTAGTGATAGTTTTTAATTAGAATTTTAGCACGGGTTTGCTTAATTTAATTTACTTTTAACATTTTATTATATTTGTTGTGTTGTGTTTTACTGTTCCCTGTGCACCGCCCTGAGTCTCAAAATTGGGAGATAGGGCGGTATATAAATATGAACAAATAAACAAATAAAATAAATAAATAATGCCTAACTATCTAGCATGCTATGCTGCTAACTAGCAGCATACCTAGAGCACACTATCATAAATCCACTCGCTGTATCTCCAAATGGTTTCATATTGACTAAGGACAATCAGATATGAACAGGAATAGAGATTTTCATATGTTGGAATCACATACACACACACTGTGGATGGAGAGAGAGGGAGAGGGCGAGAGAATGCACTAAAACAGAGGTCGCCAACATTTCAGACCTCAGGGACCACTACATTCATAATTTTAAATCCCACAGACCACTAATATGAACTTTTAAAAAGATAAATAGTATTTAGTACAACATAAATAATGCAAATAAATTTTCTGTCGACCACCAAATTTTTCTCTGGACCACCAGTGGTCCGTGAACCACCAGTTGGTGACCACTGCACTAAAAGGTATGTAATTTATGTTATTCAAACATAGTAGGATTCCTCCCCTTTTTTTCTACCATGCATTCAAGTAGATAGAAAAAGTATTGGATTTTAGCTAAGAGTTACATATTCTCATGGTTCCTAAATGGATGCATGGTCATCTATATTGGTAAGTGCAGTATCTTCTCAAACATCTGTGAGGTATAGCTAGAGATTTTTTAAAAAGATATACTCTCTTTTATCATAATTCTCAAGTTAAATGATCTTTATTAGGATACTTAAAAGATATAAACTGCTTCTTGCCCGATTTTTGTTGTTTTTAAACCATTTATGTTTTGACATGCATGAGGTTTTCCATTGGGAAATTATTCTGCGTTGTGTTATCTCTGAAGATATTAGTGTATTCGTTGTGTAATCCCAGCTCTTGACTACATCACCATCCACCTCATTGATGAATATTCGAGATCAAGGGTGTCCAACTCAAGGCCCGGGGGACGGATGCGGCCCAGGGGCCGCTTAGATCTGGCCTGCAGGGCCCACCTGGAAATATCAAAGGGCCAGCCCACGGTGCCTCTGCAGGCCAAAAACATGCCGTGGAGGGGGGACTGTGCATGGCCCATTTTCAGCCTCCTGCAGCACTCTGCCAGCCAAAAACAGGAGAGGGAGGGGCAGCTCCACAATGTGATGAGTGGTTATATGATGTATGATCTACCTTTTGAATGGTATCACCAACTCTTGGCATTAACTGCATTCCCTAAAGAAATTCATTATTCTTCATTGCTCCAGTGAGTTGTGAGAAGGCAGCCCATGCACTCAAAACCCCTTGAGAAAGGCCGAGTTAGAAGGACTAACTGAAGCCATAAGGAGGCTTAAAAAAAAAAGTAAAAAATGATTTACTACAGTAAGGCTTTACCACTCTGCTCCCATGGAAGTTTTATTATTTCTCTTAAGGAAAGGAATCTGAGAGTGTTTTAGAGTTGAAAATATTTGAGAGTAAAATGTAGCAGTTAACTATCCCAAACGCAAATTCCTCTTTGGAATTTTTAGATTACCATATTTTTTGGACTATAAGACTTTTGTCTCCTAAAAGGGGGTGAATATGTCTGTGTGTCTTATAGGCCAAATATTGCTGAAGCCCCATCCACGCACCAACAGTTTTTTGGTCTGTTTTGGTCATTAATTATCAATAACTGAATTTGTTCTGTGGTATTAAAAGATTAAAAATCGCTATTAAGCTCAAAGGCGGGAGTGTCAAACTCGCATTGTTGTGGCTTGGTCACGGCAGCGTTATGCGATTTATTTATTTATTTATTTTATTATATTTCTATACCGCCCTCTCTCCCCAATGGGACTCAGGGCGGTGCACAGGAATAATAAAACAGAAGTCATAAATACAATCAAACATGGTTAAAAATAAATTAAATCAATTTTAAAACCCGTGCTAAAATTCATAATTAAAACCCTGACGAAAAATCAATAATAAAAGACTATGCCAGGCCGGTCACATGAAAAAAAGTATGTTTTTAATGCCCGGCGAAAGAGGCATAGGTCCGTGATTGTACGAAGGTCAGGGGGCAGGTCATTCCAGAGGGCGGGGCCTGCCACAGAGAAGGCTCTTTCCCCTGGGAGTCACCAGCCGGCATTGACCGGTCGACGGCACCCTCAGGAGGCCCTCCCTGTGGGAGTGGACAGGTTGAAGGGAGGTATGTGGTAGGAGGCAGTCCCGCAAATAACCAGGACCTATGACATGGAGCACTTTAAAGATGGTCACTAAGACCTTGAAGCGCACCTGGAAGGCCACAGGCAGCCAGTGCAGCTCGCGCAGGAGCGGTGTTACATGGGAGTATCTTGAGACTCCAAGAATCCCCCGCGCAGCCACATTCTGAACTAACTGGAGCCTCCGGGTGCATCTCAAGGGCAGCCCCATGTAGAGAGCGTTACAGTAGTCCAGGCGGGAGATGACAAGGGCTTGAGTGACTGTGCATAGGGTGTCACGATCCAGAAAGGGGCGCAACTGGAGTATCAGGTGGACCTGATAAAAAGCCCCCCTGGCTACGGCTAATAATAATAATAATAATTTAATTTTATATCCCGCTCTCTCTCCCCAAGGGGACTCGAGGCGGGGCACAGGCAATTAAAAATACAAATAAGACCACAGACAAAATACAAAATTAAAAATGGATTAAATTGATCCTGCGCTAAAACCCATAAACTAAACTAAAAATTACCCCTAAAACCCCTAACCTAAAAAGAGACTACCCAAGGCCGGCCAGGCGAAAAAAGTGTGTCTTTAATTTTAAGCGGAAGGAGCGGAGGTCCGTGGTTGTCCTGATATCGGGGGGAAGGTCGTTCCAGAGGGCTGGGCCCACCACAGAGAAGGCCCTTCCCCTGGGCGTCGCCCGCTGACAAAGTCTAGTGGACGGCACCCGGAGAAGTCCCTCTCTGTGGGAGCGAATCGGCCGTGAGGATGTATGGGGCAGGATCCGATCCCGCAGGTAGCTAGGTCCCGAGCCATGGAGCGCTTTGAAGATGGTAATTAACACCTTGAAGCGCACCCGGAAGACGACAGGTAGCCAGTGCAGCTCGCGCAAGAGCGGTGTTACGTGGGCAAACCTAGAGGTGCCCATAATTGCTCGCGCGGCTGCGTTCTGGACCAACTGAAGCCTCCGGGTACACCTCAAGGGGAGCCCCATGTAGAGAGAGTTGCAATAATCCAGTCGGGATGTCACGAGAGCATGAGTGACTGTGCGAAGGGCGTCCCGATCCAATAGGGGGCGCAACTGGCGTACCAGGCGAACCTGGTAAAACGCCCTCCTGGCCACGGCTGTCACTTGATCTTCCATGGACAGCCGGGTATCTAGGAGGACACCCAAGTTGCGCGCCCCATCCACAGGGGCAAGATGTTCGCCCCCTATGGCCAGCGATGGAGTCAGCTGGTTGAATCGGGCAGCCGGAAACCACAGCCACTCGGTCTTGGTCGGGTTGAGCCTGAGTCCGTTACTTCCCATCCAGATCCGCACGGCTTCCAGGCACAAGACAGCCGAGAGTCTAGGAGGACACCCAAGTTGCGGGCCCTCTCTGCGGGAGCTAATAACTCGCCCCCGATAGCCAGAGATGGAACCAACTGGCTATGCCATGACGCCGGAAACCACAGCCACTCGGGCTTGGACGGGTTGAGTCGGAGCCTGTTTCTCCCCATCCAGACTCGCACAGCCTGCAAGCACCGGGACATCACTTCGACGGCATCGTTGGGGTGGTTAGGGGTAGAGATGTACAGCTGGGTGTCATCAGCTGGGTGTCATCAGCGTACTGGTGGAACTCTACCCCAAAACCACGGATGATCTCACCCAGCGGCTTCATATAGGTGTATCGGGACTTTTTCCGCCTTCGCTAAACTCTGTGGAGGTGGGGCTAACACGTGATGAATCTGGCCTGCGGGCTGCGAGTTTGACAGCCCTGCGCTAAGGCAATCAGAAATATCAAGAAGCATAGTGAACACAGAATAAATCATCAAGTAAGATTATATGCTAGAGTGAATTCAATCCATATTATTACTAAGAATCTGTCCAAAATATGGATTCTATGCATAGAGAAACTCAAATTTGGGATGTGGTACAAATCTATGTACTAAGTTGTACTTTAGGTATAGTTTTTAGTTTCAACTTAGTTCTATGTCTGATTGCTCTGATGAGTATAAATCTTCTGATGTATTATAATCCTCTGGATTTACCACTTAGAAGCATCCCTCAAACGAAAATAGCTCATCTACCCCATTTTTTTTATATTTATTGGCCTAAAATAATTCATGTATTGTTTATAGAAGATCAGCATGCCTACTGTAAAAATCACCATCCTGAAAAAAAATACAACCACCTTAATATTTTTTTAAATGAGTGTTACTCCCTGTAACATTGTTTGTAAATATATGCTATGTATATTTCAGGCAAGAACGTAAACATAGACATGATAATTCAGACTCTTCTCCATTATTTTCACTTTACTTTCTTAAGGCACTAGTAGGAAAAAGGCCTATATTTCACCATTTTCCCTTCTCAGGTTCACAGGCTAGCCAAGAACAAACTCTTAATTTATAGTGAAAATTTGTTAGGGATTATTTCACCAAACTATCCTAGCAAATTCCAGCCAATACTCTCGGATCACTTTTTCAATACCATTATTCTGACCTAGCCTTCCCCAAAAGTCCCGACAAAACCCCTTTTATTAAACGAATGTGAATTCCTCTCATTCACATTAAGCAAGGCCTGGCAAACAGTCTTTCAAAGGAATATTTATGACTGCAGACCTTATCTATCTTGGAAAGCTGCCATGTAAATATTTTCCAAATGAGGTGTTGTGCAAGGAAAGACTGGGCACAGAGTCTCTGAGATTCACAGACAGATCTTCACACTCCTGAAATGAATCTAATGACTGAACGAACGAATTGTTTCCTGCAAAAGCCCACTCCCCTTTCGCTCCTCTTTTATTTCCTGTGGGAGGGGCCATTCAGCACCCATCTTGACTTTATTTCCAAGTCTACCCTGATTTCTGAGTTTCTCTTTTCTTCTGGCAGCTCTGTGCATGCGTACACTGGGAACAGGCTCCAACTGTTCCTCTGCCTCACTGCTGTCTAGCTCTGTAGGCACCTGATCATTGCCAGATGGCCTTGGCTCCGTCTCTGCTTCCAATGCAGAACTCTCACCTGAGCCTTCCCCAGCCTCCAGGATTGACCCATGTTCCTCCCCAACCTCCTCTGTCCAACTCTTCTGCCAGCTCTGCTGGCCGCTGGTGGGCCAAAACAACCATAAGCTTGTTCCCTAGAATCTGGCTGCCTTATTTTTTTTTCTGTCTGTCTGCTTATGCTACAAAAAGGACTCATTTAGTCACCCACAATGAATAAAGACATGGCCACAGCCATCACTTGCAAGTGTGCAGCTCAGCTCGCACAAGTGGCGGACTGTCACACACTTGCAGTCGAGCTGTGTGTGCATGTGTGTGCACATTGGCCCGCCGCTCTTTTGAGTTGAGCTGCACACATGCGCATGCACGCTGGTCCACCACTTGCATGGTCCAATTCCCCTCTCCCCACCCTGAGCTGGGGCCACCAAGCTCCAAAGGTTGGAGACCGATGCCATAGAGTATCATAGAGTATCAGTATAATACCTCTTATCATCAGCATACTGATAATGATGAATTCTGAATTTTTTAATTCTTTATTTAATCTAGAATATGTATTCTTTTCATTCTTTGTCGTAAGTGCAGCTGTGGCTTTCAGGCACAGAATGTGAGGCAACTGGCAGTTGGAACAGAGTTCTTTTCAGGTGGGGAGGGGGAGTAGAATGTCGAACTCCTTAGCATCAGAGCATGTTAATACAAGGCAACTGGCAGTTGGAACAGAGTTCTTTTCAGGTGGGAGGGGGAGTAGAACTCCTTAGCATCAGAGCATGTTAATTACTGTATAAGAAATGCTAATGATCTGTTAGTGATTTCAAAAAATCGTTTTTTAGCGAGCAGCTAGAAGCCAAGATGAACATAC
This sequence comes from Rhabdophis nuchalis, assembly GCA_039707465.1. Taxonomy (NCBI): domain Eukaryota; kingdom Metazoa; phylum Chordata; class Lepidosauria; order Squamata; family Natricidae; genus Rhabdophis; species Rhabdophis nuchalis. Next base: position 96,612,899 of record CM077645.1, read on the forward strand.
ATGCCAAATTTCAAGTTTGTAGGCTTTACGGTTCTGGAGATTTCGTGATGAGTGAGTGGTATTTGGCTTTTATACATAGAGAAGATTATATCCAGCTGTAGGCCTCAGGAGGTAGAAGTTACACCCATTGAGAAAAAAATGGGTGTGACAAAGTGTCTGCAAGCATTTGCCAGAAAATATCTATTCTTACTTCAACATCAGTTGGGCAGAGTATGCAGTAATGAGCAAGACAAAGTCATGTGCTTTTACTGGGATTCATTTGATCTTATAGAGCTCAAGAAAGTGGATAGGATGCTGTATCATAGGAATCCAGCCACCAGTGGGCTGATTCATATCCCTCTTGCATCCTTTGGGCAGCCAAATAGGGAGGGTGTTGAATAGCTAACCCCTGAAGATTGAGATAAGGGTTGCATGCCTTGAGGAGAGAGTAGCAGAGGTGGGTTCATACCAGTTCGGACCAGTTCGGCTGAACTGGTAATAACTTGGCAGCATGGGTCACTGAAACTGGCAGCGACCTAGGCCTGCCACACTCCCGAACTGGTTCTCTCAGTGGTGCCATAGACGGCGCCATCTTGGTTTTGCCTTTTTGTTGCACTGCATATGCGCGCAAAGCACGCACCAAGCATGTGTGCACGCAGCGTGTCCTGAGCGAACCGGCAGTAGCGGCAGCCAGAATCAACCCCTGGACAGTAGTTGAATATCTCCTAAAAGAAAAACCTCCCTTGGTCCAGCCAATTTTTCTACAACTTGCCCCCATCTCCAATCTCTCTCTCTTGGTAATTCAGCTACAGAGCATCCAAGGTGAAACAGATAATCTGGATCCCTGCCAGTCAGAATTTAGGATAAGGTCATGGGAAGAAGCAGCATTAATTAGATAATTGTTAGATTATCTTTGCCCAGGACTAAATGTACCTCTCTTGCTAGTATTGTCTTTGTTAGTATGGTATATTGCTGGACCATCTGCAGGAATTGGAAGTCAGGGTCACTTTATATGAGTTCTGTTGGACTTGTTCCAGTGCTCGACTGAATAATTGATCCAGTGCTTTCCCCTATGTTATTTAGCATCCATAAGAAACCACATGATTGAGGTCAAACATTATTTGCATTGAACTATGCTGACAATATTCAATTTTATCACTTTCCCAGGCAAAACTGCAAATGCTGTGGAAAGCATTTGAACCAGAGACTCTTGGGCATGGGTGAAATACTACTGGTTCGGACTGGTTCTCCTGAACTGGTAGTAAAAAAAATGCTCCAGTGATCAGCTGTGTGAGAATCAGATGTGCCGCATGATTTATATTTGCTAGAAAGCAGGAAATCCTGCTTCCTAGCAAATCTAAATCGTGTTGAACAGCTGTTTCTCCCCCCCTTATTGTTCTACTTACCTTTGCAGACTCAGAAAAGGCTTCTTAATCCTCCTTTATCAGCTCTGAATGGTAGTGAAGCGAACCAGTAGCGAAGCAAACCAGTAGCAGACTTCAGAGCATTTCCTCCCTGCTCTTGGGGCAAAACAAGTCCCCATTAAAATCTACCAAGATCAATGTTGATTGTGGTAGTTACGCAAAGCAGGGTTGTTCTAGAACAGGGGTCTCAAACTCAATTTACCTGGGGGCCGCTGGGTGAGGCTGGGCCGCATAAGGGATTCCACAGAGGTCCACTCCCCCTGCGGGCTGCACTAATATTATACTTTCATATCATGGTGGGGGCCACAAGATACCGTCCTGCGGGCCGCAATTGGCCCGCGGGCTGCAAGAATGAGACCTCTGTTCTAGAGGCAAAGGAATTGGCTCAAGACTTGGCAATCTTCTTGACTTCACAGTTCCTGCAGGTGGTGGTTTCTTAGAAGGTCTTAAAAAGTGAGAAAGTAAGCCAGTTGTGACTTTACCTGGAGCAGATACCATGGCAATGGTAATGAGCAGTGTGCAGCAGCTGCCAAAAAAGCCAATACAGTTCTAGGTTGCATAAACAGAGGGATAGAATGAAGTTCATGTGAAGTGTTAATACCACTTTATAATGCCTTGGTAAGGCCAAACTTGGAATACTGCATTCAGTTTTGGTCACCATGATGTAAAATAGATGTGGGGACTCTAGAAAGAGTGCAGAGAAGAGAAAGAAAGATGATTGGGGGGCTGGAGGCTAAAACATATGAAGGATGAAGGTTGCTGGAACTGGCTATATCTAGTCTGATAAAAAGAAGGACCAGGGGAGACATGATAGCAGTGTTCCATTATCTCAGGGGTTGCCGCAAAGAAGAGGGAGTCAAGCTATTCTCCAAGGCACCTGAGGGAAGGCAAGAAGCAATGGGTGGAAACTAATCAAGGAGAGAAACAACCTAGAACTAAGGAGAAATTTCCTGACAGTTGGAACAATTAATCAGTGGAACAATTCGCCTCCTGAGTTTGTGAATTTTTAATTCACTGGAAATTTTTAAGAAGATATTGAATGACCATTTGTCTGGGGTGGTGTAAGGTTTCCTGCCTAGGCAGGGGGTTGGACTGCAAGGCCACCAAGGTCCCTTCCAACTCTGTTATTCTGTTTCTGTTTTATAATGTCTTGGTCACCATATGGCTGAGTTATTGCAACACAATCTTGCAAGATGATCCAGAAGCTGCAATTGCTTCAGAATGCAATAACTGCTATCAGGGGAATCCTTACCATTGCAAGATAACAGCAACTGAGATTTCTAATGGCGCTAGTTACCCATACATTTCCAGGGCCAGTTCAAAGTGCTACAACATATTTTTGCACAGCAACTCTAAGATACATTAGGTCTTGCCAAAATTGATTTTGCCTGTGGGCTCAAAAAAAGAGAGTCATCTCACTGGCTTATCTTTCAGGAAAAGCTTCACAAGGCAATAGAAAGTAGGAGAACATCACGTAAAATGTATCCCCTTCTTTCTTACCTAGCCAAGATTTAAATTTATCTTCACATGCTTTGGATCGGAGCAGGGGTGAAATTCAGCAGGTTCTGGAGAACCAGTAGCAGAAATTTTGAGTACTTTGGAGAACCATCAAATACTTGGCTGGCCCCAGAGTTGGGTGGGAATGGGGATTTTGCAGTATCCTTCCCCTGGAGTGGGGAGGGAATGGAGATTTTGCAGTATCCTTCCCCTGGAGTGAGGAGGGAATGGAGATTTTGCAATATCCTTTCCCTGCCATGCCCACCAAGCCATGCCCACAGAACTGGTAGCAAAAGTTTTTGAATTTTACCACTGATCAGGGGTCTCCAACCTTGGCAACTTTAAGACTTGTGGACGTCTGGCTGAGGAATTCTGGGAATTGAAGTCCACAAGTTGCCAAGGTTAGAGACTCCTGCTTTGGATTATCAATAAGGAAATGTTTTTGGAAATCAGATTAATGTCTGAATAGTTCCCCTTCCCCATGTCGGAAACAGTTTGATGTATGCATGGTGAAAGGATTTACTGGTGATATTTCATCATTGCCTGGGTAATGCCCACTTGGGGGCTCCTTTCATGTCCCCATGAAGTTGCCCATCAAAGTGGTATCCATTGATCTACTTGCAGTTGCTCGCTTTCGAACTGGCTGGGATGAAAGGAGAGGGAGCATGTGATGGGAACTCACCCCACCCTGTGGCAACAATTGGTCTCAAACGCGTCAGCACCCAGCATCCTTATGTCATGAGCCATCACACACCTATGCTTGAATGCCGTATAAGCGTGATGCAAACATGCAATTACATATTCTAATTGTCCTAACTCAGGGGTGGGATTCAGTCAGTTCAGACTGGTTCAGGCAAACTGGTAGCCCCGACGATTAGCTGAGGAGTCAATCGGTTCACTCCGACGATCAGGTTGGCCTGCCCACCTGCCCCTATGCTTCACTTGCCTATATCCTCTCAGCTGATTCAAGTGGCAAAGCAATTGTTGTGCCTCAGCTGTGTTACTTCCCAGACGTAACATGGAAAGTACATTTTGTTAAAACTGCTGATGCACACGGGCATGCATGGAACACACATGGACGCGTGGGCATGCGCAGAGCACACGATCGCTGAACCGGTTGTTAAACCGGCAGGATACCACCACTGTCCTAACTTCACGTTAGTCTCAGGAATTCTAGGGCCAAGCCTGTCCTGCAAAAGCTGCAGAATGATGAATAGCAGCGGTTGAAATACAGGTCAAAACCTCATGTGAATGAGTACTGGTTTCCCCTCGAAAACTGACATTGAAATTCTTCTCTTATACCTCCCACTTCACTGCCCTAGCTGATCCCACTGGTTTCATAAGGTTTCCCCCTCCCTTTAAGTTCATTTCAGGCTCAGTTTGAGGGTCCCAAGTGGCAGTTTAACGCTAACATCTCAATCAGAGTGTGACTCATTCAATCAGGCACAGAGCAACAACAACAGCAACAACAAAAAAGCAATCATTAAGATTCAAAGTTGCATGCCAGCAGGAAAGAGAGGAAATGCAGGCAGAGTGATATCAAGAATGCTTACGGAGAGGTGTGAGGAGCGGTGGGAAGGGAAAAGATAAGAGGATAATTGCAGGGTTTCAATGGGAATCCCAGTAATGGTATTTGAGAAATGCTACAAATACAAATATTTCTCACCGTGGCTCAAAGCAAAGTGACAGGTAATGTTCATTAAAAAAAATTAACCCACATTTGTTGTTTATATTTATAAAAACATTTTTATTACAAGCTACTATTGATTTTATGAACTTCCAATTTGCATAATTTATTGAAGATAGTAGGGGAATAATGAAGGTGATGCCTACACTTTATTCGCAGGAAATGATTGTTGATGCGACTACATCAGTGGTGGGTTGCCAATTTTTTTACTACCAGTTCGGGCACTCGCGTGCACAACGCTTCTGCGCATGTGCAGAAGAGTCTGGGCTGGTGGGCAGAGTCTACCACCACTGCTACTACTGGTTCATCCGATCTGGGCCAAACTGGCAGCAACCTACCTCTGGACTACATAGTCAAAACATTTTAAAGAGGGAGCAAAGAAGAATTTTAAGCAGAGTGGCCTAATCATTTTTAGTTCTATTTATGAAACGTTTTCTGGACCTTTTTTCTTTTTCAAGTTGGTCTTGATAAACCTGATTACTCATGGTGGAGGATTCAAGGTCCATTTCTCTAATATTTCTCATTGGAAAGGTCATCCCTCCAAATGACAAAGGCGGTTTCTCTTCGAGAACGAATCCAAATTAAGATTGAATTAATTTAGCTTCACCCAAGGTGTTTGAATAGGGATGCAGTAGCTCAGTGGCTCAGATGCTGAGCTGGTTAGTCGGAAAGGTCAGCAGTTTGGCTGTTTGAATCCCTAGCATAACGGAGTGAGCTCCCGTTACTTGTTCCAGCTTCGGCCAACCTAGCAGTTCAAAATCAGGTAAAAAATTCAAGTAGAAAAATAGGAACCACCTTTGGTGCGAAGGTAACAGCTTTCCATGTACCTTCGGCATTGAGTCATGCCGGCCACATGACCATGGAGACGTCTTCAGGCAGTGCTGGCTCTTCAGTTTGAAACGGAGATGAGCACCACCCCCTATAATCAGGAACAACTAGCACATATATGCGAGGGGAACATTTACCTAAGCTGTCTGAATTTTGACAGCAACCATTTGCTTCAACATCCTGTTGAGGAATAGAATATTTGCAACAGGCCCATGATTTTTCACTAGTTGTAGGGCCAAGGAATACGTTATCTTCATGACAGACTTTCAAAGAGGTTGATATTTCTAGCCAGCAACTTTCTAATTAAGGAAGAATTAACAATCTCCTGGACCCAACTAGCCATATTCTCCCTACTAGATAGGATGGAACTCCATAGGTTTGTCAGTCTTATTTAAGGACCTTCTTTGCACCCACTGTCTCAACAATTGGAACTCCTCAAAACAATTGGATGAAACAATGATCCGGGTGTGACTGTGATAATTATGTGATCAAAGTCATGCCAAATGGACATTGTCTTCAAAGCGTCATGCAAATTTATCACGGTAGGCTGTTGAGGATATAATCTGATATCTTTCAAAATCCAAACCTAACTTAAAAGTCCCATTAGTGCAAAAATGCAATAGAGGAGAAAAAGGACTTCTGTATTTTTTGGACTATAAGACACACTTCTCCCCCCCTCTCCACTTCCTGAAAAAGTGGGTGGTCTCGAGCAATTTCAACCAAACTTGGTAGACAGATGATTTATCCTCTGGAAACAAATATTGGGGAGGGAGAATACTGGGTGTCTGTGTGCGTCTCTGTGTGTGTGTGTTCCTGCATAACTCTGGAATGCCTGGGCCATTAAGTGAGTGCTGCGTCCTAGAACAGCAATTGTTTAATAATAATAATAATAATAATAATAAATCTTGAATTTATTGACCGCTCCATCTCCCTGGGGGGACTCGGAGCGGTGTACAGGGCAAATAAAACCATAAAAAACAACATACATACAATAAAAACGAATTAAATACATCCCTGCACTAAAATCCCAGTTAAAACTACTAAAATTCCTAACTAAAATTAACAGTCCTATAGACGGGAGACTACCCTAGGCCGGCCAAGCAGAACAGATGTGTTTTTAGTTTAAGACGGAAGGAGCGGAGGTCCGTGGTTGTTCTAATGTCGGGGGGAAGGTCGTTCCAGAGGGCTGGGCCCGCCACAGAGAGAGCCCTTCCCCTGGGCGTCGCCCGCTGACAAAGTCTAGTGGACGGCACCCGGAGAAGCCCCTCTCTGTGGGAGCGAATCGGCCGTGAGGATGTATGAGGCAGGATCCGGTCCTGCAAATAGCTAGGTCCCGAGCCATGGAGCGCTTTAAAGATGGTAATTAAAACCTTGAAGCGCACTCGGAAGACGACAGGTAGCCAGTGCAGCTCGCGCAAGAGCGGTGTTACATGGGTAAACCTCGAGGTTCCCATAATTGCTCGCGCGGCTGCATTCTGGACTAGCTGAAGTCTCCGGGTGCTCCTCAAGGGGAGCCCCATGTAGAGAGAGTTACAATAGTCCAGTCGGGACGTCACGAGAGCATGAGTGACTGTGCGCAGGGCGTCCCGATCCAATAGGGGGCGCAACTGGCGAACCAGGCGAACCTGGTAAAACGCCCTCCTGGCCACGGCTGTCACTTGATCTTCCATGGACAGCCGGGCATCCAGGAGGACACCCAAGTTGCACACCCCATCCACTGGGGCAAGATGTTCGCCCCCAATGGCCAGCGATGGAGTCAGCTGGTTGAATCGGGCAAAAGTTGGGAATTTTGATGATGGATAAGATGATTTTTCATTTTTAGTGTTGTTTAGATTTGCTTCTCTTTTCCTCTCTCTCTCCTTTCTTTTTTTTTCTTCCTTTGTAGATAGGTGACATGATTAGAAGTTAGGTAGGATATAAAGAAAATGTTTTTTTAACAAAGGATGATATGATTAAAAGTTAGAATAAAAGATAGAAATAAGAGAAAAGGGAAATACAGTATTAGTGTATACACTTCTATATAATAAAATAAGAGCAATGATAAAAGGAAATATGGAATAATCCAATAGTGACATAGTTTTGCATAGAGATTGCATAGTTATATAAACCATGGTACTACTATTATAAGTAATAGTATTATATTACTTATATAAGTTGGTTGAAAGCAATAACTATGAGTAATGCTATTAGTTTTATTTGTAGTAGAATGTATGACACCCAGGTGCCACACTGTTCACACAATAATATGTTTGTTAAAAAAACCTTTTTAAAAAAAAAAAATTGGGCAATTTGACAATTGAGCCAATTATCTCTGTGTTGGATAGATTAAAGCAGAGGTTAAATGGGGAAGATCTAATCTGGATTTCAGCATTGAGCAGGAAGTTGAGCTTCATGGCCCCAGTTACCTTTTATAATTCCCGTAGGATTCTAGTGGTGGGGTTTCTATGGATTTTAAATGATTTATTCCTTCGTCTTAACTTACCAAGTGGGAATATTGCCAAAGTCATTTTTCTTGGCTGGAGTTTGGAGACATAGTGAAAATTATGTTTCCTTGTCTTAAAAGCAAGATAATTACATATGATGCTCTAAATATGATTAGTTATACCTGACTATTATTTAATCCCTATCATATACAGAATTTGGCCCATCATTTGGCTCCCAAAAGGAGCGGGGCAGTGAAGGGATTAAAAAATATGTATCACTGGTTTTGTGGACGTGGCATGGCTTTGTGGGCGTGGCAGGGGAAGGATACTGCAAAATCCCCATTCCCACCCCACTCCTGGGGGAAGGTTACTGCAAAGGTTACCCGCCCCGGCTCTATGCTGTCCTATTTAGACATGTTTTCAAGCCATGTGTATGTGTGCAAGCCATGCATGCAATCAAAGCAAATGCACAGAAGGCTGAGTGCACATGTGGATGCATGCGCACTCACATTTGCGAACCGGTAGAGGAAGTAAACCCCTTATTCCATGGGTTTCACTGAATTAGAAGGGTGCCTGTCCAGTCCTGATTCTTTTGAGATGAGCTCACAGTCTCATTTTTAGTCAGATAATTGTCTAATGGCAATTAAAGGCAAATAAAATATGTCTCTTTAAGAATGAACAAAAGATGTATTTTGTTTCAAATGCTTTGGAGTATTCTATAAATTATCAATAAAACAGGAACAATTTCTTATGTTGAATAAGGTAGTATATGAAAAAAGTAGATAGTAAACGAAATGTTTACCATTCATTACAAAAGGGTGTCAAGAATTTTACCCAACTTTTTTTTAAACCTTTGACCAAAGCACTGAATAATTGGGAACTGTCACCACATAAGATATTATGTACCAAATTATATTTCCATATAGCATTTGTAGTCTATTAAACTTTTGATTGCTCCATATATTTTTAAATTTATCACCTTTTATTAAATTTGCAAAAACAGACGAAAGTAAAAGTATTCTTTTTAGTCTCTGTGAGAACCAAAATATAGACTGAGAACTAAAGATGAGAATGAGTAGTTTTTGGGTAGAGGTAACAAAGTAGGTGTCGAACCCAAAATTGACATATGTGTAGCCATTTTAGTTAGTTCTCTAATCATTTATTCCTTTTCTTTCTCTTTACTATGTGAGGGAGGGCAGTTTCTGGGCTCATCACATTCTTAAGGTGGTGGGGTGTGAATAGGTAGTGAGGATTGTTTTGGTTAGGTGAGCTTCTTTCCTCTGGGGGCAGAGGCTGCTCCTGCTGAGAATGCAAGGTGGAGTTTGAAGACACCGGGCAATGTGGATTGAGTGTTTATTGGAGAATGTGACTTTTGAGGGATGTTTCTAACTTACAATATTATGTGGTGTAATTCCGGTTTGTGTCAGATCTGGAATTACAACAGACTTTGCCAATTTGATGCCTACCTAAATAAAAAGAAATTTGTTTTGGGAGATGGACTTGGCATGTTTCTTTTTTTTTCTTTAATTGTAAACCTTTATTGAAAATTTAAAACATTTAAGATACAAATACCTTTAAAAATAATTTTGTATAAGTTACAGTCCTTTTTGATAATACTAACATAACCATTTGTTATTCAAATACATTTTTACACATTCCTAATTATTCCTATATCTATACCAGGAGTGGGTTTCTGCAGGCTTGCACCTACTCGCGAGAGCCGGTTGGTGAAATTTAGAGAACCAGTGAGAGGGGGTTCCACCGGCGTACCTGGAAGTAAATCTGGCCCATCAGTGACCCAATGGGAAGGAAAGGAAAGGAAAGGAAAGGAAGAAAGGAAAGAAAGAAAGAAAGAAAGAAAGAAAGAAAGAAAGAAAGAAAGAAAGAAAGAAAGAAAGAAAGAAAGAAAGAAAGAATTTATCATCACAATTGAGTTCAAAATTTTGGTTGCTAAGCAAGAGCGTTGTTAAATGAGTTTCACCACATTTTAAAAGTGGCCACTCCCACCCTGTCACATGACTGCCAAGCCACGCCCACAAAATAGGCCACACCTACAGAGTAGGTTCTAAAAAAAATTGAAACCCACCACTGATCTATACATCTGTGTTTCTAAGCTGTACATTTCCTGTTCCTCTTATTTATCCATTGATACCAGTTTTCCCAAACTGTATAATATTCTGAGTCTTCCTTTTCCCTTAACTCCAGTGTGAGTTTATCCATCTTTGCACAATCAAGAATCTTTTGGATTATCAAACAGTCTGTTGGTATGGTATCACTTTTCCAAAATTGTGCGAGCGCTATTCTGGCTGCTGTAATTATGTGCAAAATTAAATATTTTATCTCTTTCATATACTTTCCCTTAATAATCTATTTATTATAGAGCTCTATTTGGGTGTTTGTAATTTCCTGTAACCATTTTTGTATTTTAGCCCAATATTTTTTAGATTTCGGGCATAACCACCATGCATGAAAGAAGGTACCCTGTGCCTGTTTAACACTTCCAACAGTTTGGATTTAAGTTCGGATACATTTTTGCCAATCTCGTGGGAGCTAAATGCCACCAATAAAATATTTTGTATTGGATTTCTTTGTACGCGACAGATTTTATTATTGTATAATTTTTATTCCAAATTCTTCGCAATCTTCCAGCTGAATATTATGGCCAAACTTTTTAGCCCAATGTATGTTTCTTTTTTTAATGGGTTTCATCACTTGGAAACCTGGAATTCAAAAAAGAAACATGCAAAATTAAGAATATGGCGAGCCCGGAAAAAAAACCTTACATAGTAGAGAGAAAGAAAAGGAATAAATTGGAGCATAATAGAGAGCTAAATAAAAAGGAAATTTGTTTTGGATGATGGACTTTGCATGTTTCTTTCTTGAAACCTGACAGTAGGATTTCCCTGCTTCAGACTCATCATCTCGAGCGACCACATTGAAATCAGTTCTCCTTCCTTTTTTCTTCCTAGGTCGTGACATGGCGAGCACAACCTTGCCTGGCTACCCACCACATGTTCCACCAACCGGACAAGGCAGTTACCCAACCTCAACTCTTGCAGGAATGGTGCCTGGTAAGGTTCCTTGCATCCCATTTCAGTTCAGTTCATTACATGGACACTACTAACTTCTGACATCACCCAGATATCATGGAGGCCATAACAGCACAACCATAGTTGAATAACTTAGGGGTCACCAAAGGTTAGTGGAGTAATGACTGCTTGATAGCTCCACAAGAAGCGGAATCTTGGTCCCGGCAAAACCCCTTTTATTTACACGACTGTGAATACCTTTCATTCACAGTCCACAAGGCTTAGCAAACGGTCTTTCAGTGGGCTGTTTATCAAATATGAACCTTATCTTGTTTGGCTGCCAAATAACTAGGCTCCAAATGCAGGGCAAGGCAAAACTTGGCACAGAGTCTCTTACAGTCACAAACAGAACTTTCCCCTCTTGACACAATCAAATGTATTGTTTCCTGCAAAAACCCCATTCCGTTCACTCCTCTTTTGTTTCCTATGAGAGGGGCCAATCACCTCCAATGTCTGGCTTTACTCTTGAGTTGGCCCTGTTTTCTTAATGCCTGCCTTCTTGTCTTCTGGCAGCTCTGGGCATGAGCACACTGGGAGCAAGCTCCAGCTGTTCTTCTGCCTCACTGCTGTCTAACTCCCTCTCTGCCTCTGACACAGAGCCATCATCTGAGCTTTCCTCAGCCCTCAGGACTGGCCCATGTTCCTCCCCAACTTCCTCACTATCTGACTCTGCTGCTAGCTCCACTGGCTGCTGGCGGGCCATAACAGCAGGGATACTAGAAACCTAACTTGCTGTCAGCGTTCCTCTTTCTGGCTTTTTAAAACAGACTTGACAGACATTTTATTGGGTTGGTATAAGGTGGGAGTCCTGAACCTCTGGGCAACAGACGAGCACCAGTCCACGACCCACCAGGAACTGTGTCAGCAAGCAAACAAAGCCCCATCAACACACATACAGGATTCAGAAAATGCGTGAAACCAGCCCCCCTCCTCAAGGCTGGAGAAAAAGCACTACACAGAACTAGTCCCTGGTGCCCCAAAAGTGGGGGCACTGATATAACGTCTTCTTGAGCAGGATGGTTAAACTAGAGACTTCCAAAATCCCTTCAAGACCTATGATTCAGTGGTGGGATTCAAACATTTGTTTACTACCGGTTCTGTGGGCATTTCTTCGTAGCTGTAGCAAGGGAAGGATACTGCAAAATCCCCATTCCCTCCCCACCCTAATACCTGCTTTCCAGCTCCGTTCTCCTGTTCAGGGCAACAAAAGAAGATCAGCTGGAATTTTGAAATATGTATACCACTAAAAGAGGATGTCTGTAAAATTATAAATATGAAAGATGTTTATTGGAATGTAATTATCAATACCAGCAAATATTAAATGAAGTGCGCTCAGATGCTGAAATACACCATGTAAATTAATTGGAGAGAGTGGAAAGGAAAGGTAGAGGTTAGGAGAAAGAGAGGAGATGGGAGAGAGGGAAAATGAAGGGAGAGGAGAAGTAGGAGTGAAAGAAGGCGTGGAAAGAGGATAGAGGAAAAGGATAGAGGAAAGGAAAGTAGAGAAGAGAGGGGTGGCAGAAGGAAAAAGGAGATAGGGAGGGAGGGAGAGGAGATAGGATGGTGGTGAAATAGAGCATAATATGGTGTATTGAAAGCAGAAAAGCAAATGACAGTGGTTCTTGGTTGAGGGAATATATATATATGTGTGTGTGTGTGTGTTAGTTTTATGAGCTGATCAATAAATAAATCAGAGAGACTAGGATAGATCTATTTCAAGCTTTTTAGCTCTCATCAGCTAGTCATACTCTTACTGGCATTCGAACCAGGAGTAAGAGTATGACTAGCTGATGAGAGCTAAAAAGCTCGAAATAGATCTATCCTAGTCTCTGATTTATTTATTGATCAGCTCATAAAACTAACACACATATTAATAAAATCACACAACGGAATTCATGGCTTTCTGTCTAGATGGTCTCTGGTGATGAGCCAAAAGGCAGAAAAGGAAACAGTATGTCTCCTCCCTTAATTGGGGCCCTAACAGGGTGTTATGGAACAAAGTGTGTGTGTGTGTGTGTGTGTGTGTGTGTGTGTGTTAGGTTTTTGAGCTGATCAATAAATAAGCCAGGGAGACTAGTATAGATCTATTTCGAGATTTTTAGCTCTCATCATTTATTGATCAGCTCAAAAACTTAACACACATATAAAAAAATTACACAATGGAACTCATGGCTTTCTGTCTAGATGGTCTCTGGTGATGAGCTGAAAGGCAGAAAAGAAAACAGTATGTCTCCTCCCTTAATTGGGGCCTAACAGGGTGTTGTGGAACAAAGTGTGTGTGTGTGTGTGTGTGTGTGTGTGTGTGTGTGTTAGGTTTTTGAGCTGATCAATAAATAAATTGATTGTGGAACAATTATATATGTGTGTGTGTGTGTGTGTGTGTTAGGTTTATGAGCTGATCAATAAATAAATCAGGGGGACTAGTATAGATCTATTTCGAGCTTTTTAGCTCTCATCAGCTAACCATACCCTTACTGGGATTCGAACCAGGGCTGTATTGTATATCAGGCAAGAGCCTTTAGCCATTCAGCCAGCCAGGTTCTCTTATTGCATCAGCTGAGACAGGAGGATAAGTATCTATAATTGTTCCACAACACCCTGTTAGGGCCCCAATTAAGGGAGGAAGCATACTGCTTACCTTTTCTACCTTTCGGCTCATCACCAGAGACCATCTAGACAGAAAGCCATGAGTTCCGTTGTGTAATTTTTTTTTTATATGTGTGTTAGGTTTATGAGCTGATCAATAAATATGCAATACAGCCCCGGTTCGAATCCCAGTAAGGGTATGGCTAGCTGATGAGAGCTAAAAAGCTCGAAATAGATCTATACTAGTCTCCCTGATTTATTTATTGATCAGCTCATAAACCTAACACACATATTAAAAAAAATTACACAACGAAACTCATGGCTTTCTGTCTAGATGGTCTCTGGTGATGAGCCGAAAGGCAGAAAAGGTAAGCAGTATGCTTCCTCCCTTAATTGGGGCCCTAACAGGGTGTTGTGGAACATACATACATACATACATACATACATACATACATACATACATACATACATACATACATACATAAATATAAATATATAAATACAAACTTTTTCAAAAAAAGTAGATCAGCTGGGATACAGAAGGGGCAGGGCCAGCCTATTTGACAGTTCTCCAAACTACTCAAAATTTCCGCTACCAGTTCTCCAGAACCTGTCAGAACTGGCTGAATACCACCTCTGCTGTGATTCTAAGTCTCTTGGCTTATAGATACCATATTTTTCAGAGTATAAGATGCAAAGGAGTATAAAATGCACCAAGGTTTTGAAGAGGTAGATTAAAAAAAAAATGTTTTTGCACTCTGCAGGCCCCTCAAATCCCCTGAACACCTTATTTTTTTGTGAAAAACAGGGCATGCAGAGAGTTTGAGAGGCCTGCAAAGTGTTGGGGGGGCAAAAACGAGCAAAAAAGGACATGCATAGCATTTATAAGGCTTGTAGAGTGCTCCTGGCAGCTGGAGCGGCAAAAACGAGCGAAAAGCGGCCCGTTTTTCACTTGTTTTTGCCCTTCCCCACCCCCAGGAGCATTTTGCAGACCTTCCAAACCTTCTGCACTCCATTTTTGCAAAGGGAGTGGGGTTTCGGGAAGCCAAAATGCTGTATTCAGTGTATAAGATGCACCCAGATTTTCACCCTCTTTTTTTAGGGGGGGGGGAGGTGCATCTTAAACTCTGAAAAATACAGTACTGGAATTCTTGTATAAAACCTGTTTTTGCATTATTGCTAATGAGATTAGTGACTCAGTGAGCAGGCCTGCAATGCTCAGGGAAAAAGCATTTGCTTTTTCAGTTATCCTACGGGAACCTGGCCTTTCCTAATTTCTTCCACTGGAGCAATTCCTTTCTTCTGGAGCCTTTTGAGCTCCAACCGAAAAGCTCTTAGGACTGCCGTGAACAGGTCAAAGCTCTAGCCTTCTCCAAAGAGAGCAGTTAAACAGAATCTAGCATTGATGAGAAAATTACATGTTTCATTAGTGATCACAAAAGGAGATAACTGGTTCCTCTCGGTCCGCAATTGAGCTCAAAAGCTCATTATCCTGCAGCTCGTTTCCTTTAACTCCTTGTCAATAAACATTGTGCACATATGGTGCTTCTGCCTTCCCTTGACTGGCCTGAGAGAGAGAGAGAGAGAGAGAGAGGAAGAGTGAGTGAGAAGTTCTTTACTTAACCTGCACTTCAGAATAAATGTAGAAACAAATTGAGTGACAATATAGAAAAATAAAGGAAGCATTTAAGCCCCCTTTTACATAAACGGGCCTTGTAAAGAATCTTCCACCTGACTTTTATTGAGAAAGAGCCTGTTGCTTTCTTATTGGAAGTTCTACTTACATTCAACCACCTCGAAATGAGAAAGCTTTTGCAACTGCCCAATCTGCTGGCGGCAATTTGTCCCTAGACGTGCTGTGGTCTTTCTTAGAGGATTCTTAACACAAATCCCAAAGGGGCACCTGAAAACTCTTTATTAAATTAATGTGTTGGAAGAAATGTCCATCTGGATTCAGTTCCAAGTGGGAAGAAAGACACTGGAAACACGGAGACTGCTTGGAAAGATGGTTTAATGGGGGGCAGGGCAGGGGTGGGTTCTGGCAATCACTACTGCTGGTTCGTTCATGGGCGTGCCGCGCACCCATGCACAGTGTAATAAAAATTGTTCTGAGCATGCGCAGAAGCAAAAAACAAGAGGGTGACTATGGCAATGCCCGGAGAACCAGTTTGGGGGTGTGGCAGGTCTGGGTCGCTGCCGGTTCCAGTGACCCAGGCCGCCAAACCACTATACCCTCTGTTGGGCTTTGAACTTGCTTCCTGTTCCTGTGGCAAGAAATGTATCCTGATTTGTTGTCAGACTCACATAGGGCCATGCAGTGGTGGGATTCAAACACTTTAACAACCGGTTCTCTGCCCTAATGACCAGCTGGGTAGGCGGGGCTCAGTGGTCATGTGACTAGATGGATGTGGCCAATTCCACATCACTCACATCGATGGGCGCTTCGCCTTAACTGTTACAATGGAATAAGGGTTAACCGGAGAGGCAGTTTCTGTAAGCAGGGCAAAAAAGATTGGGCTAGAACCAATACCAGAATGTTTCCTTCCTGCCTTCCTTACAGGATTAGCTCTGTAAAGTGGGTGGGTGGGGAAACAAAAGGAGATTTTTTCCAACAATTGGTTCTCTGAATTGCTTAGAAAGTTAACAACCAATTCTCCCAAATAGGTGCGAACTAGGTGAATCCCACCACTGGGGTCATGCAGGGGTAACTTTTTAGGTTGTCTTGAGTCCCAGCTTGGTTGAATCTTGCTGGGTGCTGTTATCTTCTCAGATGTCATGTAATGAGATGGCTAAACCTATAATGTCCTGAGGGTGAGGGTCTTTTGAGTTTTAGATAGGTGGCCCAGCCTTTCTGGGGTTATTAACAAATGTGGGGGCTGTTTTCCAAGAACATATTTCTCCTTTTCTCATCCAGGGAGGTGTAATATTCTGCCTTTTTAAAATATTTCCTAGAATATGTCATTCTTCTAGGAGAGGGCTGCGTGCTAACTTTCTACAAATGAATTAAGACTAAACTTCATTTTTCCCAGTTTCCCGTTTTGTCTTCTTTGCCAATTGACTCTTAAATCCTCTGTTTTCTTGGGACTTGTAGAATTGCATTACAAGATGCCCAGCAGATTGTAGCCAGTAAAATGACTTTCTTCTACTCTTGTCAAGCGCTAATGCAATTTTGTTCTCTTTCCTCTCTGTCTGAATTATGGTGTGAATGACACCCCTCTGTGTTTTATTTTTTCAGGGAGCGAATTCTCAGGCAATCCTTACAGCCACCCTCAGTACACAACCTACAATGAGGCTTGGAGGTTCAGCAATCCTGCATTACTAAGTGAGTATTCCCTAAGGTTCTCTCTACCTTTTTTCATCCCTTTCTGTTGACCTACTTGTTTCTTTGCTTTCTTTTTCCTACTTATTTCTATCTTACTGGGGACTCTAAAACTTTTACCACCAACCCAAAAAACTGAAAATGAACTAACATTGGGCTTAACTCCTGTCATTGAATCCAGTATTCCCCTTTTCATCAAGATGTTTTATCTAAGCAAAGTGTTTACATTTACATTTTGCCCACATTTTGGAGGGGGGATGATGGTGGAGAGAGGTTAGTTGCTGTTTGTTCTGACCTAGGCTTCCCCAAAAAGCACAAAGCAGATTCCTGGTCCCAGCAAAACCCCTTTAATTAAATGAATGTGAATTCATTTCATTCACTTTCAGCAAAGGCCTGGTAAACAGTCTTTCAAAGGTGGAGTTATGACCACAGACCTTATCTAGCTTGGAAAGGTACCATGTATATATTTTCCAAATGAGGTGCTGTGCAAGGAAAGACTGGGCACAGAGTCTCTGAGATTCACAGACAGATCTTCACACTCCTGGAACAAACTAATGAACAAACAAATGAATTGTTTCCTGCAAAAGCCCCCTCCCCTTTTGCTCCTCTTTTATTTCCTATGGAAGGGGCCATTCACTGTCCACCTGTGGCTTTACTTCCAAGTCAACTCTGATTTCTGAGTTGTTCTTTTCTTCTGGCAGTTCTGCGCATGAGTGCACTGGGAATAGGCTCTAGCTGTTCCTCTGCCTCACTGCTGTCTAGCTCTGAAGAAAGCTGAGAACTGCCAGATGGCCTCGGCCACATCTCTGCTTGCGATGCAGGTCCCTTTCCTGAGCCTTCCCTAGCTTCCAGGACTGGCCCATGCTTCTCCCCAACATTTTCACTGTCTGACTCTGCTGCCAGCTCCACTGGCTGCTGGCAGGCCACAACACTGTTTCCTCTAATTTTAAATTAGAACAGGACATGCTGGAGCTGTCCTCTCTATTTCGGACAAGAGTCTATTCTGAATTCTTCTGAATTTGAGTTTCACACCAAGTTGAATAATACCCCTATAAAGTAATGGATACTGAGGGAAAATAATCCTATCTTCACCTGCATTGATTAAATCTTAGCTGATGTTAAATAAAACTGCTAACATTGAAATGCTTTTATATAAAGCCATTGAGCATTTGTAATATTTTTCTTTTAAAAAAGTACTAAAAAGCTGGAAAAAAACCATGTAGAGCAAACCATTAAAAAAATGTCAAGGAAGCTAGAATAACAGCGTCCTGTAAATGGAAAACATTTGGCCGATTTGTTTAAATACATACCCAAACAAAACAACAACAACATATAGACACAGTTCACTATTTCTAACCTCAAAGTGGCCATCCTAAAGAAATATTTCATCTCAAAGCAATGAGATCCAACTTTATTTCTCCTGGATAGCAATAGCATCAAGACTTATATACTGCTTCATAGTGCTTTTGCAGTCCTCTCTAAGCTGTTTACAGAGTCAGCAAATTGCCCCCAACAATCTGGGTCCTCATTTTACCCACCTCAGAAGGTTGGGAGGCTGAGTCAATCTTGAGCCTGGTGAGGTTTGAACTGCCGAACTGCAGCTAGCAGTCAGCTGAAGTAGCCTGCAGTACTGCACTCTAACCACTGCACCATCTTGACTCTGATTAAACAGAGATCAGGATATCTCATATAACACTGCATGTAATAACTAGTTCATTGGTGCAAAAATGTCACATCTAACGACTGTTGATTATAGTCCATCCTAACCACCCCATCGACTTTTTTACCATTTCCCCCCCACACCCTTCTTTCATTTTTTAAGATATCACAAAACCCATTCTTGTTTTTGCTGCAAGAATCTACAAAGCTATCCTTCTGGGATATATTAGCAAATTCTTTATTTCCCAGTTCGCCCATCTTTAAAACATTAATGTTAATGAGCTTCTCCACAGTGAAGAGGAGGTTGAGCTTGATAGTTTAAATGACCACTTCCAACTTAGTGCATTAACATAATGGATTAAGGATTACATATTTCTGAGTGGGAGCTGCCCAGATTTAAATTGAGCAATTGTATATGTTTTGAATAGATAAATATTTCTTAAAATTGATAATATGGAATTTTTATCAATCTTATTTCTGTAGTAATTGCTAATGCATGGCCATTATGTGTACACCCAAGCTTATAAAGCACAAGGCATACTGTATTTCCCCCAAAATAAGACAGGGTCTTATTTTCTTTTGACCCCTCAAATAAGTGCTTGGCCTTATTTTTGGGGAGGGAGGTCTTATTATTTTTGAGGTGCAGGAGTCCCCTTAACCACAACCCGCATCCCATGGATCAACTGATCCAGAGAGGGTCAGAAGTTCTGTCTCAGTTTCTGCCACACTCATGCCAATATTTTACGGAGGGCTTATTTTAGCGCATGCACTCAAAAGCCTGATTGCGCTTATTATCCAGGGAGGACTTATTTTCAGGGAAATAGGGTAGATCTCTTGAAAATTATTGGGAATGTGTACACCTACTAATAAAATATGTGTTATATGGTCTGCTATTGCATTTAGTAATAATCTTGCTAGTTTATATGTGTAGTCTTGTGTATTGTGTGCCTTATTTTATTTAAAAACCTAAAGCTTCCTAAAATCCAGTTCTTAGGATCAGCTACCAAAGTTCTTTGAATAATTCTTGACTCTTACACATTTATTGTTACACATCTTACACTTTATTCATAGATACCTTCAGCTCAAGCAACAATTTTATTGCCGCTTTTTAAAACTTGACTTTCAGATCTGTTCTAAGCCTGATTTTGCTAAATATTTAATACACAGAGAGAGTCAGTTCTGCACAGATCTGGTGGTTTTGTTTTATATAAAAAAGTACTTTAGTACCTCATGTACTTCCTCAGAATGGAAAGTATTCCAAATAATGAAGATGCTTATATTTCTTGCATAGTTTTGCTAAGGTGGACATTTCTGCTATTGGAATTAGAAAGAGTCTAGTATTGTTAGATTCCCTCCTTCCTTTGCAAGCTTCTACATTTCTTCATGAGGACTGGGTATCATCCAGAATGGTTTTGGAGATTTCCATGGAAATGAGAAGAATCAACAAAAATGTTCCATTTTTTATATTTACTCACTTTTTAAGATCACCCACAATAATGACTCTTGCAGAGGGCTGACAAAGTAAAAAGAAATTTCCAGTATTAAAAAAAAAAAACCAGCCAAGCTGGCAAGAATAAATTAGATGTATTCAATTGTTATGGGTAATCAATAGGACCACAGATGAATCTAAGTAGGGCTGCCAAGTTCTTGTTTTCCTCTTCTTCTGTGTGGAATGCCTTGAATAGAGCTGTGGTGGCGCAGTGGTTAGAGTACAGTACTGCAGGCTACTTCTGTGACTGCCGGCTGCCTGCAATTTGGCAGTTCGAATCTCACCAGTCTCAAGGTTGACTCAGCTTTCCATCCTTTACTGAGGTCGGTAAAATGAGGAGCCAAATCATTGGGGGCAATATTCAGCCTCTGCAAGCTGCTTAGAGAGGGCTGTAAAAACATTGTGAAGTGATCTAGAACTGCTATGGCTATTGCTAATAGGACTCTGATAACAAGCACTAGATAATCCAAGTAATTTAGCTTCCCATGCATGATATAATACACATATACTATGCGTGTTGTTTCCTTATTTTACACCTAGGCCAGTGATGGCGAATCTTTTTTGCCTTGGGTGCCAAAATCATGCACGCTCATGTGCCCACCCCCATAATTTAATGCCCCCACACACATCATTCCCCCTGCGCATGCATGTGTGACACCCCCCCAGCTGCCCCATGCAAGCACGCATGGCTTTCCTGGAGTCTGGAGTGGGGAAAACAGCCTCCCCCACCTCACGGAGGCTCTCCAGAGGCCTGAAACGGCCCATTTTCTGACTTCCAGTGGGTTCATTTTTTGCCCTCCCCCAAGCTCCAGAAGCTTTCTAGGAGCCTGGGGAGGGCAAAAAATGGCCCATCATGCAAACCAGGAATCTGTTCCCGAACCTCCAGTTTGTGTGTTGGGAAGTTTTTTGCCCTCTGGAGGTTTTAGGGAAGCCTCTGGAGGGTGAAAAACAGCTGAAAATCAAGGCCGAAAATCAGCTGGCCAGCGCACACATATGCACTGGAGCTGACAGGGTAACACCTGACGTGCCCTCAGAAATGGCTCCGCATAGGTGCCATAGGTTCACCATCCGTAGGCCATAAAAGAATCCTCATTTCCAGATTTCTATTTTAATATGCTTTCTTTCTTTCTTTTCTTCCTTTCTTTTTTTCTTATTTTATTTTACTGTATGTCCTTTCAATCAGTCCATTCTTCTCCTGTGTTAACTTTCAGGTTCCCCTTATTATTATAGTGCCACATCCCGGGGCTCCGCACCTCCCACTGCTGCCGCTGCCTATGACCGCCACTAACTACCATGGAAACCACATGAAACTGCAGGGTGACAGCCTAGGCCTCCATATCGTCCCTGTCTGATGGACATTCTGCGCCACCTGGAAGAAAATGGCATCCCTCCCCTCCACCTTCTATCCATCAGTATTCTTTCAGATGGCAGAATTTACTGACACCCCAAGACTGAAAATGTCATATATCCCTTGCAAACTAGCCAAGCTACTCCACTGGGTAATGGCAAAACCAAGTTTGTGGCCAGTGGTTCTGCTGCCTTCTGTTGCTAACGCCACTGCAATATTTCAGACTCCACCTTGGTGAATTCTTCAATTTCTTCCATGTGAGTCTTCTCTAACTGTAAGAAGAATGCAGAGTGATTATGGGCAGTCAGTAGCAGAGGAGAAGGCTACTTATAATTCATTGCCCCCCCCCTTAAAAATAATCGTCTATGAATAAAGAACTCGGAATGATCAACAGTCAAATTTCCAGAAGCATGAGGGAAACACGGGGCTCGGCCTAACGAAGGGGGAAAAGACTGCGCGTCATCGGCTGTATTTCACAAACATTTCCTTGTGTGGTACCTTCCCTCTCATTCCTATCTAGGTTGGTTGAAGTAATTAGGTCTTGCTTTCTTCTCATTTGAAGATTGACCATTTCCATCCTATTTGTCAAAACCTTTACAAAGCGGAAGGTGAACAAGCAATCACCCCATAAATCATGTAGAATCAAGTCCAAAATAAGGATGGCGAGATGTCAACCAACCATCGAAATGAAGAACTATACAAGTGGATATATAAATATAACTGCTTTTAATGCTTTGTCCTGAAAGTCTATTCAATGGAGGAGGAAAATAAATAATACCCCAGTTTTCTGAAAAAGTAAAGTCATGATAGAGTAAGCTGAAATACCACCCCAACTTCAATGATAGTCACATTTTCCTGGGTTTCATTCTTTTCCTTTTATGCACGTAGGAATATCCATGTATGGCAGAGAGACGAGTGAGTACATTTTGTGTGCAGCCATTCTGCACAATATACAAATTTGGCAACAATTCAGAAAAAGAAATGAAAATCCATTCTTGATATGTAATGTGTGTTTGATTAGTTGCCAGCCAAAATGTATTGCTTTTTCCTGGGGAATTTCATAGCTTGGGCAACTGACAACAAATCCAAATAATTCCATTTAGAACAGAGATGATTATTTTTGTTCTCTACCTTTCAGTTTCTGCCATTCCTAGAGAAAACATCAGGATGGAATAAAAGTATGAGAAATGACATATTGCAAAAGAAATGTTGAAATGCAGAAAAAAATTAGATTTCACTTCCAGAATGTTATGCCTTCTTCTTATTGACAGTAACAAAAGAAAGGATACATACCAGCAGCATGTTGACAATTTGGTCGCCACTTGATTTGAGAATGGGCAGATAAGTGATTGTGCCATTGCCAATTCATGCCAAATCTAAAATTTCAAGCTCATTTTCAAATTGCCATCTAATGCCACAGACAATATATAGTTATATAAAAATCACACACAAAGCCTATCATCCATCTCAGGGGTGTCAAATTTGGTTTCATTGAGGGCCGCATCAGGGTTGTGTCTGACTTTGGGGGGGGCACAGTGGGCATGGTCAGGGTGGGCGTGGCCAGCTCGATGTCATTCGTGTCAGGCACCTGTGGTGGCCCAAGCACTCTGCCACGGGAAATGGGCTCCTGAGCTTCGTTTTTGGCTGTGGTGGCCTCCTGCAACCCTCTGCCAGCAAAAACAGAGCTCGGGAGGGCTGTACACAGCCCTCCCAATCTCCATTTTCACTGGCAGAGGTACTGCAGGCCGGTCCTTCACTGTTTCCAGAGCACCCCCAAGAGCCAGAACTAAGCACCCCGTGGGCCAGATCTGGCCCCCGGGCCTTGAGTTTGACACCCCTGACCTATCTTGATCAATCTTATTACTATCTTGTTTTAGGGTTGTTGTTGTTTTTTTGCTATGCCACAATTCTCTCTCTCGCCAATTGTTCAAGCCTGCTACTCTGTGTGAAATAATTTGAAGATTCCCCACCTCCCATTGACCATACGTTTTCTGTTTCCTTGTGGTTGCCCAAATCTTTTGGGGGCTTCGCTTGGGCCCATTGCATCTCAAATGCTAATATCATGGCCTTTCCTTTGGCTCTGCTTTCTTGACTTCCTTCCCTTTTATTGAAATAAAAAGTTATAAGATACATAATAAAAGAAATTTTAAAACTCGGATTTGTGAAAACTTGAATACGTCGAGTAGGGCCTTGTCCTCAGAGAAGGGAAAAGAACAACCTACTCCCCTTTTACCAGAGTGAGAATTATGGAGAAATTCCTTCCCATCCACAAAACTGATAGCATAGGATGCCTCCTATAGCAAAAGGCTTCATTTCCAAAGCCTTATGTGTTCTAATTCTAATGTAATTCTCGCTTAAGCGAATGGCATGCAAACGAAGTGGACCTTTTCATCATAACTATCTTACCTCTTCTTGCCATAACAATATCCCATTATTAAACTACCCTTTATGCAAATTTCCTGTCATAATGTAAGAATGCTGTAAATCATCTAAAAACATGGAACATTATGCATGATCATGGTGGATTTTGGACTTATTAAAATCTAGCATTTCCTTCAGCGAGTTAGTGAAATCTTTCAATATAATCCAGTCTAGGATGTCCTAATCTATACAGGGAAGTGGGAAGAAGAGGTCATCTTTGTCAAGATCCTTCTTCCCTGCATTCTTGAGCACTATCTCCCACAACATTGAAAAATATGTTTCCCTCCTGAGCAGAGAGAGAGAAGAATTATTACTTCTCTTTTCTGCAAGTAGAGATTTTCTGCCAGATCTGGAGAGGAAAGGAGATATAATTTACCTAAATGATTGTAGGGAACACAAGATGCTCATGTGTACTGTATTTTTCAGAGTATAAGACACACATTTCCCCCCAAAAAAGAGTGAAAATTTGGGTGCATCTTATACACCAAATGTAGCCCCACCCACCTCCACCAGAGGCCAAAAATGCAAGGCATGGAGTCAGTGATGGTCTGTGGCAATCCCTGCAACCTGGAACAGCTGATTGGGGGTCTTCCAGCAGTCCTAGCCACCCCTCAATCAACTCTGCTGAATCAGGCTGCAATAAGTACTGAAGATGACCTGGCTGGTCAGAGTTTGCAGCAGCAATCACATTCAGAAAGCACACACAAGTAACTGATTCAGCAGGATTCCAAATAATGATAGTATACAATACATACCAAACTCAGGTTTTCCAAGGTAGCAGTAAATACAAGCAGAACACAAGCAGTTTCACTTTCAGTTCTCAGCTAAGCCAGGCTCCTTCCCGTCTCCTTGTTGTTCACACAGCAAATTTCAGAGTCCAAATAGCCCTCATTGGCTGACTTAGTTGCTATGCCTATTCATTGACTGACCTTGTTACCATGTGTCAGCTGAATACCATGGATGCTGGTAGGCAGAGGCAGAATTATTTTTCTTATTTTTCTCCCCAAAAACTAAAGTGCGTCTTATACTCTGGAGTGTGTTATACTCCGAAAAATATGGTATCTTATTTATATCTAATGTTCAACCCTCTGAAGGGAAGCAAGGCCTTCTCATGAGGATCTTTTGAGGCAAGAGAGGGGAGCAAGTGTTCATAGAGAACTAAGTATACTTGCTGCCTCCCATAAATTTAATAAATTTAATAAAATAAAATAAAATTTAATAAAATTTAATAAAATAAAAATTTGGTACATCTTGACTTCACCAGGAGGCACTTGATACACTTTCAGGCAAACTTAAGCAGGAGGCTTTGCAAATCAACTAATTTGTCACTATTGGGTTATAGGAAATGGTTGTATTTTTCTTTATAGAGCCTTTCCATGAGACTATTTACTCATGACCATTGCCATGAGCCAAAAACTCAGTTATTCTCCATAATACCATTGAAATGTGTTGATATTATTGGATCACAAAAATCATCTACATTTTAGGCTGTGTTTTTTTTAAATCAATAAAAGATTTTTTATTGATAGCCCCAAATTAAAAGATCTGGAAATGCACTTATTCTTTTATACCTTCTATAGCCTGCTAAAGATTTGCAATCCAAAATCATTTCAATGACACCTTTAACTATCTTATCCCAAATTAATTTTAAGATTAAGGGCAACACAAACCAATTATCATTAACACAGAGAGTTAAAAATCTGGTTATTGTAATATTTAAAATTGTCCACGCAATAGCATTAAATATGGATCCCCAAACAATTGGGAATAGCTATTTGGGCCATTCTGAAAACTAATTAGGTTCCATCATATCCCTGAAGATCATTTGTGTATTCCCTCAACTTGTTATGCCAAAATGGAAAAATAATCTCATCTTTTGAAAAACCTCCGACCCAGGAAATCATTAGGGAAAGAGTAACAAAATAATCTGATCTGATACTCGTATTTTTTTAAAAAAAATAACAGTGGTAGAAAAAAGGTGAATGTGTCATTGTTCCTAACCTTTGGCTTAACTTCAGGCCATTGCCACAGATAACATTACACAAACTTTGATTTGGTCTGGCAGCCTCACTAGAAGTGTAAGTTGAATTTGGAACATCCTATTCAAAGGCCCAGGCTGCGCCTTGGTCTATCTTCCAGCTCTTTTCAAGAGCCGCCTGCGAATGTGTGCATAACATTTGCCAAAGAATTTCTATGTTGGACCCTTGGTTGTTTTGAATTCCATTTCAAGATTGCATTGTAAAGCAGACTTACAGTTACAATTAGAAAATGAAATGGGGATTTATGTGATGATATTATTCATACAGATTCCATTGGAGTGGACTATTCAGGAAGCACATAAAAAAAAATCTATCAATTATTTAATATTTTATTATTTGTCGGGGGGGAACGGAATTACTGCTTTGTAGAAAGATGATGTGTGTAATGTGAAGGCAATTCCTCTTGTATATAAGCCCATTCTACATCTTTATCATGCTAGTGGTTGAAACTGGCTCATTCTCATCATGTAAATAAGGAATGCATTGTCTGTACTGCTTGAATCTCATTGTGCTCACTGACAACAAAAACCCAGTGTTCAATAAAGCACAGCAGAAATTCAGAATCTGTGGGGACAACCCAACCTGTTAAGGCCTTTTGCCCATGGGTGAAATTCAGCAGGTTCTGACAGGTTCTGGAGAACCAGTAGTGGAAATTTTGAGTAGTTCGGAGAACCGGCAAATACCACCTCTGGCTGGCCTCAAAGTGGGATGGAAATGGAAATTTTGCAATATCCTTCCCCCAGGAGTGGGGAGGGAATGGGGATTTTGCAGTATCCTTCCCTTCCACGTCCACCAAGCCACGCCCACAGAATTGGTAGTAAAAAAAAAAATGAATTTCACTACTGCTTTTGCCCCAAAACATCCAACATCTCCCAAAAGATGTTTGTCACTTCATCTTGTTAAGATAATACAAATATGAATCATGCAGGGAATAGAAAAACTGGGGGAAATTGAACAGAAAAAACAATTCTATGCAAAAGGAAAAGATGAAGATTTGGGTATCTTTTGCCTCTGTCCATACATGCTGATTCTTCTGCTTTTGCTGCTATAATGTTTCTTTCTTTGTTCATTGCTGTTTTGTTTTTTTCATTGCTTTGGCTCCCCAAATCTGCAGGGTGTGGTTCAGGGATGGATTTTTTTGCTTTGACTTTCTTTGGGCAAGGTAGGACACACACACACCCTTTTCCTCCCCCCCTCCCCGCCTCCAACTGTACAATAGGACTGGGAATTAAAACATGCAGAAATCCAAGAAATCCACAGAAATTTGCAGAATATCCTAATTCTTTCTTGTTCATACTGGCTACCTATTTCAATACCTTTCCTGAGAAATCCTGATAAAGTTTTGTTGCTATTACTAATACTACAAAAACTCTGTTTTCCTTCACTCGATAACTTGTCACTTTATTTGTTCCTTTCTTCTCCTAGCAGCTTCTTTTATGTTTCCTTCTAAAAAAAATAATTTGTTGCTAAAGTTCTATAATTCATCTAAACCAGGGGTGTCAACCTCGCAGCCAGATGCATCACGTGCTGGCTTCGCCCCCACCCAGTTTAGCGAAGAGGGGAAAGTCCTGATATGTCACATAATGCTGGCCAGAGGTGGTATTCAGCAGGTTCTCACCAGTTCTGAAGAACCGGTAGCGGAAATTTGAGTAGTTCGGAGAACCGGTAAATACCACCTCTGTATGGCCCCACTCCCATCTATTCTCTGTCTCCTGAGTCCCAGCTGATTGGGAGGGAATGGGGATTTTACAGTATCCTTCCCCTGCCATGCTCCCCAAGCAACGCCCCCAAGCCACACCTACAGGACTGGCAGTAAAAATGTTTGAATCCCACTACTGCCGCCGCCGTGAAAACACGAGTTTGACACTCCTGATCTAAACAAGCAAAAGGCTACATTTACTTTTTCAGGAAAAGTAACTATAGCCCCACAAATCCATACCAATGGTAAGGTTCAGAAAGAACAGGATTTGTTTCCTTAATCATGTCTCTTTTAGCTGGTATATCTTTAAGGCTTGGTAACGAAAAGAAAACATATAGCAAAAACATTTTTTATGACAAGATCCATTGTGAACTGTAAAATTCTTTCAAAGTAACATATTTAATAATCCTGAGCCTTAGGTTGAGGCAGTACTGTTGCACGTTTTGGTCACCATGCTTACAGTAGTAAAAATCAAAATGCAGCTAAGAAAGATTTCAAACTAATCACAAACTAAATGAAGTTATTAAATAGCCAAAAAATGACAAAAAGCCTTTTCTTCAGTCTTCCTTTTGAAAACATTTTCCCCCTCTATTGAACACTCTAATATAGCAATACCACCCTAACACCCCTTTCTCCAAATTCTGAAAACAGGAGGAGGAAAATCAAATGTGAATTACATCACAGATTAAAAGCAACCTACATTGAGATTTTCATAAAGTTTCCATAAACTTCAGAGGACAATGCTGAAGCTTATAAAAATACTTGATCTTGTCCACTTCTATCAAAAAAGGAATATAGCTTATTTTTCCCTTTGTTTCATGCTTTATTTTTCTTTTGTTTGATTTTTAACACATTCACCTAAAAAATGTTTGGGATAAGAAATTGTTAGATAGAATGAAAACTATAATCCATTATATTCCAAATCCTGGTCATTATCAATCAATTAATATCAGGGATTCAATGAAATGTAAAATTCTGTCCCTCGGAATTTTATATACAATTGTATATAAAACAAACAAACTACAAACAAAGAGACACTGAGCTTGTCAATCAGAAAGGTCAGCAGTTCGATGGTTCAAATCCTTAGCACCACATAACGGAGTGAGCTCCCATTACTTGTCCCAGTTTCTGCCAACTTAGCAGTTTGAAAGCATGTAAAAAATGCAAGTAGAAAAATAGGGACCACCTTTGGTGGGAAGGTAACAGCGTTCTGCACACCTTCAGCATTTAGTCATGCCGGCCACATGTCCATGGCAATGTCTTCAAACAGTGCTGGCTCTTCAGCTTTGAAATGGAGATGAGCACCGCCCCCTAGAGTTGGGAATGACAAGCACATATGTGCAAAGGCAACCTTTACCTTAGCCCATCAAACCTTTGCCAAAAAATTGTAAGTCTAATTCAAAAGGCATACGTGATACGGTATGGGTAGGTTTGTTTATGTCTTCAAGTCAGTGTTGACTTCTCTCATTAGCAAGAATTTCAGAAATGGATTGCCCTTGCCTCCTTCTTCTTGGGGTTGAGCAGGGGAAACTAATCCAAAATCACCCAAGTTTGGGCTTCATACCCAAACTCACAACCTGTGATGTTTTAGATGTTTTAATGGTCTGAAGATATCTGAAAAGATACTTTGTGTGTATTGCAGGAGAACATTTCAGCAAGAGGGAACAATACAGGAAGGTATTATCTGTCCAAAGTTAGGAAATGCAAAGAAGAGAAAACACAGGGTTAAAGATAAGAAATTGCAAGATGGCTACTGACCTTGGGCAGGGTTAATCTGACAAAGTTTAGGATTAGGACAATGTGTAAATACTGGAATTATTGTACGTCTGATTTGGTTTTAAAGGAATGTATAGTTTTCATCCAAGATATTTATGCCAGCATGAGCATCTTCATGATATTTTCTGCATTACAAGCCTAAAGGTTGAGAAACATGTCCACCTACAATTTTCTAGTAAATTTTATATTTGAGCTGACTGGTTTGCTTAATCCTAATCCAGCAGTTTTCCATGCTTATTGTTAGCTACAATTAAAGTTTATTTAACTTTATATTTCTTGCTCATTGGTAAATATATGTGAATTTTTAACATTTAGGACTAGATAATTTTCTAAAACTTTTCTAAAACTCTTATCTTTGGCCACATATTGAGAAGGAAGCACTCACTGGAGAAGGGTCTAACACTGGGAAAGATTGAAGGCAAAAGAAGAATGGGACAACAGAGAATGAGGTGGCTGGATGGAGTCACTGAAGCAGTTGGTGTGATCTTAAATGGACTCCGGAGGATGGTAGAGGGCAGGGAGGCCTGGAGGAACATTGTCCATGGGGTCGCGATGGGGCGGACATGATTTTGCAACTAACAACAACAAATTTTCTAAAAACAGAATACATCATTATTAAAATCTGTTTTAAAATATACTCAGTCCTTAAGTCTGAATATTGCAGGGGTATAAGGAAGGCATCCAAACTTTGGAATTCATTATAAAAAATATAACCCCACTGCCTGCCAGCTCAGACATAGTTTGCACTTTTCAGCGCATGGTTCTGATTAGCAGAGAAGAATATAGCAGTGATGCTTCAGGGCTTAAAGGTAACAAGCAGGAAACTGACTTTCATTCAAAAGCTTAATAGTAGCTTTTGAATAAAAAAAACCATTCTGAGTGAAATATACTAAAACAGACTCAAATATTCATTCAAAAGGAGCCATTAATCTATGATTGCTGCCACTTAAAGAAGTTTATAACTTTTCTGCTCTTGAGGGACACATATAAATCAGTACATATTCTGAGATGTAAACAATTAGTAGTAGCAGTATTATGCACTAAGCCCTATCTAACAAAGGGCCATCTATCTTCTATTTTTCAAAAGAACAAAAGAGAACTCACCATTACATGTGGCAGCATGTTCCATTGCTTTGCATGTCATACCATTAGAAAATTCTGCCTAAAATATGAACTGAATCTCCTTCTTAGTAATTTAACTTATTGGTTTTGGTCCTGCCTTCTGAAGAATACAAAATAACATTTTATATTTTCTATGGGACAATGCTTCAGTTAAAATAGTTGGACTCCCTTACAGAGTAACTAAATTAGTGGACCAGCGAAATGCAGTGGGCATACTTGGATTTCAGTAAAGCATTTGATAAAGTAGACCACAATCTACTGCTTGGTAAGTTTTTTTTTTTAAAAATGGGTTAGGCAGCATCGCCACCAGATGGATTTGTAACTGGCTAACAAATTGCATTCAATGAGTAGTCCTTAATAAAACTTGACCTACATGGAAGGAAGTATGCAGTGGGGTCCCCCAAAGTTCTGATTTAGGCACAGCATTCTTCAATATTTTCATAAAAGATTTAGATGAGGGAATAGAAGGGAAACTCATCAAATTTGTCAACAACACTAAACTGGCAAGAATACCCAACACCATAGAAGATAGGCGGAAAATCCAGATGGATCTTGACAGACATGAACACTGGGCCCTAATAACAAAATGAAATTCAACGCAGAGAAAAGTAAGGTTTTACACTTAGGCAAAAAAAACAAAATAAAGCCCAAATATATGCCTACAGATTAGGTGAAACTTGAGTCAATGCCAGTAACAGAGAGTGATCTTGGAGTCCTAGTGGACAATCATTTAAATATGAGTCAGTGGTGTACAGCAGCAGTCAAAAATGCCTATAAAATCCTAGGTTGCATTATCAGAGAGATAGAATCAAGATTACATGAAGTATTCAATGACCCCAAGGGAAATGGAGGAGCTCAGGAACTTTGTGGACAAAAATCTAGCTAGTGCTTCCTCCAATTGGCAAAATCCAGGATGGCAGCCTGGGTGCTCTTCAAAGAAAAGGATTGTTTGAGATTAAGCATGGATTATCAAGGGATTAATGGGTGTGCATGGAAAATAGATGCCTCCTCCCATTTATGAAAGACATACCAGGGTACCTGGCCAAGGAGAGGGTATTCACCAAATGGGACTTGAGAGAAGCATACTTCCAAGTGAAAGTTAAGGAGGAGGATGAATGGAAAACAGCTTTCAATTGCCCCTTAGGGTGTTACCAGTTCTGGCTGATGCCTTTTGGGCTGCAGAGAGCACCTGCAATGTTCATGCAGCTGATAAATGAAGTGCTGCATGAGCACCAGTATAAGGGGGTGTTGGTGTACCTAGATGACATCCTCATTTTTCTGAAATGATGGAAGTTCATATAAAGTTAGTGCAGGAAGTGCCAAGGAAGCTATTGGAAGCCAAACTCTATGCCAAACTATCCAAATGCAACTTCTACAAAACCAGTCTGGATTACTTGCATGTCCAGTGAGGGAGTTGAGATGGACCCTCGAAAGATGAAAGCTCCCTGGACAAAAAGCCAACTGCAGAGCTTCTTGGGTTTTGCCAACTTTTACCGCCAATTCATCCCCTAATTAAAAGTAAAAGTTTTCCCCTTTCCCAAACAATAAGTCACATGGTCCAATCAAGGTGTTGTCCAGTTTCTAGGAAGCTTCACTTCTCCTCTCTTCAGCCACCTGTGGGAATGTCCTTGGTTCTCAGGGAAACTATTTTGTTTTGGCTACAAGATCCCAGCTATCTCTATTTTCCCCTCCCTATCTCTCAGCACCATTGTGGCAACATTGAAGCTTCCAAAATGGCCTCAGTCAGGCCAGCTTCAAATATTAGAGAGATACTCTTGTATCCAAGAGTATCTGTCATGATTTACATGCATCCAGATCGAGTATGGAAAACATAACACCCTCCCATTGGCAAGTAGGTGGCATTGTTAAATGCCTTGGTTCTGAGCTTTCCACCCCCTCATCCATTACCAAGAAGGCCTACATAATGCATATTGTAGCCAGGAGGAACATGAAAGATGTTAAGGAATTTGCTACACTTTTCTATTATTCACCTCCTTGGCTCAGTGTGGTTTCTGGGTAGTTTACTGCTGCCAACCCCCTAATTTTGGAGAGAGGCACCTTGACTGGCTCCTTCCCCTGAATATCAGCATGTGGGGTGGCTCACAGTTAGTGAAATAAGATCAGTAATGATGATATTGAAGAATAATGCCTCTTTATAATATTACTTCTTAGCCTATGCTTCTGTGCAGCTTCAGATTTACAGGCAGAGAAAACTACCTACTCCCTCCCTCCTTTTTCCCTCAGGAATTGCAAATAAAAGAAGAAAGTATACATTATACATATGACCACTCATTTAGCAAATGTTCAAAGTTACAGCAGTACTAAAAAAAAATGATTTCCAACTAGATCTTTGCACTTACAACTGTTGCAGCATCACGTAATTCCAGTGGTGGGATTCAACTGGTGTAATAACCAGTTCACTGAGCAGACACAGTGAGTTTGAAAACTTACCTTCTATTGCAGCCCCGGTGCAAAACAGCTGAGTCGCAGCAATCCGCTCTGCCGTGCTATCAGCTGGGCTTCAAAAAAGGGAATAGAGGTCAGTATAGTGCAGGGGCAGGCAGATGGGCCCAGCGGGAAGTGCAGGGGCAGGTGGATGGGCCCAGCGGGAAGCTCTTTTACAGGGTTGTGCAGAGGAATTTGGATGTTATCTGCAGGATAAAATCACTCAGATCCAGGGGGAATTAGCCTCCAACTGGGTTAGTCCTGGCGGGATGACAGAGACAGGTCTTGAGACCGTTATTTGGGCTGAGTTTGATCCTGTGACCCCTGATGGCATGGACAGGATACTGGGGCAGCTGAATGCCACCACTTGTTTATTGGACCCGTGTCTCTCCTGGCTTGTACTGGCCTCCCGGGAGGTTACACGAGACTGGCTCCAGGGGATTGTCAACACTTCTTTGAGTGAGGGGTCCTTGCCAACCATCCTGAAAGAGGCGGTGGTGAGGCTCCTCCTCAAGAAGTCATCCCTGGACACAGCTGTTTTATCCAACTATCGTCCGGTCTCCAACCTTCGCTTTTTGGCGAAGGTTGTCGAGAGTGTGGTGGCACGACAGTTCCCCCAGCACCTGGAGGAAACTGGCTATCTAGACTTGTGCCAGTCCAGCTTCTGACCTGGGTACAGCACGGAGACGGCATTGGTTGTGTTGGTAGAGTCGAGTCCCTTCGGGGAGAGTCCCTTCAGGGAGAGAGAGCGGGTTATAAATTAAAATTATTATTATTATGATGATGATCTCTGGAGGGCCTGGGATAGATGTTGTTCCTCTATCCTGGTCCTGTTAGACCTCTCAGCGGCTTTCGATACCATCGACCATGGTATCCTATTGCACCGGTTGGGGGGGTTGGGGTTGGGAGGCACCATTCTGCGGTGGTTCTCCTCCTACCTCTCCGACCAGTCGCAATTCATGTTGGCAGGGGGGCAGAGGTCGACGTCGAGGCCCCTTAGATGTATGGTGCCTCAGGGGTCGGTCCTCTTGCCCCTCCTGTTCAACATCTACATGAAGCATGAGATCATCCGTGGTTTTGGGGTAGAGTTCCATCTGTACGCTGATGACACCCAGCTGTACATCTCTACCCCTAACCACCCCAACGATGCCGCCGACGTGATGTCCTGATGCTTGGAAGCCGTGCGAGTCTGGATGGGGAGGAACGGGCTCCGACTCAACCCATCCAAGACCGAGTGGCTGTGGTTTCCGGCGCCACGACATAGCCAGTTAGTCCCATCTCTGGCTATCGGGGGCGAGTTACTAGCCCCCACAGAAAGGACCCGCAACTTGGGTGTCCTCCTGGACTCTCAGTTGTCCTTAGATGACCACCTGACAGCCATAGCCAGGGGGGCCTTCTATCAGGTTAACCTGATACGCCAGCTGCGCCCCTTTCTGGATCGTGACGCCCTACACACAGTCACTCAAGCTCTCATCATCTCCCACCTGGACTACTGTAATGCTTTCTACATGGGGCTCCCCTTGAGATGCACCCAGAGGCTCCAGTTAGTGCAGAATGTGGCCGCGCGGGGGATTTTGGGAGCCTCAAAATACTCCCACATAACACCTCTCCTGCCTGTGCCCTTCCGGGTGCGTTTCAAGGTCTTAGTGACCATCTTTAAGGCGCTCCATGGCAGCGGATCTGGCTACTTACAGGACCGTCTACTACCACATACCTCCATTCGACCTGTCCAGTCCCACAGAGAGGGCCTCCTTAGGGTGCCGTCCGCCGGACAATGCTGGCTGGTGACTCCCAGGGGAAGAGCCTTCTCTGTGGCATGCCCCGCCCTCTGGAACGACCTCCCTCCAGATCTCCACACAATCACAGACCTTCGCTCTTCCATCAGACATTAAACATTTACTTAAAATTACTTAAAAGCATAGCTGGTACAGCTATTACTATTTTAAGTGGGTTTTAATTAACGTTTTTAGCACGGGCCTAATCGTATTTAATCTCAATTTTAACTACTTGATTGTATGTATTTTTATATTTTATATTTTATAGCTCCTGTGCACCGCCCTGAGTCCCATGTTGGGAGATAGGGCGGTATAGAAATGAAGTTAAAGTTAAAGTTAAAGCTGATTGTCAGAGCAAACCAGTTTGCTCCCAGCTGATGATCAGAGCTACCGGTTCACCTGAACCAGTCTGATCCGGTAGAATCCCACCCCTGCCTAAGACACATGATCAAACTTCAACTGCTTGGCAACCAGTATATATTTACAACAGTTGCAATGACCTGAAGTTGTGTGATCACCATTTGCAACCTTCCCAAACAGCTTCTGACAAGAAAAGTCAATGGGGAAGCTGGATTTGCTTAATGATCATGTGATTCATTTAACGAAGGTTGTAAACTTGGGCATGCCTCACTTAACAATCACCTCACTTAGTGATGAAAGTTCTGGTCTCAATTGCGATCCTAAGTCAAAGATTACCTGTACTGTACTTAAAAAAAAATATTTTATTAAAATAGCAAAAAGGAAACTTACTTTCAGGTTTTGGTATTCTAATGGCAAAAGCAATTACAAGCAAATGAAAGTATGTTGGAATACATGTTGTTGGAAGAAATATCTATCTGGGTTCAGTTCCAAGTGGGGAGAAAGAGACTGGAAACATGGAGGCTGATTGGAAAGATGGTTTATTGATGAACAGGACCACATGAGTTTGAAGTCCTGGTGCAGCTGAACACATGGAATGGAGAGTAAGGGTTATTTATACTCTCTCTTAGTCCTTGCCCTTGAGCTTCCTGTTCCTGTGGCAACAGCATGTATTCTATTGACTGTAGTCAGACTCCTATGTGGATTCATGTTTGTCTGAATCATGTTTGGTGGAACCTTGGGCTGATGTAATGTCCCCAGGTGATTTTGCAATGCAGTGAGCCTTGCTATTAGATGGGTAGAGGACTAACTCTCCTGAGGAGTCATGTTTTAATCCCATCACCCTGGAGCTGGAGGACTCTTGTCTTGTAAATGGGTTGGCCCAGTCTTAATGTGCACCAAATATCTTCTGGGGGCAGGGAGCTGCTTTGTCTTTAAAAACATGTTTCTCCTTTTCTCATCCAGAGAAATATAATAGTCTACCTTTTTAATATTTCCTAGGATATTTCATTCTTCTAGGAGGTGGGTAGGTGCTAACTTTCTACAATGTTTTCATGTCTTTTGTGCAACAACTACAGCCAGCCAGTAGATGGCAGTGTTTATAAGTTTGCATCTATGGTATATACTCCATGTCTTTTTGTTCTAAGTAAAGTTTCCTGTTTCCTGTTACAGTTAAGCAGAAAGGCTTATGTGGATGGTGCACTTGGTTCTGTAGGGTTATTAATACAGAATTTCTAACAGGCTATGGGCTAAGTCATAGCCAGCTACAGTACATAAGTGTAAGATACAGCAACAGAAAGATGATTGCAACAGAATAAACGAAAATGGCCAGTCACACAGCTACAACGAAGCTTTCATTTGCAAATCTGACAAACCAGACTTAGAAATTCAAGATGAAGATGCTGCTAATAAGAGAAGATACATGGGAGTGTATAAATGAAGTTAGGCCAGAACGCCCTTCAGATGAGTGGATAGAGAAAGAGCAGAAAGCTCTGAGCATGATCTGTCTTAGAATAGAAGATGATCAAATCATATATATATACTATATTTAAATCAGTGGTGGGATTCCAAATATTTTCCGACCAGTTCTATGAGACAGTGCTTTGAGCGTGTGCCTGCGCAACACTCCAAGACCACCCTCAGTGTCAGCGCTGGTGAGCTGAGCTGGTTTTTTTAGCTCAGCTGAGATGCGGCAATCCGCTCTGCCATGCAAATAAGCTAAGCTAAAAAAAAGGTAATATAGGGCAGAGAACAACGGGGTCAGGAGGGCAGGGCCAGCCAGAGGTGGCATTTGCTGGTTCTCTGAACTACTCAAAATTTCCGCTACCAGGTCACCTGAACCAGTCCGTACTGGCTGTATACTACCTCTGATTTAAATGTGAAATTGCTAAAGAAATGTGGGAAGTAGGGGTGAAATTCAGCAGGTTCTGGAGAACCAGTAGCGGAAATTTTGAGTAGTTTGGAAAACCAGCAAATACCACCTCTAGCTGGCCCCAGAGTGGGGTGGGAAAGGAGATTTTGCAGTTCCAGTATCCTTCCCTTGCCACACCCACCAAGCCATGCCCACAGAACTGGTAGTAAAAAAATGTGAATTTCAGCACTGGTGGGAAGGATTATAAAAGATGCTTGAAAGAGCTAATCTCAGCAATAAACTGTGATTACAAAGCAGCACCATTTCTTAGTGATTTATCAAAAGTTATGAAATACTTACCGCAGCACTTGGTGTCCCGCTAGTTGATGAACTGACATTGGAATATGTTAAGGGCAAACTTATGGATGAATATAAGCATAAAACAGAAAGCATAAATTGGGATGGTGCTTCTGTAACAGAGTCTGCTTTAAAGATGAAAAGTAGGAACAAAAATAGTAACATGCAGCAAGAAACAAGGCCGTCTAAAATCAGATTGTAGAATCTGAAAATCTAGAAAGCAAAAACAAATTAATCTACAAAAAGGCCAAAAATGTGAAGGAAGAAACTGCTTTTGCTTCAGATAATGAATATGTTTTTCAATCCAAAAATTGCAACCTCATCTTTGCAAACATGTGGTGTTGACTCAGGAGCTACGAGTCACATGACAAATGACAGAAATTTCTTAATTCGCCTTGACCAGAGTAAAACAGAAGAAACTCACAGCTAATGAACAAATAATAGAATCAGAAAGAATAGGAGATGGTTTTCTTTACTGTCCTATTTCCCACAATGTCAATGGAAAGATAATTTTGAAAAATGTCCTCTATGTCCCTGATCTTGAAACTAATATTTTGCCAGTGAAGAAGCTCACAAAACAATGCAATGTAGTGACCTTCCAAGGCAACAGTTGTGCTATCACAAATCTCTTACTTCTTCTTTTTGTCAACAGCCACATGAAAAGGTGCTGCTGAATTTTGTCCAGAACAGTCCCTTAGGTTTTGAAGCCATGATATTCTTCTGCCTGGACCTCATTTGCCTTCAATTTTTAGGAGGATTACTGTATTTTTTGGACTATAAGACGCACCGGAGTATAAGATGCACCAAGATTTTGAAGAGGTAAATAAAAAGGTTTTTTAACTCTGCAGGCCTCCCAAACCGTCTGCACGCCTTGTTTTTATGAAAATGAGGCATGCAGAGAGTTTGAGAGGCCTGCAAATTGTTCCTGGGGGCTGGGGGGAAAACACAAGCCAAAATGACCTGTTTTTCATTAAAATTGGTCCATTTTAGCAAAAACAGGGCATGCATAGATATTGGGAGGCTTTTAGAGTGCTCCTGGGGACTGGGGAGCAAAAACAAGCAAAAAACAGCCTGTTTTTCACTCATTTTTGTCCTCCCCAGCCCCCAGGAGCACTTTGCAGGCCCTCCAAACCCTTTGCATGTCCACTTTTGTGAAGGGGGTGGGGTTTTGGGAGGGCAAAAATGCTGTATTCAGTGTATAAGGTGCACCCAGATTTTCACCCTCTTTTTTATACTCCCAAAAATGCAGTAAGTGAAATATGCCATATTTTTCTGGGTGTCATATCACATGTCCAAAATATTCTAACTTTTGCTTTTTAATGGTTTTGATGATTTCCCTTTGCTTTCCCAGGCGGCTTATCACCTCATTTGTGATTTTGTCAAACCAGCCTATACGTAACAGTCATCTGTAAATCCACATTTCAAATACTTCTAGTTTCTTCAAGTGGTTTTCTGTCAGAGACCAATTCTCTGACTCTGTAGAGCAGAGTAGAAAAGATGTAACATCTGACAAGCCTGATTTTCAGTCTTAGGCTTATGTCTTACTTGCAAAGGTTAAAATTACAGATGAACTAGATCAGCTGAGCTGCAATGAGCTGGTTTATTTAATTAAATTTATATCCTTGGTTGATACTGCCAAGGAGGAAAAACATTCAAAGTGCATTCGCACAGATGACTTGGGCACAGAAGTCCTGACATAATAAAGAAATTAACTCAGAATGCAAGTGGAATAAAAATTAGTCCTTCTGATCAAATAATAAAATGCACCCGCTGCATAAAAGGAAAAGTGACAAGAAAAGCCTTTCCAAAGCACAGTAAAAGCAGAGTTTAAAAAAACCCTCTGGACTTAATTCATTCAGATCTTTGCCGTCCAATGAAAAAATTGACTCCAGGAAAGAAGAGGTATTTTCTCACTTTTATAGATGACTAGGTGATAACCGGCATTGCCCAAGTATTTATTTATAGGCTGAAAATGTCCAGATCAAACTGTTTGCGCGGCAATTGCCGCCGCTGCTGCCGCCCCGTTCCTGTCGTTCCGTCTCTTCATGTCATCTTTTTTTCGCCCTGCTGCTTTTTTTCCCCGTTCCTGTTATTGTTCCGGCTGCTGCTTCATCCGTGCTGTTTCGTTTCTTGTTTTCCTCATCCCGCTGCTTCATCTCCTCATCTCGTCACCCCATCTTATCGTCTGCTTCATTTTTTCGTCTCGTCGCCCTGCCGCTTCGTCCGTTGGTCTCCTCGCCCCGCCGCCTCATTTCTTCATCTCTCCACCTCACCATCTGGCTTTGTTGTTCCTGCCGCTGCCCAGCTGCCTCATCCCTGCTGTTTCCCGCTACATTCTGCGCCCCGTGTGGCGCCGGCTCACCCGTAGCTGTCGCCGCCATCCCTGCTACTAGTGACCGCCATCTTTACCACCAGCGCCGCCGCCATTTCCATCATCAGCGGTGGCTGTCGCCCTTGCGGAGGCAGGCCCTGTACAGCCTCCTGCTTGGGCAACTGAACTGGGTGTATGGCCTGGTGTTCAGGCCTCGTCTTTCTTTTTGTTTGCTGTGGCTATTTTGTTTCTGCCGCTTCAGGGGGGGGGCTTGCCTCGGCTTACTGATCGGCGCCGCTACAGGGGCCCTCAGCTCCAGGGGACCAGTGGGGGCAATGGTGTAGGCAGGCCCGGTGAAGCGAAGAGGACACAGGATGACACTAGAGGTGCAGTCAGGCCGCTCCTTTGGCCATTTATTATTATTATTATCATCATTATTATTATTGCCACTATCTCCACCACCATTTATTCCATCATTGCCTGCACAGAAGGTGGGATGACGCTGAAACACACTAACAAAGATCTTGGTGACTTGGCTTTGTGGCCTACCAGTTCAGTGTTCCGCAGGACTGGTTGGAGCTAACATGGCCTATTGGTAAACCTGGACAATGGGCCCTTATGACACCTTATACCAAGGCGGCGCCTCCTGACAATTTACCTTCACAGACTATTCAATGTACTCTGCAGCTGACCTCCATGCCCTGCGAGAGTCCCCTCTCTCGCAGGTTTGGCCCTCAGTTTTAACGAGGGCCCACCTCAATGATGGATTCGTGAATCAAGAGAGGTGGTCGAAGCGAAACCTTAGGGGATTTTTAGCTAGATATTTAATTCTGTTTTTAAGGGGCTCCAGGGAGGGGGTGTTCACACCAAAATTGGGGTGGTGGGTAAGGGTGATAACCCACTGGGGAACACTCCCAGGTTGGCTGACAGTCCCGACGGGGAGGACGTAGGGTTTAGAATTGGGGACGGAGTGAGGGTCTGTTTAACAGAGGGCTACACCATCAAGACTGTGTGTGGGAGGGGCAGGTATGGTGGGAGCCGAGGGCCATATCATATTAGTGGAAGGCGCTCCCCACTACGTGTCAGCAGCCCTACCTGACCTTCTCAGTGTCATAGCCGAGGTGGCGGTTGACACCCCCAGACTATTAGTCATGGGTGATTTCAACCTGCCATCGATAGGCGAAGCATCTGAGGCAGCACGGGAGTTCATGGCCTCCATGACGGCCATGGACCTGACCCAGTTAGTTCATGGCCCCACCCACACTGGGGGACACATGCGAGACTTAGTTTTTGTCTCTGGCCAGTGGTTGAGTGATCTTGGTTTAGGGGAAATAGTCATCGAACCCCTGTCATGGTCAGATCACTCTGTCCTTCGGCTGGACTTTCCAACCGCTACACCCCACCGCGGGGAGGTGGAACTGGAAGCGATGAGATGGTTCCGCCCCAGGCCCCTGATGGACCCTGAGAGGTCCCAGATGGAGCTTGGGCCAATACCGGAGACCCTGACCCGCGACTCGACTGAGGACCTAGTGATCGCCTGGAATACGGCGATCGCGGGGGCCCTGGATCGAGTCGTGCCTTTGCGGCCTCTCACTTGATGCCGATCCACCCTGGCTCCTTGATTCTCTGAGGAGCTGAGGGTGATGAAGCATCGAAGGAGATGCCTAGAGAGCATTTGGAGGACCACTCGCACCGAATCTGACCGGACACTGGTAAGGTCACATTTGAGGACCTACCTAGTGGGGATAAAAGCAGTGAAACGGAACTATTTCTCCACTCTTATCGCATCTGCAGATAACCGACCTGCCGCCCTGTAAAACAGAATTTTACACCAAGATGCAAACAAGGTAACCTTCAATAGAAGTGTAATTGTCAATGAAACTTCAGAAATTTATGAACTAACACAAATGCTTCAAACTGAGTAGAGGTGGTATTCAGCCAGTTCGGGTTGGTTCACCCGAACAGGTAGCACTGAACTGTGGGTGGGCCAGCCCACCCTCCCTGGCTCCAAAACATCCTATGTAGTCTCATTTAATGCCACACACATTTATTTTTATTTTATTTATTTATTTATCAAATTTATATACATGCATGCATGTCGACACATGAACAAAGTGAACATAAGGAAACCACATGCATGTGTGGAAGGCAAGCGTGTGATGCAAGTGTGTGCATGCACATGCACACTCATAATTGTGAACCAGTGGTAAATCTAAGTGAATCCCACCTTTGAAACTGACAGAAATTTGCTCCATTAGAAGCAACAAAGGCATCCCAGCCAAACATCTGTCCTATATTGCTTGCGTATCATCAAACCATGGCCAGATTCATGGGATGAGATGCAAAGTCCTCCAACCCATGAGAAACAAAAGTGAATCAGAGTTGCTGATGAAGAGATGACATCGTTTAGTGAATTGCTAAATCAGGACAGCACCCCAGGAAAAAACCCTAGAGATGGGAAGGAGAAGCCAAAAGAGGCTGCAGCTGCTGCCCTGGTCCTCCAACCCAGCAGCCCCAGTGCCAGCCTCTCTGTGACTCACACAGTCAACTGGGCAGTCAGGACAGCAAGAAGCAGCATAAGGAACAGATTTCTAGAACTAAGATCCGACTAACAGGAGTTATTGAGCTGAGCTGAAGTGTTGGAATACATGTTTTCATGTATTTTTGTCTAACTACAGCCAACAAGTAGATGACAGTGTTTATAACTTTGCATCTGTGGGTATACTCTATTTCTTTTTGTTCTGAGTAGTTTCGTGTTTCCTGTTGCAGTTATGCAGAAAGACCAATGTGGACTGTGTATTTTGTTTGCTCTATAAGGCTATATACAGAATTTCTAATGAAGTGCTAATAAAATCCTGAACATTAAGGAAACTTTTGGTGAGGCAAGGGAAGCAAACCTTTGCATTTTTCTTCACACAGATTACAGGCTCATTACAGCTCAAAAAAGCAGCTGGATGTAGGGTGCAGACTGCCAAAATTCTCTCTGGAACAAAGACCGATCTGGAGATCGTCCATGTGTCTTCTCAACAATTGATTTTGAACCCACTTGTGATCAGCTGGAAGTAATGGGTTCTAAGCCTTTCATGGACTCAAACCTCATCTTTTTAATCACTTTTGAGGTTTTTTTAATTTTGTACTGCCTCTTTAAGATTCAAAAATCTTCAAACCTACAATTTGCTTTCTGAGTTTTTCTTCAACCTACTTAAAAAAAACCAATTCTATCTTTTCAGCTTTGTAAGATCTTTATTTTATTTTTTGTAATGTAACTTCATCAATCATGCTGGTCCCAAGGCCACATAAAGAGAACGTTAAGGAAAGCAATAGTGAACTACCCTGTAAAAATCTCACCAGAATACTTTATGGCACTAACTCAACATGATCAGCTATGGATACCAACAGTGAACCTTCCAGGCTGGATGGTGGTCTGCAAGTTACTGGGGAAAATATGGCTCAGAATCTAAACAAAATCCCAATGAGACTCTGAAAACGAGGCAACTGAAATTCAGCTTTATTTTTTTTTTTAACCAAAGGCAATAACTGGGCGTCCTTAATCTCCTGCCTCAAACAGCAAGGCAGAGAGAGAAAAGGTAGGTCGCACACTAATTAAAACTTTTTTGTTTTTATACTTTATGCACAACCTGTCTTTGTGTTAGAAACATAATTTCTTATCCATTAGTTCATGCAAAGCTCATGATTTCCCAGCACTTGGGAACAATAGGGAATGGAAGGATTTATATTCCTTGCAGACGGTCATTTTCATTCTTTTAGAGCAGGGGTGTTAAACTCAAGGCCCTTAATAATAATAATAATAATAATAATAATTTTAATTTATATCCCGCTCTCTCTCCCCAAGGGGACTCGAGGCGGGGCACAGGCAATTAAAAATACAAATAAACCACAAACAAATACAAAAGTTAAAAATAGATTAAATAAATCCTGCGCTAAAACCCATAACTAAACTAAAAATTACCCCTAAAAAACCCTGACCTAAAAAGAGACTACCCAAGGCCGGTCAGACGAAAAAAGTGCGTCTTTAATTTTAAGCGGAGTGCTTAGTTCTCACCCATGGGTCTGGCCTGGAAATATCAAAGGACCAGCCCACAGTGCAATTGCCAGCCAAAATAGGAGGCCCTCCTTTGGTCCATTTTTGACTATTAGAGTGCTGCAGGAGGCCATGGAGGCCAAAGTGCCCCCCACACCCTGTTTTGGTGGGCAGAGTCACCATGGGCCAGTCCTTTGATATTTCTAGGCTGGCCCAGTGGGCCAGATGTGGCCCATGAGCCTTCATTTCGACAATGAAGAGCCCTCAATGAAATCGATGTTGACATCCCTGTTTTAGAGGGTTGTTGAAGCACTTATAGGTTTACCTGTGTCCTCAGGGTCACCTGAGCAGTGCTCTTGGTTTCTAGTAGTCTGCAATTTTTCTCCTCTCCGCTCCGAGTCCCCTTGGGGAGAGGACGCGGTATATAAAATAAATATTATTATTATTATTATTATTATTATTATTATTATTATTATTATTATTATTATTATTAATATTATTATTATTATTATTCTCTGGAAATCCATTCCTACTCCCACACCATTCAAAGGATGTTCATCCCATATTGTATAGCTAAAAGTCATCCAGGTCATGGTTATCCCAAAGGTGCTTTTTCAGCAGGCAACTTTCTTATCTTTTTATTTGAAGATGTTTTGCTTCTCATCCAATCTTCTTGAATAATAGAGAAATATCAACATTGGAACAGCGCTGGAAGGGACCTTGAAGGCCTTCCAGTCCAGCCCCCTGCTCAAGTAGGAAATCTTATACCATTTCAGTGACTGTTGTGCTTTGTCCAAAGTCTCAACATATTTGTTATAATGTGGGGACCAAAACTGGATGCAGTATTCCAGGTGTGGTCTTACTAAAGATTTATAAAGTGGTACTAATACTTCACGTGATTTTGATTCTATGCCTTTGACTAATACAAACCAAGGATTGTATTAGCTTTTTTGGCTGCTGCCACATACTGTTGGCTCATGTTTAAGTGAACATCCATTAGGACGCCAGGTTTTGCCTAATCTATACTTGTACCTTCGATTATTTTCTGCCCAGGTTTAAAACCTTGCTTTTCTCCACATTAAATTTCATTTTGTTGATAGGGCTCATTGTTGAAGTCTGTCAAGATCTTTTTGGATCCTGAGCTTGTCTTCTTGAGTGTTGACTAGTCCTGTCCGCTTGGTGTCATCTGCAAATTTGATGAGTTCCCCTTCTATTCCCTCATCTAAGTCATTTATGAAGGTATTGAAAAGTACTGGGACCAGGACAGAAAATTGTGGTACCCCATTGCTTAGTTCGCTCCATGTAGATATAGTACCATTAAGGACTACTTGTCGAGTATGATTTGTCAGCTAGTTATGTGGTGATGTTGTCTATCCCACAT
Organism: Rhabdophis nuchalis; assembly: GCA_039707465.1. Lineage (NCBI taxonomy): Eukaryota > Metazoa > Chordata > Lepidosauria > Squamata > Natricidae > Rhabdophis > Rhabdophis nuchalis. Next base: position 96,657,804 of record CM077645.1, read on the forward strand.
TTTTCTAGATTACCAAGTAGGTTGTAGTCTACTTTGTCAAATGCCTTACTGAAGTCTAAATATACTATGTCCACAGACCACAAATAGTTTGCCATTGCCTTCTTCTAGGCTTGAATCTGGATTTTTTCTAAGTAGGTTGGCTTTCTTCATGGCTGCAAGACCTCTCCTATTGCCACCACTGTGGATTAATTTCCATTCTCTACATTCAATATTTCTTCCAAAAACTTTACTCTGTTATTTCTAACCCTAAGACCATTTTTTTCCATTGCCTCTTGCAAAAAGCTTGCAATGTTGCAAAACAGTGCACCTGAAATGAGTAACTTCAGCTGTCTTTTCCTTACATTTTGTCTGTTATATCAGTAATTAAAACTTTACCAATGGAATTTTACTTATGCATTTGCTAAGAATATTGGCAGAACCCAATTCAGCTTATAATTCTCCACTATGGATCCATTAAAAGTCAATGGGCCAAACTCTCATCTTGATATAATATATGACAATAGGATTACCTATTCATCTTGTTGGAAGAAATGTCCGTCTGGGTTCAGTTCCAAGTGGTGAAAAATACAGTAGGAACATGGAGGCTGCTTGGAAAGATGGTTTTAATGGTGGACAGGACCACATGGTTTGAGGTCCTGGGGAAAAAGATGATCACATGCTTCAAGATGTTGGCTGAAGAAGAAAAGAAAAAGAAGGGCTTGCTTAGAGTTCCTGGGTTTTTAATACTCTATTCCGCCACACCTCTCTGTTTCCTGTTCCTGTGTAAGAAATGTATTCTGATTGGTTGTCAGACTCCCATGGGGCCATGCAGGGGCAACTCTCTAGACTGTGTTTTGAATCAAAGTTTGGTTGAGCATTGCTTCTTCCCAGGTGCCTGTGGTGAGATGGGTAAAGGGGTAATGCTATCATGCCTTAATCTCATCACCCTGGAGCGGAAGGGTGGAAGATCTTTGTTATGTAGAATAGACTGACTCAGGCCTTTTAATTGCCCATTGACAAAGGTGGGGACTATTAAGGCTGAGTCTGTTTCCTGCCTAAAAACATGTTTCTCCATTTCTTATCCAGGGAAATATAATATTCTTTTATTTTATTTTATTTTTATTTTTATTCGATTTATATCCCGCCCTTCTCCACGAGGGACCCAGGGCGGTGCACAGGAATTTAAAAGCATATAAAACAGAGTATACAAAATTTAAAAGCATATTAAATTACTGGAAAACAATCCTATGCTAAAACCAGATTAAAACCCCAATTTAAAATAGCCCCAACAGGCCGGCTTGCTGAAAAAGATGTGTCTTTAGACACTGGCAGAAGAGGCGGAGGTCCGAGATGGTACGAAGTTCAGGGGGGAGGTCGTTCCAAAGGGCGGGGCCTGCCACAGAGAAGGCTCTTCCCCTGGGTGTCGCCAGACGGCATTGCCCGGCCGACGGCACCCTGAGAAGGCCCTCTCTGTGGGAGCAGATCGGCCGTAGGGATGTATGGGGCAGGAGACGATCTCGCATGTAACTAGGTACTATTCTGCCTTTTCAATATGTCCTAGGATATTTCATTCTTCTAGGAGAGGGGTGGGTACACACTTCCTACAATCCTACAGAGTCAACTTCCCCAATGGGAATCCTAAATTGTTTATAAATTTCTTTCAGATTTTTTTTAAGAGGGGGCTTATCTGTAATGAAAAAAGCAGCCATTTCCAATCTGAAATACATGGGATTCTTTCAGTTATCTAATTTTGCAATTATTGAAAATAGTGCTGACATCAAATAGGACACCAATAATAGTTGCATTCTGCCTATGTGAATATTTATTAAAACTATACTCACACACTTGATTCTAAGGATGTCCCATATTCACTTTTATAATACATTTTATACAGTAGATTGGAAAAAAGAGAAAATGGAAATGGAGTACCTAAAGTAATCACTATCTAAGGTAATTGTTATATGTAAATTATGGGATTCAGTTATTTCACTTTGCCAAGCAGAAAAAATAATGAAGATATTAAAGCTGTGCACCCATTACATTACTCTAATCTGAAGATCACTGAAAATGAATGCATGTTGGCAAAATCTGATTTCTCTAGGAAAGGACACAGTTATTCTGAATTAGATTGCGTTAAGAAAAGGTGGGCTCCAAGATCACCGCAGATGGGGACTGCAGCCAAGAAGTTAAAAGAGGCTTGCTCCTTGGGAGGAAAGCTATGGCAAATCCTTGGGAGGAAAGCTATGGCAAATCCTTGGGAGGAAAGCTATGGCAAATCCTTGGGAGGAAAGCTATGGCAAATCTAGACAGCATATTAAAAAGCAAAGAAATCACCCTGCCAACAAAAGTGTGTATAATCAAGGCTATGGTTTTCCCAGTTGCAATGGATGGCTGTGAAAGTTAGACCATAAGAAAGTCTGAACGCCAAAGAATTGAAGCCTTTGAACTATGGTGCTGCAGAAGACTCCTTTGAGTCCCTTGGACTGCAAGGTGATCCAGCAGATCAGTCCGAGAGGAGATCAACCCTGACTGTTCTTTAGAAGGCCAGATCTTGAAGAGGAAACTCAAATGCTTTGGCCACCTAATGAGAAGGAAGAGCTCCCTGGAGAAGAGCCTCATGCTGGGAGACATTGAGGGCATAAGAAGAAGGGGATGACAGAGAATGAGGTGGCTGGATGGAATCACTGAAGCAGTAGGCATGAACTTAAATGGACTCCAGAATATGGTAGAGGACAGGGAGGCCTGAAGGAACATTGTCCATGGGATCATGATGGGTTGGCCATGACTTCGTAACTAACAACAAGAAAAGGTACTCCTACTCTTATTATTGCCAGTTTTTCAGCTTTTCAGCTATTCTAACCAATCTCTATCCTATTTTTGACATGGGAAACTTAAATTTATCCAAGTATTGGAATCTTCTAGGCTTCCTTTGTGGATTCCTTAGGGAATAGAACAAAATCAGTTTATAGCAGAAACCAGACTGGTGAAGTGGGTCTGAGGAGAACACAATTGTCCTAGCAAGACAATTTTTAAGCAAGACATTGGATTCAGTTCTAAAGAATTTAGAATGCCATCTAGGGGCTGTGGCATAATTTAATAACTATATTTATCTGCTGCAAGAGCATAAAGGAAAATAGAGTATATATAACACTGTTGGCGAACCTTTTCGGCACTGACTGCCAAAACAGGAGCGCATGCATGCAGTGGGGGAGCGCCAAAAACTGGAAGAGCAGCTCCCTGGCCCCCAGGCATGGGAGCACCAGAAACAGGAAGAGCAATTCCCCGAAAGCTGAGATTCTGGTTTCTGGCATGCATGCGCGTGGGAAAACCAGCTGGCTCAGCTTCCCAGCATGCACATGTGTCCCAGGGAGCTGCTCTTCCAGTTTATGGTGCTCCCGCATGCATGAAGACCAGCTGGCCAGAACCAGAAGAGTAGCAGGCAATGGCTGGCATGCCTGGAAAGATGGCTCTGCATGCCACTTCTGGCACATGTGCCATAGGTTCACCATCACAGGTACATAACCTTCTGAGAGATTTTTAAAATCTAACATATAACTGGAATCTAATGGAGAGAGAATACCCTCTTCTGCTTAGCCTCTATAGATAGCAAGAATATATATTTTTACATTGTCTTATCATCATGCTCCAGTCCTCCTCTGACTGAAGGCCTGGTAAGTTTGGAGCAGAGGTGGTATTCAGCAGGTTCTGACCAGTTCTGGAGAACCGGTAGCGGAAATTTTGGGTAGTTCAGAGAACTGGTAAATACCACCTCTGACTGGCCCAACCCCCATCTATTCTCTGCCTCCCAAGTCCCAGCTGACCGGGAGGGAATGGGGATTTTACAGTATCCTTCCCCTGCCATGCTCATCAAGTCACACCCACAGAACCAGTAGTAAAAAAAATTGAACCTCACCACTGGATTGGAGCCACTGAAATTCATATTGATGATTAGTAGGATACTTTTGGAACTAGAAATGAAGAATTGTACTTCCTATCTGAATCAGATATTGGTTCATCCACTAAGTAAAATTCTCAGACTATTACATCCATAAAGTAATAGTCTGAGCGTTTTAGCTCAGTTGCCAATGGGTCTCTATGGTCTAAAGCAAAGGCAGGATTTTTCCAATGTTTTTACCTTAACATTTTAAAATTAGAGATGCTTTTTTAGAGACTGCAGGATATGTCCTCCCCAACCCATTTTCTGCTCCTCAAGCTTTATGTCTAAAGGGAGAAAAAAAATCTTTGCAACTGCATCGAATATGCTGCATTTATTTATTTATTGTTATTATCTCTTGAAAGTAGAGACTGTGTATCATCATTAACCACTCTAAACAGTGACAGTCAGAGAGGCAGGTACCAGTAAACGGAGCCATTAGCAACTGAGCAAGCGAAGTATATTCAATCTGAAAGCTTTCTTTCTCAATCCATCTGTACTCATCACACAAAGTGCTGATCAGAGACATTTTACTTTCAATTACATTCATCAGGTTAATTCCAAGTTAAAGTCAACATTTTAATCAAGAAGCAGCAAACTCAGACAAAAAAAGAAGGCTGAGAAGAAAGAAGAGGCGGATATTGCATAGAATTAATATTCTTGTGAGAATCTCTATAAACCGCAAGAATATTTCAAGTGTATACATTCCCCACCCCATGCCAAATTCACTGTCATTTTTTTCCAAGCACCTGATATTTGCAGTATTCGGCAATTCATTGAAATAGTTTGCACCTTAAAAAAATATTTAAATCCAAGAAATTCTTGAATTCTCTGGGCCAGTTTTGAAGTAACATGGCTGGCATCTCAGTTAGAATGAAATAGACATTAAAAGCCTATATTTATTTATTTATTTTATTATTTATTTATTTAACAAGCATACCAGTGGTGGGATTCAAATTTTTTTACTATGGGTTCTGTGGGTGTGGCTTTGTAGGGATTGGCAGGGGAAGGATACTGTAAAATCCCCATTCTCTGCCCACTCTCAAAATTTCCACTACCGGTTCTCTAGAGCAGGGGTCTCCAACCTTTGCAACTTTAAGTCTGAAGGACTTCAGCTCCCAGACTGCTCCTGCAAAGCTGGCTGGAGAAGTCTGGGAGCTGAAGTCCTTCAGACTTAAAGTTGCAAAGGTTGGAGACCCCTGCTCTAGAACCTGTCAGGGCTGGCTAAATACCACATCTGAAACATATCCATCCATCTACTAGAAGAAACTGGGCAGTGAAATGAATAAAACATAGTATCCTAAAAACATTAAGAAAACTAAGATCATGGTATCTGACCCTCTCAATTCCTGGCAAATAGATGGGGAAGAAATGGGGGTAGTGATAGATTTTATTTCCCTGGTCACCGCAGATGGGGACTATAGCCCAGAAATTAAAAGTCGCTTGCTCCTTGGGAGGAAAGCTATGGCAAATCTAGACAGCATACTAAAAAGCAGAGACATCACCCTGCCAACAAACGTGCCTATAGTCAAGGCTATGGTTTTCCCAGTTGCAAATGGATGGCTGTGAAAGTTGGACCATAAGAAAGGCTGAGCACCAAAGAATTGAAGCCTTTGAACTCTGGTGCTGGAGAAGACTCCTGCGAGTCCCTTGGACTGCAAGGTGATCAAACCGGTCAGTCCCAGAGGAGATCAACCCTGACTGTTCTTTAGAAGGCTGGATCCTGAAGATGAAACTCAAGTACTTTGGCCACCTAATGAGAAGGAAGGAGTCACTGGAGAAGAGCCTCATGCTGGGAAAGATGAAGGGCAAAAGAAGAAATGGACAACAGAGAATTAGGTGGCTGGATGGAGTCACTGAAGCAGTAGATCTGAGCTTAAATGGACTCCAGGGGATGGCAGAGGACAGGGAGGCTTGGAGGAACATTGTCCATGGGGTTGCGAAGGGTCAGACACAACTTTGCATCTAACAACAGCAACATTTTTAAAAAGTCAAACCAGCTTTGAGGTTCTGATATAATTCACATATATACCCCATAACAAGTGAGTTACTCCTGGTTCAGCCTGGATCAGCTGAACTGGTAGTAGTGGCAGCAGGAGGCTCTGCCCACCCACCCAGATATTTCTGTGCATGCACAGAAGTGTCACACACATGCACGAGCACAAGCGAACCGGTAGCACTGAGATTGGAAACCCACCTCTGCCCTATACCAACTCCATGAATATCCTGATCCCAGGCCTGGGGAAAAAGCCATGTATTCACAGCTTTCCCAAAGCTGAGCAATGGCCATCTGTATCTCCAGGGGAAAGCCATTACAAGGTGCCATGACAGAGACACCATGCTTCCAACCTTCCAAATGGGCAAGCTTCATTACCCTTTTCCTCCTACCTCTCTGACCGGTCGCAATTTGTGTTGGCAGGAGGGCAGAGGTTGACGTTGAGGTGCCTCTCGCCTCTCCTGTTCAACATCTATATGAGCCACTGGGTGAGATCATCCGTGGTTTCGGGGTGGAGTTCCATCAGTACGCAGATGACACCCAGCTGTACATCTCCACCCCGGGCCACCCCAACGATGCCGCGGAAGTGATGTCCCGGTGCCTGGAGGCCATGCGAGTCTGGATGGGGAGAAATAGGCTTCGACTCAACCTGTCCAAGACTGAGTGGCTGTGGTTTCCGGCGTCACGACATAGCCAGCTGGTTACCGGGGGCGAATCATTAGCTCCCACGGAGAGGGCTCACAAATTAGGTGTCCTCCTGGACACTCGGCTGTCTTTAGACAATCATTTGAAAGCCGTGGCCAGGGGGGCTTTTTATCAGGTACGCCTGATACGCCAGCTGCGCCCCTTTCTGGATCGTCACGCTTTATGCACGGTCACTCAAGCCCTCGTCATTTCCCGCCTGGACTATTGCAATGCTCTCTACATGGGGCTTCCCTTGAGGTGCGCCCGGAGACTCCAGCTAGTACAGAACGCGGCCGCGCAGGGGGGAGAGCCTTCTCTGTTGCAGCTCCAGCCCTCTGGAATGACCTTCCCCCCGACCTGCGCACAACTACGGACCTGTGCCTCTTCCACCGGGCCCTTAAAACTCATCTATTTTGTGCGGCCGGCCTGGTGTAGCTTTGAAATTTGTTTTATCAATTGGGTTTTATTAGGGACTTTTTAGAGCAGGCTTTTGTTTAATCTGTTTTTATTATATTTATTGTACCTGATGTATTATGTTTTATAATTGCCTGTTCACCGCCCTGAGTCCCGCAAGGGAGATAGGGCGGTACATAAATTTAAATAAACGTAAACGTAAATGGGTGATTTTCTTTCAATTCTTGGTGAAAATCATTTTATTCATGTTTAAGGACTTTTTAAAAAATCTTATTTTGAAACAAACAGCAAAAGGGAGATTAGAGCATTGATAAGATAAAGTTACAAGTGCACTAAGAGGGATTTGAAATAAGATTTTGAAATTAATGACAAGATCCTTCCTATAGGTTGCTTAGAATTTTATTTAAAAATATATGAGGACTTTGAAATGAAGCACAAGAAATCTTCCCATAGGGAAATACTGATAATTTTTTAAAAAAAACACAATATAAAATAAAACTTAAAGATTTTTAAAGAATTAAAAATTATCATCATAATAGAAGAGAGAACTGAGCAAAATACTTTAACTTTGCATGAATTCAAGGATATTTTGGAACTATGCACTAAAAAATAAGATCATATAAAAATGAATTTAAAAGGAATGACAGAAGAGCAATATATAGATATAGATATATGAAACAAACATTGTGATCTATGAACTTTTAAAATATATTGCTCACTTAGCTTTTGTTAGCGTCTGCTAACATCGTCAGAGTGTAAAAACTATTAAAGAGCTATCTGCCTTTATACACTATTAATCAATTTGGCTATTGCACATGTGATAGGCCCACCCATATATTTTAAAAGTTTCAGATCACTATGGGAAGAAGTGATATTTTGTGGTAATATCAATACAATAGAAGAGTTGGAAGGGACTTTGGAGGTCTTCTAGTCCAACCCCCTGCCTAGGCATGAAACTCTATACCATTTCAGACAAATGGCTATCCAACATCTTCTTAAAGATTTCCAGTGTTGGAGCATTCACAACTTCTAGAGGCAAGTTGTTCCAGTGATTAATTGTTCTGTCAGGAAATTTCTCCTCAGTTCTAGGTTGCTTCTCTCCTTGATTAATTTCCACCCATTGCTTCTTGTTCTACCCTCAGGTGTCTAGGACAATAGTTTGACTCCCTCTTCTTTGTGGCAACCCCTGAGATATTGGAACACTGCTATCATGTCTCCCCTAGTCCTTCTTTTCATTAAACTAGACATACCCAGTATCAGAGTAGATATCCAAAACTTGGTCAGTTAGAAAAGAAAAACTTTACCAGGTATACTGTAAATTTTAACTAAAGCAAAATGGTTACAGAAGAAGTGAAGCTGGATCTGAGTTCCCATCCTAGGTATATAGTTTACTTTTCCATGTCCCCCTCCACCCCCACCCACCCCCTTATCAAGAAGTATCCAATTAGGTGCCAATAAATTGTTTTGGGAAACAGTCCCTGTCTGCAGCTGGCAATTCTTTCTTGTCCTTGAAGCAGCTGAAGTAAAATTAAATTGTTTACTGGAAACAGTAACAATGAAGTTAAAAGTTTAATATTTTTGACCAATAATGCAAAGAGGGCAGACATTTGAAAAGACCCTGATGTTTCAAAAATCAAAAGTAACAGGAAAAAATGGTCAAGAAAATTCATGATAGTTAGATGTATAATTGACAGAGGTGGGTTGCTGCTGGTTTGGACTGGTTCAGCCAAGTAGGTAGTAACTCAGCTGCACACACCTGAACTGGTTCTATTGTCAGTGGTGCCATCTTGATTTTTGGTTCTGCATATGCGCAGAAAAATCTCCATTGCAAAAATGTAATCTTCCCCCCTTCTCTAACATTCTGCGCATGCACAGAATTTTTTTGGTGTAAATACGCATGTGCTCAGAGCACACACTTCTTTTGCACCAAACTGGCAGTAATGCTGGTAGCAACTCACTCTGATCATTGAGGATACAGTATTTGCTTACAAAGACTAATTAATGACAGATAGTCCCGACAAAATGACATATTTGGCATCACAAAGCATTGGAAGTAACTAAATGACTGAACAGCAGTAAAGGGGAAAAAGCCATTCAAACCAATATATTGAAAATCCATTGGATGCATAGATTTAAAGCAAAAGCTAAGAGGTTGTGATAATGGAGACCTAAATGCCTCAAAATGTTCCATACTGTTCACAGTCAAGGGAGAAGTCAACAGGAGGTCACAAATAGCAATCACGTGACCATGCAATGCTGCAACTGTGCAGGATTTGCCTAACAGCAGCAACTGGGAGTGCTGGAATTGCCATCATAAATCAATGTAAAATCATGACATTGCACTCTATGACTCTGTTGCTTAGCAACAGACCTGGTTTCAATTAGTATTGTTAAGTGGGGATTACTATAACAAATTTCACACTCACATTTAAGCTATAATTGGTTGTTGGTAGCCTATTTATATGTCATATTTAAGAACTGCTCATCTCCCTCACAAAGGGAGTCTGGAAAGAGTACAATAAAATGTTAACAGCATATAAACAATATATACAATATAAAAGAGGCAAGAATTGTTAAAATTATGTGCGCTTATGCACATCCCCTTTACGGACCTCTTAGGAATGGGGTGAGGTCCATGGTGGACAGTTTAAGGTTGAAGCTGTGGGGGGTTTGAGGATGTAACAATGGAGTCAGATAGAGCATTCCAGGCGTTGACAACTCTGTTGCTGAAGTCATATTTTCTACAATCGGGTTTGGAGCAGTTAATCTTGAGTTTATATCTATTGTTTGCGTATTATTGAGGTTGAAGCTGAAGTAGTTGTTGGTAGGACGTTGTAGCAGACAATTTTTTTTTTTTATATTGAAAAAGTTTTATTGGTTTTACAGTTTTTCAATAGGATAGGGTAAGGGATACAAAGAAATTTTGAGAGCATGCACGTCAAAGTTGTCGGCCCTACCAGGACATCAAAATAAATCATTAATAAAAAACATTTTCCATACACTACAAAGTGAAAGCAAGTACATATTTCTAAGTTCTCAGTTCTATGCTGTCAGTCATTTACAAAAATCCAGATACACATGTTATATTCTACAATATTATTCAAAAAATCAAGGCAAAGTTATTTTTTAGATCTAAGTCTCTTGGCAATTGTATCTTCTGTCTTCTCCTTCCAGGCCCCCAGTGGGCGGGGCCGTGGCCCCCCCTGCCCCCCCTGGATCTTCCCCCAGGACAGAGGAATGTTTTTTAAGAAAGGCTTCCGCCTCAGCAACTGTTTTAATCCTCACTCTTCCTCCTTCCCAGAACACCAGCATCCCTTCGGGCATCACCCACCTAAACCAGATCCCGTGGTCAAACAATTTTTTAGACAAGAAGGAAAATTTCCTTCTTGCTTCTCTAATCTTTCTTGGGATCTGCTTTAGGATGGCAACCTCCTTTTGTTGGTAAATTAACGGACCTCCTCTTTGCACTTTCAAGATTTCCTCTCTGGTTGACCTTCTAACAAATTTAACATGTATCTCTCTGGGTACTTCATTTATCCTGGCATATGCAGAGTTTATTCTGTAGGCTAGGTCAATGTCCCCCCTGATCTCATCCTTGGGTTTATGTAAATAGTCCGCTATAATTGTGCTCATGAGTTCAGGGAGACATTCACCAGATTCCTCAGAAACATTCTGAAATCTCAAAAAATATGTCATCCTTTCCATATCAATCCTAGACACATGCCCATTTATTTCCACAACCTCATTAGTAACATTTTTAATCTCTCCCTTAGCCCCCGCCAGCCCCCCTTCCAGTTCTTCATTCTTCTGTGTGTTCTCCAGCACTTGTTTCCGTGTGTCCAATAATTCCTTTTTAAAGTTGATATTTTCTGCCCTCTGGGCCTTGATTTCTTGTACCAAAGTTTGTATAACAGATTCAAGAGAGGCCATCCTTAGTTCTAAGCTTGCCAGTGCTGATTCTTGTGCCATGATTAGCTGTTAAAATCCGTGCCACTAAAATGGCGTTTTTTGGGTGGGGCTGTTGAGGCAAATCAGGAGCCAAAAGTTCAGATCAGGGTTGTAAAGTTCAGGAACCAAGAGAGAAACAATTTTCCAAGTCAATAAGTATAATAACGAAGGCACTCCAGAAAAGAAATCACAAATCCAAAAAAAAATTCTTCTTTAGTAACCAGAGGGAGTCCAAATCACAAAGAGACGCTGGAAATTTTCCATAAGTAAAATAGTCATTCAGGGACAAAGAGAAGCCATTTCCACCACCCAGACTCAGAGCCAGAAGGAGAGAGTGGTAAAAAAAAATGTTTCAAATCAGCCAGACCTAGATACATTGTTTCAAAGACAAACCGCAGACCACTTTCCCTTGTTTCAAACAGTCCAGATTAAAGATATCCGCTTCCTCGCAGCGAGGAGTCATTCTTAAGTGCCGCTTTAGTCCGAGGGGGGGTTTAACAAGCAGACACCCCCCTCCAAGTTCTTTCAGCCCAGGCTGACAGCAGGAAAAAAAATGTTTAAAACCACTCACTTTCACCCTCGCAGCCGAAGCCCCGGGGAGCCTTCCGACTCAGACGGCCAGCTCTCTTCATATTTTCAAAACGATGCCGCCCGCCATTGGCGAAGGGGAAACCCCCCACAGCATGTCCTCCTCCACCTAAGCCGAGGACAAGGGTCGCTTCCCAGCTGCCGCTGGAGGAGGACGACCCAGGCGAGCCGGCTTTACGGGAGACCCCCAAAAACGGGGCGTCTCGCCCCCGTGGGGAGGCAGGAAAAGAAACAAAGCGGCGAGCGAGGCCTAGGCTCGCCCGTCGCTGCTGGAGCCGGAACCGGAAGTCTGACAATTTTGTGTACTATGTTTATGTGTACATTATATACTTGTGTACATTATATACTTCCTTTCCAAACATTAGACAAAATCAATCAGCAAAAGCTCCTGAATTGATAAATTTACTCATAGAATCATAGGGCTAAAAGAGATTTGGAGGTCTTCTCAAGATCTTTCTGAATCTTGAGTCTATCCTCCAAAGTGTTAGCAAGCCCTCCCCACAAGCTATCTCAAATTTAATTAGCTCCCCTCATCTAAACCATTTATGATGATGTTGAAGAATACTGGCCAAGACAGAATCTTGATATATCCTACTGCATGCTTTTTTTCATGTAGATGCAGTCCCATTCAGGACTGCACACTGATTTTGCCAAGAAATAGGCTGTGGTCTACTTTATCAAATGCCCTACTGAGTCTAAGTATACTATATCCACAGCATTTTCCTGGTCCACTAATTTAGTTAATTTATCAAAGGATGCAATCAAGTTTTTTTGGCAAGACTTGTTTTCAACAAATTTATGCTAGCTTTCAGTACTCACTTTGTTCATTTCTAGGTGGCCACAAATCTGCAGCTTGGTTTTCTTTTCCAGAATTTTCCTGAACTGATCTGTACTTTTCTGGATCCATTTCTTTCTGAAGACCAGAAGACGAGAACTACATCAACTTTTTTCCAGTCCCTTTTCTGAAAGAGTCTGTTCAGTATTTCCAAGATCTCATCTGCCAGTTCCTTCAGAACCCTGAGGTGTATTTCATAATTCTGTAATTCTGGTTCCAGTGATTTGGACTCATTTAGGATGGAGAAATTTGAACTCATTTAGGATGGGATGTGGCAGCTCAGTGGCTAAGATGCTGAGCTTGTTGATCGAAAGGTCAGCAGTTCAGTGGTTTGAATCCCTAGTACCATGTAATGGGATGAGCTCCCATTACTTGTCCCAGCTTCTGCCAACCTAACAGTTCGAAAGCGCGTAAAAAAATGCAAGTAGAAAAATAGGGACCACCTTTGGTTGGAAAATAACAGCATTCTGTGCACCTTTGGTGTTTAGACATGTCGGCCACATGACCACAGAGACATCTTTGGACAGTGCTGGCTCTTCGGCTTTGAAATGGAGATGAGCACCGCTCACTAAAGTCAGGAATGACTAGTACATATGTGTGAGGGAACCTTTGCCAATACCTAAGCTGGAGAAGTGTTACTTTACTAATTTCTTACCTCTTTTGACCTTTATTCCTGCTCTATGTCCCATGGAGCAAGTTGAATGGGTGGAGGGGAATAATTGTAGGGATTTCAGCATTAATATAGCTCAAAAAGCATTAATATGCATACCAGATGTGTACATCTTCCTACAGATGTATGTGGTATGCAACAAATAAAACAAAAGCAGCATGAAAAAATAGTATTTAAAAAATTAAACATTACACTTATGTTAATTTCCCGTAGACAAGGGAAACAAGATTGAAGGTAATATATTCTGCTGTGGTGTGGTGGCGCAGAGGTTAGAGTGCAGTATTGCAGGCTGTTTCTGCTGACTTCTGGCTGCCTGCAATTTGGCAGTTCAAATCTAACCAGGCTCAAGGTTGACTCAGCCTTCCATCTTTCTGAAGTCAGTAAAATGAGGATTGTTGGGGACAATAGGCTGACTGTAAACCCCTTAGAGAGGGATGTAGAGCACTGTAAAGTGGTATATAAGTCTGAGTGTGCTATTGCTATTCTTGTTTGTTCAATATGGCATAGTGCAACATGTTCTGAATTCTGACATGTGATTCAGAAAAAATCTTTCTGAGATAAATTCCCACATAGTTTTTTTTAAAGTGTCTTCATTCTATTGTTTAATGAAAGTATTTAAACTCAGATGAAGCTAGGCCTTTTAACCATCAACCTACAAGCAGCTAACCATCTAAAATTTCTCAAAAATTGCAAAGATTTCCAACACATGTACAGGACTTGCTCCAAGCCTCAATAAGAAAGATAGCACAGGCAGTCATTTCTACAGAGAAGTTACATTCTTCTCCCAAAGAAAGAACTCTACCACCCTTTCAGATAACAAGCATTTTAAAATTCATGATAAGCATCTCCACCCCATCCCATTTTTGCTGAATTCTCAAAATTTGACCAACACCTGCTTCTAGAGCAGGGGTCTCTAACCTTGGCAACTTTACAACATGCTGGCTGAGGAATTCTGAGAGTTGAAGTCCACAAATCATAACGTTGCCAAGGATGGAGACCCTGCTCTAGACCAGGGGTGTCAAACTTGATTTCATTAAGGGACACATCAGGGTTGTGTTTGACTTCAGGGGGGCAGGATGGGCATGGCCGGGGTGGGCATGGCCAGCTTGACATCATTTGTGCTGAGGGTGCCTGTGGCAGCCCGAGCGCTCTGCCAGAAAAAAACAGGTTCCCAAACTCCCTTTCTGGCTGTGACAGCATCCTGCAAGCCTCTACCAGGGAAAACGGAGCTCGGGACGGCAAAATGTGACCCTCAGAGGCTCTGTTTTTGGCTGCAACGGCCTCCTGCAACCCTCTGCCAGCAAAACAAGAGCTTCATTTTTTACTGGCAGGGACACCATGGGTCATTCCTTCACTGTTTCCAGGGTGGCCCTGCGGGCTAGATCTAAAAACCCTGTTAGGTGATATCTCCGTTGGGAGACAAGCAGAGGGTGTGCAGCAGAGAATGCAGCCAGAGGAATGTTGCTAATATACACACAATAAGTATACCAGACACTGTTTAAGTAAAATAGAATAGCTTTTACTTAGGTTGTAAAACTACTAAACTAAGCTACTGCTCAATAAGTAGTGGTGTCAAATTGAGTCAAACGACACAGTCTCAACAATATCAAATATCTTACACAGTCTTCAGTCTTCTTCTTCAGTAATCACAGTTCACATCACAGGTCGGTTATCACACAGCAAGTCCAGTAGAGAGAGAGAGATATGCACTCTCCTTGCCTTCTCTTATAGTTAGAGATAATTGCACTTACTAATTGCACTCTAACATTACTTCAGCCTTAAAGCTACAATGACTATATATTCTGTTTAAAAAGGTTTTATTGGTTTTAACAATTTATAACAGGAAAGGGATAGATAAGGTGTTAGATAATATTTTGGAGCTTCCACATCGGGTTTGATGACCGCCTCCGAGTCTTCATACATATTCCATTTAAAAAAAATATTAAAAGGAAGGGGTACATACATTTTAAAATCATAAATTTTCATATTATTTTATACATTCAATTACTTTGTACTATTGATATCCGTACAGGAATTACCATCATAAAAAAAAATATAACAAATTATTTTTGCGATTTGAGCCTCTTTGCTATAGTCTCTTCCTCCTCCCCCCCCCCAGCAGGCGGACCTCTGGCCCCTCCCGTTCCCATCTCATCATCATCCAGGATTGAGGAGTGTTTTTTAAGAAAATTATGCGCCTCTTCAACTGTTTTGATTCTAACTCTTCCTCCCTCCCAGAATACCAGCATCCCTTCCGGCATCAACCACTTGAACCACACCCCCTTTTTGAATAATTTTTTTGTTAAGAAGGAATAATTCCTTCTTATATCTCGTATTTTCTTTGGGATCTGCTTCAATATGGCCACCTCGTTTTGCTGATACATCAAAGGGCCCCCTCTTTGCGCTCTCAGTATCTCATCCCTCGTTGACCTTCTTATAAATTTAATATGTATCTCTCTGGGTACCTCATTTATTCTGGCAAATGCTGAGTTAATTCTATAAATCAAATCAATGTCTCCCCAAATAAATTCCTTATCTTTCTTAATATAATCCGCTAACATAATAGCCATCACCTCTTTTAAATTTTCATTCGGTAATTCTGGAACATTCTGAAATCTTAAAAAGAAAGACATGCGTTCAAAATCAATTTTAGACATTTGACCAGTAATATCTGTAAGTTCTTTCTTAAAGTCTTTTATCTCTTCCTTCATCTCAACCGCCCCCCCTTCCAGCCCCACAATTTTTTGTTTATTATTTGTTATTTCTCTTTGCGCCTCCAATAATTCCAATCTTGTGCTTAAATTGTCTTTCCGGATTTGTTGCATTTTATTCATTATTCTTTGAAACATCTCCTCTGCATTTAATGGCTGAGGGCTTGGTGACTTAGGATCCTCTACTTCAGTTTCCTTCTGTAACAAAGCTGAAATCTTTGGTTGTGAGGATGGGCTGGGTTTTGTAGATGCTGGAGCCGAGCTTGGTTTCCCAGATGGGGGTTTCCTCGATGCCATAATTAAAGTTTTAAGTGTTGGTGTGTAGAGAAGAAAGAAAAAAAATGGCGCTGTTGGGCGGGCAGTCTGTGAAGTCCGAGACAAAAGCAGCTGTAGTTCAAGTTAAATTTGCAACGTCCAGAGAGAAAAAGGAAAAAAGGAAAAAACTTTCCAAACAAAAGCAGAAGGTTTCACGAAGGGGGAGAGCACCAACAGACACCAGAGCAGGTCCTTTTCTTATATATTTTGAAGTTAGCCTAATTTTGTTGAAATAAAGGAATGCTTATTTCCAAAAAAGAAAAGTTCTGTCCTGGGAACAAAGAGAACGCCATCTTTCCGCCTTGCCGGCAGGGTGGAGAAACCAAAAGTGGAAACAGTCAATTTAAAATGTAGCAAGGCTCAGGATACATTGTTTAACAGCAATCCCTTAGTTAACAAGAAACTTCCTTTTTCAATAAATCCAACGGAAGTCACTTTCACTCTCTCCGCATCGTGGGACTCTTTATCCAATGCCGCTTTAGTTCCAGGGGGGTTGTTTCCAACTCCCCCCTATCTTCTCTTTTCATCAGATTGAATGCAAAAAAAATCCAAATAACGCACATACCATTTTTTTAATCCGGAGCCTCAGCGCAGCCATTCAGCCCCGGAGTTTCAGCTCCTTTTAAAATCCTCCATGTTCCAGCTCCTTCGGCGAAGGGGAAGCTCCCCCCGCGAAAGTTCCCCAGCCCCTAGGGCGAGGCAGGAGCAGCCCCCCAACCGCCGTCGAGATGGGGGCCCTCACCGCAAGCCGCCCGTGCAGAGGGGGGGATTATGCCCGTCGTCCTCCCCCGTGCGCCCAAAGCCGCAGCTGAGGCAACACAGCGGCGGATGTGAGGAATCCACGTCCGTCTGCGTCCGAAGCCAGAAACGATCTCCTACAATGACTATATATTGTCTACCCAACTATAGGAGTCTACTCCTAACATACTCCATGGACCGAATCCGGCCCCCGGGCCTTGTCTTTGACATCCCTCCTCCAGACCATTCCCTCTTCAATTTTCTTGACAATCGTCTTGTCTTTTCCAATAAGTATAGGAAGAACCCTATATTTCAAAACTTTGTCACACATCCAAAGAAAACCCCAAAGAAGATAAATCATTTTACTACCATATTTTTTGGAGTATAAGACACACCTCTCCCCCCCTCCAAAGAGCGTGGAAATGTTGGTGTGTCTTATACACGGAAAACAGCTGTATTTGGCCTCTCAAAGCCAAACAGATGAAAATTGAGCTGGTTTTTTTTTTTTTTTTTTTGCTAAAACAGGCATTTTTGCCTTCCCCCAACCCCCAGAAACATCCAGCAGGGCTGGACAAAGGCAAAAATGCCAGTTTGTGCAAAAAAAAAAAACCCCAACAACCCGGCCCATTTTCTGCCCATTTTTCACAAAAACAGGAGCATTTTTGCCTTCCCCCAGCCCTGCTGGAGCCTGCAGAGTGCTCCTAGGGGGCCAGGGAGGACAAAAACTTTTTTTCTTACTTATCTCTTTGAAATCTTGGTGTGTCTTATACACTGATGTGTCTTATAGTCCAAAAAATACGGTAAATCGTCCATCACTGTTTCAGCAATCATTTTACCAGATTTGGTTATTTCTGTGTAGAAGCATACTACGTAGAAAAAGACTTCATTCTGACCTTACTGATATTTTAAAAGGCTGACACACTCTGTCTTTCAGGCACACGCTCTCTCCATTCACATATAACTCTAAAGGTGATGAGCAAGCAAACCTCTGCATCGCAATAGTAAGGTCACTACAACAAGCTGATGCCAAAAAGTCTTTCTTTGCCACCCTTCAAGCAGAACTCTGCAGTTGGTGACACTTTCTAACTTTTATCCTCCAGCCAATTGGTCAGTTTAGAGACTTGGGCCTATCATTAAGTTCTCCCAAGTGAGAAAAGCAGGTGTTCTGATCCCGACTTCCTTAACAAGCATGAAGTAGAGTCTGGGACCTGGCAAAAACTCTTTTATTTACACGGTTGTGAATTCCTTTCCTTCACAGTCAGCAAGGCTTGGCAAACAGTCTTTCAGAGAAATATTTATCAACATGAACCTTATCTTGCTTGGCGAGCTGCCAGATAACTAGTTTCCGAATGCAGGGCAAGGCAACACTTGTCACAGAGTCTCTTATAATCACGAACAGAACTTTCCTCTCTTGAAACGACTGAAGGAATGAATTGTTTCCTGCAAAAGCCCATTCCCCATTCACTCCTCTTTGGTTTCTATGGGAGGGGCCAATCACCTCCAAGGTGTGGCTTTACTGTTAAGTTGACCCTGCTTTCTTAGTTGTTCTTGTCTTCTGGCAGTTCTGTGCATGCACACACTGGGAACAGTCTCCAGCTGTTCTTCTGCCTCACTGCTGTCTAACTCCCTCTCTGCCTCCGACGCAGAGCCCTCGTCTGAGCTTTCCTCAGTCCCCAGGACTGGCCCATGTTCCTCCCCAACCTCCTCACTGTCCGACTCCGCTGCTAGCTCCACTGGCTGCTGGCGGGCCATAACAGCAAGGATACTACAAATCTAACTTGCTGTCAGCGTTCCTCTTTCTGGTTTCATATTTAGGGACCCTAAATTTACCTTTTTCTAACCTAAAGAAAATAAATGCACTTTAGTCTAGAGTGATTTTAATGTGCTCCCTCTATCTTTTATTGGGTGAAACTCTGACTCCATCAAAATCTATTTGCATAATGCCATTTTGCTTTATTCTTTTCTGCTGCAGTTTCTTGACCTCTGCAAGCCAATGTGTGATTAACTGAAAAATTCATGGCAATGCTACTTTAATAAAAGGGGACAGAGGTTATAGCAGCTCAATATTCATGATAACCAGCCTTTGATTCCCTGGGCTCAGTAGAGGGTGGCAAGCTGGCAATGAGCAGACTTATAATTGGACCTCCAGTGGGAAAATAATTCCCAATTAACCCCTTCAACAGGGGAGAAGTGAAGAAGAGTTACTTTCTCCATCCATAATGTCTCTAAATTCTAGCTCGTTGCCTAAATATATTGATTGATATTGTTGAATTATTCCATTAAGTTGGAACTTACGCTGTTCACCTAGTCCCCTCCATATGTCATTGTGTTGCAGAGATCTCAGTCAAGGGCTGCAATCAGTCATGTGAATCTTCAGAGTCAGCTGTAAGAGCAATTTTAAAATCTGGCCTTAAAAGTAGATGAAATATTTCTAGATGATGTGAATAGTATTGAGAACAAAGAAACATGATTTCTGCTTAATCAAATAAGTCTCTTTCCCCCCCCCCCCCATTTTTTTATAGTTTAATTTTTTAAGCAATTCTAACAATAATAATACAAATAAGTATGTGTCGTTGTAATCTTCCAACTTCAACAATACTATTCTCTTTTCATAATCCTTTATCATTTTCCTATTAATTCATTTAAACATAAATACCTTGTTCCCCGAAAATAAGTCAGGGTCTTATTTTCTTTTGACCCTCCTAAATAAGCACTTGGCTATATTTTTGAGATGCAGGAGGCAGCAAGCGTGGTCACCTCATGGCTACTGCTGTGTGTTGCAATATTTTCAGGGTAGGGCTTATTTTAGCGCATGCACTCAAAATCCCTGATTGGGCTTATTATCTGGGAAGGTCTTACTTTCAGGGAAATAGGGTAACATTTCTTTGCACCATGTATTTGTTATCCCCTACTAAATACCATGACCATATTTTTCAGAGTATATGATGCACTGTTTTCCCTAAAAAAGGTGAAAATCCATGTGTCTTATACACTGAATATAGCATTTTCCCCCTCAGGCTGTTTTTGGGAGGTCTGCAGAGTGCAAAAACTTTTTTTTATTTGCCTCTTCAAAATCTTGGTGTGTCTTATACTCCAAAAATACAGTAATTAATATTTTAAGAATTACTCATATTGCACCGTAAAGTCAATATACCAAATGTGTAAGATTACTAACGCTAAATAATCAAATAAGTTATGAAATTAAACGTTTAGAAATGTTTGTTTCATAATTCTTTCTAATTATCTGAGTTTTCTGGATGGATTACAGAGTTCTTTAAAACATCCAAAGCAAAAGCAAAATGCATGAATAAATATCCCAAGAAAAGATAAGGCAACTGCACATCAAAATTTAGAGACCTTCTTATTAAATGGTATGAAGAAGAAGCAAATGTATGTTGCTGATTTTAAACACAATAAATGGGAGAATATTTTATTTATGCAATTTTGTATTGCTATGTTTTTAATTCTAGGAAGGATAAAATGACTACAGAATTTTCTGCCTTGGTGCAGAAACATGGCTAGCAATTTGGAGTATTAATTTTATCAGATTGGTGTATCCAATACAACCTGATTTATGGGAAATATTTTCTAGTGTTTTGCTTCAGGCAGAAAATGTCTTTTTGATAAAGCCTGAAGTAGTATGTTTGGCACTAACAGGCTTTAGCTGAAACGTAAACTAAACAAAACAAAACACTCCAATTCAGTTAAGTAGTTCATTTCTATCCTGCCACTCTTCTGCCATGGAACTCAAAATACCATTAACGGGATTCTGTTTTAGGCAGTCTTGAGTAAGAGAAAAAAGTAGCATCATAGCACCTGATTTCAAAAGGTAAGTGGATCATTTACATTGTTAACTATAGTTCTCAATGTTATTTTAAAATGAGGAAAACACTTATACCACAGTATCTCTTAAAATACATCAATTTGTGCCAATGTATACTGGCCAGGGGTATCCTTTTGGTGCTACTTCCCTCATGTAGCTCATGATGTTGAATAGAATAGAATAACAGAGTTGGAAGGGACCTTGGAGGTCTTCTAGTCCAACCCCCTGCTTAGGCAGGAAACCCTACACCACTTCAGACAAATGGATATCCAACATCTTCTTTAAAACTTCTAGTATTGGAGCATTCACAACTTCTGGAGGCAAGTTGTTCCAATGATTAATTGTTCTAACTGTCAGGAAATTTCTCCTTAGTTCTAAGTTGCTTCTCTCCTTTATTAGTTTTCACCCATTGCTTCTTGTCCTGCCCTTAGGTGCTTTGGAGAATAGCTCGACTCCCTCTTCTTTGTGGCAGCCCCTGAGATATTGAAACACTGCTATCATGTCTCCCCCTAGTCCAGGGGTGTCCAAACTTGGAAACTTTAAGACTTGTGGACTTCAACTCCCAGAATTCCCCAGCCAGCTATGTCTTAAAGTTTCCAAGTTTGGACACCCCTGCCCTAGTCCTTCTTTTCATTAAACTAGACATGCCCAGTTCCTATAACTGTTTTAGCCTCCAGTCCCCTAATCATTTTTGTTGATCTTTTCTGCACTCTTTCTAGAGTCTCAACATCTTTTTTACATTGTGGCAACCAAAACTGAATGCAGTATTACCAAGCCATTATAAAGTAGTATTAACACTTCACGTGCTCTTGAACTATTCCTCTGTTTATGCAGCCTAGCACTGTTTCCCAACTCATAACTTATTTCTTACCATTTTGCTTTTGTATCTATATGTTTTTTTTTTTTATTGAAAAAGTTTTATTGGTTTTACATTTTTTAACAGGATAGGGTAATGGTTACAAAGAAATTTTGAGAGCATTCACGTTAGAGTCGTCGGACCTTCCGAGACCTCAAAATACACAATAAAAAAGTTATCATAGAAAACATTTTCCATACCACTACAAGATGAAAGCAAGTAGATTTACCAAAATTCTCCGTTCCATGCTGTCAGACATTTACAAAAAGTCCAGATAGAAATATTATGCAAAGTTGTTCAAGAAAAATCAAGGCAAAGTTATTTTTTTGATCTAAGTCTTTTGGCTATTGTATCTTCTTTCTCTCCTCCCTGGCCCCCCGTGGGCAGGGCCGTGGCCCCCTCCGTCCCCCCTGGATCTTCCCCCAGGACAGAGGAATGTTTTTTAAAAAAGGCTTCCGCCTCAGCAAGTGTTTTAATCCTCACTCTTCCTCCTTCCCAGAACACCAGCATCCCTTCAGGCGTCATCCACTTGAACCAAATCCCGTGATCAAACAAGGTTTTAGACAAGAAAGAAAATTTCTTTCTTGAATCTCTAATTTTTCTAGGGATCTGCTTCAAGATAGTGACCGTTTTTCGTTGATAAGTTAAAGGTTTCTCTCTCTGCGCTTTCAGGATTTCCTCTCTGGTTGACCTTCTAACAAATTTCACATGTATCTCTCTAGGTACTTCATTTATCCTGGCATATGCTGAGTTAATTCTGTAGGCTAGGTCAATGTCCCCCCTGATCTCATCCTTAGGTTTATGTAAATAGTCTGCTAAAATTGTGCTCATAAGACCAGGGAGGCATTCACCAGATTCCTCAGAAACATTTTGAAATCTCAAAAAGTATGTCATTCTTTCCATATCCATCCTAGACACATGCCCATATATTTCCACAACCTCATTAGTAACATTTTTAATTTCCCCCTTAGCCCCCTCCAACCCCCCTTCCAGTTCTTTATTCTTCTGTGTGTTATCCAGCACTTGTCTTCTTGTATCCAACAACTCCTTCTTGAAGATAATATTTTCAGCCCTCTGGGCCTTTATTTCTGATATCAAAGTTAGCATAGAGGTTTCAAGAGAAGCCATTCTTTGTTCCAGATTTACAAGTGCTGCTTCTTGTGCCATGGTTAAAAGTTAGAGTCACTGCCACCAAGATGGCGTTTTCCGGGTGGGGCTGGTGGGGCAAACCAGGAGCTCAGTTCAGTTCAGGGCTGTGAAGTTGCAAACAATTCAGAAACCAAAAGAGACACAGTTTCCCAGGTCAGCAAATAGTAATAACGAAGGTATTCCAGAGAAGAAGTCACAAATCCATCAAAAGAAATTTTTTTTCAAAAATCCAGAGGGAGTCCTGCTTTCAAAGAGACGCTGGAAATTTCCTTAGTTAAAATAGTCAGGCAGGGACAAAGAAAAGCCGCTTCCACCGCCCATCTCAAAGCCAGAGGGAGAGAGTAACAAAATAAGAATTTTTTTTAAAACCAGCCAGACCTAGAAACAATGTTGCAAAGAATCGCATTCCACTTTCCCTTGTTAAAGACAGTCCGGAGTGAAAGTTTCCACTTTCTCTTTGCAGAGAAGCCATTTTAACGTGCCGCTTAAATCCGAGGGGGTTTTTTTTAGAAATAAACACCCCCCTCCCAGTCCGTTCAGCCTGGCTGGCAGCAAGGAAAAAAAAAGGTGTTCTTTTAAACTCACTCCCCCTCGCAGCTGAAGCCTCGGCGATCCGCCCGATCTCTCCGTTCAGCCCTCTCCATTAAAGCAGATGGCACCGACAACCTTTGGAGAAGGAAAAAACCCCCGCTAGCATGTTCCTCTCCACCTAGGTCGCAGAGAGGAGCGCCCTCCCCACCGCCGTGACGAGGCCGCTCCCTCTGAGCCGACCCTACGAGAAACCTCCGGTAACCGGAGAGTTTCGCCCCCGTGGGGGGGCAGAAAAGGCAACAAAGCGGCGAGCGAGCCCTGGGCTCGCCCGTCTCCGCTGGAGCCGGATACCGGAAGTCGTATCTATATGTTTTTAATGTAGTGTATGGAAGGCATTCTAATCTCAATACAAATTGCAGTACAAATTTTAATTGAGTATCCTCAAACCTGATTAAAAAAACCTTTCACTATTTTGACTGCAGCTGTCAATAATAACAATATTTTTTTTTTAAAATCAGCTGAGTGGATTCGCTTACATTTACCAGACATTAAACTATGTGGAATATGAAGGGACTAGAAAGACAAATTGTAAACCATCTATGGTCTTTCAAGTTTCTCCCTCAATTACAACTATGCATCATTTTAAAGACAATTAACACTGTACTACAGGGGTGTCAAAGTCGATTTCATTGAGGGTTGTACCAGGATTGTATTTGACTTTGGGGGGATGGAATGGGCATTGACAGGGTGGGTGTGGCCAATTAGGCAACACTTGTATCGGGGGCACCTCTGGTGGCCCGAGTGCTCCGCCAGCAAAAACGGGTTCCCGAGCTCCGTTTTCGGCTGCAATGGCCTCTTGCAACCCTCTGCCAGTGAAAACGGAGCTCGGGAGGGCTGTTCTTTGCTATTTCCAGGTTGGCCCTGTGGGCCAGATCTAAGCACCTAATGGACCGGATCTGACCCCTGGGCCTTTGTTAGGACCATTATCTTGATGTTGGGTTGACAATATATATAAGCCAGGATTATTAAAGGGTATATGTATCTTTAAAGACTATGCGGAATCTGATTGGCTGTGCTTCCCAGTTCAATCATACAAGGCAGCTGGAAACACAGTTCATCCTTCTTTTTTTGCTTTCCTTGCTTCTTGATTGCCACTGAGGAAGGAGCTGAAACTGAAGACGGAAGAAGAACCATTGTTTTGACTGACTGTAAGATAACTGTGTTTTGGTGAAGGACTGTTTATTGTTGGAGGAGTTAGTATCACTGTTTGGAAGAAGTATTTTAGTTACATCAAGAGTAAAGACTATTTATTTTTCTACTATCAGTGTTTAGTGTATCTCTTGCTGTCCGGTGTATTGCACTATTCTGCCTGTTTTGTTTCCAACGGGGGTGTTTTACCCCTAGCAGCCTTGAATATGATACCCCTGCTGTACTATATTGTAAAAAGAGTATTGCAGCAGGGTGACAAATAGAAAACTAAATTCCATGTCAAAAATGCATTGGTTCATAATATTACTTCCCATGGGGATCTATTTATAGGTTACAAAACCTGTCTGTCTGTAACATTTAAGTAAATGAAATGCAACAATATATCATACGGAGCAACGTTTTTTTAATCAAGATACCTCAACTAGGCTCACTTAAAGAATGCAGCCAAAATCTAATTACATTCCCAAGTAATTGAAACTTCAAGGATCTCCACACTAGTTGTGTTTGCAAATGCAAAGTCGCCAAAATCAGCCACAGTCATGATTCCTGACTACGCTTCCCAGAAACCCATAGGTGGCATGGTAGAAGGGAAAATGGCAGGTGAGTAGGGCCTCCCCTCTTTCCTGCCTCTCTCTGGCCCCTGCACCCAATTGGCTGGCAGCAAGGCCAACTGACAATTGCCTCTTTTGAAACCAAGGCCCATAACCTGAAATCTCTTAACAGTGGTAAGTTTATTTTATTTAGTATATTGCAAATATATGGACTTGAGTGGTTCAAATGCTAATGTCCAGTCCTCCCAGCCATTCAAGGACAGGTTGGTCTATGTTGAAGAAAATCAGACATTGTGCTGGTGTAAGCTCTTTTTTTAAATTTTTAAATTTTTTATTCTCTTACATACCATTGTAAGTATACAATCACATAATTGTTATTCTTCTTTACATTTGTCATTCTTATACATTTGTTATTCCATTTAATAGGTTATAATATACAATTTGGACTGCTTTATTTAACATCCCTTCTATCTGTTGTAACACCACCTTATTTCCCCTTTCTTTTCTCCCTCCCTCCCTTCTCTATTTTCTTCCTTCCTCCTCTCCTTCCCCTTTCTTCTTCCCTTACCTCTCCCCTATTCCTAGTCTTCCTCTTTCCCTTCCTACCCTCTCTCCTTCTCTTTCTCTCCCTTCCACCCTACTCTCCTTACCTCTTTCTTCCTTCCCTCCTCTTCCTTTCATTCTCTGTTCCTCTCTCCCTTTCTTTTTCTGTTGTTATAGGTGTCTCTTTCAAATCTCATTTTTTGTTTTCTTGGGATGGTATTTCCGCAAACCCAGATATAATTTAGTATCTTTCCTTATTCCCTTACCTTTGCTAATCTATCCTAACTATGGTTTTTTTGCAAGTGTACACTCTTGATGGACATTCGGACACAATGTGGTGGATATTTTGTCGAGGGGCACCACAGTCACACTCAGGGGTAGAGACAAGACCCCACTTAAACAATGAGTCCTGGCAGATACCATGTTGGGTACAGATCCTGTTCAGAGTTGACCAATGCTGGCGAGGAAGGTCACCTCTGGTGCTTTGGAGAATAATTTAACGCCCTCTTCTTTGTGGCAGCCCCTCAAATACTGAAATATTGCTTTCATGTCACCCCTAATTCTTCTTCATTTTTTTAGACTAGCCAGACCCAAATCCTGCAGCTGTTCTTCATATGGTTTAGTCTCCAAGCTTTTGATCATCTTCGTTGCTCTTCTCTGAACTTTTTCCAAAGTCTCAACATCTTTTTTGTAGTATGGTGACCAAAACTGGATGCAATATTCAAATGGATCTCAACAGATTTGGACACTGGGCTCTGTCTAACAAAATGAAAATCAATGTAGAGAAAAGTAAGGGTTTACACTCAGGCTAAAAAAGCCAAATGTACAGGTACAGATTAGGTGAAACTTGGCTCAATAGTAGCAACTGTGAGAGGGATCTTGGACTCCTAGTGGATAATCACTTAAATATAAGCCAACAGTGTTTAGCAGACTCCAAAAAAAGCCAATGCAATCCTAGGCTGCATTAACTAGAATCAGGATCATATGAAGTGTTACAACCACTTTATAATGCCTTGGTAAGACCACAGAATACTGCATCCAGTTTTGGCCACCACAATATAAAAAAAAAGATGTTGGGACTCTGGAAAGAGTGCAGGGAAGAGCAACAAAGACAATTATGGGGCTAGAGGCTAAAACATATGAAAAAATGCTTTTAGGAATTGGGTTAGTCTAGTCCAGCGATGGCAAACCTTTTTAGGCTCACGGGCCATAAGGGGGGGAGCGCGGGGGGGTCGTGTATCAGCATGCCACACCCATAATGCAATGCACGCCCCCTAGTGCGCATGCGTGCATGTCAGGCACTCCCCCCATTTTTACATGCTTTTTTTGCCCTCCCCAGGCTCCAGAGGCTTTATAGGAGCCTGGGGAGGGCGAAAAATGGCTTGAAAAATGGCTGAATCCGCTGGCCAGCATGCACATGCGTGCTGGCCAGCTGACAGGGCAACGCCTCGCATGCCCTGCCAAATGGCTCCACGTGCCACCTGTGTCACGTGTGCCATAGGTTCACCATCACTGGTGTAGTCTAATTAAAAGAAGGATTAAGAATGACATGTTAGCAATGTTCCAATATTTGAGGGACTGCCACAAAGAAGAGGGGGGTCAACCTATACCCCAAAGCACCCGAAGCCTAGGCAAGAAGCAATGGATGGAAAATAATAGAGATCCAACCTAGAACTATGGAGAAACTTTCTGACAGTAAGAACAATCAACCAGTGCAATGGGTTGACTTCAGAAGTTGTGGGTGCTTCATCACTGGAATGCTTTCAAGAAGAGCCTGGACAGCCATTTGTCTGAAATTTGTCCTGTTTGAGCAGGTGGTTTGGACTAGACTTCCTCCAAGGTCCCTTCCAACTCTGTTATTCTGTTACTTAGAGCAACAGAATGAAGTCCCACATTCTTTGCTCTGATCAGACACCACTGCATGCATTGAGTCCAGTTCTGGCACTGCTTGAAAGGGATTGAGGGAAATTGAAACAGATTCGGAAAAGAGCAACAAAGATGCTCAGGAACTGAATAGTTAAGAACATAAGAATAGCCTTGCTGGAACAGGCCACAGCCCATCCCGTCCAGCATTCTGTCTCACACAGTGGCTCCCCATTTGCTTCAGGGTCTTCCCAAGCAGATGTCTTCACCTGCTTATGATTCCCTGCAAATGGCATTGAGAAATATCCTGCCTATCTCTCCAACCCGGAGGGTGTCCTTAGGCATCCTTAGTTGTTAGAGGAATGGAATGCATTAGGTCAGTTTGTTTTGAGAGAAGATGAAAATATCCTAACTCTCCTCAACTATCTAAAAGGATGTCATAAAGAAAACACCCAGAAGAAGGTCCAGACATTTTCTCTCCCATTCCAGAATGCCAAAAGATTGGGTTTAAGTTACAGAAAGGAAGTTGTTGGATACTATAATTATTATCACACAGGCAAGACAATTTTGACAGTGGAATCAGTCACCTTGAGAGCTAGTTGACTCCCTTGCGTTGTAAGTGTTCAGGCAGACACTGGATACTTCAAGTACTTTGGTGTCCTGCACTGATAAGGGCTTCCACTAATTGTCCTAAAGCAGTGATGGCTAACCTTTATGTGCTCATGTGCAAAAAGTGCACATGTGAGTGTCCACACCCATATTGCAATGTATGTAAGACCCCTGCACGACCCCTCCATGCCCTGTTTTGGGTCTAGCAAGCCTCCCTGAAGTCTCCTGGGACCAAAAAGAGGGTGCGGGGTGTGCCACCCCCCCCCCAGGTGCTCCCCTGCTCCTGTGCATGCGCATGCGACCTCCCCACCTACCAAGCATGCACACATATCTTCCACATGCATATCAGAGACTCAAAAATTAGGTGGCAGGAGGTGAGTGCACATGCACAGTGGAGCTGAGCTCGGCCGACGACTCGCATACCCGCAGAGAAGGTTCCGTGTGCCACCTGTGGTACATGTGCCATAGGTTCGCCAACACAGTCCTAAAAGGATGCTTCCAGTTAAGATTCTGCAATTCTATAAAATTCAGCACTTCACAAAAATCAGCAAAATTATGGAATATTTATTTTGTATTTCGGTTTTTTAATAAATAACTAATTTTGATAAACACACTTTTCTTTCCAATTTTCTTACGATGATATCAGTCAGGTACAGAGTACTGCTCTATCTCTAATTATTTATTCCAAAAGAAATAAGAAGGGGTAAGTACATACAGATACCTGCAGCACTGAAGACCACAAGGCCTTCAAACCTTCCAGTTCAGTGCCATTCTGAAGAGAAAGTTACAAGGCCATGCAAGGGTTGAAAGTGTGAATGAAGGTTACCATTAGTTGCAAAGTTTCTATGAATTACTATGACAATTTTCCTACAAGTGATATATGAAGTTCAATATCATGGAACTGAGTTTTAACCAGGAATGAGCTTCAAAAGGTTTTAGCAACAGGTTCTCTGCCCACTTTCTGGGTAGGTGTGGGCGTGGCCATGGTGGGTGTGGCCTAGTCAGACTCCTGCACCATGGTGGAAGGAGGGTGTTTTCACTCTCCCTGGCCCTGGAGGCTTTCTTCGAGTCTCCGGGAGGGTGAAAACAGCCTCCCATGGGCTCTTGAGGCCTTCCAGAAACGAGCTGCATGGAGACTCCTGAGAAGGGCAGGATGGGATGGGGTGGGGTGGGCAGGGTCAGCCCAGGGTGGGATTTGCAGGTTTGTTGAACTGGGCAGATCCTTAGCTTAGAGCAGTGGTAGTCAACCTGGTCCCTACCGCCCACTAGTGGGCATTCCAGCTTTCATGGTGGGCGGTAGGGGTTTTGTCTGATACTGAAGCACTTTCCTTTTTTTAATTTAATTGACTTCCCTACTTTATAAATCACCATTACTGTGGAACCGGTGGGCGGTTAGAAAAATTTACTACTAACCGAGATACAAAAGTGGGCGGTAGGTATAAAAAGGTTGACTACCCCTGGCTTAGAGGATTACCCAAATCCAAGTGAACCCACAGCAGCTGGTTTTAGCAGTGTCATAAGAATTGGTCTGGTACCAAACGTCCAACATTTAAATGACATCTTATAGTTCCCATGCAAGCAAGCAACCGTTCCCGCCACCACCCTTGTACATATTCATTAACTGGTCTCTGACCTTCCTCAGAATACATTTCTCTACATCCTGGGGGCAGGGAAGCCTTCTGAGTCTTCCTACTGCTACCATTAAGATGGGTCTCGCATCATTGTGCATCTCACTACAGCAATACACACTTGGATCCTTGTTCCTTGAGGCACATCATTTCCAATTGGGAGCAAATACTGTTGGTTTTCATTAATCTGCCAATTTCTTGACTTTCCTTTCTCCCTCCCCCCCCCCTCTCTTCTCTTTCCCTTTTCTGCTTCAAGGCAGGTGAGTGCATCAATTTTCTTCTCATCTATGGCAGTTAAATTAAATGGAATCGGCCTGATTGCTGAAAATCAAAGAGAAGGCTGATAAAGCAATTAAATCCCTCTAATTCCTTCTCTTGAAAAGGTGCAGCTTGGCTCACAAGCTAATTAACTTCATAATGAAAATCCTTCTTCGCCCTTTTAGGCTTTCTCTTTTTTCCTTTGTTTTTGATGGGGGCTTTCCACTGCCTGAGGAAAAAAGGGGACATTGGGTTAAGTAATGTCACAAGAACCCCAAATACACCAGTTGTTATGACTACTTGTGGCATTATCAACTCCTTTCATGATTTAGTAAAGAGCACTTACAGGTACACAAGCACATGCGCACACACATACGGTTGGACACATTATCTTGGACAGTGGTGGGATTCAAATAATTGAATAACCGGTTCTCTGCCCTAATGACCAGCTGGGTAGGCGGGGCTCAGTGGTCATGTGACTGGGTAGGCAGGGCCCTCTCAACTTCACTCATGTCAATGGACGCTTCACCTTAGCTGTTACAATGTAATAAGGGTTAAACGGAGAGGTAGTTTCTGTACGCAGGGCAATGAAGTTTACGCAAGAAAACAACACCAGAATGTTTCCTTCCTGTTTTCCTTACAGGATTAGCCTTTAAAGTGGGAAAAAACGTAATTAGATTTTTTTCCCCAACAACCGGTTCTCTGAACTGCTTAGAAAGTTAACAACGTTGGGCAAGAGGAAGAAGAGAGGGTTAAAAGAGAGGGTGGGGGAGGGAGAGGAGAAGAGAAAGAAGGAGTGGAAAGAGGAGAGAGAGGAAGGAGAGGGGAAGGGGAAGTAGAGAAGAGGATGACGACAGAGGGAAGAAAGTGATGGATAGGGTACAAATATGGTGTATGAAGAGCAGAAGAGCCAATGATAGTTGGGGATTGATGATTTGTAATATTTAATAATACAAAACAGTGTTGGTTATGTAATGGTGTACATGTGATTATTTGTATGAAAATGAAGAAATAAAAAACTTTATTACAAAAAAAGGAAAGAAAGTTAACAACTTTAACAAGAGCCAAAGTTCTCTTGAATGGGGATCTAACGGGAAAAATTGAGATAAAGAAGGGAGTAAGACAAGGATGTCCCCTTTCTCCACTCCTGTTTATATTAACATTAGAAACAGTACTAAACAAAGTTAGAAAGGATCAGGAGATACCAGGACTAAACATTAGAAACGAAGAATATAAAATTCAAGCTTTTGCCGACAACCTAGTGTTCATTTTGGAAGACCCTTTGGAATCTGGCCCCAAATTAATTATAAAATTGGAGGAATTTGGAGAGGTATCAGGTTTAAAGATTAATAAAAACGAAACAAAAATAATAACAAAAAACATGACGGAAAAACAAGAGAACGAATTGGAGATCAGGACTAAAATGCAAATAACTGAAGAAGTTAAATATTTGGAGATCTGGGTGTCGGCAAAATGCTCTTCAATTAAGGAGGACAACTATAATAAATTAATAACACAAATAAAAAAGGACTTAGAGAGCTGGAAAAACATACAACTGTCGCTAATGGGATGCATAGTGACGATAAAGATGAATATACTCCCAAGAATTTTATTTTTATTCCAAGTAGCACCAATAAATCGAGGCAACTTATTTTTCCCAGAACTAAACAAATTAACTTCTAAATTTATATGGCAAGGGAAAAAATCCAAGGATTAAATTAAAACCATTGCGGGATAGCAAGGAAAGGGGAGGTTTACCACTCCCAAATTGGGAATTATATTTCCAGGTGGCATCACGAACATGGCTGAGGGAGTGGATTGAACTGAAAAACAAGAGAATACTGGTGTTAGAAGGGCATGACTTGCAAGCGGGATGGCACGCATTCTTGTGGGATGGGAAAGATAAAGCCCACAAGTATTTTCAAAGACACTTTATTAGAAATGCACTGCTACAAAATTGGCAAAAATTTTTTAAAAAGCCCATTAAAACTATATTAAAATCGCAAATTGGTTTTCTCGGATAAAAGCAATCAAGCACCCAAATTTTACAGATATAGAGAAAAGTAACAATATAATAAGTGAGCCGGGGAATTTGAAAACAAAACAAGAATTGACAGATCAAGGTACAAAGGTAGCCTGGCTTACATACACACTCATCAAATAGAATTATAATAGTGACATTAAAACATATGAATTGCAACTGGAACAACAGGAATTAGATAAGATAATTCAAAATATGGAGAAGAAAATGATTGGGAGAATATACTAATTTTTGCTGAAATATAAAATGGAGGAGGAGGGTGTCCAGGAAACTATGGTAAGGTGGGCAAAAAAAATCGGCTATAATATTGAATTGGAAAGATAGGAAACATTTTGGGGAACAAATTTGAAATTGACTATGTCTGTGGCATACAAGGAAAACCAGTACAAAATGTTTTATACATGGCATTTACCACCCACGAGATTTGCAAAAATATCCTCAAACGTATCCCCAATGTGTTGAAAATGTGAGAAATCATATGGGACATACTGCCATACATGGTGGAGATGCGAGGCGGCAAAAAAATTCTGGCCTAAAATGAAAAACTGGTTGGATGCTATAACAGGGAACCATATAGATTGGAGACATTTTTATTAGGCTTAACCACAATAAAATACAACAATGAGACTTTATACCTAACTCTACATATCATCACAGTGGCTAGAATCGCATATGCACAGAAATGGAAGAATAATACCAAATGAGGACAAGATAATGTACAAGTTCTTAGAAATGAGGACAAGATAATATAGAAGTTCTTCTAAGATGGATAAATTGACCAAGGAAATCCAAGGAAAGGAGGAAACTGAGTACTATTTAATTTGGGAAAAATGGTATAAATGGCTAGATCAATGATGGCGAGCCTATGGCTCATAGGGTCGTTTTTAGTCCTCCAGAGCCTTCAGGGAAACTCCTGAAGCCTTTGGAGGGCCTCCGTGGGGGCAGGGGGACTGTTTTCACCCTCCCCAGGCTCATCTAAAGCCTCTGGAACCTGGGGAGGATGAAAAAATCATGTAAAAAATGGTGGGCGGTGCCTGTAATGTGTGCATGCACACTGGGAGGCGCACATTGCATTATAGGTGGCACGCTAGCGCACGACCTCCCTGTGCTCTCCCCCCCCCCCCCCCTTATGGCACATGAACCTAAAAAGATTTGCCATTGCTGGGCTACATGATAGAAACAGGAAATAAGAATCTGGAAAATATAGTTTTTATTATAGAAGAAATAGGAATTTGTGATAAGGTAGGAAAAGTAGGATTTACAGAAATAGAAAAAGTTATTTATTAGTAGAAGAACAATAAAGACAGATACAAATAGCCAAACATAGATTGATGAGCAAAAGAGTATGAAATAATAGGATGATAAGTGTAAAAATGTATAGAGGTGGATTGAGAGGGATATCTGCTGTAAGAAGGAACGGGAAGTTCCAATGTTATTTGTAAGTGTTGTGTACATTTTTTTATCAATGTGCATAAGTGTTTACAATTTAAAAAAAATTTTTTTTTAAAGTTAGCAACCAGTTCTCCCAAATTGGTGCGAACTGGCTGAATCCCATCACTGATCTTGGACATCTTGCTTCGAATCACTTATCCTAAGAGTTTACTTTTATAATTCATTCCCCATTCTGGAAATGATAGGGACTTGTATGCAATCTATGGTTACTGTCCATTAGGCATGAAAAAGGGACCAATATGCAATTTTCCAGAAATATTATATCACAATTTTTAAACAGATATAAAAGTAAAGACTAAACTGATCCAAAATGGTGGCAATAGAGGAAACATTATTATATTGCATGGAGAAAAGTTGCTATTAAACTAAGATAAAATGGTAGGCAGTGAAGTGGAGAGGGTATCCTATCCTATCCTATCCTATCCTGTCCTGTCCTGTCCTGTCCTATTCTACTTCAGTGGTAGAAGCCTCAAATCACTGAAGGTTTTTGGTATTTGTTTTTTGGGGGTTATTTAAAAATTGGAATTGTGGAAGAAGGATTTGAATAGTCCTTTTCAAACGGCATGCATTGGAAGTTCCCACATGAAGCAAAAGGCTTGGGATGCTCCTAAAGTAGAAAGTTATTGTGAGTTTGTTGTAGTCCTTGTGGTGCAGTGACCTTCCTTCTACCTATCCTCACAAACCAAGCCAAACCACTCTGAGTATGGCTTGGTAGGCGTAGCATGGCTTGGTAGACATGGCAAGGGAAGGATACTGTAAAATCTCCATTCTCTCCACACTCCAGGGGAAAGATATTGTAAAATCTCCTTTCCCTTCCGATCAGCTGGGACTCAGGAGCCAGAGAATAGATGGGGGCAGGGCCAGTCACAGATAGTATTTACTGGTTCTCTGAACTAATCAAACATTTCGCTACCGGTTCTCCAGAACTGGTCAGAACCTGCTGAATACCACCTCTGCCAACAATGACTTCCTGAAGAGTTATTCCTCCTCCCTCCTTCCAATCAAACCATTCAAAATTTAAATATGAAAATTTGATAATATTTCTAGTGAAATAATTTTAAAAGGCTAACATTGGGGTTTGCAATTATGGAAGGGAAATCAAATATGGTAGAAGGAGCAATAACAGGAAGTGAAAGAACTTGAAGCTGTGCTAAAAATATGCCTGTCCATTTAATGTGCCCTGCCCTATATCGAAATTACATCCACAACTTATCCAAGAAATATTTTGAAAGAAAGGACCTTTGTTACCAATAAAGGAGAATATTTATGGTGACACAGTGGTTAGAATGCAATATTGTAGGCTGACTCTGCCCACAGGCAGAAGTTCGGTCCTGACTGGCTCAAGGCTGACTCAGCTTTCCATCCTTCTGAGGTGGGTAAAATGAAGACCCAGATTGTTGGGGGCAGGATGCTGACTCTGCAAACTGTTTAGAGAGCGCTGTATAATACTATGGAGTGGTATATACGTCTAAGTGTTTTTGTTATTCCTATTGGTAGCTCAGGGTTGAAATAAGGGATCCTTGGTGCTCTCTCAGCTTGGTTAAGTATGTTTTTGTTTTCTTGCTTATTTATTTATTTATTTATTTATTGCAATTTGTCCAAAAAAAACCAGGAATAATATAAAAATACAGGGACTATAGGCACGTTAGTGTGCTTATGCACTCTATGGACCTCCTAAGTATGAAGTAAGGTCCACGGAAGTCAATTTGCCATCAAAACTGTGACAATTTGCAGCCGAGACAACTGAATCAGGTAGAGCAGGGGTCTCCAATCTTTGCAACTTTAAGTCTGAAGGACTTCAGCTCCCAGACTTCTCCAGCCAGCTTTGCTGGCTGGAGAATTCTGGGAGCTGAAGTCCTTCAGACTTAAAGTTGCAAAGGTTGGAGACCCCTGAGGTAGAGTATTCCAGATTGTGACAACTCTATTACAAAAATTGTATTTTTTTTACAGCGAAGTTTAGAACGGTTTACATTGAGTTTAAAGCAATTGTTAGCTTGCGTATTATTACGATTAAAACAGAAAAATTCATTTTTCAAAACATTACTACGTATTATTTTGTATGCAATGCCTAAATCTGACCGCAAGGGACGCAGTTCCAAGTTATCCAAACCAAGAGTTTCAAGCCGAGTAGGAATTCTATTGTGTACAGAAGAGTGCAAAACGTTTCTTGTAAAATACTTCTGAACCCGCTCGACTGTATTGATGTCAGATATATGGTAGGGATTCCAAAGAGTGGAACAGTACTTTAAGATTGATCTAGTCCACGTTTTATCAGCTCTAGTTAGCTATACAATGTTTCTCTGTTAGAAGTAGATCTAACAGACAATGCAGACATGTAAAGAAAGGGGGAAAGTGAAAAAAATGATTTGCAGTAACATAGTGGTTATCCTTATGTTCAGAGTCAGAGAAGTTAAGTCTTGTTAAAGGCGGCATCACAGTGCTCAAACAGAAGGCCTTGTGTTTTCTTACAAATGAGATTATTTCCTAAGTTGTGCCATTTGTTCTGACAGGCAGGGTGGCTAGGAAAGCCGAAAACAGAACAGTAGGGGGGCCAACTACATGCACAGTGAGAATCTGGGAAAAGAAGAGGCAGAATGGTGTGAGATCCTGGACACAACCCAAGTGCCTGCCTCAACCTTCTGTTGCAGCAGCTCCAGAAAACGGGAAGAGAACAGCCGGCTGTAATGCTGCAGAGCAAATGCTGAGAAGCACCTGCCCACCTTCCCAGCACACTTATTCCATGACTGGAAGGTGGAGCGGACTTCTCCAGCACTGGA
This sequence comes from Rhabdophis nuchalis, assembly GCA_039707465.1. Lineage (NCBI taxonomy): Eukaryota > Metazoa > Chordata > Lepidosauria > Squamata > Natricidae > Rhabdophis > Rhabdophis nuchalis. The sequence continues at coordinate 96,693,906 of CM077645.1, forward strand.
TTTCAGGGAACATATACATCTGTCATTCAGGGGTGGTGGTATAGTTGTTCCGTTTATATTTCTACATAAGTAACACTCTGGCTAAGGGGATTCAAATAGTGAAGCATAGAACAAGAAATCAGATCGTCCAGTTAGCAAGTAGGCACACACCTCCAGACCAGAGGTGGGTTCCTACTGGTTCGGACTGGTTCGGCCAAACCGGTAGTGATTTGGTGGCCTGGGTCACTGGAACCGGCAGCAACCCAGGCCTGCCATGCCCCCAAACTGGTTCTTCTAGGGGGCTGCCCTCTTGATTTTCAGTTCTGAGCATGCGCAGAACAATTGTCAATCAATTCAATTCAATTCAATTTTAATACTTATAAACCGCTCCCTCTCCCCATGGGGACTCGGGGCGGTGCACAGGCAGAATAAAAACAATAAGAAATACAAACAATTCTAAAACCAAATTAAACTAAACCTGTGCTAAAATTCCCATAAAACTACTATATTAAAACTACCCAGTAAAACCCCCAAGACAGGGAGACTATCCCAGGCCGGCCAGACAGAAAAAGTAAGTTTTTAATTTAAGACGGAAGGAGCGGAGGTCCATGGTCGTTCTAATATCGGCGGGAAGGTCGTTCCAGAGGGCCGGGCCCGCCACAGAGAGAGCCCTTCCCCTGGGCATCGCCTGCTGACAAAGTCTAGTGGACGGCACCCGGAGAAGTCCCTCTCTGTGGGAGCGAATCGGCCGTGAGGATGTGTGAGGCAGGATCCGATCCCGCAGATAGCTAGGTCCCGAGCCATGGAGCGCTTTAAAGATGATAATTAACACCTTGAAGCGCACCCGGAAGACAACAGGTAGCCAGTGCAGCTCGCGCAAGAGCGGTGTTACGTGGGTAGACCTTGCGGTCCCCATAATTGCTCGCGCGGCTGCATTCTGGACTAGCTGAAGTCTCCGGGTGCACCTCAAGGGAAGCCCCATGTAGAGAGAGTTACAATAGTCCAGTCGGGATGTCACGAGCGCATGAGTGACTGTGCGAAGGGCGTCCCGATCCAATAGGGGGCGCAATTGGCGAACCAGGCGAACCTGGTAAAACGTCCTCCTGGCCACGGCTGTCACTTGATCTTCCATGGACAGCCGGGCATCCAGGAGGACACCCAAATTGCGCGCCCCATCCACAGGGGCAAGATGTTCGCCCCCTATGGCCAGCGATGGAGTAAGCTGGTTGAATCGGGCAGCCGGAAACCACAGCCACTCGGTCTTGGTCGGGTTGAGCCTGAGTCCGTTACTTCCCATCCAGATCCGCACGGCTTCCAGGCACTGGCACATCACCGCTACGGCATCGTTGGGGTGGTTTGGGGCAGATATATACAGCTGGGTGTCATCAGCGTATAGATGGTACTCTACCCCAAAACCACGGATGATCTCACCCAGCAGCTTCATATATGTGTTAAACAGGAGGGGCGAGAGGACCGACCCCTGAGGCACCCCACATGTGAGGGGTCTCGCGGTCGACCTCTGCCCCCCTGCCAACACAAATTGCGATCGGCCAGAGAGGTAGGAGGAGAACCACCATAAAACGGTGCCTCCCACCCCCAACCCCCCCAGCCGATGCAATAGGATACCATGGTCGATGGTATCAAAAGCCGCCGAGAGGTCTAATAGGACCAGGATGGAGGAACAACCCCCATCTCTGGCCCTCCAGAGATCATCAACCAACGCGACCAATGCCGTCTCGGTGCTGTGCCCGGGCCGAAAGCCGGACTGGCGCGGATCTAGATAATCAACTTCCTCCAGGTGACGGGGAAACTGTTGTGCCACCACACTCTCAACAACCTTCGCCAAAAAGGGAAGGTTGGAGACTGGACGGTAGTTGTTCAAAAGAGCTGGATCCAAAGAGGGCTTCTTAAGGAGGGGCCTCACCATCGCTTCTTTTAGGGAAGCAGGCAAGGAACCCTCACTTAAGGATGCGTTGACAACCTCTTGGAGCCAGCCTCGTGTCACCTCCCAGGATGCCAGTACAAGCCAGGAGGGACACGGGTCCAATAAACATGTGGTGGCTCGCAGTCGCCCACGTAACCTGTCCATATCCTCGGAAGTAACGGAGTCAAACACCTCCCAAACAAGATCTGTCTCGTGGCATCCCACTGGGCCATGAATGGGGGCTAACTCGTTCTGTATCTGAGCGATTTTCTCCTGCAGAAAAATCACAAATTCCTCTGCTCTACCCTGTAACGGGGCTTCCCGCACCCTCTGTTGAAGGAGGGAGCGGGTCATCCTAAACAGGGCGGCAGGGCGGTTGTCTGCGGATGCTATGAGAGTAGCACAATGATGACGTTTGGCTACTCTCAGCGCCACAATGTAAGTCCGTAAATGGGCTCTTACCTGTGTCCGGTCAGATTCAGAACGGGTAGCCCTCCATCTTCCCTCTAGGCATCTCTTGCGGCGTTTCATCACCCGTAGCTCCTCGGTAAACCAAGGAGCCAGGGTGTTTCGGCGCCGCAAGAGAGGCCGCAAGGGCGCGACCCGATCCAAGGCTCCCATGGTCGCAATATTCCATGCGGCCACGAGGTCCTCCATTGGGGCGCGGGTCAGGGGTACAGGAACTGGCCCAAGCGCCGTTTGGAACCCATCCGGGTCCATCAGGCGCCTGGGGCAGAACCAGATTGGTGACTCAGGTTCCGCCTCCCCGTGGAGGGGAGCAGCGGTCGGAAAGTCGAGCCGGAGAAGTGAGTGGTCTGACCATGACAAGGGTGTGATGACTATATCCCCTATACCCAGATCACTCTTCCATTGGCCTGAGACAAAGATGAGATCCGGTGTATGTCCACCCTCGTGAGTGGGGCCTTGAATTAGTTGGGTCAGGTCCATGGCCGTCATGGAAGCCATGAACTCCCGAGCTACCTCGGATGATTCGCCCACCAATGGCAGATTAAAGTCCCCCATGACTAAAAATCTGGGGGTCTCAACTGCCACCGTAGCGATCACCTCCAGGAGCTCGGGCAGGGCTGCTGCTACATAGCGGGGAGCCAGGTATACAACCAGCAAGCCCAACTGCCTCCCTAGGCCCCACTTCACACAGAGGGACTCACAACCAGTAGTCTGTGGCACAATGGTCTCTCTCGGCTCAAGACCTTCCTTTACAATGACCGCTACCCCACCACCCCTACCTAGGGCCCGGGGCTGATGAAAAGCGCGGTAACCTGGTGGGCACATTTCAACGAGGGGAAGTCCACCCTCGTGGCCCAACCAGGTCTCCGCAATTCCCACCAGGTCCGGCTCCCCCTCTGACACAAGGTCATGAACGAGGGGGGCTTTGTTGACAACGGACCTGGCGTTGCACAATTGTAATTGCACAAATTTATTTTCACCCCCTTTTTAATGTTTTACACATGCACAGACTTATTTTTGTGCATATGTGCATGCACACACATATTTTGCGTGCACCGAACCAGCAGTAATACCAGGAGCAACCCACCCCTGCTCCACACACGATGCAGTTGGGATTTGGGAGATGTGCAGATCATCCCATCTGCTGCCACCTGCAATTTACACTATGTTTAGCTATCAATTCCTTCATGCTGTAGATACAGTATGTGGCAACGGCTATGAGCAGTTGTAGACAACTCTAAACCAGCCTTTAGCAGTGGTATTCTATCAGCATTAACCTGGAGCAAATAGGGAAAACAGGAGTGGGATTCAGCCCGTTTGGACCAGTTCAAGTGAACTGGTAGTTCCAGTGATCAGTTGGCCCCACCTACCCACCCCTGCCCTATTCTGTTCTATATTTCCGTGGTTTTCATCTCAGCTGATTCGTGCAGCACAGCGGATTGCTATGCCTCAGCTGTTTTACTCACCGGTGCTGCAATAGAAGGTAGGTTTTAGAGCTTAAAATAGGTGGTCTTTGAATGCTCACTGGACTGGTTGTTAAACTAGTTGAAGCCCACCACTGAGGGAAACCTAGCACAACAAAACATATTCTACTTCCAAATCATTATATTTCATGGTTTTTCAAAGGACATGGTTAAGAAATTGCTGGCCCCATTTGGATTTTCAATTTCTAATTCTGCAGATGACTTGTTACTTTGTAGGAAGAAAGGAAAGAGGCCTTTTACCTCTTATACCAAGGGTGTCAAACTCAATTTTGGGGGCTGCATCAGGGTTGTGTTTGACCTCAGTGGGCCGAGGTGGGTGTGGCCAGGGTGGGCGTGGCCAGCGTGATGTCTGTTGTGGTCCGCTTTGTGTTTTCCTACAAATGAGACCACAAAAAACCACAACAAAGTCACTTGTGCCAGGGGCGCCTGTGGTGGTCCGAGTGCTCTGCCAGTGAAAACGTGCTCCCAATCTCTGTTTTCAGCTGGGACGGCCTCCTGTAAACTTCTGTCAGTGAAAGGTCATCCGGGCTGAAAAGGGAGATTGGGAGTCCATTTTTGCCATCAGAGGCACCACGGACTGATCCTTCGCTCTTTCCAGGGTGGCCAGATCTACTCTAAGCACTCCACAGACCAGTTCTGGTCCCTGGGCCTTGAGTTTGACACCCTGCCTTATACTATCAGTTAGGAGGGGGAGGCCAACAAAGTTGATAAGCAGTAGATTTTTTAAAAATAAATTTTATTGAAGTTTATTATAACATAAAATACAATAAAAATAAAGATTAAGGGGAAAAAAGGGGGTGGAGAAGTTCAGGATGAAAAAAAAATATATGTTGACTTCTGACTCTTTCCAACACAGTAAAATATCAATACAGTTATAATCTCAACTTTTTGCATTGCCTAAAGTCATTACAAGCCATTTCCATCATTACACAATTATTAAGCCTTAGAACTAAATTCTGAATTTCTTTTCTTTTTTTTTCTTTTTCAGGCAAGTAGATTCACGACAAATAGAATGCTATGTTTATTCACCCAGTTAATATATAAAATTCATTATTGAAAGATTACATAGATATTAGCCTTGATGGTATTCGAAGGAAAATCCATCTGGTGAGTTCCAGGCTGGGAGAAAGACGCTGGAAACAACATGGAGGCTGATTGGAAAGAAAGTTTAATGGTGAATAGAACCAAAAGCAGTCCTGGGTCAGCTGAACAAATGGTTGAATGAGTGGATGGGTCTTTATAGGTTTCTGTGACTTTGAAGTTTGACTTTTTCTGGGAGGGGTATGTGCAATGAAGGGGCTTGTATTCTGAAAGGGTGCTGGGCAATTCTTATTTTTTTATTTTATTTTATTTTATTATTTTATTATTTAATTTTATTTAATTTATATACCGCCCTTCTCCCTCTCGGGACTCAGGACGGTAAACAGCCACAGTAAAAACAGAAAATACAAAAGTTAAAATAACATATTAATATATATTTAATAATGTGGCCCATAATTTAAAACCCAATACTAAAACCCAATTAAAACAAGGCTATGACAGGCCGGCTGCATGAAAATAAATGTGTCTTCAGGACCCAACGGCTATTATTGTGACTAATGGCTTTCATCCTGTGCTGGATCTTGGGTGAGGGGCTGCTGTACTAATCCTACAGTTCTGCCTTTGTTAACTGTCAAACCTTACTACAAGGGGTTTCGAAATATCCTGTCTTGAATGGGCTTCTGCTGGCAGTATTTGCTTTGCTTATGAATAGAAAAACCTAGATAGTTGGCCTATCAATAAGCTGTTTGTATCTTAAGTGCTGGCATCTGCTGTGGGCTATTAAGAAAGACTTGGGGGCTGCTTTCTGCCTCTAAAAACATGCTTCTCCGTTTCTCCTCTAGGGGAATATAATATTCTACCTTTTTTAATATCTCCCAAAATATTTCATTTTTCGGGGGCGGGGGGCTTCCCACAAAGAGGCATTCAATCAAGCAGTGGTGGACTGCTGCCTGTTCAGACCAGTTCAAGCAAACCAGTAGTTCCAACCCACCCCGGTGCTATTTTGTCCTATATCGCTGTGTTTTGGGAGCCATGTACATGCACATGTTCACATTTCCAGTGCTGGGAGAACCGATTGTTACATTATGTAACACCCACCTCTGGAGTAAAGAGAGTCCTCTCCCAACTTCAGAAAACCATTCAGGACTGCTACCTGGTTTGCTCCATCCCATACCAGCTCAGAATTACTTGTTGCCTAATTCAAATAAGGACATCTAGTTTATTCACTCTATATGATGGGTGCCGTGTGCTCAGTGGCTAAGACACTGAACTTGTTGATCTGAAAGGTCAGCAGTTTGGCCATTTTGAGCCCCTAGCACCACGTAATGGAGTGAGCTTCTGCTAACCTAGCAGTTCGAAAGCACGTAAAAATGCAAGTAGAAAAATAGGAACCACCTTCGGTGGGAAGGTAACAGCGTTCCATGCACCTTTGGCATTTAGTCATGCCTACCACATGACCACGGAGGCGTCTTTAGACAGTGCTTTTGGGGCAGGGGGTAGCCCGTAGTCTCTTTGGCTTTAAAACAGAAATGAGCACTGCCCCCTAGAGTCAGGAACAACTACTACATATGTGTGAGGGGAACCTTTACCTTTATGATAACAACCATTCCATTTTTATACCCCAGGGCTTACCAAAGGCAATCAAGTTCCTTTTTAGAACACCCTTAATACACAAAAACAAGGGTTTAATTGAAAGGGGAAGTGCTATAATCAATATTGGGACTTAAGCAATAGAATGAACATTTCCAGATGGAAAATGTAGAAAATCTATCTATATCTGTGAACAAAACTGGACTTCTATTAGTAGCTATTTCCACCATTTTAAAGTCTTTAGCAATTCAAAAATCAGCATTACAATTCTGGTGTTTGACATCACTTCTATACATCTGCAGGGAGTTAGCCCCCAGCTCTCTCCTAGAAGAATGAAATATTCTAGGAAATATTAAAAAGGCAGAATATTCTCCCTCCCTGGATGAGAAAAGAAGAAACATGCTCTGGGAAAGCAGCCCCCACCTTTGTTAATAGCTCCAGAAAGATTGGGCCATCCTATCTACAAGACGTCAGCTCCAGGGTGATAGGATTAGCTCAGAGGTGGGTTCCTACCGGTTTGGACCAGTTCAGCCGAACAGATAGTAACTCAGCCAGACACATGACTGTACCGGTTCTATCCTGGGCACCTCTATCTCTATTTTCTGTTCTGCACTTGCGCAGAACAATCTTCACTGAAAAAATGTACTCCACCCCCTTTTTTTTAATGGTGTGCGTATGCCAGTCCCAGAGATGGACCATTTTTCGCAAAAACGGAGGCATTTTTGCCTTCCTCCAGCCTCCAGAAGCACTCTGCAGGCTTCAGCGGGACTGGAGGAAGGGAAAAATGCCTGTTTTTTTCACATTTTTCACAAAAACAGGGGCATTTTTGCCTTCCTCCAGCCTCCAGAAGCACTCTGCAGGCTTCAGCAGGACTGGAGGAAGGGGAAAATGCCTATTTTTTCACATTTTTCACAAAAACAGGGGCATTTTTGCCTTTCCTACTGAATCCTGCAGAGTGTTCCTGGTGGCCGGGGAGGACAAAAACTTTTTTTCTTACTGAGTAGTTTGCAGGCGCTCCCTTAGCTATGGCGAGGCTGGAGCCCCCCACCCCCCCTCCGTGTCAAAACTTTTTGCCACCATTTTGGTGGGCATGGCTTGGTGAGGAGGTCATGTGACTGAGTGAGTGATGTCAAATTGGTCATGTCACTCAGTCTCATGCCCCCCATCTAGCCACACCAACCAAACCAGTACCAAAAAAAAATAAATTGAAACCCACCCCTGGATTAGCTCTCATTCAAGATCCAAACCAGGACAAAGCCATTAAGCCATTATAGGAATTGCCCAATATTCTTTGAGAACACAAGCCTCTTCTTTGCATCATCACCCAGCAAGATTCAACCAAGCTTGACTCAGAAAACCTCCAAGGTTAGTTATGACCCCTGCAGCCGCCAATAGCTTGCCACAGGAACAGGAAGTTCCAATTCAAAGCCCAAGAGAGGGTATACATCTCTCTCTCTCTGTCTCTCACCCATCTGCTCATTTTGCCCAGGACCCCAAAAAAACCGCATCTGGTTCTGTCCACCATTAAACCATCTTTCCAAACAGTCTCCATGTTTCCAGTGTATTTCTCCCCGCTTGGAATTGAACCCAAATGGACGTTTTTTTCCAACACATCCAATGGCAATAATGGGGTTCTTGCATGTAGAAATGCAACATGTGTTCAGCATATTTGATCATTCAGAAAGAACATTCATTCCTAGAATGCTATGAAATGCAATGCCACGAAGAGACATTCAGCTCCTTGGAGTATTAAGGGACACAAACGGGATAACTATCATCAGTCACAGATTTTTCTGTGAGGTTATGATATGCATTCTTATCTCGGTTCCATGTAGAAAGACAAACCATTCATTTGTGCCCTTTTCAGAGAAAGAGAAATAATAATGGATATGCCAGCCCTTGGCCTGATGGGGTTACCTTACATGCATACCTCTAATTGCCTCTTAATGCATTTCAATGAATTTATCTATTTGAAGATTGTCACCTTAAAAAAAAGGTATCTTTTTCTCTTTACATGGATGAGAAATTCTCTCACCTTAATAAAATTGGAAACCAGCCATCTTGGGCCCAACTTTTGGGTAGCCAGGCTCTGCCTGTCACAAGCCGATCCGATCTGCGGGATCGGATCCTGCCTCACACATCCTCACGGCCGATTCGCTCCCACAGAGAGGGACTTCTCCGGGTGCCGCCCACTAGACTTTGTCAGCGGGCGACGCCCAGGGGAAGGGCTCTCTCTGTGGCGGGCCCGGCCCTCTGGAACGACCTTCCCCCCGATATTAGAACGACCACGGACCTCCGCTCCTTCCGCCTGAAATTGAAGACTCATCTTTTCCGCCTGGCCGGCCTAGGGTAGTCTCTCTCTCTATGGGTTTTTAAATGTATATTTATATTTAGTGGGGATTTTTAGTTAATGGGATTTTAGCACAGGAATTAATTTAATCTGTTTTAAATTGGTATGTATTTTGTATATTTATTGCTTTTATTCTCCCTGTGCACCGCCCCGAGTCCCTGTGGGGAGAGGGAGTGGTCAATAAATTCAACTATTATTATTATTATTAAGCCAGGACAAAGGGTGAGTGATGGAGGAGTAACACCTCCTTAAAAAAAACCTTGGTGCAGTTGGCCCAGCTGGTAGCACCTCATATGGGCCCCTTTCCAGGGTTACAGGAGAAGACGGTCAACGGTTTTGAAGAGGGATCTATGCCCCAACGGCTGATAAAGCAGCAGAACCATCTTCTAAGAGAAGGGAAACACTGATTACAAACCTCCACTTCCTTGTGGCTATATCCACTACTGGAAAAGGCTTCAGGAATCAACCTCAAGGCAAAATCCAGAGCTGGAATCCCGGAAGCAGTTCATGACTGTGTACAACCACATTCTGGTAACTCCTGTGATGCAGCTGGAACCAATCGTATCAGCTCTGTTGTTCCTTTGGACTATTTAAGTGACTTGGAGAGGGGGAATCTGCTGCTTGGGTAACAGTCTATCCTCCATATTAATCTACCCAGGCCTCGTGCTCTGGAGAGGATACTCCAGCTTTACCTCTTTCCAGAGCATGATACCGTAGTCTTCTGAGACTGAAGGAGGCCAATGCCAATAACATTGGAAACAGCTTCTAAAATGTTTCAAAGATTACAAAAGTAATGTATGTTTTGGGTCTTTGGCGTCATTTTTAGAAAGCTATTGCTGGAATGTTTTTGGTCCAGTCAGATGCCATACAACGTTCTTTTAAAGAAACATGTAGGCCAGGAGAGATATAAAAATATGTAAAAAGGATAAAAGAGACAAATACAAGTACTAGGATATAAGTATAAACGAAGGATCCAAAATGCCATTATAGTTTCCCAATTTATCATTAATTCAATTCAAAGTTTACTCAAGGCCCAGGGGTCAGTTCCAGCCTGCAGGGTGCTTAGATCTGGACTGTGGGGCTGCCCTGGAAACAGCAAAGAACTGGCTTGCAGTGCCTTTGCCAATGAAAACAGAGCTCAGGGAAGCCACAAAAGGCCTGCCTGGGCTGTGTTTTTGGCCGTGACGACCTCCTGCAGCCGCCTGCCAGTGAAAATGGAGTTTTGGGGCAGGGGGTAGCCCGCCGCCTGCCCAGGCTCCATTTTTGGCTGCAACGGCCTCCTGCAGCCCTCTGCCAGCAAAAACAGAGGCTCAGGGAGACCATGTGCTAGTCGTTCCTAGCTCTAGGAAGCGTTGCTCGTCTCAGCTAAGACATCTTAGCTTCTGTTTCAAGCACGGCAGCCTGTTGTTGCCTCTTCAAATACAGTTCCAGACTGTTTCATTGCAGTCCTCCAGAAAAATCCCTACTTTATTTTATTTATTAGATTTTTTCCAAAAAATATCCTTACTTTTTCCAACGCAGGCACTTTTTCATTGCAAATAGATGCCATCAGTGGAAACTACTGCCAATTAAAATAGGCCCCAGGTCTTGCTGTTATCTCTATTGTTTGTTCTCTTTATAGGAACTTTTCCCTTCAGGGTACTTGATATCGGAGCTAAGAAGTGCTGGATGACATGTTTGATTCAGACAGTTCCCCCCTTCTCTACTTGGCAAAGTATCGCTTTGTCTTCCACATGTGGAAAAGCCAGTTGGCTGCCATGTCTTTCCTCTGGATCTATTGCTGGCCTTCCCCAGAATACTTCAGCCATCTGGGCACAAGATGGCTGGTCATCAGTTGCCAACTACTGGCTGTTTAATTTTAGGGATACTTTACCCTTAGTGCTTCTAATTCTGTGTTCTCTCCCCTGAGGGGGTGCCAACATCAGAATTGTATAATGCTAGAAACCAGCACAAGGCACACAACAACTGAATATAGGCAAAGTGGGTTAGGGCTGAAACTGCTTAACACATTCAGGCACTTATATCCACATACTTCCATATGGCCATTATGGGATGGAGAAAATGGCACGTTTAAAAGAAGCCACAAACAATATATATATACATGTTACGTACATGGTAAAAAAAAGTTATAATGACAATATGATTAGGCAAGGGAAAACTAAGTGAAATAATTAACGTTTTTTTCTTTAAAATCAGAGAAGAATAGAATAGAATAGAATAGAATAGAATGGAATGGAATGGAATGGAATGGAATGGAATGGAATGGAGCGGAGCGGAACAAAATGAAACGGAACGGAACGAAATGAAACTAAACTAAATGGAACAAAATGGAATGGAACAGAACAGAATAGAATTCTTTATTGGCCAAGTGTGATTGGACACACAAGGAATTTGTCTTCGGTGCATATGCTCTCAGTGTACATAAGAAGAATAAAATACATTCATCAAGAATCATAAGATACAACACTTAGTGATAATCAAGGTTACTAATTAGCTATCAAATTGTACTAGGAACCAACAAAAACACTACAAGTTGAAAGATACAAGCAGCATGGTTATAGTCATAAGTGGGAAAAGATAGATACTAGGAAAGAAGAGAAGAATAATAGTAATACAGTCTTAGTAAATTATTTGTACGTATCTACCCCAAACCACCCCAACGATGCCATCGAGGTGATGTGCCGGTATCTGGAGGCCGTGCAGGCCTGGATGGGAAGGAACAGACTCAGACTCAACCCGTCCAAGACCGAGTGGCTGTGGTGTCCGGCATCACGGTACAACCAGTTGACTCCATCACTGGCCATAGGGGGCGAACACCTATCCCCTGTGGATAGGGCACGCAACTTGGGCGTCCTCCTTGATGCGTGGCTGTCCATGGAAGATCAAGTGACAGCCGTGGCCAGGAGGGCATTCTACCAGGTTCGCCTGGTTCGCCAGTTGCGTCCCCTATTGGACCGGGATGCCCTTTGCACAGTTACCCATGCACTCGTGACATCCCGACCGGACTACTGCAATGCTCTCTACATGCACTTGAGGTGCACCCGAAGACTGCAGCTTGTCCAGAATGCGGCCGCGTGGACAGTTATGGGAACCTCTAGGTTTTCCCATGTAACACCGCTCTTGCGTGAGCTGCACTGGCTGCCTGTTGTCTTTCGGGTGCGCTTCAAGGTGTTGATTATCATCTTTAAAGCGCTCCATGGCTCGGGACCTAGCTACCTGCGGGATCACATTCTGCCCCATACATCCCTTCGACCAATTCGCTCCCACAGAGAGGGACTTCTCCGGGTGCTGTCCACTAGGCTATGCCAGTGGGTGACACCCAGGGGAAGGGCCTTCTCTGTGGCGGGCCCGACCCTCTGGAACGACCTTCCCCCCGAACTTAGAACAACTACGGACCTCCGCTCCTTCCGTCAAAAACTAAAAACTCACTTCTTCTGCCTGGCCAGCTTGGCCTAATCGACCCATTTACCGCAAGCTGAATACTCAAATTGTTTTATCAGGGATTTTTAGGGGTATTAGTTTTTAGATAGTTGGGGATTTTAGCGCAGGGTATAGGTTTAATTCATTTTTAAATTTGTATGATAATGTCTGTTGGTTTTAATATATGTGTATTTTTAATTCCCTGTGCACCGCCTCGAGTCCCTTCGGGGAGAGAGAGCGGTTTACAAATTAAACAACAACAACAACAATAATACTAATAATACTAATAATACTAATAATACTAATAATACTAATAATAATACTACTACTAATAATACTACTACTACTAATAATAATAATTATTATTATTAGTATTAGTATTATTAGTATTATTAGTATTATTAGTATTTGACAGTGTTGCGGGAATTAGTTGTTAAGCAGAGTGTTGGCATTTGGGGGAAAAACTGTCCTTGTGTCTAGTTGTTCTGGTGCCCTAGGGCGTCATTTTGAGGGCGGAAGTTGAAACAATTTATGTCCAGGATGTGAGGGGTCTGCAGATATTTTCACAGCCCTCTTTTTGACTCATGCACTATACAGGCGGTCAGTGAGTAGGAAAGGCTAGGTATGAAAGACAGCTAAATTGACCTGTGAGGTCCCTTCCAGCCCTATGATTCTATGTCCTATGCTCTAATGGGTCAAATGAAAATAGCAGAAAGAACAGTGAAATACCGTATTTTTCAGAGTATAAGACGCACCGGAGTATAAGACGCACCAAGGTTTTGAAGAGGCAAATTACAAAAAAAAGTAGGTAGGTAGATAGAGGGAGAGAGAGGGAGAGAAAGAAAGAGAAATACAGTAGATAGGTAGATGGAGTAGGTAGGTAGGTAGATAAAGGGATAGAAAGAGAAATAGAGAGAGAGAAATACAGTAGATAGGTAGGGGGAGAGAGAGAGAGTGTGTGTAGGTAGATAGGTAGGTAGAAGGATAGAGAGAGAAATAGAAAGAGAGAGAGAGAAATACAGTAGGTAGGTAGGGAGAGAGAGTGTGTATGTAGGTAGGTAGGTAGAAGGATAGAGAGAGAGAAATAGAGAGAGAAATACAGTAGGTAGGTAGAGAGAGAGAGTAGGTAGGTAGGTTGATGTTTCCAGGTGTATTTATCCATATCCTGGAGAAGGAAATTGCTGACAAACCTTAAAACTTTGTTTCTCCTGGCACAGAAACAGTTAAAGAGCCTTCCAAAAGAGCTTTCCGAAAATGTTCTAACTCAGGGGTTTCCAAACATGGCAACTTTAAGACTTGTGGACTTCAATTCCCAGAACTCTCCAGCCAGCTATGTCCACAAGCTATGCTGGCTGGAGAATTCTGGGAGTTGAAGTCCAAAGTCTTAAAGTTGCCAAGTAACTAAACAGCCTTCCGAAAGGGGGGGGGGGGGAAAGGTTTTTTTGCACTTTGCATACCTCCCCCAAACTGCTCTTTCTCCACGAAAACGTGGCCATTTTTCTTCAAATAAAAAGCATGACTAGCCTTGGGGGGGGGGGGGGGCTTGCAGAGTGCTCCTGGGGTGTGTGTGAAAAATGAGCAATAAACTGCCCCATTTATCGCGAAAACAGGCCATTTTTGTGTCAAATAAATTGAATGCATAGCCCTATGGAGGCTTATAGAGTGCTGCTGGGGGCTGGGGGGGCAAAAAACACCCTGATTTAGGCTAATTTCTGCCCTCCCCAGCCCCCAGGAGCTCTCTGGAAGCCTCCATAAGGCTAGGCACAGCCATTTTGGTGAAGGGGGTGGGGTTTCAGGAGGCAAAAAAATGCTGTATTCGATGTATAAGACGCACCTAGATTTTCAGCCTCTTTTAGAGGAAAAAAGTTGCGTCTTATACTCCAAAAAATATGGTATTTATCCTTACTCAGAATTTTTAAAAAACAACAACAACCATGAATTGTTGTATTATGCTTTGAAGTTACAGCTTGTAAGAGGAAGTGCTATTCAAAACAGAGTGATTCCAGGCTGCTTACTATTGAAGTTTCTAACTCAAAGTTCTGTTCATCTTGGCCTGCCTGTATCTGAACTAGCTAATTCTCATCTTTATTTATTTTTTTAAATAACAGACATGTATAGAGCCATCCAAAGTATTATCTAGTGAAGCTGCTCATGCATTTTCGATTATTGATTGTAGATGATCACACAGTCAGATGCATAGACTGGTTATGGCATTTTTATCCACCTATTGGGATAGGCAGTTGTTTGTTTGATGGTGTTTAAGGTATCATCACAGGATATAAGCTGCTCCAAGTAAAGCTGACGTTTGCGAATGACTGATGGTGATTTTGTCAATGCCAATGTTGTTCAAGTGATGCTTCAAGATATTTGGGGATTGCACCCAACTTAGTTATCAGTATTGGTACTATCTTTGCTTTCTTTTGCCTTGGTTGTTCTATTTGTAGCTTTTTTTATTTTGTGATTTTCTCCAGTTCGTTCCCTTCTCTTCTGCTGCCTCCTTTCATTGCAACATCTACTATCCAGACAATTTTTTATGTTGCTTATCAACAGTTCTTAATTCTGAATTATTATCTGACAGATGCCAACCTCTTTGAATTCTAAAGTCCCAGAGTACTTTAGTTTCTTCTGTCAGCCCTCCCTCAGCTTGCACTTCTAAGTAAAAATGATCCTGGGCTCCATTGGTTGCCAAAAATACTATTTATATTGATTGTTTCCTATTATGATTTGATTGCTTATTTGTACATGGTGGATTACTACTGGTTTAGCTGCCTGGGTCGCTGGAACCGGCAGTGACCCAGGCCTGCCACGGCCCTGAAGTGGTTCTCCCAGTGGCGTCGTAGGCGCTGCCATCTTGTTTTTTGCTTCTGCACATGCGTGCACAAGCGTGCATCAAGTGCACGCATGGGGCATGCCCACCAGCAAACCGGCAAGAGTGACTGCCAGAAGCCACCCCTGCCCTATGACTATCATTAACTGTTGGAGCTTGTGATTCGTGATGAATGTATCTTTTGTTTTATGTACACTGAGAGTACTAAGTCCTCAGACTTACTATCAAGCACTCCCATTGGCTAAAGGTCGCACTCAGTTTGGGCGGGAGAATTACAGGTTCTCTATTGGTTAATTGTCTGACAACTGACTCTATATAAGAGCTGCCAGATGGGTGGTTCTTCGTTACAGTTTGGTTCAATTCGTATTAAACAGTTTGAAGCAGCTCCCTGCCTCCGTGTTTTTACCTCAGAGAACAGTCTTGAGCAGAGAGCATCTGCACCAAAGGCAAATTCCTTGTGTGTCCAATCACGCTTGGCCAATAAAGAATTCTATTCTATTCTATTCTAAAAGCTACAGTTTTATTAGAAATCTAGTGAACTACAGTAAAGCAAATCCAGAACTGAAATTTGTACACCAATTCCCCAAATGAAAACCTTTCCCCCTTAGGCATGTCTCATTGCTGGCTCCCCCATCGTCCAATCAATCTCCAAGAAAACGTTTTTGAAATGGCCACTCTGATTCTAGGCTGGCTCACACCTGCATTCTTCTCATCACAAGTCGACCTTGAAATGCTGTCTCAGAGAAGCACCTTCACTTTTGTAACTTTCACTTCCCACCTCTCAGCACTCCCTCTCATTCTCTTCCCCGCCCCCAGGGTTCATAGCAGACTAGTACCAAATGGCAGGCATGGGGTGACAGTCCTGACATTCTACTCCCTCCCCTTAGAAAGAAAAGGCTAGGCCTGAAGATAAGAGAGGGAAAGGTTATTAATGAGAGTTATTTACTGGGGTTTGTCAGGGTTGTGATCATGAAATCTATGCAATAGCTTCAAAGATTGCACATGCTGGGCAGTCAACCATGCAGCCTCAGAAGAAGGCAAGTGCTTCTAGAGGATTAAGTACTGGAGTTTGCCCCTATGGAGACATGAGTCTAGGATTTCCTTTACTTCAAAATGTTCCCCTTCAAGGAGATCAGGAGATGGAGAAACTGCTGCAAGTGGCTGTAAAGGGGAGTTTTTTGGCTTGTTTTAAGTAGGCTACAATGAAATACAAGATGTATCCTCCTAAGCTTTTATGGTAGCTTTAGCTCGACAGTCACTGGGTTAATAACTTTGTGATGGGGAAATATATTTCACTTCGAGAGTTGCCTGGAGTGTAGGTACTTGGTAGAAAGAAACTGTGAGATATGCCATCACACCACTTCAGCCCTACTTCGCTTAGATGGCAGCCTCCCATAAAATTTGGGGGGGAGGGAATGGGGGGAGGGACACACAAGAACCAGAAATGCCAACCAGAGACACTGGTTGAAGATCCAAGGATACAGACAGAATATGAACACCTATTAAAGAGGCACCAAACCTCAGAACTGTTACTGAAACAACTAATTTGAACTTTATTGGACACTAGTACAATGATCAGGGCGGAGGAGACATCCGGTTGGCATCATGGCAATACAGACGTGGGTTAGTGGAGCTCTGCGAAACCCAGCTGATTCCTCTCTGCCAGGAGGTCCCACAGGGCTAAAGTCACCCTGGAGGGGTGATGAAGATAGGAGGGACCCTTTGCTGAAGGAGACAGCGGTCCCCTCGCTAGATCCAAAGAAACGTTTCTGTCTGACAAAAGAGAAGAAAGCCATTATGGCCAGACCAAAGCTGTGACAACCGGGACAGAGGAAGCATGAATTAACAACTTGAGAACAGTGTACCAGAACTTTCTACTGCAAAGATTAAAAAAATCTTAAATCCGCCAAAAAAAGAAGGTTTTGAAAATTGGGGCTCCATAGGGAAGGGTGGGATTGTTTTTTCCCCTCCCCCCCCCCACAGAAATGGTGAGATTTTGAGCCAATGACAGATCCCCCCTCCCCCCAAAAAGAAAAGTTTTATGGGAAGCAAATAAACTAAAAAAAAAAGGAAAGACATAAAACATAAAATAACATAAAAACTGTCTAAGAAATAGGGAAAGACTTTCTTGTCTCTTTGTTATTTAGAACAGATAAACTTTTGAGGAATGCATTTTTAAACTCTTAAACTTTGCTGCATAAACGGGAAGGGAAGGAGTTAGGGTGATATCTACTAGTGGGAAAAGACATTATGCAAGTGGAAATAAATGCTGGGAAATAAGAGGAAGAAGACATGAAAACTGACTGACATAGAGAAGAGAAGAGAGACAAGGGAAAAGCTGCAGAGTTATTTTGCTGGTTCCTGGAAGACAGGTGGTAAACTTATTGAAACTATTTGAACTTTTGTGGATTACAAATTTTCTTGATAGAGTGAAACAGTGGAAGAACTTGTTTTGAGATTAAGGGGAGTTGGATTTTTTTTTTTTTACCAGATAATTGGATTACTGAAACTGTCAGGTTTCGAAGGGTTAAGGAAAACAGCCAAACACAGAGACAGTTTGAAAATGCAGTTTATCTTCCCCTGACACCAACTGACCATCAAAGCACTAAGGCAATGAATAAATTGTCAGAGTTGACATCTGGTGCTCCCCACCACCTTTTATACTTTATTTGGTATTTAGGCTAAACCACACCCCCGTGCGCACACGCACCCATCACCTCATGACCCAGAGTGAAGGCTCCACAAGTGCCCACCATTTTCTCAATCTCTTTCTCCATCTTCTCTGAGTCTTCCCACTGCCCGAGTAGATCGGGTAAGTGGCTGGGGCTCAGGACGCTGGATAACGGCTCCAACCGGAGCATGACTTTTTAGCAGAGTCGGTTTAATGTCAGGGTTCCAAGTAACATACTCATAGCAAAAAAAACTCTGATGCAGGCAGCAGATTCCTCAAAGAATAGGTTTATTGGATATGTCATATTGGCACAAACTGGTGAAAACCTACTATGAACATTCCCACAGTTTTCAGCTAATTAAACGTAGAAGTTTGTCACTTTCCCAAAACAACAGGTCACATAATCCAATCAAGATACGGTCCAATTACTAGGTAAACTCAGTCCCCTCCTTCTGAACACTTGCAGGAATGTCCTTGATTCCCAAAAGTATTTTGTTTATGTTAGGGGTAAAAAACATCCCTGTTGGAAAATAAAGGCGGAATAGTGCAATATACTGGACAGCAAGAGATACGTTGCTTAAGGCACACAATAACTATCAAACACTGATAGTAGAAAAAATAAAGTTTTTACTTTTGTAGTAACTAAAATACTTCTTCCAAAACAGTGATACTAACTCCTCTAACAATAAACAGTCCTTTACCAAAATCAGAGTTATCTTACAAACCAATGATACTTCTTCTGTCTTCATGTTCAGCTTCTCCTCAGTGGCAATCAGAAAGCAAAAGAAAGCAAAAGGAATGAACTGTGTTTCCATCTGCCTTTTATGGTTGAGCTGGGAAGCACAGCCAATCAGATTCCACATAGTCCTTAAAGTTACATATACTCTTTAAGAATCCTGGCTTATATATATTGTCAACCCAATATCAGGATAATTATCCTAACAGTTTAGTCTATAATACTCTAACTATCTATACTTCCCCCTCCCTATCCCTCAGCTCCAGCATGTCAGCACTGAAGTCTTGAAATGGCTTCAGTCAGGCCACGTTCAGGGTTGATGGCTGATCCTATAGGATAATTTGTAGGCTTGGGTACCTTGGGTGCAGGGGGAGTGTCAACAGAGGTGAAGCTTTGTTTGGAGCCTTTTTGTTCAAAGACTTGAGGTTTGTTGCTGGCTTGTAGTGGTGCTGTGTAGCATCTCTGCTTGCTTCTAGAAGGTTGTCTTTTCTATCTAGGTGAGCATTGCTGCTGAGCCTGGAGTGTTGATAGACATACTTTGAGGTGCATTGCAGAGGATCTTGGAGTTCAGCTTCTGGCCCAAGCATGTTGCTGCATTTACTGCATTCATCATCAGGATATACAGCTCTTTCTATGGCGTCGACTTCAGCTTAGCAAGCCACTCTAGGTTCACTTATAACAGAGCTTTCTGCATTGCTTTCAGCCTCTAGTCTTGCTCTCTCCTTTTTCATTTCCATTTCTTGTTCAGCAAAGGACGTTCATGCTTTTGCTGCTTCAGCCTTTGCAGTAGCAATGGCAAGTGCTTTACTTGCTGATGACTGTTTGAAAGATCTAGAGACATGAGACCTTGTCTATGTTTTGACCTGGGCTTCCTGAGAAAGCATAAATCACAATCTTAGTCCCCCAAATCCTCTTTTATTTATATGGCTTTGAATTATGGTCATTCACAGCCCTCAAGGCTTCACAAACAGTCTGTGAAGATTCCGAAAGATGTCTGCTCGAGTTGCCACAGTCTTTCAGGGGAATGTTGATAAACACCCACCTTATCTCCCTTGAAATGCTGCCAAAGACCTAATTGCCAAATTAGTTTTGCAGGGCCAAACCTAGCACAGAGTCAAACAGAACTTTTCAAACCTTGAACCAACCAGATGAACTAATTGGTTCCTGCAAAAGTCCACATCCCGTTCACTCCTCTTTTATGTCTTATGGGAGGGGACAATCATCTCCAAGCCTTACTCCTGAGTCAACCCTGTTTTCTTAATTGTTCTTGCCTTCTGGCAGCTCTGCGCATGCGCACACTGGAAACAGGCTCCTGCTGTTCTTCTGCCTCGCTGATGTCAGACTCCAGAGGCAGCACATAACTACCAGATGGCCTTGGCCCCCTCTCTGCCTCTAATGCAGAATCCTCGTCTGAGCCTTCCCCAGACTCCAGGACTGGCCCATGTTCCTCCCCAACTTCCTCACTATCTGAGTCTGCTGTCAGTTCTACAGGCTGCTGGTGGACCACAACAGTCTTGTATGAAGATGCCCAACTTTGTGACATGTTGTCTTCTGGAGGTGCTCAACTCTGTAGAGACTGCTGTACAGCCATACGTAGATAACTTCATTGGCAGAATAGTAGAACTCTGTGTAGTCAATATCCTGGATCCCACTTGCTGGGAAGGTGCTACTTCACGGTTCTGTCCTTGCTATACGTCACTCTGTGCACTTTGACATGCAGCTAAATCCCCCAATAAAACAGACAGTGTTCATAGATCTGGATGCTTTTTTAAAGGAACAAAATGAGTAAAAGTGGGAAAAATAAAACTACATACAATAAGAACCCAAATACTAAATAGCGTAGAGTTGCTGGTGAGCACAACAATTAACAAATATAGATAAATCTAAATTTTACCAGCGATGCTGTGTGTGTGGGGTGTGGATTTTTGTTCCCAGATAGACATGTGCGACAGATTAGGCTAGATTCTTCTTTGTGCTTCTGTTTCCTCCAATTGCTAAAGGAAATGGAATCTGGCTTCCCAGGATGCACTTGTCTTGAAGTGAAGGCTGCTGGGAAGATGACTCCTAAATGACTGGGTCTCAATGAAGAGTCATGTTTGGCCACAAGGTGGAGCTCAAGATACATTAAAGAACAACAATAGCAATAAAAATATATAATTATATACAAAAAAACCTTTATGCTGGAAGCATGACACCCTCTGTCTCTTTCTTCAAATTTCTTGCACTAGCCATTCATAGGGTGTGTTGTTCACTGCTTTACCTGCTATTTTTTTTATATACTAGCCATATAATACTTCAAGGGCACTGAAGTTGCCCAAACCTTGGGCGAGAGTGACCACATCATACTGGAAATCAATATAATGATAACATAGGCGATAGAACATAATGCAACCAATCTTTTAAATTTTAAAAGAGCTGATTTAAAAAAACTCAGAGAGAGACTAAGCAAAATTTCATGGATAAAAATCCTAACGCGTAAAATAAGAAGTGTGTGGGAAACACTGAAAAATATGGTCATAAAAGCCCATCCAACACAACACCACTGAAAAAGAAAAAGAAAAAATTCAAGAAGAAACCAGCATGGTTGCACAGAGATCTTTCTGATAAACAGAAAGACAAAAAGGATAAGTACAAAAAATGAAAAGAGGAACATATAACTAAGGTAGAATATCACCAGATAGCCAAAATATGAAGTCAGGAAAGCAAAGGTTCAGAATGAACAAAGACTTGCACCAAAAGTCAAAGATAATTTAAAAAGTTTCTTCCAAAATATAAATAACAAGAAAAAAGTGAACGAAACAGTTGGTCCACTAAAGGGAGAAGATGGCATGGAAGTAGCAGGCAGTAGAGAGAAAGCAGAGCTGCTTAACTTATTCTTTGTATCAATCTTCATGCAAAAAGAAACTATAGTCCACCCTATAAAAAACATAACTGTAAAAGGCAGACTAGAAAATTAAAATTAAAGTAAGCAAGAAAATGGTAAAAAAACCACCTGTCTGCCCTTGGTGAATATAAATCACCAGGACCTGATGTATTACCTCGGTGGCGCAATGATTAGAGTGCAGTACTGCAGGCTACTTCTGCTGACTGCTGGCTGCCTGCAATTTGGCAGTTCAAATCCAACTAGGCTCAAGGTTGACTCAGCCTTCCATCCTTCCAAGGTGGTAAAATGAGGACCCAGATGGTACATAGATTGTACATAGAACAATATCGGACCTCTGAAAAGTGTAAGCATGCATATGTACTCAGTACTTGGTTTGGCCCCCTTTTGCAGCAATTACTGCGTCAATGTGGCGTGCCATGGAAGCTATCAGCCTGTGGCACTGCTGAGGTGTTATGAAAGACCAGGATGCGTCAATAGCGGCCTTCAGCTCTTCTGCATTGTTCGGTCTCATGTCTCTCATCTTTCTCTTGGCAATGCCCCATAGATTCTCTATGGGATTCAGGTCAAGCGAGTTTGCTAGCCAATCAAGCACAGTAATCCCACAGTCATTGAACCAGGTTTTGGTGCTTTTGGCAGGTCTTCCATAACACCTCAGCAGTGTCACAGGCTCATAGCTTCCATGCACGCCGCATTGAGGCAGTAATTGCTGCAAAAAGGGGCCCAAACCAAGTACTGAGTACATATGCATGCTTATACTTTTCAGAGGTCCAATATTGTTCTATGTACAATCCTTGTTTTATTGATTGCATGTAATATTCTAATTTTCTGAGATTGTGGATTTGGGGTTTTCATGAGCTGTATGCCATAATCATCACAATTATGACAAATCACGGCTTGAACTCTCTTGCTTTGCATGTATTGAGTCTTATCTGATATATTAGTTTCACCTTTTAATTTGCATTACTGAAATAAATGAACTTTTGCACGATATTCTAATTTTCCGAGTTTCACCTGTAGTTACTGCCCTGGGATAGAAGCTGTTTTTCAGCCTATTTCTCCTTGTTTTTATTGTGCTGTGCTGTCTGCCAGATGGTAATAGTTTAAAAAAAGGGTGTCCAGGATGAGATGGATCTTGAAGAATGCTTTGAACTTTCTTAAGGCGTCGGGAGTTATAAAGCTCTTCCAAAGAGGGGAAAGGGCAACCCATGATCCTCTGGGCAATATCATCATCATCATTATTATTATTATCATTATTATCATCATCATCATCATCATCATCATCATCATCATCATTATTATTATTATTATTATTATCTATATAAATAAAAATGTACTACTGGACCGATCTGCTTCAAATTTTGACACAATGTAGCAAGGACTTCCGATAATAGAATAGCTACTCATTTTGTGCCTAGCACGCATGTATCGTGTGCAAGGTAAACACATGTAAAATGTACCCACTGAAATGTGCTTTCACTTCCCTGTAACTCCTCCCACCAGGCAACAGTCATTCCTCAGCCACGGAGGCCTCTTAGGGCCAAAAAGGCACTGGGATAGCAAACTCCCAGGTGGCCCATAGAGAGATGGGGGGGGGGGGGAAGAGAAATACTGCTCAAGACTGTTCTCTGAGGTAAAAACACGGAGGCAGGCAGCTACTTTAAACTGTTTAATACGAACTGAACCAAACTGTAACAAAGAACCACCCATCTGACAGCAAATACAGTTTAATAAAAGAGGGACTAGGGGAGGCATGATAGCAGCCTTCCAATATCTCAGGGGTTGCCCCAAAGAAGAGGGAGTCAAGCTATTCACCAAGGCACCTGAGGGCAGAACAAGAAGCAATGGGTGGAAACTAATCCAGGAGAGAAGCAACTTAGAACTGAGAGGAAATTTCCTGGCAGTGAGAACTATTAACCAGTGCAACAGCTTGCCACCAGAAGTTATGGATGCCCCAACACTGGATGTGTTTTTGAGAAGAGACAGGAAAACCATTTGTCTGACACGGTATAGGGTCTCCTGCTTGAGCAGCGGGTTTAGACTAGATGACCTCCAAGGTCTCTTCCAACTCTCCAAAGCACCTGAGGACAGAACAAGAAGCAATGGGTGGAAACTAATCAAGGAGAGAAGCAACCTAGAACTGAGGGGAAATTTCCTGACAGTTAGAACAATTAACCAGTGGAACAGCAGGCCACCATAAGTTATGGATGCCCCAACACTGGATGTGTTTTTAAGAAGAGACTGGAAAACCATTTGTCTGACACGGTATAGGGTCTCCTGCTTGAGCAGCGGGGTTGGACTAGATGACCTCCAAGGTCCCTTCCAACTCTCCAAAGCACCTGAGGGCAGAACAAGAAGCAATGGGTGGAAACTAATCCAGGAGAGAAGCAACTTAGAACTGAGGGGAAATTTCCTGACAGTGAGAACTATTAACCAGTGGAACAGCAGGCCACCAGAAGTTATGGATGCCCCAACACTGGATGTGTTTTTAAGAAGAGACTGGAAAACCATTTGTCTGACACGGTATAGGGTCTCCTGCTTGAGCAGCGGGGTTGGACTAGATGACCTCCAAGGTCTCTTCCAACTCTCCAAAGCACCTGAGGGCAGAACAAGAAGCAATGGGTGGAAACTAATCAAGGAGAGAAGCAACCTAGAACTGAGGGGAAATTTCCTGACAGTTAGAACAATTAACCAGTGGAACAGCAGGCCACCATAAGTTATGGATGCCCCAACACTGGATGTGTTTTTAAGAAGAGACTGGAAAACCATTTGTCTGACACGGTATAGGGTCTCCTGCTTGAGCAGCGGGGTTGGACTAGATGACCTCCAAGGTCCCTTCCAACTCTGTTATTGTATTATTGTATTACAGTAGGTAGGTAGATTGGGGAATAGAGAGACAGGGAGAAATACAGTTTAATAAAAGAGGGATGGGGAGACAGGATAGCAGCCTTCCAATATCTCAGAGGTTGCCACAAAGAAGAGGGAGTCAAGCTATTCTCCAAAGCACCTGAGGGCAGAACAAGAAACAATGGGTGGAAACTAATCAAGGAGAGATACTTAGAACTAAGGAGAAATTTCCTGACAGTTAGAACAATTAACCAGTGGAACAGCTTGCCTCCAGAAGTTGTGAATGCCCCAACACTGGAAGTCTTCAAGAAGATATTGGATAGCCATTTGTCTGAAATGGTTTACGGCAGTGATGGCTAACCTTTTTTGTCTCGTGTGCCAAAAGCAGGGGGAGTGCAGGGGTGATGTGCACAGGTGTGCCACATCCATAATGCTGTATGCATGACCCCCTGCATTTGGCATGCTTTTTACGTCATCCCCAGGCTCCAGAGGCTTTATAGGAGCCTGGGGAGGGTGAAAACAGCCTTCCCCCACCTCCAGAGGGCAAAACACAGCCTCAAAAGAAGGCCTAAATTAGCTGGCCAGGGCACACATACACACTGAAGCTGACAGGGCAATGCCTCGCGTGGCCTAAGAAATGGTTCCGTGTGCCACCTGTGGCACCCGTGCCATAGGTTCGCCATCATGGGTATAGGGCTTCCTGCCTAGGCAGGGAGTTGGACTAGATGACCCCCAAGGGATAGATAGAGAGGGAGAAATAAGGTAGGTAGGTAGGTAGGTAGGTAGGTAGGTAGGTAGGTAGGTGGATAGATGATAGATAGATAGATAGATAGATAGATAGATAGATAGATAGATAGATAGATAGATAGATAGATAGATAGATAGATAGATAGATACAAAGAAAGAAAGGAAAGAAAGAAAGAAAGAAGGAAGGAAGGAAGGAAGGAAGGAAGGAAGGAAGGAAGGAAGGAAGGAAGGAAGGAAGGAAGGTAGGTAGGTAGGTAGGTAGAGGGAGAAAGAAAGAAATACAGTAGGTAGGTAGGTAGAGGGATAGATAG
Organism: Rhabdophis nuchalis; assembly: GCA_039707465.1. Taxonomy (NCBI): domain Eukaryota; kingdom Metazoa; phylum Chordata; class Lepidosauria; order Squamata; family Natricidae; genus Rhabdophis; species Rhabdophis nuchalis. The sequence goes on from CM077645.1 coordinate 96,719,182, forward strand.
ATAGAGAGGGAGAAATACAATAGGTAGGTAGGTTGGGCCTTATATGATGGTTGTGTGTATGTGTGCAGGTGTAGATCTACACACAGATTGGTTGGCCATTTAACCAGACTGGGCCACAGCAACGCGTGGCCGGGTATAGCTAGTTATTATTATTATTATTAAAATTTCTATACCGCCCTTCTCCCTTCTGGGACTCAGGGCGGTGTACAGGCAGCAGTAAAAACACGAATAAAAACATAGAAACCCTTAAAAATACATTAAATAATGGAGCGTTGACCCTCTGGAGCGCTGTCCTATCTGCCACTATGCAACTGGCAAACCATACACAGGTGCAATAAGTTAAAATACTCTCTATGGTGCAGTGGTAGAAGGTCACCAGCAGTGTTTCATTCAGTTGTTGTTTCCTGAGAAGTCTCAGGTAGTATCATCTCTGTTGGTCTCTTTTGACCAGTGCTAATATTTGTTCTCTGTGATAAGGAGCTGCTTCAAGTTTTAAGATGCTTCTGAGCTCCTACCTATTTTTCTGTTCCTATTCCCCCACTACCATACAAATACACATGCATGCATACAAACACACATGCATGCACATATGTGCACACACCCTACTAGGGGTGGGTTGCTCCCGGCATTATTGCCAGTTCGCTGCATGCAAAAATTTTGCACGCACATGGCTGCTTCATTCGCGCGCATGCCAAACACACGCTATGTGCACATGCACATTTGCACAAAAATAGGTCTGCGCATGCGCAAAACGTTTAAAAAATTTCTGCAATTACAATTGTTCTGAGCATGCGCAGAACCAAAAATCCCTGCAGGAGAACCGGTTCAGGGGCGTGGCAGGCCTGGGTCACTGCCGGTTCTAGCGACTCAGGCCGCCAAACCACTACTGGTTCGGCCGAACTGGTTTGAATTCATAGGAACCCACCTCTGCACCCACCACCTTTGTTCCATGATTTTGCTTATCCGGCTTCCAGCTGCATCTCCTATCCTGGATTCTCCCCCCAGTTTCTGTAATAAAAGTGCCAGATTGGAGTTGCTTTGTTAAAAGTGTTTATTTGCCATTTGCTACCATATGGGCCCAAAAGCAAAATTGTCAGCTAGTCAATTAAAACAAGTATGTTGAACAAAATGTTATGAACTGACATTACGGGTATATGTTTTTTTATATGCCATTTGTTGCCATCTGTTTATCTAAACAGTTCTGTTCCCCCCAAATACATACAAATATCTGCCACATGGAAACCTCAAGCGCTCAGCTCTGCCTTTTGCCCTCTTTTTCTCATGTGCTTCCCTATCACCAAGGAGCAGGGAAAAAAGGATTATTCATGTTATAATGAAAATAGGGAAGGGGCTCTTTCAAAGAGTAGTTGAAGAGAATCTTTTTAAATTTCCCACTTTTGCCTCTATGCTAAAGGGAAGTTAACAGGATGTCCTGAAATATAATATTAAATATATAGTGCTTATATTGGATATTGGCTAAAAAGAACCCATTTGGTCCGTATGAAGAATTCATCCTATTTAGCATTATCTTGAAAGCTGTAAAAGTACATAATCTGTCTATATTCAAAATGAATAATTAGGGAGAATATTTACATTAGTATATCACATTCCTGGTTACTGCCTAGACCAGGGGCCACAAACCTTTCGGTACCTCAGGGACCACTCAATTCATAATAATAATAATAATAATAATAATAATAATAATAATAATAATAATAATAATAATAATAATAATAATAATAATAATAATAATAATAATAATAATAATAATAATAATAATAATAATAATAATAATAATAATAATAATAATAATAATAATAATAATATTTATTTTATATACGGCGTCCTCTCCCCAGGGGGACTCGGAGCGGTGCACAGGGAAAAAATTAAAACATTATAAAACATACATACAAGAATAAATACAATAGAATAAAAACGAATTAAATTTAATTGTCCCTGCACTAAAATCCCCATATTAAAACTAGCATTCCCTAACGCCCTAAAGGTAGAGACTACCCTAGGCCGGCCAAGCAGAAAAAGTATGTTTTTAATTTTTGACGGAAGGAGCGGAGGTCCGTGGTTGTTCTAATGTCGGGGGGAAGGTCGTTCCAGAGGGCAGGGCCCGCCACAGAGAAGGGCCTTCCACTGGGCGTCGCCCGCTGACAAAGTCTAGTGGACGGCACCCGGAGAAGTCCCTCTCTGTGGGAGCGAATCGGCCGGGAGGATGTGTGGGGCAGAATCCGATCCTGCAGATGGCTAGGTCCCGTTCCATGGAGCGCTTTAAAGATGACAACTAGCACCTTGAAGCGCACCTGAAAGACGACAGGCAGCCAGTGCAGCTCGCGCAAGAGAGGTGTTATATGGGTGAACCTAGAGGTCCCCATTATTGCTCGCGCGGCTGCATTCTGGACCAGCTGAAGTCTTCGGGTGCACCTCAGGGGGAGCCCCATGTAGAGAGAGTTACAATAGTCCAGTCGGGATGTCACGAGGGCATGAGTGACTGTGCAAAGGGCATCCCGATCCAATAAGGGGCGCAACTGGCGTACCAGGCGAACCTGGTAAAACGCCCTCCTGGCCACGGCTGTCACTTGATCTTCCATGGACAGCCGGGTATCCAGGAGGACACCCAAGTTGCGCACCCCATCCACAGGGGTAAGATGTTCGCCCCCTATGGCCAGTGATGGAGTCAACTGGTTGAATCGGGCGGCCGGAAATCCCGCAGACACTCCCAGCCACTCCTCGCCTCCCCACCTGGGCTCCTTAGGGCCCCAACAGGAAGCAGTTGTTGGAGCTAAGCAGCCACCATGAGAAAAAGTTAGCAAAACACCTCAGTTCAAATTGGATCTGACCGAGAAGGCGGCTCATCAGAAACATCTCACTGAGGACTACAAGCATAGGCTTTCCAAGCAGAGGGAAGACCTGCAGGAGTGCAAGGCCAGGTACCAGCACCTGGGGGCTCAGCAAGTTGAGATGGTCAGCCAGTTCCAGGCCATGATGCAGTCCCACTGGAACGAGGCCCTCCAGCTCTTCGCCACTAGTGGTGCTTCCCTCTAGCCTTTGCCCAAAGCCCCGCACCAGGAGGCTGAAGCAGACCCCAAGTCAGAATTTCTGACCCCCTCTGACCTGCACAAAGAGACCCCAAAAGGGGAGACTCTCTGCAGCAACACAAATGTTCAATGCACATATCCATCCCAGGGGGCGTAGTTTGAGGACCCCTGATTTAGTGCAATATAAAAAATGTAAATAATTTTTTTCAGGCCACCAAAATTTTCAGACCATGAACTGGTGACTGCTGGCCTAGACAAGTCCCCAAGATTTCTTGGCAAGATTTCAGAACTGATTTGCTATTGCCTGCTTCCTGGGGTTGAGATGGTATGTCTGGCCCAAGGCCATCCATCTAGCTTTGGGCCTAAGGCAGGACAAGAACTAGATGCTTTGATAGTACACCAACCCAGCATACAATAACATAAGATCCAAGTACAAGATGGCATTAGAGTCTCATAATCATATTTTCATTGTACTTATAACCACTATGAAAAATATTGGAAGCCGTTTTTGTATCTTTTTTCTTTTCTATTTTTTTCTTGTCTTGCATTTTTTGTTTTCTTTTTTCCCTTACTTTATATTAGTTTGTATTATTATTTTATCTTCTTTTCAAATATTTTTAATAAAATTATATATAAAAATATATTCCCATCATATGTTTTCTAGCAGCTTTCCCCCTAAATTACATTTGACATGTGTTTCCCTGTTTATATTTTTCTGCTTTGTTTTTGCACAGGTGTTATAAAAAAATGTAAACTATCAAAAAGATAATAGTAATGCCACTTAGATTTATATCCTGCTTCACAGTGCTTTTCAGCCCTCTCTAAGCGGTTTACAGTCAGCTTATTGCCCCCAACAATCTGGGTCCTCCTTTTACCGACCTCAGAAGGATGGAAGGCTGAGTCAACCTTGAGCCTGGTGAGATTTGAACTGCCGAACTGCAGGCAGCCAACAGTCAGCAGAACTAGCCTGCAGTGCTGCGTTCTAACCACTGCACATTGGTAATCTATTCATAGTTTTTGTAATTGCTGTGACAATTTTAGTCATGCCTCTTAGAGGTACTTCTCTAGCATCTAGTTCTGCCTTGGGCCCAGTGCTCTTTCACCATCTTCATAAATGAAACTGTATGATGAACAGCTAATTGAACTAGGTATGTCTAGCCTATTAAAGAGAAGGATTAGAGGTTACATAACAGCTGTCTTCCAATATTTGACAGGCAGTCATAGAGACAGGGGGGTTGACTTACCTCCAAAGTACCTGAGGGTAGGACAAGAAGCAATGAGTAGGAGCATGTTAAAGAGAGATCCTATCTCCTGACAGTGAGAGCGAGTAATCAAAGGAACAGCTTTTCTCTTGGAGTTGTGGGTGTCCCATCACTGGAGGTTTTCAAGAAAAGATTGGATGTCCACAATGGTATAAGAACTTCTGCCATGGAACGCGGGGTAGGTGGGTGTTGAACTAGAAGATCTCCAATGTCCCTTCCAGTCCTATGAGTCTATGATATTCTGGATTTCTTTTAATAGAATCTTAGATTCATGGAAGAAGTTGACCTGCAGGAAGTTGGCCATGATGAGTTGTCCTGCAGCAAGTTGGCCATAGCAAGTTGGCTGCGGCAAGTTGGCCAAGGCAAGTTCTGTGAACCCAACTGAGCAAACACAATCGGAATGATTGTGCCTCTTTAGGCAAAGTTTTGTTGAAAGCATCATTTCCGCACATTGTATCAGGGTTCTAAGTATCACCCCCAACAAAAGAAGACTCCGAAGCTTGAGGTTCCTCAAAGTTCCATTTTATCAAAGATGTCATATTGGCACATTTGGGAAAACCCGAATCTGAAAGCTTCCAGGTTTTCCCCATCCAAATGAAGGTCCAAGCCCCTGCCCAGCACCCACATATCCATCACATGGTCCAATCAGGCACCATCCCAACTGGAGATACCTCCCAGTCACACGTTCGCAGCTGCAGGGCAAGGTGGCCGTAATTCTCTGAAAAAGAATGTTATTTTGACTATATATCTCCCATACTCCATACAATCCCCCGTCCTATTTTCCCACAGTAGAAAATGTGGCAGGCCTGAAGGCCCAATTAAATGCATCCGAGTTGTAATGAGAAAGTACTTCTGAGGATCGTAGCCATCTGCTGAAGAATCCTTGATTCCTACAGGTTTCTCTCCTGATGTCTGGAGCCTACATTCCAATTCCCTCCCCTCCTCTCCCTTAGTTTGTTGGTAAGTTGAGAGGTGATAAATGTGCTTCAAAGCTCAACAAATGCATCAATAACGCATGTATTTCCTTTAATGGCATCTGCAGAACCCCACTTATAAGTTGGTACTCTGTTTTTAAGGATGTCTCAGTGATCCATCAATGTTGCACAAATGACATCAGCATCATTGACAGTGAATCAGTGCTGACAGAATTGTACATTCTAAGGATGAAGATGACTACTTGGTTGCAGAAGTAGCTGATATAAAAGAGAGAAAAAGAAATAGAATATCAAATGCCACCTTTTTGGGGGGACCAAAATTAAAAAGTGGCTCGAAGAAATAACAGGGGATCATAAACTGGAAACCGGAGGTATTTTTATTAGGCACAACCACAAAAAAGTATAGCAGAGAAACACTATATCTAATTTTATACATTATAACTGCAGCCAGAATAACATATGCCCAAAATTGGAAAAACAATGTAATACCAAAGGAAGAAGAGGTGATAAGAAAGATCTTAGAATGTGCAGAGATGGACAAATTGACGAAGGAAATACAAGGAAAGGAGGAATCAGAATACTATTTAATTTGGGGAAAATGGTATAAGTGGTTAGATGACAGAAATAAGAAACAGGGAAATGTAAAATAACAATGTAGTAGGATGTTAGGACATAATGATAAGATAGGACAGGGGTCTGCAAAGTTGGCTCTTTTAAGACTGGTGGACTTCAACTCCCAGAATTCCCCAGCCAGCTGGCTGGGGAATTCTGGGAGTTGAAGTCCACCAGTCTTAAAAGAGCCAACTTTGCAGACCCCTGAGAAAGGAGATAGTAAGGATATGTTAAAATATAGCAATTAAACGACAGTCTAATGCACAGTTTAAATGATAGTAAAGACGATAGTCTGATATAAATAGCTAAGTATAAATAAGTTTGGAAATATTCTGCCTTTTTAATATTTCCTAAAATATCTCATTTTCCTAGGAGAGGGGTGGGTGCTAACTTCCCACACTGATAACAAGAACAGATGATTCCACAAGAGGATAGTCATTGGCAAAGGTAGGCATGGTGTCTCTTGTTGCATTAGGAACAACTGGAATGTAATAATGTTGACCCAGAATAATGATGAAGCAAGTAAGGCTAAAGTTAATTTTTTTTATATAGTTTACATTTAAACCCTACTCTTCCTCACAGAAACTTAAGATAACACAGATAACTTTTCCAATTCCAATTTATATTCTCAAGAGTCACATGAGATTAAGTTCAGCTGAAATTCCCTTGTGATCTTTAGGGCTGTGTAGGGATTTGAACCTGGGTCTTCCTTCTAATTTGCTTTCCCATTTTCCTAGGCCCTCTACAGTGGTGGGTTTCTGCAGGCTCGCACCTACTCGCGAGAGCCGGTTGGTGAAATTTAGAGAACCGGTGAGAGGGGGTTCCACTGGCGTACCTGGAAGTAAATCTGGCCTGCTGCTGCCAGTGACCCAACGGGAAGGAAAGGAAAGGAAGGAAGGAAGGAAGGAAGGAAGGAAGGAAGGAAAGAAAGAAAGAAAGAAAGAAAGAAAGAAAGAAAGAAAGAAAGAAAGAAAGAAAGAAAGAAAGAATTTATCATCACAATTGAGTCCAAAATTTTGGTTACTAAGCAAGAGAGTTGTTAAATGAGTTTCACCACATTTTAAAAGGTGGCCACTCCCACCCTGTCACATGACTGCCAAGCCACGCCCACAAAATAGGCCACACCTACAGAGTAGGTTCTAAAAAAATTAGAAACCCACCACTGGCCCTCTAGCTAAGATTCTGTGCAGTTCAGAGAACACTCAAATCCCATTCCTGGCTGGCCCTGCCCACCCCACCTCGCTCCTCCCAGGAGTCCCCATGCAGCCCGTTTGGATGCAGGTAAGTGCAGGACCCGTGTGGAGGCTCAGGGAGGGCGGAAAAAAGGGCCTACCGGAAGTTCAGGAAGCTCCAGAGGCTTCTGGAGCTTGGGGAGTTCGTTTTCACCCTCCCGGAGGCTCGAGAAAAACCTCCAGAACCGTGGAGTGGACAAAAACACTCCCTCCACCCCACCATGGTACAGGAGGCTGACATGGCCATGCCCACCATGGCCACGCCCACCCAGCAACCAGGCGGAGAACTCCTCGCTAAAAGTTTTGAAGCCCACCCCTGTATAAAAGCATATGTTTCCTGGTTTGTTCTGTGTTCTGTCTGGTTGCATGGGTTTTTTTTCTTACAGAAACCATACATTTCTGTCCCTTCTGCTTGTCACGAGACAAACAGGCAGTCTCTTTTGAGAGATCTCCTGCAACCTTTAGCCCCTTCCTCACTGTTGTCTCAGTCTCCTGGGAGTGAGCATTGTAAGCATTTTCATGCTGTACTTGAAATGAGATTATAGACTGGTCCACTCAGCTGACTTAATGGATTTTAAAAGACTAGATCCTATTAATGCAGTCAATGCCCCAGGATATCTCTACTACTGAAGACAAGATAATCTGCCATGAAAATTAAATCCTGCCTCAAAACACGAGGGCTGCTTAATGTGATCCATTACACAGTTTACTTGTTTATATCTAATATTGTAACAGGAATAGGTTTCTGAGCAGCAGGACACAACTAAAAAGAAAAGTAAATTACCAGGAAAATGAGTTTTACTGCTTCTCCCTCTCTTTTTTTCTCTCTCTCTCCCCTGATCTCTTGTTTTCTCTTTTTCTCTTCCTTTTCTTTTTCTTCTCTTGTGAAATTCGCCTTCCTGCACAGAGAGAAACAAGGAGGGGGGAAATTTTAAAGATATAACCGGTGGCGAGCTGATTTCAGTTATTTCACTGAATAAGGAATATCAGAGGTGAAAGGTACAGTGTTGGAGATGTGCAGAGAACCACAATTATTTCCTCACCAATTCAGGAACGGAATCATTAAACTGAGGAGGGGGCAGATTAATGAAGCATAGTCATTCTATTCTGGGTGTTTCTGAATGAGTTTGCCACCGCTTTGGAATCACTGAATGTCACGCTGTTGTTAATGTTAGCAACTTTCCCTTACATTCAGCTGGAATTTCCCATCCTGTAATTTAAATTCAATATTCTGTGTCCTGCACTCTGGCATGATAGAGAATGGGTCTTCACATGACTTATTTTCAGAAACTTGGAGAAGGCCATCATTTTCCAACCTCACTTTTCTCTTTTCTCTAAAAATTCCTAATTCCTTCGCTTTTCCTTCACATGATTTATTTTCCAGTCCTTGATGCTCCTCATCGCCTTTCTCTGAAACTGTTCTAAATGGTTGGAATACCTCTTAAAGTGAACATCCCAAAACTGTCCATAATACTTATGGAAGAATCTAGTCAACAAATAGTAGAATGGAACTTCTTCCCCCCCTTCCTGATGTAGTGCCACAGTTTTCACTTTTATCAGATCAACAAATGTTGATCCTGTAGGAAGTTACCACCCACCCCACTCCTGGAAAAATGGAATATTTTAGGAAATATTAAAAGGGCAGAATATTTCCCCTAAAAGGGAGGCAGAAACTCAGCCACCCACCTTTGTCAATGGGTCATTAAGGCCTAACAAAGATTATGTAACATAATAAAGATTACTCCTTCAGGCAGAGCCATAATAGGAATCCCAAAGCAAGAGTCAGCCAGCAAGAGTCAGCCAAGCCTGGGACTCAGGACAGCCTACGGAGTTGCCCCTGCATGGCCCCATGGGAGTCTGACAACCAATCAGAATGCAAGCTCAAATTCAAAAGCCCAGAGAAGGCATAAAACCCAGGCAATCTCAGCAATCTCTCTTTTTTTCCTTTGCCCAAGGCATGTGATCCTGTCCATCAATAAACCTTCTTTCCAAGCAACTTTCATGAATCCAGTGTCTTTTCCCCCACTTGGAACTGAACCCAGATGGACATTTCTTCCAACAGTCTATTGGTTGAAACAGGGATGGAAACAGGAATTAACTGATGTCATAAACTGTGACAGAGAGACTGGCCCAAAGTCATCCAGCTGGCTTTCATGCCTAAGGCCAGAAAATAACTAATTGTCCCCTAATTTCTAGCTTGATGCCTTAACCACTAGACCAAACTGGCTCATAGTGGCATTGTTATTTTTTTGTAATGTGGGAATTAAATCTACAACTATATTTGCCTTTTTTTCATCTGCCACACATTCCTGATAATGTAAAATAATAGCATTTTTTTTTAAATGGCTTGGTAGTTGATTGCAAACTGAGGCAACAGTGTGATGTGGAACCACACCACACTCAGAATCAGAATAGAGCTGGAAGGGACCTTGGAGTTCTTCTAGTCCAGTCTCCTGCTCAAGCAGGAGATCCTATACCATCTCAGACAAGTGACTTAAAAACCTCCAGTGAGGAAGCACCAACAACTTCTGAAGGCAAACTCTTCTATTGGTTAACTGTCCTCAATGTTAGGAAGTTTATCCTTAAAATTTTATCCCAGTCTGTGCTGAGGCTGAGGAAAAGATGACAGGCAGGAAAATCTCCTTCCCCATTTTCCTGCCATTCACAAAAGAGGGCTCCTGTCAGGCCTGCAGCCATCTTTTCATTTGGATCTTTGGCCTGCCACACTTTCTATTATTCTATTATGCATTTTCTATTGTGGGAAAATGGGAGGGGGGTTTGTACGGAGTGAGATGATATGTAGTCATAACAAAATTCTTTCTAAAAAAGCCAAGGTCATCCTTTCTCTTTGTATCTCTGCACCTGACTGGGAACTTGATGGGTAGAAGCTGCCAGTGTGGCAGGGGAAGAATGGACCATGTGATGGACTTGTGGGTGTAGGGGCAAGATCTTGAATTTTCAACTAGGTGCCAACATGGCTCTCTTAATAAATTGGAACTTTGAGCAATACTTTGCCTTGGACTCTGATTTACTTTTGGATACTATTTGGAACTCTGACAGCCCCATTCAGAGCCTTCAGCATATCCCAGAATGGCAATGCTGAAGGCTCAAAATGGAGCCTTTTTGGGGGGAACGACAGGAACATTTTCCTGCCGTTTGTCAAAAAAGCTTCATTCTGAGCATTCAGCCTTGTAATCCTGGGTTATGTGGCCTTTTCTCAAGCGACACTTAATCGTTTGTAAAGGACAGGCCTCCCCAGAGAAGGAACAAGACGCAGCTCCTGGGCCTCGCTGGCTCAGCTGATCTGTGGGCACCAATTAAGAGGCTGAGCAGCCATGAGGTGACGGAGGAAAGGCTGCCTCTTGTGCTGGCCACACCCCCTCCTTCACTAGGGCTTATTTTGGGGGTAGGGCATATATTAGGCCCCACAAAAAATGAGGCTTGGGCTTATTTTTGAGGTGTGTCATATTTTCAAGGAAACACAGTACTAAATGTTCATGGATCTGGTTTTTTAATTATTTTTTCCAGTACCTTCACAGGTATTAATGTTACAATGATTGCAGAGGCGGGTTGCTGCTGGAATTCTGGCCTGGGTCGCTGCCAGTTCTGCCACACCCCCGAACCAGTTCCCTTGCCACTGCTGGGCCGCCACAATTTTGCATCTTAGTGACTGCGCGTGCACAAAGAACAATTTACATTGAACAATGCTCATGCACGTTGAACATGGGTTGCGAACAAGTAGTAAAACCGGCACCAACCCACCCCTGGCTGATTGGTCTGTAGGTTCCTTGATCTGATTTTTTCCCCTATTTTGAAGATGGGAACCATATCTTTTCCAATCCTCTAGTACAGGGGTCTCCAACCTTTGCAACGTTAAGTCTGAAGGACTTCAGCTCCCAGACTTCTCCAGCCAGCTTTGCTGGCTGGAGAATTCTGGGAGCTGAAGTCCTTCAGACTTAAAGTTGCAAAGGTTGGAGACCCCTGCTCTAGTATTTCCCCGGTGCTCCAAGATATGATACAATGGTTCTGAGATAACATCTGCCAGCTCCTTTAGCACTCTGGGATGAAATCCATCAGGTCCCAGTGATCTATATTCATCAAGATTGAACAGATGTTCTCTTACCATTTTTTTGTTTTGCCTATTTTAATTTTTATTTCTAGTCTTCCTTTTACAGTTATGTTTTTGGTAGGATGGACTATAGTTTCATTATGTGTGAAAACTGATGCAAAAAATGAGTTAAGCAGCTCTACTTTCTCTCTACTGCCTGTTACTTCCTTGCCATCTTCTCTCTTAAATGGACCTACTGTTTCCTTGACATTATTCTTATTATTTAAAACCCAAGTTACAAGTACTTTCTATTATTTGAAAACTTTTTTTATTATTATCGTTGACTTTTGTTTCAAGTCTTCGTTCATTCTGAGCTTTTGCTTTCCTGACCTCATTTTTGCAGATTTGGGCTGTCTGCTGATACTTTGCCTTAGTTATGTGTCCTTCCTTCCATTTTTTTTTTGTACTTATCCTTTTTGTCTTTCAGTTTATCAGAGATCTCTGTGCAGCCATGCTGGTTTCTTGGATTTATTGCTTTTCTTTTTCAGTGCTATTGTGCTGGACTGAGTTTTTATGATAATAGTTTTCAGAGTTCCTGATGATTCTTGAGGTGTTTTCATCCATGGCATTTTTCTTAGGCACTCTCTCAGTTTGTTAAAGTCAGCTTTTTAAAAGTTTAAGATAATGTCTGGATTATGTTCTATTGCTTGTGTTTGCAATATGATGTGGTCACTCTCACTCAACGTTCCGGCAACTTCAACTTCCTCCATCACTTCTTCTCTATATAAGAATTAGGTGCAGTATAATTTTTTCTCTAGTTCCTTCCTCTACCTTGAATGACATAGTTTCAGCTAAGAAGGTTAGGAATCTATTTGATCTCCCACTTGCTGAAGACTTTGTCTCCCAATTGATATCAGGGTAGTTAAAATCTGTCATTACTACTGTGGTATGTTTACTACATACATTTGTTAGTTGTTTAGCAAAAAGGTCATCTATTTCTTCTGCCTGGTTGGGTAGCTTGTAGTACATGCCTATAGCAATGTCATTCTTTTTTCCTTTTGTATTGACCCACATGGCTTCTAGGAAGTTTTCATCCTTGGTTTTGTGGATTTCTATAGAGATATAGTGGTCTTTTATATATAATGCAATTCCACCTCTTTGGTTATTTCTTTTAAATAGTTTGTATCCTTCTGTCAGTACATTCCAGTCATGAGTTTCGCCCCACCAAGTTTCAGTAATGGCATCTATATTATATCTATCTTCATGTACTAATTCTTCAAGTTCACACTGTTGGTTCCCTGAACTTTGAGCATTAGTGTATAGGCATTTGAGTCCTTTTTGGGTCTTCGGTATGTTTCTTATATCTTCTACTTTGTAACAGGGATTTCCATCCTTTCCATCATTCTCTATGCCAGGGGTCTCAAACTCAATTTACCTGGGGGCCACTGGAGGGAGAGTCTGGGTGAGGCTGGGCCGCATAAGGAATTCACTCCCCCTGCGGGCCGCACTAATATTATACTTTCATATCACAGTGGGGGCCACAAGATACCGTCCTGCGGGCCGCAATTGGCCCGTGGGCCGTGAGTTTGAGACCCCTGCTCTATGCCATTATGGTTTTTTTTTAACTATTTCTTTTTCTCTTTACTCCCTTCCACCTTATGTGACTGATTATCTAGTGGTTTTTGCTTGCAATTAGATTCTAAAGGTAATGAAGATTGCTCCCCTTCCCACTCAATTTTAGCTTAAAGCCCGTTTAAAAAGATGAGCCAGTCATTTTCCAAATATATTCTTTCCAGTTCTTGTGAGGTTCACTCCATTCCTTGCCAGGAGCCCTTCATGTAGGTCATACAGACTATGGTCTAGGAATCTGAAGTTCTGATGACGACACCAGTTTTTAAGCCAATAGTTAATTTGTAAAAATCCTTTGCTCTCTCATTGGATGTTGGCCTTTTGTTGCAAGTATAGATGAAAACACCAGTTGTGCTCCTAATTCTTTAACTTTCTGCTCTAGCTGTTCATAATCTCTTGTTTTCAGATTCACTGTTGTGTCATTGGTCCCCACATGTAGGAGAAGGAGGGAGTAGTAATCCGTGGAGTTGATTAGTTTAGTAAGGTACCCAGTTACATCTTTGATTTTTGCTCCAGGGAGACTATACACCTCCCTAGGTTGACTGCCTGGTTTGCAGACTATAATTTTGGTTCCCCTAAGAATTGAATCTCCTATCACCAATATTCAGCTTTTTTTCCCCCTAGGGAAGTCTGAGATACTTTTCTTTCTGTAGCAGGAACATGTCTCTTTTTAATGAACTTTTGATAAATGCTCTTTTGGGAGTATCTGCATATTTTCTTCCAGAGGGAGGCTATGAAAGCAATTGTTCAGTTCCAGAGGGGCTTCATTGGGGTTGGCCAGGATAGATAATACGGACTTTGTTCTTGGTTGTTGTTCTCTTCTAAAAGTGACATGTTTCCATCAGTCTTGCTCTTTAGGTACCTATGTAGCCTCATTTTTTATGGAAGCTGTTTATTCTCTGTTGTGTTCAATTTAGGTGTTTCACTTTTCTTCTTTATATTTCTTTCTCTATATATGGATGTATATTTGTTCCAGCATAACTCTGGAGTGCCTCAAGCAATTTCAACCAAACTTGGTACACAGATGATTTACCCTTTGAAAACAAATACTGGGGGATAAGATACTGGAAACAAATACTGTGTCTGTGTGTTCAAGCATAACTCTGGAATGCCTGGCCCGTTAAGGAGAACAAGTGTGGCATCTTAGGCCAGCAATTCTGTGTGATGTCAGTTCCTTCGCAGCTTCCTTTGGAAAGCCAGCCATGATGTTCACTCTCCAGTGGAACAATGGGGAAATACCTGATGGATTTGGGGCAAAGTGCCAGGATCGTAGACAGGGCGGGAAACAGGAGCACATGGGGAGGGGGAAGGGAGAGGGCAGGGATGATGGGGATAGGAGAAGGGGGAAGAAAGGTCCCTCTCAATGGCTCCCGGTCAGATAAACACTTCGATGTCTATAAATACCTGGGCAATGCCAGGTTATCAGCTAGTAAAAAATAAAAACAACTTCCTAATAGCAAAAGTGGTTCAACAGTCAAACCAATTACCTAGAGAGATGGTAGGTATACACATGGATGCTAAGCAACCATCTGTCAGGGATGCTTTAATTTGGAACTGATCTTTTTTTTTCTTTTTCTTTTTGCAGCAAGGATACTGCACACTGCACTGAGTAGAGGGTTGAACTCAATAGCCTAAATGCCCATTTCCAATTCTATAATTTTATGATTTGCATAAGGAAAAGAAAGTATCATTAAGGCAAAGTAGAGAGGAAAATAGGGAAGGAAATGGGAGCCTGGCATTTACCTGCAACAGCTACTCGATGGCAGTGAAATCTACAGAATAACCTTCCAAATACTGTTTAGACTTCCTGAAAAAAATATAGAGTATTTCCAAAATATGACTGACAGTGTAAAACAATTGGGAACATTTACCCACATCAGGCAAAAAATCTCAGATCCCAAGATGTCTTCAATCTTCACATTACTGGGCTCTTGTTCTTAATGAGTTTCATAATGAGCCAAAAGTTTATGACAGCATCGAACAGGGAGCCAGATCATCTGTTATCAACATGGATTAATGTGAGGCTGAAAACCTCTTCGAGAGAGAAACTGGAAAGACAACCACTATTCTTACAACCTAGTAAGCTTCTACATTTAGGCAAGAGAAACAAAATTTGGTACCTTGCTCAATAGTAGGAACTATAAGGTGGATCTTGGAGTCCTAGTGGACAACCATTTAAATATGAGCCAGCAGTATGCAGCAGCTGCCAAAAAAGCCAACACAGTTCTAGGCTGCATAAACAGAGGGATAGATTCAAGATCACGTGAAGTGTTAATACTACTTTATAATGCCTTGGTAAGGCCACACTTGGAATACGGCATTCAGTTTTGGTCGCCACGAGAAAGAGTGCAGAGAAGAGCAACCAAGAGGATTAGGGGACTAGAAGCCAAAACATGTGAAGAACGATTACAGGAACTGGGTATGTTTAGTTTAATGAAAAGAAGGACCAGGGGAGACATGATAGTAGTGTTCCAATATCTCAATATCCAATAGCCAGAAAAAGAGGGAGTCAAACTATTCTCCAAAGGACCTAAAGATAGAACAAGAAGCAATGGGTGGAAAATAATCAAGGAGAGAAGCAACCTAGAACTGAGGAGAAATTTCCTGACAGTTAGAACAATTAATCAGTGGAATAGCTTGCCTCTAGAAGTTGTGAATGCTCCAACACTGCAAGTCTTTAAGAAGATGTTGGATAACCATTTATCTGAAGTGGTGTAGGGTTTGCTGGCTGGCTGGGGAATTCTAGGAGTTGAAGTCCGAACATCTTCAAGAGGCCAAGTTTGAGAAACACTGGTATAGACCAAAAAGTGGAAAATATAATACAAAGAATAATGGACAATGATCAGGACAATGAAGAAAGAATGGAGCCACCAGAAGGAACAGAAGGGAAAGCGGAGAGAAATAAGCAAGAAGAAGATAACGAGGAGAATTTACCAAAACTAGAAATTTTAATTATATACAGTAGAGGCCAAAATTATGGAAACCTTTTGGGAAAAGTGTACAGTATTTTTGAGATTTGATAGCTAATAACACCACTTTTTTTTAGTAGTACCATAAAATTATATATCAATGGAAAGATAATGTAATCAAGAATGTAATGCTGTAACTTTTATAAAGGATTTGGCTATAAGAATAGCAGCTATAAAGAAGAAAAGTGAAACATAGAAAAAGCGAGCTATACAAAAATTATCACCATGTCAGTTAATACTTAGTTAGGTAAACTTTAGCATGAATTACAGACTTACAATGTCTTCCCATGGAGTGAATCAAGTCTTTTAGCAGCTGTTATAATGTGAAGGAAATGAGGGGAAAGCTACCTGATATCGACCTAAGCAAATTGTCCTTCCTTTTTCTGGTTATTTGGCTGTAACTTTTCATAGAATAAAGATAATTGAACAAACATTGTTGCATTACATTCTTGATTAAATTATCTTTCCATTGATATATAATTTTATGGTACTACTCCAAAAAACAAGTGGTGGTGTTATGAGCCATCAAACCTCAAAAATACACTTTTCCCAAAAAGGTTTCCACAATTTTGGCCATTACTCTATATGCTGAGTGTTTTTATTTGTTCTGGTCTCTAGTCTAAGACTGTAATAAAAAATAAATAAATTTAATTTAATTAGTATCTTAATCTCAGCAGGATGAAAGGATCCGAGAAAAGCAAGAATACCGAAATGAGTGAGGCAACAGAAGCGGCAAGGTGGGTTCATCTGCAAGAAACACACACACAAAATTGACTTTTTTTGGTTCCTTTTATGTCACGCTTGTATTTAATGGAGGCAGCTGCAGTTTGTTCTGTCCTTTCAACTACTCTATGGGACCTTGGCAGGATGCAGATGGAACTACAAAGCAGCCCTTGTTGTTGGTAATCCAAGTCACATGTCAGATCCTTATTTGCTGTCAGTGGCATTATTAAAGTCTACAGTTTCAAGCCCTCAATCCTTGCCTATTGTGTCTCTCAGCCCCACAGCTCGTCTTAGAGAAAGCTAGTAATTATCAGCTCCCACATGAGCACAGGGAATACAGGCCTGGGATGCATTTCATATCCTGTATGACGAGACCAAAGAAACGGAGAGTGCTCAGCAATGCCCTGGGAGACAAAATGGACCGAGTCTAAATCCAGATTTAATTCAGAAAGTTAGACAAGTCAGGGCCATTCAGAATTAAAGAGTGTTGCTCACTGTTTATGTTACGTTTCTGAAGTTATCACTCTTTCTGTGATTTGCCATTTGGGTTGGCACAGATAAAACCTAGAGATAAAGCCTAAAAGCAAAAAGTGATGCTAACTGTTTGGATAGGATACTGAGAAATGGTTCTTATGGATATTGTTTCAGAAAACTACTGATTTTGTGGATAATTATATTATCTTGAATTGTATACCAAATATTTCAAAAGTGATACTGTGTGTGGCCAGCACAAATGGATGTTTTTGTTTGCAAAGAGATTGATACTCTGCAAAAGAGAATGCTGGAAGGCCATTCTTTTGTGTCAGTTATATACCAATCTGGGAATCATACTTCTCTTGTTACAACTCAAATCGATGCTATAGGGCACTGCATACCAAAACAACTAGACATAAGGACAGTTTCTTCCGAACGCCATTGCTCTGCTAAACAAATAATTCCCTCACTGCTGTCAAACCATTCACTAAGGCTGCATTACTATTAGTCTTCTCATCGTTCCTATCACCCATCTCCTCCCACTTAGGTCTGCAGGACTGTAACTTTGTTCCTTGTATCCTTACGACTTATATTGATATTGATTGTTCTCTGATTGCTTATTTGTACCCTATGACTATTATTAAGCGTTGACAAATGTATCTTGTCTTTTTATTTATGTTGAGAACATATGCCCCAAAGACAAATTCCTTGTGTCACACTTGACCATTGAAGAATTCTGTTCTATTCTATTCTATTCTATTCTATTCTATTCTATTCTATTCTATTCTATTCTATTCTAACTGAACAAATAACCAACCACCAAAGTCTTTTCTGAAAGTTCATTGCAAGGGATTTAAAAATTGTATTCATCAGAAGACATAGAAATATGACATTATTTTACTTACCGTATTTTTCAGAATATAAGATGCACTTTCAACCCCCAAAAAGAGGGTAAAAATCTGGCATCTTATACACTGAATACAGCATTTTTGGCCTCCTGAAACCCCACCCCCACGCAGCCCGTTTTTTGTAGAAAGGGACACGCACAGGATTTGGGAGGCCTGCTAAGTGCTCCTGGGGGCTGGGGAGGGGGAAAACGAGGAAAAAATGGCCCATTTTTTGCTCATTTTTGCCCCCCTAGCCCCCAGAAGCACTTTGCTGGCCTCTCAAAATCTCTAAATGCCATGTTTTTTCACAGAAATCAGGGAGTGCAGAGGGTTTGGGAGGCCTTCAAAGTGCAAAACCTTTTTTTAAAATTTACCTCTTCAAAATCTTGGTGCATCTTATACTCTGGTGCTTCTTATAGTCTGAAAAACACGGTAGTTGAAAAGCAAGGTGTCACGGTTGACTCATTATGCAACCCTGTTTGCAACCAGACAAAAGTAATGGGAGAGAGGAGGGGAGGCATTGGAATGTAAAGGAGGTTTGAGAGGGAACTCTGGAATGCAAGTGGAATGCCACCTGGAAGCATGAGACAGATCCAACCCCAGGGTCATTGACTGGGAACGTCTGAGGCAGACAGACCATTTCCAAAATAAAGCAAGTGTAACTGATTGGTGGACAATGGACCGTGGGAGATCCAGTGGGGGGAAGGGGGGGGGAGGAAAAGTTGTCCTATGCTGTTTGCACGTGGAAACTTCAGAACTGGCTTTTCTACTTCTGTACCCATATGGCTTTTCAGTAAAACTATCTCTTGGAGAGAGAAAAAAATTCTCAGGAGTTTCTTTACTATTTAAAGCAGTGGGATGGTTGATATTAAGCCAGTTCTCACAGTAATAGCCTACCTGGATTCCACCAGGAGATCAACCTCAAGACACAGAATCAGAAAAAGAAGCCAGGAGAGATTCCAGCTTGGGAAGACCAGGCACTACCTCAGGTCAGACCTAGAGTGCAGGCCACCAGTGTGTGCTTGAAACCAAGACCTGAGAAATTCAAGCAACCACCCTCAGCTACAAAGGAGTGACAGATGCCCTGGACCAGGGACCAAAATACCTGCTGGGTAATGAACATGGGAAGGCAGCAGGGGCTGAAGATCCCCTTCTTCCTGCTGGAGTCCATATGGTCCGAGGCAGCAGATGGAGAGTGAAGCTGAATGGGATGACTCTCCTGAATGGAAGATCCTGATTGCTGGTTGCAGTCTATCCATAGAGCTGCTGAGAGAGAAGTTTGAAGAGATGGAGATCAATGGTGGGATTCAATTTTTTTACTATCGGTTCGGTGGGCGTGGCTTGATGGGCATGGCATGGCATGACTTGGTGGGCATGGCAGGGGAAGGATACTGCAAAATCCCCAATTCCCTCCCCACTCCAGAGGACGGCTGCTGCAAAATCCCCATTCCCTTCTGATCAGTTGGGACTCGGGAGGCAGATAATAGATGGGGGTGGGGCCATACAGAGGTGGTATTTACCGGTTCTCTGAACTACTCAAAATTTCTCCAACCGGTTCTCCAGAACTGGTCAGAACCAGCGCTTGATCATGATCCACAGCCATGCCCACCTTGCTTTTTTTCACATGGAAGATGTCCCTCCTCCTGAAATGCATGTTTGATTTTGGGTGCACACTGGCTGGTTGCACACCAATGTGGATTCCTAGAATTCAAATCCAGAAAAAGTCCTGGCAATAAGTCTTTCAAGATTTAATTGCAACAACAGACCTTATCAGTTCTTGGAGAGTTGCCAGGCCGAGAGCTTTTAGTCCCAATGCTGTACAATGAAATATGAAAGGGTCTCTGATAGGCACGAACTCAGATAAGCAAATCTTCACAATCATAAATGAACAAATTGCCTCCTGCAAACATCATTCCCCTTTTGCTCCTATTTATTCCCTTTGGGAGGGGCCATTCAGCATCCACTTGTGCTTTTACTCCCGAGTCGACCCCTGTTCCTTAGTTGTTCCCTTCTCCTGACAGCTCTGCACATGTGTACATCGGGAACAGGCTCCAGCTGTTCTTCTGCCCCACTGATCTCCGATTCCGAAAGTAGTTGATAACTGTTGGACGGCACTGGCCCCATCTCTGCCTCTGAACAGAGCCCTCATCAGAGCCTTCCCCAGACTCCAGGACTGGCCCATGTCCCTCCCCAAACTCCTCGCTGTCTGAGTCTGCCAGCAGCTCCATTGGTGGGCCACAACACTTATTTTGGCCTGAGTGGGTGCCAGCTACTTCTATGAGAACTAGCTTGATGTTGACTATCCCACTGGGTTAAACAGCAAAAGAAACTCCTGGGACATTTAGGTAGGTGGACTGCTTTGCAAGACCACAACCACCAGCCAAGAGGAGGTAATGATCTGTGTGTGATGTGCAGAGCCTGGCGCTCAGACCAGGTGCACACATGGAAATGTGTAATGAGATAAATGGGACAGACCCAATGTCAGCCTCCCAAGTAGACCAGCCAAGAAATGAGCACAACACAATGAGCTAATTACATTTTATTATAAGGCTACATTAACAGAAACTTGCACGTCTCAAAGTACAAATTTCCCACCTAAGTTTCTTTCTTTGTCCATTGCAGGCTCCTTCCCTGTTTATCTGATCATTCCCGAGATAGCATCTTTTGCCCCCATCTTCCAAGATTCTTCTCACACTGCACTTCAGCTGTGTTCATGCCAACAGAGCCCCTGCACTGAGGAGGAGAAAGAAGAACACAATAAAAAAAAATCAGCTGGGGGCTGACAGAAGCAGCAGCAGCAGAATATAATGTCCTCTTCATTCCATGTTGTCCAGGGCAGTCATAAGGCCAAAATTGTGGAAACCTTTTGGGAAAAGTGTATTTTCTAAAACTAGCTAATAACACCTCTTTTTTTGTTTTGGTACTAGTGCCGTAAAGTTATATATCAATGGAAAGATAATTTAATCAAGAATGTAATGCAATAACCTTTTTGAAGGATTTGCTATTAGAATAGCAGTTATAAAGGGTTTTATTGCTGGATTGCTTCTGACTAACAAGTTTCTTTAGTCGGCTCCATAGATTTTCAATTGGGTTAAGATCTGGGCTATTCCCAGGCCATTCCAGCAGTGGAATATAATTATCTTGAAACTCTCCCCCACCCCAAATGGTGTTATTAGCCATCAAACCTCAAAAAAATATACTTTTCCCCAAAGGTTTCCACAATATTGGCCATTACTGTAGACCAGTGGTGGGTTTCTGCAGGCTTGCACCTACTCGCGAGAGCCGGTTGGTGAAATTTATAGAACCGGTGAGAGGGGGTTTCACCGGCGTACCTGGAAGTAAATCTGGCCCGCCGCTGCCAGTGACCCAACGGGAAGGAAAGGAAAGGAAAGGAAAGGAAAGGAAAGAAAGAAAGAAAGAAAGAAAGAAAGAAAGAAAGAAAGAAAGAAAGAAAGAAAGAAAGAAAGAAAGAAAGAAAGAAAGAAAGAAAGAAAGAAAGAAAGAAAGAATTTATCATCACAATTGAGTCCAAAATTTTGGTTGCTAAGCAAGAGCATTGTTAAATGAGTTTCACCACATTTTAAAAGGTGGCCACTCCCACCCTGTCACATGACTGCCAAGCCACGCCCACAAAATAGGCCACACCTACAGAGTAGGTTGTAAAAAAATTGAAACCCACCACTGCTGTAGACTGAGGGTAGGGGGAGGAGATAAATAGGGAGGAAATTGAAGTGCGAGAAGATTGCACATGCAGAAGAATATGACTATGAAACAATGTGACAACTGTCAATGTGAGCCAGTCCTCAAACACCTGAATATTGATTACGTGACTGGACACTGGAACAATTGTTAAGTGCTAGGATCAGTTATAAGTCCATTTTTTCAGTGCTGTTGTAACTTTGGGCAGTTGTTGCATGAATGGTCATTAAGGGAGGGCAATCAGAATTACAGAGATATTGTTTGCTTCAAAGAAAAGTAAGCAATGGAAAGGGGGGGAGGAGTTGCACTATTTTAATAAGATTGTGTTTCATTATATAAAATACAAAGAAGACCATCTCCTGCCCCATACATCCCTAAGACCGATACGCTCCCACAGAGAGGGCCTCCTCAGGGTGCCGTCGGCCGGACAATGCCGACTGGCGACACTCAGGGGAAGAGCCTTCTCTGTGGCGGGCCCAGGCCTTTGGAACGACTTACCCCTAGAACTTCGCACCATCTCCGACCTCCGCCTCTTCCGCGAGTGCCTAAAGACACATTTGTTCCATCTAGCCAGCCTAACGTAACCTCCATAATGACTTTTAGACAGTTTTAAATTTTGGGGATTTTAATTTGGTTTTAACACAGGATCTTTATCAAATAAGTTTTTTAAATTTTTTATGTGATTTTGTATGTATTCTAATATTCCTGTACGCCGCCCTGGGTCCGTTTTGGAGAAGGGCAGGGTATAAATTTAAATAAAATAAAAAAAAGAAGAGAAGAAAACATAGGGAAGGAAAGGGAGCGGGGGAAAGGGGGTGAGAGATACAAGGGGAAAGAGAGAGAGAAAGAAATGGGGCATTGATTTCCAACAAGATAAACACACTCCAACTTCATTTTTTTACTTTTACGCATTAATATATAACTATCCATTCCTATAACACCAAATCTTTCTCGTCCACAAATCCAATGTTTCATTTTTTTCTTCACAAGAAATGATATCCAAATAAGAACATATTTTCCTCTTAGAATAAAATAATCAATTTAACCATTCCTGCTTTATCTCCTTTGCTTCGGAAATAATGTGTATTTCTATTTGCACCTAATAATCTTTGTGACCTGTCACCATTTCTATTTACAAAATTCATTGTATGTTATATGCGAGACCGCCTCCTGCCCCATACATCCCTCAGACCGATACGCTCCCACAGAGAGGGCCTCCTCAGGGTGCCGTCAGCTGGACAATGCCGACTGGCGACACCCAGGGGAAGAGCCTTCTCTGTGGAGGGGCCAGCCCTCTGGAACGACCTACCCCCTGAACTCCGCACCATCTCCGACCTCCGCCTCTTCCGCAAGTGTCTGAAGACACACCTATTCCATCTAACCGGCCTAGCGTAACCTCCTTTGACTATTAGACAGTTTTAAGTTTGGGAATTTTAATTCGGTTTTTAGCACAGGGTTTACTAGAATAAGTTTTTTAAATTTTATATGTTTTGTATGTATTTTAACATTCCTGTGCGCCGCCCTGGGTCCGCTTGGAGAAGGGCGGGATATAAATTTAATAAAATAAATAAATAAATAAATAAATAAATAAATAAATAAATAAATAAATAAATAAATAAATAAATAAATAAATAAATAAATAAATAAATAAATAAATAAATAAATAAATAAATAAATAAATAAATAAATAAATAAATAAATAAATAAATATTCTTTCACATTTTTTGACCTTGCTGAAAAATACATTTTTTTC
Source organism: Rhabdophis nuchalis (assembly GCA_039707465.1). Classification (NCBI taxonomy): domain Eukaryota; kingdom Metazoa; phylum Chordata; class Lepidosauria; order Squamata; family Natricidae; genus Rhabdophis; species Rhabdophis nuchalis. The sequence goes on from CM077645.1 coordinate 96,742,452, forward strand.
TTTGACTTCTTAACATACAAGCGTTAAACTTTAGTATTACATTCAGTTCCTTCCTCCAAACTGCCTTATAGAATAATATGTTTATAGACTTCCTTTTTACCACAGAGATTTTTTCTTTAAACTGGTACTTCATTTTCTTTAACTTTCTCTTAATACAGGTATTCTCAAATACATTTTCAATATTTTTTGCCTACTTTAAGAAATATGTATGTATGTAACAAATACATTTTCAAATTTTGGGTTAAATGTTTTGTTCAGTTGCACATATCAAATAGGAAAATCCATCCTAATTCCAGTTAACTCATTAACTCACTCCTTCCAGTTTGTCTTTATGGAGTAAAAACTTTTTCTTCTCTGGAAGTTTTATCGAAGTCTTATAGGCCTTTATTTTTATCATAAGATCCTCAACCTTGTTAATGTCCTTAAAGAGAAAGTCCCAATTTGTCTTTTTTCTTGAAGCTCTTCTTTCAGTTGTATTGAAAGGTTTACATTTGAACCATAGCAGTGAAAGTTAATATCAGGTTGTTCCAAAACTTCAATAAACTCCTCAGCATTTTCAGCTACTTGTGAAGTTGCCTCGGCAGTTTGATAACATTCTCCACATGCTTGCATCTCAGAAGTAATTTGAGGGGATTTTTTTTTATCATCAGACAACAGCAAATTGGCATATTTTATTTCTCTAATAGTTTGCTCCACCATCTTGGCTTCCTCTTTTAATCAGAAATCAAAAGATTTTATCCACCTGCAGTTAAGAAGATCAAGTTACCAGTTATTGCAATAGTAAACTAAAATCACAGCTTTCAATCTTGATCTTTTTCTGTCAGCTTTTTTCTCTCACCACACTTTCTTATTTGCCTTGCCATAGCAGCTTTCTTTCTTGTTCTTTGAAACAAAAAGAAATCCCTAAAATGGTGAGAGTCTTCAAAAAAGTATAGCAGGCTGTAGCTAGAAAGAGCCTCTTTTTAAGTTGACTTTAAAAAGATTAAAGTGGTTGAAGATGATTAAGAAGAGAAAGGCGTACTGTTTGCTTGAAAGGTGAATTTCAAAATGGTGGCTTTTTCAACCCCAAATTGATTTCAGCCCTTCCCCTCCCAGCTTTTGGCATGCAGATAGCTTTGGAGTTGAACTCCAGAAGCTGTTTGCCGACTTACAGCTGCATTGAAGGGTTCAGAAGGGAAGTTCTTCAACACTGGCCAGGTGTGTCATGAAAACTGATGGGATGCCAGTGCCACTTAGAGGTCTTTGCACAGCTATAGAAAACATCCGAGTGAAAGTATTTGGAAGAACCAACGGAAGTAGCAATATTTCAAAACCAAACTGCATATCTGGATGAGACCTTCCCAAACCAAACCCCCGATTGTTCAAAGGGGTGATATGATGATTGTCTTCTGGTACTTGAGGGGCTACTAAAGAGAAGAGGGGATTGACTTATTGTCCGAAGTACCAAAGGGCAGGACGAGAACCTTTTTTTTTTAAGTGAGTGTCAACCTGGAATTAAAGAGAAATTTTCAGACAGTGAAAATAATTAATCACTAAAACAGCTTGCCTCCAAAAATTGTGGATGCTCAATCACTGGAGATGTTCCAAAATAGACTGGACCACTATTTGATCAGGATGGTATAAAATTTCCTGCCTTGAACAGGGAGTTGGACTTAAAGACCTCCGAGGACTCATTCAGCCCTATGATTCTATGTTCTGTGTTGTAAGGTTAGGTAACAGTCGGGAGGGGGGGGGAGGATTTCAATTATTCCAACTTCTGTCAGAAGTTGGATTCTGACAGATTCTATCTCTTCCTGAGTTCTCATGCTTTCAGATTTTTTTCCTTTCAAAATAAAGAAGACATAGAAGGATCTTTGCTTAGATATTGATCAAGTTGAGGATGTACATTTGACAGGAACATTGTAGGGAAGTGACTGTGTACTTCTGGAATTCCATAAATTTTGAATTTACTAAATTTAAATAAAATCAGAAGATAATTTTGACCGTGCTAAAGAAGCTGATAGAGGGAAATGCTCAAGAGTTTCTTAAAATGATAATGGAAGGCAAATTTGCAATATATTTTGGAGAGAAAAAGAAAATGGACAAGATAATAGACTGTTGACTCACCGGCAGTCCCAATATTGCAGGATATACAGCCTCATGCTACATAACGAAGCTCCATTTCATGCCGAATAAACTAAATTATGAAAGCATCTTAAATAGAAAATTATCTTTAGATAGATTTTTACTCCAAAACCATTTGATTAAAATAAATTTAATAAAAATAAAAAAAGATTTAAATTTAAAAAATATCCGATTTAAATAAAAATAATCTGATTTTTTTTTTAAAAACCATTGTTTTTTTTAGCCACCCTGTTATAAATAAGGAAGAGAAGTTCTTGCCTTCTAGATGCACCATCTCTACTAACCTGTCTTTGTCTTAAATCATCTGACTGCAAGTGTGGCTGCTGACCTCTCTTAGAAGTACAGTTTAGTGATGCCAGACAAGGACAGAATGGGCTTACTGTATTTCAAACACACACTCGGCACCATTCTCATCATTTCTTCTGCTGAAGCAAGTAGACCTGAACTAAAACAAGGGCGCTCCCTACTGGCCAATAAGGTTTATTACAAGGAAGAAAGAGGAAAGGAGAGGAAGGATGGAAGGGACAGAAAGAGAAGGAAAGAGGGGAGAAGGGGGAACAGGAAGAGAGGAGAAGGGGAGAGGCAAGGGAAGAACAAAAGGGAATGGAGAGGAGGAAGAAAGGAAGTAGAGAAGGGAGGGGGGGCGAAAAGAAGGAAAAATAGGGGGGTGACAACATAAAATCGGTGTGTGGGATGATAAGCAAAGTATCCCAGAATGTACATTTTAACCTTTTATATTTATTTATTTATTTATTTATTTTATTAAATTTATACCCCACCCTTCTCCTTCAAAAGGACCCAGGGTGGCGCACAGGAAAATTAAAAATCAAAACATACATAAATAAACCATTATTAAAACCCAATTAAACTAAATTACCCCGTGCTAAAAACATTTTAAAATCCACTAATTAAAATTTATAGCTAATAAAAGACCATATCGGGTGGTTAAGCTAGGCCAGCTTGTTGGAATAAATGCGTTTTAAGACGCCGGCAGAAAAGGCGGAGGTCCGTGGTAGTGCGGAGTTCAGGGGGCAGGTCGTTCCAGAGGGTAGGGCCCACCACAGAGAAGGCCCTTCCCCTGGGTGTCGCCAACCGGCATTGCCCGGCCGACGGCACCCGCAGAAGGCCCTCTCTATGGGAGCAGATCGGTCGAAGGGATGTATGGGGCAGGAGACGGTCTCGCATGTAGCTAAGACCCCGAAGCCATGGAGCGCTTTAAAGATGGTAGTTAACACCTTGAAGCGCACCCGAAAGGCCACAGGTAGCCAGTGCAGCTCGTGCAGGAGAGGTGTTATGTGGGACTGCCTTGCGGCTCCCATAACTACCCGCGCGGCTGCATTCTGGACTAGCTGTAACCTTCGAGTGCACCTCAAGGAAATATGGAATATATATGGAAATATGGAATATATATGGAAATATGGAATATATATGGAAATATGGAATATATATGGAAATATGGAATATATGGAAAAATACATGTGTAAAAGTGATAAAGATAAATAAGAATAATAACTTTGTGAGTGTATACCTGTAAGTGTATGTCAGAGAATAAAAATAAAAAAATAAAAATAAAAAACACATTTAAAAAAGGTTTATCATATGCAAGGTAGGATTTCTGGTCCGTTTACCTTCATGAAAATCTTTTCTTGGGCCCAGCAAAAACAAAAAAATGTCTCTGTCATTTGTCAGTCCCTGGATATCCATGCAACTATCTCCGGTTTCAATGGTTGGTAGAAAAGCTGCTCATTTTGTGACAGAAGGATCAGGTTTGTGCAAATCTCAGAGAGAAATCTTCTCCAAAACAAAAACAGCACTTTGCAAGACAAAGAGAGGCTTAAGATAAACTGAGTAGGATAAAACCTATAGAAAGGAAAGAAAAAAGAGAGTTGCACATCTCTTCCACCATCTGACCATTCTGACCATTCAAAAGTTTCTTAATTTTCTTCCCCTCTTACCAATCCATAATGAGGCAAAATCATCAGTTAATGCAGTGTTTCTCAACCTTGGAGACTTTAAGTCCTGCGGACGTCAACTCCCAGAATTCTGGGAATTGACGTCCACAGGACTTAAAGTCACCAAGGTTAAGAAACACTGAGTTAGTGCATGTGACTTATAGTTAACTATTTTCTGATGTCCAGGTGTTTATAAGTAAAGAGTATACTACGTATAAATCTAAAAGGAAATGAAACAATATGTATGGTTTACTGTAGTGATATTCTAGCAATTCAGAATCTACAAATTGATATACTGGTAATCTCTGAATTTACTATAGCACAATAGTAGAAAATGAATATTAACTATACTAATACTGTTGTCAGCAGAAAGTTCAGTTCTCGATACTCCTTGTTATTCCCAAAATATAGGAAACGTATTTCTTTCAAAAGGAAGAAAGGGAGGGAGGGAGAGAGGGAGGGAAGGAGGGAGGGAGGGAGGGAGGAAAAAAAGCAGTTGGCAAGTGTGTTGGCAGAACTGGACATGTCAGACTATCTGCAATGGTTGCGTTGATTCAGCAGCTGAACTTGTCAAATGTTTCCTTTCCCACAATTGTGTTACTCTTGATGCAAGGATCAGACACAATAAATCTGGGTGCAAACATCCAGATGACTAGAAGACCTCAGGCAGATAAGGATAGAGAAAATTCTAAACTATTGCTTCCATCTAGTGGCTGTCTGTAGTTTTGCAGCCCAGATCTTATGCTCTAAGAGCAATATGCTAGGTTTCAGGAATGTTCATTTCAGCATTGCATTAGTTTGTATCTTCGTTGCAGTGCTGAAATCTAATTCCCTCCCCAAACAGTTCTTGGGTGTGGCTGGGAGAAGGGTCATGTGACTGAGTGGGCACGGCCAACTTTTTTTTTCACTTTCAGCTATTTTTTTTAGCTTTCTAAAGCATTTTCCCCTGACAGTTTGTCCCACCGGCAGGGAAAAAATGTTTTAAAAAGCAGGAAAAAGCCTTTGACAATCACAGCTGAGCTGAGCAATCATCAGAAGCTTATTTTTTACTACTGGTTCATAGAACCAAGGACAATCGTCCCTACCAGTTTGGCCAAACTGGGCCAAACTGGGAGGATTTTATCTCTGATGTGAAGTATTAGTATTGCTTTATAAGGCCTTAGTAAGACCACACCTTGAATGCTGCATCCAGTTTAGATCACAACATTACAAAAAAGATGTTGAGACTTTGGGATAAGTGCAGAGATGAGCAAGTGAGATGATTAAAGGCCTGGAGACTAAAATACAGTATATGCAGGATTTGGGTTTAGCCAAGTGTATTCCAGGTTGGCAGATCTGCAGTTTGAATCCCTAGCACCACATAACAGAGTGAGCTCCCATTACATGTCCCAGCTTCTGCCAACCTAGCAGTTCGGAAGCATGTAAAGATGCAAGTAGAAAAATAGTGGAAAAGTAACAGCGCCCCATGCGCCTTCGCAGTTTAGTTATGCTGGCTGCATCACCACAGAGACGTCTTCAGACAGCGCTGACTCTTCGGCTTTGAAACGGAGTTGACCCCCCCCCCCGAGTCAGGAACGACTAACACATATGTGCGGGGGGAACATTTACCTTTCAGTGTATTCAAGTATTTGATTGGTAGCTACAAAGATGATGAGGACAACTTATTTTTCAAAGGGCCAGAAGGCAGGACAAGAAACAATGGTTGGAAACTCATCAAGTAGAGAAGCAACCTGGAATTAAGAAGAAACTTCCTAACAGTGAGGACAATTAACCAGTGGAACAGGTTGCCTTCAGAAGGTGTGAGTACTTCATCACTGGAGGTTTTTAGAAAACAGTCATATCTGAAATGGTGTTGGGTCTCCTGCATGAAATGGGATTTAGACTAGAACAGGGGTCTCCAACCTTTGCAACTTTAAGTCTGAAGGACTTCAGCTCCCAGTATTCTCCATCCAGCAAAGCTGGCTGGAGAAGTCTGGGAGCTGAAGTCCTTCAGACTTAAAGTTGCAAAGGTTGGAGACCCCTGGGCTAGAAGATCTCCAAGGTCCTGACTGATTGATTTATCAAGGCCAAGAGTTATATACAGGTTTGCCAATCAACATCCCCAAACCATGTTGATTCTTTTCTGGCGGTTCTGTCAAAACTATGGTTGATTTAAGAGGCACTTGACATTATGAACTATTGCAGGCGCCAGGACATCTTGTCCCATGCACACCCCACTCAAATAAACAGCTCTTTGTCTCCTCTGAGCACGTAAGAGCTCTTGCTTCTACAAAGGGGAATCTCTTCCATTGCCCAAGAGCTCTCAAAACACACGGCTAAAATCACAATTCTTTTTCATTTGCTAAATACAAAGGATTCATGGCACAAGAAACCTTCTTACTACAGTCATTTTCTCCATTTCGGATTACTGCTCCCCATTTTTTTTCCCCTCTGTTGTCCCTTGCCTCCATTCTTCAGGCCTATATATCGAATACATTTCCAAAAGCCTATAATGCGCCTGTCCTTTTCTTCTCTCGTGCAATTTACCTGCTTATGCTGCCTTTTGCATAATTTATTTTAATACAATTAAATATTTTCTTTAAAGGCAAAGACAGTAAAGGTAATCCACAACGTTCTTCTTTTTTGATTATATCCTCTGAAAAACTATGGGGTAGGTTAAACTGAGATAATGGATAGCCAGTGTAATTGAGTGAGTTCTACCACTGAACAGGAATTTAAACTGCTATTTAAATCCACATTCTAGCTTAAATGCTCTAGTTCTCTTTTTTTTCCAAGCATTTTTCCAGATAGCTTTCTCAAGTATTTCCATGATTCTAAAACCATGCCAGCATTTGGAGTCTAATGTTAATTAGCAATAGCAATAGCACTTAGACTTATTTACTGCTTTGCAGTGCTTTATAGCCCTCTCTAAGCATTTTATAGAGTCAGCCTCTTGCCCCCAACAATCTGGATTCTCTTTTTACTGACCATGGAAGGATGGAAGACTGAGTCAACCTTTAGCCTGGTGAGATTTGAACTTCCAAATTGCAGGCAGCCAGCAGTCAGCAGAAGTAGCCTGCAGTACTGCACTCTAACCACTGTGCCACCATGGCTCATTAGAGTCATGTCATAATTTATGTATTATAATCCTGTGTTGCCTGGGTATTTATTTAGGGGGAAAATGTCCAGACCAAATGTAATTTCTAATGTTGGATTTTCCCCCTTACCAGAGAGCCCCCTTATGGAGTACTGTGAAGCCGTTACCATAGCAATTCTACTGTGCTATACAGTAGAAGCCATTTTAAGGCACAACAGACTGTATCTTAACAGAACACACAATCTGAGCGGTGTTAGGGGTGTCTTACCCCCACAGTATTTTTCTCCAGGGAGTAAGTCATCTGTGTACCAAGATTGGTTGAAATTGCTAGAGGCATTTAATGTCAGATTTCTTGCTGTGAAAATCCATTACTAGGACTTAAACCATAATGAAAAAACAAACCTGACAGATATTTTACACACTTGGCTGAGAGAAGAGGGCACAGCTCCTTTCCCCCAATTTTATCTGTTGGGTTATTATTGTAGCAGGCCAGGTTAGAATAGAAAAGTAATATCCATCTCTGGAATGATTTTTCTGAAACTGCTGTTGGGTTTTGTTACATTTCTATTTAACCACTCACTACTTGAGATTTTGTTTTTGTTTTTTAAGATAACCCAAACATGGGACATGGTAAACAGAGGTGGCATTCAGCCAGTTTGGATCGGTTCAAGCGAATCGTTAGCTTCGACAATCAGCTGGCCCTGCTTACCCGCCCCCCACCCTATCCTGTACTTTCTTTCCTGCTTTCTAGCTCATCTCAATCCCATGGCACAACTGATTTCCCCTCTCGCTTACCATTGCTGTCTTGGAAGGTAAGCAGTTGAGCTTCTAAATGCCCCACTTTCAGCACTGTGTACAAATACTTGAGGTGCACACTCACTGAACAGGTTGTTAAAGAAGCAGAATCCCACCACTGATGGAGACGTGTGACCAAAAGGCTACATCTTAGCCATCTTCCAGTACCTGAAGGACTGTCACGGGGAAGAGGGCGGGTCAATTTATTCCCCAAAGCACCTGAGGGCAGGATAAGAAGCAATGGATGGAAGCTCATTGAGGGAAGATCCAATTGGGAACTAAGGAGAAATTTCCTGAAAGTGAAAGCAATTAGTTAATGTAACAGTTGGTTTCCTGGAGTTGTGGATGCTCCATCACTGGTGGTTTTCAAGAAAATATTGCACAAATATTTGTCTGAAATGGAATAAGGCCTGCTGACCTGAGCAGGGAGTGGGACTAGAAGACTTCCAGGGTTGATTCTGTGTTGCTGTTCCGTGGAAGCAATAGAGTCCTTGTGTGAGAATGTTCAGCTCCAGCAATGATTCAAACTATTTTGGAACCATTTACTAGTTCTTCCTTTTAATGTGACATGGATTGTCTTTTACCTTTGAAAATCCTTAAAAAGTTGGCTTATATTCTACTTGTACTATATTCTGCAACCCAACAACATAGACACAGACTTCAGAGAATAATCAGAACTGCAGAAAAAACAATTACTGCCAACCTGCCTTCCATTGGGGACCTGTACAATGCACGAGTCAGAAAGAGGGCTGTGGGAATATCTACAGACCCCTCATGTCCTGGACATAAATTGTTTCAACTCTTACCCTCAAAAAGATGCTATAGACTACTGCACACCAAGACATCTAAACACAAGGACTGTTTTGTCCCATACGCCATCACTCTGCTAAACAAATAATTCCCTCAGTACTGTCAAACTATTCACTAAGGCTGCGTTACTATTACTATTAGTCTACTCATCGTTCCTATCACCCATCTCCTCCCCCTTATTAATTAATTAATTTAATTTGTTTAATTTATTGCATTTATATACCGCCCTATCTCCCTTTCGGGACTCAGGGCGGTGTACAGCCAACAGTAAAAATGAGTAATATAAAAGTTAAGATCAAATGTTATGACTGCAGGACTGTAACTTTGTTGCTTGTATCCTTACGATTTATATTGATATTGACTGTTTTCTGATTGCTTATTTGTACCCTACGACTATCATTAAGTGTTGCACCTTATGACTCTTGATGAATGTATTTTATTCTCCTTATGTTCACTGAGAGCATCTGCACCAAAGACAAATTCCTTGTGTGTCCAATCACACTTGGCCAATAAAGGATTCTATTCTATTCTATTGCTGTATTACTTGAAGTCATTTGCTGGTAAACTATAGAATCCCCCAATCTATTCTTAGGGGTTAGTTCTCATATTCTTCCCTGTGCTTCTTTTCCACTTTCACCATTTTAGGAATTATACTGGAAACACAACTCAAACATTTACTGATTATTTCAACAATCGTCAATGGTGGGGATTATTCCTAATTAGCCACAGGACAAAAGAACAAGGAGGGGGACCCAAAAATCCTGGGGTTTTGGCCACTGCTGACCATGTTGATATGCTACTATTTCATCAACTCATTCAATGCTGACCCCGCCTATCCTCATAAACCAGAGTCCCACCACCCCTGCAACTTCCCACTTCTTCTGGCCTGTGGATTTTATGAATGAAACTTTCTGACAATCATGGATTTGGCAGGATCCTATTCATCGCGTCGGGGAATGTGTGACCATCAGTGTTCATTAGTGACTTCTCCTCCTCATCTGAGAGCTCATTAACCTAAAGTGGCTCTTGTTTTAAAACCTCTGAGATAGTGGTTGGGGGGCGCAGAGGAGAGAGGGGGCCCGAGGGACCATTGTTCCATATGCCATTGCCCCCTGTGAGATTAAGTGCCCTTAGAAGCATGTGAGAGAGGCTAAAACAACTTTAATTAGTTATTTTGAAAGATTTTTTTTCTCCCCCCGCCCCCATTCCCCCTTTGGTACATATCAGCGAGGGCATTCTTTCTGTGGTGGTTTTCTGCATGAAGGCACTTCTTGTTATTAAGTTTAAATCTGGGTCTTTAGCCATTGTTTCCCATCCCACAATAGAATGGGTTGGTGAAAAGCTGCTTCCTAAACTCCTGGAGATCTACAGAAAAGGAAAGCCAGAAGGGTGGAGAACTACTTTGGGGGTGGTGTTGGATAAGTATGTCTCTGTGTGTGCGTGTGTGTGTACGTAAGAAGAGTAAAAACAGAGAGAGGGGGGAGAGAGAGAGAGAGAGAGAGAGAGAAGAGAAAAGTAAAAACAGGATTATATGTTTGTTTGAGTACTGGTAGCTATGGTAATTATGGAAACGAGAGAGGCAAGATTGCACACAAATAAAACACGAACTACTTTAAACTCAATGTAAATTGCTGTAAACCTGATTGCAAAAAATATGATTTCTGTAATAGAGTTGTCAAAGTTTAGGATGCCCTACCTGGTTCAGTTGTCTCAGCTTCAAATTTTCACAGTTTTAGTCACAAATTGACTTCTATCAGCAGTGGGATTCACATTTTTTTACTACCGGTTGTGTGGATGTGGCTTGGTGGGCATGGCATGGCTTGGTTACTGCAAAATCCCCATTTCCTCCCAATCAGCTGGGATTCAGGAGGCAGATGGTAGATGGGGGCAGGTCCAGTCAGAGGTGCTATTTACCGGTGCTCTGAACTACTCAAAATTTCGGCTACTGGTTCTCCAGAACTGGTCAGAACCTGCTGAATACCACATCTGAGTCTTCCATGGACCTTACTTCATACTTAAGTAGAGGGGGCATGCATAAGCGCATTAACGTGCCTATCATCCTTGTCATTACGTTTTTATTCTCTTATTCTTGTTCTCATTTTTGTTTGACAAATTCCAACAAATAAAATAAAATAAATAAATAAGGCAGTGAATCTAAAAAACGTACTATTAAGAGGATGTTTTCCCAGCCTGCAGCTTATTTGAGAATCCCAAACGATGCTAAATTGTCCATTGTTTCCTTGCCAGCTAAATGACCGAAGGATGCAATGAAAGTCCTATTCTATTCCTGATATGAATAATTTCAGGATTTGCTCTCTTCTACCAAGTCAATTCTGATAAACGAGCCCAGTTAGTGTTTTATTCCTTCTCTTAGTAAAGCTGAATAATCATTTCATGGACAATTTCTATACAGTTTTCTTGGCAGTGATAGGGAGTTTATTCTGAATTGTATTTCCCTGCATTAATAATAATAATAATAATAATAAATTTAATTTGTTGACCGCTCCCTCTCCCCGAAGGGACTCGGAGCGGTGCACAGGGCAAATAAAACAATAAATATACACACATAATAAAAACGAATTAAATAATATCCCTGCGCTAAAAATTCCCAGTTAAAAATTACTAGAATCCCCATCTAAAATTATTAACAACCCCATAGAAGGGAGACTACTCTAGGCCGGCCAAGCAGAACAAATATGTTTTTAGTTTTAGACGGAAGGAGCGGAGGTCCGTGGTTGTTCTAATGTCGGGGGGAAGGTCGTTCCAGAGGGCTGGGCCCGCCACAGAGAGAGCCCTTCCCCTGGGCGTCGCCCGCTGACAAAGTCTAGTGGACGGCACCTGGAGAAGTCCCTCTCTGTGTGAGCGAATAGGCCGTGTGGATGTATGAGGCAGGATCCGATCCCGCAAATAGCTAGGTCCCAAGCCATGGAGCGCTTTAAAGATGATAACTAGAACCTTGAAGCGCACCCGGAAGACGACAGGCAGCCAGTGCAGCTCGCGCAAGAGCGGTGTTACATGGGTAAACCTTGAGGTTCCCATAATTGCTCGCGCGGCTGCATTCTGGACTAGCTGAAGTCTCCGGGTGCACCTCAAGGGGAGCCCCATATAGAGAGAGTTACAATAATCCAGTCGGGATGTCATGAGAGCATGAGTGACTGTGCGAAGGGCGTCCCGATCCAATAGGGGGCGCAACTGGCGAACCAGGCGAACCTGGTAGAACGCCCTCCTGGCCACGGCTGTCACTTGATCTTCCATGGACAGCCGGGCATCCAGGAGGACACCCAAGTTGCGCACCCCATCAACTGGGGCAAGATGTTCGCCCCCAATGGCCAGCGATGGAGTCAGCTGGTTGAATCGGGCTGCCGGAAACCACAGCCACTCGGTCTTGGTCGGGTTGAGCTTGAGTCCGTTTCTTCCCATCCAGATCCGTACGGCTTCCAGGCACTGGCACATCACCGCTACGGCATCGTTGGGGTGGTTTGGGGTAGATATATACAGCTGAGTATCATCAGCGTAGAGATGGTACTCTACCCCAAAACCACGGATGATCTCACCCAGCGGCTTCATATATGTGTTAAACAGGAGAGGCGAGAGGACCGACCCCTGAGGCACCCCACATGTGAGGGGTCTCGAGGTCGACCTCTGCTCTCCTGTCAACACAAATTGCGATCGGCCAGAGAGAGAGGAGGAGAACCACCGTAAAACGGTGCCTCCCACCCCCAACCCCCCCAGCCGATGCAATAGGATACCATGGTCGATGGTATCAAAAGCCGCCGAGAGGTCTAATAGGACCAGGATGGAGGAACAACCCCCATCTCTGGCCCTCCAGAGATCATCGACCAATGCGACCAATGCCGTCTCGGTGCTATGCCCGGGCCGAAAGCCGGACTGGCGCGGGTCTAGATAATCAACTTCCTCCAGGTGACGGGGAAACTGTTGTGCCACCACACTCTCAACAACCTTCGCCAAGAAGGGAAGGTTGGAGACCGGACGATAGTTGGTTAACAAAGCTGGATCCAAAGAGGGCTTCTTAAGGAGGGGCCTCACCATAGCCTCTTTTAGGGAAGCAGGCAAGGAACCCTCACTCAAGGATGCGTTGACAACCTCTTGGAGCCAGCCTCGTGTCACCTCCCAGGATGCCAGTACAAGCCAGGAGGGACACGGGTCCAATAAACATGTGGTGGCTCGCAGTCGCCCACGTAACCTGTCCATATCTTCGGAAGCAATGGAGTCAAACTCCTCCCAAACAAGATCTTTCTCGTGGCATCCCACTGGACCATCAATGGGGGCTAGCTCGTTCTGTATCTGAGCGATTTTCTCCTGCAGAAAAATCACAAATTCCTCTGCTCTACCCTGTAGCGGGGCTTCCTGCACCCTCTGTTGAAGGAGTGAGCGGGTCACCCTAAACAGGGCGGCAGGGCGGTTTTCTGCGGATGCTATGAGAGTGGCGCAATGATGACGTTTGGCCACTCTCAGCGCCACAACGTAAGTCCGTAAATGGGCTCTTACCTGTGTCCGGTCAGATTCAGATCGAGTAGACCTCCATCTTCTCTCTAGGCATCTCTTGTGGCGTTTCATCACCCTTAGCTCCTCGGAGAACCAAGGAGGCAGGGTGGCTCGCCGCCACAAGAGAGGCCGCAAGGGCGCGACCCGATCCAAGGCTCCCGTGGTCGCAGTATTCCATGCGGCCACGAGGTCCTCCATCGGGGCGCGGGTCAGGGGTCCAGGAAGTGGTCCAAGCGCCGCCTGGAACCCATCAGGGTCCATCAGGCGCCTGGTGCGGAACCAGATTGGTGATTCAGGTTCCGCCTCCCCGCGGAGGGGAGTAGCGGTCAGAAAGTCGAGCCGGAGAAGTGAGTGGTCTGACCATGACAAGGGCGTGATGACTATATCCCCTATACCCAGATGACTCTTCCATTGGCCAGAGACAAAGATGAGATCCGGTGTATGTCCACCCTCGTGGGTGGGGCCTTGAATTAATTGGGTCAGGTCCATGGCCGTCATGGAAGCCATGAACTCCCGAGCTACCACGGATGATTTGCCTGCCGATGGCAGATTAAAGTCCCCCATGACTAAAAGTCTGGGGGTCTCAACTGCCACCGTAGCGATCACCTCCAGGAGCTCGGGCAGGGCTGCTGCTACATAGCGGGGAGCCAGGTATACAACCAGCAAGCCCAACTGCCTCCCTAGGCCCCACTTCACGCAGAGGGACTCACAACCGGTGGTCTGTGGCACAATGGTCTCTCTCGGCTCAAGACCTTCCTTTACAATAACCGCTACCCCACCACCCCTGCCTAGGGCCCGGGGCTGATGAAAAGCGCGGTAACCTGGTGGGCACATTTCAACGAGGGGAAGTCCACCCTCGTGGCCCAACCAGGTCTCCGCAATTCCTGCCAGGTCCGGCTCCCCCTCTGACACAAGGTCATGGATGAGGGGGGCTTTGTTGACAACGGACCTGGCGTTGCAAAACATCAGCCGCAGGCCCTGGCTCTGTACTCCCTGACCACCTAGCCTGCGGGGGTTGTGGCACTTCACCGTTTGCAGCCAACGGTTCTGTGCCCCCCACCGGGAGGATGGGATATGTCTCCCATCGGATCTGCCTCTCCCCACCAGCCTCTCGATGGGTAGGCCCTCTATGGAATCGACCTGTGTATCCCCCCTCTTAGCGGATCCATCCGCCTCCTTCCGTAATCTGCTGGCTCGGCCCGTCTCAACCTGTCTACACCCTCCCCCCTCCCTGGTACCCCCTAAAATAAACAACAAATTTCTAACTAAAAAACCCCTAAGGCCGCGCTTCGTCCGTTACATTCGCATTATTCAGAGAGTGGTTGAGATAGAAAAATTATATAATACGTATATGATTATCTGAAGAAAAAAACACACAGCAGGAAAGTTTCCCCATATCAAAAAGCATTCAGAGCATATTTAATTCTTTTCTCTCATTTTTAAAAACAGCCCCTGAATTTACTGCTGTTTTCTTGCTGAAAGTGTTAAGAGATCTTGACTGAATAGCAGCAGCAATGAGAAAAGAAAAGTATTTGTATTTATTCGTTTGTCAAACATGTACAAGATAACATGTATAAGTATATACCTGGACATGAACAAAGGAAATGAGTACAAATAAATGGGGAGAGTAGGACAGGGATGGTGCACTTATTTACCTAGGATTGGGTTGAGGTCCATGGTAGATAGTTTGAGATTGAAGCTGTGGGGGGTTTGAGGATGTAACAAGGTAGAGCATTCCAGGCGTTGACCACTCTGTTGCTGAAGTCGTATTTTCTGCAATCGAGTTTGGAGCGGTTTACCTTGAGTTTGTATCGATTGTTTGTTCGTGTATTATTGAGGTTGAAGCTGAAGTAGTCATTGACAGGTAGGATGTTGTAGCAGACAATTTTGTGTACTGTGCTTAGATCATACCGCAGATGATGCAGTTCCA
Organism: Rhabdophis nuchalis; assembly: GCA_039707465.1. NCBI lineage: Eukaryota > Metazoa > Chordata > Lepidosauria > Squamata > Natricidae > Rhabdophis > Rhabdophis nuchalis. The sequence goes on from CM077645.1 coordinate 96,757,645, forward strand.
GATTGTCCAAGCCTAAAAGTTCAAGCCTGGTGGCATAAGGGATTCTGTTGTGACTAGAGGAGTGGAGTACACTTCTCGTGAAATACTTCTGGACCCGCTCAATCGTATCAATGTTGTATTAATGTACAATGTACAATGTGGATTCCAGGCAGATGAGCTGTCATCGAGAATTGGTCTGACACAAGTCAGCTTTGTGTCTTGCACTATAAAGCTTTCTTGAAGCGCTTGACTTTCTGATAGCAAGAATGGTCCCAGGGTTAGATACCTGCAGTTATGAATATGGGTAGAAATGGACAGGTAAAGGACATGAGCTAAATAATTTCCCTGTCTTTATCATTTAGAAAAATACCATATTATAGATATCTAAGGGGAAATTGGTTCAGTCAGCAATATATGCAGGAACTGTGTGTGTGTGTATGTGTGTGTGTGTGTGTGTGTGTATGTATGTATATACATACATACATACATACATACATACATACATACATACATACATATATATATGCCGGCATTGCTGGCTTCGGGTGTTTTCCCATGTATATAGCATGGAATTTTTATTGCAATGTTTCGGCAAGATCTCACTTGCCATCCTCAGGCTTCAGTATGCGATTGCGCGCAAGATCTCACTTGCGCGCAATCGCATACCGAAGCCTGAGGATGGCAAGTGAGATCTTGCCGAAACGTTGCAATAAAAATTCCATGCTATATACACGGGAAAACACCCGAAGTCAGCAATGCCAGCATACCTACACCCGTGAAAATCTACGAAAGCATATATATGAAACAGTATGTCTCCTCCCTTAATTGGGGCCTAATAACAGGTTGTTGTGAAACAATTACCTATACTAATTTACCCTGTCTCAGCTGATGCAAGAAGGGGAACCAGCTTGGCTAAAGTGCTAGGCTCCTTGCCTAGCATGCAACACAGCCCCGGTTCGAATCCCAGTAAGGGGTATGGCCAGCTGATGAGAGCTAATAAGCTCGAAATAGATCTATCCTGGTCTCTCTCTAATTTAATTTATTGATCAGCTCATAAAACTAACACACATATCTAAAAAATTACACAACGTAATTCTTGGCTTGCTGTCTAGATGGTCTCTGGTGATGAGCCGAAAGGCAGGAAAGGAAACAGTATGTCTCCTCCCTTAATTGGGGCCTAATAACAGGTTGTTGTGAAACAATTACCTATATATGTGTGTGTGTGTGTGTGTGTGTGTGTGTTACGTTTTTGAGCTGATGAATAAATAAGTCAGGGAGACTAGTTTAGATTTATTTCGAGCTTTTTAGCTCTCATCAGCTAGCCATACCCTTACTGGGATTGGAACCGGGGCTGTATTACATGCTAGGCAGGAGCCTTAGCTTTTAGGCCACCAGGTTCTCTTCCTGATCACATGTGTGGGTGTGTGTGTGTGTGTGTGTTCCGTTGTGTATATAAAAAGCTCAATTTGTATTTCAGAATCCAAAAAGGCAGTTATATGGAATATGCAATTGCTAAACAGCCATCTGCTGATAAAATAATGCTCAAAGATTTTCCAATCCAGATTACAAGGATATATATGGAATGAGAACCACAAGCTAAACTCATTGGAATCACACTGCAAGCACAAGATGGTTCCAGAAAGACAATTGATTTGGTCTTATTGATTATACTAAAGCTTTTGAGTACCTAGACTACAGTAACTGGTCAGCAGCATTTAAAAACCTGGGTGTACTGGAACATTCTACTTGTATATTGAAAAAATGCATACTGATTGGGAATATGGAACAACTATTTTTTTTCCAAATTGGGAAAGATTGCATGAAAGTTGCATTTTGCCATCAATAATATTTGCAGGGATGTCAAACATTATTATTGTGATCACACACAGTCAAAACCCTGCCCTTTTTCTATATATATCAATGTCACACGTATGTACAAAGCATCTCATGACCTCAGCCTCATGATGCCAACTGCCATCTTGGTTCTTCTGGCTCTCTGCTGTGGGCATCTCTTATCATCATATCTGTTTAGCTCATAACTGGCTAGAAGAAAGAGAACTGAGAAGTAAAGTTATGACCCTCGGTGGTGCAGTGGCTATAGTGCAGTACTGCAGGCTACTTCTCCTGAATGCCAGCCAGCTGGGGGCAATTTGGCAGTTCGAATCTCACCAGGCTCAAGGTTGACTTGGCCTTCCATCCTTCCGAGGTGAGTAAAATGAGGACCCAAATTGTTGGGGGCAAGAGGCTGACCATGGAAACTACTTAGAGAGGGCTGTAAAGCACTGTGAAGCGGTATATAAGTCTAAGTGCCATTGCTATTGCTAAAGTTGCTAAGAAAAATAATAGCAATAGCAGATGCAAGATACTTAGTTTTTCATCATTCAAGATGGCGGCGCGTTTAGGCGCTGCGGCTTTGAGCTCCTGGTGTCACAGTAGAGTTAGGCAAAAACTAGTCTATACCCGCAGGGAGTTATTAAGTTATTATTAAAGATTGGATCTTCTAGTCGACTCGATATTACCAGCGACTTCCAGCAGTCTCATAATATACCGAGTGACATAGTAAGACTGCCAGGCTCTCCATGGATCATTGTTTGGCCTAGGAAGCAGTGAAGAGAGCCGAAGCAGAAGCGGGGATGCAGAGCAGGTTTGCTAGTTCGATTACGGAAGCAGCCTCACAGACCAGCATTACCAAGCATTTCCTAACCAACTCTAGATCCTTTGTCCACAAAACTGATGAACTAGAGCTATGGATGGCAGCGAATAACCTCATTCGTGACTGCTGTGCGATGATCATCACAGAGACCTGGCTTCATCCACTTGTACCGGATGTGTCTGTGGAGCTAACTAACCGCACCACACACCGCTTTGACAGAAACAACAACTCTGGTAAAAGCAAAGGTGGAGGACTGTGTATTTACACACAAAATAACTGGTGTACTAACAGTAGAGTTGCTTATACACACTGTTCTACAGACATGGAATTCTCAACTGTCATTTGTCGGCCATTTTATTTACCTAGAGAGATTTCTGTTATAGTCATCACTGCTGTCTATATTCCACCTGATGCAAATGTTAGCACAACGCTCAAACCAATTTCATTGTAATTTTATTACAATGACAATAAAGATTATTATTATTATTATTATTATTATTATTATTATTATTATTATTATTATTATTATTATTATTATTATTATTATTATTAACAAGGACAAAGAAATTCCTGCTGAAGGTGAAAGGTAAAAGTGAAGTTGACTTATATAATATTAAAAAATCTAAAATTTTACAGTGATGGTAGCCGTACTCTCAATAAAATAAAATAAAATATTAATGTAGATGAGCATATTCTTGAAAGTGTTTAACATTTTGCTGATCAGCTAAAGAAGGTATGCAGGAAACACATTAGTGTCATAATGGGGGTGGAGGAAAATATGCTGACATCAACTGAGACACAAGCTGCACAGGTATTTGAGGGGCTGTCATAGAGAAGAAGGAGGTCCACGTATTTACCAAAGCACCTGAAGGCAGGACAAGAAGCAATGGGTGGAGGCTTGTAAAAGAAAGATCTGTTCCCTTGAAGCTTGTTAAAGACAGATCCATTTCTTTGATTCATTAGTAACTGAATTTAAATATGCTTGGAATAAACACATGTCCATCATCCAACAAAATAAAAAATAAAAAAGCAATAACTGTAAAGGAATAAATAAATTAAAAAGAAAACAGACAAATAAACTCAAAAGAGCAGACTCAGTGGATCCCTGGGTCTTTTTTTTTCTTTTTTTGCTGTCAGTTTTCTACATTTCGATGTTTCTATTCAACCTGAAACTAAGGCGAAACTTCCTGACAACGAGAATGAGAACAACACTGATTAAAATGGACAGTTTGTTTCCCAGAATTGTGGGTGCTCCATTAATTGGACAACCACTTGTCCAGGATGGTATAAAGTTTCCTGCCTTGGGTAGGGGTTGGACTAGAAAACCTCTGAGGTCTTTTCCAGACCTACGATTCTATTCTATCAACACCAGCGCCAGCCTAATGCAAATAAGCTGGGTTCATAAAACACAGTAACCCACACTCCTCCCCCCCCCCCAAAAAAACCCAATGAATTAAAGCTTAACACTAAGCAAGTTTGGCATGGCTATGCAAACCCTTTTGCTGGCTTCTTGGCTGGATTAAATCAGTTTTGTGTGAATACACAGCCTTTGTGTGGATGCCTTGAAACATTTGAGCCCATTATCAGTGGTCAGTAGTCACAGATCTTGTCCCCTTTTAGAGACCTGGAGGCTAAAACATATTTGAAGGTTGTAGGAATTGGGTATGTCTAGATTAATGAAAAGAAGGACTAGGAGGGACATGGTACCAGTGTTCCGATATTTGAGGGGCTGCCACAAAGAAAAAGGAGTCAAACTATTCTCCAAAGCACCAGAAGGCAGGACAAGAAGCAATGGATGGAAACTCATCAAGGAGAGAAGCAACCTAGAACTAAGGATAAGTGTTCTTGGCAGTTAGAACAATTAATCAGTGGAACAACTTGCCTCCAGAAGTTGTGGATGCTCCAACACGGGAAGTTTTTAAGGAGAGATTGAACAGCCATTTGTCTGAAATGATATAGGGTTTCCTGCCTGAGCAGGGGTCAGACTACAAGACCTCCAATGTCCTTTCCAGCTCTGTTATTCTATTAATCTGTGAAGCAGAAATGAGATTAAAATAATGGCAGGTTTTATCTTCTTGGACTTAATATCCACAGGAATAGTAACTAAGCCAAGAAATAAAGAGATATTTGCCACTTAGAAGGAAGACTCTGAGGAATATTGAAGCTCAGAGATAGTACATTGACAACAAAGCAGGAGTGAAATCCAGCAGGTTCTGGAGAACCGGTAGTGGAAATTTTGAGTAGTTTGGCAAATGCTACCTCTGGCTGGCCCCAGAGTGGGGTGGGAAAGGAGATTTTGCAATATCCTTCCTCTGGAATGGGGTGGGAATGGAGATTTTGCAGTATCCTTCCCCTGCCACGCCCACCAAGCCACGCCCACCAAGCCACACCACACCCACCAAGCCACACTCACAGAACCAGTAGTAAAATAATTTGAATTTCACCACTGGTGGTTAGTGATCAAGCCAGGTGGAAATTGGAAGTCGTTCTTGTTCCAATATGCTTTTTCGCCTTGGTTAATCTGTTTCTCTATTTAGGTAAGGAAAACATCTCTGAAACAATAACCCAATGGGTTAGATGTTATCTAGTTTAAAAAAAAATGCAAATATATTTCTGTAGGCAGCAGGAAAAAGAAAATTCACAGACTGCAAAATCAAGGTTATATTGGACATAACCTATTTTGCATCTAATAAATATATGTCCTGCACCACCTTAAAAAGCATCTTAATTCTTCCCTCCAAGTCAAAAAAGTTTTACAATTTTGAACTATATCATCAAATCTTGCACCATACCTTTACAAGTCACTGGGAATATGATACCCAATGTGACACAACACTCAACTGAAATACAGGTGATAATAGTCAAATGGTTAAACACATCTGCTGCATTCTGTACCAAATGCTCCATATCTGGGACAACATTTACTTCAATTCCTATTCATGTATGAGATCCCAAAATAGTTGTGGGTTTTATTTTATAATTGTATTGAAGTTTTTAATAAATCTAAATGTATAGACTTATTTATTTATTTAATAAAGAGTACTTTAGATGGCCCCACCTTCCCTCTACATTTCCAGCAGAGTGTTGGACTAGAAGACTTCCAAAGTCCCTTCCAATTCTGTTATACTATGATGATGATGAACTTACTTTTTACCCATCTTTGTTTCTTTTCACTGAAAACTTGTTAAAATGACTTTCTGTGCTGTATTTTAAAATAGTTATACTGGAGGTCCCCTTCCTTTTAAACCAGAACTGAAGAGTTTTTAAAATGCTACTGAGCTCAAATCAAAAAGTGAATCCAAAACTTTCATTCCCTGCATGTTCAAGGGAATAATGTCTCTGCATATAGGAATTCTTTTGCTGTTAATGTTTGAATTCATCCCACAGCTGATTGACAGGCTGAATGGGCTTTGCTACTAAACTACGTGGCCTATGGAGACATCCAGTGTTCAAAAACAGCAGTGTCCATCCTTGGAGCTTATTAGTTGGAGACAATACTACTACAGTGCGAAAGGGTATTCTTCATATTAAATGAACTTTTAAAGTCACATTCCCCATCTGCCTCACTCTCATATATACGCATATACAATTGATGTCATTAACATTTGTTCACACAATCTATAAAAAGTGTATATATATATACATCTCTCTCTCTCTCTCTCTCTCATCTTTCTGTCTGTCTGTCTGTCTCATCTTTCCCTCTCTTCCCTCTGTCTCTTGTCTCTCTCTTTTCCCCTCCCTCCCTGTCTCGTCTCTATCTCTCTTTCCCTCCCTCCCTCTGTCTCGTCTCTTTCCCTCCCTCCCTCCCTCCGTCTCCTCTCTTTCCCTCCCTCTCTCGTCTTTCTCTCCTTCCCTGTCTCTCTTTCCCTCCCTCCCTGTCTCATCTTTCCCTCCCTCCCTCCCTCCCTGTGTCTTATCTCTATCTTTCCCTCCCTCTCTCGCTGTCTCGTCTCTTTCCCTCCCTCTGTCTGTCTCTCTTTCCCTCCCTCCCTCGTCTCTTTCCCTCCCTCCCTCCGTCTCTCTGTGTCTCTTGTCTCTCTCTCTCCCTGTCCCTCCCTCCCTCTCTCTGTGTGTCTCTTGTCTCATGTAATTATAGCATTCCTGGAAGATACTGTTTCCTTTTGAGGAGTTGTTCCAGTCTGACTGTTTTACTGCTCAACAACCCTTTCTCATTACAGTATCTCCTCTTGGATTCAGACGTAGTCTGCTTTAATAACAGAATAACAAGGTTGGGAGGGACTTTGGCGTCTTCTAGTCCAACCCCTTGCTCAATCAAGGGACCCTATACCATTCTAAATGGCTGTCCATGTTTTTCTTAAAAACCATGTATGAGGGTGCACCTGCAATTTTGGGAGGAAAAGCCACTGATTAATTGTTCTCATTGTCAGGAAATTTCTTAGTTTTAAGTTGACTTCTTGACAAGTTTCTGTTGTTTCTTGTGCTGCCCTCAGGTGCTTTGGAAAATAGGTGGATACCCTCTTCTCTATGACAGCCCCTCAAATATTGGAAGAGTGCTATTATGCCACCTCTACTCTTCATTGTTGTTGTTAGTTGCAAAGTCGTGTCCAACCCATCGCAGCCCAATGGACAATGTTCCTCCAGGCCTTCCTGTCTTCTATCATCCTCTGGAGTCCATTTAAGATTACTTCTACTGCTTCAGTGAGTCCATCCAGCCACCTCCTTCTCTGTCATCGTACTTGAGCCTCATTTTCAGGATCTGGCCTTCTAAAGAGCAGTCAGGGTTGATGTCCTCTAGGACTGATCAGTTTGATTGCCTTGCGGTCCAAGGGACTCACAGGAACACCAAAGGCATTGACAAATTTGCCATCAGTCAATTACAGAAGCCGGCTTTACTTGGAACTGCTTCCATCCTGCAACCATATCTGTAAAACCGTCAAACATCCAGATTTGCCTATCCCAGGTCCTTGATAAGGACTCGACAGACAAAAATTCCAAATCCAGTCTGAACATCTGGCTGACTGTGCAAATAAAATAATAACAACAACAGCAACAACAACAATTTGACCATTTGATCAGTGGGTGCAGCAAAATTTCACAAACTGACTACCTGCAACACCATGACCGAGTTGCTAAAATCATTCACTGGAAACTCTGCCAGAAGTTTGGATTTGAGTACAGCAAAAATCACTGGGAACATCAGGTTGAGAAGGTTCTAGAGAATGAAAAAGTCAAGATCTTGTGGGATTTCAGAATTCAGACTGACAGGCACTTGGCCCATAACACACCTGATATAATAATAGTTGAAAAGAAAAAGGTTTGGTTCATTGACATTGCAATATCTGGTGATGCACGAATTGAAGATAAGCAGCAAGAAAAAATCACAAAGTACTGGGACTTGCACATTGAAGTTGAGCGACTGTGGAAAAAGAAATCGTGTGTTGTCCCAATTGTAATTGGAGCCCTTGGAGCAATACCTAGAGGGCTACCTCGCTATTTGGAAATTTTGAATTTATCGGACTTGAACATTCTGATTCTACAAAAAAACACCCTACTTGGAACAGCTTATATCCTCTGATGTTACCTTAACAGTTCCTAGGTCCTTGGTTAGGACTCAAGCGGTTGAACTACCAACCAGCCCCAAATGCTGTGAATCTCACCAAAGATTAACCACAGAATGAATAATGATGATGATGATGATGATGATGATGATGAGAAACTATATCAAAAAAATCCTTCAAATGTAGACAAAATACACTATATCAGATTTATTAGGCAAGTATAATGGAATAAATTATAATTGTAGCTCTAGCTCTGCCAGCAGAGGATCCATAACAGCATTGCATTTTACTAGGACTGTTCATTTCTACCAACAACACAACTTCATTAGATTTTTTTTTAAATTTCCAAAGGATATTTTCTATTTCATAATGAATTCTCATAAGCAGCAAGAGCAATCAGTACCATATGTACATTTGATTTAAACAAAAGTTTGTTTTCTAATGATGTCTTAAATTTCATGATTCAATTCAGTCTTTCAAATATCATTGATAGAGTGGGAAAAATAGAAGTCTTTAAAAGGTAAATGTAAAAGTTTCCCAGCACGTGTGCTACTCGTTTCCGGCTTTAGAGGGCACTGCTCATCTCCCGTTTCAAAGCCGAAGAGCAAACACTGTCTGAAGATGTCTCCATGGTCATGTGGCCGGCATGACTAAATGCCAAAGGCACACAGAGCATTGTTACCTTCCCACCAAGGTGGTTCCTATTTTTCTACTTGCATTTTTTTACGTGCTTTCGAACTGCTAGGTTGGCAGAAGCTGGGACAAGTAACGGGAGCTCACTCCATTATGCAGCGCTAGGGATTCGAACCGCTGAACTGCCGATCAATAAACTCAACGTCTTAGCCACTGAGCCACTTAATCTCCCTAAAATAATCTGATCTAACATACTCCAACTTGTCCAATTTCACTTTCATGAATTGTTATCCATGATCACCAACCTGAGACTTATAACAGCAAAGAAGGTAACATTAAGCAACATCACATGTGTAATTTAACAAGCTGCAACTAGCTGACAAAAAAATCCTTCTTTATAGTGTAGTATATCCTTATTTAAAGAACGAGTGTGCAATTCTCCTTTAATAGTTCTCTTTTTATAGAACTTTTATAATATCCATTAAATAAAAAGCAGCACAGTGTCTACATTGAGTCAGATAGTGAAGGTTTGAGACAATGACATAGATGTATTCTATTAGGTCCTAATTTTTTGAGAATTGAAATACATACTATTTTCTGCACAGTATTTAAATTGGAAGCTCACCTCATGCATGTTTGAATTACACAACTGCATACCACAGTACTGACTTTATGCCTCTTGCTAAGGGGATAGAAATTAAATTTCAATCACTCTTACTAGAAAAGATATTCTGATTTTACAAATTTCCCAAGAATAAATATAAGTTAGCCATCTTAACATAGACTATATACGTACTTTGAGATTTATTATAATCAGCCCTTTATGATTACAATCCACAGAATTGGTGATATTTTACAGAGAAATAAGTTAATTTAAAAGGAGGATGTTAAAAATAAAGAGGGATGTAACATAGATCAGTATTGAGCCAGATAAGAATAGCAAGCTACAGTGAATTATTTGACTTAGCCCTGTGTATTTTCAAGGAAGTACTTGATTTATTAGTTATTGGCCAAGATGTGAGACATTAAACGCCTTACTTATCTACGATATAAAGATTTTCTTAGTTTATATATACAATCTGTAAAACCTATCTTCGCACACAGAAGACCTACAATTGCTAACAGAGTACATTTGCTTACCTACCAGGCTTTGTGTATAACTTAATCATATTCACGTAAATTACGATGAAATATGCTTTCTTTCAGACATGAACTTTCCAATGGTTTTTCATCCATTTAAATATTAGTTATAGTAATTTTGTCTCTACACATAATTACCATCATTGTCTTTCAAAGGAGACAATTTTGTGGATGCCAGTATTATAATCCATCGGTTCAGTCATTCTAACCCTGTTTAGGCTCAGAAATTAAGCAAGGCGCTCCATGGCTCGGGACCTAGCTATCTGCGGGATCGGATCCTGCCCCATACATCCTCACGGCCGATTCGCTCCCACAGAGAGGGACTTCTCCGGGTGCCGTCCACTAGACTTTGTCAGCGGGCGACGCCCAGGGGAAGGGCTCTCTCTGTGGCGGGCCCGGCCCTCTGGAACGACCTTCCCCCCGATATCAGAACGACCACTGACCTCCGCTCCTTCCGTACGAAATTGAAGACCCATTTCTTTCGACTGGCCGGCCTTGGATAGTCTCTCTGTCTATAGATTTCAAATGTATTTTAATGGGTTTTTAATTATTTTTAGCACGGGATAATATTGTTTAATTGTGTTTTAAAGTATGTATTTTTGTATTTATTGTTTATATTGCTTTTTAGTTCCTCCTGTGCACCGCCCCGGGTCCCTGTGGGGAGAGGGAGCGGTTAATAAATTCGAATTTATTATTATTATTATTATTATTATTATTATTATTATTATTATATACAGAACATTTTGAACTGAACTGTCTTGACACAACAGAATCACACATGGAACCCGTGGTGCAATTCAGCCGGTTCTATCCGGTTCGGCTGAACCGGTGTGGTGGCGGTGGGAGGCTCCACCCACTCGCCTGGACGTCATCACATCCTGTTTTTGACGCTCTGCACATTTGTGAACTGGTAACGAAGGTAAGTTGATTTCATCCCTGCATGGAACATAACTGTTTTGATCTTGAAACGCTTCCAAATTACTCAGATTAGGTGTTTCTCATTCAAGACAAGGCGCTTCATGGTTGGAACCAGGGTGGATAAAAATCAATGTTTGGTTTTTTTTTAAGTCAAACCCATCGGATTTTTTTTGATTTAAATCAATTTTTTAATTTTTTTAAATCAAATTTATTTTAATAAAATGCTTTTGGAGTAAAATCTATCTAAGGATAGTTTTCTATTTAAGATACATTAATAATTTGGTTTATTCAGCATGAAACGGCACTTAGGTACGTAGCATGAGGCTGTATATTGTGCCATATTGGGACTGTCGGTGAGTCCATTGCAGGTCAGAGGAGGAGCAACTGCAGGACAGAGATGACAGTTGCTCTTTAAAAATTATTATTTAAGTCGATTTAAATCAAGCCTTTTTACTAGTGATTTAAATCAAATCCACCCAGGTTGGAACATGTTTTGAATGAGGAACAATTTCTACTTGAAATGTTTTGCACAGTTCTACTACCAAAATTAAGTCTGATTAATACCTGAATCACCATTAGGACTATAGATATGACTGGAAGGTCAAAATGTCCCAAAAGACAATGCCAATCCACCACAATACTTATGTACTATAACTGCGTGGCTGTGTCCACACAATCACCAAGACTTCAAGCTTGATTTAAAAGTGTCTTTCTTTTAACCCTAAAAAGAACTGCAAAACTAACTCTAAATAGATGCAGTATTTCTCAAGCACTCAGTTCAAAACAACAGAAAATTACAGTGTTGTTGTCTATCTCTTGGCCTCCAAAGAGCTTTTTAATCTTCCCACGGTATTTCCATGCTGATTTGTCAAGTTCCATATGAAAAAGTCACTAGATAACAGACTTAACAATGCCACAGCTTGGAGCTACTTGCAATTCAAATCAATCTCTAAAATATCTTTAATAATAAATAGGTAGAGCAATGAATGAGAAGCAGCAATAAATTGAAGCTGGAAATTATACTTTTCATGCAAATGCATAGTGTTGTGGCCCGCCAGCAGCCAGAAGATCTGACAGCAGATTCTGACAGTTAGGATGTTGGGGAGGAACATGTGCCAGTCCTGGAGTCTGAGAAAGGCTCTGATGAGGGCTCTGTGTCAGAGGGGGCCAGAGCCATATGGCAATTATCAGCTGCCTTCAAAGTCAGACATCAGTGAGACAGATGAACAACTAGAACCTGTTCCAAGTGTGCACATGCACAGAGTTGCCAGATGAAGAGAACAACTAAAAACCAAGGGTTGACTTGGGAGTAAGGCCACAGGTGGACGATGCATGGCCACTCCCATAGGAAATAAAAGAGGAGTAAAAGGGGAGTGGAGTTTGCAGGAGACCATAAATTTGCTTAATTGGTTTGTGATTCTCTGAGACTTCTTGTCAAGTTTTGCAGATATCGGCCTGGCAGCTCTCCAAGCCAGATATGATCTGTCACTGTCAATCCTCCCTTGAAAGACATTGCTGGATGTGAATGAGCAGAATTCACAGTAAATTAATAAAAGGGTTTTTTGTTGGGACAAGGAGTTTGCTTCATGCTCTTGGGAAGCCTTGATCAGAACACATAGTTCATTTTTTTTTTCAACACAAACATCCACATGAGGAATTAATGGCTCAAAACAGGCCCAGTTCATAATGAAAAAGATGAAAGCTTAGACTTCTAAACTTTGTGGGATTACCCGGAGACAGTTTCCAGTATTTTCATTAGATCTGAAGATTAATGAATGGGGCAAAGCCCACGACATCTTGTAAGAGAACTAGGGCACGCTGAAATGGAGGTTCAACATCCAACTCCACTCCACGACTACGCAATACGCTCAGGCTGGATTCCGCCACATCGTGGCAATGCTTCACCTTCAAGGCACGAAGCTTAGGGCAGTACTCAGTCAAGGTCCTATCAAGAGAGAAGACACAAAACATCAAGATCACAGTCATCTACCAGGAACTGCTCTATTTGAACATGAATAGTCTTACACTTGGATTGCAATGAACTTGAATCATTTTTCTATAACAGTGGTTCCCAACCTTTTTTTAAATTATAGATTATTATTTTTTTAATACAAATTATACATATTATAGGTACAAAGTGTTGTCTGGGTCTTTTCTTTTACCTCCTCTCATTTACATAGTCTTTTTTACATCATAGTTTGGTTTTCAGCCAAATTATTCTATTCTATTGTTTTCATCTTACTACTTATTTTTCACAAACAAAACCAATTCAAAGTTACACCCAATTTTCATTTCTTATTTTCTCCATTTATACATTTTACTATAAACAACCTATATCTTCTAATTCAATTTAAACAGAGAACATTTCTTACAATTAACAATATACTATAATTTCTTTATTAATTTCTTTATAATTACATAACAATAACAATCTTCTACTATTCTCTTTGGTCTACTAATGTAACTTTCCCCCCTTCTTTCTCTTTTAACCATTTTCTCTTGGGCTCTCAAAAATTCCACTTTTAATTATTTTTCTTCTTCTCCCCCTTTCTCCAAACTTTTTTTTGGCCTTGCCACACCTAAGCATAGGAACGCTGTGGCTCAGTGGCTAAGATGCTGAGCTTGTTGATCAGAAGGTCGGCGGTTCGGTGGTTCGAATCCCTAGGGCCGGGTAACAGAGTGAGGACAAACTGTGCTATATTCCACTCAGCAAATCACAAAAGGCTGTTTTTCGCCATGACTACCTGTGCCTGAACTTTTCAAGCTCCAACTGGGTTTTATTTTAATGTATACTTTTTTATATAATCAGTTTAAAATAAAGTAGGAAACCAATGTAAAAGGAAAGGAACTGTCACACCATCATTCAGCAGAAATTTCTGCTACTGGAACTGAAACCAAATATGTCAGTTTGTTGCAGCAATCAAATCCAGAAAGCACAGACAGGTAACTGATTCAGCAGGATTCATTAACTTCTATTTATATATAATATAACACATGAGACATATATATAATACTAAGAGTGGTTCTTCCAACGTGGTAGAGAGGAGAGATTGGTTTTCGGTTTCAATTTCAGAGAGCAGACAGACTAGTTTTAGCTTTAGCATAGACTCTATAGTACTAAGCCACGCCCAGACTCCTACCTATCTCCTTGTTGCTCATACAGCAAATAGTTTCAGTTTCCAAACAGTCCCCATTGGCTGATCTATTACCATGTCTAACCAAACAGTCCCCATTGGCTGACCTGTTGCCATGTCTATTCCAGTCTATGAACATACTCTGACTAAACACTAAACACCAAAATATACATTCAAGAATTTCACTTCCCATGCTGTTGCAGTTGAAATATTTAATATCCATCACTGCAAACAACCATGCAGGACCAGAGATGTATTTGTTCAAAATGCTTTTCTTAAATAAGGATCTTCAGGGAATGCAGTATAGGTACCATGTATATAAACTATTGCGAATTACTGTACTATTATTAGTGTTATTGTTGACACTGGATTTCAATATTCATTTAAATAATAAAATTACTTTCATTTCTTTATGTCTGCATGCCTATGTGATGTGCATGGAAAATTATAATACCCATCAGCCCCTATAGATTTCATAAAACATTTCTTAAACAAGAGTAAGTTTCAGTAATATTTCTTTGATTTATAAAGTGTATTTTGGAATACCTGTAAACCAGAGGTGGGTTTTACCGGTTCAGACTGGTTCAGCCGAGTAGGTAGTAACTTGGCCAGACACGCCCCCGAACCAGTTCTATCGGTGGTGCCACAGGCGCCACCATTTTGTTTTTTTACTACTGCATATGCGCACGTAGTGGGCATCAAGCGTGTCCCTGAGCGAACAGGCAGTAACAGAAGCCAGAAACCACCTCTACTGTAAATGGACTAATTCTTCTGTAGCTGGCTAATTTTATTTTATTTTTTGTGTCTTTAAGTCAGTGTAGATTCCTGGCACCTGCCTGAATAAGTCTCTGTAGTTTTCTTGGCAAGATTTCAGAAGTGGTTTGCCCTTGCCTGCTTCTTATGGCTGAATGTGAGTAACTGTTCCATGAACCACAGTGGCGCAGTGGTCAGAGTGCAGTACTGCAGGCTACTTCTGCTGCCTGCCGGCTGTCTGCAATTTAACAGCTCAAATCTCACCAGGCTCAAGGTTGACTCAGCCTTCCATTCTTCTCTCTTGGTTAAGCGTACAAAATAGGTTTTAGTCGGGTCTAAGAGTTAACTGAACCGTTAGATAACATGACAAATATAAAATTGGTTTAAGTCTGTGTTCACAGTTTAAAGCACTAACATTATTCTTCAAATAATTGAACACCACATGTCAATTTTGGGTGTTCTAATACTAAAAATTGGCACCAGAAACAAATTCTGGCTACAATATCAGGAGAGGTTCTGCCACTGCAAAATATTCAGACTGCTTCCTTGTAGTAGCCACCCATCATAGCCTAAAACAGGAGTAACCAACCTTTCAGACCTCAGAGACCACTACATTCATAATTTTAAATCCCGTGGACCACTAATACTATCTGCCTAATGATCGGCTGGGTGAGTCTAAGTGGTCAGGTGACCTAACTAGGTGGTTAAGAGTGCAGAAAGAGTGGGCGTGGCCAACTTGATGTCCCTCATGTCAAGGGGCGCCTTGCTGGTATTTACTTGCCCTTCCCCTCCCAGCTATTTCTCGCCTCCCCGTCCAGGTTCCTTAGGGACCCAACAGGAAGCAGTTGTTGGAGATAAACTGAATAGTGGGGACAGAGAATCAATAGATAAAGAATATTTCTGTCCCCAGCAAACTAAAATTCATAGGGTTATCAGTGCGTGTAACATAGATAATTGTGCAGGTAATATTATCAACACTGCTGTCAAGCAAAACCAAACAATTAACAGTGGGTGCCATACCATGTACATGAACCACACAAGTGGCAAAGAAATAGGGGCAAAGAGAACCATAGTCAGGCATAACACAGGTTTCGTAGACAGAAAACACAGGGTCAATCAAAATGGACTCAAATGTCTATACACCAATGCACAGAGTATGAGGAATAAACAGGGTGAATTAGAAATTCAAGTAAATGAGGGCAGATACGATATTGTTGCCATTACAGAAACTTGGTGGGATGAAACCCACAAATGGAACATACAGCTAGAAGGATTTAAATTATTTAAAAGAAATAGACCAAATAAAAGAGGAGGTGGAGTTGCACTATATATAAGAAATAATTACATCTCTACAGAAATAGAGCACAACAATGATGAGAACTATCTTGAATGTATTTGGGTCAATATTAAAGGTTGGGGGGGGAATGATATTGTCATAGGTCTATACTACAGGCCACCCAACCAAGCAGAGGAAGTGGATGTACTTTTTGCTAACCAGCTAACTAAGGTATGTAGGAAGCACACTGCAATAGTAATGGGAGATTTTAACTACCCTGACATCAATTGGGAAACAAACTCTGCACCAAGTGGAAGATCCAACAGGTTCCTAACAAACCTAGCAGACAACTTTGTTTCCCAAAAGGTAGAGAAGGGAACAAGGGGATCAGCAATATTGGACTTAATTCTCACTAACAGAGAGGAAATGATAGAAGGTGTAGAAGCTACAGGAACTTTGGGGGCAAGCGATCATGAAATACTGGAATTCAACATTATGCAAACAAAAGTAGTTGAACAAAGTCAAACTAGAGTCTTGGACTTCAAGAGAGCTAATTTCAACAAACTCAGAGAGAGCTTGGGAAGGATTCCATGGATGAGAATCCTCAAGGGGAAAACAACTCAAGAAGCTTGGGAAATTTTGAAAAATGAGATTATAAAAGCCCAGTCCAGCGCAATACCAATGAAGAAGAAAAATAACAGTTCCCAAAAGAAACCAGCATGGCTGCATAAAGAACTCTCTGACAAATTGAAAGACAAAAAGGATAAATATAAAAAGTGGAAAAAGGGGGACATAACCAAGGCAAAATATCAGCAAATAGCCCGAGCCTGTAAAGATGAAGTGAGGAAAGCTAAGGCTCACAATGAAGAAAGGCTTGCCAAAAAAGTAAAAAATAACAAAAAAAAGCTTCTTCCAACATGTTAAAAATAAGAAAAAAGTTAAGGAAACAATTGGTCCACTGCTGGGAGAAAATGGCAAGAAGATGATAAGCAACAGGGAGAAAGCAGAACTATTTAACTCTTTCTTTGCATCTGTCTTTACACAAAGGGATAAAACAGTCCAATCAATCAAAAACAGCACCACAAATATCAGATTAGGAACACAAGTTGAAATAGAGAAGAAAATGGTAAGTGAGCACCTGTCTGCCCTGGACGAGTTCAAATCACCAGGACCGGATGGATTACACCCCAGGGTTCTGAAGGAACTGGCAGACGAGATCTCAGAACCACTGAACTATATCTTTCAGAGATCCTGGAGCACCGGGGAACTGCCAGAAGACTGGAAAAGAGCAGATGTGGTTCCCATCTTCAAAAAAGGAAAAAAAACAGATCCAGGAAACTATAGACCCATCAGCCTGACCTCAATACCAGGAAAGATTCTGGAAAAGATAATTAAACAACAAATAAGTGAACACCTAGAAGCAAACAAAGTAATAGCCAAAAGCCAACATGGGTTTGTCAAAAACAGATCATGCCAGACGAATCTAATTGCATTCTTTGACAAAGTAACAAAATCAGTGGACCAGAGGAATGCTGTTGATATAATTTACCTGGACTTCAGTAAGGCATTTGATAAAGTAGACCATAACCTACTATTAGATAAAGTAGAAAATTGTGGGTTAGACAGCACCACCACCAAATGGATTCGTAATTGGCTGACCAACCGCACTCAACGTGTAGTCCTCAATGGAACTGCATCTACATGGAAGGAAGTATGCAGTGGAGTCCCCCAAGGCTCTGTTTTAGGCCCAGTACTCTTTAACATCTTCATCAACGATTTGGATGAGGGGATAAATGGGGAACTCATCAAATTCGCAGACGACACCAAGCTGGCAGGAATAGCCAACACTCCAGAAGATAGGCTTAAGATACAGAAGGATCTAGACAAACTTGAACATTGGGCACTGTCTAATAAAATGAAATTCAATTGTGAAAAAAGTAAGGTCCTACATATAGGCAAGAAAAACCAAATGCACAAGTACAGTATAGGTGGTACCTTGCTCAATAGTAGCAACTGTGAGAGGGATCTCGGAATCCTAGTGGACAACCATTTAAATATGAGCCAGCAGTGTGCAGCAGCTGCCAAAAAAGCCAACACAGTTCTAGGCTGCATCAACAGAGGGATAGAATCTAGATCGCGTGAAGTGTTAATGCCACTGTATAGTGCCTTGGTAAGGCCACACTTGGAATACTGCATACAGTTTTGGTCGCCACGATGTAGAAAAGACGTGGAGACTCTGGAAAGAGTGCAAAGAAGAGCAACCAAGATGATTAGAGGACTGGAGACTAAGACATATGAAGAACGGCTGCAGGAACTGGGTATGTCTAGTTTGATGAAGAGAAGGACCAGGGGAGACATGATAGCAGTGTTCCGATATCTCAGAGGGTGCCACAAAGAAGAGGGAGTCAAACTTTTCTCCAAGACACCTGGGGGCAGGACAAGGAGCAATGGGTGGAAACTAACCAAGGAGAGAAGCAACTTAGAACTAAGGAGAAATTTCCTAACAGTAAGAACAATTAACCTCTGGAACAGCTTGCCTCCAGCAGTTGTGAATGCCCCAACCCTGGAAGTCTTTAAAAAGATGTTAGACAGCCATTTGTCTGAAATGGTATAAGATTCCTGCCCATGCAGGGGGTTGGACTAGAAGACCTACAAGGTCCCTTCCAACTCTGCTATTGTATTGTATTGTATAAGCAGCCACCACGAGAAAGAGTTGACAAAACAGCTGGCTCAGTTCAAATTGGATCTGACTGAGAAGGAGACTCAGCAGAAGCACCTCACTGAGGACTACGAGCATAGGCTTTCCAAGCAGAGGGAAGACATGTGGAAGTGCAAGGCCACATACCGGCACCTGGAGGCTGAGCAGGCTGAGATGCTCAGCCAGTTCCAGGTCATGATGCAGTCCCACTGGAACAAGGCCCTCCGGATCTTCGCCCAAAGCCCCGCACCAGGAAGCTGAAGCAGACCCCAAGTTGGAATTTCTGCTCCCCCTTTGACTCGCACAAAAAGACCCCAAAGGAGGAGACTCTCTGCAGCAACATAAACGTTCATTGCATGTATCCGGCCCATGGGGCCATAGTTTGAGGACCCCTGATCTAGTGCAATATAAAAAAACGCAAATAATTTTTCTGCGGACCCCCAAAGCTTTCTCACGGACCAACCGTGGTCCACGGATCACCAGTTGGTGACTGCTGGCCTAAAACTAAAAAGATCAAGTCTCCTTCTTCATTCCGCCAGGATATCGTAACAATCTACCAGCCTAGTCTACCTCATTAGACTGTTGAGAGGACAAATCCTGCCTGCCATCCTGAGGCCCTTGAAGAAAAGATAAAACATAAACATACTGCAAAAAAAGAAGAAGAAAAAGAACGATATTTTTACTCTACTTAATTACCTGATGGAGTTGTTCTTAACTCGCAGGCAGCCTGTGAGGTCCAAATGCTCCAGATCAGAACAGGCTTTGGCAACTTCTTCCACAGCCGTATCGCCAACATTTGCATTAACAGCCAGAGAAAGGGATTTTAATTTGTGACATCTTTGAGCGAGGTAGGAAATGGCCTCGTCTTTCAGCTGCCGGCAGGCTGTGAGATCCAGAGATTCAAGCTCTTTGCAGTGGTCAGCGAGGCTCCGCAAGGAAAGTCCATCCACCCATTCGCAATGAGCCAAAGAAAGTTGCCGTAAATTGGGGCAGCCCAAAGAGATGGCCACCAAAGCGTGGCGGCTCAGCTGTAGGCAGCCGTTCAATTCAATCTGTTGCAACTGGTGGTTTTGACCAATCACAGGAAGCAGTTCCTTGTCAGATAACCAATCAGAGCAGTTTTGCAAAGCTAGTTGCTGCAGCACTTTATTGTCTTTTAACAGGGCACAGAATGCAGGTTTTGGGATATGAGGCCCAACCTATTTGTAGGCAAGAAAACAAACCATTACATCCTGTACTATATGCCTTTTGCAGTCCTACAGTAGTGGCCAAAATTGTGGAAACCTTTTGGGAAAAGTGTATTTTCTAAAACTAGCTAATAACACCACTTTTTTTTTTGAGTAGTGCCATAAAACTATATATATCAAGGGAAAGATAATTTAATAAAGAATGTAATGCAATAACTTTTTTGAAGGATTGGTTGTGTCTATTAACTGGGTTTTATTGCTGGATCGCTTCTGACTAACAAGTTTCTTTAGTCTGCCCCATAGATTTTCAATTGGGTAGTTAAGGTCTGGGCTATTCCCAGGCCATTCCAGCAGTGGAATATGATTATCTTGAAACTCCAAAAACAAAAGGGTGCTATTAGCCATCAAACCTACACATTTCCCAAAAGGTTTCCACAATTTTGGCCACTACTGTAGTATAGCAATGTAAGAAAGAAAAAATAAATAAATCAAAATCATCTCAGCATTACCAAACTATGCAAAAGATATTGTTAAATAAAGAAAAAGCTGTGAACTTTAGCATAATAGAACAAAACCAAAAAATGAAACATGTGTTATCCAGACTTTATCAATGATAAACTGAGTTGTATAAATTTAACTAGAGACGTCTAATCTCTATTCAGGTTAAGACATATCTTATTTTCAACCTATGTTTCAACTAAAAAATTCAACAGAAACCAAAGACCATCTGATTTATTTTTCTTAACAAAATCACTTACTTTGCATATGTGTTTTTGTTTTTCTAATAAAATCACCACTTGTTTTTAAAAGGCTTAGCAACCGGAGATGTTAATTTGGCCAGTAAATTATATCTCATTCTGTTTTGTCATTTCTGACATTAATCTGAAAACTCCCTATTTGAAATTTGAACAGTCATTATAATTCAACCTCTAACCTTATGCACTCTACAGAGAATCTGTAATGAGAGGACTTTAAAAAAAATTCTAATACCTGACTAGAATCAAAACAGCGCAGGTTGGTAAGGTAAAGCTGGATTAGATTTCGGAAACACTTGCTGACTCTTTGCAGGCTCAAGAGCTGTCGCAGAGGGAGATGTGAAAGAATATGAGGGAATAAGATGTCTTCCCAAGGCAAATCCAAGAAATGTTTCCTGGAATAAAAAGGGAAAAAAAAGCAAGAAAGAAAGCTGTTTACACCAAGCAACCTAGAACTAAGGAGAAATTTGCTGACAGAACAAGTAATCAGTGGAACAACTTGGATCCAGAAGTTGTGGGTGCTCCAATACTGGAAGTTTTTAAGAAGATGTTGGGTATCCATTTTTTCTGAAGTGATGTAGAGTTTCCTGCCTGAGCAGGGGGTTGAACTAGAAGACCTCCAAGGTTCCTTCCAATTATCCTATTCCATTCCATTCCATTCCATTCTCCTCTTCTCTTCTATTCATTTCCTAGTCCTAGTCCACTCCCTATTTTATCTGTTCTGTTCTATTCTGTTCTGTTCTATTCTATTTTTATTTTCTATCCCTATCCCTCTCTTCTCTATTCTATTCTATATATTCTATCCCTATCCCCATCCTATATTCTATATTCTATTCAATTCCTATTCCTAGTTTATATTCTATCCCTTTCCCACCCCATCCCATTTTATGTTCAATGTTCAATGTTCAATTCCCTATTCTATTCTATTCTATTCTATTCTCTATTCTCTATCCCTATCCCTCCCCTCTCCTCTCCTCTCCTCCCTACTCTCTGTTCTATCTCTTTCCCATCACTTCCCATTCTATGTTCAATGTTCTATATTCTACTCCTATTCCTATTTCTATTCTATTCGGCAGAGTGGAGGTCATACCCTGCTTTCACAACGTCACGAAAGTCCCTTTTGATCTTTTAGTCCCGAAAGCCAAGCCATATCTACAGCTTGCAAGTCCGCCACCCGGTTACGCTCATTCACCCACTCCCTTTTTTTTTTTTGCAACAAGCATTTAAATCCTGCAGGGCAGAAGGCAAAAATGCCCATCGAGCCCAACCTCAAAATTACTCCCTTCTCCGAGGGCGCAGGAGAGGCGAGAAAAGCACGCGGGACCCCTTCCCAAACCCCACACTCCGCGCCTCTTCCATCCAGGGCGTTCAACCGAGCCGGTAACTCGGACGGGAGGAGGGGCAAGTGCAAGGCCGCAGAAAGAACCTGGGAACCGCCCGTGGGAGCAGAATCCAGTCCGACAAAACGACACCATCACCACCACCACCGCCCTGCGCCAACCTCCCGCTTGTCCAGCCCAGCCCTCCCCGGCTCTGCCTTCGCCAACCTCGCCGATGGCGAAAGGGCAGCCATCCTCCAGCACCCGCCGCCGCCGCCACACCTTCCGCGGAAATTACGTTGGGCAAAGGGACGGAAACGGCAGCGAGCAGGAGGAGTTCGTAGAGATAAGGCGTGGGAAATAGGAAATGCCAATCCGAAAACGGAGCCTTGGAAACAAACGTGCTGCTGATTTATTGCCTGGAAACCGCTGGAAACCGCCACCAAATATTAAATTTATGGGCCAGCGCAGAACATATTATAATATAGTATAGTCTTTATTGTCATTGTACAAAATAAATACAACGAAATTGTGTGTGTGTTGGTTGCATATGTATATGTGTATGTCTATATATATGTATATAGGAATGTGTGTGTGTATCTATACATATGTGTGTAGACATGCTGGTCTTGTTGTATTCGGGTCTTTTCATGTGTAAGATTGTAACAAGACCCGAATACAACAAGTCCAGCATAATAATTTTAATAATAATAATAATAATAATAATAATTTTTATTTATATACCGCATCCTCTCCCCTGGGGGACTCGGAGCGGTGCATACCTACACCCGTGAAAATCTACGAAAACACACACACACACATATGTATATTGTCACACACACACACACACACACACACACACAGAACTTTCTGTCCAAATGGTCTCTGTTGATGAACCTAAAGGCAGAAAAGGAAAGCAGTATGCTTCCTCCCTTAATTGGGGCTTAACAGGGTGTTGTGACACAACCATATACTTATCCTCCTATCTCAGCTGATCAGGAAGAGAACCTGGTGGCTTAAGTGGCTAAGGCTTCTGCCTAACATGTAATACAGCCCCGGTTCAAATCCCAGTAAGGGTATTACTAGCTGATGAGAGCTAAAAAGCTCGAAGTAGATCTATCCTAGTCTCCCTGATTTATTTATTGAGCAGCTAAAAAACCTAACACACATATAAAAAAAGTACACAACGGAACTCATAGCTTTCTGTCTAGATGGCCTCTGGTGATGAGCCGAAAGGCAGAAAAGGAAAGCAGTATGCTTCCTCCCTTAATTGTCGCTTAACAGGGTGTTGTGACATAAATAAATAAATAAATAAATAAATAAATAAATAAATAAATAAATAAATATATTTGCTTTCGTAGATTTTCACGGGTGTAGGTATGCTGGCATTGCTTGCTTCGGGTATTTTCCCGTGTATAAGGCATGGAAATGCCTTATACATTTCCATGCCTTATACACGGGAAAATACCCGAAGCAAGCAATGCCAGCATATATATATATGTAATTGTTTCACAACAACCTGTTATTATTAGGCCCCAATTAAGGGAGGAGACATACTGTTTCCCTTACTGCCTATCGGCTCATCACTAGAGACCATCCAGACAGCAAGCCAAGAATTATGTTGTATAATATTTTAGATATGTGTGTAAGCTTTATGAGCTGAGAGATCTATCCTGGTCTCTCTCTAATTTAATTTATTGATCAGCTCATAAAACTAACATATATATATGTCTGTGACTGAAGCCTGCCTGATGATGACAAGTGAGATCTTGTCGAAACGTTGCAATAACATTTCTATGCCTTATACACGGGAAAATCCCCGAAGCCAGCTATGCCAGCATACCTACACCCGTGTAGTATGGCCAGCTGAAGAGGGCTAATAAGCCCGAAATGGATCCACAACTTCCTGTAAGGGTCCCAATTAAGGGAGGAGACATGCTGTTTCCCTCTCTGCCTGTCGGCTCATCACCAGAGACCATCTAGACAGAGCTCATAAAAACTAGCACACACACACACACACATATATACACACACACACATACATACATACATACATACATACATACATACATACATACATATATACATATATATATATAGTTGCAAAAACAATCTCATTCTTACACGGGAAAGCACCCGAATACACCATGATGTAAACAAGATGTGGAGACTCTAAAAAGAGTGCAGAGAAGAGCAACAAAGATGATTAGGGGACTGGAGGCTAAAACATATGAAAAACGGTTGCAGGAACTGTGTATGTCTAGTTTAATGAAAAGAAGGACTAGTAGAGACATGATAGCAGTCTTCCAATATCTCAGGGGTTGCCACAAAGAAGAGGGAGTCAAGATATTCTCCAAAGCACCTGAGGGCAGGACAAGAAGCAATGGGTGGAAACTAATCAAGGAAAAAAGCAACTTAGAACTAAGAAGAAATTTCCTGATAGTTAGAATAATTAATCAGTGGAACAACTTGCCTCCAAAAGTTGTGAATGCTCCAAAAGTGGAAGTTTTTAAGAAGACATTGGGTAACCGTTTGAAGTGGTGTAGGCTTTCCTGCCTAAGCAGAGGGTTGGACTAGAAACCTCCAAGGTCCCTTCCAACTCTGTTATTCTAAGCACAAAATTATAGTGACTAGTGATTTTTCATTTTGTCTTTGCTCCTTATTGAGATCTGCAGAAGGATTTCTTACAACTGTTCACAAATCCTCCCTCTGCAGAAACATCTCCATCTTTAGGCTCCATGAGAGATAATTTGCCTCATTAAGATGAACTACAGGAAATCTTTCTCCCATTTCTGTAACAGATAGCATTGTGCTGTTTTTACAGACCAATCATCCTCAACTTCTCTCAGGCTCACAGAGAAACTTTTACCTCAGAGAAATTTACTACTGGTGCTTCAGGGCTCTTCTGGGCCTACAATCTGCCAGGGAATTGTGCAGCAGCTGCCCAAATGGAGTCAGAGATACTGACACAAATTTATAGTTTTATATAAATAAATATAAGTATAACTATATATAAATATAAGAGACATGGTGTCTCTGACTAAGAAGCTTGGCAGTTCGGAGGTTCGAATCCCTAGTGCCGCATAACGGAGTGAGCTCCCGTTGCTTATCCCAGCTTCTGCCAACCTAGCAGTTCGAAAGCAGGTGAAAATGCAAGTAGAAAAATAGGAACCATCTTTGGTGGGAAAGTAACAGTGTTCCGTGCACTTTCGGTGTTTAGTCATGCTGGCCACATGACCACGGAGACGTCTTTGGACAGCACTGGCTCTTCAACTTTGAAATGGAGATGAGTACCGCCCCCTAGAGCCAGAAACGACTAGCACGCTTGTGCATGGGAACCTTTACTTTTACTTGTATAAATAAATATATTTTACAACTATATATACAGCAAACTAGGTAGTCAGATAAACAGGAGCATCACGAAGAAAATCGCAGAGCACACATGGCCCACAGGGTACACAGAAGAAAAAAAATGAGGGGAGGGAAACTCCCCCTACACACCCATTGCAACCGATCACAGTGCAGATTGCCTCATGCAGGAGCCAGCACTCTGGTACCAATCAACCACAGCTGTGTGTTCTGCCTCACTGCACAATCCCACTGCTCCAGCTATTATATTTAAACATCTTAACAACTTTATTCTGCACTGGATATGTTGCAAGCGATTCAAGAAAAATTGTTAGAGGTGGGAAGAAAACATGTTTTGCTTACAGATTGCTTTCATATAAAATGTTCTTCTAACTTTAGGTGATGAGCAAAATTTTGATGATAAAAGGGAGCGTGGGCTGTTGCCACATTTCTTTCTTTTACAAAGATATTATTCAAATCCACTCAAAAAATTTTGCATGCGTCTTTTGCCTCCACATTTGTCTCATTCAAAGAAGCCACGGTTAAATTTAAACAGGTCTTATAAGTCTAATCAAAATCTAACAAATCTACTGTCGCCTAGTGTATTTATTTTAACTATACCCCAATAGCTAAGCAGGGGTATAGTTACAGCAGGGATTGGATTCAATTTTTTTTACTACTGGTTCTGTCTGAGTGGCTTTGTGTGCATGGCTTTGTGGGCATAATAGGGGAAGGTTACTGCAAAATCCCCATTCCCTCCCCACCCCACTAACCTGCTTCCCAGGTCTGTTCTCCTGTTCAGGGCAACAAAAGAAGATCAGCTGGGATGGGGCCAGCCTATTTGCCAGTTCTCCAAACTACTCAAAATTTCCTCCCACTGGTTTTCCAGAACCTGTCAGAACTGGCTGAATACCACCTCTGGTGTACAGGTGGCAATGGGGGAAGTTGAAGATATCTCACATGTCCTATTACGAGACACGTACAACAGGGACATCAGGTCAATGTACATTCTCCTTCTATTAGAGAGATTTCTAGGGAGATCAGATAATTTCTATTTGAACCATCTTCTTCAAGATTCAAATCCAGCCACCACTCATGTAGTAGCAAAATGTTGTGCTGCTGCAGTGATAATAAAGAAAAACAGTTAAGGAACTCCTTATTTGTATTAACATTTTGTTCAGTTATTTACTCATAATTATATTGAATGTATATTTTAATGCATACTTTTATTCTATTAGTTTTATCGGTGTTAGATGGGTAGACAGGGTATTGCACCGACTTCTCTTTCTTGATCCTGGTTGTGTTTGCTGTTTTTTATAGTTCATTTTGTTGTTTGATGTTGCTGGTCATTGACCAAATAAATAAATTTTATATTATAACTATAAATTAGCTAAAAGAAACAAAAGTAGCTAGAACAGTGATGGCGAACCTTTTATCCACCGAGTGCCCAAACTGTGCATACACGCATGCGCAAATGGAAAGGTGTGCACCAAAGGTGGGTTGCTTCTGGCATTACTGCCAATTCAGTGCGTGCAAAAAATTTGCTCTGCACGCATGTGCATTTGCACATAAATATGTCTGCGCATGTGCAAAATGTTAAAAAAGGGAAAAATTAAATTTGTGCAACTACAATTATTCTATGCATGCACAGAACCAAAAACCAAGATGGTGGCCCCACAGGAGAACTGGTTCAGGGGCGTGGCAAGCCTAGATCACTGCTGGTTCCAGTGACCTAGGCCACCAAACCACTACCAACCCACCTCTGGTGTGCGCATGCATGCAGCAGAGACCGGAAGACCAGCTGGTGGGAGGCAAGGCATGCCAATACTAGCAACATGGCAAGAGGTAATGTCTTTTTCTTTCATCAGCTTCTGTTTTGTCATTTGCAGGGAACAGAAGCTCATGAAAGAAATGCCATGGAGATTTGACTAGGGTGATGGCACTCATGCCAGCAGAGAGGACTCTGCATGCCGCCTCTGGCTTGCATGACATAGGTTTAGCATCCTGGAGCCATGACATACTATTTTAAATTGATGTAAAATTGAAAGTGCAAAAACTTACAGAACATGTGCTGATGTCTTCCCTCTACCCCCAAACCACATTACGGAAATTAAGTAGCAAGACATCAAGACTATCTTTGGCAATCTATAGAAGAACGAGCTAACCAGATGCACAACACGTTATTGAATGTAGTATTTTTTATTAATTTATGGTAATGTGTATGATTCCAGGAAATTGGTCTGAATAAAGCATAGGTAAGCATGTTGTATTTCCAAAGCTTAGTATCCCTCAACATTTGATATACATGTGGTCCACAGCTTTCAATCACAATTAAGCCCAAAATTTATCTTACTAAGTGAAAAATTTATTGAGTTTTGCCCCATTTTATGACTTTTTTGCCACAGTTGTTAAGTGAATCACTGCAGTTGTTAAATTAGTAACTAGTGTTAAGTGAATCTTGCTTTCCCATTGACTTTGTTTGTCAGAAGGTTGCAAAAGGTGATCACATGATTCAGCAACACTGCAATTGTCATAAATGTGAGTCCATTGTTAAGGATCTAAATGTAAATTATATGGCCATGGGGATGCCGCAACAGTCATAAGTCTGAAAAATGGTTATAAGCCACTTTTTTCAGTGCTGTTGTAACTTAAAATTGTCACTGTGAATTGTTGTAAATCAAGGACTAGCTGTACAAGATAATAGAATTTTCCCTGAGGTTTATAGTACAACAAAGATTTACAAGAACAGTTTTTTCCTAAATGCCATCACTCTGCTAAACAAATAATTCCCTCAACACTGTCATATTTACTAAGTCTGCATTATTATTATTAATCTTCTCATCGTTCCTATCACCCATCTCCTCCCACTTATGACTATATGACTGTAACTTTGTTGCTTGTATCCTTACGATTTATATTGATTGTTTCCTAGTATGATTTGATTGCTTATTTGTACCCTATGACTATCAATAAGTGTTGTACCTTATGATTTGTTCTTTTCTTTTATGTACACTGAGAGCACATGCACCAAAGAAAAATTCCTTGTGTGTCCAATCACACTTGGCCAATAAAGAATTCTATTCTATTCTATTCTATTCCATTCCATTCCATTCCATTCCATTCCATTCCATTCCATTCTAAATGTTTTAGAAATGTCAAATAAACAGATGTGAAAGGGATTCTTCAGCCATCTACTCCGATAGAAAAGGTGTAATTTTTTTTCTGTTCTTGTGATAATATGCAATCACATTCCAAAACAATATGAAAAGAGCAGAGAGAAATCATGTTTTAATACTGGGGAAATATTGTCTAAGGCAGAAGGAGGAAAGGAGGGAAGACAGAGAAGATAAGCTGTTTATTGGAAAGTAGTGGAGCTGTTCCTTCAGCACCACATTACAATCCCAAGGCTGGTTCTTTGCTCTGACATATATTTAAGCATATAAATTGTTCACTTCTTTAATGAAATTGCTATTTATGCAGCTGCATCTACTTTACCCTCTCACTAAAAGGCTGCTAAAACTTGTCTCTCTATTTGAAAGGTAAACACGTTAATTTTGCATAATATCCATCTAAACAAGAAAGCAACTACCTCAATCTCTAGCAGTAATTCACTTATTTGTGTATTCTTAATCAGAAATAAAAAACCATCTGTCAGATACTGACAATGTTCATAAGAAGATCAGCTCCTTTATCCAACATACACCTTGGATCAGAAGTTTTGCTCATTCCTTACATTAAAAAAACAAACCACTTCAAGCCATGACACTCTTGGGGTGCTTCTGTCATGCCACTTTTGCTTTTCTATCTATGAAAGCAGGCTTTCTTAATGACTAAAAACCTCAGACCACAATAATCTAATGTAAGTAGTTTGGCCTATGGATACAATTTGAATTCTGAGAATGTGTCAACCGAATAACAGAAGGGACTTGGAAGCAAGAGACCCCTATACTATTCTGGAGAAGTGACTGTCCAATCTCTCCTTAAAAACCTCCAGTGATGGAGCATCCCCAACTTCTGGAGGCAAGCCATCCCACTGATTAATTGTCAGAAAACCTTAGTTTTAGGTTGGATCTCTCCTTGATAAGTTTCCATCTGTTACTTCTTGTCATGCCCTCAGGTGACCAACAATTGGATACAGATTCCAGGTGTTGCCTTATCAAAGCAGTATACAGTGGCACTAACACTTCATGTGCCCTTGGAACTATCCCTGTGTTGATGCATCCTAGGACAGCATTGGCTTTTTTAGCAGCTACTTCACACTATTGGTTCATACTTAAGTGTTCACTAGGACTCTTGGACTCTTGGTTCCCCCTCACAGTTACTGCTGATGAGCCATGTACCATCTATTCTGTACATGTGCATTTGGTTTTTCAATGGGACGTTTTTGCTCAGTGGCTAAGAGGCTGAGCTTGTTGATCAGAAAGTTTGGTAGTTCAAATCCCTAGTACCGCGTAATGGAGTGAGCTCCCGTTACTTGTCCCAGATTCTGCTAACCTAGCAGCTTGAAAGCATGTAAAAATGCAAGTAGAAAAATAGGAGCCACCTTTGGTGGGAAGGTAACAGTGTTCCGTGCACCTTCGGTGTTTAGTCATGTCGGCCACATGACCATGGAGATGTCTTCGGACAGCGCTGGCTCTTCAACTTTGAAACGGAGATGAGCACTGCCCTTAGTGTCAGGAACTACTAGCACATATGTACGAAGGGAACCTTTACCTTTTTTACCTTTAAGTGTAAAACTTTACTTTTCTCACTGTTAGAAATGCTTTTTGTTGAATCGGGCCAGTGTCACTCTCCCCCAAAACTGCCATCAATTCAACCCTCTGTGTCTCTGTTAGCGAGAATTAAGTCCAATACACAGTACTTGACCCTTTAATTATTTTCTCTACCTTTTTGATGATAAAATTTTCTGTTAGATGTGTCACAAGCAATCGAGTGGATTCAATAGCTGCAGCCTTGCTAAATTGGATTGGCTGATGAACAGCTATATATACAGCCATAGATTTCCCTCTGCCTTCCGATGTTATAAGAATCTTTCTCATGGAAAGTACAAAGGATTGGTTAGGAGTGGCCACATGAAATCCTCTCACCAAAGTGTGAGGGAAAATTCACACACCATTGCCTGGTGTCAAACCAAAGTGTACAACAAATTAAATATCCCAAGGAACAGGCTCTCTCTAGCTAATCTCAGTTCTTAAAGACTTCCTAGAGATATATCAATGATTTCCATGATGGATTTTTTGGTAATAGTCTGGAAATGATTTGCCATGGCTTTCTTGGGAGAATCTGAAGATGGTGGGCACTTCCAGATCAGTTTGCAGCCCTGATGTCTCCTCATTCAAGCACTAAATTTATCCGACCCTGAGTTTACTGGAGATCAGCCAGATGTGACAAGGCCAGAATTAAATAGTTTAAAATGGGGTTAGGATTGGGGAAAGTCCACTTGTGAGATTCCTGGCTGAAGTCAGAGCTTGCCAGGATAAGCACCATATCAAGTAGTGTGGAGTGGAGAGGAGTGGAATAGAATAGGGAATAAGAATAAGAATATCAAATTAGAATAGAATAGAATAGAATAGAATTCTTTATTGGCCAAGTGTGCTTGGATACTCAAGGAATTTGTCTTTGGTGCCTATGTTCTCAGTGTACACAAAAAAATAGAATACATGCATCAGGAATCATAAGGTACAGCACTTAGTGATAGTCATAGGTTACTAATAAGCAATCAAATCGTACTAAGAAACAAATAAAACAACATAAACTGTAAAGCTACAAGCAACATGGTTATAACCATAAGTGGGAACTGGGAAGGAATATCGAGGAAAAGCAGGTGAGTTTGCTGGGGCTTCACCTCTAATGCGAAACATGTTAAGAGCAAACGCTGCAGGGTTTTTAGAGTATCAGTGATAAAACTTGAACATCCCAATTAAGGAAGCTGTATATACACGGAGGCGGCGATCCGTACCCCACGCGGGGCCCGAGTGCCAATCCTGCGCTTAGGACTGCCGGTGGCTTCATCATCCATCACCTCGCGCGCCGAGAACGAAGCGCAGGACTCCCCGCGGGAGCTTCTGCGGACCTGGCCGGGGTGACGCCCGCCGCGTCACCTAGCTGCGAGGGTCCCAAGCCGGTACATCCTCCCGCGCGCCCCGTCCTGCCCCGCCGCCGCTCCCCTTGGGCCTTGCCGAAAGGATCGCGACGCGACGCCGCCGGCCTCCCTTCGTCCGCCTCGGGGAACCTCCAGCCGCTGGGGTCAAAGCCGGCGGCGAGTGCGGGGATGCCTGCCGCAATCTGAGCGCGGCGTGAACGGCTGCTCGGCAGCTGCTCGGTTGGGGCGGAGTGGGGGCGGAGCAGCAGCTCGGGGCTAGGCTGGAGAAGGAAGGAGGAGGCGGCCGGGTTGCGGCGTCCCCGGGTGAGTAAAGCCAGCTCGAGCTTGGCAAAGGCAGTGCCAAAAGCGGGCGGGGAGGGGGCTTCTCCATTGAGGTGGGGGTCTAGAGCCAGCGCACGGGAGGAGGGCGGTTCCCAGCTGAGAGAGGTTAGTGTAAGCTATCTGCCGGGTCAGACTTTCCCTGCTTGGGGGGAAAGAGAGAGAGAGCGAGAGAGCGAGATGAGATAGATAGATATGACACACACACACACACACACACACACAGAGAGAGAGAGAGAGAGAGAGAGAGAGAGAGAGAGAGAGAGAGAGAGATGGGTCTCCAGGTAGCTAGTTCGAAAGGTTTTCCGTGAATGCGACGCTCAGCCGCAAGAGGTGAGAATGAGGCCTTCCGCCTTTCCTTTGTTAGAAGGTGCTGAAAAACATGAAAAGGAAAGAAAAAGACCCATGCTTTTTACAGTAAGGAATGAAAATACATTGAATTCAATGCATTCTCCGGCAGTGCTTCAGCAATCAAGGTAGCCTATTTGACAAATGCAGCACAGGATAAGGCGAACAGCATAGTGGACATCTAATGTGCTGATCAGTAAAGATTAGTATGTATTCTGAGGAGAAGAGAGGGAGAGAGAGAGATAAGCCCTCTAAGTTGGAATATAAGAACAGGGACAAACACGGTGGCTGATTCCCCCTTATTAACGTGAGGTGTGCCTTCTTGGGTGAGTCCAGAAGGAAAAAGAGGCATTTCCACTGTTCACCCTTTACTCTGTGTAGTGGATTGGACTGTGTGGTTATTCATGAATTTCCATGTTTAGAAATGCTGAAGGCTGAATTGAAAAAGACAGTTGTGAAGACCAGTCTGACGATTTAATGGCTATATAAGCTCCTAATGAGCTCAGATGTCACCTACAAGAACAAATGACATCATTCTTTCCCAACCTAAAATTGACCAAAAATCAGTTCATTAGAAGCAGCATAAGCTTCCTGCTTTTACTCGAACTTGTTTACTGTATTTGATCTTCCAGGAAACTATTTCCTTGCTGATCCAGATGGATGTCATATCTATTAAGAGCTGATCCATTGTGAGGATTATCTGTTTTTACTCTAAGAGGCAGGAGTGGGGGAGGGTAAGAACTGAAAATATAGTTATGACTGTACTAAGAGTGAAACTAAAAAACTAGGCAACAAGACTGGAAAAAAGGCTATGGGAACTATATTCTGTCTTTTTCTTGGTTTGCCCTAGTCAACAAAATCATGAAATTTGGTTTTCTCATGAAAGTATCAGTACATACCAGCCAATTGGTGAGATATGGCATGTGGGTTTGCAACGTAATCTCTAGATTAGACAAGTTAGCTTGCACATAATGTGAGCATGGCTGGCTAATGGTTGCACTTGTGGCACACTGCCTAAGTATGATTGGTGTTGTGCCCTTAACATTAAAGAGAAATGCTGCATGTTGAATGGGTACAACTGAAGATAGTCACCTTGTGTACTTTAACTTACTAAAAAGCATTACGTGAAAGCCTCATTTGACAATGCCATGATTGACAATGCCATGATTGACAATGCCATGATTGACAGACTGTTTTGATTGAAGTAGACAACTGTTTTGGAATCAATAAAATATGCTAACCAAAGAGCCTCCAAGCATGATGAATGAAATAAGAGTTAATATAGGGATGTAACTAAAATAGGGAATTTTTGAGGAGGAATTTTAGGGATTTGAATGTGAATAATGATATCTTAAACAATAGAAAATAGAATAGAAAATAGAACAAAGAATCGAATTGAATCGAATCCAATACAATATAATACAATACAATGCAATAGGGATGGGGATGGGGATGGGGATGGGGATAGGGATGGGGATGGGGATGGGGATGGGATGGGATGGGATTCTTTATTGACCAAGTGTGATTGGACACATAACGAATTTGTCTTCGGTTCATAAGCTCTCAGTGTACATAAAGAAAACATTCATCAAGAATCACGATACAACACTTAGTGATAATCAGAGGATACTAAGTAAGCAAACAAATCGTACTAGGAAACTAAATAAAACCATACAAATTGTAAAGATACAAGCAACAAGGTTATAGTCATAAGTGGGAAGAGATAGGTAATAGGAAGGATGAGAAGAAGAATAGTAACACGGTCTTAGTAAATAATTTGACAGTGTTGTGGGAATCACCGGTAGTTGTTTAGCAGAGTGATGGCATTAGAGGGGGAAAATCTGTCCTTGTGTCTAGTTGTTCTGGTGTGCAGTGCCGTATAGCGTCGTTTTGAGGGGAGAAGTTGAAACAATTTATGTCCAGGGTGTTAGGAGTCTGTAGATATTTTCAGAAGAATTGAAATTGATGATATAAATATAAATGCCAGTTTTTTACACTAATGCAATGGAAATCATATATTCTGTTAAAAAAAATGATAAAGCTGCGGGTAAATAGAGATTTTTTAAAAAATAAAGATTATGGTTGTTTATGGAGTGGCCCTGAAATATCTTTACCATATATGCAAATTACATTTGCCCTGACAATTGGAACAATGCGGTAACATTTTCCATGTGCAAAGAGAGAAACAATAGTCCAATATGTTTATTAAGCGTACCTGTGAAAATAATTTGGCAGAATTCTAGTGTAAGCAAAACTGCTGTGCTGTCTTTAATGTTCTTGTGGGACCTCATGCGTCAACATTTCCGAGACATTTCTTTACCAAATTCCTCAATGCCTTCAAGAGTGACAGAATAAAACTGAATAATTCAGAATAATTCTGAGCCGTGGTGGTGCAGTAGTTAGAGTGCAGTACAGCAGGCTACTTCTGCTGCCTGCCGGCTGCCTGTAATTTGGCAGTTCAAATCTCACCAGGCTCAAGATTGACTAACTCTGACCACTGCCAGGATTTTGATCCTGATCAGCTCAAGGTTGACTCAGCCTTCCATCCTTCCGAGGTGGGTAAAATGAGGAGCCAGATTGTCGAGGGCAATAGGCTGATTCTATGCTTAGGTAGGGCTGTAAAACACTGTAAAGCAGTACATAAGTCTAAGTGCTATTGCTAAATATTGAGGGATGTATCTACCTTGAAAATAGCTCATGTATAGCATAGTCAAACACCACCACAGGAACTGTTTTAAGACATTTTATATTATGCCATAGGCTATGGTAATGTTTATGTCATCAAATGTTCTATAAAATCTGTCAAATTTCAATTCCTTGGGAATCATGGGACCAAGATTTTGGATACATTCTGTAAATGTTTGAACATTTGAGGTTCAAACATTTTGCCTTGTAATGAATGCACTGTTTCACCACGTTAAACTTTACAGGAATCAGAATTTTTATAGTATATAGAGATACTGAGCAACGGATATGGAGGACAGATTTTTGCCATTGAGAAAGTTATGAATATGGGAAAAGTTTGTTGCACATGGGTTGCTGCATTGTTGCAAGCATATGATAAAATTATTAATTTTATGGGTGGAATTGTGGAATATTATATGGTAATATGGAATTGAAGATTGATTTTGAATGCAATGAAGTTGATACACAATGGAAGCAAAACAATTCTGAGATTAAATGGAATATTTAGCAAAAGATTGTAAAAAAACCACACCCAATGTCAGTGAGATGGGCAACATATAAATTTAATAAAGATTTATGATTGACTAAAAAGTAGATTTCATCCTCAGCTTCCACACTTTCCCAACAAATTTATGGAACTTGTGGAATTTCAGCTGACTGAAAAAATCAATAATCCTAGAAATTCCTTAAAGAAAAAGGTTGTGATTGAACTGATTGTACTATTATAACAAGCAATGTAAAGAGAAATACTTGAAAAATATTATAGATTATGTTAAGCATTGGTTCAGTTGAAGAGTGATTCTTCCCCTGGAAACTAACAAATAAACTACTGAGGTTAGCCTACCACTAAACAAAAACATTCTAGCTCAAATTTAGTGTAATGAAAAGAAGGACTAGGGGAGACATGATAGCAGTGTATCTCAGGGGCTGCCACAAAGAAGAGGGAGTCAAACTATTCTCCAAAGCACCTGAGAGCAGGACAAGAAGCAATGGGTGGAAACTAATCAAGGAGAGAAGCAACCTAGAACTAAGGAGGAATTTCCTGACAGAACAAATAATCAGTGGAATGACTTGCCTGCAGAAGTTGTAAATGCTCCAACACTGGAAGTTTTAAAGAAGATGTTGGATAACCATTTGTTTGAAGTGGTGTAGGATTTCCTACCTAAGCATGGGGGTTGGACTAGAAGACCTCCAAGGTCCCTTTCAACTCTGTTATTGTATTCTATTCTAAATAGATGGAAACATTTAAGACAACACAAGGAGGAAAATCGTACACTTGAAATGTAGCAGGAAGTTGCCTTCAGAATGAGCAGAGGATCAGTAGTGGGTGACTTATTCTATTTCTGCCTCCAAAAACATTTTTCAGTCAGTTCTAACAACAAGGAAAATCTGGATTTGTCTTTGGGTGATGCTGTGTTTTTTTGGCAAAGAACCCAAATGATTGCTAGATAACGTGTGTGATGATGGAGTACGCACTCAAAATTATCACCTCAAAGACTATATAATAATACAATACATAAGTATTGACAATACATAAGTAATACATAAGTAGTGATAACGTAAATGAAGGGAAGTAAGAAATGAGGTACACAAGGTTCTGTTTTAGGACCAGTACTCTTAAAAACGGGAATGTGGTGGCTCAATGGCTAAGATGCTGAACTTGTCGATTAGAATGGTCGATAGTTCGACAGTTCGAATCCTTAGTGTCAGATAACAGAGTGAGCGCCCGTTACTTGTCCCAGCTTCTGCCAACCTAGCAGTTTGAAAGCATGTAAAAATGCAAGTAGAAAATTAGGAACCACCTTTGGTGGGAAGGTAAAAGCACTCTGTGTGCCTTCGGCATTTAGTCATGCCAGCCACATGACCACGGAGATGTCTTCAGACAGTGCTGGCTCTGAAACAGAGATGAGTACTGCCCCCTAGAGTCAGGAACGACTAGCACATATGTGCAAGGGGACCCTTTACCTTTACTCTTCTAAAATTTAGATGAGGGAATAGAAGGGGAACTCATCAAGTTTGCACATGACACTAAATTAGCAGTAATAGCCAATGCTCCAGAAGAGAGTCTAAAGATCCAGATGGATCTTGACAGGCTTTAACACTGGGCCCTATCTAACAAAATGAAATTTAATGTAGACAAAAGTATGGTTTTAGACTTAGGCAAGAAAAATTAAATGTACAGGTGCAGATTCAGTGAAACCAGTCTCAATAGCATTAATTGTGAGAGGGATCTTTGAATCCTAGTGGATAATCACTTAAATATGAGAGAGCAGTGTGCAGCAGCAGCTAAAAAGCCAATGCAATCCTAGGATGCATTAATCCTAGGATTAATGAGAGATAGAGAGATAGAATCAAGATCACATAAAATATTAGTACCACTTTACAAAGCCTTAATAAGAGCACGCTTAGAATACTGCATCCAGTTTTGGTCACCATAATATAAAAAAGTTGAGGAGAAGATGAGGGAATAGAGAAGAGCGACAGAGATGATTAGGGGGCTAAATCATATGAAGAACAGTTGCAGGAATTTGGTTTGTCTAGTCTAGGGAAAAGAAGAACTGGGGGAAATATAGCAGAGTTCCAATATTTGAGGGGCTGCCATAAAAAATAGGGGTCGACCTTATTTTCCAAAGCATCAAAAGACAAGAAAAAGAAATAATGGATAGAAACTAATCAAGGAGAGAAGCAACCTAGAATTAAGGAGAAATGTCCTAACACTAAGAAGAGTTGATCAGTGGAATAGCTTGCCTTCAGAAATTGTAGGTGCTTCATCACTGGAGGCTTTAAAGAAGAGACTAGATAGCCACTTGTCTGAAATGGTATAGGGTCTCTTGCTTGAGCAGGGGGTTGTCTAGAAGATCTCCAAGACCCCAACTCTTGTTATTTTGTTTTGTTCTGTGAACTTAGATCCTTCTCACATGTGTGCATTTGGTTTTTCTTGCCTAAGTGTAAGAACGTACTTTTCTCACAACTAAATTACATTTGTTGGATAAGGCTCAATGTTCAAAGCTGTCAAGCTATTTCTAGCTCTTGAGAAATGGGACAGTGCTGCAGGAATTCAGTGTTCAGCAGAGTGATAGCATGAGGGCAAAATATCTTTATGTCTGGTTGTTGTAGTATGCAATGCTCTATAGCAGGGCCCTGAGGGAAGAAATTGAAATAGATTATGTCCAGAAAGTAAGGGGTCTGCAGCAGTGGTGAGTTTCTGCAGGCTCGCACCTACTCGCGAGAGCCGGTTGGTGAAATTTAGAGAACCGGTGAGAGGGGGTTCCACTGGCGTACCTGGAAGTAAATCTGGCCCGCCGCTGCCAGTGACCCAACGGAAAGGAAAGGAAAGGAAAGGAAGAAAGAAAGAAAAGAAAGAAAGAAAGAAAGAAAGAAAGAAAGAAAGAAAGAAAGAAAGAA
This sequence comes from Rhabdophis nuchalis, assembly GCA_039707465.1. Lineage (NCBI taxonomy): Eukaryota > Metazoa > Chordata > Lepidosauria > Squamata > Natricidae > Rhabdophis > Rhabdophis nuchalis. Next base: position 96,795,816 of record CM077645.1, read on the forward strand.
AGAAAGAAAGAATTTATCATCACAATTGAGTCCAAAATTTTGGTTGCTAAGCAAGAGCATTGTTAAATGAGTTTCACCACATATTAAAAGGTGGCCACTCCCATCCTGTCACATGACTGCCAAGCCACGCCCACAAAATAGGCCACACCTACAGAGTAGGTTCTAAAAAATTTGAAACCCACCACTGGTCTGCAGTGATTTTTTCAGACCTCTTTCTCTTTCGAGCAAGTACACAGATCCTCAATGCAAGGCAGGCGGGTTGCAATTGTTTTTTCTGCAGTCCTAATTATCTGTTGAAGTCTGTAACTGTCCTGTAGAGTTGCTGTGCCTAACCAGACAGTTATCGAAGTAGAAATGTCAGACTCAGTAATTCCTCTGTAGAACTGTATCAGCAGATCCTTGGGAAGTTTGAGCTTCCTGAGTTGATGCAAGAGGAACATTCTTTGTTGTGCTTTCTAAAATCATAGTTCTGATATTAGATATCCATTTCAAGTCGTGGGATTTGAAATGAACCAGTTTTTTTCCCCATTTCCACAATATTGATGTCAGGCATGTTGTGGGCCAGATGTCTGTCTCTTTGGATCCAGAAGTTCCACAGGATCTTGACCTGTTCATTTTCAAGAACTTTGTCAACTTGATGTTCCAATAGTTTTTACTGTATTTGAACTCAAACTTGGGGCAAAGTTTCCAGCGTATGATTTTGGCAACTCAGTCGTGATTAGTCTGTGAAATTTTGTTGCAATCACTGATAAGTGAAATCTACTGTTTCATCTTTCTCATTGCATAAGTGACGTTTGATGTTGTTACTGACATGTTGAATTTTTGCTGTCATGGAATTTGTCTGCAAAGCTTGTTCTTCAGCAGTCAAAATGAAGCCTTCGGTTTCTTTCTTTAGCATTGCTGATCTCAACCAGCTGTGTTAATTTTGAATCTGCCTTTCCTTCAATGTCCTTCAGATATTGACTATTCATAGGTTAGAGGGATGTGGTGGTGCAGTGGCTAAGATGCTGAAATTCTCAATCAGAAGTTTGGCAGTTCAGCAGTTTGAATCCCAGTGCTGCGTAACAAAGTGAGCTCCCATTACTTGTCCCAGCTTCTGCCAACCTAGCAGTTCGAAAGCATGTAAAATGCAAGTAGAAAAATAGGAACCACATTTGCTGGAAAGGTATTTTGTATTACGATTTTGTATGTATTTTAAATTCCTGTGCGCCGCCCTGGGTCCTTTTGGAGAAGGGCGGGATATAAATCTAATAAATAAAATAAATAAATAAAGGTAACAGCATTCTGTGCTCCTTTGGTGTTTAGTCATGCCGGCCACATGACTACAGAGATGTCTTCAGATAGCGCTGGCTGTTCAGCTTTGTAATGGAGATGAGCACCACTGCTAGAGTTGGGAATGACTAGCACAGATGTGCGAGGGGAACCTTTACCTATGCATAGTTTTCTTTTTCCAGTTAGAGATTCAGTGCTCAATTGTTTCCATTTGATATTTTGCTTTCAACCTTGTTGTTTTCAAGAGGTTTCCTTTGTTCACATCCTTCAGCAAAGGCTCTTTTGCTTTTTTGTGTGTTGTCATTTAAACCTTGTTTTTTCTCCTCTTCCACATCTTTATTTCACCTGTAAGAGTCCTCTGCCAACCTGAGATCTTGGCAAGTACAATCAATCAATATCACTTTTTGGGTGCAGAGCATGGTGCATTGTCATTCGTTTTCTTGTCTTTTTATCCAACTTCTTGAAAAAGTCTTTGGTAATTTCTGGATGTAGCCGCTAGTTTCAAAAATGTATAAGCATTTCTCAATCCAGCTTTGTGGAACACAATCAAATGTGTTCTTATAATTAATCAAGGCCATGAACAGATTTGTTTGTCTTTGAATTCTTCAAAATCAGTTTATCAATCATCAATTGGGTCTTTCGTTCCTCTTGAATTTTTGCAGCATCTTTTCTGTTCTACAGGTAACAAATCCTTGTTTCATTCATAAATTATGTTTGCAATAATGCCTCTAAGTCATGTGTATGCTGTTGGCAGGCAAATCATTGGCCTATAATTTTCAGATCTATTTCCCTTTTCCGCACCATTCTGAATCAAAACGGTTCTTTCAGTTGTTAGCCATTTTTCATTTTCCAGTGTTTCTAGAACCTGATTCATCTGGTTTGCTAATCTTGCATGCAAACCAGGGGTAAAATGCTACTAGTTCAGACCAGTTCGCCCGAAGTGGTAGTAAAAATGCTACCTGTTCACCTGAACCGGTAGTAAAAAAAAATGTGAGGGGGGAGATTTCCTGCTTTCTAGCTAATCTAAATCACGTGGCACAGTGGATTCTCCCCCTTGCTGTTCACTTAGCTTTGCAGGTGCGCTCACATTGCTACCGAACCAGTAGCAAAGGTAAGTGGATTTCACCCCAGATGCAAACGTGTTAATGGTTTCAACCAGAATCCATGCAGCTCATCTATACCAGGGGCACTCCAGTTCTTGACCTTCTTTGCTTCTTTTTGCACCATTTTTTTTTTGTTATGTGAACATCTTCTATTCTAATCACTTTTACAGAACTTTCAACCAGCTTGATCCACTTTGCATTCCCATTGTGCTTCTTGTTTTTTCCCCACATGTTCTTCCACAATTTCAGGGTATTTTCTTAGGTTTTTTACTTGTGGCAGCAGCATATCCACTTTCATGAGTCTTAGAGAAGTAATGCTGGTTCACTTGAAATTGTGAATTTTTAAATTTTATTTAGTTTGTCAAATATGTACAAGATAACAGTTCTAAGTATAAACATGGACATGAACACAGGAAATAATTCTGATTTGTTTATTCTTCAGGTTTCCTTGCCTCAAATTCTTCAAATTACTTAAATCCAATCAAATGCTCCTTATTTTTAATTCCAGGTGGATTTTCCCCTTTGTTTTTCCCTTCTTTATTGTTTTATTCTTTCCAAATTTTCAAGCCCAATTCTTCAGTGGTAACATAAGCTGCTGTTTACATTAAGCTGGTTTGTTTTTGCTAATGTTTCTGTTGGAATAGTCTGCACAGCTTCATTCTTATTGTTCAAGAGTTTGCACTTCACAATTACATGCCTCTGGTTCTTAAGTCTTTCTACATTGATTTCCATATCTGGGTGATTCCCCTTCCAAATCTTGAACATGTGCTTTTGAAATCCACATTTTATTGGCTCAGATCAATAATAAGATAAAGGTAAAGGTTCCCCTCGCACATATGTGCTAGTCATTCCTGACTCCAGGGGGCGGTGCTCATCTCCGTTTCAAAGTTGAAGAACCAGCGCTGTCCGAAGACATCTTCGTGATCATGTGGCCGGCATGACTAAACACCGAAGTTTCATGGAACACTGTTATCTTCCCATCAAAAGTGATTCCTGTTTTTTCTACTTGCATTTTTATGTGCTTTCGAACTGCTAGGTTGGCAGAAGCTGGGACAAGTAATGGGAGCTCACTCCATTATGCAGTGCTAGGGATTCGAATTGCTGAACTGCAGACCTCTCTGATTGACAAGCTCAGTGTCTTAGCCACTGAGCCACTGTGTCCCCAGATCAAAAATAAGCTTCCATAATTGAGTAATTGTCTTCCTTTGTCCAGATTTTTAACTTTTTTGTTCATCTTTCAGTTGCCTGTCAATTTTATGCCCTGGTTGCCTAGCAAAGGGAGCTGAGCCCTGTGGCACATTTTTTGCTGAAAACCCAGAAGCCATAATATTCAACGTGAGTCTTGTTGATCCAGGCAATATTCAATCCAGCATAGAATTCCCTTGACTTGTTTTCATCACAGATTAAATGGGCTTGGAGCAAACTTATTCTGACTCTTCAACAGAGCACAGAAGCCCCCCCCCCCCCCTCCTCCCAACAAGATAAAGTTCCTTTGGGGTTGCATTAGTATTATTATTATATATTTTATTCATTAAACATGAAAGTCAACTGAACATTCAAAAATGTATCACAAATACCATTGACTGGTGTTAATGGTGGTTTGCTGCCAGCGTTCTAGGTATCAAACAAGTACCTTCTTAAAATGTATGATGTTCCGAGTAGTGCAGTTTTTTTGCAGTTTCGCAAAAATTGCAGGAAGCTGCAATTTGTTGATGTATCTTATAAAATTCTTGGACATGGTGCCAAGTGCCCCGATGACAATGGGTATCACTGTTACATGTTTCGTCCATAATATGGTAGTTTCAATGGCCAAGTCATGGTATTTCATGATTTTTTCCACTTCTTTTTCTTCGACTCTGGCATCTCCTAGTACTGCTATGTCAATAAATTGTACGTTTCAGCCCTCTACAACCGTGATATCTGGCGTGTTGCGTTCCAAATGACGATCTGTCTGTATCCGAAAGTCCCACAAGATCTTCACATCATCATCATCATCGTCGTCGTCATCATCATCATCATCATCATCATCATCATCATCATCATCATCATCACAGTCAGACATAATTCAGATTGGGTTTGGCATTCTTGTCTACCGAGTGAGTCCTTAGCAAGGACCTAGGATAGGCAGGCCTGGATGTTTGATGGTGTTACAGATCTCATCGCAGGATGGAGACTATCCAAGTAAAGCCGCCTTCTGTAATTGACTGGAAATTTGTCAATGCCTATGGTGTTCAAGTGGTGCTCCGGGTTGTTTTGGGGTTGTTATTATTATTATCTCTTCTTCATTAAACATGAAACTCAGCCAACTGAACATTTAAAAATGTATCACAAATACCATTGACTGGCGCTGATGGTTGATACAGGTTGCTGCCAGCATCCTGGGTATCAACCAAGAACCTCCTTACAATATACAATGTTCCGAGTAGTGCAGGTTTTTGCAGTTCTGCTGGTGTTATTGCAGGAAGCTGCAATTTCTTGATGTATTTTTTAAAATTCTTGGACATGGTACCAAGTGCCCCGATGACAAGGGTTATCACTGAGGGTGCGCCTGACCATGCTTACCTCCTGCTCAAGGCTACTGCTGCTGTACTCACTCTCCTTGGCCAGAAAGGGCAAAGTGCATGGATCAGAGGGAGTCCTCTGCAGGACCTGAATCCATAGGGTTTTAGGAGCGTACAGCTTGTCTTCTTTTGCAGCTAGTGTCAACTTTGAGCCAAACCTGGCAGAAACCATTTTATTGTTCCCCAGTTGCCACACAGAAGGGGGAAATGGGAAGGAGATTGGAATACCTTGCTAGACACAACAGAGAGCTTTCTCGTGTGAACCAAGGTCATCTCCATGGGGAATGGATAAGGTAGGGGAAGGAGTGCCTGGAGAGCCCGCCAATTGACCTAATTGGCCAATGTGACTGGTGACACTTGGGGATGGGTTTATTTCCTCTTTTAATTATATTGAAACCACAGGAATTATTCAGAGTTGGTTTTCCTATGAAACAGTGCCGATATGATGTACTCAATAAAGAAGCCCTTTGAGGTGGATTCAAGTCTCAGAGTTCTGATTTGTTTGGCTTCATTAGTCAGGACCTTGACATTAAACCAACTCTCTTAAATCTGCCCCCCAAAGGGGGCAACCTTCCAGGGTCCTGAGCCCCACATGACAGCACTGGGAGGACAGCAATGACTCAGGGAAGAATTGGAGATGGAAAAGATGGGGAAGATGGCTGCCAACCCCAGCACAACCCCAGCACAACCCCAGCCAGGCTGCACCATCAGGGGGTCAGATCAGAGAAGCAATCCTTCCACTGGCAATCAGACTGAAGGTTCATGTGGAGAGGACTGAAAGACCAGCAATGCATGAGAATACCCTAGCCACAAAGCACCTCTACAGAGAGGGGGGGGGCTGATGCAGGTGGGTGCTGAAGGTGGCCAAAACAGAGTTCCCCTTGAGATTGCCTCGATCACCGGCTACTCTCATCTGAGATGGAACACAAAAAGGAATGCTCAATGGGATGGGCACAGGGAATGGAAGTACCTAACCACCCTTCACAGGTCATCGGTTGAGCAGCAGAGGGAGAGGTTCAACCATATAGAGGTCTGAGGAGTGGAGCCAATGCATGACAAGGCCCACCTGTGGTGTCAGTGACTTGGGCAACTCAACATCTCTTAGCCTGCTGAAGCCCGAGCCCAACCTCACCGGCCCAAGTGGCCAGTCCCACTCCCTGACCACCACCAGCAGGGAGTCCAGCCCAAAGGTGAAGCCACCATGGTACCAGTGAGCAGCGAGTCCAATCGGCCAACTTCAACTCCCCCCCCCCAGATGGCACAGGTCTTGGTTTGTTCCCTGACCCTGGCTTGTTCCCTGGACAGTGAGCATTCTCCCTCCTCTGCCACCAGCAGACCTCCTGCCAATGAAACCCATATTTGATGGAGAGCCAGAGAAGTTGGTGTTCTTCCTCAATCAGGTATGGGCCCACCTGAACTGCTATGCCCCTACCTACCCATCTGACATGGTGATGGTGAATGTCATAGCCACAACCCTGGAGGGAGACTCCACAGTGTAAGTGACAAGACTACACGATGAAGATGCCCCAGAGGTGGGGAACATCGATGAATTTCTAGAGGACCTGAGAACCAGATTTGAAGATGACTCACAAGCCTTAAAAGTTGAAGCAGAAATCTGAGATCTGAAGCAGAGGGGCCAGCCCGCAAAAGAATATGTTCAGGAGTTCCACAGAGTAACTGGCAAAATGAGGCAGTGGATGGGCTGACTATTGGTCTACCACTTTAAAGAAGGTTTGGACCGAGAGCTACCGCAGGCCTGCATTTACTGGGGAGTCCCCGAACCCATGAGTGGTACCAGATGGCTACAGTGCTATACCTCGAGCTAAAGCAATGCAAGAAGCACAGCACATCTGAAGCAAAACCCAAGAGAAGCCAAGAAAGCCACCTGCTTGGTTGATTAATTACTCCACCCACCGGCCCTCCCTCAACCCCGCTCAAAGCCCCCATTAAATGCTTCAGGGGCAGCCAGCAAGGCCATAGAGCCACTGAATGCCTGGCACTTGCCCCAGCCAAAAGCAACCCCTGCCACATCGACCAGACCCAAAAAGCTGCTGTGGAAAGTCCAGGAAAAATCAAGCTTGGCATGCCAGGCTGTTGAGGTCTTCTCTTCCTCAAGAGAGGGAGAGGTAACTCCGACTGAAAGGGATCAGCCTCCTGCTCTTTTGACAGTGGAGATGAGCATGAAAGTGACATGATGGTAAGTGAAGCCATCCACTCCTTTGCCATTCCCACTAATAGACTCAGGCTGCACCATTAAACTATCAATGGTGCTGAAGCTGGGGATCCAAGCAAAAAAGCTGCCCAAAGCCATGAGGTTCAAGCAGGTTGATCCAGCAATGATAGGAGGGTCCCCTGCAACTTAACAGTGTGGCTAGAGTTGGGCCAACATTGGGAAACTATCCGATTTGTGGATAGTTCCAAAAATAACCGAAGTAGTAATCCTGGGACTGTCTTGGCTAGACAAATGGGGCCCAATGATCTGGTGGAAAGGGGGGGAAACAGAACCACTTTTACTACCTAGGCCCATGATGGCGAACCTATGGCACAGGTGCCAGAGGTGGCATGCAGAGCCCTCGCTGTGGGTGTACTGTTGCCAGCTGCTCTTTTGGTTTCTGGCACGCACATGGTCTTTGCTGGAGTGCCTGAAAACGGCCCAAAAAACAGTCTGAAAACAGCCTGAAATGGTAAAAGAAAAGGCCATTTTTCAGGCTGTTTTGGGGCCAGTTTTTGGAAATGGAGCACATGAAAACAGCCTGAAAACAGGCCAAAAATAGCTTGAAAATGGCCAAACATCAGGCATGTGTGCGCCAGCCAGCTGGTCTTTAGCAGAGTGCTGGAAAATGGCCTGAAAATGCCCCCAAAACAGCCTGAAAACCTGAAATAGCAAAAAACTAGGCCATTTTCCAGGCCATTTTTGGACCGTTTTTTCAATGGCCGTTTTTTCAGCCATTTTTAAAAAATAGAGTGCCTGAAAAGAGCCCCCAAAAGAGCTTGAAAACAGCCAAAAAATAGGCATGTGCCCACTGGCCAGCTGGTCTTCGGATTTTTGGCACTCACACATGCACATGCATGCACGCACGTTACAGTTTGGGCACTCATTGCTGAAAAGGTTCACCATCACTGGCCTAGGCTATTGAGTATCAAGTGAGAGGGAGGAGTTGGACCCTGGAAAAGTAAAAGCCATCCTGGAATGGCAACCCTCTCGAACCTGTAAGGTCTGGTATCTCCTTGGTAACCTCTTCCAGTCTCTGGCCAGCACCTGTTGGGATGACCTTGGTTCCCATGAGATAGTAAGTTGTTGATGTCTGGTCTGACATTCCAGAGCTCCCCCCTCCCCCTAGTGTGCCAAGCTAAGAAATTGAGAAAAATGGCCGTGACATGCTGATCCATTTCAAAGTTGACATATAGACTCCATGGAGTCCCAGAAAGCATCATATCAGATCAGAGTTCAATTCACTTCACAGTTTGCTGTGGGAGGAGTAAAGGCGCAAATGGGATCCTGGAGTAGTATGTTCTGACCTAGGCTTTCTGAGACAGTAAAAATCGCACACTTAGTCCCCAAAAACTTTTTTTTTATTTAAATAGCTGTCAATTATGTTAATTCACAGTCCGTAAAGATTCATAAACAGTTTGTGAAGAGTCCAACAGACGTCTGCCACAGTCTTTCAGAGTAAGGCTGATAAATATCCACCTTTATCTCCCTTGAAATGCTGCCAAAGACTTGATTTCCAATTAGTTTTGCAAGGCCAAACGGAGCACAAAGTCAAATGGAGGTTCAGAGTTTAAAACGACCGGACTGAACAAAATTGCTTCCTGAAAAGGCTCACGTCATCTCCAAGCCTTACTCCCGAGTTGCCCCTTTTGTCTTAACTGTTCTTGCCTTCTGGCAGCTCTGCGCATGCACACACTGGGAACAGGCTCCCTCTGTTCCTCTGCCTCGCTGATGTCAGACTCTAGAGGCTCTGGAGGCAGCACCCGATGGCCCTGGCCCCCTCTATGCCTCTGATGCAGAGTGGTCATCTGAGCCTTCCCCAGACTCCAGACCTGGTCCATGTTCCTACCCAACCTCCTCACTGTATGACTCTGCTGTCAGCTCCGCAGGCCATTGGCAGACCACAACACAGTACCTAAGATGCTACATTAGCTACCAACAAGACAATTGGGCTGACCTCTCCCCTTTCTCAGATGCAGCCTGCAATAATTTAGTGCATAGCCCCACTAGTTTCACCCCTTTTAAAGTTTCATCTGGGCAGGTAGCTATGCCCAAAATGTCTCAAATCAAACCATAAATGTCATCATTACCTGAATGGGCCATCCAACTATAGAGCACCTGGCCAGTGGTTTGCAAAGTGCTAGAAGAGGTGCAGGAAACATAAAAACAGGTGGATAAAAATGCTCTAGACCAAAAGACTTTAACAAAAGGTGACAAAGTCTACCTTTCCACTACATAGTTGCAGTCCAGGTAGAAATTAAAAAAATGGGTCCCAACTACACTGGTCCTTTCCCTATCACCAAGATTATTAACCCAGTCACCACCCCATTACACCTACTGAAATCACTTAGATGCATCCACCCAACTACAGTTTTCCACTGTAGCCTTCTGAAACCAGCAATCACTTCTCCCCTATGCCTTGTGACAAAACCACCACCCTCTCCCCATTTTAATCATGGGCGAACCACACTTTGAAATTAAAGAAATCTTGGGCTCTCACAAACAGAAGAAAAATCAATGGAATGGAATCGCATGGAAACCCTTTCTCCCATCAGAGTTAGAGTGGGTTAACCAGGGGTGGTATTCTTCTAGCTTGCATCAGTTTGGGCGAACTGGTAGTGGCGGTGGCGCGAGGCTCCGCCCCACTCAACGAGGTATCATCACAGACCTTCTACACATGTGCAGAAGGTTCTGTGCATGCCCAGATGTGTTGCATGTGAGCGTAACGAGCGCTCCCACTACTGAACCAGTAGTGAAGAAACCATTAGTGGGGTGAATACACAGCATGTCCAAACCCCAAACTCCTTCACAGATTGTGCAGCAAATATACAAACAAGTCCCATTGAAACCAAACTAATTATTCTCTTCATGTTTTGTCTCTGTTTCTTTTCCTGCAGGACTAACGCCCCTGTCAAGGAGGGGAGGAATGTCAGATCTGCCATCTTCAGCTGTTTTGCTTTGCTTCATTGGCATCCTGCCATAAAAGGAAGAAGGGAAGGGAATGGATTTGGGAAAACCTGGGCTGGAGAGAAGGAGACAGATGAAAGAAGCGAGGAACAAGCTGACAGGAACCTGAGATGTGAAACCAGAATAATCCAGCCTCCAAGGATATGTGGCCTAGGAATGGAATGTGAAACCATTTTGAGAAGTGCCCAACTTGAAAGCGGTTCCCAAAACATCAAACCAGGATGCTACTGGACACTGTTGAACTGGTCAAGAGGGGAGGGCCATGGAAAGGGGGAAAATGTTACCTCTTGTGCGGAAATACTCAGATCTAGCTTTTCTTTCACTGCAACCACTGATCTTTAGTAAAAGAATTTGTCACTTGAACCAAATTGAGTTGAGGCTCTTTCTTTCCTAGGGATTTAACTGGGGCAGATCTGACAAGGGCATAGAGGCTTCTTGTTTGCAATTTATGAGTCCCCCATCCCATCTCCCATTCCTTTTGTCATCTTCCATTGGGCGAAAGAATATCTCATAGGACACCAATTTTTGAACCAAGGTACTTCAGATGGACTAATTTAAAGAAGGCATCCAAAATCTAGAATCCATTACTTCCATAGAATTGAATTCTCAAGGTTCCTCACAGCAATTGTACTGGTAAAATTGTGGTTGTTGCAGTGCTGTCCCGTAGTACTGTCGCAATCAGCCTGTGTTCTGTTAAGATACACCCTGTTGTGCTGTTAAATGGCTTCTAGTGTACTGCCGTAAAATGGCTTCTATGTAGAGCGCAGTGGAGGTGCCATGGTAATGGCTTCACAGAACTCCATAACGGGGCTCCTTCTGGTAAGGGGGAAAATCCGACACTAGAGATTACATTTGGTCCAGACATTTTTCCCCTATAAATAAATACTTGGGCAACATCAGGTTATCAGTTAGTCAGTAATAAAATAATAAAAGTCTTCTCAGATGTTCATATGAGTCAAGTACAAAGTCTCAACCAAAACAAAAATTGTTAGAAGCAATTAAACTGTCACATAGCAATGCTCTCACCTCTCCTATTCACTAGCTCAGGTGAACTCAATTGCTGAAATCTGGCTGCCATATATTTCTGAGCCTCTCCATCATTTATTTTCAAGATTGCATTTCTAGAGACAAATTACAATATTCCAGTTTAACATTTTTATTGAGGTTTACAAAATGTTGTAAAATACAAACGTAAATAGAAAAGCAGGAGGGGGAGGGGGAAGAGAAGTGAGGAGAGATAAGAAAAAAGAAGAGAAAAAAAAGCATTGACTTCCAACCTTCTCTGTTACAGTGAAATAAGGCATTAGCATCCAATCATAACTTTTTGCTTTTTAATAATAATAATAATAATAATAATAACAACAACAACAACAACAACAACAACAACAACAACAACAACAATAATAATAATAATAATAATAATACAGAGTCGAAGAAAAAGAACTAGAAAAAATCATGAAATATCGCGACCTGGCCATCGAAATCACATGGCTATGGATGAACCATGTCACAGTGACACCCATTGTCATCGGGGCACTTGGCACCATGTCCAAGAATTTTAGTAAATATCTCAGCAAATTGCAGCTTCCTGCAATAACACCAGCGGAACTGCAAAAAACGGCGCTACTTGGCACATGTTATATTCTACGAAGATACTTGGTTGATACCTAGGATGCTGGCAGCAAACTGTATCAACAATTAGCACCAGGCAATAGTATTTATTATACGCATTTTTAAATGTTCAGTTGGCTGAGTTTCATGTTTTATGAATAAAGTAAATAATAATAATAATCTTTATTGTCATTGTATTAAAATTACAATGAAATTGGTTTTAACTTCACTGGTGCAAAATTATAACAGAAACAAAAAAGAGAGAGAGAAAAGAAAAAAGAAAAAACTAGCATGTGCATGGAGTGATTGTGGTTGAATTTAAAAGTCTTACAGCCCAAGGATAGAAGCTATCTTTAAACCTGTTTGTTCGGCTGGCTATACTTTGATATCTTCTGCCCGTTGGTAGAAGTGCAAAGAGATACCAACCAGGGTGTGAATCATCTATGAGAATCTCCCTTACTCTGCTAAAGCAGCGAGATCTGGCGATGTTATCCAGTGATGTCAGAGGGCAACCGATGGTTTCTTGTGCCGAATTGATCACTCTCCATAGTGCCTTCCTCTCTGCAACTGTTAAACCAGCATACCACACTGTGATACAATACGTGAGGACACTTTCTACAGTGGACCGATAGAAAGAGGTCATCAGCCGTTGTTCCACCTGATTTTTCCGCAGGACTCTAAGGAAATGAAGTCTCTGTTGGGCTTTTCCAATCACCAGAGATGTGTTGTTTTTCCAGGTGAGATCTTGGCTAATAAGCACTCCTAAGAATTTAAAAGAGGAAACCCTCTCCACACAGCCCCCCTCAATATAAAGTGGGGCAGGTTCCTCTCTGTGCTTCCGGAAATCTAGCACCATCTCCTTTGTCTTGCTAGTATTTAGATGTAAGTTGTTTCTTGAGCACCATGCAGATACCTTCTGGACTTCTTCCCTGTATGCTGATTTGTCTCCTCCAGTTATGAGACCCACCACCGTTGCGTCATCTGCAAACTTTATTATGATGTTGGATGGATAGTACCATAATAGTACCAAGTGTCAAGCCTTTTCTATAAAGATCTATCAATCTACTTGGTAAAACCCAAAGTCAGAATTCATTCTTTTCCACATCAGGCAAGAAGTTCAGAAATGGTTTCCATGTGGAAACAAAAGTTCTTATGTTCTTTTCTTTAATCAAAGTGGTCAGCTTTGCCATTTCAGCCAACTCCTTCAAATTCTTCCATAGTAGGAATCGAAGTATCCTTCCATTTTTGTGCATACAATACAGTGGTGAAATTCATATTTTTTACTACTGTTTTTGTGGGAGTGGCTTGGTGAGTGTAGTGTGGCTTGGTGGGTGTGGCAGGGAAAGGATACTGCAAAATCACCATTCTCACCCCACGCCAGCCAAAGGTGGCATTTGCTGGTTCTGCGAACTACTCAAAATTTCTGCTACCAGTTCTCCATAATCTGTCAGAGCCTGCTGGATTTCATCTCTGATGCAATAGCCTTCCTGCTGTCAACATATTTAATATCAAAGTTCTACATTTTTTCTCCTGTTCTTTTTCCATTAGGCCCAAAAGGAAAAGCTCTGGTTTCATTTTTATCTCCATTTTGAAAATGTTCTGTATTAAAATATGAATCATACTCCAATTTTTTTTTTTTGCTTTATCGCTTGTTCATCATAGATGATAAAGTCCCTTCTTTACTTTTACACTTCCAACATTCATTTGACATACCTTTATACATCTGAGATAACTTATCTGGTGTTAAATACTAACGATATATCACCTTTTAGAAATTTTCTTTTAGATTATAATTTAGTGTACATTTTAAACCCTTCGTCCACATATTTTCCTATTATTCAAGCATCATATTATATCCAAAATTCCTCATCACTGAATGTTTTACATGTTCATTTTCCAAATTCAATTTCAATAACATTTTACAGATCTTAGCAATATTCATTGTTGCCACATAATGAAATTTCCAATTCACTGTTAACAAAGGCAAATCCATAACATCTTTTATCCAGTTTAAATCTTTCTTTCAGTTGTTGATAAGTAAACCAATGACAAACATAACCTTCTGATTCCAGTTCTTCCCTCGGCTTTAATATTGGGTCACCAGAGTTGAGAGATAAAATTTTACCATATGTCAACCAGGCTGGCTTTGCCACCATTTCTTTTCTTAAAAAAACCCTTCCTATGGTGATGTTCTGACTTAGGCTTCCCAAGGGCATGAAGCAAACTCCTTGTCCTGACAAAAAAACCCTTTTATTAATTTATTGTGAATTCTGCTCATTCATAGCCAGCAAAATCTTTCAAGGGAGGATTTACAGTCACAGATCTTATCTGGCTTAGAGAGCTGACAGGCCGATATCTGCAAAACTTGGCAAGGAGTCCCAGAGAGTCACAAACCAATTAAGTGAACTAATTGCCTCCTGCAAACTCCACTCCCCTTTTGCTCCTCTTTTATTCCCTCTGGGAGGAGCAATTCATCTTCCACCTGTGCCCTTACTCCCAAGTCAACCCCTGAACTTTAGTTGTTCCCTTCCTCTGGCAACTCTGCACATGCACACACTGGGAACAGGATCCAGCTGTTCATCTGCCTCACTGACGTCTGCCTCTGAAGGCAGCTGATAACTGGCACAGAGCCCTCATCAGAGCCTTCCCCAGACTCCAGGACTGGCCCATGTTCCTCCCCAACCTCCTCACTGTCCAAATCTGTTACCAGCTCTCTGGTCGCTGGCAGGCCACAACAGGTGACGCCCAAAGGGGTAGCTTTGTAGAAGCCTTGTTTTATATTTATTCCAAACTCTTAGTATGGCACTTCCAACAAAATGGTTATTAAAATCAACATTAAATTTGCATTTATCATACTGTAAGTAAGTAGCCGTGCCATCATGCCCCTCTAATTCAAGTAACCTCTTATTCTGGGGGCTTGCCCATTCTTTTCCCCAGGTCAAACAGCATGCATCAAAATACAAGGAAGGAAAAGGAAGGAAAGGGAGGAAGGGAAGTTGGTAAAATGAGGACCCAGATTGTTGGGGAAAATAGGCTGACTCTGTAAACTGCTTAGAGAAGGGCATGAAGCACTGTGAAATGGTATATAGGTCTAAGTACTATTGCTATTGACTCAGGCTTTCATCCTTTTGAGGTGGGTAAAATGAGGACCCAGATTGTTGGGGGCAAGGGGCTGATTCTGTAAATCACTTAGAGAGGGCTGTAAAAGCACTGCGAAGCAGTATATAAGTCTAAGTGCTCTATCTATCTATCTATCTATCTATCTATCTATCTATCTATCTATCTATCTATCTATCTATCTATCTATCTATCTATCTATCTATCTATCTATCTATCTAATCTATCCACATATCTGTTTTTGTGTTGGAAGGGAGGGAGCTCTTGTGGCACAGTAGTTAGAATGCAGTATTGCAGGCTAATTCAGTCCATTGCCACGAGTTCAATCCTGATCGGCTCAAGGTTGACTCAGCCTTCCATCCTTCTGTGGTCAATGAAATAAGGACCCAGATTGTTGGGGCCAATATGCTGACTCTGTAAACCACTTAGAGAGTGCTGTAAAGCACTGTAAAGTGTTTATATAAGTCTGTTACTATTGCTATCCTAGGGAGGCTCTTCACTTTCCCCCCAAAGAAAGCATCTCTGTTAACTCCTCAGGTGTGGATAGGTGGCAACCTCCTCCCTGCTTCCCCCCACCCTTTTTGTAGCTTAATCAAGAATATTTATGCCTGTGCATATAACAGAATAACATTGGAGGTCTTCTAGTCCAAATTCCTGCTCAAGCAGGAGACCCTATACCATTTCACACAAATGGCTGTCCAATTTTGTCTTTAAAATTTCCAGTGTTGGGTCACCCACAACCTCTGAAGGTCAGCCATGCCACTGATTAATTGTTCTGTTTAGAAATTTCTTCTTATTTATAAGTCAATTCTCTCCTTGATGAGTTTCCATGCATTGCTTCTTTGAAAAAAAAAATATTTTTAAACAAACATAAACAAACAAAACATGTAACATGAAAAACATATTCCATTCCGTACAGTGTGTCGATTGGCTACAAGGTTTTGTGCATCGTTTCCATAGTCATCCCTTAAATTTTATATAAAATCACATATTGTCAATCAAGTATATTTGTATACATTGTTATTATAGTACGTCATTTGTTTGACTGTCACTATTATTTCTTCATTTTTAGATGAAGTATTCTAAATATGGGTTCATTTATATTATAATAGTTCATTACATCATCTTCAACATGTCCAATAATAAGTATTTTTATATCCTATTATAAATCATTCTATTATATTGGTCTTGGTAACATTCTCTAATAAATTTTCAATTGCATATACTTTTTTTAAAATCTAACCACTAATTAAATAGATCCCATATCCTATAAAATTATTTATCTTCTTTTTCTCAAATTTCATATATCAACTTACACATTTCAGCACATTCCATTGCTCATATCATCAATCTAATATATATGCATACAATTATTATGATTATTAAACATTCATTGAATATAGCTATTATTAAATCCTTTTTAAGTGAAGCATACTAAATTTAAAGTAAATGTATATTATGGCATTTCATTACATCATCCTGGACTCATCCAATGTTGTTACATCTTTGTATTCTATTCTATATAGCATTGTTATATTTTATTTTTTTTAAAAAGGCTTTTCCACATTATCTCCATAGTCCTCACTTACAGCTTATATAAAAATCCACATTATCAATCTAGTATATATAAATGCATTATTATCATTATTAATCATTTATTTGACTATAACTATTATTACTTTGTCTTATACCTAATACTCAAAGTTTAACTAAGTTTAACTTAATTTTATTGTGACATTTCATTTCATCACCCTGTATCCTTCCAGTAGTACTGCAGTCCAATCACTCTTGCCATTTGTAGAATCTGTATTCTAAGTGTTTTCTTGATAAGTCTTATGTGAACTTCTCTTGGCAACTTGTTTTTCATTGCATATTTTGTAAAGACTCGAGACCCTCCATCTGTTCATTTCATCAGCTTGCCTTTGGTTATCATTGGTGCTTCTGCATATTGTGCCATATTTCCAGGTTGTAAACACTGCCAATAGGACATCCAAGACTTTTTGCTAGGTTTCAAAGAAATTCAGTATGATCTTTCAAGTCAGGACTTTCTCTTTACTCCAAAAGAGCACCTGTATAAACAAGACATGTTTTCTCTCTGCCTCTTTCAATAAACCAAGCCAATAACCTTGAGATAACAGATGTAACGAAGCCTCCAGCCTCTACTTCTTTTCCTCTGCTTTTTAGCCCTCTCTTTAAACTCTGACTTCGAGAAAAGGAAGAAAAAAAATGCTTAAAATGCTTTAAAGTTCCAGCCAAGCATTCAGAGGAAAGGGATTCTTTGTCCACAAATACAAATAATGGAGAAAAATAGAGGAAGAAGGGGAAAAAAGACCAGTCCAATTTAAAAGTAAGAGGCATTTATAAAAATTCCCCCACAAAAAAGAAAAAAAAATAAAGAAAAAAAAGATAACACAATAGTTTTAAATCAGGCTAATCCACCGCTTACTCTCGTCTGTCTTCAATTTTAACTTTACTCAAAGTCCTTTTGGATGTTCTCTAAAAATATAATTTATCTCACCAATTCTGACACACACTCTCTCCTGCTCAGCTTCCATTCAGAGGTCTGTCAGAACCTTATGCAGCTTAAAATGGCTGCTTCTCTTGTAGCTGGCAAAAAGAGCTTCTTCTTGGATTGGTCAGGGACTTTGCAATATCCCTGAGATGAGCAGGACATGCCCTTCTCTATCACCATCTCTGTGGGATGGTTTAGGTCCAAAATCACCATCCAGGAACAGAAATATCAACAGCAATCCTGGAGCTCCAAGATTGCATGCTGTGTTGTAGTGACGTCAGGGCCTGCCTTCCCATGCATTGCTTCTTGTTCTGCTTTCTGGTGCTTTGGAGAATAGGTTTACCATTATGGCAGCCCCCTAGATATTGGAGCACTGCTGTCATGTCCCTCCTAGTCCTTCTTTTCATTAAACTACCCAATCCATACAATCATTCTTCATATCCCCTAACCATCTTTGTTGCTCTTCTCTGCACTCTTTCTAAAAACTACACCAAAATAAAACACAATAGGGAACAAACAGCTTCTTTAAAAAATGAACCCATATATGAACATAAAAAGGGAAACCAATACGCCCATATTAAACACAAAATAGAACAAACAGCTTCAATTTAAAAAAAAGGCTACATAGGTACCTAAAGAGCAAGACACATGGAAACACGTCACTTTTAGAAGAAAGCAACAACCAAGAGCAAAGCCCCTACTATCTACCCTGGCCCACTCCAATGAAGCCCCTCTGGAACTGAACAATTGCTTTCATAGCCTCCCCCTGGAAGAAAATATGCAGATACCCACAAAAGAGCATTCATCAATAGCTTCTTTAAAAAGAGGCACAACCCAGAATTCCTGTGACAAGAAGAAAAGTATCCCTAGGGGGAAAAAGACAAATATTGGTGATAGGAGATTCAATTCTTAGGGGAACAGAAAGTATAATCTGCAAACCAGTCAGTCAATCTAGGGACATATATTGTCTCCCTAGAGCAAAAATCGAAGATGTAATTGAGTACCTTACTAAAATAATCAACCCTACGGATTACTACCTCTTTCTTCTCCTACACGTGGAGACCAATGACACAACAATGGATCTGAAAATGACAAGAGATTACAAACAGCTAGGGCAAAAAGTTAAATAACTAGGAGCACAAGTGATGTTTTCATCTAAACTTCCAACAAAAGGCCAACATCCAATGAGGCAGCAAAGGATTTTAGAACTGAACCAATGGCTTAAAAACTGGTGTTGTCAACAGAACTTTAGTTTCCTAGACCATGGTCTGTAAGACTTACATGAAGGGCTACTGGCAAGGGATGGACTGCTCCTCACAAGAACTAGAAAGAATATATTCAGAAAATGACTGGCTCATCCTTTCAAGAGGGCTTTAAACTAAAATTGACGGGGAAGAGTGACAATCTTCACAAATGTTAGAACCTAATTCCAAGCAAACACCACTCGATAACCAATCACATAAGGAGGAAAGGAGTAAAGAAAAACAACAAAGAAAAAAAAGAAAAACTTAATGAAGTAGTGAATGATGGAAAGGATGGAAATCCCAGTTACAAAATAGGAGGGAGATACAAGAAACATACCTAGACCCATAAAAGTCTCAAATGCCTCTATACTAATGTTCAAAGTTTAGGGAACAAACAGGGTGAAATTGAAGCATTAGTACATGAAGGCAGATATGATAGATGCCATTACTGAAACTTGGTGGGATGAAACTCATGACTGGAATGTTGAGCAATTTCTGGAATGGTGCCCGGAACGGGCCAAAAATGGGATGTGTAGAGGCCAAAAATGTGGTGTGCAGAGGCCAAAAATGGGGCACGTGGAGGCAGTGATGGGTAGCAGCAATCCCTGCAGCCTGGAACAGCTGATTGTTGGTATTCTGTGTGGTTGATCCAACCGCCAATAAGCTGCTCATGCTAAATCAGGCTGTGCTGAAGCTGACCAGGCTGTTTGCTGTTTGCTGCAAGAGGGCAAATTGCTGGGAGGGATAGGCTGAAGGGTGGGGGCCAGCAGGTATGCAGGGCTTTGGCAAAATTTGCTCTATAAGACACACAGAGATTTCCCCATTTGGGGGGGGAGGAAAGTGTCTCTTATAGACCAAAAAATACAATAGTTGTTTCAGAAATGATTCAGAGCATTGATCAATGGTTCTTCATTAAACTAGAAACAAGCATCAGTCATATTTTCCCCTACATTTCAATCCTGTAATGTAGACAATGCCTCTGATACATAGGTGGAAGGAATTTTTTCAGATTTGGAAATGATCCAGAATTGTGTAGGATACTTAAGAGAAGGCAAATAAAATGTTGAAAAAATGGTAATAAGATCAACTTTAACAAAGATAATGTTTTTCAATCAGGAAACCAAAGTCATTGGTATAATGAATGGGTGAATTCTGGTTGTGTAAGTACACCTGCAAAATGATCTAAGAATCGCAGTTTATTACAGACCGAATAAGAGCCAGTAGTGTTGTATGGTTGCAAAAAATGAAGTTAAATGAACTGTTAGGCTACAATAGAAGTTAATTTCTAATCACAAGAAGTAATTACTCCATTTTATTCTTTGATGGACAGATTACACCTCATTGTATTCTTCAGATATCATAGAGAAAATTAAGTTTAGTTTAGTTGTTTAGTTAGTTTAGTTGTTTAGTTAGTTTGGTTTGGTTTGGTTTGGTTTGGTTTGGTTTGGTTTGGTTTGGTTTGGCTTGGCTTGGCTTGGCTTGGCTTGGCTTATTTTAGCTTAGCTTAGCTTAGCTTAGCTTAGTTTAGTTTAGTTTAGTTTAGTTTAGTTTAGCTTAGCTTAGCTTAGCTTAGCTTAGCTTAGCTTAGCTTAGCTTAGCTTAGCTTAGTTTAGTTTAGTTTAGTTTAGTTTAGCTTAGCTTAGTTTAGTTTAGTTTAGTTTATTGTCATTGCACATGGTGCAGCAAAATTAAATGCCATCTTCTGTGTACATTATAACTATAAAAATAAAAACACAAACATTTCTATATAATTCAAATTGAAAATCCGATATTGCACTATACAATAGAATTCAATATAGCTACTGCCCTGGGATAAAATCTGTTTTTTCAGCTTATTTGTCCTTGTTTCTATTGTCCTGTACCGTTTGCCAGATGGCAATAGTTCAAAAAAAAAGGGTGCCCAAGATGAGATGGATCTTTAAGAATGTTTTGAACTTTCTTAAGGCAGAGGGAACTATAAAGCTCTTCCAAAGAGGGGAGAGGGCAACCAATGATCCTGTGGGCAATGATGTTGACCCTGTGGAGCGCTGTCCTATATGCCACTGTGCAACTGGCAAACCAATTCAAAGCCCTGCTTTCCCTAGTTCCAGAGCATTGGATCTAATGGGAAGGCAGGTTGTAACAGAATTCCAGGGGGGGGGGGGATCTTAGTATTAATCGAATCGAATATATCGAATATTTATTTGTATAACCGCGTCCTCTCCCCTAGGGGACTCGGAGCGGTGTACAGGGAGGAATAAAACAGAATAAAATATATACATGAATACAATAAATACAATAAAAACAAATTAAATTTGACTATCCCTGCACTAAAATTCCCATTTAAAATTAACAATCCCTAATCCCTGGGTAGAGACTAACCTAGGCCGGCCAAGCAGAAAAAGTGAGTTTTTAATTTCTGACGGAAGGAGCGGAGGTCCATAGTTGTTCTAATGTCGGGGGGAAGGTCGTTCCAGAGGGCTGGGCCCGCCACAGAGAAGGCCCAGCCTTCTCTATTACTTTATTAAAAGTAATTTATCTATGGAAATGGTTATCCAGAGAGCGATCAAATGTATTAATTGGATATATTCAAATAGGAGCTACACAGATACCTGTCTAGCTTTTTTTTTTTAATTTGGATTCCTACACTGGCTATGGGTTGAGCTTGATGGTATAAACAATTTCTTCCAATTCAGTATTTCTATAATTTTATGCTGTTAGTAAGGGGAAAAATAATAAGATAAAGGGAGGGGAGAGTCTCACAATAAAATCTTGTGTTGAAATGGATATCAAATGTCATCTTTTCTGCTCTTGTTTCTACTATGATACAGGCAGGGGTGAAATTCAGCTGGATCTGATGGTTCTGGAGAACCAGTAGCGCAAATTTTGAGTAGTTCAGAGAACCCTCAAATGCCACCTCTGGCTGGCCCCAGAATGGGATGGGTATGGGGATTTTGCAATATCCTTCCCCTGCCATGCCCACAGAACCGGTAGTAAAATATTTGAATTTCACCACTGGATATGGGGTACTACTTGCTTCCTTTGGTTTGCTTCAGGGATGGGTTGCTGCCAGCATTACTGCTAGTTCAGAGCGCAAAAAGTTTTGCGCAGAACTAAAAATCAAGATGGCAACTCCATAGGATAACCGGTTTGGGGGTGTGGCAGGCCTGGGTCACTGCCAGTTACTACTGGTTTGGCTGAACCGGTCCGAACCGGTAGGAACCCACCTTTGGTTTGGTGTGTCTTATACCAAAATGTTTATGAGATCTTGCTCTCTCTCTGTCTGTTTCAGGGCCATGTGATGCTGCGACTTCTCCTTTACCAACTTGACGTTTGAAAAAGTGGATCTTTTCCCTTTTTGCTCCAACTCGTTCTTCCAAAATGGCCCAGGATGGAGCAGTTATAGGCTTCCATCCTAACCATGCGATGCCATGCCAACACTACGTCCAAGCAATGGAGAAGACCCCACAGCTTCCTGCATCCAAGAACGCGATGCCTGTTTCTTTTCATCCTTATCACGATCTCTCACCCAATGCTGGCAGGATCCACCTCTTCCGTAAGGGACTGACATCCGAACCCCTGCGATCTCAGCTTGGCATATATAACAGCACGGGCTCCCTAACCCAGAAAATAATCAAGATGAGCAACTTTGGAAGCGGCAGCTGTCCCATCTCAGGAAGGGTGACTGCTCCATGTACTCCGTTGAGAAGTTCCCCCTGCCCCTCAGGCAATCAAGTCCCCCTGGTTGTCCCAGCCACTGGGGGTCAAAGTTCTGTGGTGACCTTCCGCTTTATTGAGAAGGCCAGTGTGAAAACGTTAAATGGCTTGCCGCTGATAGAATCTGGGAAGGAAAATGGTTTGAGCAGAAGTTTGGAATCCGAAGAGGATTTTCACTTTGAGGCCAATACGCCAAGGAGCCGAAAGACAAATATTCAGACACAGCCTTCCTTACAGCACAAAGTCACAGCGTCCCTCAATCCTGTCATTCTGGATAATGGGATGAGCTGCAAAGTACAGACAGATAAATCCTCTTTGACCACTACAGGTGAACAGGACCCAAGGCTTCTCAGTAGTAAGCAGGAGCGTCTTGGGTTTAAGCCAAAACCAGAAATATCTGCTTCAGATCCACTTCTTGCTGGAAACAGGTTTCTTTTAAATGGACAGCCCTCTTTGAGTTGGGGTAATGGAACCCCACTTCCTCTTGGTGCCAGGTCCCCTCCCAGTTCCCTCACTGGTGAGATGAGCAGTCTGTCAAATGATCTCTTGTGCCACCGAAGACACCCACAGAGCAAGGAAGCACAGTATCAGGTCAGTGGTGGGATTCAAATTTCTTTACTACCAGTTCTGTGGGCGTGGCTTGGTGGGCATAGAATGGCTTGGTGGTCATGGTTTGGTGGGTGTGGCAGGGGAAGGATACTGTAAAATTGCTGTTCTCTTCCTACTCCAGGGGAAGAGTACTGCAAATTCCCCATTCCCTCCCGATCAGCTGTGACTAGGAAGGCAGAGAATAGATGAGCCAGTCAGAGGTGGTATTTACCAGTTCTCTGAACTACTCAAACTTTCTGCTACCTGTTCTCCAGAACTGGTCAGAACCTGCTGAATACCACCTCTGTACCAGTAAGACCAAATATTTTCTGGCCAAAATGTTATTTCTAAAGCTGGACAATGGACAATTTACATCAGTGGTAGTCAACCTGGTCCCTACCGCCCACTAGTGGGCATTCCAGCTTTCATGGAGGGTGGTAGGGGTTTTGTCCAATACTGAAGCACTTTCCTTTTTAAAAGACTTCCCTACTTTATAAATCACCATTACTGTGGAACCGGTGGGCGGTTAGAAAATTTTACTACTAACAGAGATACAAAAGTGGGCGGTAGGTATAAAAAGGTTGACTACCCTTGTTTTACATCTAAGGATCACCCTAAATAAAATTCTCTGATCTTTTTTGCAGGGAAGCTTGTGGGCATATTCACACGAAAGCTCTGCCCACGCCCAGCGTGTTGCCAAGGCCAAATGGGAATTTTTCTATGGTTCCGTGGAATCTCCTAAGACAGGTAACCCACTCGCTGCCGTTGCTGTGCTTGCTCTCCTTGGCTAGGTTGCTCATGGTGCATGCAGACGGGCAAAGTGCATGGGCGGGAGGAGGCCCTCTCTCCCTTTGTACAAGGAGAATCAGCTCTGTAAGCAAAGCATCCTCGGAGATAGGATGGGAGACTACCAGGGGAGGCCTGGAAGAGGGGGCAAGGGGATGGCAAGAGGACAGCAGGGCTGCTGGTGGCCAAGTGCTAAGGTAGGACATCCCTCAGACCCTCCCTGCCTCTTATTCAGGGCTGGGCCTCAAAGATTTTAGAAAAGGGTACTCTGCCCGGTTGATGGGTGGTCGTCGCCATGGTGGGCATGGCCTAGTCGGCCTCCTGCAGGCTTTCCTTGAGCCTCTGGGAGGGCAAAAAAAGCCTTCCTGGAATCTGGTGAGGCAGGGCATTGGCATAAAGTGAGACCTGGTTGTTAAGAGTGAAATGATGTGGGGCTCGGATGGATGACCCAAGGGTCCCGTTTTCTGACTAAGCTTTGAATTTCTTAAGTTTGCAAGAGTTGCAACAGGATGCGCCAAACCGCAGAAGCTGCACCTGCTCGAGTTAGAGGCTGGTTAGCAAAAACAGGATGTTTGTGGTTTTCTTTTTGATGACGATCATTTAACCTATCAGAAACTAGCCATGATGAAAGTTGCTTGTAGAAAAATATAAAACCTTGTATTCCCTTTTGGAAGGGATTCAGAATTCTTGGATGCTAGCCTCAAACTAGCTTTTCTGAATCGATGGCAGCCATAATAAACTTTTCCTGATTTTGAGAAGTCCAAGTCTCGCCTCTTTTTCTGCAACACTGGAGACCCTCCAAAGACCAGAAATGGGCCCATTTCCAGCCATCTGGAACTTTTGGAAGGCTCATTTTTTGCCCTCCCTGAGCCTCTGTGTGGACCCTATATTTACCTGACATCCCAAATAGGCTGGGTAAAGACTCCTGGGAGTGGGGGAGGGGTGGGCAGGACCAGCCAGAAGTGGGATTTGCGGGTTTGTTGAACTGGGCAGATCCTTAACTAGAGGATTGCTTGAACCCATGTGAACCCACAGCAGTCCACCCCTGCTCTAATTCCAAACTCCCTCCACCTACCTTCCCTCCTCCCTCCCTCCCTCCTCCACACCCAGGAAGGGACGAGGGGAGGGGGAGAAGGTGGCAGCGCTGCTGGTGGCCATGGCTTTCCCATGCAAAGTGGGAGATGGGCCAAGGGCCATCCTGGTGAAAGGGAAGCCCTCATGGGCTGCAGGGTCATAGAGGCAGGGAGGCACTAGCGGCAGCTGCAGCTGGGGCTCGAGGAGCTGAACTACAAAAACTTTATGGTGGCCACCGGGCTGGAATGCGGTTAGACTTAATTCTGGCCTACAGGCCCGCCTTGGAGACAGCAAGGGGCTGGCCCAGCCCAGCCTGGCCTGGTGGTCCCCCTGGGTGCTCACACAGGAGGCACTAAGTGCAAGGGGGCTGGCATCCCCAGTGACCATCTTGCCTCACAGGCTGAGCATGTTCTGACTGCTTCCCTTTCATTGGGGATGCCAGCCCCTCCCCCACACTCCCTGCCTCTGTGCATGTGCCCAGGTAGAGGGCCAGCCTGTGCAGGAATGGGCCAGTACCGAGGCAGTGGGAGCCTACCCCTTGCTTTATCCAGGGCGCCCCCGTGGGCCAGATCTAACCACATCATGTGCCAGATCTCAACTGTGGGACTTGAGTTTGACATATTTGATATAGATATACTGAGCAAAGAGCCAGAATCAATTAGAAGCAGTAAGTACATTTTGTTTGTAATATGGAATCTTTGTATTGTAGGAATGCCATCTCAGAATGCCCTTGATCCTTCACTTGAGAAATCCAAACTGCCAGTGCAACAAAAACCAGACCTGATGAGGCCAGAACACAGTCTGTGTCATGTAGAGGTAGAAATTGAGATGACGCCACCAGGTAACACGACGTTTGAAAACTGTGAAACTGGAATAATCCGCAGAACAGTGAAGTATTCAGAGACTGACCTGGACTCTGTCCCCTTGAGATGCTACCATGAGACAAACATTGATGATATTTTGGCTGAGAAGGAAGAAGTGGATTCGGCCATTGAGAGCCAGAAGGACAGCGAGAGCAATTTTAGTTCTGCGGGAATTCCAAGGAAGGCAAATGTTGTTCCAAATGACCTCTTTTTTCAGCATGCCATGGAAGGGGATAGCAAAGCTTTAGACCGCAAGAACCAGCGGAATAAAGATGGTGACGTATCTGAAGCCATGGTACATCACCAGGACAGGTGAGGATTTCTGAATCTCTCCTTTAGTCTTCTTCCCTCATTTCCAGTTTCCCTTTTTTCCCTCTAACCATTGATAGAATACTTCCCATACCTCATAATAGTCAACTTGTTCTTTCTCTTTGATTATTAATGCCCATCTATTCATTTCTGCACCTTCTAATGTTTTCCTGATCACCTTCTCATCAATAGGAATCTCTTCACTCTTCCAATGTTGTGCAAATACAATCCTAGCTGCAGTTAATACATGGATAATTAAATAAGTATTCCCTTTAATTGCTGCATTGCCGTTTGAATGTAATGTGCTGCACAACACTAGAATTCCCAGTGACAGGAATTTTTATGCACAGCTACCTGAATTACTGACTTGCCACATTGCTGTAAAACCAGGGGTGGGATTGAAAAATGTTAGCAACCGGTTCTCTGCCCAGTTGCCGAGTGGGCATGGCCTAGTCAGTTTCCTGCACCATGGTGGAGGGGCATTTTCACCCTCCCCAGCAGTAGTGGGATTCAGCCAGTTTGCACCTATTCGGGAGAACCAGTTGTTAACTTTCTAAGCAGTTCGGAGAACCAGTTGTTGGAAGAAATCTCCTTTTGTGTTTTCCCACTTTCCAGGGCTAATCCTGTAAGGAAGGC
Organism: Rhabdophis nuchalis; assembly: GCA_039707465.1. Classification (NCBI taxonomy): domain Eukaryota; kingdom Metazoa; phylum Chordata; class Lepidosauria; order Squamata; family Natricidae; genus Rhabdophis; species Rhabdophis nuchalis. The sequence continues at coordinate 96,822,367 of CM077645.1, forward strand.
AGGAAGGAAACATTCTGGTGTTGTTTCTAGCCTCATCTTTATTGCCCTGCTTACAGAAACTGCCTCTCCGGTTAACCCTTGTTGCATAGTAACAGCTGAGGCGAAGGGCCCATTGACATGAGTGATGTTGAGTTGGCCATACCCACATGGTCACATGACCACCGAGCTGACCACTAGGGCAGAGAACCGGTTGTTAAATTATTTGAATCCCACCACTGCTGCCCAGGCTCTGGAGGCTTTCCTTGAGGCTCCGGGAAGGTGAAAACAGTCTCCCCTGGGCTCCAGAGGCCAGAAATGGGCCCATTTCTGGACTTCTTTTTTTTTATTGAAAAAGTTTTACACAAATTTTCCCCCTCCCCCCCCCATATATACAATATAAATCAAATACACATACTATACCCCCCCTCTTCCCCGCCAACATAATATAAATTTCTCACAAAATAACATTATCCGATTATCCCCATCTTCTAAACTAATTATGCACTTCTGGACTTCTGGTTCCTCTGGGAGGCCCATTTTTTGCCCTCACCAGGCTTTCCTCTAGCCTCCGGGAATGTGAAGACGGCCTCCCCCAGGTTCCAGAGGCCCTCCAGAGGTCAGAAATTGGCCTGTTTATGATACTTCTGGTAGGCCCATTTTTTGCCCTCCCAGAACCTCCATGCAGGCCCTGCACTTAGATGGCATCCAAAACAGGCGGCGTGGAGACTCCTGAGACGGGCGTGGCCAGCTGCTCATTGGAACTACCAGCTCGGCAAACCAGATTAAAATTAACATGCGGTTCACCCAAACTGGTCTGAAGCAGCTGAAACCCACCCCTGTGTAAAACATGGGTGATGCAGGTTAGAAGTGAACTTATATTGTGAGGTTTTCTTTTTTTTTAAATGCAATTTTTATGCAGGAGTTCATTGGAACTCGAAAACAAGGTTGAGAAAGGCGAATATAACTTCTCTTTCTTTTCTCTTTACCGTCGCACATCATCACCAGGGTCATCAACAGAAATTCTCAATTAATCAAGTCCCCTGTACCCTTCCTCTTTGGGCAGAACATTTCCAAGGATAGTATGGATTCATTCAGCAAGCATTTTGAGAGCATCATGGAGTCACATCGAGCCAAAGGAACTTCTTATACCAGCCTAGATTCCATAGATATCTTGTCTTCTCCCACTCAGATACAAAATGGAACTGTCTTCACCTTTGATCTTCCTACTCTTACTCCAGAAATTCAGGAGGAAATTCAAGACAGTGCTAAAACCATTGAGCAGAATTTTGCCCCTCTGGCTCTTCTGGATCCAGATTCTGGAACCAGTTCTGCCACAGATGTTCCCTGGACTGAACGGGAAGAGGAAGCAAGACAAAAATGGAAAAACAGCTTGCAGAGTCCCTGCCATTCCGAGGGCAGTTTAGGAATTCCTTTGGCCTCTATCATAAGGTGAGTGAATTCCAGGTAGTGCATGTAGTGAAATATCTTGTGATTGTTTAGGTGATCATCTTTTTTTCTTTTGGATATGTGTTGTTGGAAAGAAATTGCTTGAAAATGTCGGCTTACTGGCATTTCTTTTTCATTGTTAACTGGTCTAATAAGAAATACGATGTAGCAATCAGAGTATTTTCTGCTATTTCAACCATTAGAATAAAGGCATTTTGCCTCCCTGTCTTAGAAATGACCAAGTCAAATTCAGGTTATTTCTCTGCCTAATTCTGTCAGACCAGGGGTGAAATCCAGCAGGTTCTGACAGGTTTTGGAGAACCGGTAGTGGAAATTTTGAGTAGTTCGGAGAACCGGCAAATCCTGGCTGCAGAGTGGGGTGGGGAATGGAGATTTTGCAGTATCCTTCCCTTGCCATGCCCACCAAGCCACACCATGCTCACCAAACCACACCACGCCCACCAAGCCAAACCACACCTGCCAAGCCAAACCACGCCCACCAAACCACACCACGCTCACCAAACCACACCACGCTCACCAAGCCAAAGCACGCCCGCCAAGCCAAAGCATGCCCACCAAGCCATAGCATGCCCACCAAGCCACACCTCACTCACCAAACCACACCACGCACACCAGGCCAAACCACGCCCACCAAGCCACACCTCACTCACCAAACCACAACACACCACGCTCACCAAACCACACCATGCACACCAAGCCAAGCACGCCCACTAAGCCACACCCACAGAACTGGTAGTAAACAAATTTGAATTTCACCACTGAGTCAGACTCAAATTGACCCAAATTTGAGGTTGCAAAAAGTGATCACATAACCTTTGTGCGTGAACCTTCCAGAAAAGGCATTATTGGTCTGACGCAGGAATGGAGACAAGAGGATAAGAGATGGAAAAGTGTAGTGGGGTTGGGTATCTTGTAGCAGGGGTGGGTTCTGGCTGCTGCTACTGCCGGTTTGCTTAGGGACGCGCCACGCACTTGCGCATGCACAGTACTAAAAAATGCTTCTGCGCAAAAAACAAGATGGCAGTGACTATGGTGGTGCCTACGGCGCTGCGGAGAGAACTTGTCCAAACCAGTAGCAGCCCACCTCTGCCTTGTAGGCAGGATTTGAAGGAAAAAAAACCTCAATACTGCAGTTGTTAAAGAAACATATAAACCACTCACAACAAAAATGGGGGACACCACAGATGAAAAAAAAGAGAAGTTGGATTCTGGTAATAAGGCAAATGGTGTTTGATGATGAACGAGAAGAGATGAAGGGTCCCACCTCTGAAAATGAACAAATGCATAAATTTAGTAAAGCACATATTAAAGAGGACTTAAGGCCTGGCAGCTTGAGATTGCTGAGCAGCTTGAGAATGCTGAAATTTTTACTGTGTAAAACCTGTGATGGGCACAGAGAATCTACCTTTAACATTTGCTGTTCAATAGATCACATTATTTTAGAGGCTGAAAATATGCTTACATGTTCCAGGATTAGTTCCATAGTAGTTTTTCTGATTACTGATACTCTGTTTTCCTGAAAATAAGGCCTCCCCAGTTAATAAGCCCAATTGGTCTTTTGAGCACATGCGCTTCAAAAATTATCCCCCCAAAATAAGCCCTCCCTGAAAATATTGCAACACAGCAGCAGCCATGAGGTGACCACACTCGCCACCTCCTCCACCTCAAAAATAATAAGACCCCCCCCAAAAAAATAAGGCCAAGTGCTTATTTTGAGAGTCAAAAGAAAATAAGACCCTGTCTTATTTTTGGGGATTATTTTTGGGGAACATGGTAGAATAGACATTTACAACACATACAGAAAATCCACAAACAAAACAAACAAATGAACAAAACTTTTCTTCTAGATGAGCTTAAACTTTCCCTCCTGACAAATCCGGGCTATTTTTTAACATTACAGGGATAAAAGTAAAATGGGACACAGTTTTCTGCATCCTTCTTTTGCTGGCCAAGGAAACTAGGTCAAAGGTTTTTTTTTCCCTTCAACATTATTTTCTAATAATTTAAAATTCTTGTCTCTAGGGATCAGAGACATTTAACAGCTATAATTACCTAACACACAAAGGCACACATAAACAAAGACAAGGGAAAGAGAAAAGGAAAGGAAAGCAGAACTCTCAGGTTCACACACCCTGGTCATTCTCATCATAAATCTTAGAAAGCTTAAATCAGGAAAAGCAAAATTCTTAGCAAACATTTATATATCTGCTGATTTTGTATTCGGGTCCTTTCCCGTGTAAGATTGTTACAAGGGATAAGACCTGACTACAACAAGACCAGCATACCTAGACCTGGGAAAATCTACGAAAACAAACAAATATATATATATGTGTATAAAACAAATATATATGTGTTAGTTTTATTAAAAAATTAACACAACGGAACTCATGGCTTTCTGTCTAGATGGTCTCTGGTGATGAGCCGAAAGGCAGAAAAGGAAATAGTATATCTTCTCCCTTAATGGGGCTCTAACAGGGTGTTGTGAAACAGGGTGTTATATATATACACACACATACACGAGCAAAAAACAGGTTCTTTTTTTGTTCCTCCAGCCCCCAGCAGCACTCTATAAGCCTCCATCGTCACCCATAAACACCAATAATCCTTTTTTCTGTAGAAACAACTGTTCTGACCCAGCCCTAGCATAAACAAGAAAAAGACTCCTTGTCAAGAAAAACCCCTCTTCATTTTCCTCATGTGAATTAATGGCATTCACACACCAAAAAGTCCAGGCATTAGTCCTTCAAGGAGTTAACTGCAGTACAGACCTTATCAGTTCCTTGCAATAATATGAGCTCCCAGACGAAAGGCTGCAAAGCAAGTTCTGGCAAGCAGTCTTTTTGGCATGAAACACAATGAGCCAAAATCCTCAGAACTACGAACTGTTGTCTCCTACAATAACCACTCCCTTTTCCTTCTATTTATTCCCCAGCCAGGGAGGGGTCATTCAGCGTCCACATGTTCCTTGCTTCCCAAGCCGACACCTTGTCCTCTGTTGTTCACCTCTCCTAACAGCTCTGTGCATATGTGCATCTGGAACAGGGCCCCAGCTGTTCTTCCTCCCCACTTATCTCAGCCTCCAAAGGCAGCTGCCTGTTCAGTGGCTGGGGAATGTTGGATGGCCCTGGTTCTATCTCTGCATCTGATGCAGAGCATCCATAAGAGCCTTTCCCAGGCTCCAGAGCTGACCCAAGTTCCTCCCCAACCTCTTCATTGTCCGACTCTGCCGCCAGCTCCACTGGCAGTTGGCAGGCCACAACAGCAACATTTTATGGAAAACTGGATAAAAAGTAGCTAGGTAACATGGTTAACGTGACAACCTCTGTGTTTTTGTCCTAGCAAGCATCATCTCAGTCAGTTGGTCTCTGACTCGGATTCTGAAATGGACAGCACAGAGCAACTAGCCTTGGGTAGCACGGACACACTTTCTAGTGGATATAATGCTGATCTAGAGGCTGCTAAACGCCTTGCAAAAAGACTGTACAACTTGGATGGTTTCAAAAAGGCAGATGTAGCTCGTCATCTGGGGAAGAAGTAAGTCTGCGTGGGCATTAAAAAAAAAAGTCTCATCCATATTTTATTCAGATTTTGTTTTATTCACTCGATAAAGAAGTATGGCTCCTCGGTGTGCTCCTATATAACCATATTTTTGGGAGTATAAGACACACCTTTCCCCCACCCAAAAAGAGGGTGAAAATCTGGGTGCATCTTATACACTGAATGCAGCATTTTGGCCTTCCAAAATCCCACCCCCTTCACAAAAATAGATGTGCAGAGGGTTTAGGAGACCTGCCAAGTGCTTCTCGGTGCTGGGAAGGGCAAAAACGAGCCAAAAACGGGCTGTTTTTTCCTTGTTTTTGGCCCCCGCAGCCCCCAGGAGCACTCTACAAGTCTCCCAAAGCCTATGCATGCCCTGTTTTTTGCAAAAAAAATGGGCCTGTTTTTACTACCACCCCCAGCCCACAGGAGCATTTTGCAGGCCTCTCAAACTCTGCATGCCCCATTTTTCATAAAAAACAAGGCGTGCAGAGGGTTTGGGAGGCCCGCAGAATGCAAAAGATTTTTTTTTTAAATTACCTCTTCAAAATCTTGGTGTGTCTTATACTCAGGTGCATCTTATAGTCCAAAAAATACAATAGCTCTCTTAAGAGAAAATGATTAATGCTCCAGGAGGTAAGCCACAGCTTTCATAATAGAAACAATGGAGGAAGCTCTTGTTTCATTTCACAAACATTCTTGGTAATATCGTTGCTGTGGCCTGTGTAGCTTATGGACCCAGGGTGGCTTATCCTCTTTTCTTTTCTAGCTTGGTAGCAATAGGGACACGGTGGCTCAGTGGCTAAGGTGCTGAGCTTGTCGATCAGAAAGGTCGGCAATTCGGTGGTTCAGTGCTCCATATACCTTCGGTGTTTAATCATGCTGGCCATATGACCACAGAGACGTCTTCGGACAGCGCTGGCTCTTCAGCTTTGAAACAGAAATGAGCACTACCCCATAGAGTCGGGAATGACTAGCACATATGTGTGAGGGGAACCTTTACTTTAGCAATATTCCCACAAGTGCAAATATGCTATGGTTGCTACAGTCTAGTTGGATTAGAAAACAGGATGGGGAAGTGTAATTGAAAAATAACAAATCTGGGAGCTTTTCCTCTCCTTTACTGTTTGCCATGATCTATTCTTCAGTTGTTAAACCATTTCATGTAGCAATTCTATAACCAAGATATTTCTTTCATTTCCAGTAACGATTTCAGTAAGACAGTAGCAGGGGAATACCTCAGGTTCTTTGAATTCACTGGAATGACTCTGGACCAAGCTCTTAGGTAAGTGTCCAAGGAGGGACCCCTGAAGTTTTCAGAAAGATTGAGTTTAACAAAGGTTGAGAGATAAATTAAAGAAGCTGCAGTAGTTTTCAAGTTTAACTTTTATTTACATTGTAAATGTATGATTAGAGGGCTGGAACACCTTCCTTACCATCTGAGGCTGCAACGGCTGGGCCTCTTCACTCTAGAATGACAGCGCCTGAGAGGTAACCTGATTGAAGTTATAAAATCATGCACGGTGTGGACAAAGTAGAAAAGGAAAAACTGTTTTCCCTATCGCACAACACTAGAACTAGGGGGCACTCCATGAAACTTTTGGAAGCTAGACCTCAAACAAATAAGAGGAAGTACTTTTTCACCCAGAGGATCACTGGTCTATGGAACTCTCTGCCAGAAGAAGTGGTGACAGCTGTCAGCCTCGACACCTTTAAGAAAGGATTAGACGAGTTCATGGAGAACAAGGGTATCCATGGCTATCATTATGGATGCCTAAGGACACCCTCTGGGATGGAGAAGATAGGCAGGATATCTCTCAATGCCATTTGCAGGGAATCATATGCAGGTAAAGACATCTGCTTGGGAAGACCCTGAAGCAAATGGGGAGCCACTGTGTGAGACAGAATGCTGGACCAGATGGACTGTGGCCTGTTCCAGCAAGGCTATTCTTATGTTCTTATGATTTACATTGATTTAGATTGATCTGATTGACTTATCAGATTTCATGTATTTCTTTTAGCCATAACAGCTCACCAGAATTTGCTTAATCTATTTGTACTGCCTACAATATAGGCAGTCCTCAACTTACAATGTCAATTGAAACTGGAATTGCCATCACTAAATGATGCAGTTTTGCAACTATATTGATTAGCACGGGATGCGGTGGCTCAGTGGTTAAGACACTGAGCTTGTTGATCAGAAGGTTGTAGTTCGGCGGTTCGAATCCCTAGCACCACGTAACAGAGTGAGCTCCCATTACTTGTCCCAGCTTCTGCCAACCTAGCAGTTTGAAAGCACGTAAAAAATGCAAGTAGAAAAATAGGGACCACCTTGGTGGGAAGGTAACAGTGTTCTGTGTGCCTTCTGCGTTTAGTCATGCTGGCGCCGTTTTCGGACAGTGTTGGCTCTTTGGCTTTGAAATGGAGATGGGCAGTGCCCCCTAGAGTCAGAAACAACTAGCACATATGTGTGAGGGGAACCTTTACCTTTACTAAATGCTATTATTTAATATTTTACAAGTTGCTCATTGTTCCACCATAACTTCAATGTTCCAAATGTGTAGGATTACTAATAATGCCAAGTATTAATAATATTTAATCAGTCCTGGGAGTGTATCTCAAAATAAGGTAGACTACTAGATGGAAATTTAGGATTGGGTAATCTAATTGTATTATTAACATTAATAGTGTGTTAGAGTATATTGAGAATTTAAAATATTAAGGAGTGGAAATTGTGGGAATTTTGTGATTCTCTCTTGTTGGGCTTTTTAACAGTGGTAACAGTGCTTCGTACTCCTTTGGTGTTTAGTCATGCTTGAGTCAAGATGTCTATGGATAGCGCTGGCTCTTTGGCTTTGAAATGGATATGAGCACTGCCCCCTAGAGTCGGGAACAACTAGCGCATATCTGCGAGGAGAATCTTTACCTTTACCTTATATTGATGAGCAATGGCAGCTATTGTTAGGCAAAGCAACTTCCTGCTAGCTTGCTACAACCAAAGTTGTTGGAGAAGTTGGCGGGAAGTTGCACGTCCCAGGCCCACAGGCAGGTGACTGCTCTTTGTTGGGGGAGAGAGTGAGGGGGTTTGTGGGGATGTAAGGGATGGGTGGGGAGGCTAAACAAAGGGTGTGAGGGGGTGCCAAGAAGTGCTGCATGGGCTGGGGAGGGTGTGCAGAGGTACAAGTAGCTGGTGCAGCACAAGCAAAAATCACAAGCATCCTCCCCACTGACTTTTGGGGGAAGCCAACAGAGAAGGATGCAAATTGCAAAATTGTGATCACATCAGGGGTGGGTTCCTGCCAGTTCTAAGCTCTTCTATAGAAGAGGTTCCACAAATCCACAGTGCCGTTTAGAACCGGTTCCAGCTCCCTCCCCCCACCCGTCTGCACATCATCAAGATGAAGAGCGAGAGGAGGAATTCTGGGAGTTGAAGTCCACAAGTCTTAAAGCTGTCAAGTTTGAACACCCCTTCCTAAAGGGTTAGAGGTGCAAGGGTCATGTAACTTGACAGCTTTAAGACTTGCATGCTTCAAATGCCAGAGTTTCTGAGCCAACATTTTGGTTGCTAAGCAAGAGCGTTGTTAAGTGAGTTTCACCACATTTTACAAATTGGCCATGCCCACCCAGTTACATGACTACCAAGCCATTCCCTCTTAGTCACATGGCCAGCAAGCCACTCCAACCTGTTTGGTGGTAGTGCTCTTTTTTTTAAAATCCATAGTTCCTGGCTGGATCTGGCCAATTTTCACACGAAAACTTTCCTTGCCAGCTTTTCCTTATCACACTAAATTGGATTCTGTTTTGAGAGTGTGATTCTGCTTATAGTCTATTTTTACATAATGTCTTTCCATTGGGTTGGGGGAGGGGGGAATAAAAAGAAGAGAACAAAAATAAATTCTCAATATTACAAGATTCTTATTACAACCAGCAGTGTTGGGGAGCAATCAGGAACCATTGTTCTATTATTCCAGAATCAGATTTTACAATGAATATCCTGATTCTAGACCTCTGTGTCTCTACTTCAGCTATTCCCTGCTACATTTCTGGCACGGTGAAATGGCACAGCTTGTTGACGACCTGTGCGAGAGTGTTTTGGAATTGTAACCTATGGCAAGGAGTTGTTGCTATGGTGTTGATGGGACTAAGATGGGAAAGCTTTACTGTTCTAGAGTAAAAGCAGGAAGTCCTAGAGCAGTGCTATTGCAATTGAGCAGGGGTGTCAAACTCAAGGCCTGGGGGCTGGATCCAGCCCGTAAGGTGCTTAGATCTGGCCTGTGGAGTTGCCCTGGAAACAGTGAAGGATTGGCCTTCTATGCCTCTGCCAGCGAAAATGGAACTCCGGAGGGTCGTTTTTGCTGGCAGAGGATTGTAGGATGCTATCACAGCACAAAACGGAGCTTGGGAGGCCATTTTCTCTGGCAGATTGCTTGAACCATCATAGGCACCCTCAACACGAGTGACATCAAGCTGGCCACACCCATCCTGGCCACAGCCACCCTGAGGTCAAACACAACCCTGATGCAGCCCTCAATGAAATCGAGTTTGACACCTCTGCACTTGTCTTCCTTTTCTCTTCAGGTCTTTTCTGAAGGAGCTAGCCCTGATGGGAGAAACTCAAGAACGGGAGCGGATCCTAGCTCACTTTTCACAACGATATTACGAGTGCAATCCCAAAACCATCCCTTCTGAAGGTAACATAAAATGAATTAAAAACATAAAGGAGTAGATAAGGCCTTTCAACTTATTACTTCTCATTGTGTAAACATCTTCTACTTAGGCAGACACTGTCCTGTGGCTTTCACTAGAGCAGGGGTCTCTAACCTTGGTGACTTTAAGACTTGTGGATTTCAACTCCCAGAGTTCCTCAGCTAGCAAAGCTGGCTGAGGAATTCGGGAGTTGAAGTCCACAAGTCTTAAAGTCGCCAAGGTTGGAGACCTCTGCACTAGAGCACTGTCACTCAGTCCCAGCACCTTGGCTGAGGTGGAATAAAGCATTGCAAGAATGCCTCTCTGCACAATCATAGTAAGATGATTTGCCTGGTAGAACAGAGATCTGGATGACCCCAATGCTAGCAGCTTTTTATAACATGCTAAAATCTGTTATTGTTTTTTTTTCTTTGATGACTAGGCCAGAAAGTTAAGTGGATCTATTTTAGCAGAGTTATTGGAATAAATGCACGAGCTGCCTCAACCATGTGTTGTCATTCCTACTGGTGGTTTTCCTGACAATTAATTAGAGCAATTAATCAGTGGAACAACTTGCCTCTAGAAATTCTAAATGCTCCGAAGTTTTTAAGAAGAGATAGGATAACCATTTGCCTGAAGTGATGTAGGGGGTTGGACTAGAAGACCTCCAAGGTCCCTTCCAGGTTCCCTTCCCTTCCATGTATTCTATTCTACTCTGTTCTGTTCCATATTTTCTTTTCTTTATTCTATTCTATTCTGCTCTGCTCTGCTCTATTTTATCCCATCCCATCCCATCCCAGTTGCTGCTTGTTTTTAACTGGATTGCTAGCCACCCAGAGTCAATTAGGCAGTTATACAAAATAAATAAATAAATAGAAGATGGGAGGCCCATAGATAAAACATTGGTGATAACAGATGGAGGATCTTGCTTTTGTCCACAGTTAGCACCCTATATCATAGCAGTTCCTTCTGGTTTCAGGAAGATACATGAGGAAGGGGCTGGATTCTAAAAACTTTTAAACCTTTGTTTACTCTGTGCATATGAAGCCTTCCCCTGACATCAGCTAATATTTTTAGTGTACAAGCTAAAAACATCTTGCTTCATTACACTCATTTCCTTCAGAAAAGAACACTGGACGTTTATAATGCCTTTAATGTCTACAAAAGTGATAACTTACAAGCAGAATATAAGTGGTGGCAACAGCACAACAACAAGGAATCTTATATTTGGTGGTGCCATCATTCCAGAACAGGAGTGCTTTAAAACTGAAAATAGCCACGCACATTTTGGTGGAAAAATTTAGAAAGGCAACATTTAGCTCAGTATTAATACTAATGAAAATTTCCCTTCAAAGAATCTTAAAACCATTTTTTAGGAATTGTTTTTTGTGAAGTATTAAAAAAAAACACTTCTCTTCCAAATAGTCATTGTAACAGTGAATTATCTTGCAATAGGTGCAACAAGCGTTTAGCAATTTTATTTCCATTTTCTATATATGCTTGAAGATGTGTTTTCTTTAAAATTAATAAGGGCTTGCAACCTAGGCGTCCTCCTGGACTCACGGCTGTCCTTGGATGACCATGTGACAGCCGTGACCAGGGGGGCCTTTTACCAGGTTCGCCTGGTACGCCAGTTGTGCCCCTTTCTTGAACGGGACGCCCTCCGCATTGTCACTCAAGCGCTCGTTACGTCCCGCCTAGATTATTGTAATGCTCTCTACATGGGGCTCCCCTTGAGGTGCATCCAGAGGCTCCAATTAGTGCAGAATGCGACCGCGCGGGGGAGTTTGGGAGCTTCACGATTCTCCCATGTAACACCTCTCCTGCGCGAGCTGCACTGGCTGCCGGTGGCCTTCCGGGTGTGCTTCAAGATGCTTGTCACCATCTTTAAATCACTCCATTGCATGGGGCCTAGTTATTTGCGGGACCGTCTCCTGCCACACACCTCCCACTGACCGATCCGCTCTCACAGAGAGGGCCTCCTCAGGGTGCCAACCAATGGTCAATGCCGGCTAGCGGCACCCAGGGGAAGGGCCTTCTCTGTGGCAGGGCCAGCCCTCTGGAACGACCTACTCCTCGAACTTCGTACTATCACGGACCTTCCCCTCTTTCGCCGTTCACTTAAGACGTACTTCTTCCACCAAGCTGGTCTAGCTTAGAGCTTAGAGCTCAGATGCGACATAATTTTAGCAAATTAGGGAATGGATTTTAGAATTTTATTAATGGGAATATTTTTAGCACAGGTTATTTAATTTAATTCATTTTAAATATTGTCATTGTATTTATTGTTATTTGTTGGTGATTTTTAATTTCCTGTGCACTGCCCTGAGTCCATCTTGATGGAGATAGGAGCGGTATATAAATCGAATAAATAAAAATAAATAAAATTAATAATAAAAAAGTAAATAATATTTTTTTTCTCCAGTGAGGATCGCACGCTAGAAGTTAGTTAACGCTAAGTACAATAAGAAGTGCCCAAACTGATTATTTCTCTTTGGTGTTTGTACCACAGATGGAGCCCATACTCTGGCTTGTGCCTTGATGCTTTTAAATACAGACCTTCATGGATACGTAAGTGCCTTATGCCTTTTAAGTCATCAAACCTGATGCATTTGAGAAGAGTGTAGTGAAAAAGAAAAAAGGCTGCTGGATGGATCTGTTCTCTCCAGAACAGGGGTGGGTTCCAGCTGCCATTACTACCGATTCGGTAGTAAAAAAATTTGCTCGCTTTGCTCGTGTGCAGGCCAGATGTGCGCTCCATGCGCAAGCACATTTTTATTTAAAACAATCTGCGCATGCACGCAACATTAAAAAACAAATACAAATTACATTTTTAAAATGAAGATTGTTCTGCGCATGTGCAGAACAGGAAATCAAGATGGCGCCACCGATCACAGAACCGGTACAGTCACGTGTCTGCCGGAGTTACTTCCTATTTGGCTGAACTGGAACGAATAGGTAGGAACCCACCTCTGCTCCAGGAGCCAAAAGATAAATGAGCATGGAGACACAGAATCACAAGGCTGGGTGGGTAGGAGTCTCCAGAAGACCATTTTAAGCCCTGCAGGTTGCCAAATCCTCAAGGGGTGAAATTCAGCAGGTTCTGACAGGTTCTGGAGAACCTGCAGTGAAATTTTGAGTAGTTGCAATATCCTTCCCCCAGGAGTGGGGGGTGAATGAGGGTTTTGCAGTATCTTTCCCCTGGAGTGAGGAGGGAATGGAGATTTTGCAGTATCTTTCTCCTGGAGTGAGGAGGGAATGGAGATTTTGCAGTATCCTTCCCCTGCCATGCCCACCAACCCACGCCCACAGAACCAGTAGTAAAAAAAATTGAATTTCACTGCTGGTCCTGAGGTTAAAAATGTTGCTGCATCATGGCAGTTGTTCACCCTTACAAATGAGCAAAGAGATACTGAAACATTTGCCCTGCCTAGTCTCCTCACTCTCAGCCAGCTATCCATGTGTCTTTGAAGAGACTCATTTATTTAGTTGAGATTTAGCAATGGAGATTGAGCTCTCCTTTCCACTCTGCTGCAGTTTCTTTGCCTGTTCCAGGCACTCCAAAAATGGAGCAGTGAGAGGAGAGGGAGTCAGGGATGAGTGTACCATGCTTGGCTTCTCTGACTCAGTCCCCGTCAGAGTCTGAAGCTGAGGGGGAAGATGAACAGCTAACAGAGAGCAGGAGAGTGGATCCGTTGGCTGTGGAAGAAACTGGGGAAGGGCAAAGTGAAGCTCGACAGAGATGGGGACAGGTAGAACAAGGGAGAAGAAGTTCAGATGAAGACCAAGGCCCACCCCCTCCTCATCCAAGGGTGCGTAGGGAAGAATGCAGAAGAGAGTAACATGGGTTATGAGGGAGGAAAGGGCCCTGATTCCCTTCACAAGGCACACCTGGGGATGGAGTTTAAAGGAAGGAAAATGGGAGAGGTGGTTGTCGGGAACAAACACTGAGTTTAACTGCTTATCTGAGTTCCTGGCATCCTCTCTACTGATTTGATTTACTGCTATGCTACTTCACTTCTGGAACTCCTTATCTTGCTTGCCGTGCCAGAGTAATTACCTTATCTTGCCTTGTTGGATTTACTGTTGGAAGTTTTCTGCTTACAACATTTGGACTGGAGTATTTTCAGCCAAAGGCTGTTATAGGTTTGTGGAAGAGCTTTTCTTCAGGTCAGAGAATTGAAGGGGACATTGGTGTTAATAAAGGGACTCATACCGGTTCTCTGGCTGTGTTGCCTTTGTGCCACGCTCCGGGTCATCACACATTGAGGCTGCCTGTTTTTGGAGGGCCTCGGTAAGTCTCCCCCAAAGGCTTCCAGTTTTGGTGCAGAAAAGTATTTGCACGCCGACTGGAGGCTTTGAGGCAGCAAAGTTGCACTGCTTCAAGCCTCTCCCATCAGCATACAAACACTTTTCGTGCAGAGACTGGAAGCTTCTGGATGTCGTGATTTCATGGGATTTTGGGCGCCTATTCTCTGCAAAAACAGATCACTGCCTGAAATCTCATGATATCAAGGCACCCAGAAGCTTCCAGCTCTGCACAAAAAGTGTTCTCATGCCAATATGGCACTTTAAGGCAATGAAATCACACTGCCTCAAAGCGTCCCATTAACCTCTGAACACTTTTCGGGTAGAGACTGAAAACTCCTTGGGGCTGTGATCTCGAGTGACTTATTACAGAAAGGAGCTACTAATCTATCATTAATTACCATTGATAAAGTTCTGTTCTTATATTTGTTTTTCTAAAAAAAAGGCCACATCCACCATCCACTACCTGTATTTTGTGACCTAATTTTTCCAGAATACTTAATTGAAATAGTCTTGCTAAACTTATGATCTAGTAACTTTTCCGTCTTTCCTTGCTTCCTCCTTATAGAACATTGGGAAGCGAATGTCCTGCTCGGATTTCATTGGGAACCTGGAAGGTCTCAATCAAGGCAGTGATTTCCCCAGAGAACTACTCAAGGTAAATGCAACTAGAGGTCTTCCTGGAAAAACAGGACAGTATAAGGGAAAATGTTGCTTGTCAATTTTACTAATCTAGTTCCCGAGATCTGGCAAGTCTAGGAGAGTTGTGCTTTTTTTTACTCTAGTCCATCTTGGACTACAGCTTTTTCAAGACGAACCATACATGCCACTACACTATTTATGGCAGCTCCCCATTTCATTTTAGCAAAGAACCTATTATGTGTGGGTATGGGGGGGGGGGTATGGTGTGTGCATGTGCATCGAGAAATTTTATGTATTTACATATATGAGCCATGGCAGTATAGTGGTTAGAGTACAGTACTGCAGGTTACTTCTGCTGGCTGCTTGCAATTTGGCAGTTCGCACCTCTGGGGACCCAAATATCCCCAGAGGCCCTCCCGAGGCTTCAGGAGCTTCCAGAGCACGAAAAACCAGCCCTATGGGCAAACCGGAAGTGACTTCCGGTTTGCCCGTAGGGCTGCTTTTTGCTTTCTGGAGCCTTCAGGGGAACCTCCTGAAAGCTCCATAGGGCGAAAAATGGCTCTTCAAGCAAACCGGAATGCCATTCCTGAACTTCCAGTCTGCCCATAGGGTTGGTTTTTTGCATTCCGGAGGCTTCAAGGAAGCCCCTGGAGGGAGAAAAAAGGAGTCAAAACAAGGCCAAAGTCAGCTGGCCAGTGTGCGCATGTGCGCTGGAGTTGACAAGGCAACACATTGCATGCCCTAACAAATGGCTCTGCGTGCCACCAGCCATAGGTTTGCCATCATGGCTATATTCTGTACATATGTATTTTGCTGGACATAAGAGATTTGGGGTGCAATTGGGTGTGGGGCAGATACAATGTGATTCCATAGAATATTTGTACAGGGAGATTGTGTATATATTCAAATCTGATGTACTTTGGAAAGCTCAGAGGTGGTATTCTACTGGTTCGGACCGGATCGCCCAAACCGGTAGCGGAAATCACAAGTGGATGTGCTGACAAGCCCCTGGCTCTATGGTATCCTGTTTAGGCTATTTTTCCACCAAAAGTGCATGCGCGGATCTGCGCACGCTTATATTTGTGAACTGGTAGGGAAGGTAAGCGTATACCACCCCTGGGAAAGCTGCTTTGGTACCTCATGTTTCAGAGAAAAAACTGACTACATTCAAAGAAGTAGGGTAAGACAGATTCACCATTCGTTATCTTAATGATGCCACTTATTCCCTTTGAAGCTTGTAGGAGATAAAATGTTCTAAATTTGAGGGCGGTTATAAAAACTCAAAGGTATTTTTATGTATTTATTGGTT
Source organism: Rhabdophis nuchalis (assembly GCA_039707465.1). Classification (NCBI taxonomy): domain Eukaryota; kingdom Metazoa; phylum Chordata; class Lepidosauria; order Squamata; family Natricidae; genus Rhabdophis; species Rhabdophis nuchalis. Next base: position 96,838,295 of record CM077645.1, read on the forward strand.
TTTTTTGTTAAATGCTAAAGGTGTTTTTATATATAAAAAATAACAAAGCAAAAAGATCTGTTTGAAAATATATCTCTGGACATGTTTCTGGAATGGCGATTACTACTATGAAATTTCAACAGAACAACCTTTGTGCAGTAGCTCTCTGTTTACCTGAACAAGTTAATGATTTTTCCTCAAAAAGATTAGCATTATTTTATGGAGAGCTGATTGGATCTTCCCCAAACCCTTAATGAGTGGCGGGGACAACCAGTTGTTAACGTTCTGAGAAGTTTGGTGAACTGGTTGTTGGAAGAAATCATTAGCGCAGAGATCCGGTTGTTAAATTATTTGAATCCCACTACTGCACTTAACCAAATACCTATCAGCACTTACATTTTTAGACGCTATTCATATTTAAAATCCAGGAGGTTAGAACATTGTCCTGATTTGGGATTAAATCAGTATCTTATATTGATTAATGAAGGATTATAAACCTGTTTTTAATTGGACTTGCTGTTTTTTATTTTAAAAACTAGCTATACCCGGCCACGCGTTGCTGTGGCCTAGTCTGGTTAAATGGCCAACCAATCTGTGTGTAGATTTACACCTGCACACATACACACGACCACCATATAACCCCCAACCTACCTACCTACTGTATTTCTCCCTCTCTATCCCTCTATCTACCTACCTACTGTGTTTCTCCCTATCTATCTATCCCTGTACTTACCTACCTACCTACCTACTGTATTTCTCCCTCTCTATCCCTCTACCTACCTACTGTATTTCTTACTCTCTATCTATCCCTCTATTTACCTACCTACCTACTGTATTTCTCCCTCTATCTATCCCTCTACCTACCTACCTACCTACTGTATTTCTCCCTCTCTATCTATCCCTGTACTTATCTACCTACTGTATTTCTCCCTCTCTATCCCTGTACCTACCTACCTACCTACCTACCTACCGTATTTCTCCCCTCTATCCCTCTACCTACCTACCTACCTACCTACTGCATTTCTCCCTCTATCCTTCTACCTACCTACCTACCTACCGTATTTCCCCCTCTCTCTGTATCCCTCTACCTACCTACCTACTGTATTCTTCCCTCTCCCTCTCCCTACCTACCTACGTATTGTATTTCTCTCTATATACCTGTACCTATCTACCTACCTGCTGTATTCATCCCTCTCGTTTATCCCTCTACTTACCTAACTACCTACTGTATTTCTTTCTCTCTCTATATTCCTCTTCCTAAATAAATATCCCTCCCCTCCCCAGACCGCACACCCCCCCCACAGTCAACCTCCTCCAGGCCTCCCTCCCTCCCTTGTGCCTAACGCAGTGTTGGGCAAAGTCATTAGTCTCTTTGTCTCTCTCTCCCTCCCTCCCTCTCTGTCTTTCTCTGTCATTCTCTCGGTCTGTCTATCTCTCTCTCTCTCTCTCCTTCCTCCCCCATCACTGTCACTCTATTTGTGTATGTGTGCCTGTCTATCTTTCTCTCACTCATTCTCCCTGTGTGTCTGTCTCTCTCCCCTCCCTTTCTGTCACTGTGTGTGTGCCTGTCGATCTCTCTCATTCATTATCTCTCTGTTTGTCTCTCCCTCCCCCTCCCCCTCTGTCTCTCTGTGTATGTCAGTCTCTCCCTCCCTCTCCCCCACCCCCCAAGCAGCGAAAAGGCCGGCATGTCGGCTGGGGAGGCTACGGCTGCCTCCTCCCACAGCAAGCGTGTGAGCAGCACCTGAGGCTGCAGCTACCTAAGCACTGCCAGGGCTGTCCGGGCGCCACACACCCACCTCCCTACCAGCCCCGTGTCGCGGGCAGTTCTGGAAAGTGCGCCAGCTGCCTCCTCCTGCAGTGAGCGTGTGTGCGGGCGGGGGCAGCACCCAAGGCTGCGGAAACCTAAGCACCACTGATGCCATCCGGGCACCGCACGCCCACCTCCCTACCAGTCCCGTGTGGCGGGCAGCCTGGTGGCTTCTGCAGGCGGCTGCTGCTGCTGCTGCTGCCCTTGAGCCCTGCAACACACAGCTCCAGCCGTCCAAGGTCGCCTGGCAGCTCCCTCCGATGGCCACCGAGGTGCACTTTCCAGAGCCGTCGGAGAGAGCTGGTGGAGACATGCCCGGCTGTCCTGCCCGATGCGCCTGCCGGGCGACCTCGGATGGCTGGAGCTGCGTGTCGCAGGGTTCGGGGGCAGCAGCATCAGCAACAGCCGCCTGCAGAGGCGACCGGGCTGCCCGCCACACGGGGCTGGTAGGGAGGTGGACGTGCAGCGCCCGGACAGCATCGGCGGTGCTTAGGTAGCCGCAGCCTTGGGTGCTGCCCACGCCCGCACGCTCACTGCGGGAGGAGGCAGCCGGCGCAGCTTCCAGAGCTGGGACACTTCTTTTTTTTTTTTTTTATTGAAAAAGTTTTATTGGTTTTACATTTTTCTATAGGGTAGGGTAAGGGATACAAAGAAATTTTGAGAGCATTCACGTCAGAGTCGTCGGCCCTTCCGAGACCTCAAAATACACAATAAAAAGATAACCAAAAAAAAACATTTTTCATAACACTACAAGGTAAAAGCAAGTACATATACCTAAATTCTCAGTTCCATGCTGTCAGACATTTACAAAAAATCCAGAAAATATTATGCAAAATTGTTCAGAAAAATCAAGGCAAAGTTATTTTTTCGATCTAAGTCTCTTGGCTATTGTATCTTCTTTTTCTCCTCCCTGGCCCCGAGCAGGCGGGGCCGTGGCCCCCTCCACCCCCCCTGGATCTTCCCCCAGGGCAGAGGAATATTTTTTAAGAAAGGCTTCCGCCTCAACAACTGTTTTAATCCTCACTCTTCCTCCTTCCCAGAACATCAGCATCCCTTCGGGTGTCACCCACTTGAACCAAATCCCATGATCAAACAATGTTTTAGACAAGAAGGAAAATTTCCTCCTTGCTTCTCGAATCTTTCTAGGAATCTGCTTCAAGATAGTGACCGTTTTTTGTTGATAAATTAAAGGGTTCTCTCTCTGCGCCCTCAGGATTTCCTCTCTGGTTGACCTTCTAACAAATTTCACATGTATCTCTCTAGGCACTTCATTTATCCTGGCATATGCTGAGTTAATTCTATAGGCTAGGTCAATGTCCCCCCTGATCTCATCTTTAGGTTTTTGTAAATAGTCTGCTAAAATTGTGCTCATGAGATCAGGGAGGCATTCACCAGATTCCTCAAGAACGTTCTGAAATCTCAAAAAAAATGTCATTCTTTCCATATCAATCCTAGACACATGCCCATCTATTTCCCCAACCTCTTTAGTAACATTTTTAATCTCTCCCTTAACCCCCACCAACCCCCCTTCCAATTCTTCAGTCTTCTGTGTGTTTTCCAGCACCTGCTTCCTTGTGTCCAATAGCTCCTTCTTGAAATTGATGTTTTCAGCCCTCTGGGCCTGAATTTCGTTTACCAAAGTTTGTATAACAGTTTCAAGAGAAGCCATCCGTTGTTCTAAACTTGCCAGTGCTGTTTCTTGAGCCATGATTAACTGTTAAAGTCAATGCCAGCCAAAATGGCGTTTTCAGGGTGGGGTTGGTGAGACTAACCGGGAGCCAAAAGTTCAGATCAAGGTTGAAACGTTGTAAAATTCAGGAACCAAGAGAGAGACAATTTTCCAGCTCAATAGTTATAATAACGAAGGTAATCCAGAAAGGAATCACAAATCCAACAAGAAAAAAATTCTTTATTAATATCCAGAGAGAGTCCCACTTGTAAAGAGACGCTGGGAATTTTCCATAATTAAAATAGTCAGGCAGGGACAAAGAAAAGCCACTTTCCACCGCCCATCTCAGAGCCCAGAGGAGAGAGTAGAAAAATAAATTTTTTTTTAACCAGCCAGACCTAGAAACAATGTTGCAAGTAGCCGCATACCACTTTCCCTTGTTAGAGACAGTCCGGGTTTAAGATTTCCGCTTTCTCTTCCAGAGAAGCCATTTTTAAGTGCTGCTTAAGTCCGAGGTTTTTTTTTTTAAAACAAACACCCCCCTCCCAGTCCATTCAGCCTGGCTGGCAGCAAGGAAAAAAAGTCTTTTTAAAACTCACTCTCCCTCGCAGCTGAAGCCTCGGCGAGCCTTCCGATCTCCTCCGCTCAGCCCTCTACATTAAAGTGAATGGCGCCGACAGCCGTTGGCGAAGGGAGAACCCCCCGCAGCATGTTCCTCCTCACCTAGGTCGCGGAGGGGATCGCTCTCCCCACCGCCGTGAGGAGAAACGTCTTCTCCGAGCCGACCCTACGGGAGACCTCCGGTAACCGGATGTCTCGCCCCCGTGGGGGGGCAGAAAAGGCAACAAAGCGGCGAGCGAGCCCCAGGCTCGCCCGTCGCCGCTGGAGCCGGAACCAGAAGCCTAGAGCTGGGACACTCCTGTGGCCGTGTGTGTGTGTGTGTGTGTGTGTGTGTGTGTGTAAGAGAGCGGCTGCAGGCAGACGGGGAGGCGCATGCGTCATGTGTTGCTTTCCACGTTGCCCCTGGCAGCATTCCTTCCCAAGGCCGTTTTTTGCCGTTATGTGTCCGTGACGTATCAGCCGGATGGGAGGAGCTACAGGAAGGTAAAAACATTTTCAGTGGGTACATTTTACATGTGTGTACCTTGCACACGATACACATGTGCTAGGCACAAAATGAATAGCTATTCTATTATCGGAAGTCCTTGGCAACATTGTGTCAAAATTTGAGGCAGATCGGTTCAGTAGTTTTTGAGATTAGTGGATTCATACAAACTATTTTAAATTTTTATTTATATAGATTTATAAACTACCCATTTTCATTTTGAGTCTCAAGAATTTACAAATATCCCATATATAATAAAATCCAAGTGAGTTAGGTTGTATCAAGTTCAATTTCAATCCAACTGACTGCAGGTGTATATGCCTTCTTGACCTGTTTTTAATATTGTAATAACCTAGTTTTTTCAAGGACATTCCAGTAATATCTTTGATTCTATGCATGTGTCTTATCTATTTTGAATCGCTATTTATTTTCCTCATCTTGCCAAAAAGGATTTTCACTTGCTTACATTATGCATCCTAAATATATGAGTTTCTACTTGTTGTTCATCAAGAAGCAGTTAACTTCTGATTTAGTCTAACCATGATCATGGTTTTGATTTAAAATCTATAGTTGAAAGGTATCTTTGATGCAGTATGGAGAAACCATTATTTTAATATTCATCATTGAGTTTAGTTGTTATAGAAATAGCCTTATCCTTTACAAACATCTCATTAATAAGATTTATAATTGCCTTCCTCCCTAAAATTAATATTTTTTATTTCTGCCAAGTTCTGTCCATCTTTGTTTTAGATCACCAAAAGTAATGATTTTCTATAACTTCACTAAGTAGATAGACCCTGGTCTCCTTAATATTTTATATTAAAGCAAGCTTTTTGTTTCCTGTGCTTATTTTCATAATAACCTCTTTTAAGGTTTTTTTTCAGGTAATAAACTGGTATACCTGTATAATTTATTACCATTTTGTGCTCCAGTTGTGATTCCAGCTATCATTTGTTTTGAATATTCATTTTCTAAATTAAACAGATATGATGACCAACATGCATCATTGTAAAGATTTCTTAGAATAATAATCCAATATTCTGGAAAATACCTTAATCTTAATATAATCCACATTCTGTTTTTGCTGTAGACCGTGAAAAAAATGGTAATCTTCTTATACTTCCTGATTTATGTTACTTGTTTGATCTTGTATTCATCTGACTTTCTTATAACCTGCTTGTTCATTTGTTTCCTGATGCATGGCTCAATTTTTTGTGAGATCATTAAACAAAACTATGCTTGTGTGAAGAATTAGTCCAATAGCTTAGTAATTTTCACATTTCCTTTCTTGGCATGGCATATATACAGATCTTTTCTAATCACTGTTTTTGTGAACATGCAGCAGTTAATATTTTCTCCTGAAGCTTTAAATAATTGTGCATAATTAAGCTTTCCTCTTTGACAGCTGTTCTATAGCCTCCCATCTCTCTCTCTCTCTCTCTCTCTCTTTTTGGTGGAGTTATTGAATAGTATCTTTCTTTTGGGAAGGTTTTTTATATTCTGTAATCCTTTTCTTAAACGATTCAGTAGAGCCTTTCCATCTTTCTTTATCTCATTATTTATTATCTTAGTTGTTAATTTTACTTGAGTAATTATAAAATCAAGTATATCAGTTTTCCTTTCCTTGCTATGTTCTTCTATTAGTAGATTGAGATAGCTTTCCTTGTTTTTTTTTCTTGCTTTATCCTGAAAGTCTGCATTGTCATATGTTCTTCCTATTACCCAGGAAATAATACATCGTCCTTTCTGTGCCTAGCAAACAAGCTTTCCTGATAGCTGGCACTGAAAACTACTTAGATCTATTCATCTTTCAAATTGCGTTTTCCTATTTTTTTATTTTTTTTGCAATGTCCTTTATATATTCTATTATTATTCAGGTTCACCTTAACACACTTAAGTTCCAGGATCCTTTATTTCTCCAACTTTTGGATTCCAATCACAAGGCATTACATTCAAGTTGAAAATGCCATTTAGTATAAATCCTCCCATTCCCCATTATCCAGTCAGAGTTAAAGAAGTGAAATGCATGAGAAGTGAAATGTCTTCAAAGAAAAATCAAGAGGTCCAGTTGCCTCTTTAAGAAAGAGGGGGGGGGGGAGAAGCACCTTTGGGAAATCCAAAGAAATGCAACAAAGATGAAGTGTGGTTAAAGGAGGTGGAAAGGGATAAAAAAGAAGCTGGAATGAAAGAACTGGTAATAACAGCAAAAATGACAGAGAAAAGAGCAAGGAAGTTCAAGAATTGGTCAGCACCAGGTGAAGATGAACTGCATGGTTTTTCCTTGAACCACCTGACTGATTTACACCCCCTTGTTGCCAAGCGGTTTAACATATACTGAAAAGAGGAGAAATTAAGGAGTGGTTAACATCTAACAAAAAGTACCTGGTAATGAAAGATCCAGCAAAAGGCCAATTAACTTGCTTACCAACAACTTTCAAATTGCTAACTAGGAAGTAGCTGATGCTATTCAATAGCATCTCATTGAAAACAAGCTGTTTCCACCTGAGCAGAAAGGAAACTGCCCCAACAGCACAGAAAGAAAAGATCAACTACCAATTGACAAGATGATTTTGGAAAACTAAGAGAAGGAAGACCAACCTGAATGTCGCATGGATTGAGTACAAAAAGGCATTTGACTCTCTGCCATGTGACTGGATAATCAAGTGCCTAGAAATATCAGAGGTCAGTGGAAACTTCAGAGGTCATGTGCAAAGATTGATGGCACAATGGAAGACATGGTTGGCAGGTCAATGGTGAGAGACTGCGAGAGGTTAATATCAAGAGAGAACAATTTCAAGGAGATTCACATTCACTGCTACTATTTATCATTGCACTGATTTCTCTGTCAAAATTATTAAATAATTTGGGCCATATCTCTCAAATACTTAAAAAAAAAAATGCCAGGCTATCCCACCTCCTTTACAAGGACAATTTGCAGCTATTTGGAAAAACACCTGAAATGGAATTGCTGCTCAACACTATTCATATATACAGCCAAAATATCACAATGGAGTTTGGACTGGACAAATGCATCACACCATCAAACAGGGAAAAATAGTGAAAACTGAAGGAATGAAGATGCCCTATGGAAACAACAACAACAACAACAACAACAATAATAATAATTCATTATATTTATAAACCGCCCCCTCTCCCCAAAGGGACTCGGGGTGGTGTACAGGAAAATTAAAAAACCATCTAAAAACATACAATACACACAAATTAAAAGCAAATTAAACTACCCTGTACTAAAATTTAAAAACCATTAAAATTACCACCCATTAAAACCCAATAAACAATTTGAGAAAACAGACTGGGGCGAGAAGCGTAAAACAATATCAAGAATCTGGATGAAGATGATAACTACAGATACCTGGGTATCCTTCAGGCTGACAACATCAAGAACAATAAAATCGAGAAAAGGTTTAGAGGTGAATACATCAAGAAAATGAAGATGATATTAAAGTCCAAACTCAATGGAGGAAATATCATTAAGGCCATCAACACCTGGACAATTCCAGTCATTAGGTACACAGCTGGAATAGTGGACAGAACTCAAGCAAAACTAAATGCCATGGACAGGAAGATCAAAAAATAATGACAATGAATTGTGCCCATCATCCTCGCAGTGACATTGATGGACTTTACATACCCTGGAAAATAGGTGGGTATGGAATGTTGCAAGTACATCAGCTGGTTGGAGATAGGGGAGGGTTTCAAAATTTAAAATTAAGAAAAAAAGTTTCTGTCCTCCCCGGCCCCCAGGAACACCCCTTTAGGCTTTAGCAGAGCCAGGGAAAGGCAAAAACACTGTTTTCGCAAACACAAAAAGGGGGGGGGCAGAAAACGGCCCATTTTTTGCAAAACCAAAGGCATTTTTCCCTTCCCCAGCCCTGCTGAAGCCTGCAGAGTGTTTCTGGAGGCTGGGGGAAAGCAAAAATGCCTCTGTTTTTGCAAAAAATGGCCCATCTCTGGGACCTCTCTGGGACTGGCATGCTAAAAAAAGGGGGGGGGGGAAATAAAAAAATGCAATGAAGATTGTTCTGCACATGTGCAGAACAGAAAATAAAGATGATGACATCCAGGATAGAACCGGTATGGTCCCGTGTCTGGTCGAGTTACTACCTATTCAGCCGAACCAGTCTGAACCGGTAGAACCCACTTCTGGTTGGAGAAGGAAAAACATGCAGGGGGAAAATATCTGAAGGACAGTGAAGAAGATGCCCTGAAGCTAGTATGCCAGGAAAGTTTACTGATTTACTGGAGAGACCAAACTGGCCTACAAGACAGATGATACAAAAGGCAAAAAAGTCTGGCTAATAGATGTATCAATACCCAGAGATAGAAGAATAGAAGAAACTGGAGAAGATAATAAAACACAAAGACCTGCAAATAGAAATAGAATGACTGTGGCAAAAGCAAAGTTGTACCAAAATTAGTATGTGCCTGGGGGGGCAATCCCAAAACAACTGGAGCACACTTGAACACCATCGTCATTGACAAATTCACCATCAGTGACCATCAAGCACTCGTCACCTCTCGACTCGACTACTGTAATGCTCTCTACATGGGGCTTCCCTTGAGGTGCACCCGAAAGCTGCAGCTAGTCCAGAACGCAGCCGCGCGGGTGATTATGGGAGCGCCTAGACACTCCCACATAACACCTATCCTGCGCGAGCTGCACTGGCTCCCTGTGGTCTTTCGGGTGCGCTTCAAGGTCTTGACGACCATCTTTAAAGCGCTCCATGGCTCGGGGCCTAGTTATATGCGAGACCGCCTCCTGCCCCATACATCCCTAAGACTGATACGCTCCCACAGAGAGGGCCTCCTCAGGGTGCCGTCGGCTGGACAATGCCGACTGGCGACACCCAGGGGAAGAGCCTTCTCTGTGGCGGGCCCTGCCCTTTGGAACGACCTACCCCCTGAACTCCGCACCATCTCTGACCTCCGCCTCTTCCGCAAGTGTCTGAAGACACATTTATTCCATCTAGCCGGCCTAGCGTAACCCCCTGTATTGACCATTAGACAGTTTTAAATTTGGGATTTTAATTCGGTTTTTAGCACAGGTTTTACTAGAATAAGTTTTTTAAATTTTATATGTTTTGTATGTATTTTAACATTCCTGTGCGCCGCCCTGGGTCCGTTTGGAGAAGGGCGGGATATAAATTTAATAAAATAAAAAAATAAAAAATAAGTCAGTTGCAAAAGGCAGCTTTACTCAAAACAGTTTACATCCTGTGAGTGAGAATATCTATTCGTACCATGAAACATCTACATATGCCTATCTCAGGTCCTTGGAAAGGACTCGATAGGTAGACAAAAATGCCAAATCCAGTCTGAGCATCTGGCTGACTATGTCACAAACCCGTAATTATAATAATGTGGTCATTAAGCATATTTGGCTTCTGCTATTGATTTGCTTGTTGGTAAGCAGCTGGGAAAGTTACAAACAGTCACATGACCCCCAGGATGATAAGTACATGCCAGTTGTCAAGCACCTGAGTTTTTATCACATGACTATTGGGATGCTGCAACATTCGTAAGTGTGAAAGCTGGTCATGTCCCCCCCCCCCCCTTTTTTTTAGTGGTGTTGTAACTTTGAAAGGCCTCTAAACAAATGGTTCTACATCAAGGACCTTTAGTAGTGTTTGAGTAGTTAAGAGATTACCAGTCTTTGGAAACAAATTGCATATATAATTCCTAAATTAGTCTGATCAATTCCACATTATCAGAGTGACTTTACTCACATTGGCTTCATGCATTCGATCCATGATTTGTTTTAACAGGTGTGTTGAGCGATTATCATAGTGATCTGTTAACAAACAATATAAGTCACGGTACATTGGATTCAAGTCTCAAAATCCAAAACCAAGCAGAATATCTCACTGTTCAATGATGTAAGGAATAAAATCTGAACTCCAAAGTTATTGAAATACAAAACAATTTTACTGTGTTTCCAAAGGCTGGTGAATTTCTAAGCAAACAAGCAAAAGAAACCACACTGGTTACAGATTTCTGCATATTTTATACATCCCTATCACCAGCCGCTTGTCCATCCTTCCCAGGCCCAGTTGATAGGCCCAGGTTAGTCACATGTTAACAGTCCGCCTATAATCTGTTTTAAAAGTTTTACAATTAGTTAAGGCCTTGTTGCTAAGCACTCAGCCCCTTCATTTCTTTGTAGGATATGTAGTAGTGTGGCTATACTTTAAAATTACACTAGGTAATTTGAACAAAGAATAAACCTTATATAAAATGTATAATGTGTCATTCATAAGCAATATGTTAGTCTACATTATGGAAAATTACAACTTCTTATATTGTATCTCACAATGAGCTGACAGATATGTTAAATTCACCCGGGAAGATGTTAAGGAAAGTAGTCTAGCCTTCCTGGACTGTGCAGTACACATTAAGGAAGACAGAATTTTTATTTTTTATTTTATTAAATTTATACCCCGCCCTTCTCCAATGGACCCAGGGCGGCGCACAGGGATGTTAAAATACATACAAAATATATAAAATTTAAAAAACTTATTCTAAATAAAACCCTGCGCTAAAAACCGAATTAAAAATCCCAAATTTAAAACTGTCTAATAGTCAGTAATGGAGGTTACACTAGGCCGGCTAGATGGAATAAATGTGTCTTCAGACACTTGCGGAAGAGGCGGAGGTCGGAGATGGTGCGGAGTTCAGGGGGTAAGTCGTTCCAGAGGGCTGGGCCCGCCACAGAGAAGGCTCTTCCCCTGGGTGTCGCCAGTCGGCATTGTCCAGCCGACGGCACCCTGAGGAGGCCCTCTCTGTGGGAGCGTATCGGTCTGAGGGATGTATGGGGCAGGAGGCGGTCTCGCATATAACTAGGCCCCGAGCCATGGAGCGCTTTAAAGATGGTCGTTAAAACCTTGAAGCGCACCCAAAAGACCACAGGAAGCCAGTGCAGCTCGCGCAGGATAGGTGTTATGTGGGAGTGTCTAGTCGCTCCCGTAATCACCCGTGCGGCTGCGTTCTGGACTAGCTGCAGCTTTCGGGTGCACCTCAAGGGGAGCCCCATGTAGAGAGCATTACAGTAGTCGAGTCGAGAGGTGACGAGTGCTTGAGTGACTGTGCGTAAGACACCCCGGTCCAGTAAGGGGCGCAATTGGCGCATCAGGCGTACCTGATGAAACGCCCCCCTGGCCACGGCTGCCACATGATCTTCCATAGACAGCCGGGAATCCAGGAGGACACCCAAATTGCGCGCCCTCTCCATGGGGGCCGGTGTTTCCCCCCAGAGTTGGAATAATCTGGCTGAACCGGGGCGCCGGAAGCCACAGCCACTCAGTCTTGGACGGGTTGAGCTTGAGTTTGTTACCACCCATCCAGATCCGTACGGCCTCCAAGCACCGGGACATAACCTCGACGGCATCGTTGGGGTGGTCTGGGGTGGATATGTACAACTGAGTATCATCAGCGTACAGATGATATCCCACCCCAAAACCACGGATGATCTCACCCAGCGGCTTCATATATGTGTTGAACAATAGGGGCGAGAGGACCGACCCCTGAGGAACCCCACATATGAGGGGCCTCGAGGCCGACCTCTGCCCCCCTGCCAACACATATTGCGACCGACCAGAGAGGTAGGATGAGAACCACCGCAAAACGGTGCCTCCCAGCCCCAACCCCCCCAGTCGGCGCAATAGGATACCCTGGTCGATGGTATCAAAAGCCGCTGAGAGGTCTAATAGGACTAGGATAGAGGAATATCCTTTATCCCGCGCCCTCCAGAGATCATCAACCAACGCGACCAATGCCGTCTCGGTGCTGTGCCCGGGTCGGAAGCCGGACTAGCGCGGGTCTAGATAATCAACTTCCTCCAAGTGTCGCGGAAACTGTTGAGCCACCACACTCTCAACAACCTTCACTAAAAAGTGGAGGTTGGAGACGGGACGATAGTTCTCTAATAATGCTGGATCCAGGGACGGCTTCTTGAGGAGGGGCCTTACTACCGCCTCTTTCAAGATGGCAGGCAAGGACCCCTCACTCAAAGATGCGTTGACAATGCCCTGGAGCCAGACTCGTGTCGTCTCCCAGGATGCCAGTACAAGCCAGGAGGGACACGGGTCCAATAAACATGTGGTAGCCCTAAGTCTCTTTGACAACTTGTCCATATCCTCGGTGGTAACAAAATCAAACTCCTCCCAAGATGGTGTCACAAGAACAGCGTCGGCCCGCTCGACTGGACCACTGTCGATGGAGGGTAGCTCGTTCCGAATCCGAGTGATTTTCTCCTGCAGATAAATCCCAAATTCCTCTGCTCGACCCTGTAAAGGGGCTTCCCGCGGCCTCTGTTGAAGGAGGGAGCGGGTCACCCCAAACAGGGCGGCAGGGCAGTTATCTGCGGATGCAATAAGAGTGGCACAATACTCACATTTGGCCATTCTTATCGCCACTAAGTAAGTCCTAATATGGTCTCTCACTAGTGTTCGGTCGGCTTCCGAGCGAGAAGATCTCCATCTGCTTTCTAGGCGTCTCTTGTGGCGCTTCATCTCCCTAAGCCCCTCGGTAAACCAAGGAGCCCAGGTGGTTCGTCGCCGCAAGAGAGGCCGCAAGAGCGCGACTCGGTCCAAGGCCCCCGTGGCCGCCCTTAACCATGCGGCCACTAGGTCCTAAGTCGAGTCGCGGGGCAAGTCCACAGGAATTGGCCCAAGCTCCCTTTGGAACCTTATCGGGTCCATCAGGAGCCTGGGGCGGAACCATATAGGAATGTCCGGTTCCGCCTCCCCGCAGTGAGGTGCGGCGATCGGAAAGTCGAGCCGAAGGAGAGCGTGATCTGTCCATGACAGGGGTGTGATGACTAGATCCCCTATTCCCAGATCACTACTCCACTGTCCCGAGATGAAGATTAGATCCAGGGTGTGTCCGCCCTCGTGGGTAGGGCCTACAACTACTTGGGTCAGGTCCATGGCTGTCATGGAAGCCATGAACTCCCGAGCTAACCCAGAGGTTTTGCCTGCTGACGGCAGGTTAAAGTCCCCCATGACTAACAGTCTGGGGGTCTCTACCGCCGCCTCGGCTATCACCTCTAGGAGCTCGGGCAGGGCTGTTGTTGTATAGCGAGGAGCCAGGTATACAACTAACATGGCCAACTGCCTTCCTAGGCCCCACTTCACAAGGAGGGACTCGCACCCGGTCGTCTGAGGGATCGTGGTCTCCTTTGGCTCAAGACCTTCCCTAACTATAATCGCCACCCCCCCACCCCTCCCTAGGGCCCTAGGCTGATGGAAGGCTCGGTATCCTGGTGGGCACATTTCTACGAGGGGATGTCCTCCCTCGTGGCCCAACCAGGTTTCCGTAATACCTACCAGGTCCGGGTGCCCCTCTGACACAAGGTCATGAATGAGGGGGGCTTTTTGTACCATGGACCTGGCGTTGCATAGCATCAGTCTAGGACCCCGGGTCTGTGGTTCTTGCCCACCTAGTCTGCGATGGGAGCATGGGAGGTCGGAGCGCGTGACCGCCTGTAACCAACAGCCTTAACACTGAAGTTTACAGAAAACCCACTCACACAGATCAATATTTAAATTTTGATTCCCACCTCCCACTGTAGCACCAAATGGGATTCATCAAAAGCCCTGCCTACCAGCAAAGATGGAAAGAAAAAGAACATAAAGACATCAAGGAAGCCCTCAGAATGTGTGGCTATCCCAAATGAGCCTTCATCAAATCTCAAAAAATACCCTACAGCAGCTCCTCTGTGACAGACAGTGACGGGAACAATAAACGAAGCAACTTTGTCATTCTGTATGTTGCAGTCATATCGGAAAAGCTCAGGAGGATCTTCGGCCAACATGGCATACAATATACCCAGACAGACCACTAAGCAACGTAGTATATGCAGTACAACGCAGCAAGCCATGTGCAGATCTGTACTTTGGGGGAACAAAACAACCATTTAATAAACATATGGCACAACATAGGAGAGCAAACACATCAGGACTAGATTCAGCAGTCCACCTGTATTTAAAAAACAAAGGTTAGTCTTTTGAAGACTACAAAGTCCATATTTTGGACAGAGAGCACCAGTGGTTTAAAAGAGGGGTTAAAGAGCCCAGTCAAAATTGAACAGCCCTCTCTTAACAGAAGGGGAGGAATACGACATCTATCTCCAATTTACAACATAGTCCTTTCAGCAGTTCTAAGAAGACTCCACCAATTTGCACCACTCAGGTGACCCTAATGACATAGATAGACCTCCAGGTGACTTTAACAATCCTCTAAAAGAATGCAAATGACCAGCTGTCTGTAAGGAGTACAAATCCTTCCATTCCCCACCATCCAGTCAGAGCTGAAGAAGCTTCATGGATGAGAAGAGAACCGGCTTCAAAGAAAAAACAAGAAAGCCCAGTTGTTTCTTTAAAAAAAAACACCTATGGGACATCCAGTGACAAAATAAACAACCTCCCAGAAGGGCAGGCTTACCTACATCCCCATTCAGAATGAAAATAAACTTCCATTGTATTCCAAATCATCATCATCTGGCCCTTTTCCCAAGATCCAATAAACCTAATTTCAGCCATTTTGTGAAAGGCAAAAGAAAAAGAAAAAGTGATTTCCCCACCCACGAGCATACTTCCCACTTTCCTAAAAGGAAAAAGAGGTTGCCATAGATACAAGTTAATTAACGACCCCCCCCCCATTCCACACTCCATATTTTTAAAACGGGAGGGGGGGAGGTTAATACTACATTCAGGGAAGGCACACCATCCTGTCGTTTGTGAAGGTTGTTTTTTTTCTCTCCCCTGCTTCATGCTTTGGTTTTTATACATAAACGCCGAGATACATTTTAACCATTTATTTAAAAATAAACAAAACCGAGGAGCTGTCAGGGCGTGGGAACCAAATACGAGCCTGCCGTACATAAGGTTGGGAACAATTATCTGGCAATTCCAACTATTCTGAAACTAACATTTGAAAGGTGCAAGTCGAAGGTCGGAGACCTTCCCTCGCCAGGTAGTTTGTCCCGGTGTGCGTCTACCCCCACACACACACTCTCCTTCGCCATCCGGGTCTCGCTCTATGTGTAGCACATGCATCTCAGCCCCCCGCCCACCCCAATCTCTCGCCGTCCGGGTCTGCGTGTGTAGCACATGAATCGCAGCCCCCCCGCCCACCCCAATCCCTCGCCGTCCGGGTCTGCGTGCGTAGCACATGCATCTCAGTGCGTCCAGGTCTCTCTGCGTAGCCTATGAAACTCGCCGTCCCCCCCCCCCCCCCCAGCAACCTGCGCCGTCCGGGTCTCTCTGGGTACCACATGAATCTCATCCCCCTCTCCCCAAATCCTTCGCCGTCCGGATCTCTGTGTGTAGCACATGAATCTCCCCCTCCCTCAAAATCCTTCGCCGCCCGGATCTCTGTGTGTAGCACTTGCATCCCCCCCCCCCCCAAACCCTTCACGGTCCGGTTCTCTCTCCGTGTGTAGCACATGCCTCATCTCCCGCCACTCCCGCCGCCCTTCTTCTTCCCTCAGCCCTCCCCCCAGCCACCGCTCCGACGCTCTTCCCCGCCGCCGCCCCGCCCTTTCTGCGTTCCACAGCGAAACGCCAGAGCGCGCTTCTCGCGTAGAAACGGCTTCCCAGCCGCCCCCCACTCCCCTTGAGAGCCGCTGTTGCGGAGGAGGAGGAGGAAAAGCGGAGACAGAAAGAGAGAGAGAGGCTGGTGCGTTGTCAGCCCTCCAGAAGCTCGCGCGGGCGCCCGTGCGCGCGCGTGTTTTTCCCCCTTTTTTCCTTCCCACAACGCGAAACGAGAGAGCTGCGCCTGAGGGAGGGGGGGGGGGGCACACGAGCTCGGCGCCTATTCCGGACGGTGGCTGCGGGGAGGCGCGTTTTTCGCAACAGGCAGCCAGCCAGCCAGCCAGCCAGCCGGCCGGTTGCTTGGTTGGTCAGCGCCGCCTCGGCCAAAGCCATGATCGGTGTGAACAGCATCAACAGCAGCGGCAGCGCCGGGCGTCTCCGGACGCGCTCCATGTGCTCGGTGCGCTATGGGCGCAACTGCCGCGGCATGGAAACCTTCTGCTACGGCTGGCCGCAGCGCTCGCGGACCCTCAAGCCCGTCCTCTACACGGACCTGGTGGTCAACCGCTTGCAGAGCCGCAGGAAGAAAAAACCGGTAAGGAAGAGACGTCAGGGCGAGGCTCTGACGTTATGCCTTCTCCTTCTGCAGAGGAAAGGGGGGGCTTGAAGGGGGGCGAGAGTCGCGGTAGGTAGGCCACTCCGGGCTGGTGTCCGTCCCCCCCCCCCCCCCCCATTTATCCTGAGGCGAATCTTCCTCACCTCGCTTGGCAATTAGAAGGCTTTGCTCTCAAAGCAACGCCCTGACGGGATGGGCTCCGCTGCGCTTTTGGCGGGCGTGAGGCGCCAAGGTTTTCAGGGGTGCCCCCCCCCCCCACACACACACAAAAAGGAGACGTTCCGCAATGGACATCCCGGGGTTCAAGGAGATGCGAAGGAAACCTGGTTGTGTATTTAAAGGCAGGCTCTTTGGTGCATGGGATGCCCACGGCCCCAATCTGCGCATGAGTTAACCGCGGGCCTGTGTGTGTGTGTGTGCACAGAATGACAGGGTTGGTTGTTGTGTCAAGGCTCTCTCCTCTATGGTGGCCGGTGGTCTAAGAGGGTGGGTAACGCCATTTGGTATAGGAATAGAACAGAACAGAACAAAGAATAGGATAGAACAAAACAGAATGGGATAGGATAGGACAAGGTAGGGTAGGATAGGATAGGGAATATAATGGAATGGAACATAGGATAGGATATAGGATATAGGATAGGATATAGGATAGGATAGGATATAGAATAGAGCCGTAATGGCAAACATATGGCACGGGTGCCACAGGTGGCAGGCAGAATCATTTCTTAGGGCACGCAAGACGATGCCCTTTCAGCTCCAGCACGCGTGCACTGGCCAGCTGATTTAGGTCTTCTTTTGAGGCCATTTTTTGCCTCTGGAGGCTTCAGGGAGGCTCCTGAACCTTCTGGAGGTGGTGGGGGAGGGTGTTTTCGCCCTTCCCAGGCTCCTAGAAAGCCTCTGGAGCCTGGGGAGGGAGAAAAAAGCACGCCAAAAGCAGAGGGCCGCACACATAGCATTATGGGTGTGGCACGCCCACACACGACCCTCCTGCGCTCCTCCTGCTTTTGGCACATGAACCAAAAAAGGTTAGCCATCACTGGAATAGAGGATAGAATAGAACAGAACAGAACAGAACAACAGGACAGAATAGGGGATGGGATGGGATGGGATGCAGGATAGGATGGGATGCAGGATAGGATACAGGATAGGATACAGGATAGGATACAGAATAGAATTCTTTATTGGCCAAGTGTAATTCGACACACAAGGAATTTGTCGTTGGTGCATATGCTCTCAGTATACATAAAAAGAAAAAAAGACATCAAGAATCATAAGATATAACACTTAATGATAGTCACAGGTTACTAATAAGCTATCAAATCATAGCTTATGATACAAGCAACATGGTTATAGTCATAGGTGGGACGAGATAGGTAATAGGAAGGATGAGAAGAATAATAGTAATGTAGTCTTAGTAAATAATTGGATAGTGTTGTGGAAATTAGTTGTTTAGCAGAGTAATGGCATTCGGGGGTGGGGAGCCTGTCCTTGTGTCTAGTTGTTCTGTTCAGCACTGCACAACAGATGTAGGAGAAGTGGATCTTTCATGCGCTTGCTCTTCTGGCGTTCAAAATCCTACTTCCTTCTCTCCCTGCTTTTCTTGCCAGCCATAGAAGAATAGCATAGAATAGAATAGAATTATTTATTGGCCAAATGTGATTGGACACACAAGGAATTTGCCTTTGGTGCTTATGCTCTCAGTGTTCATAAAAAGAAAAAAATACATTTATCAAGAATAATAAAGTACAACTTAATGAATCATTAACTGTTGTACTTTATGATTCTTGATGAATAGGTCCAGCAGCCAGATAGAGCCCTGCACAGCTCGCATCAAGCTTCATACCAAGCAGTATTGTTATTTGTTTGTTAGTTTGTTTTGTCAAGCGTGTATAAGATAATTGATATAAGTACATACAAGATTATAAATACATGAAATGGATACAAATAAAAGGGAACATTGGGACAGGAACAGTAGGCACGTTGGTGCGCTTATGCACACCCCCTTACAGACCTCTTAAGAAAGGGGTGAGGTCGACAGTATTTATTTATTTGTTTGTTTGTTTGTTTGTTTGTTTATTTATTTATTTGGATTTATTGACTGCCCCCTCTCTCCGAAGAGACTCGGGGCGGTGTACAACAATTTAAGAGCATATACATATATAACAATTATAAATAATAAAACTAAATTAAATGTTTTACCCTGTGTTAAAATATCTCGTTTAAATTTATAACGTAAAAACCCGATTAGGTAATATGTACAACTAGGCTGGTATGGTAGATTAGGTTAGGCCAGGCCGGCCTGCTGGAAAAGATGGGTCTTTAATTGTTGACGGAAGGAGCGGAGGTCCGTAGTAGATCTAAGCTCGGGGGGTAGGTCATTCCAGAGGGTTTGGCCTGCCACAGAGAAGGACCTTCCCCTGTTGGCATTGCCAGGAGGACAGCACCTGGAGAAGTCCCTCTCTGTGTGAGCGAATCGGTCGAAGGGATGTGTGGGGTAGGATACGATCATGCAGATAGCTAGGACCCATGCCATGGAGCGTTTTAAAGATGGTAATCAACACCTTGAAGCACACCCGAAAGGCCACAGGTAGCCAGTGCAGCTCGCTTAGGAGCGGTGTTACGTGGGAGTACCTGGAGGTACCCATAATTACCCGCGCGGCCGTATTCTGGACTAGCTGTAGTCGTCGGGTGCACCTCAAGCGGAGCCCCATGTAGAGAGCGTTACAGTAGTCTAGTCGGGAAGTCACGAGCGCATGAGTGACAGTAGACAGTCTATGGTTAAAATTATGGGGGTTTGGGGAAGAAACCACTGAGTCAGGTAACACATTCTTGAGTTCCGTTTATTCAGAGCACATAAATCATTGGCAGCACCTATGAGCTTATCAGATAAGTTAAGCAGGCCAGACCTCATTAATAGATAGATCCAGTGGTGGGATTCAGCCAGTTCGCACCAATTTGGGAGAACCAGATGTTAAGTTTAGGAGCAGTTTGGTGAACTGGTTGTTGGAAGAAATCATTAGAGCAGAGAACTAGTTGTTAAATTATTTGAATCCCACCACTAGATAGATCCCAAGGCTAGACTAGGAAGTTGGGGGTGGGGTGAGTCTTGAAAGAAAAAAGTGGCCATCACTTGAGGTATTCTCCTCTCTTTTTTTTATACATGTTTAAAAACTGTTGCAGTTTTCTTTTCTCACCATACATATTTTGTGGACAATGTATGGACCGGGTCAAGTCTTTTTTGGAACAACGTTAACAATAATACACATAGGTATGTGTAATTCTAATCTTCCAACTTCAACAATACTATTCTCTTTTATACAATCCTTTATCATTTCCCTACTAATTCGTTTAAACATAAATAACATTTCTGTAAGCCTTGTATTTGTTATCCCCCTGTTAAATAAATACCAAATTACTAAAAAATAAAATAAAAATTACTAAATACTAAGAGGCATGGTGACTCAGTGAGTAAGATGCTCAGCTTGTCGATCAGTGATTCAAATCCCTACTGTTGCATAACAGGGTGAGCTCCCGTTACTTGTCCCAGCTTCTGCCAACCTAGCAGTTTGAAAGCATGTAAAAAAATGCAAGTAGAAAAGTAGGGACCACTTTTGGTGGGAAGGTAACAGCGTTCTGTGTGCCTTTGGCATTTAGTCATGCTGGCGCCATCTTCGGACAGTGTTGGCTCATTGGCTTTGAAATGGAGATGAGCAGTACCTCCTACAGTCGGGAACAACTAGCACACATGTGCGAGGGAACATTTACCTTTACTAAATGCTATTATTTAATATTTCACAAGTTGTTTATTGTTCCACCATAACTTCAATGTTCCAAATGTGTAGGATTACTAATAATGCCAAGTATTAATAATATTTAATCAGTCCTGGGAGTGTATCTCAAAATAAGGTAGACTATTAGACGGAAATTTAGGATTAGGTAATCTAATCGTATTATTAACATTAATAGTGTGTTAGAGTATATTGAGAATTTAAAATATTAAGGAGTGGAAATTGTGGGAATTTTGAGATTCCCCCTTGTTGGGCTTTTTAAAATTTGTATATAGATTTTTTTTTAAATTAAGCACTGTAAGCTATGCAAAGTCACTTTTTTGCGACAGTGAGTAGCCATACAAATTGGATCACACAGCTGACATTTTATTTAAAAAAAAAACATTTATATGATCACTTCTCTGGGACATGCAGTTGCATTGCTCTGTATAATATATTGTTGTAAATTTCTCTGATATAGACTATGACAAATTAATCCCAAATCAACTTTAAAAACATATTTAAAGAAATCTACACATTTCCTGAAAAGGAAATTCTAGCATTCTAAATTGGTTAATCGACCTTTTTTTAAAAAACAACAACACTGCAACACACATGTATGCTTCACAATGTAATACACATGTACCACATATATGCATACACAATATCCTCATCCTTTTGTTCTACACAATTGTAACTTGAAGGAGCGATGGCTGACCTGAATAGATTTCAGTTGCACATCGCTGGGCAGATGCAAAGAGACAAGTGTCAGAACTGAACATACAAAGCTATTCTGTATATATTTTGTATTGTGAGAGGGCACAATAATAAATGAAGGCATTTGCTAGGTTTTGCTTTGTTTCATGGTAACTAATTGCTGGGCACCATAATGCTTTCTTAAGAAAAAAGAATGTGAGCCGTGTATTCTGCACTTTTTTTCTGACTGGGACTGCATAAACATTTGCATGTGGAAGTATTAAACATCTAATACTGTTGTTCATCTCCATTCTTTTCCTGAGTTGGTGTGGAATTGCTGGTTGAACCCAGTGGAACCAACATCTGCATATTCTGTTCAGGTCATCCAAAATGAAAGCACACAGTTGAATAGTTAGGAAGCAGTAGCAGGTGCTCCTTCAATACAGTTATCGCCCAAAATGGAGGAGGAAAAGTATCTCTCAAGACAATGGAGTCTTCAGGGGAGAGAGCAGGTGATTTGTCAGGCAAGAATAATAAATGTTTGCCCAATTTCATTTGCTAGTTGGAGAAAAAAACTAAGGAATTAAATCACTAATTAATTAAAACTAAGGAATTAAAAAATCAAATGTACAAGATACACACTAGGTGAAACTGGATTACTGGGATCTATCTCCAGTCCCTCATTGGAGATACAGAATCCCAGGTAGTCTAAGCGGATCTTGTGGAATTCACATTTAGACAGCTTCGTGTAGAGTTGGACTTTGTGGAGTTTCCTGAGTAGGCTTCTGATCAGCTTAATGTGTTCTTCAAAAGTCTCAGTGTATATTAATATATCATTCAGGTACACCAAGACTCCCTTGTACAGGTGCTTGTGCAGGACCTCATTTATTAGAGGTGGAGCCGAGGTGACACAGTAGTTAGAATGCAGCACTGCAGGCTACTTCAGCTGACTGCTAGCTGCAGTTCAGCAGTTGCACATTTCCCACCACCATCGGCTCAGTCATTCCGGGGCTACAATAAGCTTAACAGTCTCTGTGTGAGTTTCTGCTTTGAGCCGAACTGGCTCGATTAGGCAGGGGGCTGGCACTCCCCCTGTTATTGACCTGTCTAATTGAGAAAATGCCATGGGTTGCCTTAGCCTCAGTTCCAGCCTTTCCACCATTTGGGTGCTGATCATGCACTGGGTGCAACCTGAGTCCAGCAATGCTGTGTTGTCCCCCTTGCCCCCGATGAGGGCACCACAATCTCCACCCAAGCAATCATGGGGATGATTGTGCCACTTATCATCGAGTCATCTTGCCCCTTGCTGTCACTCATAGAAGATTGGACCCTTTCTGGGGTTGGTCAGAGTTCCCTCCTCCTCACTGGACTGAGAAGAGAACTCAGTGACTTGCTGTCCCCCACATATCTTCTTCAGTTTCACCAGGGGTCTCTTTTTGGGGGGTTCACTAGTGGGAAGAGGAGCGGTTGCTTGTCATAGTATGAGGTTCACAAAGAAAACCATTGCCCACATTATTTTGATCTCTGTAGGTATAGGCACATCAGAGCGCCTGAATTTCTTTGGGGCGGCCCTCTCTGTTGAGGGCCGCCCCATTCGATTGGTCTTGGGGAGGGGCAGGGGCGGCGGGAGACAGGATGTCCATCATGGGTTGGAGGCTCGTGGTCGCTGGTTACGAGCGATCGCTTGCCCCGACCCCCTGTACTCCGCTCGTGGGCTAGGCGGTCAGGGACTACAGAGCCGGGGTCCCAGGCTGATGTTCTGCAACGCCAGGTCCGTGGTGAATAAAGCCCCCCTCACAAATGACCTTGTGTCAGAGGGGGACCCGGACCTGGTGGGAATTACGGAGACTTGGTTGGGCCCCGAGGGGGGTTTACCCCTCGTGGAAATGTGCCCACCAGGCTACCGTGCATTTCATTGGCCCAGGGCCCTCGGCAGGGTTGGGGGGGTGGCGGTTATTGTTAAGGAAAATCTGGAGCCAAAGGAGACCACTGTGCCTCAGACGACCGGCTATGAGTCCCTCTTCGTGAAATGGGGCCTAGGGAGGCAGTTGGGCTTGCTAGTTGTATACCTGGCTCCCCGCTATGTAACAGCAGCCCTGCCCGAGCTACTCGAGGTGATCGCCGCGATGGTGGTGGAGACCCCCAGACTTATAGTCATGGGGGACTTATAACCTGCCATCGGCGGGCGAAACATCCGAGGCAGCTTGGGAGTTCATGGCTTCCATGACGGCCATGGACCTGACCCAAGTAGTTCAGGGCCCCACTCATGAGGGAGGACACACGCTGGATCTGATTTTTGTCTCTGGACACTGGATTAGTGATCTCGGAACAGGGGATTTAGTCATCTTACCCTTGTCATGGACAGATCACTCTCTCCTTCGGATAGACTTTCCAACCGTCACACCTCACCGCAGGGAGGCGGAACCGGAGACACCGAGTTGGTTCCGCCCCAGGCGCCTGATGGACCCGGAAAGGTTCCAGAGGGAGCTTGGGCCAGTACCTGTTTCCCTGCCCCGCGGCTCGACTGAGGATCTAGTGGCCGCATGGTATAGTGCGGCCACGGGGGCCTTGGACCGAGTCGCGCCCTTGTGGCCTCTCATGCGGCGCCGAGTAACCCAGGCTCATTGGTTTACCGAGGAGCTTCGGGAGATGAAACGCCGTAAGAGACGCCTAGAGAGTAGGTGGAGATCTTCTCGATCCGAAGCTGACCGAACACTAGTGAGAGACCATATTAGGACTTACTTAGTGGCGCTAAGAGTGGCCAAACGTGAGTATTGTGCCACTCTTATTGCGTCCGCGGAAAACCGCCCTGCCGCCCTGTTTGGGGTGACCCGCTCCCTCCATCTGAGGCCGCGGGAAGCCCCTCTGCAGGGTCGAGCAGAGGAATTTGGAGTATTTCTGCAGGACAAAATCACTCAGATTCGGAACGAGTTGCCCTCCACTTGTGGTCCAGTCGAGGCGTCCAGCGCTGGTCTTGAGATTACACCTTGGGAGGAGTTCGACTTTGTTACTACCGAGGATATGGACAGGTTGCGGAGGAACCTTAGAGCCACCACATGTTTATTGGACCCGTGTCCCTCCTGGCTTGTACTGGCATCCTGGGAGGTGACATGAGGCTGGCTCCAGGGCATTGTGAATTCATCTCTGAGTGAGGGGTACTTGCACACCGTTTTGAAAGTGAAGGTTGTTGAGAGTGTGGTGGCTCAACAGTTTCCCCGACATCTGGAGGAAGTTGATTATCTAGACCCGCGCCAGTCCGGCTTCCGGCCCGGTCACAGCACCGAAACGGCATTGGTCGCGTTGGTGGATGATCTCTGGAGGGCACGGGATAGACGTTGTTCCTCTATCCTTGTCCTATTAGACCTCTCAGCGGCTTTTGATACCATCGACCATGGTATCTTATTGCACCGATTGGGGGGGTTGGGGCTGAGAGGCACCGTCCTATGGTGGTTCTCGTCCTACCTCTCTGGTCGGTCGCAATGGGTGTTGGCAGGAGGGCAGAGGTCGTCCCCGAGGCCCCTCACATGTGGGGTCCCTCAGGGGTCGGTCCTCTCGCACTCCTGTTTAACACCTACATGAAGCCGCTGGGCGAGATCATCCGTGGTTTTGGGGTGGAATACCATCTGTACGCTGATGACACTCAGTTGTACATATCCACCCCAAACCACCCCAACGATGCCGTCGAGGTGCTGTCCCGGTGTCTGGAGGCCGTACGGATCTGGATGGGTAGTAACAAACTCAAACTCAACCCGTCCAAGACCGAGTGGCTGTGGTTTCCAGCACCCCGGTTCAGCCAGATAAGTCCAACACTGGCCATTGGGGGCGAACAACTGGCCCCCGTGGAGAGGGCGCGCAACTTGGGTGTCCTCCTGAATTCCCGGCTGTCGATGGAGGACCATGTGACGGCCGTGGCCACGGGGGCGTTCTATCAGGTACGCCTGATACGCCAGTTGCGCCCCTTACTGGACCGGGGAGCCCTTCGCACAGTCACTCAAGCGCTCGTGACATCCCGGCTGGATTACTGTAACGCTCTCTACATGGGGCTCCCCTTGAGGTGCACTCGAAAGCTACAGTTAGTACAGAATGCGGCCGCGCGGGTGATTATGGGTGCCTCAAGGTATAGG
The DNA here is from genome assembly GCA_039707465.1 of Rhabdophis nuchalis. Classification (NCBI taxonomy): domain Eukaryota; kingdom Metazoa; phylum Chordata; class Lepidosauria; order Squamata; family Natricidae; genus Rhabdophis; species Rhabdophis nuchalis. The sequence goes on from CM077645.1 coordinate 96,863,613, forward strand.
CACATCAGAGCACCTGAATTTCTTTTTAAGGGCGTTCATGACTGCTTTACCAAATTTTTCTCTGCTTGTATTTCTTGACTGCTTGTTCCTTTTGATGGGTGAGCCTAAAGGTGTAAAATGATGCTATTGGTGCCAAAAATCCTACTCATATAGTCTTATGTAATTTGAGCTAACAGATGAGGAAAGGAACTTGAAGTAATGGAAAGAATTCAGTGAACAATTAAACAGTTTATAGTGTGCTTTTGCTGCAAAAATATATATACAGGGTATGCATTTGCTGCAAAAAATATATATAGTGGAAAAAAGGAGGAGGAGGAAGGAGTGTTTTATGCTTTAAGTTAGTTTTAAAATGTAAGAAGAAATATAAATAAGTAAATAAGACCAAGAGCATATTAGGGATAATAAGAAACAGCATTGAAATTAGAGCTACCAATGTCAGAATACCCTTATTATCAATGGGGTGATTGCATCTGAAATACTGTGTGCAGTTCTGGTAGCTGCTCCTCAAAAAGGATATTGTGGAGCTGGAAAAGTTTCAAATGAGGACAACGCAAATGATCAAGGGGCGAGAACGGCTTCCATGTGAAGAAATGTTATGACATTTTGGGCTTTTTATTCTAAATATAGCAAAATAAAAGGGAACATGATTGTGGTACAGAATTATACATGGAGTGGATAAAGTGAAACAAAAAAAATATTTTCCCTTTCCCAAAATACTAGAACTAATTTTCCCATTAAATTGAATCCTAGAAGAATCAGGACAGAGAAAATGAAGGGTGTTTTTACACAATACATTGTCATTGCACCCTGTACAACAAAATTAAATGCCATCTTCAGTGTACATTATAGCTATAAAAATAAAACATCCTTCACCCTTCACATACCTTCCTACAGAAGGTATCTATCACTTCAATATCTTCATTGACAGTTCTAAAGTTAGTTGTTGAACTTTCTTTATATTTAATTTAAGCCCCATCTTTTCAATGTACTTTTTGACTTTTATTACTAGAGCTTACAGATCTTTTGCATTTTTATTTATTTATTTATTTTATGTAGTTTGTCAAACATGTAAAGGATAACAGGTATAAGTATAAACATGATTGTGAATAGAGAAAATAGATGGAGGGATAGGTGGGGACATAAGGACAAGGACGGTAAGCATGCTGGTGCATTTATGCATGCCCTTTACAGACCTCTTAGGAATGAGGTGAGGTCAACAGTAGACAATCTTAGGTTAAAAGTATGGGGGTTTGGGGATGTAACAACAGAGTCAGGTAGAGCATTCCAGGCATTGACCTCTCTGTTGCTGAAGTCGTATTTTCTGCAATCAAGTTTGGAGCGGTTTACCTTGAGTTTGTATCTATTGTATACTTGTATATTGTTGTGGTTGAAGCTGAAGTAGTCATTGACAGGTAGAATGGCGTAGCAGACTTTTTGTGTGTACTACGCTTAGGTCAGATTGTAGGCGGCATTGTTCTAGGTTGTCCAAGCCCAAAATTTCAAGCCTGGTGGCATAAGGGATTCTGTTGTGAACAGAGGAGTGGAGTACTCTTCTCGTGAAATACCTCTGGACTCTCTCAATCGTATTAATATATATATTAATGTATATTAATATATACAGTGCAGATTCCAGGGAGACGAGCTGTATTCAAGAATTGGTCTAGCAAAGGTTTTGTATGCTCTAGTTTGCAGTACAATATTACCAGAGAAGAAGCTTCACAAGATTTTCATCTATCAAAGCAGTATCTTCAGCATAGCTCAGGTCGTTGATATTTCTTCTTCTACTTTTAAAACTAAATTCCTCTTCTTCCAGTCCAACTTCTCTCAATATATGAAGATAGGTTGAATAAATGAGTTGAGGGAATACATACTTGTCTGACTTCTTTGGCAGTCTGCTTCATCGTATTTTGTCCATACTATGGCTTCCATACTAGGTTTTGCATGAGGACTACAGAACGTTCAGGAATTTGCCATTGTTCTAACTACATTTCACAACTGTGTGGAATAAAATTACTGTATTTTCAGATGCACCGGAGTATAAGAGATTTTGAAGAGGCAAATTTTTTTTAAAGTAGGTAGGTAGATAGAGGGAGAGAGAGGGATATATATATATCCCTCAAAAACCTAACATATATATATATATATATATATATATATATATATATATATATATATGTTAGTTTTATGAGCTGATCAATAATTAAATTAGAAGAGACCAGGATAGATCTATTTCGAGCTTATTAGCTCTCATCAGCTGGCCATACCCCTTACTGGGATTCGAACCGGGCTTTGTTGCATGCTAAGCAAGTAGCCTAGCACTGTAGCCAAGCCGGTTCTCCTTATTGCATCAGTTTCCTCCCTGGATTGGGGCCTAATAATAACAGGTTGTTGTGAAACAATTACCTATATATATATATATATATATATATATATATATATATATGTATATGTATATGTATATGTATATGTATATGTATATGTATATGTATATGTATATGTATATGTATATGTATATGTATATGTATATGTATATGTATATATATATATATAGGTATATATATATATATATATATATATATATATATATATATGTTAGGTTTTTGAGGGATATATATATATCCCTCTCTCTCCCTCTATCTACCTACCTACTTTAAAAAAATATATATATACACATACATACATATATATAATTGTTCCACAACACCCTGTTAGGGCCCCAATTAAGGGAGGAGACATACTGTTTCCTTTTCGAATCCCAGTAAGGGTATGGCTAGCTGATGAGAGCTAAAAAGCTCGAAATAGATCTATCCTAGTCTCTCTGATTTATTTATTGATCAGCTCATAAAACTAACACACACACACACACACACACATATATACAGTATATATATATATGTTACGTTTTTGAGCTGATCAATAAATAAATTGCACAAAAACATAAAAATACTCCATACTTCTCTGGAGTAGCTCCAGTTTACCAATATCTTCTTTTGCAGAATTGAATATAGTACTTCAAGTTAAGCCTGGCCAAGGCCCAGTAGAGCAGGATAGTTACTTTTTGTGACCTGGACTTTACATTCTTCTTGATCTCCTCAGGAAGTGGTTGATCTTTTTTGCAACTGCATTAACTGTTGGGAAATATTCTGTCTATGGTCCACTAATAAGCCCATCCTCATTTACTGCGGTGTCAATATAGCTTCCCACTGGGCACACTTACTAAAATTATCTCATATGCCTCTTCTAGATCAAGCAGCAGAACAGATTATTCCATTATGTATAGATTTCCAAATATGTTGCCCGGGTTCAGAAAAAGTTATCTTTGATAATACCAATAGATTCTATGCAGGGTTGAAATTCAGCAGGTTCTGACAGGTTCTGGAGAACTGGTAGTGGAAATTTTGAGTAGTTTGGAGAACCGGCAAATACCACCTCTGGCTGGCCCCACCCCCCTCTATTCTCTGCCTCCTGAGTCCCAGCTGATCGGGAGGGAATGGGGAATTTGCAGTATCCTTCCCCCTGGAGTGGGGAGGGAATGAAGATTTTACAGTATCCTTCCCCTGCCACGCCCACCAAGCCACGCGCATAGAACCGGTGGTAAAAAGAAATTGAATTTCACCACTAAATTTATGCTCTTTCACATGGCTTTTGGCTGTAATTTTCCTTGTAACCCAAACTAACGAAGTGAAAAGAAAAGTGAAGCCTTAACAAGCAGAGCAGCTTCTCTTATTTTTGTCAGCAACTCTTATTTTCTGGATAAAAGATGCAGCTACTTCAAACTTTAAAACATGTTTGGGAAAAGGACTGGCACCATGGGCCAGTCCTTTGCCATTTCCAGGGTGGAACCATGGGCCAGTTCTAGGCATCCTGTGGGCCTGATTCTGCCCACGGTCTTTGCGTTTGATACCCCTATCATAGAACAAAGGAGCCACACCTCCCTTCCCCACCAATCACCTAAAAGCCTTCACAGCAGACCAGAGGGCCAAACAGCTGCTACCTCGCAGGAAGTTCCAACTGGGAAACTCTGTGAATGGGTAGCAGCCATTACTCCCACCCCTTCCCCCAATGACGCCACAAATTGCTTGGGAAGCCAAAACCTCTTTAAACCATCAAGCTTTTTTTTTTGTCCCCAAACTGTTGGAAATGAACAAATTCCAGGTACATACTACTACATGTGGTGGACCTGTAAAAAAAGCAAAGATGTTTCAGATACAAATTCACATGTGATTTTGTAGTATCCTTCCCCTGGAGTGGGGTGGGAATGGAGATTTTACAGTATCCTTCCCCTATCATGCCCACTAAGCCACTGAATTTGGTTCTTCAATCCAGTAGAAATATGCACAGATCACTAACATTTTGATCAACTGCAGAAAGCACAACCCCCTTATGCCTCATAAATTTAGGTGTGTAAAAATAGAAAAAATAGAACAACAGAGTTGGAAGGGACCTTGAAGGTCTTCTAGTCAAACCCCTGCTCTAATTGTCAGGAAATTTCTCCTTAGTTCTAAGTTGCTTCTCTCCTTGATTAGTTTCCACCCATTGCTTCTTGTCCTACCCTCAGCTGCTTTGGGCAAAATCTTGTCTTGTTTCAACTTTTATATTACTTGTATTCTTACTTCAGAGAACAAATTAATAGAAACATGATTGAGAGACAAATCAATGTCATAAGAGTTTAAAAAAAATAAACTTTATTTTTTAAGCAAGATAACCTAAAAGATAATATTTATTAAAATATAAGCAGTGTGTTAACTAACTGCTAGTGTTAGTATTAGTGTCTGACTAACAGACCCAATAAAAGCAGGCATTTTCAGGAACTTTAAAATCCCAAAAGCAAATCTTTATTGAGTACATCATTCCGGCACAGAAGAAAGCAAAACCAAGTCTAAATTTTGCCGTGCAGCCTTTATAGCTAAAAATGAGCTTTATCCCCTACTTCCAGGAACGAGTCACATTATCCAATTAGGAATCAGCCTGTTGTTTTGATAACAGTGCATATCTTGGCAGACACCTGCAGAAGTGTTCTTGGTTCTCACGGTTGAAGATTGTAGCCTCCTCATTACATGTCACTCTTCTTTCCCCCCAGTTTGTTGGCAAGTTGAAAAGCAATAATAGTCACAGGAAGCTTAAGCATTTTTCATCTTGACACACTGCTTTCCATAGGCCAAAGTTTAATATTTTTTATTAAAGAACTTTTTTTACAAAGTTAAAAGATAAACATAAAACAATATAAGGAAATTTAAGAAAGAAAAATGTTGAAAACAATAGAAGGTAAAAAGAAAGAAAAAGAAAAAATATATAATATTAAATTGCGAACATCTTTTTTAAAGTAGTTATAGAAAAACTTGAAACATTTTCCCCCTTATATTGCATAACATGATTCATTTTGACCCATATTCAGCTCTTATTAATTTGTAAATCCAGAAATCGCCAGTTCATTTTTATCCGTTTTTAGCAAAAAGTGTATAAAGAACTCCCAGCCTTTAATAAAAGTCGTTTTTCGCTCCCTAATCAAACAAATCAATTCAGTCATTTCTGCAAAGTTCTGTCATCAAAGGAATGAAACGCTTTGTCATTTTGGCAATATGCTCCTTTCCCCCCACCCACCTCATTGCATTTCTTTTGCAAACGTTCATGTTCCATTTTGTTTTCTCTATTGGAATGGGTCTTCTACTTTCTACTGGTACTTTTCTTGCCCTAATAGCTTTGCTTTTGGTGCTAATCAACCGTATAGGCATCTTCTTGGATTTGAGGGCCATTTTCCAAATTTTAAGAATGCATTGTGCCTGAATCAATTATTGTGATTTTAAATAACAAATGTTCTAGAATTCCCGCAACTAAGATTAAGTAACAGAGAATTGGTTTAATTCAGGACTAACAAGCTCTCTCTGACCACACTATTGGCAAGTTCAGAAGGCTCACCAATACTCAGCAAAGCATATTGTGTTAAAAGGGTTGTTGTGTGTTACTTTCTAAATAAAGTAATCACTTCAATATTGTCTGGACCAGTAGTGGGATTCACATAAGTTTACCACCGGTTTGCAAATGTGAGCATGTGTGCATGCATGCTCGCATCACACACGCTCGTGCCTTCCGTGCATATTCACAGTCTTCTGTGCATGTGCTTTGCTTGTGTGCATGGTGTGCACAAATGCATGCGGCATAGAAAATGAGGCTACATAGAATGTCATGGAGCCGGGGGTTGGTGCCCAGGGCAGGTGGGCGGCAGGTTGCCACTACCGGTTCGCACAAACTGGTCTGAACCGGCTGAACACCACCTCTGATCTGGACCCTTCAAAAAACTGGAATTGAACCAGGGTAAAGCATTCATAAAACTTCTGCTAATTAACTTTGCTATATGAATAGTATTACAGTAAATTAGAAAATCACTAGATAGCAATGTGGAAATTAAAAAAATCTAAATCAGATCTGGTAGCCCTGGAGCAGGGGTCCTTAAAATCTTTAGTTTATCAATTCCTTCATAAAATTTCAGATTATTTATTGAGATCCAAGCATTTATGATATGAAACTAATTTAATAAAAACCATTTTAACTACTAATAGTACTCAATATCGGCTAGCGACCCCCAGGGGGAGAGCCTTTTCTGTGGGAACGCCTTCCCTCTGGAATGAGCTGCCCCCGGAGCTTCGCATAATTCCCGACCTCCAGTCCTTCCGATGCGCACTAAAAAGTTGGCTTTTCCAGCAAGCCGGCCTAGCCTGAATAAAATAAATGATTAATTTAATTGTTAATTTTAATTTAATTTTTAAGATTTTATTGCAAATGTCCATTGGTTTTTTTTGGATATTCTATTTAATCTCCCTTTTAACTTTTCTAATATGTGCTTTTTATGTTGTACGCTGCCCTGAGTTCTTTGGGAGAAGGGTGTCATATAAATCCAATAAACCTCAAACCTCAATAGGCAAACAAGAATGCCAAATCCAGTCTGAACATTTGACTGACTATGCAACAAACAATAGCAATTTTATTCATTTATTGTATTTATTTAGTTTGTCAAAATTTTCTGCAATCGAGTTTGGAGTGGTTTACCTTGAGTTTGTATCTATTGTATGCTTGTGTATTGTTGTGATTGAAGCTGAAGTAGTCATTGACAGGTAGAATGGTGTATACCTCTGACCTCACTCAATTGTATTAATATCCGATATACAGTGTGTATTCCAGGCAGACAAGCTATATTCGAGAATTGGTCTGGCAAAGGTTTTGTTTGCCCTAATTTGCAGTACAATGTTATCAAGAGAAGAAGCTTTGCAAAATTAGGTTAACAACTCTTAATGCCCTTTTGGCAGTGCTGTTAGAGTGAGCAATGGTAATATTGAGTAGTGGAGAGAAGAAACTGACCAGTGGTGGGTTCCTAACCAGTTTACTACCGGTTCGCTGAGTGCGTGCTTGCAGGCAAGAAGTGGTGGGGGCATAAAATAGAGCAAGTCATATAAACTGAAGAAGCTAAAGTGCTCTGGGGCTTTAGAATTCAAATTGACAGCTATCCACTGTATAACACACCACCATTAACAATTATCAATAAGAAAGATAAAAATACCACATCCAGTCTAAATATTCAGATTGTGTGACCAAGAGGTAAACTCAAGACATCTCTTCTGGTGGGTGGCTGACTATCCAACCCTCAGTAATACTGTCTCACCGCTAGCCACTTTACTTTCACAACTAGCATGGATCGCTATAGAGGTTCCCAATCATTGACATTCCAACATTTATCACCCTCCTTTTGAGTCCCAGCCATTTATTAACTCCTTAGATAGTCCCATTAACCTTTGGGGATGGCGGTATTCCGGGAGGTCGATCCAACCACCAATCAGCTGCTCATGCTAAATCAGGCTGTGCTGAAACTGACCAGTGCTGTTTGCTGTAAGGAGGCAAATTGCTGGGAAGCAGAGGCTGAAGGGTGGGGGCAGGGCTTCGGCAACATTTGCTCTATAAGACGCAAACATTTCTACCCATTTGGGGGCGGGTGTTTTATAGTCTGAAAAATATGGTAATTTAAATTCTAACATCATAGGAACATGGGAAAAAAATAACATTTAGTATAGCCATTATACTGCAAATACTGTAGTTATATAACCGTAATAAATAAATAATATTATTTCTTTTACCTCTGCAGGCTGTATATAGCTCTATCAAGAATGAAAAGCTACAGTGGGCCATGTGAGTACCTGTTTAATGTCTATAGCGAATAACTGTTATAACTTCAAATGGTCATAAACAATGTTGTAAATTGAAGACTACCTATACCTGTGATGGTAAACCTATGACACACGTGCCGGAAGTGGCACACAGAGCCATCTCTCTGGGCACACGAGCTGTTGCCTGTTGCTCTTCCAGGTTCCAGCATGCTGCCCAGCTGGTCTTCACGCGCATGGGAGTGTGGAAAACGGGAAGTGCAGCCAGTGCACATGCCCATGCTGAGAAGACGATTTTTCAGTTTCTGCTGTGCACATGCGCACCGGCCACCTGGTCTTTTCCGGTTTCTGGTGCACATGCACACACGAAGTCTAGCTGGCTGTTGCGCATGCACGTGCTAGAAACTGGAAGATCATTTTCCTGGCGTGCACATGCGACCAGGTGGCTGCTCTTCCGGTTTTTGGCTTCCATGTGCACTGTTTTTCAGCACTCGGTGCCAAAAAGGTTTGCCAACACTGACCTATACTGTATGTGAATGTGTTGTCTAAGGGAAGAGGCTGTCAAAATTTCAGTATGAGCTAGACAAAAATAGGAGCTGAGAAGGTTTAGTGAAGATCTGCATTAATACTGACACTTTATAGTATTTGTAAATTTTCCTCTTTGGATTTAAGAATAGTTTTCAAGTATTGTTTCTCTTTGTAGCTGGAAAGTTTTCCAAGATAACTTCCTTCTGTATTTTTCTGGAGATGTGAAAATTACTGAAGTAGAGAATGTTCAAAAAGGCAGATTTGGATGGAAATGTGCAATTATACTAAACTTTATGGTACTAATACAAAGAAATGTTCCCAACACTGGATATGTAATATCATTACTGCAGCCAATCAGACTATAATTTATTTTATTTATTTTTACTTTATTAAATTTATACCCCGCCCTTCTCCTTGTTAGGACTCAGGGCGGTGCACAGGCATCTTAAAAACACAAAATACAATAAATATCAATTAAAATGTAATTAAATTCATTAACCTGTGCTAAAAACCCAATATTAAAAACCCTACCAAATTACAAATTTCCTTAAAAAGTCAGAAACGGGGGGCTATCCTAGGCCGGCTTGTTGGAATAAGTACGTCTTAAGACGTTGGCGGAAGAGGCAGAGGTCCAAGATTGTGCGAAGGTCGGGGGGTAGGTCGTTCCAGAGGGCCGGGCCCGCCACAGAGAAGGCCCTTCCTCTGGGTGTCGCCAACCGGCATTGCCCGGCCGACGGCACCCGAAGAAGACCCTCTCTGTGGGAGCGGATCGGGCGAAGGGATGTATGGGGCAGGAGGCGGTCTCGTATATAGCTAGGCCCCGAGCCATGGAGTGATTTAAAGATGGTCATCAGTACCTTGAAGCGCACTCGAAAGGCCACAGGCAGCCAGTGCAGCTCGCGCAGGAGAGGTGTTACGTGGGTTTGCCTTGGGGCACCCATAATCACCCGCGCGGCCGCATTCTGTACTAACTGTAGCTTTCGAGTGCACCTCAAGGGAAGCCCCATGTAGAGAGCGTTACAGTAATCCAGCCGGGACGTCACAAGTGCTTGAGTGACTGTGCGAAGGGCTCCCCGGTCCAGTAAGGGGCGCAACTGGCGTATCAGGCGTACCTGATAGAGCGCCCCCCTGGCCACGGCCGCCACATGGTCCTCCATGGACAGCCGGGAATCCAGGAGGACGCCCAAGTTGCGCGCCCTCTCCACGGGGGCCAGTTGTTCGCCCCCAATGGCCAGAGTTGGACTTATCTGGCTGAACCGGGGTGCCGGAAACCACAGCCACTCGGTCTTGGACGGGTTGAGTTTGTGTTTGTTAGTACCCATCCAGATCCGTACGGCCTCCAGACACCGGGACAGCACCTTGACGGCATCGTTAGGGTGGTTTGGGGTGGATATGTACAACTGAGTGTCATCAGCGTACAGATGGTATTCCAAATACCCCTCACTCAGAGATGAATTCACAATGCCCTGGAGCCAGCCTCGTGTCACCTCCCAGGATGCCAGTACAAGCCAGGAGGGGCACGGGTCCAATAAACATGTGGTGGCTCTAAGGTTCCTCTGCAACCTGTCCATATCCTCGGTAGTAACAAAGTCGAACTCCTCCCAAGGTGTAATCTCAAGACCAGCACCGGACGCCATGACCGGACCACTAGTGGAGGGCAACTCGTTCCGAATCTGAGTGATTTTGTCCTGCAGGAAAACTCCAAATTCCTCTGCTCGACCCTGCAGAGGGGCTTCCCGCGGCCTCAGGTGAAGGAGGGAGCGGGTCACCCCAAACAGGGCGGCAGGGCGGTTTTCCGCGGACGCGATAAGGGTGGCACAATACTCCCATTTGGCCACTCTTAGCGCCACTAAATAAGTCCTAATATGGTCTCTCACTAGTGTTCGGTCAGATTCGGATCGAGAAGATCTCCACCTACTCTCTAGGCGTCTCTTGCGGCGTTTCATCTTCCGAAGCTCCTTGGTAAACCAAGGAGCCTGGGTGACTCGACGCCGCATGAGAGGCCGCAAGGGTGCGACTCGGTCGAAGCCCCCCGTGGCCGCATTATACCATGCGGCCACTAGGTCCTCAGTCGAGCCGTGGGACAGGGACACAGGTACTGGCCCAAGCTCCCTCTGGAACCTTTCCGGGTCCATCAGGCGCCTGGGGCGGAACCAACTCGGTGTCTCCGGTTCCGCCTCCCCGCGGTGGGGTGTGACGGTTGGAAAGTCTATCCGAAGGAGAGAGTAATCTGTCCATGACAAGGGTAAGATGACTAAATCCCCTGTTCCAAGATCACTAATCCAGTGTCCAGAGACAAAAATCAGATCCAGCGCGTGTCCTCCCTCGTGAGTGGGGCCCTATAACTATTAAAAAGTCTGAAAGAGAAGCATATCTCAGTAGCACACAGCGTTCAGCTAAGGCTCATGCACAACTACTTTTTTGTGCCGAGCTAGGAAGTTGTGCTTCCTTTACTCCTCTTTGAAAGTATCCAGTTTAACTTCCTAAAAAACAAAATCCAGGTAGCTTCTTGCATTCCAACTGCAGCATTACGGAGAGAGGCAGAGCTGATTACAATTCAAACAGGTGCATGGATTTGCATCTTAGCCTACTGGTTGAAGCTACTGTGTTTTCCCCCCCTTCCCTATATATTTTAATTCTTTTTTTTCTCCATGAGGATAGTTATGAATCAGAATCAACCAGGACAGTTTAATAAAAATTCCCAGCTTAGATTTTCTACAGAGGTGTTGTTAATCATGAGTGTGCCCTTTGTGCATTTAAACTATTATTAACTAGTATCTTGAGATACCATTGTGGGAGGAATTTGACTCTGTTACTTCCGAAGATATGGACAGGTTACGTGGGCGACTGAGAGCCACCACATGTTTATTGGACCCGTGTCCCTCCTGGCTTGTACTGGCATCCTGGGAGGTCTCATGAGACTGGCTCCAGGAATTTGTGAATGCTTCTTTGAGTGAGGGGTTCTTGCCCGCCGTCTTGAAAGAGGCGGTGGTGAGGCCCCTCCTCAAGAAGCCTTCCCTGGATCCAGCACTGTTAGTAAATTATCGTTCGGTCTCCAACCTTCCCTTTTTGGCGAAGGTTGTAGAGAGTGTGGTGGCCCAACAGTTTCCCCGTCACCTGGAGGAAATTGATTATCTGGACCCGCGCCAGTCCGGCTTCCGGCCCGGGCACAGCACTGAGACGGCATTGGTCGCGTTGGTGGATGATCTCTGGAGGGCCAGAGATGGGGGTTGTTCCTCTATCCTGGTCCTATTAGATCTCTCAGCGGCTTTTAATACTATCGACCATGGTATCCTATTGCACCGGCTGGAGGGGTTGGGGGTGAGGGGCACCGTTCTACGGTGGTTCTCCTCCTACCTCTCCAGCCGAATGCAATTTGTGTTGGCAGGAGGGCAGAGGTCGACCTCGAGACCACTCACTTGTGGGGTGCCTCAGGGGTCGGTCCTCTCGCCGCTCCTTTTCAACACATATATGAAGCCGCTGGGTGAGATCATCTGTGGTTTTGGGGTAGAGTATCATATCTACGCTGATGATATGCAGCTGTACTTTTCTACCCCAAACCACCCCAACGATGCCGTTGAAGTGATGTCCCGATGTCTGGAAGCCGTACGGATCTGTGTGGGAAGTAACAGACTCAAACTCAACCCATCCAAGACCGAGTGGCTGTGGTTTCCGGTGTCCCTGTACAACCAGTTGATTCCATCACTGTCCATAGGGGGCGAACATCTGGCCCCCGTGGATCGGGCACGCAACTTAGGCGTCCTCCTGGATACCCGGCTGTCTATGCAAGATCATGTGACGGCCGTGGCCAGGGGGGCATTCCACCAGGTACGCCTGGTGCGTCCCTTATTAGACCGGGACGCCCTTCGCACAGTCACTCATGTGCTTGTGACATCCCGGCTAGACTACTGCAATGCTCTCTACATGGGGCTCCCCTTGGGGTGCACCCGAAGACTACAGCTGGTCCAGAATGCGGCCGCGCGGGCGATCTTGGGAACATCCAGATATTCCCATGTAACACCGCTCCTGCGCGAGCTGCACTGGCTACCTGTGGTCTTTCGGGTGCACTTCAAGGTGTTGATTACCATCTTTAAAGCACTCCATGGCACGGGACCTAGTTATCTGCGAGACCGCATCCTACCCCATACATCCCTTCGGCCGATTTGCTCCCACAGAGAGGGACTTCTCCGGGTGCCGTCCACCAGGCAATGCCAGCGGGCGACGCCCAGGGGAAAGGCCTTCTCTGTGGTGGGCCCAACCCTCTGGAACGACCTACCCCCCGATATTAGAACAAACACGGAAATTATTCTTCAAATAATTTTATTAAAGTTGGAATAAGGAATAAAAATCGTACAAACTAAAAAAATATAAAAGAAAAAAGATTCCTCCTTCATCCCAACAAAAATGCACAGTTTTAAATTTATTGCCATATTTTAAGTTGTAATCTAAACTCTTTTCACCCTATATCTAATTTCTCAACTAAAAACACAATCCAAAAAAGTTACCATTCATTCCTTGTCAGCAAAGGTCCAGTAAATAATTAGTAATAATCATTAGTAAATAATCATTAGTAACTAGTAAAAATAAGCTAAATTTTTGTCACTTCTCAGAAAACCCCTAGAACCTATTTCTTTTATACACCCAGTAAAAATAATAATGATAATCCAGTTATCTTTTATAATTTAATAGTTCTATAACTTCTGCACCATCCTGTTTCATTTGGAAGTCGATACATCCTTTTCTGCATCCCTCTCCTTCCTTGTCACATATTAATTTATTGCATTTATCAGTTTCATACTTATCCAGAATATCTTGTTCTTCCTCGAGTGCATCCTTAACTTTTTATCAATCATTTCTGAGAGTTTCAAAGAACTCTCTTTGAAACAAGAACTCTTGTCAAAAATCTTCATAAACTTTTCTTGGCATTCCCTGAAAAAAAAAAATCATTTTTCCATTCTTTTTCCATTCTTTGTTATCCTTTACCTCCCTCTAGTGTCCAATTCTAGTATCCAACTTTTAAAACCCCACGATCTTGTTCCAAAGATGCTTTTCAAATGGCAACTGGACTTTCTTGGGTTGTTTTTTTTCCCCTGAAGACATTCTGAGTTTTCAGAATTATTCTGAATTCTGAGAACTAGGAAACTAGTTCTGAGAAGAACTGAAGAAGCTTCTTTGATGAGAAGTGAAATATTTTCAGGAAAAAAAACTCTCATGAAAGTCTAGTTGCCTTTTTTGGAACATCTTTGATGATTGAGAATCTCCATAGGCATCCCATGATCTTGCTTTATCTAGCAAAGGGGTAAGTTCCAGTGTCACTTTCTCATGAGAAAAAAATATTTCAAAAAATTCAAGATATGATTCCAAGTCCTTCTGTCATCCATCCCACTTAAGTTAGTCGGGGATTTAGTTCTCTCAAAATCATCCCAATCAAATAGGTTCCTAATCAAATAGGTTCCAATCAAATAGCTTCCTAACCAACCAAGCTGACAACTTTGTTGTCCAAAAGGTAGAGAAGGGAACTAGAGGTACAGCAATATTGGACTTAATTCTTATGAACAGAGAAGAATTGATAGAGGGAGTTGAAACCACAGGAACCTTGGTTGAGAATGACCATATCATACTAGAATTCAATGTAAGGCAAACACAAGCACTATAACACTTATAACGTCTTAGACTTAAAAAGAGCTGATTTTAACAAGCTCAGGGAGAACTTGGGAACGATTCCTTGGATGAAAATCCTTAATGGGAAAACAACCCAAGAAACTTGGGAAACTCTGAAAAATATGATCATAAAAGCCCAGTCCAACCCAAATCAAAATGGCTGCATGAAGATCTTGCTGACAAATTGAAAGATAAAAAAGACAAGTACCAAAAAATGGAAAGAAGGACACATAGCTAAGGCAGAATATCAGCAGATAGCCAGAATCTGCAAAGACGGAGTCGGGAAAGCAAAGGCTCAGAATGAACAAAGACTTGCAACAAAAGTCAAAGTTAATTAAAAAGTTTCTTCCAACATATAAATAGCAAGAAAAAAATCAAGGAAACAGTTGGTCCACTAAAGAGAGAGGACATCAAAGAAGTAACAGGTAACAGAGAGAAAGCAGAGCTGCTTAACTAATTCTTTGCATCAGTCTGCACGCAAAAAGAAACAATAGCCCATCCTATCAAAAACATGACTGTAGAAGACAGACTAGAAACAAAGGTTTAAAAAGCAAAAAAAAAAATATGATAACAGAACACCTGTCTCTTCTTGATGAATACAAATTACTGGGACCTGATGGATTACATCCCAGAGTTCTAAAGGAGCTGGCAGATGTTAGTTTAGTTTAGTTTATTGGTTTTTTATATCGCCCTACTCCCGAAGGACTCAGGGCAGTGTACAGCCAAAATAAAAACAAATATATAAAAGTTAAAAGAAAGCTTTTAAAAGACATAATTAAAATATTGGCCGAAATGTGGAAAAAACTCAAACTAACCCTGATTAAAATAATAAAAATTCAAATTTAAAAACTTAAATTTAAAAATTTAAAAATCATGCTTTATGCCAGCCCGGCTTGTTGAAAGAGAAAGGTTTTGAGACCGCGGCGGAAGGTGCGTAAGTCAGGGATAGTTCTTAATTCCGGGGGCAATTCGTTTCAGAGGGCAGGACATCTCAGAACCACTGTACCACATCTTCCAAAAATCCTAGAGCACCAGGGAACTAACAGAGGACTGGAAAAGAGCTGAGCCAACCTAGCAGTTTGAAAGCACATAAAAATGCAAATAGAAAGATAGGAACCACCTTTGGTGGGAAGGTAACAGTGTTCTGGATGCCTTTGGCATTTAGTCATGCCAGCCACATGACCACAGAGACATCTTCAGACAGCGCTGGCTCTTCAGCTTAGAAACGGAGATGAGTACCATGCCCTAGAGTCAGGAATGACTAGCACGCATGTGCAGGGGAACCTTTACCTTTTAATATACTCTTCTACATGCATACTTTTCAAGTTTTTCTTCTCTAGGACAACTATTTAAGTCCTGCTGTTATGTTGTCAGATAGTTATACTTAGTAGCAGTACATAAGGTCCTCAAATATCTCCATTTGTTTTTTTGTAGTCAAATTGTTGCTTATCAGCTGACAGTCTTATATTGATTATGTTAATATGATTTTTTTGGCATTTTCATCTAGTTCCTACCCTGATTAATTTGTATTTACTGGGGGTTGTAATTGAAGAGTTATAATAAAGTGAGATTGGGAGGTTGGAACTCTTCCTGAGATTTTTATTCCTTAAAGACCCTGGCAATTAGTGTTTTGTCAAAAGGCAAATAGGAAGAAATCAAGTTAACCCCTGGGAGCCCTTGGTTGATATTTTGCATATCTAAATTGCTCAGGAGAGTAATTTAGTTTGTTTTTGAAAGTTACTCCCAACTACTTGTTCATCACGATTTATAACTGGAGGCTTTTAAGAAGAGATTGGATAGCCCTTTGTTTGAAATGGTATAGGGCAGGAGTGTTAAACCCAAGGCCCTTGGGCTGAATCAGCCCATGAGGGAAAGATGGTATTACCTTGTGTGCTTACATTATTGGCATTAAAATGGAATATTGAAATAGTGAATAACTACTTTAAAAAAACCATACATTAGTACTAGGATGATATGTTTGATTATTATATCAATTATTATGATGATCATTATTGATGTTTGCATCAAAATGAACTGTACCCAGGGACATGTATTGAGATTGATGTATATTTAAAAATTAAAAACTAATAAAACATTTTAAAAAATCAATATGCTGATAACATCCAGCCAGATTTTTAATTTTTGGGTTTTTGCTTGTTTATTTCAATCTGACAGCTTAATGGAGAATCCAACTCTTATTTGCATTTTTGTTTCCATAATTCTGGGATTGGTGATTCTAGTACTTTGTAAACCTGATCTTGAGACAAGTTAACAAATATTAAGTTACCAGACAACTCATAACCTTTTAGATCATTGTTTCAGAGCTATTTCTTTACAGGTTTCCTCAATGCCCTAAAAAATTCCTAATAATTCCAAGAGGTATTCAGAGGCATATCTGCCTTGAAAGTAGCCCATGTTGAAGTGTAGCACAGACATCAGGAATTGGTTTATACTAAATGTTTTATGACATTTTGTATTATGTGCTAAAATGCTTTATGATAATTTCTATATCTTAAAATGATTTATAAAAATTGCCAAATTCTAATTCTATGGGGGTCATGGGTGGCAGATTTTTATGTGCGTTCAGTAAGTTAGCCCATTTGAAGTACCTTGGTTTTAAAAAAAATTGCCCAGTTAAGCATTGCAGAAATAAAGAGTTTTAGTAGTTCACAGATGATAGTAGGTAGACCTAGCTGGTGTGTTTTGTAATATTTTAAGAAAACCATAAGAACAGTATGTGTCCATGAAGTAACGGAATTCAGCTTGAGGGAGAGTTTACTTTTTGTGAGAATGATATCCAATATTTCACTTCATATTCATAAGAGCCACTATTAGCTCAACTGTAAATTTTAAATGTACTAATAGGATTTCAAATGATATTGAGGTTGAGGAGCTTCATAGCTTCTCCCCTTAGCATCAGAGTTGAGCAAGTATAATAAATTTATTCTTTAAGATGAAACAAATTGCCCCTTTTACTGACTATATAATTAAAGTCTAACAGGCCAGTTTGTAATTTTTTTTTCTATTTAACAGGAAAAGACCCATCATTTTAATCCTTTTAAAATAAAGCTGGCCAGGAATAGAAAGTATGGATCCTTCCATCTTTTCTTACATTAAAGAATGATCATGCTGTGATGCCTGAATGATTTCTAGTACTACAAAAGTAATAATCAAGGGAATAGTGAGAGCTGCGGTGGCGCAGTGGTTAGAGTGCAGTATTGCAGGCTACTTCTGGTGATCGCTGGCTGCCAGCAGTTTGGCAGATCGAATCTCACCAGGCTCAGGGTTGACTCAGCCTTCCATCCTTCTAAGGTGGGTAAAATGAGGACTCAGATTGTTGGGGGCAAGAGGTGGACTCTGTAAACCGCTTAGAGAGGGCTGCAAAGCACTGTGAAGCGGTATATAAGTCTTAAGTGCTATTGCTATTGTTCCTCTTGCTGTTTAAAAATAATCATCTCTACAGAAAGAAGTTCTGACAAGATTGCAGTAATCTCCCATATTATTGAGAAAATTTTATTTATTTTATTTTATTTATTTTATCACATTTTTATACTGCCCTATCTCCCTGGTGGGAGTCAGGGCGGTGCACAGAAAAGGTAAAAACACAATAATATACCAAGAAGGCTCTCCCCCTGGGGGTCGCCAGCCGGCATTGACTGGCGGACGGCACCCTGAGGAGGCCCTCCCTGTGGGAGCGGACAGGTCGAAGGGAGGTATGTGGTAGGAGGCGGTCCCGCAGGTAACCAGGTCCTGTGCCATGGAGCGCTTTGAAGATGGTTACTAACACCTTGAAGCGCACCCGGAAGGCCACAGGCAGCCAGTGCAGCTCGCGCAGGAGTGGTGTTACGTGGGAGTACCGTGGGACTTCCAAAATCCCCCGCACGGCTGCAGTCTGTACTAGCTGGAGCCTCCAGGTGCACTTCAGGGGGAGCCCCATGTAGAGAGTATTGCAGTAATCTAGGCGGGAAGTGACGAGGGCTTGAGTGACCGTGCATAAGGCGCCTCGATCTAGAAAGGAGCGCACCTAGTGCCCCAGAGATCTGGGCCTTAAAATACTGTCCCTTAAAAGACACTGCACTCAACAGGATTTTAGATACGTGCTTTCTCAATCTCAAATACATCAAAGCCTTGGCTGTATATTGATGAATAGGATATGTCAAAGTGGTGAATCTCTGATGCTTCTCTGCCCTTCTAGAGATGAAGAAGAGCTGCGGAAGTCCCTTTCGGAATTGGCAGACCCCAACTCAAAGTCCATCAAATGCATGAGCAGCTGCAGCAACCCCTTCCTGGACTTCTCACAGGATCCCAGCATTGCTATGTACAAGTATGGTTTCCTGGTGCGCAAGAGCCATGCTGAACCAGATTGCAAAAAAAGTACGTGTGAGAACGGTGGCATGTTTGTGAGTGAGAGAGAAAAACAGGAGGGCATGGGAGGGTGCTCTTTGAGCTTCCGAGAAGGATAATTCCTCTTTGCTGTGCCATCATGCAACTTGGGATGTAAGGAAAGAGAGGCTTATTTTGCAAGGGTCAACTTTTAAGCCTGTAGTTGCTTTAAGTCAGGATTCCTTTTACTTCTGCCTTTTTCACTCCCATGGTGGTTGGGGGCCGGAGGTCTCCTGGCCTCCACTGACTATCTTTTTCTTCAATTGCAAATTGTGATGCAAGAAAAGAACAGCATCCCTTTCTCTATGAACAGGTTTCTGTGTAAGCTGAAGATGCAGGGCAGCATCCACAGGAAGAAGAAAGAGAGGGGGGAAAGAGAGAGAGACAAAGAAAGCCATAAAGATAGAAGAGGAGAGAGAAAGAGAGAGAGAATAGGTTTATCAGACACCCCCATTCTGTGTTTGATTTTACCCACATCACTCCTTGGCACTTGGAAATGTGGCTTTTCTGACATTTTGAGGCATTCTTTTTCCGCAAATATGGTTGATATTTGCATTTCAAGTCTGGTATAGCATGGTTTGCTCTGTACCAAAATATGCATCTATTTCATATTCCTGCCCATGGAGGACTCAAATTATATCTACACCAAGTACATACCGATTGGGTTGCTGGAGGAAGAAGTAGAGGGTCTTGAGGCATGACTAGCCACTTTGAAACTCATCCATGAAAATGAGGAACTCTGGGTGAGGGCAGAAGTCTGTATCCAAACTGAACACAAGGAAAAAACAACCACCAGGAAAAATGATGGCAGCATGTCAAGGAACAAAAAACCCATGATGACTGTCCCTGATGCTAGAGCTGAACAATTGATTTCATATCCATCTACAGAAGAAAACATGCAGACATTGTCAGGGTTCTAAATAGCATCCAAAATTAAATCAGAGTCCAAGGAAAAGCATTCCTCAAAGTTCCAATTTATTAAGAGAGGCATGTTGGCACATCTGGGAAAACCCACATCTGAAGGCTTCCTAGTTCCCTTCCCCCCAAGTTGAAAGTTCAAGATCTTGCCTGCACACCCACAAGTCCATCACATGGTCCAATTTTCCACTGCCATGCTGGCAGTTCCACCCATCCAGTTCTAGTCAGGTGCAGAGGTGCAAAGAGAAAGGATGACCTTGGCTTTCTAGAAAGAATTTTGTTATGGCTATATAGCATCTAACTCCATACAATCCCCACTCCCATTTTCCCACAATAGAAAATGCATTGTAGAATAATAGAAAGTGTGGCAGGCCAAAGTTCCAAAAGAAAAAATTGCTGCAGGCCTTACAGACATCTGGAGAAGAGTCTTCTTCAAGTGTTTCAGTGACAGGAAGAAAAATAGCTCAGACTGTCACAAAGAAGAAGAGTCCACCAAGATCCTCAAAGAAAAAAAGGGATGTGGTGGTAATTGGTGTCTCATTTCTCAGAAGAGCAGAGTGATCAATTTGTATACCAGACAATCTTTTAAGGCAAGAATGTTGTCTCCCAGATCCAAAGATCAAACACGTGACAGAGAGGCTTACCAAAAAAATGAAGCCCATCGATTATTATCCCTTCTGTTTTTGTCATATTGGAAAGAATGGTATGAGAAAGAGTCTGGGAAAAAATGTCATGGGACTATGAGGGCTAGGCAGGGCTAAGCAAAAAGGTTAGGAACACAGATAGTGTTTTCAACTGTACTGATGGAAGATCAAGACCCATGTGGGAACCAAGTATTTTAGAAGAAAACCACTGTCTCAAAGGATGGACAGGCTGCCTGCAAAATGGCCAGCATCTGTACTGTCTCTTTAAGACCTCTCCCTAGTCAGCCTAGCAATTGGTGTCTATCACAGCTGAGCAGAGAAGCAGCTGGGAGTGGAGGTGTTGGGTTGTTGGTGTGGGAGTGACAGGAAAGGTGGGATGTGTTTGTTTGGAAAACTAAAGCAGCCTGCAGCAGCAGCCTAAGGCAAATTTACTTTAGTGTTACTGTTCTAAAGAAATTGGGCTGACAAAGAAAAGTAGTGGAGAAATAAGTTGTAGTGGAATAGAAGAGTGCTATAGTAAACTGTGAATACTAGTCTTTGAGTACTTTGAGTGGAGTTGTGTTGTCTAGAGGCTAGGTGGGGTTGGGTTGGCTCTCTTGAAATTTTAGAGCCCACTAACTTGGGTATACATAAAAGAACCCATGGCAAAGTAATGTTAACCATGGATAGTTAAAAAGGGAGGGATTATTCATAAAACCAGGTGAGATACCCAACACAAAGGGGCAGCCACACATGTGGAGATAGCTTTAACTCAAGCCTTTCAGTGGACACACTATCAAAACAAAATGAGCCTTGGTTAAAAAGGAGGGTGTAAAACAGTGTTTCTCAACCTTGTCAACTTGAAGATGTGTGGACTTCAACTCCCAGAATTCCCCAACCAGCGAATGCTGTCTGGGGAATTCTGGAAGTTGAAGTCCAGACATCTTCAAGTTGACAAGGTTGAGAAACACTGGTGTAAAAGGAAGAGAGTTTGTCCTTCACAGACTGTGCAAAATCTAGCCATCATTCTAGCTGAGAAACTCAAATTGCATACCAGAGCTTGCAAATTTCATTGAGTTTGATGGATACTCGATGCCCAGGATGGATGACCTCCTGGATGGTTTAGGCTAGGGAGAGCCAAGTATGCATTCTTTTTGGATTTAACGAATAATATTGGCAAATCCCATTGGAACACCAATCCAGAGAAAATATGGCATTTGCCACTCCACAGGAACTCTTTCAGTTTTTTTTTTAATGCCATTTGGTCTACATGGGCACCCACATAACCTTTTTATTCATTAGGAGGCTAATGAATACAATCCTACTAGGTCACGGTGTGCTATTTAGATGATGTACCTATCTATAGTAAGATCCATGCTGTGCAGATTCATGTAATTAATACTACAACGCTATTGCCAAATTATTATGGACATGACAGACAAAAATGTATTTGATAAAAAGAGTAGGACAACATTACATTACAATTATGTAAGAAGATGTAGCTACTCCCAGTGAACATGCCAAGGATTTCAATTTTCAAGAATTCAGAAAAATATTTATTTGTTTGTTTATTTTATTTGTTTATTTTATTTGTTTATTTTATTCATTCATTCATTTATTCATTCATTCATATATTCATTGGGCAGGCATCTATGGGGAATCTTAATACAGATAAAAACTTAAGCCAGAGCAACAGTTTCAGGGTCAGTAGTAGAAGGAAAAATAAAAATTGGAAAGGGATATGTGTCATCTGCCAAGTGATAGCATTTTCCTGCTTATGGGTTGGAAATAGAGGAAGCGATAATTGCTTTCCTTCAAACATATCTGGGATATGGTTCATACAGTTTTCTTTTTTTACAAATCTGCTTCTACCAACTAGTAAGCTCTAAGTCTTAAGCAACTTTCTTTTGCAACTGTCATAGCCCTAGAATACAATAAGAGTGGACACTCTATAGACATATTTTTCCCGGGCACCAACAAAGACAGTTCAGGTATCAGCAGAATCTATCATGTTTGCCAAAGTAAAATTTTACCAACTTTCTCTTTTCCTTGACAGCTCCAAGAGGAAAACGGGGATGGAAGACTTTCCATGGGATACTAAAGGGAATGATCTTGTATCTACAGAAGGTATTGCTTGCTTGCTCATTCTGTGTCTCTGCCTCTCACAAGTATACACACACTTCCACATCATAAGGAATGGAATCTCAGTTGCATGCCCAATTATATTATGTGAAAAGGATATACCCAACTTTTTTAAAATATTCACACATTGTAGTATTTATATAAATTCTGTGGGGAAAAATATATAAAGATATTAAAACACCATTCAAACCATACTGTAGAGAAATCCATTGACATTCTCTGAAATAAGCACCTATTAAAATGTTGGCATATATTCCCTCACGGTATTCTTTATTTTGTTCATTCTTCAATAATTTGATTACATATGGCAGGAGTGAAATGCTTCCGGTTTGGACCGGCTCGCCCGAATCAGTAGTAAAAAAATGCTACTGGTTCAGGAGAACCGATAGTTCTGACGATCAGCCGTCCGACAATCAGCTGTGCCGTGTGATTCATATTCGCTAGAAAGCTGGAAATCCTGCTTTCTAGTGAATCTAAATCACGCGGCTCAGCTGTTCCCCCACCCCTCGCTGTTCTGCTTACCTTTGCAGACTCAGAAAAGGCTTCTTAATTCTCCTTTTTCAATGCTATGCGATAGCGCAAAGCTATGTGGCGCACGAAGCTAACCGATAGCAAAGTGAACCGGTAGCAGATTTTAGAGCATTTCACCCTTGAGTTCGAGCCCTCAGATTTGGAAGATATGAGCAGTGAATTGTGCATTTCGGGATCTTAATCTATCTTCATCAGTGGAAGGTGGCATTTTCATTTTTAGAATTCTTGAAGCATACTTCCTGCTTCTTTAATATCAAATCTCGACTTAAGAATCGGTCTACTGAATCAGTCTGTGACAATACTTAAGCTCAAAAATAATTGCCCTTGCTATACCTGTCCTCCCCTAATTTTAAAATTACCCAAATTACTGACTATTGCCATTTCTTTTTTCTTTTCTTTTTTAAAGAATTTTATTGGTTTTTAAAGTTTTTACAAGGAAAAAGGTGCAAGGTGAAATAACATTTTGGCATCTTCCCTGCCGTTGGTGATGTCCCTCCCAAAAAACTTCATGAATATACTATTTTAAAAAATAAAGGATAAGCACATAGAAAAATTACATCTTATAATCCATATAATCAATCATTTTTTCCTTTGCCATTTTCTCGTGTATCAACAGTTACAATAAGCTTTCAAATAAAATCATTTTTGAGACCTGAGTCTTTTCGCAATTGACTCTTCCCTCCTGTCTCCAGGCGGGGCCATCGTTCTCTCTGTTCCCCCATCTTCACCTCCCAGTTGGAAAGAATGTTTTTTGATAAACGTCTCCGCCTCGGTTAATGTTTTAATTTTTACCCTGTCCCCTTCCCAAAATATCAACATTCCTTCTGGCAACAACCACTTGAATCAAATTCCTTTCTTATATAATTTCTTAGACAAGAAGGAATACTTCCTTCTAATTTCTCTATTTTTTCCCGGAATTTGTTTCAAGATGGCTATTTCTTTGTCCTGATATTTTAAGACTCCATCCCGTTGAGCCCTCAATATCTCACCCTTTGTGGATCTCCTGAGAAATTTAACATAAATTTCTCTTGGTACATTATTTATCCTAGCATAAGCTGAGTTAATTCTATAAACCATGTCCATATTCCACCAGAGCTGATTTTTATCTTTTTAAATATATTCTGCTAATATTGTACTCATAATATCTTTAAGATCTTCATTATCTGATTCTGGCAAATTCTGGAACCTGAGGAAGAAAGACATTCTTTCAAATTCAATTTTAGTTATGTGAGCTCCTAATTCTAAACCTTCCCTCCAGATCTCCCTAACCTCCCCCCATCTCAGCCACCCCCTCCTCCAGCTTTGCAATTTTCTGTTTATTTTCCGTTGTATCCCTTTTCATTTCCCTAAGTTCAAGTGTGAAATCTGTCAGCTTTTTCATTATCTCACGAAACATTTCGGCAACTGATGGCTCCTGCGGTCCCTCTTCAGCGGGCTGCTTCGGCAAAAGTTATGTAATCTTTGGTTGTGTAGTCAGGCTGGAAGCAGCTGAAGAAGGAGCAGAGTACAGCAGGATTTACCTTTGCAGAATCTATGGTGATTTTCTTTCAACCAGGTTAATTCTTTATATGATTAACTCTGGTGCCATTTTCATCAGTTTGTCCAAATTATTAGGCTGACCAGCCTGTGATTTCTTGGATCTTGGAATTATTTAAACAACACAGGCTTTCAAGTCCTATGGCACTGAGACCAGTTTGAATTACAAATTAGATATTTTCAGGGGTGGGCTTCAAAAACTTTAGCAAGGGGTTCTCTGCCCAGTTGCTGGGTGGGCACAGCCATGGTGGACATGACCTAGTCAGCTTCCTGCACCATGGTTTGCCCTCCCTGGGCTCCAGAGGCTTTCCTCGAGCTTCCGGGAGGGCAAAAATGGCCTCCCCAAGGTCCAGAGGCCCTCTGGAGGCCAGAAACAGGCCCATTTCTCGCCTTCCTGAACTTCTGGTAGGCCCGTTTTTCACCCTCCCTGAGCCTCCGTGCATGCCCTGCACTTACCTGCATCCAAAACAGGCCACGTGGGGACTCCTTGGGGGGGAGGGGTGGGCAGGGACAGCTAGAAGTGGGAATTGGGGGTTCTCCAAACTGCACAGAATCTTAGCTAGAGGTTCTCCCAAACCCTTGTGAACCCCCAGCATCCCACAGGAACAAAAGCATTATACACCTTTGAAATGACAGGATAAGGATATATGACGATCATCATTTTAACCATTGCTTATTCGCTGTAGAATGGCCGCTTCTGCCTGTGTTTTTTTTTCCCTTTGGAAAAGATATATGCTAAAATAATATGCTTGGTTTGTACAATTTTTTCTTTATCTTCTGAAGTTTAAGAGTGGAGAATTGCTAACATTTTGCCAGTGGATGGGTTTGCTGGAGTTTATAGAAAACTAGCCGATAATCCGGCGTTGCCCGGGTGTTTATTTATAGGGAGAAATATCCAGACCAAATGTAATTTCTAATGTTGGATTTTCCCCCTTAACAGAGGGAGCCCCCTTGTGGAGTACTGTGAAACCATTACCATGGCAACTCCACTGCACTGTACAGTAGAAACCATTTTACAGCAGTACAGAAGAAGTCATTTTAAGGCACATCAGGCTATATCTTAACAGAACACACACCCCGAGAGGTGTTAGGGTTGTCTTACCCCCACAGTATTTGTTTCCAGAGAGTAAGTCATCACAGCCATAGATAGATAGATAGATAGATAGATAGATAGATAGATAGATAGATAGATAGATAGATAGATAGATAGATAGATAGATAGATAGATAGATAGATAGATAGATGATAGATAGATAGATAGATAGATAGATAGATAGATAGATAGATAGATAGATAGATAGATAGATAGATAGATAGATAGATAGATAGATACTACAGGACCAATCAGGAAAGTAATATAATGGGCATCTAACTTCTACCTGTATTTCAGGAGGAATATAAACCTGGCCAAGCCCTGGCTGAGGAAGATCTGAAAAATGCCATCAGCATCCATCATTCACTGGCCACCCAAGCATCAGATTACATCAAAAGACCCAATGTTTTCTACCTCAGGACAGCTGACTGGAGAGTCTTCCTCTTCCAAGCCCAGTAAGCAGGAGGGCACAGAATGTAAATTAGATGTCTCTAATGGGGAGAGGCAGATTGATTTATTGGCAGATCAATTTTATTCATTGGAAGGAAAGTTCTAAGAGTAAAATTAGAAATTTTACTTATTACATTATTAGAAGGATCTTTGGTTACTTAGACATATCACAACAGGTAATATTAGAAAA
Organism: Rhabdophis nuchalis; assembly: GCA_039707465.1. NCBI lineage: Eukaryota > Metazoa > Chordata > Lepidosauria > Squamata > Natricidae > Rhabdophis > Rhabdophis nuchalis. Next base: position 96,889,818 of record CM077645.1, read on the forward strand.
AGAAATACAGCTACCTTTTGTCTATATATGATCCATAATGGTGCAGTGGTTAGAGTGCAGTACTGCAGGCTACTTCAGCTGACTGCTAACTGCAGTTCTGCAGTTCGAATCTCACTGGCTCAAGGTTGACTCAGCCTCCCAACCTTCCGAGGTGGGTAAAATGAGGAATCAAATTGTTGGAGCAATATGATGATTTTGTAAACCACTTAGAGAGGGCTGTAAAAGTATTGTAAAGTGGTATGTAAGTCTAAGTGCTATTGCTATTGCTATCACTGAATGCAGCCTTTCCTTTCTCAACTGTTTCAAACAAAGAAAAAGATTTTAAAGAAGCAGCACTGCATCTTTGCATGTTCCTTAAAATTCCAGGTTTAAGAACAAAAAACTATATAAAGCTAAATTAATAATTATATTTGTAATTGTAAAGACCGATGCACAAAAACTTATGACCAAACAAACATGTTATGCAACGTTGAAAATGATTGAATGTTTTTACTTGTTTTTTTATGTTGAAAAATAAAAATTTATATACAAAAAAAACTATATAAAGCTTCGCATTCAGACTAAGGGCCATTTGGAACATTACTATTTTCCCTAAATCACTGCAACAATAGCCCAAAAACCCTCTATGGCAGTGATGGTGAACCTATGGAATGAGTGCCACAGGTGGCACACGGAGCCATTTGTTAGGATACGCGAGGCGTTGCCCTGTCAGCTCCAGTGTGCATGCGCGTGCTCTGCCAGCTGACTTCGGCCTTGTTTTGAGGCTGTTTTTTGCCTTCTGGATGATTCCTTGAAGCCTCTGGAGCACAAAAAAATGGCCCTACAGGCAAACCAGAAGTTTAGGAACAGACTTCCAGGTTCCCTGTAGGTCCATTTTTAGCCTTCCAGAGCCTTCACCATCACTGCTCTGTGGTAAGCAGCATATTAGCATAAGATACATTATTTTGCCACCTCTTACACATGTAGGGAGATCATGTGGATTTGGGCTTTGGTTCCCCTTCGCTTAGTACATGGGTGTCAAACTCAAGGCCCGTGGTCTGGATCCAGCTTGCTTGGTGCTTAAATATGGCCCACAGGGCTGGCCTGGAAATATCAAAGGACCAGCCCATTTTTGGCCAGCAGAGTACTGCAGGAGGACCTGGAGGGCAAAAATGAGGTGTAGGGGAGCCACATGCAGCCCCCCCCCCCGTTTTGCCTAGTAAAGTGCTGCAGGATTCTGTTCAGGCCAAAAATGAGTCAGAGGAGGGCTGCATGGGTCCTCCCTCATCCCATTTGTCCAGCAGGGTGCTGCAGGAGGCATCCGTCCAGTCTCCTCTCCATCCTGCTCCTGCCGGCCCATGGAGGAAAACTACAATGCTGGTCTTGCCCACAAAGAAATCCAGTTTGACACCCCTGTCTTAGTATCCTTTTAAACATTTCTAAATTTGATTTTTAAACATACGGCCTTCAAGAATCACACAATGCATGGTGAGAGGTTTGGACTGTTTTATGAGTTTCTACAGAGAAATGGGGATTTCTTTTGTGTACAGTTATGAGAACGAGTTATTTTTTTGAAGGAAACAATTGGCAAGCTGTTTTGGCCCATGATTTGATTTAGAAAATGATATCTCTTTTACATCTTACTCCAGGAACACAGAACAAATGCACTCCTGGATCACACGGATTAATGTGGTAGCAGCCATGTTCTCCGCACCACCATTTCCAGCTGCCATTGGATCCCAAAAAAAATTTACTCGCCCATTACTGCCCAGTTCTTCCACAAGACTATCACAGGTAAGTGGGGCATCTTTAGTCTTCGTTCTTTAGTGATTCTAGTATTATTCCGGGAGAACTGGAGAAAAACTGAATGGGGTTAAGATAGTAAGTTCTAATGCAAAAAAAAGGGCAAGAGGCAGCAAGAGGCAGTTGTGTGTGCAAAAATCTAGATTCAAAGAGCTGGTAATATTGGTAACATTACCACAGAGGGCAAAGAGGAAAATGAAGACACGTTGTGAATGCCAGTTGGGGCAGATTTGCTATTACTGTGTTTCCCTGAAAATAATACCTGGTTTTATTTTCTTTTGGGCTTATTTGGGGGTGTGTGTCTTTTTTTTTTTAACATACAGGAGGCAGTGAGTTCAGGGCTGATGGGAGTGGGAATGCTGCTACCTTCTCCCTCCCACCATCTGCCTGCCCGCAACCACCATGGGCCATGCCCTCAGCGCGCCCCGACTTCCACCCATCCTGCCTACTAGCCCTGCTGCTGCACTGGAGCTCAAGTCTTGCTCAGGCTGCTGCTAGGATGAGGCAGAAGGCCAAGGGGTGCATCGGGATCGTCTGCTCCTCCACATTACCATGCCTCTGGCTGGCTGCTGGGCCTGCTGCACCTACTGCTGCTGGCCTTGTGGGAGCTCTTCGCCCTCCTGACCGTTCTACTCTCGGCCACCCTGTGGTTTCAGCGGGCAGGAGCTCTGGGGTGGCCCTGCAGCAGGACGGAGGAGGGAGTGGGAAATCATCCCTTCCTCCCTTATGCACCAAAACCCCATCTTCCATGGTTGCCGAGCCCTCGGGCTGCACCCTTGTACTGAAAAGGCAAGCAGGACACACAACTCAATGCTACTGGTATGCTGTGCAAAGCAACCCATGCAAAGCAACCCGCCCGGATCCTCCTGGCTCCGGGTATCATCCCGGATGTGGGGTGGCACATGATCCCTGGGGTGGAAGCATCTCAGTGCGACGCTCTACCACAGCAAAGCACTGCCTCCCCTGTGCAGGATTGCAAGGCTGGAGGCTTCCACTGACCAACCCCCATCCCCAGTGGCCTTGCCAGGGTCCCTTCGCCAGCAGTTGTCGATGGAGCCACACTGCCTTGCCTGCTGTTGTCTTAGGCTGCACTCCTCCCCTGCCCTGCATGGCTTCAGCAGGCAGGAACTCCGTGGCAGCCCTGCAGTGGGAGAGACGGAGGTCTTGGAGGTCCACACCAGGAAGAAGCAGCCCAGTCAAGAGCAACACTTAAAAATCAGGATAGGGCTTATTTTCGGGATATGTCTTATTTTCAGGGAAACATGGTAGGAGGTCCAACAATAGAGATCAAGCAGCTTTTTTCCCCCCTTTCTTCCATAGGAAGAGCAACTGAAGAGTCATGAAATCAAATTTAAAGCCATGGCAGCAGAACTCTTGGAGCATCGTTCCTCCCTCCCTGAGAAGAAGGTGAAAGGCAAGGAGTATGAGGAACTGAAGCAGAAAGAGGAGTATCTGATATTTGAAGTAAGTAAAAAGTCATAAAGTGTGAGATCCAAACACAATTCGCAAAGCAATGTTGGAGATGGTAGCAGAAGAGTGGTAGGGAAAATGTTTTCATTTAGCAGCCCTTCCATTAGGACTGATGTAAGGCCACCAATAGTAATTTGCTGAAGGTAGAGATATTTGGAGAAGCAGTTGGTGAATGCTGAAGTGTGGTGTTTAAGCCCTGGAAGATACGGTAGTTTAAAGGGACGGGATTGCCTGCAGTTCTCATTACTCGTTGCTTCTAGGCACGCACTTCCTACAGTGTTCCAGGGCTTGAATGCCACATTGTCAGCTGCTTTTGGCGCCATTCAGTTTCCCACCCCAGCCCCCATCAGGCTCGCCTGATCCGGTGGTGGGGATTGGCTTCTCCGCCATGCCACAAATAGGGTTTGACAATTCTCCAAGCCCCGCCACTGCCAAAGTAAATCCCATTGCACTGCACTGCAATGGACATCGTGGCCTGCAGCTAATCAGAGGGGCACAGGCCGATGCCTTTTGGGTGCCTGCCTCCCTCTACCTCCTGCTGCAGCCTGTGTGCGCATGGGGGGGGGGGGGGCAGGGCACCCGGACGTGTTGAAAAAAAAAAAGACCTCCTCAAAAATAACCCCAAGTGCTTATTTTGGGGCCCAAAAGAAAATAAGACTGGGTCTTACTTTGAGGAAAACATGGGGACCCTTTTGTTAATTTAATGGGAATAAAATAAGATTTTAGGATTTAAAGCAACACATTTAGGAGTGAATCTGTATCCTCCAGATATTTTGGACTTCAGTTCCCATAATCTGAAATCAACATGGTCAGTTGTGAGACATTGTGGTAGTTGTAGTCCAAAACATCCAGAAGTCACCATGTTACCTCCAATGCCCATGTTACCCCTAGAACATAAACATCATGTCATCTTAGTCTGATTACTTATTATGTTTTATTCCTTGCTTTTCTTTAGCCCATAGCTGTTATTAACATATCAGCCAAGTGGGGCACCAAACCTGTTGTTTCTTGCTTTCTGCAGAAATTACGCTATGGCATTTATGCTACACTAATGCGCACCAAGTTGAAGACTGGCTCTGAGGATCTGGCCGCTTTGGAAGCCACCCTGTTTGTTACAGTGGGTAGCTCAGAAGACAGCTTCAAGGAGTCCCAGTCCAGCCTTCCCCTGAACCAGGAGCCAGCTGGCACAGGTTCCAAGATAAAATGCAACAATCAGTAAGCTACTAGTAAAGAACAAAGATGATAGATGATCGCTCTTGGCAAAGAAAATGGCATTCCTGTCCTAGAAATTTGCAAATTGTCATTGCTCATGGTCAGGAGGGAAGGGAAGACATTACAAATGGGCCTAACTCTGTATCAACTTCACCAGTGGGAAGATATGACTACAGTCCTACATTATACGGCCTTCCCAGTATAATCAGACTATAGCTTATGGATGAAAGTACTAAACTCCACGGTTAAGTAACAGATCTGCATTCTTAATCAGTGCTTCACTGTACCAACTTTTTTCTATCTCTTGCAAAACCAAGAATAGGAAAGTGGAAGAAAGGAGACTACTTCCCTTCTTTTTCTTACAATTTTTGTGATATATATATTTTACAGTTTTTAGTACTGGATAACGCTGAATCACACTGGAGTAGAAAAGATAATTTTGGCATGCATAAGACAGACATGATGCTCAGTAACGCTTTTACATTAAGAGTGCTGGGGGCAGAGGTCCTTCATCATCTCCCTTGCAGATACAATGCAGCACCATCAACCTGCAGGAGTTGGAAGCTCCTCCTCCTTCCTGGAAGCCCAATTCTTCCATCACCAGCAGCTCTCTTGGAGTGGCTCAGTTATTTTCTCATCAGCACAAGCTGGATCACGACTTATCCTGCTAGTTGTTCACCTCTTTACAAAACCGGGCAGAGGTTGCATATGCTTCAAAGGAACTATCATTAACAGGTAAAATCAGGGCTTGTGGCTGTCTCCCATTCTCCTGTCCCAAAGCAGAACACCACTGTGGGCCTGCTGGTCTTTGGTCCAGTTAGATTCTGCAAGTAATTTATGAATTTGAGTGACCAGAATGAAATCTGCTGATGTTGTAGTAGGAAAAACTGGCCAGTCTATTGCCTGAGCCTGATGGGGGCCTATTCAGAGGGATTGGGGGAGGGATTCCAGATGTCCAGGAACATTCCCCCCTCCCAAACAATTGGTTGCATAAGTGGTATGGTCCTAACAGCTGTATAGATAACCTGGTCCCTTAATTTATAGTCTCAAAAGGCTTTAAGATGCGACTCAAAGCTTGATGACAAAGTTATGTATGCAGTGAAAGATAAAAGGACCAAGCAGATCAATGGGGCTGAACTATAAACCACATGAAATTCTGGAGATGTGGTATAACTACCTATATGGTGGGATATTGCAGGGTAAATAATACCTGAGAGATAAAACACCACTTCCAGAGATCCAGTACTGGATCTGAAAATGTCAGATTTCTTCTGTTCTATGCGGACTGTAAAAAAAAAACCCCAACCCCAACACCAATTGTACAGTTTCTTCTTTCAGTTACTGAAGTAAACCAGCTCAAACATCTACAGTTCTCCTTCAAACTCTGTAATACAGAAACAGGATAAAGAATGTGTTACTGTGAATGCCATAAATCAGGACCCACAGCTTCAGCTGCCTGATTCAAACACAGATAACTCACCACCTCAATATGGATGAGTGGAAAGCACCATATTTTTTTCTCAAAAATCTTTCAGATGTTGGAGAGAAGCCTGTCTTAGATGCTGGATTATGCAGATGCACACAAGCACTTGTTCTGAAATGGCCATTAAGGAAAAAAAAACACCTTAATAATCCCCCCCAAAGTGGGGCGGTTCCTAGAAAAAGAACTCCCATTCCTTGTCAAGGTACCAGCAATGTAACCCAGGAATTACATGTTTTACACCGAATAAAAAGGTCTGATTGTTTACTTGTAGCTGTGATCAGTTCTGCATCCACACATGTAGCTTTATGTCATTTATGCAAAAGTGTTGTTTGGAGCCTTGTAATGCCAAGGATTTAATGGTGATGTTGGGGGCAGCCATTATTTCCCACATGTATTCCTGTAATGTTGTGGCCCGACAGCAGAGGTGGCAGCAGAATCAGACAGTGAGGAGGTTGGGGAGGAACATGGGCCAGTCCTGGAGTCTGGGGAAGGTTCTGATGAGGGCTCTGCATCGGAGGCAGAGGTGGGGCCTGGGTTGCCTGACAGTTATCAGCTGCCTTCGGAGTCAGATATCAGTGGGGCAGAAGAACAGCTGGAGCCTGTTCCTGATGTGCACATGCGCAGAGCTGCCAAGAGAAGGGAACAGTTAAGGAACAAGGGCCGACTCAGGAGTAAAGGCACAGGTGGATGGTGAATGGCCCTCCCATAGGGAATAAAGAGGAGCAAAAGGGAAAGGGGAGTTTGCAGGAGACAATTTGTTCGCTTAATTGGTTTGTGACTCTCATAGACTCCTTGCCAAGAACAGCATTGCATTTTGAATATATGGGCCTGGCTGTTCTCCAAGCCAGATAAGGTCTTTGATTCACCTTTGAAAGACTTCGCTGGATGTGAATGAGAGGAATTCACAGTAACTTAATAAAAAGGGGTTTTGTCAGGACAAGGAGTCTGCTTCGTGCTTTGGGGAAGCCTAGGCCAGAACATGTACATGATTTAAATGTATGAGGGGAAAGGAGGGCAATTTGTGTGAATGCTCAGGTAAGCAGCCCCAGATACAGATGGCAGTCATGGTCTATGCATATCCTATATAACAGATAGAACTTGTGTAAAGCTGTTTCTCAACACCTGCTGGCTTTCTGTGGCAGTAATTATTAGAGATGACTGACTGGGATGAGACTGCAGCTGTTTAAAGGAGAAATCTAAGAAACAAACCTTCTCATGGAATTTGAGTGGTGTGGTTTCCATTTCCTTCTAGTTACAATCTGAACCATTGTAAAATAGGGGGTATAGTATGAGAGAGGCCTTTATGGGACCTATAGTAGAATCCTTAAGAGTGGTATAGGGCAGTTATTTGATTGACATAAGTTGTGGGTGCTCCATTGCTGGAGGTTTTCAAGAAAAAATTACACAGCCATTTTGTCTGGGATACAATAAAACCCCTTGGGCAGAGGGATGGACAAGTAGACTTCCAAAGTCCCTTTAAGCCCTAAGATTCTATAAGAAGTTAACATTCTTCAGGCATCAAGCAAGTGAATGAGGTATTCTAAGAAAATAAGTGTTGGAAAGTAAATGTAACAAGATTCTGAAATGGGTGAACTGGCTAAGTACTCGTTGTGATCTAACTCCTTGTGGAACATTAAGTGGAAGTGAGTCTCCTTTAAGCATGCCAAAGTCCTCCACGTGGCAAGCTACGATTGTTGCCCTGAGTCTTACATCGAGTGAGTAGCTCATGTCTGACAATTTGCAATATGATTTGCAATATGTCTGACAATTTGCAATATGCAATATGTAATATGTATATATAGTTCACTTTTAACAACAACATGGAAAGTAAATGAACAGAAGAAAAGTCCAAATCAATTCAATATTTGGTGTGACCACTCTTTGCCTTCAAAACAGTATCAATTGTTCTAAGTTGGCAATCTGTGGCTCCAGAGCTGCATGTGGCTCTTTCATCCCTTTGCTGCAGCTCCCTGTCGCCCTGCCACAGCGGTGGCGATGGCCAGAGCCTTAGTGTAGGAACAAAACCCCCCTGCACTTGCCGACACAGCATTCTGCCTTCATTGCGGTTCATTTGCTGTTGCTGCCTCCATGGCCTGCCCACTACACAGTGAAATTCAGCATGCTTCACAATGGGGAAGATGGGATCCCCTCCTTCTGGAGCCGATTATTACGCAGAGTGTCATTGTTAGCTTGCTCTTGCCTCCCGGATGTCAGTTGCTTTTCCTGCAGAGCCGCCAGTGTTGTGATGCCCTGCCTCCCGCTGGTTTTGGTGAGCTGCTCCTGGGCTTGTCGGCCTCTGGATGTCAGATTCCCACCACCCAGCACCAGTTCAGGGGTCCCTCCCCCAGGAAGATAGTTGGGGGAAGAGAGACAGAAAGGGGGGAAAGAGAGAGATTGAGGGAAATAGATAGAAAGAGGGAGATGGAGGGAAAGATAAAGGAGGGAGAAAGGGAGGGGAAAAGACGAGACACAGACACATACAGTGTGTCACAGAAGTGAGTACACCTTTGGACATTATCAATTAGGGGTGTACTCACTTTTGTTGCCATAAGTTTAGACATGAATGGCTGTGTGTTGCATTATTTTGAGGGGACAGCACATTTACACTGTTGTACAAGCTGTATACTCACTACTTTACATTGTAGCCAACTGTCATTTCTTCAGTGTTGTCACATAAAAAGATATACTTAAAATATTTACAAAATGTGAAGGGTATACTCACTCCTGTGATATACTGTGCATATATAGACATATACATACATATATAATATAGATTTTTCTCTCTCTCTCTCGCCACACCTACCCAGGTTTTGTGACTCCCTGTGTTTTCTGTGGGAAACGGGTCCGAATGGCTCATTCGAGTGTATAAGGTTGCAGACCCCTATAACAGAGCAAGTCTTTACCTGGGGAGTTATCTTCCAATCTAGTATCCAAGCTATAGGTAAATGCAAATCTCATGTCATATTAAACAAAAAAAGCCATGTTTTACAATCCATTAAGAACTATCTTCAGTGTAATCAAGAGCAAGAAGTCTCGGAAGTAATGTTTTGTCTCCCCCCCCTCCCTCCCCAGTCCTGATCTGTACATCTGTACATTTAGTATAGTTAGTTTTATGGGAATTTTAGCACAGGTTAAGTTTAATTTGGTTTTAGAACTGTCTGTATATATTTTTATTGTTTTTATTCTACCTGTGCACCGCCCCGAGTCCCCATGGGGAGAGGGAGCGGTTTATAAGTATTAAAATTATTATTATTATTATCAAGACTGTTTGAGATTACATGAGATAGAAGAATTGGAGACAGCCTACATCAGGGGTGTCAAACTTGATTTCATCGAGGGCTGCATCAGTTGTTTGACCTTGTATGGCCAGGGTGGGCGTGGCCAGCTTGACATCATTTGTGTCAGGGGGACTTGTAGCCCGAGCACTCGCGGAGCTGAGTTGTTGCTGGCAGAGGGTTGCAGGAGGTCGTCGCAGCCTAAAACTGAGGTGGGGGGCAGTCCTCCCAACTCCATTTTCGCTAGTAGATGCACCGTGGGCTGGTCTTTTGGTGTTTCCAGAGCAGCCCCGAGGGCCAGATCTAAGCACCTGGTGGGCTGGATCCGGTTCCTGGGCCTTGAGTTTGACACCCCTGGCCTACATCCATAGATCTGTGGTTAGGGTCAACAAGACGTTTGGAACAATCTTGAAGGAACCTTGCTGAGTTTCTTCAAAAACTGTGTGCAAGTGTATTTTAGATGAATTCGTGCTGTTATTGAAGGCGACGGATGGTCACCCCAAATATTGATTTGATTTGGATTTCCCTTCTGGTATTTATTTTCCATTTTGTTAATTGTTAAAAAATAAACTATTAACATCTACAGTATTTCAAAAAAGGTTTAATTTACAAAAATTTTGCACAACTGCTTAACACTTTTTGCACAGCATACACACACATTTCCCCATTTTATTTTAATTAATTGTGATTTCTGCTCTATAACTAAATGAAGATTTGATCGATAGATTGGAAGTAAAAAAAAATCACCAGAGAAAATGAAGAGGGAAGATGCTTCTTTTTAAAAGGTTTATAGCAGGGGTGAAATGCAACTAGTTCGGACCAGTTTGCCTGAACTGGTAGTAAAAAAATACTACCCTTTTGGATGAACTGGTATTTCCAATGATCAGCTGTGATGCACAATTTATATTAGCTAGAAAGTACGATTTCCTGCTTTCTAGCTAATCTAAATCGTGTGGCACAGCGGACTCCTCCCCTTGCCCTTCTACTTACCTATGCAGGTGTGCTCAGTAGCAGGTTTCGCTACCATGTCCATTTTTATCACACCTGTTTTTGATGCTCTGCGCATGCGCAGAGGTGACATGTGCGCTCACATTTGCCCCTGGTTTATAGTGACTTTACAAGGAATAAAGGGAAAGAAAGTTAAGAAATTACTGATAGAAAACAGCCCACTGAAGCAATATAATTAAAGCTAAGGTGAGGAAAAAGGATTTTCTACGTTATAGCCAGGCTGAAGCATTTTGGTGAAGGGTGAAAAAAATACATTAAGCAAGAGAGGTAGAAAATTTTTATTCAGCACAGGAAATCTGATTGCATGCAAAGTAATGTACAATTATTTTCATACATCTTACTTTAATCTGACTTTATATGTTAATTAGTCACACACAATGTTATTAATACAAGAAACTGGCATTCACCTTCACTATTCTACAATGTTTTGTTCATTTCAGCCACATTTCAAAGGCACACAGGTATGAGGAAGTTTTGCAGCTCTACATTATAAAACCAATACAAGATGAACGTTTGACTAAAGAAACTTTTTCGATGCTAACACCTTTCACTCTGGCAGAGTGGTGGTGTTATTATTGCTGCAACATCTTGCTCTCTGTAACTTTTCCTTTCCCAGATCAAAACATGGCTAAAGAAAACCACCTTGAGCAACACACACAAAAAGAGATCTTAAGCAATTTTGGTTCCCCCCCCCCCTCCTGGCCATGAAATTTATAATTTTCTGAGCAAAGGAGATTCATATGCCAAAAGAGATTAAAAATTACAAATAGTTATTTCAAACTGTGCTTTAATTGGCAAAGATTGTGAGTTTATTCTTATTGGGAAAATTAGCATCACTGAAACGCTATAAAAACAAACTTTATTTTATGTAATCCATAGATATAGCTACCTACATGGCACACAACCTAGGGCAGCCTAAATCATCAATAAATAATAAACCGAGTTACCCCCCCCCTCATCAAACGCATTTTGCAATAGAAGACTTTTTTGAATAAGGAATGTAAAAGGAAGCAATTATCTGGGACCAAAAAACTGGGCAGGGTATATAGACACTGCTGACAAAAGCATTTTCATGAACAGTGGCATGCCCTAATAGTTATTAAAGCTGTAGTCAAGAGAATGGTTAAACTAATTTATAATATCCCACTCTACAAATCTAATTGCACCCCCCCCCCTGCCCCCGGCAGCTTTCATTGTCAAACAAATCCTCACTATAAAATGAAGGGGAACCATAGTTAAAACATTCTAGAACAGAGGTCAGCAACCTGCAGCTCTGGAGCCACATGTGGCTCTTTCATCCCTCTGCTACAGCTCCCTCTTGCTCAAAATACGCGTCACAACCACCAATGGGCGACACCCACCAGCACATAATTTATTGAGCTTTTTGATCCCCCTGGTAGGCCAACCCATGGATAAATCCAAGAAAAGTAAAGTTCCAGAACAAAAGAGAATGTTTAATTCAACTACATATGCTGGTTTTGTGGCCACTCAGAAAATAGTCAGGCACGGGAAGGGTTTTGTGGCTCCCGGTGTTTTCTTTTCGGTGGGAAACTGGTCCAAATGGCTCTTTGTCTTGAGTTTTTAAGTTTGCTGACCCCTGTTCTAGAATGTGAGGCCTGGATCAGAGCTTGACATTGGACTACACAACCACATTTCTCCACATTTATGGGGCTTTGGCTGATACAGGCACCAGACTGGCTATGAAAAACAGGGGTGACCCAGATTGTACAGCAATTCTCACTGATGACAGTATCCTGGACTCTCTTGAGAGGCACATGCGTACGCAACCGATACTCGTTTTCTCCTGGTGAACATCTCATGTCAGTGCACTTGCTCCTGCTGGTTGTGAGGCAAGGGAGAAGGTGGCTCCAGCAATGGGGCAGGTTGCAATTTCCCGGATAAGGCTGCAGGTTCTGCTTCCACCGATTGACTACCGTAAGCACTGTCTTCCTTAAGCTCTGAGGTAGAGAGAAAAGGTCATCACTATCTTTTACTTTCACCGTTCACTTGCGGCCTTATGTGTACTCTGTATTGTTACCTGCACTCTGTAGCTTGTCAAAAGCCTCTAATCTCTGTAGTAAGCTCACACCTTCTGTCAGTCCCATGGAACCAAGTGCTTCCAACAGGCCTTCAAGGCTGCCACCAGCAATCTGAGAAAAATCAGAAATTAAATGTCAGAATGTGCACAGTGTGACTACTATTTTGAGACAACCCAGAAGCAAAATACAGTACACAGAGGCTTTGTCTTTCAAACAGTGGTTTATCTACAAGGCATATATGTATGTACTGTATGTATGTATGTATGTATGTATGTATGTATGTATGTGTATATGTGTGTGTGTGTATGTATATATGTATGGCTCAGCTGATCAGGAGGAGAAACTGGTGGCTTAGTGGCTAAAACATCTGCCTAACATGTAATACAGCCCCGGTTCGAATCCCAGTAAGGGTATGGCTAGCTGATGAGAGCTAAAAAGCTTGAAATAGATCTATAATAGTCTCACTTGTTTATTTATTTATCAGCACAAACGTAAACACACACACACACACACACATATATACATACATACATACATACATACATACATAAACACACACATGCATACACACACATATACATACAAATGCTAGGCAATCAATCAATCTTCAACTATAACACAGAAGCACACATGGGGAGAGAAACCGCCTTCACAGGGGCCCTCTCATATAGACAGCCTCTTAAAGTGATAAACCTGCTGACTCATTCTCATTGCATCATCTTGGTTTACAGCAGCTGGTCAGCTATTAAATCATCATTGGGGTAAAGGTAAAGATTCTCCTCACACATATGTGCTAGTCGTTCCCAACTCTAGGGAGCGGTGCTCATCTCTGTTTCAGAGCCAAAGAGCCAGTGCTGCCTGAAGATATCTCCATGGTCATGTGGCCAGCATGACTCAATGCCGAAAATGCATGGAACTCTGTTACCTTCCCACCAAAGGTAGTCCCTATTTTTTTACTTGCATTTTTTACATGCTTTCGAACTACTAGGTTTGGCAGAAGCCGGGACAAGTAACAGAAGCTCACTCCATTACGTGACGCTAGGGATTCGAACCGTCAAACTGCCGACTTTTCTGATCAACAAGCTCAGTGTCTTAGCCACTGAGCCACCGCGCCCCTAAATCATCATTATCTTAACATTAAAGGGAAACTCCAGAATGAGATGACAGTGGGAACATCTGAGAGAAGGATGACTGACCTCATAGCTGAGTAGGAGTCTTCGGCTGGGTGAAACGGTGTCTTTGTACATCTCCACTAAACTGCCGAGGCCTAATTTCTTGGCCAATTCTGTCCAATTTGCCCCTTGGCAGCCCTGGTTTAGGAGCGTCTCTAGTCTCTGAAGAACATCACTATTCAAAAGCAGGACATTCCCTGACACAAGGAGAGATTAGAGATAGAAAATGAGAGTTATTTATTTGCAAATATATATATATATATATCAGAAATACTGCTAGTCTTAACATGCACTTCTATGCATGAGAATATTATTCTGACCGAGCTTCGCCAAAAAGCACGAAGCAGATTCTTGGTCCCGACAAAACGCCTTGTATTAGACGAATGTAAATTCCTCTCATTCACATTCAGCAAGGCCTGGCAAATAGTCTTTCAAAGGAGTAAATATGACTATAGATCTTATCTATCTTGGAAAGCTGCCATGTAAATATTCTCCAAACGCAGTGCTGGGCACAGAGTCTCTGAGATTCACGATCTTCCCACTCCTGAAATGAATCTAATGATTGAACGAAGGAATTGTTTCCTGCAAAAGCCCACTCCCCTTTTACTCCTCTTTTATTTCCTATGGGAGGAACCAATCACCTTCCACCTGTGGCCTTACTCCCAAGTCGATCCTGATTTCTGAGTGGTTCTTTTCTTCTGGCAGCTCTGTGCATGCTAACACTGAGAACAGGCTCCAGCTGTTCCTCTGCCTCACTGCTGTCTAGCTCCGTAGGCACCTGTTCACTGCCAGATGGTCTTGGCCCCGTCTCTGCCTCCAATGCAGAGCCCTCGTCTGAGCCTTCCCCAGCCTCCAGGACTGGCCCATGCTCCTCCCCAACCTCCTCACTGTCTGATTCTGCTGCTAGCTCTGCTGCCAACAGATATGTCCAAAACAACTCCATAGTGAGAAGCAGAGTAGGTACCCAAAACGACTTGGCACAATCAAGTCAGGCAAGTTGATTAGTTTGTAATGGGAGTCTGCCAGATTTACCTACCTTGGTTAGACGCAAAAGAAATTCCCGCTGGCTTCTCTCCAGCATCCTGTTTTAAAGCTTGTAGTAGTATCTCTCTTACCTATGAAGAAAGAAACATTTCTACTAGGTTACCTTTTAGTAAGACAATGCTTGTTAAAAGGAGACTCTTTCATGGGGGAACTGCAACAGTATAGGCCCATTTCACCATAAATGGAATATAAAAAACATATGAAGAACAAAACAGAAGGTCTTAACAGATGTGAGTACCATGTTTGCCGTGTCTTATTTTCTCTTGATCCCTGAAATAAGTGATTGGCCTTATTTTCGGGGAGGTCTTACTATTTTTGAGATGCAGGAGGCCCCTTAATCTCAGCCCACAGCCTGTGGATCAGCTGATCCAGAGAGAGCTGGAAGTTCACACTCTTGCTAGACTTAGCATCACAACTCTTTTTGCAGCCGCCACTAAGAGAAGGGGCGTGGGAGCTAGTGTTTATGGGAATAGGCTCCCCAAGGCCATTCCGCGTGGATGGCAGGTGCATGTGGGGCTCATGGGGCATGTTTCCCCTTCCCCCCAGGAAATGACGGGGACCGGCTTCATATGCATTTAAATATTTTTTGGGGGAAGGGCTTATTTTCAGGGGAGGGCTTATTTTAGCACATGCGTTCAAAAGCCCGATTGGGCTTTTTATCCGGAAAACAGGGTAGTAATTGAATTACTTCACTGCTTCAAGAATCAACTGAACAACTTCAGCCCATGACCTACCTTCTGGCTACAAGTCAAATCAAGTGGGGTATGTCCCCGACCTTGATTTGTTTCATGTGCTTTGGACTGCTCACTCTCCAATGCAGGAATATAATCCAGGCCTTGCTTGGTCAGTTCACCATAAGTCTCTTCCATTTCTGTGACCCATTCCTCTTCGTCCAGCTCAATGTCACTGTTGGGTTGGGATGAAACGTCTAAAAGGGGCTCATCGTTTTCACATAAAATATCTGCTCCTGGGGAAGGAAAAATAATGTCAGACCTGCAAGCCATCTTTTCTTTTTAGGTTTCAGGCCTGCCACACTTTCTACTATGCATTTTCTATTGTGGGAAAGTGGGTGGGGGGGATTATATGGAGTTGGGTGATATGTAGCCATAATAACATTCTTTCTAGAAAGCCAAGGTCATCTTTTGTCTCTGCACCTGGCCGGAACTGGATGGGTGGAAATGCCAGCATGGCAGTGGGAGATGAGACCATGTGATGAACTTGTGGGTTTGGGGGCAGGATTTTGAACTTTCAACTGGGTGGGAAAACCGGGAAGCTTTCAGATTCGGGTTTTCCCAGATGTGCCGACATGGCTCTCTTAATAAATTGGAACTTTGAGGAATCCTTTGCCTCGGACTCTGATTTAATTTTGGATGCTATTTGGAACCCTGACAGTGGATAATTTACATGCCTTTAAGCAAAACTACAGACAAAAGATCTAATTATGACAAACCTCAGCTATGGGAATTATCATTCAAAAGGCCACTACTCTCAACATTGCTGAAACCATTTTTCTTATCTCCCGTGTCTAGAATACATTACGAATTCCATCTTCGTTTGAAAAAAAGAAGACCCAATATTCTATTTTTTTCCTGTATCACATATCCCATCAAGGTTTGTGTAGCACAAACGTATTGGGGCATCAAGAATCATTAAATACTCAGAATTGCTTTGAATCAAGGACATATAAATTTAATCCAATATGTTTAGTATTACTACAATGTAGTCTGCAAGGTAAATTTGAAATTGAATGCACAGCAGGATGGGTGTATATTAAGGCATTCATTCCAGCGGTGGATTGCACATTTTATTACCACCTGTTCACCCTGCACGTGTGCCTTCCGTGCGTGCGCCCAGCCTTCCACGCATGTGCTTTGCTCCTGCGTGTGCCTTCTGCGCATACGTCCGGCCTTAAAAATGTGCCTAAATAGGATGGCATTGAGCCAGGGCGGGTGGGCAGGTCCACCTGTGATTTCCGTTACCAGTTCGAGTGAACCGGCCCGAACCGGCTGAAAACCACCTCTGATTCATCCTGTTTCATGGTTGCTAAATAACAACCAAAGGAAAACATGAATCCAAAATATAAAATTATAAAAGCAACTAAACAAGATGGATTGAACAGTCCCAAATTGCTTTGACAAAAATAGGAAAGGGAGAAACAAATCCTAGTATACAAAAGAATGTGGTTCTTAGATCCAAAAACATACAATTCAAGAACTGCAGACAATATCCCCTCTTGAAGCAGGAATCCCCTTTCCCTCCCCCAATTCAAACAGTATTCAAACAATCCACTGGACCAGGGTCCCCAACTCTCAGGCTGAAGCCCACTACTGGGCCGTGGCCCATTTGAAACCGGGCTGAACAATCAGCAGGCAAGGGCCAATGAAGCTGCATGCGCACTTGCTGCTCACAATGAACCATCTCCTCCCCTTGTCCTCCAAGCCACAAAGGCTGGGACTACTGTCTTGGAGGATCAGAGCACTCGTTAGATCGAAATATATAGATAGTCCTTGACTTGTGATCACAACTGGGACCAGAATCTCAAGTCATTGTATAAAATGATTTATTTATTTAGCATATGGCAAATGTTTATCATGTCACCACAGGGGTATTGCAATAGTCATACGTTCGGATATTGTAGTATATCCTACATCAGAGATAGATGATTCCCCATAAATGTTGTGAACTACAGGAGCCGTAACTATCAAGGCAGCACCATTATCCTATCTTTCAATTACATTTCAACACGTTTGGGACAATATCTATAAATATAAAAATGGCTCTGTGTGTGTGTGTGTTCCAGTATAACTCTGGAACGCTTTGAGCAATTTCAACCAAACTTGGTACATAGATGATTTTACTCTCTGGAAACAAATACTGGGGGGGGGGGGAGAGACACCCCTAAAGCCCCTCGGTGTGTGTGTTCTGCTAAGATACAGCCTGTTGTGCCTTAAAATGGCTTCTACTGTACAGCGCAGTGGAGTTGCCATGGTAATGGCTTCACAGTACTCCACAAGGGGGCTCCCTCTGGTAAGGGGGAAAATCCAACATTAGAAATTACGTTTGGTCCAGATATTTCCCCCCTATAAATAAATACCTGGGCAATGCCGAGGTTATCAACTAGTAATTAAATACACTATAACATGTGTGTTTAAGAGGGGAGATTGATGTGGTAAGGTGCACACTAATAGTAAGAAACAAAAGTATCAGAACGTGAAATTTAAAATTTCAGTAATTCCTGCTTTCAAAAGATGAAGACGGTTTAAGACGGCAAAGCAAAACGTTGAAAAAGAAGTGTTCCCCTCCCTTTCTCCAAACAAACCCACCCTTTCTCAGAGGAAGCTAAATTACTCAGGATGTATGGAAGAAATGTATTACCTGCACTGATTAGCATCTTCGTAAGGATTGGGGAACCCAATCCTGCTGCCAAATGAAGTGGTGTATTCCCAGCAGACGTCTGAGCATTTACATCAGCTCCCAGCTTGGGGGGGGGGGGGGAAGGATACAGAGTGAATGAAAGATAAAAGACAACCTTTCTTACCTGTGTAAAAGGATTTAGGTTCCAAGATTCAAAGCAGATGCAGCTTATTGTATGGGTTGTATGTACAACCCATGCCTTGTATATCAGGGGTCCCTAACCCCCGGGCTGCGAACCAGTGCCGATCCATGGCTTGATAGTAACCGGGCCGGAGTGAGCTTCGGGTTCCACGTGACCGCCAAACGCACGCGCAGCCCACGTGACTCGACTCACCCGCTGGAGGCCCCCACCAGTCCACGGAATTTTTTTTACGTGAAACCAGTCCCTGGTGCCAAAAAGGTTGGGGACCCCTGTTATATATACAATTTCTACTCTCTGAATGTCTACCACTTCCAAATAGGATTTCAGATTTCACTACTTCCAGCCAGCAATAAATAGGTAAAGGTTCCCCGTGCACATATGTGCTAGTCGTTCCCGACTCTAGGGGGCGGTGCTCATCTACATTTCAAAGTCGAAGAGCCAGCACTGTCTGAAGACGTCTCTGTGGTCATGTGGCCAGCATGACTAAATGCCAAAGATGCACGAAATGCTGTTACCTTCCCACCAAAGGTTGCCCCTATTTTTCCTCGCATTTTTTACATATTTTCAAACTGCTAGGTTGGCAGAAGCTGGGAAAAGTAACGGGAGCTCACTCTGTTATGCAGCGCTAGGGATTCGAACCACCAAACTGCTGACTTTTCTGATCAAGATGCTCAGCATCTTAGCCACTGAGCCACCACATCCGTTAAATAACCCTGTTATTTATTTAGCAATAAATAACAGACATAATAATAAAACCTAACTAGAGGGTAGCAGACGGGAAACAGATATGCTAATTAATACTTAACAGTTTATCTCACAGATGCCAGCTTATTTCCTTTATCTCTTTTTAATAATTGCAATACTGAATGAAGCCAAAATAATAAATATTTCAACAAATACAAATGTCACCACTAAGAAACCTACCGCAAGTCCAATTTAGTGTGTGTTATTATAATTGTAAAAATTGTTCGCTACATTAGTTTCCATTAACTGAGCAATCTTCAACAAAGCTTCCCAAACCCTTTTTTTTACATTCCATTTTTGCAAAAAACAGGCCCGTTTTTCACAAAAACGGGGTGAGCAGAATATTTTAGAGACCTACAGTGCTCCTGGGGGCTGGGGAGGGCAAAAACTGAATGCACGGAGGCCAAAAAGTATTTTTCCCCCCTTGTTTTCCTCTTCAAAATCTTGGTGCGTCTTAAACTCCAAAAATACGATATGTTGTATTTTACATTATTCTTATGTTATGTTATGTTATGTTATGTTATGCTGTGTTATGTTTTGTCTCTCTGATATGAATGGGGATGGTTTGTTTATTTATCTATCTATTTAGAAACAGTTACTTACAAATGGTCTGGGAGGATACATAAAGAGACGAGAAACCCAGGGAAACTCTGCTAGTGAGTTCTCTGGTTCTCCAGCATTACAAAGTAGCAACTATAAAATCTATCTTGTTCCCAGCTGGACAACTATTTGTTCATAGTTAACCCTTCTGTGCTGTAACGCAGGGGTCTCCAACCTTGGCAACTTTAAGTCTGAAGGACTTCAGCTCCCAGACTTCTCCAGCCAGCAAAGCTGGCTGGAGAAGTCTGGGAGCTGAAGTCCTTCAGACTTAAAGTTGCCAAGGTTGGAGACCCCTACTGTAACGGATCTATTGCAGAACGGAGAAGACTCATGCCACATCCTTAGTGTCACCCCCCACTCACCTTCTTCATCAAACACGCGGCCATGTTAAGATTATCCATTTCAACAGCTAAATGTAAAGGTGTCCGTCCACTCTGCCGTTCTGCTGCGTTCACATTCGCTCCTTTCTCAACTAGCAACTCAAGGGAGACTGATCTTGCGCACTTCACAGCGAGATGCACAGGAAAAAACCCTGAAGCAACAGCAGTAAATATAATTGAATATATGAGACTATACCTCTTGCAGCAGGATGGGGAAGCTTTATCCTGCAAGCCCAAACCAGGACTGAAGCATCAAGTATGACAGAGGATTTTTGCATAGATCCAGACTGAGATGTTGACTTACACAGTAGATCAGGAGTGTCAAACTCAAGGCCTGGGGGCCACCCTGGAAACAGTGAAGGACCGGCCTGCAGTGCCTTTGCCAGCAAAAATGGAACTTGTAAGGGTTGTGCGCATTCCTGCCGAGTTGCATTTTTGCTGGAAGAGGGTTGCAGGATGCTGTCGCAGCTGAAAATGGAGCTCAGGAGTCTGTTTTTGCTGGCAAAGTGCTCGGGCCGCTACAGGTGCCCCCCCTGACATGAGTGATGTCATCCTGGCCACTCCCACACCCACCCCAGCCATGCCCCCCCCCTGAAGTGAAACACAACCCTGATGGGGCCCTCAATGAAATTGAGTAGACAGTATAGTACAGGTTGTCCTCGACTTACGACTGCAATCACAGTCACCCCTCCTTCAACATCCAATTTGATTTCAATGGTCCTGTGAAAAGAGAGTTCTTACAATTCCCACATTACTTACCAAGATAGTTAGGTATCTCAAGAAGGGGGAGAGTCTGGGGGCCCAGATGACAGAGGAGAGTCTTCAACATCTCTTCGTCATCCAAATGGACAGCCAAATGCACGACCGAGTTGCCATATCGATCCAGCAAAGTGGGATCTGCTCCAGCCTGAAGTAAGAAACCAGCCACCCTGGGCTGATGGGTGATCACAGCCAGATGTAATGGGGTCTAAGGATAAAAAAGGGTCAGAACCAACACCATCAAAAGATCAGAGCAAGCTAACAGGATCAATAGGCTTAGAGCGGAGGTGGTGCAGTGGTTAGAGTGCAGTACTGCAGGCTACTTCTGCTGACTGCAGTTTGGCAGTTCGAATCTCACCAGGCTCGATTAACTCAGCCTTCCATCCTTCTGAGGTCAGTGAAATGAGGACCCAGATTGTTGGGGGCAATAGGCTGACTCTGTAAACCGCTTAGAGAGGGCTGCAAAGCACTGTGAAGCGGTATATGCCTTAGGGCTACTGCTATTACTATCTTTCTGTCTGTCTATCTACCTACCTGCCTACCTACGACCTGAGATGGCACAGTGGTTAAAGTGCAGTATTGCAGGCTACTTCAGCTGACTGCTAGCTGCAGTTTGGCAGTTCAAATCTCACTGCCTCAAGATTGACTCAGCCTTCCATCCTTCTGAGATAGGTAAAATGAGGACCCAAATTGTTGGGGGGCAATAGGCTGACTCTGTAAACCGATTAGAGATGGCTGTAAAAGCACTGTGAAGCGGTATATAAGTCTAAGCGCTATTGCTATTTTCTCCAAAGAGAATTTCTACTTGTGATTTATATTTTCAATTACAAATTTACCCGTACGCACAATCCAGAAATCAAATTACACAGAGCTGTTCAGGTAGTCCTTGACTTACAATAGTTCATTCAGTGACAGTTCAAAGTTACAATGGCACTGACAAAAGTGACTTAGGACCATTTTTCACACTTAGCATCACCATGGTAACATGATCAAAATTTGAATGCTTGGGCAACTGACTCATATTGATGATGGCTGCAGTGTCCTGGCCCCATATGATCACCTTTTAGCAATAGCTCTTAAGACTTATATATACAATACAATAGCAGAGTTGGAAGGGACCTTGTAGGTCTTCTAGTCCAACCCCCTGCGTGGGCAGGAACTTTATACCATTTCAGACAAATGGCTATCTAACATCTTAAAGACTTCCAGGGTTGGGGCATTCACAACTTCTGGAGGCAAGCTGTTCCAGAGGTTAATTGTTCTAACTGTCAGGAAATTTCTCCTCAGTTCTAAGTTGCTTCTCTCCTTGATTAGTTTCCACCCATTGCTTCTTGTCCTGCCCCCAGGTGCCTTGGAGAATAGTTTCTCCCTCTTCTTTGGGGCACCCTCTGAGATATCGGAACAGTGCTATCATGTCTCCCCTGGTCCTTCTCTTCATCAAACTAGACATACCCAGTTCCTGCAACCGTTCTTCATATGTTTTAGCCTCCAGTCCCCTAATCATCTTGGTTGCTCTTCTCTGCACTCTTTCCAGAGTCTCCACATCTTTTCTACATTGTGGCGACCAAAAGCACTGTGTATATCACTTTACAGTGCTTTCACAGTCCTGTCTAAGCAGTTTACAAAGTCAGCCTATTGCCCCCAACCATCTGTGTCCTCATTTTTACCCACCTCAGAAGGATAGAAGACTAAGTCAACCCTGAGCCTGGTGAGATTTGAATTGCCAAATTGCAGGAAACCAGCAAGCAGCAGAAGTAGCCTGCAGTACTGCACTCTAACCACCTGGCTCATACGCCTTATGTGACCTTTCTGACAAGCCAAGTCAGTGAGGAAGCCAGATTCACTTAATCCTAGTCTTACTAAATAATCGCAATGATTCACTTAACAACTGTGGCAAGAAAAGTCATAAAACGGGGCAAAATTCACTTAACAAATGTTTCAGTCAGCAACAGAAATGTTGGGCTCTATTGTGGTCATAAGTCAAGCGCTACCTGTACATATGTTCAAATGAATGCAAGTATACCTCCTGATCAGATCTCCCCTATGTTCATGCACACCCGCCTCTCACCACAAATGTGTTGCCACTGAATTTGAGACACTACCTATTATACCTGCTGTAAGTGATTTGGGATGTTGATGATCTGTTGATTAGGAATGCTCACAGCCACCTGGACCAGTTGCATAATCACAGTTGTCTGCTCATGAATAATAGCCAAGTGCAAAGGCCTGTGGGGAGGGAAAACATGGAGGTAAGAACAAGGAGATGTAGCCGCTAATTCACAGCAATACAAGTCAACAACCAGAAATTAGAATTTCCTAAAGCCTCTTCCAATTTGCCCGCAAACTTTGCTCTGGGCTTTCCTAGGCATGCCTGGCAGTTCCTACGTAACTGAATAGAATAGAATGCAGAGTAGAGAAGAATAGAACAGAATAGAAATAGAATTAGAACAGAATAAGAATAGAATAGAACAGAATAGAATAGAAATAGAATAGAATAAGAATAGAATAGAACAGAACAGAAATAGAATTAGAATAGAATAGAAATATAATAGAATAAGAATAGAACAGAATAGAATAGAAATAGAATTAGAATAGAACAGAATAGAAATAGAATTAGAACAGAATAAGAATAGAATTAGAATAGAATTAGAATAGAATTGGAATCGAATATGAATAGGAGGCCAAAAACAGCATGCCCAGAGGCTGAAAATAAGACACACAGAGGCCTAAAACGAGGCATGTGGAGGCCAAAAACGGGACTTTAGTACAGAGCTGACATAAATTTGCCCTGAAAGAGTATCCCCATAATGAGGAAAATGCTAAAATAGTGTCAAGACATTTGACGACTAGTTCTCTGCAAATGATCTCAGATTGGGAACTCTGATCTTTCCAAAAGATACTTACGTATCTCCATTTTCATCCTGCGAAGCAGCTAGGTGTCTTTGGACTGCCAACAACATACGTGGGTCACCAGTAACTGCATAATCCAAAAGAGCCTGGGCACTGCGTCGAGCTACCATTAGCATCCAGGAACTGCATTCCTGAGCTAGGTAAAATGGGGAAAGGCAGACGATTGAAACGAGCAGGGCAAGCCCTAACATTTTCTGTTTATAACTCATCTCCGTTCATCACTCAATTCTTCGCTACAACTCCATCTCCCTATTCCCTTTTTTCTTAGAAAAAGAGAATGATATCCAATTTACCCGTAGTCAAACAAAGGTTTTGTATCCCGATAGTACGTAACGCAAAAGGTCTCAATGTGCCTGTCCTTCAAAGTAGGTAATATTGGATGGATTACCGTATTTTTCAGAGTTTAAGACACACTCCCCCCCCCATCGAAAAGAGGCTGAAAATTTGGGTGCATCTTATACTCCAAATGTAGCTTTTTCGAAGCTTTTTTTCAGCCTTAATGTGCTGCTGAGGACTGAAGCGATCTTCCGTGCTTTGCCTGCTTTTCTCATTGCTGCTCCCTCCGACGATCAGCTGTGCTTTAGAAGCTATTTTTTTATCCCCATGCACCCTGTGGGCTCAAAACCAGCAAACTCATGTGCTGAAGCTGACCAGACTAAGGATGCCAGCCAGATGAATACCTGGTAGGCAGAATTCTCCCCCCCTCCCCCTATTTTCCTTCCTTCCTAAACCTAAGATGCGTCTTATACTGTGAAAAATACGGTACTTTGATCCAAGTCTACTTCCAAATGCCCAATTTGAGATCAGTTGGTTATGGCAGCAGCATGAGGTCATCAGATTTGAGTAGTTTAGTTTTCCAAAAGTTCCAAAAGCTGATGATGCAAAGCCAGGGCTATTCTACTAGTTTCCAGTTAGTTGTAGTTGATACAGGTAGTCTTCGATTTACGACCAGTCACTTAGTAACTGTTCAGAGTTATGATGGGACTTGTTAGAGATATTTATGACCTGGATTTGAAGTTCTGATTCACACATTCACACACACACACACACTAAGATCTCATGATCACATTTTGGGCACTCAAAAACTGGCCTTCATTTATGGCCATTTGCAGCATCCTGTGGTCACATGACTGCAATTTATGAGGTTTTTTTTTTTGGTGAACCGGTAGCAAAGGTAAGTTGATTTCAGCCCTGCCTTGCTTGCTGGAGGTTGCAAACTAAATTAAATAAAAATAAATAAAAAATAAAACTCCAGCCAGCCTAATCTGCCCTTGCTTGCTGGATGGGAAAGAAGCTGAAGGACCACAGAAACCTGAAAGGCAAAAATTGTAGCACAAGGTGCCTCAGGGGTGGGACGCCCAGGGCAGCTGATCCTGTGCTTTGCTTAATGACCCTCACGGTCGTATACGGATGCATTAGGGAAAAGAGCGGGTGAGGTCATTAAGGGAGGCTGTTTCACTTAACCGCTGTCTCAACATGCAACCATAATGGGCAGACTTCATTACAGTCATATCTCAAGGACTATTTGTATACATATACTATAAATCTCAGCTGAGTTAATGAAGCACTCATAATAACTGAGCTCACCTATGTAAAGCCAAAACCATTTGATCACTTAAAAATTTACATATAAACCAGGACAATATTGTTCAAAAAGAAAAGGACCGTCTTGTGAAAGTGAGTAACACCTTCAATAGCACTTTCTAACAATAGCACTTATTCCTCATCACAAGTATCAATTGTTTAGTACAGATAAATGTATTCAGGCTGAAGCTTGATATGTGAATTACCGTATTTTTCGGAGTATAAGATGCTCCGAAGTAAAAGATGCACCTAGATTTTGGGGAGGAAAACAAGGGGAAATATCTGCCTCTCGGCAATTTGTCTCCTTGCAACAAATAGTACAGACAATATACACTGTTTGTAGTGTTATATTTCAGACTATACATGTACAGATGCTGTTAAAATTGATGTGCTTTCTAGAAGTATAGTTATTCTCTGCTATTTAAAAGAATAGCACTTTTCAAAACAATAGCATGGGGCCTCTTCAGATCAAGCATTTATTTTAAAAAGCTTCTTCATTTTGTTAAGTTGTCTAGAATAATAATAAAGCAGTCTTTAAAAAATAAGTCTAATAATTTAAACATTCTATAGGCATTTATAGTTGTTGACTTACCTCCTTGCAGCAAACAGTCTGATTAGCACAAGAAAAAAAAATCGGCTTCCCGGCAATTTGGCAAGTGGAGCAAACAGCAAGTTTCACTTTCAATTTCTCCCGATCATCAGCTGTTCTAAGCTGCAGGGACTGCTATAGTCCTGTGATGGTGAGCCTATGGCACACGTACCACAGGTGGCACGCAAAGCCATTTCTTAGGGCATGAGAGGCGCTGCCCTATCAGCTCCAGGGTGCATGTGCATGCTGGCTGATTTCGGTCTTCATT
The DNA here is from genome assembly GCA_039707465.1 of Rhabdophis nuchalis. Lineage (NCBI taxonomy): Eukaryota > Metazoa > Chordata > Lepidosauria > Squamata > Natricidae > Rhabdophis > Rhabdophis nuchalis. The sequence continues at coordinate 96,915,693 of CM077645.1, forward strand.
TCCAGCCATTTTTCGCCCTCCGTAAGGAGAAAAACAGCCCAATGCGCAAACTGAAACTTTGGGAAGCGCGTGCTCATGCTTTTGGCACCTGAGGCCAAAAAGATTCACCATTACTGCTATAGTCTATTGAAGTCTCCGCAAACCCCGTTTGCTGCAAAGAGGTAAATTGCTGGGAGGCAGAGGCAAAGGGTTGGGGCCAGTGGGTGGGTATGCCTACATTCAGTGTATAAGATGCACCCACATTTTCACCCCATCTTAGGGGGAAAAAAAGTGCGTCTTATACTCGGAAAAATACGGTATACGTATTCATTAACTCAGAATACAAAAGTTAGATTTTACAATTTTGGACTACTTTTGAGATTCTTGAAGATGTTGTTTATTTGTACAACGTTTTGAAAATCAGAAATTCATAAAGAGTATTAAAAGAATACATGTGTAATCATACTTAATTCCTGTAAATAAATAGAGCTTATGACTGTAAAGTAGAAAAAGAGTCTACTCTAGAAAGAGCTGCGCAAAAGGGCAAGCTGCCATTACTTGCCCCAGCTCCTGCCAACCTAGCAGTTCGAAAGCATGCTACCCTGTTTCCCTGAAAATAAGCCCTCTCCAGATAATAAGCCCAACTGGGCTTTTGAGCGCATGCGCTAAAATAAGCCTTCCCCTGAAAACAAGCCCTCCCCAAAAATATTTCAACACAGCAGCAGCCAGGAGGTGATCACGCTTGCCGACTCCTGCACCTCAAAAATAATAAGACCTCCCCCAAAAGGCCAAGTGCTTATTTTGGGGGTCAAAAGAAAATAAGACCCGGTCTTATTTTTTGGGAAACACGGTAATGTGAATAGATACATGCAATGGTGGTATTCAGCCAATTTGAACCTATTTTTGTGAGAACCAGTTGTTAACTTTCTAAGCAGTTCGGAGAACTGGTTGTTGGAAAAAATCTCCTTTTGTTGTTTTTCCACTTTACAGGGCTAATCCTGTAAAGAAAGGCAGGAAGGAAACATTCTGGTGTTGTTTCTAACCTGATCTTTATTGCCCTGATTACAGAAACTGCCTCTCTGGCAAACCCTTATTACATTGTAATAGCTACGGCGAAGCACCATCAATTTGAGTGACGTTGAGTTCACCACGCCCACACGGTCCCCTGACCACCGAGCCCCGCCTACCCAGCTGGTCATTAGAGCACTGGTTGTTAAATTATTTGAATCCCACCACTGGATAAATGGTGACCACTTTGGTGGGAAGGTAATGGCGTTCCATGCACATCAGCATATAGTCACACTGGTCACATGATCTCAGAAGACAATGCTGGCTCTCTCAACTAAGAAATGGAGATGAGACTGCCCCCAAGAGTCACACACAATTGGGCAGGGGAAGCCTTTACCTTTAGAAATAAGTACAGGTAAGCACTCAACCACGAAAGCTACACTCAGGATGCTTCTCAACCACAGGGAAAAAAATAGTTTTTGCTTATCTCCCCAGCCATACCATGCAGTTCAATATAATCACCGCCATCCTCTGGAGGATGATGTTCGCTATCTTCCGGTCTAGTAGCTCTGGGCATCTGGATACCTCTTCCACCTTGATAGTTGCCCATAGGATGCGATCCAGACAAGTAGATGCTGTTGTTATATGAACTGTATCCTGAAGAATACCAGGGACTACCAGCTAGAACGGCAGAACAAAAAGAAAGGCCATGCAATTTAGACTATATGTATCTAAAAAGAGACATTTTAACTGTTCATAACTATATTGGTTGTTGCTGTAAGTCAGTGGTGAAATTCAATTTTTTTAAACTACCGGTTCTGTGGGCGTGGTTTGGTGGGCGTGGCAGGGGAAGGATATTGCAAAATCTCCGGTCCCTCCCTATTCCTGGGGATAGCCAGAGGTGGTATTTGCCGGTTCTCTGAACTACTCAAAATTTCCGCTACCGGTTCTCCAGAACCGGTCAGAACCTGCTAAATGTCACCCCTGCTAAAGTACTACCTAAAAAGTCAACTTTTTTTTTTTTTGCAAGCTTTGTTTAGTGCAAAACGATCACATGCTTTGTAACAACACTGTGGCCACAATACATGATAATTCATAAGGGAACTGTAATTGCTACTCAACTATTCAGCTATAGTACTCTATTTATTTCAGACTGGTAATTAAACTAGAAGGACTGGTTACTTTCTTGTGCAACTAGAGTTGTTGGAGTGACTATCTGAGAATTTGGTTACATTCTTGAAAGCCTCTCAAGAATTTCTAGAAGTTACAGATTTCCTGGCAGTAGTTTTGCCCCCCTCTTGTTTTGTTCTATCAGTTCCTATGATTACCACTGTCAGAGTTCCAAGCAACACCCCCAACAAAAAACAACAACTCCGTGGCTAGAAGTTACTCAAAGTTCCACTTTACTAGAGATGTCATATTGGCACATCTGGGAAAACCCAAATCTGAAAGCTCCCGGGTTTTCCTCACCCAAATGAAAGTTCAAGCTACATGTCCATCACATGGCCCAATCAATCCCTCGTCCCAACTGGAGACGTTCCCCCAGTCACATCTCTCCAAGTGCAGGTTGAGCACCCTTGACTCTCAGAGAAAAGAATGTTGTTACGGCTAAATAACTCTACCAACTCCATGCAACTCCCCCTCCCACTTTTCCACAGCACGAAGTGTGGCAGCCTTGAAGATCCAAAAGAAAAGATGGCCTCAGGGCTGACAGTCATAGTGAATCCAAGAAATAAATTGAAGTCATTTAATACCAAGCCGAGAAATAAAAATACATGCAAGTAACCAGATTTTCATAATCACTCAGACACACTGATTCACACACCTTGTTATCTGAAAGAGAAATCAGGGATGCAGTGGTGGGTTCCAGATCCCGTCGCAACCTGTATGCTGCGACAAGGCCAGGCGTCCACCACACTGCGCTTGCATGCACACCGACCACCCTGTGACGCTCCAGCTGCTCGGCGGAGATTGTGCAGGCGCCATATGCTTCATGCGCATGCGCAAATGGCCCGGTTAGCTCAAATAGAGGTAAGCAATGAGGGCGGGCAGGCCCACCAAAGCTCTGTTCTGGTACGGTGGCCGCTGCTCCCAGGTGCTACCAGTACGCCCGTACCAGGGCATATCAGTCAGAACCCACCATTGCAGCGATGCTAAGACGAATAAGAAAAACAGCTCTTCCAGTACTGGATTAAAATAGAGCTGGGCTCAAAGAGCTTCCTGGCTATTTGTAAAAATTCTGGGACAGGAACCACTTGTAGAAGAGATATGCTGGTATTCTGCCTTAGTTACAGTGTTTGTCCCTTTTTTTCCATTTTTTTTTGTACTTAGGTTTTTTTGTCTTTCAATTTATCAGAGTTCTTTGTGTAACCATGCTGGTTTCTCCTTTGATTTCTTCTTTCTTCTTTTATTTTTATTATTTGCTATAAACCACATTAACCACCATTCAAATAAGAGAATAAAAAAGCTAAGAAGGAAACAAAAAGGCCAGGGCATATCCTCTCCATCAATCAACATCAGACTAAGAAACAAGCAGAAAACAACATCTACCATATTTTTCGGAGTATAAGATGCATTTTTCCCTCCACCCCTAACAGAGAGTGAAATTTTGGGTGCGTCTTAATACACCGAATGTAGCCCTGCCCACCCATCATCCCCCACCCTTTGGCATCTGCCTCCCAGCAATTTACCTCCTTGCAGCAAATGGAGAAAATGGGGCAGCAATAGGCTATGGCAGGGGTCTGCAAAGTTGGCTCTTTTAAGACTGGTGGACTTCAACTCCCAGAATTCCCCAGCCAGCCATGCTGGCTGGGGAATTCTGGGAGTTGAAGTCCATCAGTCTTAAAAGAGCCAACTTTGCAGACCCCTGGGCTATGGCAATCCCTGCAGCCTGAAACAGCTGATCATCTGGAGGCCGGTGCTTAAGTTGAAATTAAAAGCGAAACTTGCTGTTTGCTGCAAGGAGGCAAATTGTTGGGAAGCAGAGGCAGAATTTTTTTTCTTTCTAATCAGGCTACACTGAAACAGGTTATTTGCTGTTTGCTGCAAGGAGGTAAGTCAATAAGTATAAATGCCTATAGAAAGTTTAAATTATTAGACTTATTTTTAAAGACTTCTTTATTATTGTTGTAGATGACAAAATGAAGAAGCTTTTTAAAATAAATGCTTGATCTGAGGAGGCCCAGTGCTATTGTATCTTCTTTTAAATAGCAGAGAATAATGTATACTTCCAGAAGCCACATCAATTTTAACAGCATCTGTACAAGTATAGTCTGAAATGTAACACCACAAATAGTGTATATCATCTGAACTGTTTGCTGTTTGCTGCAAGGAGGCAAATTGCTGGGAGGGAGAAGCAGATTCCCCCACCCCCCTTGTTTTCCTCCTCAAAAGCTAGGTGCATCTTGTTCTTCGCAGCGTCTTATACTCTGAAAAATACAGTAATTAAGGAATTATCAAAGAGAAAACCAAACCCCCAGCCACACTGGCAGGACAAGACATTCTCTATCTAACAGGGAGCAAATTCCACTGAAAGAAATCCCTGTTACCTATTTGGGTAATGAAATGTCTGCAAGGAAAAAACAAGCTCAGAGAGCACTAAGATCTGGAAAACTTTACGTATTTCATCCTCAGCATGTGCTCATAAACATTTCCTTCAGTAGATGCAGCAAGAAATATCTTTATTAAATGATTTAAAGAAGAGGATGCAACGCGTACCAAATTGTAGGACAGGATAGCTAATCTTTGATGTGGAAAAAGATCAGGAAATGGAAATATTGTCCCAGCGTTCAAAAAGGGGTAAAAGATTAAAAAAACTGGCTACTACACATCTATTATTCTGATATTAGCTGGTTTATGGTTGGTTTATTAAATGTATATACCGCACCCTTTCCCAAAAGGGACTTGGGGCGGTGCACAGGCAATTTAAAAACATATATAAACGTAACAATATACAAAATATAAAACCAGATTAAATTAGTATCCCTGTGCTAAAAAATTTAAATATGTTAAAACAATATCCCTAAAAACCAATTTAAAACAATTTAACTGCAGACTATGGGCTAGGTGATGTGAGTTAGGCCAGGCCGGCCTGTTGGAAAAAATAAGTTTTAAGGTTCTGGCGGAAGGAGCGGAGGTCTGTGATCCTTCTCAGTTTGGGGGGTAAGTCGTTCCAGAGAGTTGGGCCCTCCACAGAGAAGGCCCTTCCCCTGGGCGTCGCCCGCTGGCATAGCCTAGTGGACGGCACCTGGAGAAGTCCCTCTCTGTGGGAGCGAATCGGCTGAAGGGATGTACGGGGCAGGATGCGATCCCGAAGATAACTAGGTCCCGTGCCATGGAGCGCTTTGAAGATGATAGTCAATACCAGCTGAGAATTTTCTAGAGCAAATCACTGATCTTCAAGGTATCACTTAATAAACATCGAAAATAATTACAGCTTTCTTAAGACATTGCCATTATTTCATTTTCTTGATCAGATAATTGTCCTAATAGATTGTGAAAATAGTGTAAATAAAAAAAAAATACAATATTCACTCTCAGCTATCGCCAGTAGAGTGGAGTAGAAATGCAAGTTAGTTTCTAAACAAATTAACACGTTGATTTCAGCAAAATATCTGACATCCAACATTCTTATTAACAAACCATTCAAAAGGAAGTGGACAATCTTGAGAAGCTATTGCAAAAATCAGGCTTTCCCCACTCAACAACCAAAATTAGACAGTTGGTATTTGTATTTTAAGAAAAAATGTTCAGCATTGTAACATACTAGAAGCAACTGGATAGTTCAGTGATGGTGAACCTTTTTGGCACTGAGTGTCAAAAAGGCCGCGCAGAAACATCATGTGCGCACACTCATTGGGATTGCGCTCTGGAAAAACAATCAGTTGGCCGGCACACATGCGCAGGCCGGTTTTTGGCACGGTCACACGCGCAAAGGGATCACACTCTGGAAAAGCCAAACTTCCAGGTTTCTGGCGTGCATGCACACCTGACAAATCAGCTGGGTGGCACACATGTGCACACAGGTTTTCTGCACTGCCATATGCGTGATGGACAGCAGACCAGAAACCAAGAAGACAAACAGGCAAGGCCACACGTGCCGGGCAACATGGCTTTGCGGGCCACTTTGGGCACACGTGCCATAGATTCATCATCACGGGAACAGTTTAAGGCAGTGATGGCTAACCTTTTTTGGCTCATGTGCCAAAAGCAGGGAGAGAGCAGGGGGGTCGTGCGTCGGCGTGCCACACCCATAATGCTATGTGCGTGACCCTCTGCTTTTGGCGTGCTTTTTTCACCCTCCCCAGGCTCCAGAGGCTTTCTAGGAGCCTGGGGAGGGTGAAAACAGCCTCCCCCCCTCCAGAGGATTCACTGAAGCCTCCAGAGGGCGAAAAATGGCCTCAAAAGAAGGCCTAATCAAGGCGCTGGAGCTGACAGGGCAATGCCTCGCGTGCCCTAAGAAATGGTTCCACGTGCCATCTGTGGCACCCGTGCCATAGGTTTGCCATCACGGGTTTAAGGTGTGTGCAAAAAAAAAAAAAGTCAAGTTCATTGAATGGGACATTTCAAAATTGCTCCAACCTCACAAGTTTAGAGCCCACCAGAAAAGCAGAATAGTATGAGAACTCTGTCCGACCTGGAAGCCATTTCTTTTGAATTGCCATATATAATGCTTGGGAAACTGGGAGGGGGGATTATATGGCGTATGAGAGATACAGTCAAAATAACATTTCTTTCTCAGAGAGTCAAGGATATCTTGCCCTGCACCTGGAGTGGTGTGACTGGGAGGCATCTCCAGTCTTGAATGATGCCTGATTGGGCTATGTGATGGACATGTGGGAACTTGGAGGAAACTCAAGCTTCAGAGTCTTCTTTCATTGGGGGTGTTACTTGGAACCCTGACAAACACTTTTGTAAAGATTCAAGGTTAAAAGAGTGTTTCCAGTGCAAAATAGTTTCAACATCATCTGCATTTAGCACAGCTACAATAAAAAGCCTTTGATTTCAAGTTAAATTGCAGCAGACTATTAAAAAAATAAAAATCCAGAAAGTCCTATGAAGTGTTAACATTTACCTCCATTAGAACCAAATCCACCGGCTCCGCCACCAGCGCCACCCATAGGCGCACCACCACCGAAGTGCTGGGGAAACTGGGGTAGGAACTTCTTACGCTTCCTCTCTACTTCCTCCTTATCTGCAGCCAAAGATACAGAAGAATCATCAATGGCATGCCCTGCCCACCCTGTTAAAACACCAAAAGTAGCACATCGCATGGAGTGCCCTGTACCTTCTACCACTGGGTAGTATGTAAACTGCTTGGAGTCACTCACATCACCCCCTCGCTTGCGCTTCAGCTGAAGGAACACAGTGACTGGACGATCTATTTTTGTCTTGTGATAAGGCGGAGTACGGAAGACAATGGCATACTGCAAGGACAACAAGACATGGGGTTAGTGCAATCACATACCATATTTTTCGGAGTATAAGATGCTCTGAAGTATAAGACACACCTAGCTTGTGGGGCGGAAAACAAGGGGGAAAAATCTGCTTCTGCCTCCCAGCAATTGGCCTCCTTGCAGCAAACAGTTCAGATGATATACACTGTGATGTTACATTTCAGACTATACTTGTACAGATGCTGTTAAAATTGATGTGCCTTCTGGAAGTATTCTCTGCTATTTAAAAGAAGATATAATAGCACTGGGCCTCTTCAGATCAAGCATTTATTTTAAAAAGTTTCTCCATTTTGTTAAGCAGTCTAGAACAATAATAAAGCAGTCTTTAAAAAATAAGTCTAATAATTTGAACATTCTACAGGCATTTATAGTTATTGACTTATCTCCTTGCAGCAAATGGCAAACAGCCTGATTAGCATAAGAAAAAAAAATCTGCCTGCCTCCCAGCAATTTGCCTTGTGAAGCAAACAGCAAGTTTCACTTTCAATTTCAGCATGGACCTCCCAATCAACAACTGTTACAGGCTGCAGGGATTGCCATAGCCCAGTGGTCGGCAAACTGCGGCTTGCAAGCCGCATGCAGCTCTTTAGCCCCTCAAGTGCGGCTCTTCCTCCACCCTCACCGACGATGGGACTCCTGGGACCCGCCGGAGCAACCCTCCCTACCTGCCGCTAATTCCCTCCCTCCCCCCACGAAGCCTCCCCAGCCGGCATGCCGGCCACTCGTCTACTTCCAGGGGGTACGGAGGCTCCGTGGGCGGGGGGAGGGAACCGGCATCCAGTGGGTCACCCACTGAATGCCGTTCCTTCCCCACCCCACACAGAGCCTTCTCAGCCCTGGAAGTAGCCTGAGCGAGCGAACGAGCGGGCAGGTGAGCGGGCGAGCCAGGCTACTTCCAGTGCGATTGGAGGGAACCGGCGTCCAGTGGGTAACCCACTGAACACTGTTCCTTCCCCACCCCACACGGAGCCTTCTCACCCCTGGAAGTAGCCTGAGCGAGCAAATGAGCGGACGGGCGAGCCAGGCTACTTCCAGGGCGATTGGAGGGAACCGGCGTCCAGTGGGTCACCCACTGAACGCCGTTCCTTCCCCACCCCACACGGAGCCTTCTCACTCCTGGAAGTAGCCTGAGCAAGCGAACGAGCGCAGCGGGCGGGCGGGCCAGGCTAGGGCAAGTGAGTGAGTAAGCGCGGCGGGCTGGGCTGAGGAGGCTCCGCGGGGGGTGGGGTGCAGACAGACAGACAGAGAGAGGCACAGACACAGAGAGAGACAGGGAGGGAGGAGAATCAGAGAGCGGGAATCAGAGAGTGACAGACACACACAGGGAGACAGAGAGAGACAGAGAGAGAGAGAAAGATAGACAGAGACACAGAATGAGTGATTAAGTGCGTGAATGCGAGACACACAGACAGACACACACACACAGAGTGACAGAGATGGGCGGATGAAGGAGAGACAGAGAGACAGAGAGAAAGAAAGAGAAAGAAAGAGAGAGACAAAGAAAGAGAGAGAAAGAGAGAGAAAGAAAGAAAGAGAGAGAGAGAGAAAGAAAGAGAGAGAAAGAAAGAGGCAGAGAAAAAGAGAAAGAGAGGAAGAGAAATGGAGAAAGAGACAGAGAAAGAGAGGAAGAAAGAAAGAGAGAAAGAAAGAGAGAGAGAGAAAGAAAAGAAAGAGAGAACTTATGACCACAATTGAGCCTAAAAGTTTGGTTGCTAACCAAGACTGGGCTGAGGAGGCTCCGCGGGGGGTGGGGGGCAGACAGACAGACAGAGAGAGGCACAGACACAGAGAGAGACAGGGAGGGAGGGGAATCAGAGAGCGGGAATCAGAGAGTGACAGACACACACAGGGAGACAGAGAGAGACAGAGAGAGAGAGAAAGATAGACAGAGACCCAGAATGAGTGATTAAGTGCGTGAATGCGAGACACACAGACAGACACACACACACAGAGTGACAGAGATGGGCGGACGAAGGAGAGACAGAGAGACAGAGAGAAAGAAAGAAAGAGAAAGAAAGAGAGAGACAAAGAAAGAGAGAGAAAGAGAGAGAAAGAAAGAGAGAGAGAAAGAAAGAAAGAGAGAGAAAGAAAGAGACAGAGAAAAAGAGAAAGAGAGAAAGAGAAATGGAGAAAGAGACAGAGAAAGAGAGGAAGAAAGAAAGAGAGAGAGAGAAAGAAAAGAAAGAGAGAACTTATGACCACAATTGAGCCTAAAAGTTTGGTTGCTAACCAAGACCATTGTTAAGTGAGTTTCACATTTTCCAAGTTGGCCACGCCCGCGCAGTCACATGACCGTTGAGCCACTCCCACAAAACAGGCCACACCGTCCGGCTCTCAAAAGAAATTTCAATCGTGGTATTGCTGCTATTTGGCTCTGTTGACTAATGAGTTTGCCCACCACTGCCATAGCCTATTGCCACCTCATTTTCTCCATTTGCTGCAAAGAGGTAAATTTCTGGGAGGCAGAGGTCAAAGGGTGGGGACCGGTGGGTGGGCAGGGCTCCATTCAGGGTATAAGATGCACCCAAATTTTCACCCTTGTTTTAGGGGGGGAAAGGTGCGTCTTATACTACGAAAAATACGACATCACATATTCTGGCAACACATAAACTCAACTGTTCACCTTTTTTCCTATGTGCAATAAAAAGGCCAAAAAGAAGTCAGTTTACACAGGTATTCCTGGCATAACTAATTGGGACCAGCATCTCTGCCACTAAGCAAAGTGGTCGCTAAGTAGGAATTAACATGACAGCAACTATGCTTTTCAGCTGGAAAGAGACAAGACTACTCAGTTTCACACCTATTGCTTTTGTTTGCTTCCTATATACGTCTTCACTCTTTGGAACATTCCAGTGCCTGCTTATTGTCTGGTATGCATCTTAAGCAATGTAATCACACCAAATCCCAGGCTGTGAGCCAAGAGTACAATAGAAGCAGGTTACTCTCTTGGACCTTTTCCTCTCCAATCCCTCTGCTCCACAATTAGGAGGCTGCAAATGTACTGTAAGCTGTTTGCATAATGTGCCCACATTTCACAACCCTGGTCTGCCAGTGCACTCATATTGCTTTCAATGTGTAGAAGATCAAAAAGTTTATTCTCCCATAATCCCTTTCTCTCCAATCTCTCTGCAAGGGGGGGATTTAAAAATCACACACAAGTTAGGTACAGAAAATGCATATTGATTGTAATGGTGATCATGTCATTGAAAAGGTTGGATGGAAACTAAATCAAATAAAGGTTGGATGGATATAAATCAAATAAATATAATATAATCAAGGACAGAAGCAACCTAGAACGAAGGAGAAATTTCCTTGGCAGTTAGAACAATTAATCGATGGAACAACTTGTCTGCAGAAGTTGTGAATGCTCTGACACTGGAAGATTTTAAGAAAAGATTGGACAACCATTTGTCTGAAATGGTGTTGGGTTTCCTACCTGAGCAGGAGGTTGGACTAGAAGACCTCCAAGGTCTCTTCCAACTCTGTTATTCTGTTACCTCTCTAAAGATTCTACTGCATAAATGGCCATAAATGGGCTGTAAAATTCTTTTATCAGCACTCAGAATTTCAAATGGTCACTCAACAAATGCTCGGTAAATCTTATTAATCCAGGAGGACTGTAAAACACAACTCAAACAAATCCCAGAGATTCTATATTGATGGTATGGAGATTTGACAAAATAGACCACAGTCTAGTTCTCAGTAAGATAAAAATTGTATGATAGACAGCATCAACCACCATCGTATTTGGCTAATCAAGTGCAGTCAACATGTAGTCTTCATGTTGGGTTATTATTCTAGGACGTTTCTGCATGTTGTAGTGCTTCGACAGGGGGCAGAGTTGAGGGATTTGAATCTGCTTCAGGGTACTGTATATTGATGGTATGGAGATCTGGATTCCCCACATCAGAGGAGTAGGCTGCTATGCTGACAAGTCTTTTCTCAAAGTGCTGGCAGTTGTCTTGGATAGTTGGTGAAACCAGATCAATTAAACATGTAAACTGCTTTACGGGTTGCTACTAGAATTTATGTCAAATCATCCAATCTCTGGATATCAGCTTGTTATGAATCTGGCAGGTCACTGAGTTGGTCAGATTCCACCCCACCCCACCCCCCCCCGAGTTATTTGTGTATATTAGGGCTATCTGTTGATATTCTGCCTTAGTTATGTGTCCCTCTTTCTATTTTTTCTACTTGTCCTTTATGTCTTTCAGTTTATCAGAGAGTTCTGTCTGCAATCATGCTGGTTTCTTCTTGGATTTCTTGTTTTTCCCCCAGTTATGTATTGTATTGGACTGGGCTTTTATGAACATGTTGTTACAGTGTTTCCCATGGTTCTTGAGTTGTTTTCCATTTTAGAATTTTATCCATAAAATTTTGCTTAGGCTCTCTCTGAGTTTCTTAAAATCAGCTCTTTTAAAGTTTAAGACACTGGTTGGATTATATTCTATTGTTTGTGTTTGCATTCTATTGAATTTCATTGTGATGTGGTCACGCTTGCCCAAAGTTCCAGCAACTTCAGCTCCCTCTATCACCTCTCTATAAGTAAGAATTAGGTCCAGTATAATTTTCCCCATAGTTCCCTCCTATACCTTTTGGATGACAAAGTTGTCAGTTAAGTTGGTTAGGAATCTGTTCAATCTCCCACTTACTTCTGAGTTTGTCTCCCAGGTGATCACAGTAGTTAAAGTTTCTCATTACTACTGTGGTATGTTTCCTACATACATTTGTAAATTGATTAGCAAAAAGTTCATCTAATTCTTCTGCTTAGCTGGGTGGCCTGTAGTATACACTTATAGCAATGTCATTTTTTCCCCTTTTATTTTGAGCCATATGGATTCTAGGAGATTTTCATCCTTGGTTTTGTGTATTTATGTAGAGATGTAATAATCTCTAAAGCAACTCCACCTTCTTTTTTCTTAGGTCTGTTTCTTTGGAATAGTTTGTATCCTTCTGTCATGAGTCATTCCAGTCATGAGTTACATCCCACAAAGTTTCACTAATGGCAACTATATCATATCTGCCTTGATGTACTAATACTTCAAGTTATTCCCTAAACGTTGAGAGTTAGTGTGCAGCCATGAGTCATTTATGGGCTTTGGGTATGTTTCTTATATCTCTTACTTTGTAACTGCGGTTTCCATCCTTTTCATCATCCTCTACTTCAATATAGTTTTTTAATTATTATTTCTTTTTTCTCTTTACTCCTTATGTGATTGGTTATCTAGTGGTTTTTGCTTGGAATTAGGTTCTAAAGGTCGTAAAGATTGGTCCCTCCCCCCCCTCAATTTTAGATTAAAGCCCTTTAAACTAAAGATGAGCCAGTTGTTTTCCGAATATATTCTTTCCAGTTGTTGTGAGATTCACTCCATTCCTTGCCAGTAGCTCTTCATGTAGATAATGCAGGCTATGATCTAGAAAGCCGAAGTTCCATTGACAACACCAATGTTTAAGCCAGTGGTTCGTTTCTAAAATCCTTTGCTCCCCATATTAGATGTTGGCCTTTATATTTATAAGGATTAAGGTAAAAGTTTCCCTCGCACATAGGTGCTAGTCGTTCCCGACTCTAGGGGGTGGTGCTCATCTCCATTTCAAACCCGAAGAGCCAGCCCTGTTCGAAGATGTCTCCGTGGTCATGTGGCTGGCATGACTAAATGCCAAAGGCGCATGAAACACTGTTTCCTTCGTACCAAAGGTGGTCCCTATTTTTCTACTTGCATTTTTTATATGCTTTCGAAATGCTAGGTTGGCAGAAGCTGGGACAAATAATGGGAGCTCACTCCGTTATGCGGTATTAGGGATTCGAACCACCAAACTACTGACCTGTCTGATCGACAAGCTCAGCATCTTAGCCACTGAGCCACCGCGTCTTACCTTTATAAGGATTAGAATGTGATTAAGTAAAATGTCTTTCATCTACTGCAATACAAAAAGTCACCCTACAGAATATGTCTTTAGTCTACCACTCAAAGTGGCTCTCTTGATTGAATTAATCAATACCTGCTTATGCACATCCGTGGGGGAGAAATCTCCAAAGGCCTGCCAACCATTCTCATCATCTTCATAAAAGCGCACCTCAATATCATCTAACAGAAAAGGCAAAAGAAATGGTAACGTTGGACTATTAATACTTATTCCAGCCCCCTTTTTTCCCATTTACTATTATATTATGACATTGATAAATTTATGATATATTGTAGATCAATACTCCTAGAAAAATTGCACCTGCTTTTAACTGGATCTCTATAAACCATACCTCTGGCCTTGTTACTCTGCCTTAATATTTTATTATGTTATAGTTTATATTCATTGGTTTTATATATTTAGCAGAGTTATTTTATTCTATCATAGTTGTAGACTTCAATATGCTTTTCTCGTTTATTTTATATTATATGATAAATTTAGGATTATGTTTATTAATAAAAAGTAGATGATTGGTTCATGCTAATTACTATTCCAGACCAAGACCACCTGCTACAAAAAAGTAGAATCATGCAGTCTTAAAATCAGGAAGGGTAGGGGGGAAATCCCAAATTCTACTAAACATAATTTACTGAAGTCTAATACATTTTGGAAATGGGAATTTCATTCTCAAAGACAAAGGAAATCAAATGCACATTTCTAAAAAGAAAAAAAAATGTATTCATTTCAGAAGTGAAAGACCAATGCCAAAAATAAGCAGGATTAGATATAGTACTTACCTTTCTGGACTTTATCACACAGCAAATATACTTCATCTCCACCTCGCACTGAGCCTGCGGTCTTATCCATCCGAGATATTTTTAGGTTGGAAGCTCCAGGAGACTCTGTAGAATAAAAAAAATTAAGAGATGTATAAAATTGTTTCTGGAATAATTTTACAACTATGAAAGCGTCATCATAAGGTTTATAATTTTGGCTAATTTTAATAAACAGTAAACACTATAGATGTCAACTTGTAAAGCATTTCCATGTCTGTTATCAAATTGACATTGGAGGAAAGGAGGGAGACAATTCCATGCACACCTTTGTCAGGCACCTTGCAAATGTGATTTATGACACAGACTGAGGGGAGGGAAGAAACGGGGTAAAGTTCAGCCATAATTTAAGTGAGGTTAGATTTGACTCAACGCAGGTATTGCCGAGATGTTGTTCCTAATAAATGACTGGATTACTTTTGAAGCTTGGCTCGAGGCTCATAAGTTAATTAGGGCATTTTTCAGAAACCTGACTATAGAACATTAGTGGAAAGGTTGATATTTCAATTTGTGGTAGGTTCTGGAGGCATTAAGAAGGAGGCAAGAAAATTCTACTGATTCAAAAAAAAAATATATATGAAAAAATATGAAACTCTTCTGCCAGAACTCTGATATGAAGATCAGGGTAGAGGAACTTTTCCAGGGGTGGGATTCTACCATTTCGGACTGGTGTGAGCAAACCAGTAGCTGCGACAATCAGCTGGGAGTGAACCAGTTCGCTCCGACGATCAAGTGGGCCTATGGTATGTGTGCCAGAGGTGGCACGCAGAGCCATCTCTCTGGGCAAGCTAGCCATCGCCAGTTGCACTTTCGGATTCCAGCACTCTGGTCTGCTGGTCTTCTCACGTGCAAGAGCACCAGAAACCAGAAGAGCAGTTGCGTGGTGTGCATACGTGTGCCGGGAAGATGATTTTCCAGTTTCAGGCATGCGCATCTGCACTGGCCAGCCGGTCTTTGTGTGCATGGATGCCAAAAACCAGAAGACCAGGTGGTGCACCAGAAACCGGAATATCATCACTCGGTACCAAAAAGGTTCGCCAACACTGTTATAGTAGATACCCTTAAACCATGTGAAACGTGCCTATGGATCAAAAGTTAAACTTACTGCTATCAT
This sequence comes from Rhabdophis nuchalis, assembly GCA_039707465.1. Lineage (NCBI taxonomy): Eukaryota > Metazoa > Chordata > Lepidosauria > Squamata > Natricidae > Rhabdophis > Rhabdophis nuchalis. The sequence goes on from CM077645.1 coordinate 96,930,986, forward strand.
GAATCGGGTCGGAAATAACCGGGTTTAATGCTAAAGTGAAGTTTCCACTACTATCACGAAGATAGGCGTTGAAGCGTAAACGAACAATGCTGAGATCCATTGACTTCTTCAGATCTTTTGCCTCTTGTTCAATCGAATCTTGCTCCGATTCTGCTAAAATAGATGCTAAGTTATAAATCCTACAAACAATCCGGCATCCACATCAAAGCAAAATTTCCTCCAGGTACTAAAATCACACATAAAGTATTTATCTGAATACTGGCAATCCTCAAGATACAACAGGCCATTTAACGAACGTTCGAAGTTACAATGCACACTCCGAAAACTAAAGACAGATCTGTTTCAAAGTTATACATTTTGCAGCGCCCCCACGGTCATTCGCCCTTATGACTGACCACAGAGATGCTGCAGCACACACACTTGGTATTTAATAGGTTTTTAAATTTTTTGTATTTTTGTATTATTTTGTATGTTATTTTAAATTCCTGTGCGCCGCCCTGGGTCCTTTGGAGAAGGGCGGGATATAAATCAAATAAAACTAAACTAAACTAAACTACCCATCTCTCTTCCATTATGCTGAGCCAGATCTTCAGAGGCATTGGGCCTGCTTTGCCAACTTACTGCGTTCCATGATTCCGTGTTTTCCCGAAAATAAGACAGGGTCCTATTTTATTTTGACCCCAGAAATAAGCGCTTGGCCTTATTTTCAGGGAGGTCTTATTATTTTTGAAGTGAAGGAAGCGGCGAGCGTGGCCACCTCATGGCTTCTGCTGTGTTGCAATATTTTGTGGGAGGGCTTATCTTTTGTGGGAGGGTTTATTTTATCACATGCGCTTCAAAAGTTTGATTGGCTTTAAGTGGTAGCGTGGCCAGTGGCACAGCAGTACGACGTGTGGGATTGTAGATATCATGGCCATCTGTGTGTGTGTGTGTGTGTGTGTGTGTGTGTGTGTGTGTGTGTCTTTTTAGACCAAAGCCGTCCCGTAGCAACAGTGAATAAGAAAGGCACAGGTCAATGAGCACAGCTCTACTCTGGTTTCCCTTCAAATCTTATAAATCTTTCACCTTTTACTTACTTACCTTTTGACGAGTTCAAGCACTGAGGGTAGAGAGAAGGCCTTTGCTGGGCCACATGACACAACCAAGAAGTAATTCAGTCACATTTGCTTCCATTGAAATTCTTTCCTCTCCAGTCAGCGTAAACCACTATGATTTCTTTTTAGGGCTGCCAGTGCTAGCTTTACCCTAGTAGCGCTAAGAAATCACACCTATTTTGGGTTTTTTGCAAGCCTTTCCTCCACACCCAGTGTAAATTGGCAGTGATTTATCCTGGCTGGGGAGGATAGGATTGCCATGGAAGCAAAAGAGGTAGGGTTTCTTCTTTGTTCCACCAGTGTAAGACTAGCATAAAACTAGCGTTGGTGGAGCTAAGAAATTGTGCTTTTTTTGATTCCCTCAAAGCCTTTCCTCTCCAGCCAGCATAGATCACTACGATTTCTTCTTAGCGTAGCCAGCGTAAGACTAATGTAAAGCTAGAGCTGGCAGTGCTAAGAAATTGCACTGATTAATGCTGGTTGCAGAGGAAAGGCTTGGAAGAAATCAAAATAGGCATCATTTCTTCTTAGTGCCACTTTATGCTATTCTTATGCTGGTAGAGCAAAGAAGAAAATGGAGGAGGAGGAGAAAGAGGAGGAGAAGACGACGACGATGAAAACGAGTACCTTAACAACTCTTAGGTCCTTGGTTAGGACTTGGAACTATTCAGTTTTTACCAGTTCCATATTGTGAATCAAATTGAAGATTTATATATCTTCAATTTGATTCACAATATGGAACTGGTATATATATGTGAATTGTCCTAAAAATGTGAGTTCCAGGTGTAGTTATAAAACAAACCGACATAATGATCTCCGGAACTTTAAAATATATTGCTCACTGAGCTTTCGTTAGCAACTGCTAATATCATCAGCGTGTAAAAGCCATAAAAGGGATACCTGCCTTTATACAATGTTAATCAATTTGGGCATATGTGGGATACCTGCCTTTATACAAAGGGATACCTGCCTTTATACAATGTTAATCAATTTGGGCATATGGCCAAATTGATTAACATTGTATAAAGGCAGGTATCCCTTTTATGGCTTTTACACTCTGACGATGTGAGCAGTTGCTAACGAAAGCTCAGTGAGCAATATATTTTAAAGTTCCAGAGATCATTATGTCGGTTTCATATATATATACACCTACGCAGCCACAGACCGAAGCCTGAAGATGGCAAGTGAGATCTTGCCGAAATGTTGCAAAGACAATCTCATTCTTACATGGGAAAACACCTGAATACAACAAGACCAGCATACCTACACCCGTGAAAATCTACGAAAACATATATATATATTGCCTTTTGGCTCATCACCAAAGACCATCTGGACAGAAAGCTATGAGTTCCGTTGTGTACTTTTTTAAATATGCGTGTTAGGTTTTTGAGCTGATCAATAAATAAATCAGGGAGACTAGTATAGATCTATTTCGAGCTTTTTAGCTCTCATCAGCTAGCCATACCCTTACTGGGATTTGAACCGGGGCTGTATTACATGTTAGGCAGAAGCCTTAGCCAGATCAGCTCAAAAACCTAACACACACAAACATACACACACACACACACACAGAGTAACCATATAATAATAATTACAATAATATAACCTAGTACAATCTTAAATAGATTCCAGTTGATAATAAAAGCTCAAAATCAGTTTTTGATTGTTCAAAGATCTTACATAACTTTTTAAACCTTTATGCAAAATAAGTTTGCCATAAAATTCAACTAAAGAGGAACTAAGGCCAGAAGAAATGCTTTGCTCGGAAATATAGTTTTATTTACTATTTTTGCTTAGGAGAAACACTTACGGAAGAAAAGAAAAATGCACTTTATACAACCTCAACAATAACACTCCTTTATAATAGCTTGGGCACTAGAAGTAATTGCTGAGGTTGAGCTTTAATATACTTATTTTCTTTTTATTTTCAGTTCTGTTCTGTGTTTTTCATTGTTTTTCCTTATAGATAAATTTTCCATTTCCATTTTTCCTTTTTTTGCATTGGGTCTATCAATTACCCGAAGTTTCAAACCCACATGGAAGCAGTTCAGAACAATTTGGAAGTAGCAATGTGAGTCAATTAACCTTCTCTCAAATGTATGTATTACTCATATTGGTAAAGCAGTTGATATCACTCATTTCTGCCCAAGGAACAACTTTTAACAAGCACAGGCATTTTCCTTGGTAAAAATCATAATGATCAGATCACCCTATACATCTCCATCTCTCTCTCTCTCTCTCTCTCTCTCTCTCTCTCTCTCTCTCTCTCTCTCTCTCTCTCACACACACACACACACACACACACACACACACACACACGTTGTGCTTCCCTCACACACACACGTGTTGTGCTTATCTCTCACACACGTGTTGTTTCTTTTTCTCACACACACAAATGTGTTGTGCTTCTCTCTCTCTCACACACACGTACTGTGCTCCTCACACACACAGACAAATGTGTTGTGCTTCTCTCTCACACAGAAATGTGTTGTGCTTCTCTCTCTCTCACACACAAATGTGTTGTGCTCTGTGTGTGTGTGAGAGAGAGGGGGGGGGAAATGGGGCAGAGGGAGAGGGGGAAAGAAGGGGAGACAGGGAGGAGAGAGAGAGAGAGGGTGGGGGGAGAACAAACCTGTGTAGAATACCTGACAGGAAAAATGTTTTATGATCAATGTCCTTATTCTATGCAACATCCACTTGCTAAGAAGTGAAAAATAAATAAATGCATACTCTCAGTTTAACCATTATTGCCTACAACACAATCATCCATTCTATCTAAGCTATGGAGAGAGAGAAGACTGTGATCATATCTAGAATCTATCTTCCCCAAGCTTTTATTTTCTGTTTCAAAATTACCTGTTAGAGGCTGCATTCGGTTTCGCATCTTCTGCTTCTGAAGTTTGTCTTTGATGACCTCCATCATGTTTTTCTTAGTCACATGGAGCACACCTAGGTTATTAAATCTGATAAAAGACAAATTATCCACTACTTGCAGTGACAATCACAATGTCTATGTGGGTAGCAAATCTGCTCAAATTCTAGACAGCGGTACTCAGATGAGCATGTTAAAAAAAACCAGCAACAAGGCAAATCACCAAACATTTAAAACGTAGAGTTTTTCCTATCATTACTGATGGAAACGTATATCATATAGCAGCAACCAAAAGGCAGGGGAGCTAAAAAAAAGAACCAATTAGAGGAGCAGTAAAGCCCAATGCTCCATGCCCATCTTTTTAAAACCCATGCAGGTGATACCACATTTTAGTGGGTGGCAATGTCTGTGAATTTTATGGAGCGAATATTGCATCACAGACCGGGCCACAGTGGCGGGGTCCTTTTACAGTGCTGAACCCCGCCTCTTCAGTCTTTGTCTTTGGCCTGTCTCTTATTTATTTATTTATTTAAATTTTATTTATTTATTTAAATTTATATCCCGCCCTTCTCCACCGAGGACCCAGGGTGGCGCACAGGAAATTTAAAAGACATACAAAATACAATAAATATAATTTAAAAAACTATTAAATAACCCTCTCCTGCGCTAAAACCAAATTTTAAAAGCCCAATTTAAAACTACATAAAAGTCCCCATGGGAGGTTAGGCTAGGCCGGCTTGTTGAAACAAATATGTCTTAAGACATTGGCGGAAGAGGCGGAGGTCAGTGATGGTATGTAATTAAGGGGGTAGGTCATTCCAGAGGGCTGGACCCGCCACAGAGAAGGCTCTTCCCCTGGGTGTCGCCAGTCGGCATTGTCCGGCCGACGGCACCCTGAGAAGGCCCTCTCTGTGGGAGCGTATCGGTCTGAGGGATGTATGGGGCAGGAGGCGGTCTCGCATATAACTAGGCCCCGAGCCATGGGGCCTATTCACAGTGCAGGAGTCAATTCACATGGGGCCTATTCACAGTGCAGGAGTCAATAGGCAGAGCTGGCACATGAGAGGACACCTATCTGTGGTCCTCTCAGGCTCTGCGTGATTCCCCCTCCTTGTTTTCCTCCTCAATATCAACTTGCAAAGCACTCCTGGCCTGCTCGCAAGTTGCCATAGGCAGGAGGGGGGAGCTGTCATGACCAGCACATTCCATGCATGCCTTTCTCCAGATTGTATCCCAGGTTACCAGAGCCAGCTGGAGAGGCGGGGTATCTACAACTCGTGAAACAGTTGGAGAATGTGATTTATGACACCCCCTGGGAGGAGGGGGAAAACAGGGTCATTGTTGGGCCGTAAATCACGTGGGGCAGAGCTAACTCCACTCAGGAACTGCTGACATATTGCTCCTATTAAATCACTGGATTTCCTTTGAAACTTGGCTAAAGGCTCATGGATTAATTAGGGTATCAGTCGGAACCTTGACTCTCAACTTAGGTGCGTCTTACGGAGCGAAAAATACAGTATATATTTGTGTTGAATTTTCCTTGTCATAGCAAAATGGCAGAAAGCTGCTGCTTCCATTAAATAAGATATTGCAACCCACCCAATCTAACACATGCTGGGGGGAAAAGTATGCTATCGTGAAATAGATCTTGCCTTTTGAACCCCACCATCACTCCTTGATCAGTAAGTCATACATACTGGGCAGTCATGTCCTTTGGGCCCACCATCATGATGCAGTTGCCGGCTTCATTACACTGTTTTCCCACAAGGCTATGAGCATGCACTTGTGGAGGATCAGTATGCGTCACCAAGTCCACCTCTATCCTAGCCAGTCCAGTATAATTAGAGATCTGCAATAAAATGATATAAAATGACATCAAGGAAGTCCTTCCATAAAAAGCATCTTTCTATCAGGGGGAGAAGAAGAAAAATGATTAAAAGTGGAATTCCCGAGAGCCCAAGAGAACATGGATAAAAGAGGAAGAAGGGGGAAAAGAGTAGCATTAGTAGATTAAAGGGAATAGTAATATCAGTGGTGAAATGCTCTTTTTTTACTACTGGTTCTGTGGGCGTGGCTTGGTGGGTGTGGAGTGGCTTGGTGGGCGTGGCAGAAAAGAATACTGCAAAATCTCCATCCCCACTCCATTCCAGGGGAAGGATATTGCAAAATTTCCATTCCCTTCCCACTCTAGGGCTAGCCAGAAGTGGTATTTGCCAGTTCTCTAAACTACTCAAACTTTCCGCTACCGGTTCTCCAGAACCTGTCAGAACCTTCTGGATTTCATCCCTGAGTAGCATGATTGGTATAATTATGCAACTAATTAAGAAATAAAGAACGTATAATATATTGTTAATTGTAGGGGGAAAATAATTTGGCTGAAAGTGAAAACCAATCTATGATGTAAAATGGATTATGTAAAAGGGAAGAACACTTTGCTTCTATAATATGTGTAAAGTTGTATTAATTTTTTTTAAAAAAGTTTGGAAGTTTATACCAAGTTGATTTACGCTCATGATACAAGCCTATCAAGTTTCATTAACATAGATGAGGGGTGTTAAACTCCAGGCCCGGGGGCCAGATCCGGCCCACTGTGTGCTTAGATCCAGCTCTTGGGACAGGCCTGGAAACAGCAAAGGACCAGGCCACGGTGCCTCTGCTAGTAAAAATGGAGCTTGGAGGGGGGGGCACGTGCAGCCCACCCCCCAGCTCTGTGTTTTGCTGGTGGAGGGCTATCAAAACAAACTAAAAATGAAACCAAATAAAAGTTTCTCCTTTTGCATTTGAGCATGTAAGAAGGGACAGGAAAGGAGAAAGGGAAAGACAAAAAGAAGGAAACAGGGAGGAAGGAAAAGTAAGGCAAGAGGGGAAGGAAGAAAAAAGGAGAACAAAGAGAAAGAATGAAAGAAGGAAAAAAGAAGGAAAGGGAAAGGAGGGGAGGGGAAGAAAGAGAAGGAAGGAAGGAGATTATAATAAGTGAGGGAGGTCTTAGGGAAACTCCTGACTTAGCATCACAGGTGCTGCCCACTCGAGTTCTGTGTCATACTTACCATGGCCATGCCTCTAGCCACATCGTGCCCCATGCCCCCCACTCCCACCCCAAGATCAAATACAATCCTGATGTGGCCCTCATCAACTTTGACACCCCTGACATAGACAGACTACAATAGGCTTTAAATGTTCAGTACCAAAAGTCAGTCCATAGCCACTAACAGCAATTCAGACCACATGACACCATTGGTCATTATTTGCATACAGCAGACAGAGATGAATCTTAGTTTAGTAAGCCAAAACATTTATTATTTTTATTTATTGTTAAATAACAACCCCCAGTAACTCTGGGCAGTACATGATACGGACAAGGAGCATACTCATACTCAGCATACTCTGCCTTGCTGGAAATTGCTCTGCGCATGTGCAGAGCAAAAAAAGATGGCACCACCTACAGCGCCGCCCGGAGAACCAGTTCAGGGGCGTGGCAGGGCTGAGTCACTGCCGGTTCCATCGACCTAGGCTCCCAAACCACTACCCATTTGGCTGAACTGGTCCAAACTGGTAGGAGCCCACCATTATTCTGTACTGTATCTTAATCAGAAAGTCCAAACAAAAGACAGAAAAAAGAGAAAAGCCAATGTAGATTCCTCTTTAAAAAAAGATGTCTTCATAAAACATCTATATAAATAAAAATGTAACAAGAGTTTGTTCAAAACCGCTAATGTCCGAAAGTACTGCACCGATCGTTTCCAAATTTTCACATAATGTTCCATTCAAGTACAGCACCAATGATATATAGAGATTGTGTCGATGTCACACCTGTTCCAGGTACACGCAATGGAAATGTAAAAAATGTAGGTAGATGGATACAGAGAGAGCAGTGGGCCACAGGTATTGTGTCATCCTTTATGACATAAAATACTCTGTCCATAGGTGGGTAGGTAGGTAGATAGGCAGCTATAGGGATAGAGAGAGGGAGAGAGAAATGCAGTAGGTAGGAAGGTAGGTAGGTAGGTACAAGGATAGAGAAAAGGAGAAATACAGTAGGTAGGTAGGTAGGAAGGTAGAGGGATAGAGAGGGAGAGGGAGAAATACAGTAGGTAGGTAGGTTGGGGGGCTATACGGTGGTTGTGTGTACATGTTTGTGTGTGCAGGTGTAGATCTACACACAGATTGGTTAGCCATTTAACCACACTGAGCCACCGCAACACGTGGCCGGGAACGGCTAGTTATAAATAAACAAATGTGACACTCACCTTGACAGTGGGATATGTCTTGTGCCCTTTCTCACTAGATGCTCCAGGTAGTCCACCATGCGAGGGCCCTTCACAGCCATAACGGAAGCGGAAACCTCGCTGCCAAAAATGGAAATTCAAGCAAAGTCATTCCATCAGAAAAAAACCCAAACTGCTAGGAAAAAAGTTTGCCTATAATAGGATATAGATGGGGAACGATGGAGTGAGTGGTGCAGTGGCTTAGAGGTGGAGCTCTCCCCTCATTATCAAGACACTGTGAGTTCGGCAGATATTTCTCTCTCTGTGCACAGTGAGTAATTATCTGCTGTGAACTCTGTATTGGCGACGGGAAAGGCATCTAGCCAGTAAACACTCAGTTCTGTTCAGTTGCCCCGATTCCACCCCGATATAAGGGATTACGGGGTCATTAAAAGACAAAAAAAATGCGGAATGATGGAGTCCTTGATGCTCTCTGAGCTTGATTGTTCGCAGGCATTACAAAACTACACTGAAGAGCCAAGTGGTTAAGAGTGCAGCATTGCAGGCTAGTTCAGCTGACTGCTAGCTGCAGTTCGGCAGTTCAAATCTCACTGGTTCAAGGTTGACTCAGCCTTCCAGCCTTCTGAGGTGGGTAAAAAACCCAGATTGTTGGGGGCAATATGTTGACTCTGTAAAACCGCTTAGAGAGGGCTCTAAAAGCACTATGAAACAGTATATAAGTCTAAGTGCTATTGCTATTTCTACCTCCGTGATGGTGAACCTGTGGCACGTGGAGCCATATTTGCTGGCATGCCAGCAGTCAGCTCCGGCACGCACGCGTGTGCCGACCAGCATATTTTCCACCTTCCAGAGGGCTGTGGGAGGCCATTTTCGGTCTCCCCAGGCTTCAGGAAAGTCTCTGGAGCTTGGGGAGGGTGAAAAACAGGCCCAACGGGCCAACCGGAAGTTTGTTCCTGAACTTCCGGTTGGCTCATTGAGGCTGTTTTTCACCCTCCTCAGGCTTTGGGAAAGCCACTGGAGCCCAGGGAGGGGTCATGTGCACATGCACAGGATGGGCACACATGCCCGCGTGATAGTGCACATACCCACACAATTTTGGCACACCAAAAGAAAAAGGTTTGCCATCCCTGTTCTACCTATAGTGGAAATGAAACATCTGCAAATAAATAAGCTCAGAGAGCACAACGTTCAACGCTGTGAACCCACAATTCAACCATGAGCTACATATATTCCCTTCTATTTATATATTTGGGGGAACCCAGCATCCTTAGAAAATCCTTACCTGTTTTGGCTGTTCAATTATAGTGACAAATGGGCCTTCAACTAAAACAAACAAACAAAGAAGAAGATATTTAGAGTATCCCAATGTTCAATACGCTAATCAACTCATGTCATATAATTTAAGAGAAACAGTATTAACAAAAGAGATGACAACAGAAACCTATCTCCTTCCCTCAGTTATCTCTAGTTCCACATCCCTCGGGACACATCACATACCATCACAATGGTTTAATTGTTTTTTATGAAATGTATGTATTTTTTGACTGTTTTTTATTCTGCCTGTGCACCGCCCCGGGTCCCTGTGGGGAGAGGGTGCGGTTTAAAAATAAAATAATAATAATAATAATTATTATTATAAAAAGTTCCTTACCTGTCTCCATGAACAGCTCTTTCTGCTCGATTAAATGAGCGCCGAATTGAAAATCGTCATAGTCTATCCCATCTAAGCACTGCATACACACAAGGATCAAGAATAGATTGAAAGCATTATAGACATAGCATTATAAAGCTTCTAAACAAGGTAGACAGTCAGCAGGAATGACAGCTATATTAAGTCTCTACTGCTAGCAACAACAAAATGAAAACATTGGGAACAAGAAGCATCCTAGGCCGTGATGGCGAACCTATAGCACATGTGCCAGAGGTGGCACACAGAACCCTCTCTGGAGGCACGCGCACCGTCACCAGCTGGACTTTGCGGGCACAGGAACGCTGGAAACCGGCCTGAAAACGGCTCAAGAAATGCCCAAAACCTGGCATGTTTTTGAAGCATTTTTTATCCTTTTGGGGACTGTTTTCAAGAAAAAAATGGCTGGGAAACGGTCAGAAAACACCCCCAAAATGACCTGAAAAGGGGCCAAAAATGTCCCCAAAACAGACCATTTTCCAGGTCATTTTTTAGGCCCAAAACAGCCCCCAAAACAACCAAAAAACAGGCATGCATGCACCAGCCAGCTGATGTTCAAGTTTCCGGTGTGCGCACATGCACATGTGTTCTGGTTTGGGCATTCAGTGCCAAAAAGGTTCGCCATCACTGATCTAAGGCAAGGTCTCCTAAGCACCTGACAGCAAAGAATGCTCCCGTCCAACTCTCTGCACTGGTGAAGGCTACAATTCACATAATAAGATGTATTTTAAATATGCAAACACTACTTATATACTCTTTAAAACCAGACAACTCCCAAAACCAATAAAGATCTCTCTAATAAGTTGGCCATCTTAACAGCATTATGGGCCCCAGGCAAAGCAATGTACTGGGGCCCTTGCGACAACTGCGCACAGGAATAACAATGTAAACGGTCGATGAAATTATATTTATCAATGTTATTGCTGTTAATTTTTATTAATGCATGTTTGTATTAATAAAAAATAGCAGTAAAATGTAATAAAGATGTTGCTGTATTTATGATACAAGGTGCATTGAAAGGGTTAACACATAGATTAGTATGGGGCCCCTATATTCCTGGGGATGCCCATCATGCCCATGCATTAAGATAGCCCTGGTTTGGAGAAAGGAAAAGAAAAACAAGCATTTGCCCCATTATTGCTTAAGACTCACCGTTTACTTCACATATAAAAGCAACCATGTGTGTATATTCATAGACGGTTGTACTACAGAGAACACAAATCCTGGCTATTCCTCTGTGTGTGTGTGTGCCCCCCCCACCTTACTACCTTGAGTAAGCCTCACCTTACTCAACATATAAAACCAACCATGTGTATATATTCAAAGAAGGTTGTACTATGGAGAACACAAATCCCAGCTATTCCCCCAACCCCCCTGTGTGTGTGTGTGTGTGTGTGTCTCCCCCTACTCAGCTAGCACTTTGCTCTGGAAGGGCTGTTGTGTAACACACCTTTGCTTGTCTTGGGCCCAACAAAGGCAGAAAAAGACAACTTCGGGGTTTGTTTTCATTTTAAGCTTTCCAAAGCACACATTATTCAAAATTGACCATTCAAATTTGGGACTAGAGAACTCCAAGGCAAAGGAAGGCCCATTTTTCACCCAGATCCCACTTACAAAGTGACCCGGGAGGGAAGGAAGGAGGGGGGGGGATTTCCAAAAGCAACGGAAGGAAGACTCACCGCGGGATAGCCTTCCCCATCCATGGAGGATCTTCTCCAGCCGACAATCCACAGAGTTGGCAATCCGGCTCTGCGGAAGGAAAGGGAAGAAACGGAGGGATTTACAAACGGGGGAGGGGGAAAAAAACCAAGCACCCCTTCGGTTCTGCCGCTGCTGTGGCCGCCGCCAAAGGAGCCCAAAGGGGGAAACTGGGCGGGTAAGGCAAGTAGGGTTGGAAAGTCCCTAGAAACCCAGCGGAGCCCGAGAGGGAGGGACGGAAAGCAAGAACGAAAGGAAGAAAAGAAGGCAGGCTCTCACGGCTTCTGGGCGGCAGCAGCGCGCTTTCTTCCGCCTTCCAAACCCAGCCTTCGCGTCTTTGGCGGGGCGGGCAAGCAAAAGCGCTGCCAAGGGGCGCTGTTTTAGGGGAAGAGGCGGGGAAAGCACCCCCAGGCTTTTCCCAGGAGGAGAGGGGGGGGGCTCAGGGTCTCCAGCAATTGAGGGTCCCCAATTGCCCCCCACCCCTCCATGATCCTGGCGTTGGATGGCTGAGTGGTGGGGAGAGAAATGCCCCGTGCCCAGAGCCCCTTGGCAGCATGGCAGGGCGCGGGGCATTTCTCTCGCCCACCACCCAGTCATCCAACGCCAGGATCATAAAGGTGGGGGGGGGGATTGGGAACCCCAATTGCTGGACCCCAATCTCCAGGAGGAGAGGGGGGAATCAGGGTCTCCAGCAATTGGGGCTCAGCTTTTGTCCCTCCTCCTCCATGATCCACCAGGATCTTGGAGGGGGGGGGGGGGCAAGAGGCGCTGCTTTGGGCGGGAGAGGTAGGGAAAGCACCCCCAGGCTCTTCCCAGAAGGAGAGGGAGTCTCAGGGTCTCCAGCAATTGGGGGTCCCAATTCCCCCCCCCCCAATGATCCTGGAGTTGGATGGTGGGGAGACAAATGTCCCGTGCCCTGCCATGCTGGCAAAAGGCGCTGTTTTAGGGGCAGGGGTGGGGAAGGCGCCCCCCAGGCTCTTCTTAGGAGGAGGGGGGCTCAGGGGGTCCCAATTGCCCCCCCCCCATGATCCTGGCGTTGGGTAGCTGAGTGATGGGGGAGAAAAATCCCCCCTGCCCTGCCATGCTGGCATTGTGCCTGCTTCCATATATGCACGCGCTGGGTTTAAGCATCGTTCGGGGGATTCTCAGATAGCCCGCGGAGTAGAAGGAAGGGCAAGAGAGGAGGAGGAAGAAGAGGAGGAGGAGGAGGAGGAGATTCGCTTCTCCCAGGAGAAATGGAAACCCTCCCAGGGCGTAGTATCTTTGGAGCAACCCTTAAGGAGCCACCCCTCTAAGGTCGGGCTGAAAATCCAGGATTAGAATGAAGCTCCAGCCGCTGCTGGCCACTCACTCACTCACCATTTACTCCTGCCAAACCGCTCGGCCATCTCCTTTTCGGAGGCCAAACTTCCCCGGCCTGCCCAAGCTCCGCCCGTCCCTTCCGTGGGGGCTTACCCACCGTCAGCTGATTTCTTGGAGGGCCGGACTCCGGCAAGGACAAGGGACGCCTCTTTGAGTCAATTCCAAAACCTTGGGTTGTCAGAGTACAACTGTGCGTGCAATGAGATTGGCTGAGCCTCCCTTTCGTGCAGCTCCCCCCTCTCCCAACACAATACAACTCACAGTGAAAGACCAAAAGCCCGGGTAGGGAATCCTACTAACACACTCTCAGTCCTATTGCACCACGTGGTCGTGCCGCCGAGCTGGTCATTCGTACTGTTTGTTTGTTTAGTTATCTAGTTAATTAGCTAGTTATTTAGCTAGTTATTATTGAGTTATTTAGTTATTTAGCTATTTATTTATTTAACTATTTAGCTATTTATTTAGTTATTTGTTTGTTTAGTTAGCTAGTTATTTAGTTTTCTAGTTATTTAGCTAGTTATTGAGTTATTGTTAGTTATATATATAAAAATCCTGAGGATTTTTCTCACTCTTCTAAGGCAGCGAGCCCTAGCGATATCGTCTAGTGCAGGGGTCTGCAAAGTCGGCTCTTTTAAGACTGGTGGACTTCAACTCCCAGAGTTCCCCAGCCAGCATAGCTGGCTGGGGAATTCTGGGAGTTGAAGTCCACCAGTCTTAAAAGAGCCGACTTTGCAGACCCCTGGTCTAGTGGTATCGGGAGAGCCGACGATGCCTTGTGCTGTGCTCACCACCCTCTGTAATGTCTTTCTATCCGCGGCTGTCAAGACGACATACCACACCATAATGCTATGAGTGAAGACACTTTCTATTGTGGACCGGTAAAAGAAGGTCACCAGTTGTTATTCCACTTAATTTTTTTGCAAGAAAGACCCCTGTAGATCTGCTGAGCCGCCAGTGAACAGTGGTCCCAGGGCTGTCTTAACGCATGGGCCTGATGGGCACTTGCCCCGGGACCTCAAGAACATAAGGTGTCCGATATTAATCTGTGTATGTTAACCCTTCAATGCACCTTGTATCATATACATTGCCTCTATTCACAGTGTTGTGATTGCTCCAACACTGGAAGTTTTTAAGAAGATGTTGGATAAAGTATCTGAAGTGGTGTAGGGTTTCCTGCCTAACCAGGGGGTTGGACTAGAAGACATCCAAGATCCCTTCCAACTCTGTTATTCTATTCTAAATACAGCAATATATTTATTACATTTTTAAATTAATACTAACATGCCAATAAAATAAATAAACGTTGAATGTTATCAGCCATTGACATGTTTATTCCTGTGAGTAGTTGTAGGGGCCCAGCACAATGCTTTGCCCCAGGAGGCCCCTCATGCTGTTCTGATGGCCCTGCTGATCTCCCTCCAGTTACCAGCGGAGAGACCCCTCTCTCAACTTTTTAATCTCCCATTTCAAGAGCGGTTGAAAAAGGAAAAAATGACAGGCAGGGAAGTGAATGGGTGAGGGAGAAGTGGATTCTGGTCCAAATGGGGGTAAAAAACCCAACTTCTTTGGATATATTTATGTGCAATTCCTTTTCCTTGGAAATAAAAAAAAAATCAAGAGTTCTGAAATCTGCACAATGCTACAAAAGTTCACTTTTGTCCTGAGTCCATTCCTCGGAAAAGGTAGGCTCTCAGGTGAATTGGTGAATGGCCAAGATGCTTATTAGTAATCTTTTGTAGGAAGTAAGCACCCACCCCTCCCCTAGGAAAATTGAATGTTTTAGGAAATATTAAAAGGACAGAATATTTCCCCTAAAAGGGAGGAAGAAAGTCAGCTGCCCCCACCTTTGTCAATGGGACATTAAGGCCCGGGCCAATCTATTCTACATAACAAAGATCTACCTCCTTCAGGCAGAGCCATAGTAGGAATTGCCGAAACTCTTTCATTACTTCATCACCCAGCAAGGCTCAACCAAGCCTGGCACTCAGGACAGCATGCAGAGTTGTCCCTTCGTGGCCCCATGGGAGTCTGACAACCAATCAGGAATACAAGCTCAAATTCAAAGGCCCACAGAGGGTATAAAGCCTTCTGTCTGTCTCTCTCTCTCTCTCTCTCTCTGTCTCTCTCTCTCTCTCTCCCTCCCTCCCGCCTTTTTGTCCAGGACCTCAAACCATGTGATCCTGTCCACCATTGAACCATCTTTCCAAGCAGTCTCCATGTTTCCAGTATCTTTCTTCCAACTTGGAACTGAACCCAGATGGACATTTCTTCTAACAATTTGACTATCACTAAGTGTTGTATCTTATTATTCTTGATGAATGTATTTTATTTTTCTTTATGTACACTGAGAGTCTATGAATCAAAGACAAAATTCCTTGAGTGTCCAATCTCACTTGACCAATAAAGAATTATATTCTATTCTATTCTATTCTATTCTATTCTATTCCATTCCATTCCATTCCATTCCATTCCATTCCATTCCATTATAAAGTAAAACCTGTACACTGGAAGCAGAAGTAAGAAATGTGATAATCCTAGACTTACAACTACAATTAAGCACAGAACTTCCTTTGTTCAGTGAGGTAGTTAAGTAAGTCATGCCTGATTTTACAATCTTTTTTTTTGCAAATTATTAAGTGAATCCTGCCAGTTGTTAAGTGAATCACATGGTCGTTAAGTGAATCCAGCTTCCCCCTTTGATTTTGCTTATTGGAAACCACCTGGGAAGATCACAAATGGAGATCCTGGGACTTCAGAACACTGCAAAACCTCTCCAAACAAGATGAGCACCACATAAAATTTAAAAAAACCACACACACAAAAACAAACTCTTATAAATGAACACTGCTTGCTAAGTGCCTGAATTATGATCACTTAACAGTAGGGATATTGCAGGGGTCATAACTTTGAGGACCAGTTGAACTTTTTTTCAGTGCTGTTGTAACTTTGAATGGTCACTAAATGAATGGGAAAGGATTACCTGTATATTTTTTGTTATGACTATAGGTTGCAGTAAGGGATGTGGTGGCTCAGTGGCTAAGACACTGAACTTGTCGATCAGGTCAGCAGTTTGGCGGTTTGAATCCCTACTGCCACACAATGGAGTGAGCTCCCATTACTTGTCTCAGCTTCTGCCAACCTAGCAGTTCGAAAGCATGTAAAAATGCAAATAGAAAAATAGGAACCACCTTTGGTGGGAAGGTAACAGTGTTCCATGCGCCTTCGGCATTTAGTCATGCTGGCCACATGACCACGGAGATTTCTTCGGACAGCGCTGGCTCTTTGGCTTTGAAACGGAGTTGAGCACCACCCCCTAGAGTCGGGAATGACTAGCACATATGTGCGAGGGGAACCTTTACCTTATCTCACAGTATTGACTCTGGGTGATGTGCAAGGATTAAGAACTAACAAGCAACGATCAATGACACCTGAAATAAAAAATAATCTCTAATTTGAAAAACCACATCAACAGCAAAACTCACCTAACCTCAGTTATAATGTTTCTTGTTTGCCCCATAGAACTGAGACATATTTCTTTGGGTGGAAACTATCTAGTTGATATAAAACACTTGGGATTCAAACTTATTTTTTCCCCTTTTGATTGTTGTATAGTTGTTGGAAGAAAAAATCCAGTTCCAGTTCCAAGGCAGGAATAAAATGGTGGCTGATTGGAAAGAAAGATTCTGTTTAAAATAGAATGGACTGGACTAGACTAGACTAAGAAAAAGAAAGGAAAAGAATAGAATAAAATAATAGAACAAGAATGGAATGGAATGGAATAGAATAGAATAGAATAGAATAGAATAGAATAGAATTCTTTATTGGCCAAGTGTGATTGGACACACAAGAATTTGTCTTTGGTGCAGATGCTCCCAGTATACATAAAAAGACAAGATACATTTGTCAAGAGTCATAAGGTGCAACACTTAATGATAGTCATAGGGTACAAATAAGCAATCAGGAAACAATATCAATATAAATCGTAAGGATACAAGCAACAAAGTTACAGTCCTGCAGTCATAAGTGGGATGGGTGATGGGAACAATGAGTAACAGTAATGCAGCCTTGGTGAATAGTTTGTCAGTGGTGAGGGAATTATTTGTTTAGCAGAGTGATGGCGTTAGGGAGAAACCTGTTCTTGTGTCTAGTCGTCTTGGTGTGCAGTGCTCTATAGCATGATTTTGAGGGTGGGAATTGAAACCATTTATGTCCAGGATGTGAGGGGTCTGTAAATATTTTCACAGACCTTGATCTGACTTGTGCAGTGTACAGGTCCTCAATGGAAGGCAGGTTGGCAGTAATTGTTTTTCTACAGTTCTGATTATTCTCTGAAGTCTATGTCTGTTTTGTTGAGTTTATTGATGAAGCAGAACCAACACACACACAATGTGCAGTTCTGAGACTCTTTGCAAGAATTACTGAGTCCATTAGGTGGCGCCAAAGGACATATTTTGAGTACTGAGGCTTTGTAAACCAAAATATTCTCAATATTCTAACTCACATTGCTACTGTACTGGTAGCAAAGGTAGAGTAGCTTTCACCCCTGGTTCACCTATTCCTGTTCTCCCACACCTGGAGAAACAGAAAATCCTCTTCCTTTCGAGATTCAATGCGTCCCCCCCCATTTTTTTTAAACTCAGGCATTTCAGACTGGAGCTAAGATCAGAAAATGTGGCAGGAAGAGGCAAGGAACCCTGAGATGCCTTTTAATATCCAACACCAATTTTCCCATCCTGGATTGACAAAACCTTTGACTGAGCAACAAGAGGAAAATAGAAGAAAAGCAAGAACCAAAACCAGAAGAGCTGATGCCGTTGTGAGATAAACTTTCATCAGTTGGACTGAGTTGGGAACATAAAACTTCCAGCAGGAAGTGGATTAAGTGGGTATTTACTGCGTTAATTGTTTAAAGATTTGACTTAAGAGAGAGAGGTGCAATCACTCAGTGGTTAAAGGCAGATAGAAAGCTGACAGCAGAGGTGGGTTCCTACTGGTTTGGACCGGTTCAGCCGAGTAGGTAGTAACTTGGCTGGACACGTCCCTGAACTGGTTCTTTCGGCGGTGCCAAAGGCACCGCCATCTTGTTTTTTGTTTCTGCGCATGCGCAGAAGCAATTTTTCACTACTGTGCCTGCGCACATATTACACATCAAGGGTGTGTTTGTGCAAAGCATGTCCCTGAGCAAACCGGCAGTAAAAAAAGCCGGAACCCACCACTGGCTGGCAGCCGAGGTTTGAGACCCAAGAGCCGCACAATGGGGTGGGCGCCTATTACTTGTCCCAGCTCCTGCCCATTTAGCAGTTTGAAAACATGCAAATGTAATCGATAAATAGGTACCACTTCGGTGGGAAGGTAACAGTGTTCTGTGCGGCTGAGCGTAGTGTCATCCTGGCCACATGACCACAGAAGTATCTTCAGACAATGCTGCCTAAGCAAAGAAATGGAAATGAGCACCACCCCCTACAGTTAGACTTGTAGGAAGTTAGCACCCACCCCTCCTAGAAGAATGAAATGCTTCAGGAAATATTAAAAAGGGAGGATAAAATATTTCCCCTAAAAGAGGAATAAAAAATCTTAAAGGAAACAGAAACCCGGAAACCCAGCTCCCTGCCCCCAGCAGATATTTTGGTGCCCATTAAGAAAGACTGGGCCAGCCTATCTACACGACAAAGGACCTCCAGCGCCAGGGTGATGGGATTAAGACATGAACCCTCAGGACATAATAGGATTAGCTAGGGGTGAAATCAACGTACCTTCGCTACCGGTTCACAAATGTGAGCATGCACACACTTCGCCCGCACGCATCACCTTTACGCATGCGCAGGACCTTACACGCA
This sequence comes from Rhabdophis nuchalis, assembly GCA_039707465.1. Classification (NCBI taxonomy): domain Eukaryota; kingdom Metazoa; phylum Chordata; class Lepidosauria; order Squamata; family Natricidae; genus Rhabdophis; species Rhabdophis nuchalis. The sequence continues at coordinate 96,949,762 of CM077645.1, forward strand.
TAAACAGAGCATCAAAAACGGGAAGTGATGATGTCTGGACAGGTGGGCAGGGCCTTCCGCTGCCACTGCTACTGGTTCACCTGAACGGGATAGAACTGGCTGAATTGCACCACTGGAATTAGCCCTCTGCCTTTCTAGCAGCAGGGCTCACTGCATTTCAAAATTTCCCAAGTGCATTGCATTACCCAGCAAGGTTCAACCAAACCTATCTCAGACAACCCCAGCTATGACCTCTGCATATAACCCCCATGGGAGTCTGACATCAGCCAATAGAATACGTATTGCACAGGAACAGGAAGCTCAAGTTCAAAGCCCAAGAGAGGATATAAAAAACCCTCACTCTCCATTCCATGTGGTCATCTGCCCAGGACCCCAAACCATGTGGTCCAGTCTAACAATAAACCCTCTTTCCAAACAGCTTCCATGTTGCCAGTGTCTTTCTCCCTACTTGGAACTGAACCATATGGATATTTTTTCCAACAAACTTGGCTGGGAAAACTTTTACCTTTACTTTTTTTGACTTAGGTGGGTTCAGTTATAATGTTTCTTGTTTGCCCCATAGAACTGAGAAATATTTCTTTGGGTGGAAACAATCTCATTGACAAAAAAACACTTGTGATTCAAACAGTCTTATTTTTTTTAATTATTGTTTATAGTTGTTGGTAGGTGGTTCAGTGGCTAAGATGCTGAGCTTCTCAATCAGAAAGGTTAACAGTTCGGTGGTTTGAATCCCTTGTGCCACATAACAGAGCAAGCTCCCATTACTTGTCCAAGTTCTGCCAACCTAGCAGTTCGAAAGCATGTAAAAATGCAAGTAGAAAAAATGCAAGTAGGAAAATAGGGACCACCTTTGGTGGGAAAGTAACAGCATTCCATACTTATTTATTTATTTATTTATTTTATTACATTTATATCCCGCCCTTCTCCGCAAAGGACCCAGGGCGGCGCACAGGAGATTTAAAAAACATACAAAAATAGAACATAAATAATTTAAAATATATATTAGATCCCAAACCTGTGCTAAAACCAATTATTAATGCCTTTGGCATCTAGTCGTGCCGGCCACATGACCTTAGGGACATCTTCAGACAGTGCTGGCTCTTCGGCTTTGAAACGGAGATGAGCACCGCCCCCTGGAATCAGGAATGACTAGCATATACTGTATGTGCGAGGGGAACCTTTACCTTTACCTTTACCTATAGTTGTTGGAAGAAAAACAACTCCAGTTCCAAGCCGGGAATAAAATGAAGGCTGATGGGAAAGAAAGATTGTGTTTATTGATGAACAGATCAGTGGTGGGTTTCTGCAGGCTCGCACCTACTCGCAAGAGCCGGCTGGTGAAATTTAGAGAAACGGTGAGAGGGGGTTCCACCGGCGTACCTGGAAGTAAATCTGGCCCGCCACTGCCAGTGACCCAACGGGAAGGAAAGGAAAGGAAGGAAGGAAGGAAAGAAAGAAAGAAAGAAAGAAAGAAAGAAAGAAAGAAAGAAAGAAAGAAAGAAAGAAAGAAAGAAAGAAAGAATTTATCATCACAATTGAGTCCAAAATTTTGGTTGCTAAGCAAGAGCGTTGTTAAATGAGTTTCACTACATTTTAAAAGGTGGCCACTCCCACCCTGTGACATGACTCCCAATCCACAAAATAGGCCACACCTACAGAGTAGGTTCTAAAAAAATTGAAACCCACCACTGGAACAGATGCAACACCCACACGCACACACACAATGTGCAGTTCTGGGACTCTCAGCAAGAATTACTGAGTCCATTAGGGGGCGCCAAAGGACATATTTTGAGTACTGGGCCTTTGTAAAATACGTGAAAGCATACAGTTTTGGGGAAATCTGAAATGTGATTTTCTATACATACACATTTATAGACTATGAAGAAATTGTTTTAAGGAAGAAATGAGAAAGAAGTAGAAAGCAGGAATGGTTTATGAGTACATTGTTGAAGGTAGCTTATAGAAAGTATACACCATATTTTTCGGAGTATAAGATGCATCAGAGTAGAAGACACACCAAGATTTTGAAGAGGCAAATTTTAAGAAAAAGGTTTTTGCACTCTGCAGACCTCCCAAAAATACCCCTTTTTTTGGTCAAAAAAAAAAGCCTTTAGGGGGCTTGAAGAGTGCTCCTGGGGGGGTGCCCCCCTCAAACGAGCAAAAAATGGGCCTGTTTTTTGTAAAAAAAAAAAAAAAGGGCATGCATAACCTTTAGGAGGCTTATAGAGTGCTGGGGAGCAAAACTGAGTAAAAAACAGCCACTTTCCCGCTCATTTCTGCCCTCCCCAGCCCCCAGGAGCACTCTGAAAGCCTCCTAAAGGCTATGCACAGCCATTTTTGCAAAGGGGGCGGGGTTTTGGGAGCAAAAATGCTGTATTCAGTGTATAAGACACACCCAGATTTTCAGCCTCTTTTTTGAGGGGAAAAGGTCCCCCTGATACTATATACTTATACTATAAAAATACGGTAAGTCTAAGTGCTGTTGCTATATATGGCTTAGAAACAGTTTTTCGAGAGCAGGTTCATTTCTATCGAAATGACAGTGTTTCCGGCAGTTTTGGCAGAATGGGACTTTTTGGCTCCTACCCTTGGCCGCGCCTCTTTCTCCACCTGCGTTGCTCCATGGGCTGACACCCAGCCACGCTTTCGCCCTGGACAATGGATCACATCCCCTCCGTCCCACGCGCTTTGGCACGGCCCATTTGCTGAAGCATGGTTCATCCTGGGCTTTTTGCCAACTGGGACACTTAGCCGCACCCGTACAGGTTACAGCGGCACTGTCAAAAGGGACTTATGACTGTTTTCATACTTAATGACCGTTGCGGCATCCCCATGGTCAGGTGATCCAAATTCGGGTGCTTGGCAACTGACTGTTACTTATGACGGTCTCATTGCCCCAGAGTCACGTGATCCCCTTTTGCAACCTGACCAACGGAGTCCACGGGGAAACCCGATTCACTTAGTGACCATGTGACTTACTTAAGAGCTGCAACGACTCGCTTAACAACGGTGGCAAGACAGGTCGTAAAGTGGGTGAAAGCTCACTGAACAGCTGTCTCACTTTGCGAGGGAGATTCTGGGAAGTCAGATTCACTTAGTGACTCTGTGACTGACTTAGCGACAGTTCAAGTTTCCATAGCACTGGAAAAAGGGACATGACTGTTTTTCACACTTAATGACCATTGTAGCAACGGTCTCGCTTTGCAACATCTCACTTTGCAACATCTCGCTTTGCAACGAAGATTCGAGGCTCAATGATGGACATACAATAAATTGAGGGGTATCTTAATCCTTCCATTACTTGTGTGTCAATCACCAGTAATCCGGCAGGCCTTTGCTCTCAAGTTCTCAATCTGGCCCACAGTGATTGACATCCACTGTTGGAGGATGGATTGAGTAAGATGCGTCAAAACTCACTTTAACAAAGCTCTTGTTTAGCAACCAAAATCTTGGGCTTAATTGTTGTTGTAAGTCGAGGACTATCTCTGCCTTCCTCTGCATGGCAGCTTGCCTAGTAAACTCCTTCCCTTTTCTGGGAATTTCTCGTCTGTGTTAGAAGCACCAAAATAACCAAGATAATATAAGGTTTCCTGCTGGAGCAGGGGGTTGGACTAGATGACCTCTGAGGTCCCTTCCAGCCCTGGATTCCTGTGCTGTTTCAAAGCATTCTCTGAAGCTGCATCTAGTGCCAAGGTTTGTGGGCCTTCCTTCCTCACCTTTTTCTATCCATCCATCCATCCATCCATCCATCCATCCATCCATCCATCCATCCATATCTCTTTCATTTTTCCTTCACTTCGGTCTTTCTCCCTTCCTTCCCTCCCTCCCTCTTTCTTTCTCTTCTCTCAAATGGACAACCATTTGTTTGAAATAGTATAGGGCCGTGATGGCAAACCTATGGCACGGGTGCTACAGGTGGCACGCAGAGCCATATTTGGTGGCACGCCAACCCTCAGCCCTGATTTGTTGCCCTTCTGAAGTTCAGAAATGATCTGTTTCCAGCTTCCTGAGGACTTCCGGGTGGCTGGTGGAGGCCATTTTCGTCCTCTCTAGGCTTCAGGAAACCCTCCGGAGCAGTGGTGGGTTTCAAAATTTTTAGAACCTACTCTGTAGGTGTGGCCTATTTTGTGGGTGTGGCTTGGCAGTCATGTGACAGGGTGGGAGTGGCCACCTTTTAAAATGTGGTGAAACTCATTTAACAACGCTCTTGCTTAGCAGCCAAAATTTTGGACTCAATTGTGATGATAAATTCTTTCTTTCTTTCTTTCTTTCTTTCTTTCTTTCTTTCTTTCTTTCTTTCTTTCTTTCTTTCTTTCTTTCTTTCTTTCCTTCCTTCCTTCCTTCCTTCCTTCCTTCCTTCCTTCCTTCCTTCCTTCCTTCCTTCCTTCCTTCCTTCCTTCCTTCCTTCCTTTCCTTTCCTTTCCTTTCCTTTCCTTTCCTTCCCGTTGGGTCACTGGCAGCAGTGGGCCAGATTTACTTCCAGGTACGCCGGTGGAACCCCCTCTCACTGGTTTTCTAAATTTCACCAACCGGCTCTTGCGAGTAGGTGCGAGCCTGCAGAAACCCACCACTGCTCCAGAGCCTGGGGAGGGGTCGTGTGCGTATGTGCGCAGGGTGGGGTGGGGGGTTCGCGCATGCATGTGCAGGTGGGTAGGAAGATTGAGTGGGCACACATGCACACAATTTTGGTACGCCGTAAGAAAAAGGTTTGCTATCACAGGTATAGGGTCTCTTACTTGAGCAAGGGGTTGGACTAGAAGACTTCCAAGGTCCCTTTCAACTCGGTTTTTCTGTATTATAGTTAAACAACTAAGAAAGTTGCATTTATAGAATCACAGAATAACAGAGCTGGAAGGGACCTTGGAGCAGTGGTGAAATTCAATTTTTTTTTACTACCGGTTCTGTGGGCATTGCTTGGTGGGCTTGGCAGGGTAAGGATAGTGCAAATCTCCATTCCCTCCCCACTCCAGGGAAAGGATACTGCAAAATCCCCATTCCCTCCCCTCTCCTGGGGGAAGGATATTGCAAAATCCCCATTCCCTTCCCACTCCTGGGGGAAGGATATTGCAAAATCCCCATTCCCTTCCCACTCCTGGGGGAAGGATATTGCAAAATCCCCATTCCCTTCCCACTCCTGGGGGAAGGATATTGCAAAATCCCCATTCCCTTCCCACTCCTGAGGGAAGGATATTGCAAAATCCCCATTCCCTCCCCACTCCTGGGGGAGGGATACTGTAAAATCCCCATTCTCTCCCCACTCCTGGGGGAAGGATATTGCAAAATCCCCATTCCCTCCCCTCTCCTGGGGGAAGGATATTGCAAAATCCCCATTCCCTTCCCACTCCTGGGGGAAGGATATTGCAAAATCCCCATTCCCTCCCCTCTCCTGGGGGAAGGATATTGCAAAATCCCCATTCCCTTCCCACTCCTGGGGGAAGGATATTGCAAAATCCCCATTCCCTCCCCTCTCCTGGGGGAAGGATATTGCAAAATCCCCATTCCCTTCCCACTCCTGGGGGAGGGATACTGTAAAATCCCCATTCTCTCCCCACTCCAGGGCAAGGATACTGCAAAATCTCCATTCCCGCCCCACTCCTGGGGGAGGGATACTGCAAAATCTCCATTCCCACCCCACTCCTGGGGGAAGGATATTGCAAAATCCCCATTCCCTCCCCACTCTGCCAGCCAGAGGTGGTATTTACCGGTTCTCTGAACTAGTAAAAAATTCTGCTACCGGTTCTCCAGAAACTTTCAGAACCTGGTGCATTTCACCCCTGCCTTGGAGGTCTTCTATTTCTAACCTTTGCCATAGGCAGGAGACCTCATACCATTCCTGCGAAATGGATGTCTGATCCATTTGGAATATTGTATGTATTAGAATAGAGGAGGGGCGGGGGAGGGGCAGGGGAGGGGCGGGGGAGGGGCGGGGAGGGGCGGGGGAGGGGCGAGGAGGGGCGCCAGCGCCTCAAAACGCTTCTGTTTCAACAAGCCGGCCTAGGATAACCCCCGATACTGAGTTTTAACATTGTAAATTTTAATTAGAGATTTTATAAGTGGGTTTTTTAAGCACGGGATTATTATTTAATAGCTTTTTAATATGGGTATTTATATGTATGTTTTGGTTTTAATTGCCTGTGCGCCGCCCTGGGTCCTTTTTTAGGAGAAGGACGGGGTATAAATTGGAAATAAATGAATAAATAAAAAAGGGGAGAATAGAATAGAATAGAACAGGGGTCTGCAAAATTCTCTCTTTTAAGACTGGTGGACTTCAACTCCCAGAGTTCCCCAGCCAGCATAGCTGGCTGGGGAACTCTGGGAGTTGAAGTCCACCAGTCTTAAAAGAGAGAACTTTGCAGACCCCTGGAATAGAATAGAATAGAATAGAATTCCAATAGGTGGGATATCTATAATTGCATAATGAGGGGAGTCATATCTGGATTGCAGAACTCCGGCTGAGCGTTAGATGGGAGCCCAGAGTTACCCAAAATGAACACTCTGCTGCCATCAAGCGTTCCTCTGGATTGTTTCCGCATGGCCACTTCTTCAATCCTGCGTTATGCACGGACTCTTCCTTATTCAAAGCAACCCATGAAGTCCTTTGTAGCATTCAAAAACAACAACAACAACAGACCAACAAAAAAAGACCCTCTTCTTTGTGCAAATTGGCTAATCGGAACACCGATAAAAACCCCATTAGCACCATATGCCGAAGCTTCAATTGGCGCAAACATAGCTAATGTATAATTAATGCAAAATTAAACGGCGAGCAGAGACACTCCATAAAGTTTAACGGCTGAGAAAAGAAAGCATCTCCAAATAATTGGTGTTATTTAAGACAATTTTTTTTTAAAGGATCTGTTTGGTCAGGCTGGGAAGTGTTCAGTACACATCTGAGTCACGCAGATAGCTGTGGCTGAAAAATAACACATTGTGAAGTTAATCAGGTGCTAGCTCTTGTTCCCTCCCAGTGTTGTGTTGGCACTGAGTGAAAGACCAGCCTGTTGACAATCCAAAATCCTTTTATGCAGTCCCTTAGCAACTGTGAACATCACGATGTGTGGCTGTAAGTTGTTTGAAGTCTGTAGTAGCACAAGTAGCAAAGCTCAAATGGCCTCAGCATGGTCTTGTCTGACCAAGGGTTCTATTAACTCATTTAAATAGAATAGAATAGAATAGAATAGAATAGATTCTGGGTAGAATAGAATAGAATAGAAATTCCCTGACAGTTGGAACAATTAATCAGTGGAATGAGTTGCATCCAGAAGTTGTGAATGCTCCAACACTAGAAATTTTTAAGAAGATGCTGGGTAACCCTTTGTCTGGTGTAGAGTTTCCTGTCTAAGCAGGGAGTTGGACTAGAAGACCTCCAAGGTCCCTTCCAATTCTTCTATTCTGTTCTGTTCTGTTCTGTTCTATTCAACCCAAAATCTATTCTATTCTATTCTATTCTATTCTATTCTATTCTATTCTATTCTATTCTATTCTATGTTGCTTCCCTCCTTGATGAGTTTCCACCCATTGCTTCTTGTCCTGTCCTCAGGTGCTTTGGAGAATAGTTTGACTCCCTCTTCTTTGTGGCACCCTCTGAGATATTGGAACAAAGACGGCATAAGGATGCTTGATTTGATCTCTTGCATTTTTAACTTTTAAAATTTTATTTATTTTGTCAAGCATGTATAAGATAACAAATATAAGTCTAAACATGATTATGAATACAAGAAATGGATTTGAATATGTGGGGAGAGTAGGACAGGGATGGTAGGCACGCTGGTGTGCTTATACAAACCCCTTACAGACCTCTTAGGAATGGGGTGAGGTCCACAGTAGACAGTCTAAGGCAGGGATGCCCAAACTTGGGAACTTTAAGACTTGTGGACTTCAACTCCCAGAATTCCCCAGCCAGCATAGCTGGCTGGGGAATTCTGGGAGTTGAAGTCCACAAGTCTTAAAGTTCCCAAGTTTGGACATCCCTGGTCTAAGGTTAAAGTTATGGGGGTTTGGGGGAAGAAACCACAGAATCAGATAGAGCATTCCAGGCGTTGACCACTCTATTGCTGAAGTTGTGTTTTCTGCAGTTGAGTTTGGAGCGGTTTACCTTAAGTTTGTATCTATTGTGAGCTCCTATATTTTTGCAATTGAAGCTGAAGTAATCATTGACAGGTAGGACATTGGAAACTGGGAAAGATCTATAACACCAATAGGTTTTGTTCGTATGGAAGTGGTTGAAAGATATATGCTATGTAGATGTAGAACACATAGATGCTTTATTACTATCATTATTGTTAACCAACTTTTGAAAACATGGCAACACAACCGTATATCCCATTCAAAGTATAAAAGAACAATACACATTGCACAGTCTAAAAGCAGTTTGTAGCATGAAGGAAGCCCCAAGCAACTGCAATGAGCAATAGCTATTAGAAAGGTGACAACTTTTTAAGAAACATCTGAGCTTCATCTTAACAGATTAACAGAGTTGGAAGGGATCTTGTAGATCATCTAGTCGAGTGTTGGGCAAACCCATTAGTCAATAGAGCCAAATATCAACAGTACCACGATTGAAATTTCTTTTGAGAGCCAAAAGGTGTGGCCTGTTTTATGGGAGTGGCTCAGCGGTCATGTGACCGGGTGGGTGTGGCCAACTTGGAAAATTTGGGCTCAATTGTGGTCATACTGTAAGTTCTTTCTTTCTTTCTTTCTTTCTTTCTTTCTTTCTTTCTTTCTTTCTTTCTTTCTTTCTTTCTTTCTTTCTTTCTTTCTTTCTTTCTTCCCCCCCTCTCTCTCCCACTTCCTTTTTCTTTCTAGTTTTCTTTCTTTCTCTTTCTCTCTTTTTCTTTTTGTTTGTCTCTCTCTCTCTCTCTGTCTGTCTCTCTCTGTATCTGTCTCTCTCCTCCCCCCACCCATCTCTGTCACTCTGTATGTGTGTGTGTGTGTGTTGGGTCTGTCACTCTCTCTCTCTGATTCCCTCTCCCTCCGTCCCCCTCTGTCTCTCTCTATCTCTGTCTCTCTCACTCTCTGTCTCTCTCTGTCTGTCTCTCTGTGTGTCTGTCAGTCTCTCCCTCCATCCCTCCCTCCCTCCCTCCTCCCCCCGGGAAGCAGCGGAGGGGTCGGGATGTCGGCTGGGGAGGCTACGGCTGCCTCCTCCCACAGCAAGCGGGCGGGCGGGCGGGGGGAGCACCCGAGGCTGTGGCTAGCGTAAGCACCGTTGAGACCATCTGGCCACTGCACGCCCACCTCCCTCCCAGCCCCGTGTGGTGGGCAACCCCAGAAAGTGTGCCGCGGTGGTCATCAGAGGGGGCTGGTGGAGACGCGCCCAGCCGTCCTGCCCAACGCACCTGCCGGGCGACCTCGGATGGTGGGAGCTGCGCGTCGCAGGGCTCGGGGGCAGCAGCAGCCACCTATGCAACAGACAGAGTCTGCCCGTGGTTGGGTGGAGGAAGAGCCGCACTCGAGGGGCCAAAGAGCCGCTTGTGGCTCGCGAGCCACGGTTTGCCAACCACTGATCTAGTCCAACCCCCAGACCAAGCAGCAGACCCTACACCATTTCTGACAAATGGCAGTCCAATCTCTTCCTGAAAGTCTCCAGTGATGAAGCTCTCACAACTTCTGAAGGTAACTTCTGTTCCATTGGTTGATTGTTCTCACTGTCAGAAAACTTCTTATTTCCAGGTTGAATTTCTCCTTGATCAGTTTCCATCCATTGCTCTTGTAGGAGGAAAAGAATGGCCTCCTGGTCAAGGTTTCTAACAATTGGTGTTATACATTCTGCCTTCCACTTAGTAGGTAGTTAGTATCCTAACCATCCATGAATCATAAGTATACATGGATTGACTGTTGCATTGGAGCATATCTCAGCTTTACTGGCAACGAGAACACAGTTGGGAAACCTGAAAAAACATGTTAAGGATAGAACACCATGGAGAAAATCTATCTTGGTAGTCACTGAAAAGGACTTGACGTCACATCATCATTAATCAATCAATTCGAGCATATGCAGTTTGGTTTTCATAAAGAATGCTGGTTTATCAGCCACCTAACTCACCAATTCAGGCCGAAGGGAAAAATCCTGAACATTGTAGGAAGTTCGCACCCAGCCCCCTCCTAGAAGAATGAAATATTCTGGGAAATATTAAAAAGGCAGAATATTATGTTTCCCTGGATGAGAAAAAGAGAAACATGTTTTTAAAGACAAAGCAGCTCCCTGCAGCTCCCTGCTCCTCCCCACTTCAGCTCCAGGGTGATGGGATTAAGACATGGCCCTCAGGACATGATAGGATTAGCCTTCTACCCACCTCACCACAGGACTCCTTGAAAGATTACATCACCCAGCAAGGCTTAACCAAGTCTAGGACTCAGGAGAGCCTACAGAGTTGCCCCTGCATGGCCCCATGGGAGCCTGACAACCAATCAAAATACAAGCTCAAATTCAAAAGCCCAGAGAGGGTATAAAACTCAGGGACTCTCGGCATCTGTGCCCTTTTTCTTGTCTTCACCCAACGTCTTCAAAGCAGATGATCCACCATTAAAACCATCCTTCCAAACAGCCACCATGTTTCCAGTGTCTTTCTCCCCACTTGGAACTGAACCCAGAAGGACATTTCTTCCAACAACATGAAACGTGTAAAATATTTTTAAAATCTCTAACCCAGTCCCTCTTCTCTGAATCATCTAACTATAAAGAAGTAGGCTGGATAGATGAAGTCCCAAAATGCACGAGAAGCCATGACAAGACTCCACAGCAGAGGTGGTATTTAGCAGGTTCTGACCAGTTCTGGAGAACCGGTAGCGGAAATTTTGAATAGTTCGGAGAACTGGTTAGTGCCACCTCTGGCTGGCACCGCCCTCATCTATTCTCTGCCTCCCCAGTCCCAGCTGATCTGGGGGAAATGGGGATTTTGCAGTATCCTACCCCTACCGTGCCCACCAAGCCACGCCCACAGAACCGGTAGTAAAAAATTTTGGAAACCCACTACTGCCCCACAGTGGGCATAGCAGACAGAAGATGAACACACAGAGACACAGACAGGGAGGCAGGCACACACACACACGTCACTTAGGAATCAAAACTGTGAAGGATTGGTCTTACAGTGGACATCTAGCTCAGGGTTCCCCAATGTTTAGAGTTTTGCAGGCTGGCGGGGGAGGGAGTGGCGTACAGTTCCATGTGAGCGGCTGGCAGCTACGTGCGCATGCGCACAACTCCATTTGCGCAAGCAGCGTGCCGGCGTGCCTGCCAGACATTTAAATCCACACAAGTGAGGATGCATGCATGCATGCACGCTCGCTCGCTGGCCGTTTCCCTGGCCTGGTTGCAAACCCCTCACGGCTCACTAGTGGGCCCCGCAACCCACAGGTTGGGAACCCCTGGCGTAGCAGATTCCCATATAGGGAGTCCTATCACACAATACAGAGAAGTAAAGATGTAATTCCGAAGGTGACCACAAGGGGAGAGTCAAACCCTTTCTCAAAACAAGGCAGTCCTACTGTCTCAATATTTTACTGGTCTTGGCAGCCTGTGGAAGATCAGAAAACTTTTGTGTATGTCTTTGGGCGTTTGTGTTTGTGTGAATGAGTGCAATGGGTGAATCTGAATGTTGTATAAGCTATGGAAGACTACTGGTGCAGAAGCATTCTTTGCTTGCAAAGGAAACCCTTTCATACGGTCACTGATTATTAGTCTATAAGAGCCGAGGTGGCACAGTGGTTAGAGTGCAGCACTGCAGGCTACTTCAGCTGACTGCTAGCTGCAGTTCGGCAGTTTGATTCTCACCAGGCTCAAGGTTGAGTCAGCCTTCCATCCTTCCAAGGTGGGTCAAATGAGGACCTAGATTGTTGGGGGCAAGAGGCTGGCTCTGTAAAGTGCTTAGAGAGGGCTGTAAAGCAATGTGAAGCAGTATATAAGTCTTAAGTGCTATTGCTATTGACTCAGCCTTCCATCCTTCTGAGGGCGATAAAATGAGGACCCAGATTGTTGGGGGCAAGAGGCTGACTCTGTAAACCACTTAGAGAGAGCTGTAAAAGCACTGGGAAGTGGCATATAAGTCTAAGGCTATTGCTATTGCTACCAGAGTAGGAGTCCTAGCCAGGTCAAAAATTCCTGTACAGTAACTGGAGCTTTAGTTTTCTGAAAGAGAAAGATGTCTAGTCCTCTTAAACAAGTCTCCCCCACTCCCATACATTATTAATACACGGGAATTATATGACTAGACCTACCAGATAGAAATAATGCAGGGAAACTAATCAAGGAGAGAAGCAACCTGGAATTAAGGAGAAATCTCTTAACAGTGAGGACAATTAACCAGTGGAACAGAAGTTGCCTCCAGATGTGGTGGGTGTTCCATCACTAGAGGCTTTTAAGAAGAGACTGGACAGCCATTTGTCTGGAATGGTATCGGGTCTCCTGCTCGAGTAGGCAGGTGGACTATAACAGGGGTCGCAACCTATGGACCACAGCCACTACTGGGCCTTGGCCTGTTCACAATCGGGCCAGGTGAGTGGTGGGTAGCAGTGAGCGGTGCCCACTGGCACTTGCAGCCCCACTCATGCTCACAGCGGGTGGGCATACATGCCACTCACACAAATGAAGCTGTCAGCGCGCATGCACATAATGTTCCTCACACCAAACCATCACCTCTTCCCCCGCCACGCACTAAGTAGCCAAACTGGAAAGGTTGGGGAAGGCTGGACTAGAAAACCTCTGAGGTCCCTTCCAACTCCATTATTTTATGTTCTGTTTCTGAGAATTGGGGAGGCCCTTTTAAACCTTGATCTGAGCAGGACAACTGAGAGGTTACCAACTGATCTTCCGATTGAAGGAGAGGACTATCGATTCCACAATTTGTTCTTTCTACTGTCCTGCTCAACAGCATTTCCTAAGAGTTCAGAAACTCGGAACGACACTCCAATATATATATATATATATACTGTATTTTTCAGAGTATAAGACGCACTTTTTTCCACCCCAAAAGAGGGTGAAAATCTGAGTGCGTCTTATACAGCACGTTGGCCTACTGAAACACCGTCCCCTTCACAAAAATGGACATACAGAAGGTTTGGGAGGCCTGCAAAGTGCTGCTGGGGGCTGGGGAGGGCAAAAACGAGTGAAAAATGGGCACTCTACAAGCCTCCCAAAGACTCTGCATGCCCCCCCTTTATTTTGCAAAAAATGGGCACGTTTTCATGACAAATGGGCCATTTTATGCTCATTTTTGCTCCCAAGCCACCAGGAGCACTTTGCAGGCCTCTCAAACTCTCTGCACGCTCTGTTTTTCACAAAAAATGAGGTGTGCCAAGGGTTTGGGGGCTTGCAGAGTGCAAACACTTTTTTAAAAAAATAACCTTTTCGAAATCATGGTGCATCTTATACTCTGGTGCGTCTCATAGTCGGTAACCATAATAATAAAATACTGCGAGACAAAACATGCATAGAGAAAAACAGAGACAGTAGCTCTATTGTGTCCCCCCCCCCCAGCACAATGATATTTTCAGCCTGGAAAGCAAAATCAACGCACTTACGCAGTTATTTTATCCTCTCCTAGAACGTGGACAGGCATCTATAGCAAGCCATAAAGATGTCAAAGATATGTCAGGGTGTGATGGCGTTAAGAGCACCAAGGATGGCATGATAATCTCATGGCACCACTTGAGTTCTCTTCTTCCATGGACACCCCTGGGAATGCAAATGGCAACGTTCTAGATAGATCAAAGCTCACAAATGATGAGTGTTTGGTGGTTACAGCTGATGTCATTCCATTGGCTGTCTGGAAGGAGTATCACACAGTCTTCGTTGTCTACGTTGTTAGGCTCCGAGCTTTTCCACTTGGTGTACCTCACCGGCTGTCCATTCAAATACACAAACGTGCCTTCTGTCTGAATGTCAGTTATACCCAGGAATATGTGCTTGCCGTTCCTCTTGGCCATTGCTGCCAAGGCCGTGTTCTCAGCCACGTTCATGGCAACTGCCATGGCCCCACCGGCGCTGCTGCAGAGAGCTTTCCCGTTTGCAAAATTGTCACTGTGACCGGTTGAAACAAAGGTTTTCCCTCCAATGGTGGTCACTCCCTGCATTGCAAAGACTAAGCAGAAATAAATCACACGTGAAAACAGTTTCTGGCCAATGAATAAACATCCCCCAAGGCAAACATTGAAGGTGCACATTGACAGATCTCCTTCCAGCTTAGCTTAGGGATTTAGCTGGCAACCATATCAAAATGATTTGGCATGGCTACCTTGATGTGCTTTGTTCCCCAGAGAAGCCTATTCTAACCAAGGACTAACCAAGGACTAACCAAGGACTAACCAAGGACTAACCAAGGACTAACCAAGGACTAACCAAGTCCACCAGCTAACCAGGTTAGTCACTGTCTTCTTCATTGTGGTTTTGTTGTGGCTCTCCAGCAGAGCTGGCAGCAGATTCGGACAGTGAAGGTGTTGGGGAGGAACATGGGCCAGTCCTGGAGTCTGGGGAAGGCTCAGATGAGGGCTCTGCTTCGGAGGCAGAGATGGGGCCAGGGCCATCTGACAGTTAACAGCTGCCTTCAGAGTCAGACATCAGTGAGGCAGATGAACAGCTGAAGCCAGTTTGCGCATGTGCAGAGTTGCGAGATGAAGGGAACAGCTAAGGATGAATGCCCTCTCCCATAGGGAATAAAAGAGGAGCGAAAGGGGAATGGAGTTTGCAGGAGACAATTAGTTCATTCCTGCATTCCTGCCAAATATTGCGGCGTCTGGAAGATATCGGCCTGGCCACTCTCTAAGCCTGATAAAGGTCAGTAATTGTGAACTATTTTGAAAGGCAGTGGGAGAGGAAAGACTTTGCCAGAGTGGAATTCACTGTAAATTAAATAAAAGGGATTCATCGGGATGAGGACTCGGCTTTGTGCTGCTGGGGAAGCCTAGTTCAGAACAGGTTTACTCCCTGGCAAAGCCTATTCTCCATACAAGGACTAACCATGTCCACCAGCTAACCAGGTTTGTCACTGTTTCCCCAGCGAAGCCTATTCTTCTTGCAAAGACTAATCAGGGCCACCAGCTCACTTCTCCAACCCAGTAACTAGATCTAGCCGAATGCAAAGCTGAGTTTTGTCCAGAAATCGTTAGGGCTTAGCTGTGGATAGATATTCCCTGGACTGTTCTTATTCCTTGTAGCTTTTCTGCCTTCCTTATAGAGATGTTGTTAGTTTGATCTATTTTCCTCTCTGGGAATTGCATGTGTATATGTGTATTCTGCAAAGCACTTTGTCCATTGATTATATTCCCTGTAAAATTCTTATTTATGTGCAACCAGATTTAAATCTCTTGAACGCTCTTGAAGGAGTTTTTGGAAATTCAGAAGCAAGGGGTCAGCAGAGGGGGAAATATCTATGTGGTTTGGAAAAAATGGTCAAGATCAATATCTAATAGATGTTAAAAAGAATGGATGGTGTCTTTTTCTTGGTTATAATGCCTGTGCGCCGCTCTGAGTCCTAACAAGGAGAAAGGCGGGGTATAAATTCAAAAATTAAATTAAATTAAATTGGTTGGGGTTTCTTTTGAGATCAACTAATAAAAATGAGGGAAGCTGTGGCTCAGTGGCTAAGACACTGAACTTGTTGATCAGAAAGGTCAGCATTTCGGAGGGTCGAATCCCCAGCGTCGGGTAAAGGAGTGAGCTCCCGTTACTTTTCCCAGCTTCTGCCAGAGTTGGGAACCACCAGCACATATGTGCGAGGGGAACCTTTACCTTAATAAAAATGAATATTGCCACCTCACTGGGAAGATAACACTTACAAGAATTTATTTATAACCAGTGGTGGGGGGCTGCAACTGGTGATTGCATGCTTTGTGTGTGCACATGTACTTTGTGCACTTATGTGCCTAATGCACATGCACACACATCATTTAAAATACAGCAATTTGAAGCTCAGCTGCTTATATTTTAAGGCAGCCCTGGTAAGTAGAAGAGCAGAGGTGCAGAAATCAGCTGTGCTGCACAAATCAGCTGAGCCAGAAAGAAGGAAATATAGGACAGGATAGAGTGGGTGTGGGTGGGTGGGGCCAGCTGATCGTCGGAACTACCGGTTCGCATGAATTGGTCCAAACTGACAGCCACCTACCACTGTTTATAACTAAATCTACATAGAGGTAAGTAAGCCCTGGGGTACCCCAAGATTCTGTCTTAGACCCAATACTCTTCAACAACTTCATAAATGATTTAGATGTGGGAATGGAAGGGGAACATCAATTGTGCAGATGACACCAAGCTGGTGGGAATACCCAACACTCCAGAAGATAGGCTCAAGGTCCAAATGGATTTTGACAGACTTGAAGTATCAATACTGCTTTATAAAACCTTAGTAAGACCACACGTGGAATACTGCATCCAATTTTGATCACCATATTATAAAAAAGATATAGAGACTCTGGAAAGAGTCTCTTCAATGCAAGGAAGAGTAACAAAGAGGATTAGAGGACAGGGGGCTAAACATATGAAGAACATTTGCAGGAATTGCCACTGCAGGTGGCGCAGAGGTTAGAGGGCAGTACTGCAGGCTACTTCAGCTGACTGCTAGCTGTAGTTCAGCAGTTCAAATCTCACCGGCTCAAGGTTGACTCAGCCTTCCATCCTTCCGAGGTGGATAAAATGAGGACCCAGATTGTTGGGGGTAAGAAGCTGACTCTGTAAACTGCTTAGAGAGGGCTGTAAAAGCACTATGAAGCGGTATATAAGCCTTACGTGCTATTGCTATGTCTGGTCTAGTGATTGCATTGGATTTTTTGGCTGCTGCAGCACACTGTATCATCTCTGAAGCTGGCCTGACTGAGGCCATCTTGGAGGCTTCAGTGTTGCCACACTGCTGGCTCATTTTTCAATGATTGTCCACTCAGACGCCAAGATCCCTCTTGCAGTTGCTACTATTGAGTCAAGTACCTTTTCATTTGGTTTTCTTGTCTAAATGTAGAACCTGGCCTTCCTCATCACTGAATGGGAATGAGTTGGCCACACTACTCATTGTTACTTTCTCTGCCCTCCCCCAGATATTGCACACAAACCCAAACCAACAGCCAATGCCCAAACCCATATCCTTCCTTACTTTTTTTGTTTTTGCTAACTTCAGCTTGTAATGTCTGGACCATCTTTTCCAAAGCAGTAACTTGCCTTTGAACTGTATCAACAGCTACGGAGAAAAAGAGAGAGAAGGAAACCTAATTAAACACCAAAACTTCCATTTATTTTCATCCCTTTATGTGTGCTCTTCAAGTAAACTCCTCTGATGACCCGAGACCCAGGAGAACAACGAACTTCGTCTTTTAGAGTCTTTCTTACAATTATGCAAGAAGTCCAGAAGATATAATGCTGAATGGTTAACTCTCCTATTTCATCCACTCCCACTGCTCCACCCATTTTATTTGTCTAATGTGGGGGTGTCCAACCTTGGCAAGTTTAAGACTCATGGACTTCAACTCCCAGAAGTCCCCATTCCCCATGCTGGCTGGGGAATTCTGGAAGTTGAAGTCCACCAGTCTTAAACTTTCCAAGGTTGGACACACATGGCCTCTTATATCTAAACCAGAAAAATCTGTATTGTACTGTGAAGACCAAGCTCCAAATGAAAATAAATAACCCACCAAGAAACAGCTGGTGGCAAATGAAGCCCCTATAATCATAGCTCAATGCAAATCCTGGATGCAGGTATTAATAGATCAAGCATTAGCTAGTATTCATATTGAGAGACTAATGTATTTTATAAATGCAGTACTTTTATTTACTTTTTTTTGTTCAACAAAGGATATCTGTCAGTCTGTCTGTCTGTGTGTGTGTTCCAGCATAACTCTGGAACGTCTCGAGAAATTTCAACTAAACATGGTACACAGATGACTTACTCTCTGGAAACAAATACTGTGGGGGTAAGACACCCGTATACCCCTCATTGTGTGTCTTCTATTACAATACAGCCTGTTGTGCCTTAAAATGGCTTCTACTGTACTGCCATAAAATGGCTTCTACTGTACAGCACAGTGGAGTTGCCATGGTAATGGCTTCACAGCACTCCACAAAGGGGCTCCCTCTGGTAAGAGGGAAAATCCAACATGAGAAATTATGTTTGGTTCAGATTCCCCCCCTATAAATATATACCTGGGCAATGCCAGATTATCAGCTAGTGTATAAATAAATAAGAGGATTTAGATAAAAATAAAGAATAAATGCTAGTTTGGGACAAGCCCAATTCCTAGCAGCTATAAATTGGGAAATTCTTGCCAGTTTGACAGAAGTAACCAGGCTCACTTAGGATATTAAGAACTTTGTTGAATTAAAATGAAGTTTGCATTTGTTCTTCCAGGATTTGAGACGAGGAATCTCTCCCCCTGCTAGAAGTTACATGAAGCTAGCAAAACAAGAAAGGCAGAACTGTTCACAATTCCTCTTGATGGGCATTTGCAAAATAACCCATATTTGAGCTCTTCTTGGAAATATCCGAAAACCCCCCTTCCTTCTCATGCAGTCAAAGCTCATCATCAAGGAAAACTTTCTTACCTGACATTTCCCCTTTTTGTCCTTTCTGGCCTTGGGCTCCTGTGTTTCCCTTTGGTCCTGCAGGGCCAGCCTTCCCGGGGAATCCTTGTTGACCCTTCACTTGGAGGCCTGGAGTTTGAGACAAAGCACCATCTCTTGGACTCCCTTTCCCCAAAATAGCCATCCTCTTCCCCAAGCCAGTGGTATTCCGATGGTTCAGACCAGTTCTCCCGAACCAGTAGTGGAAATCGTGTGTGTGTGTGTGTGTGTGTGTGTATGAAATCCAGCAGGTTCTGACAGGAGAACTGGTAGTATAAACTTTGAGTAGTTCAGAGAACCAGCAAATGCCGCCTCTGGCTGGCACCAGAATGGGATGGGAATGAAGATTTTGCAGTATCCTTCCCCTGGAGTGAGTAGGGAATGGGGATTTTGCAGTATCCTTCCCCTGGAGTGAGTAGGGAATGGGGATTTTGCAGTGTCCTTCCCCTGCCATGCCCACCAAGCCACACCATGCCAACTAAGCCACGCCCACAGAACCAATAGTAAAAATAAATTGAATTTCACCACTCCTCTATACCATCCCATTTAGGAACTTTTAAAAGCTAAAGCGCATGCACGGTTGGCTGAGCGCATGCGCAGACGTTCACATTTGCAAACTGGTAGGGGAGGTAAGTGAATACCCCCACTCAGCATCTATCCATCAGACATCTCCAATTCAAACGTTTGTCTGCCGATGACATGATGTTTTGCTAGGATGAAGGATCAGTTGCATGAAAACCAAAGCTAAAGTAAGCAACTTTATTCTAGAGTTTCCCTGCCCGCCAGACTCTTCCCTTCCCCTGGGAATGACCAGGTGAACCAACTCAGGGTGAAATTCAGCAGGTTCTGACAGGTTTCGGAGAACCAGTAGCAGAAATTTTGAGTAGTTCGGAGAATTGGCAAATACCACCGCTGGCTGGTCACAGAGTGGGGTGGGAATGGAGATTTTGCAGTATTCTTCCCCTGGAGTGGGATGGGAATGGAGTATCCTTCCCCTGCTATGCCCACCAAGCCAAGCCCACAGAACCAGTAGTAAATAAAATGAATTTCACCACTGGACCAACTTCAAGGATCTTGGGGGAGGTCAGGTTTATTTCGCTTGCTGCTATGGAAGATTCTAAGCTAGATTCTCACTTAACCCCGTCTTCCAGCCTAGCTGGAAGTTTCCCAAACATGATAAAAAGCAAAGAAGAATCTATAGCTTTTGAGTTAAAGGCCTTTCCTTCTTTTTGTTTAAATACAAAAATAAGATTAAATATTAGCGTTATGTAATGAACACACTGTTTTGGTGTATGTGTGTGTGAGAGAGAGAAGAGAGAGAGATTTCAGAAATTATACCTGTGTCTCCTTTCTCTCCTTTGGCCCCATCCCTTCCATCTCTCCCTGGTAAACCAGCAGCTCCTGGGTTGCCACAAGCCAAGACGGTGCAGGAATTTGTATCCCAACTCCTTGTCTCCGGAGCAGCAGCCGAAGCTAACGATGCTCCTAAGAAGAGCAGCAGCAAAGTGTTGAAAGGTTGAAGGAAAACCATGGTTGGTACCTTGGATCGAAACAAAATTAAGGATAGATTATTTGGGGTGATGTGGTTTGATTCATCATTTAGTGTTCATAAACCAAAACAGATCTGGATGATGTTCAAAGCTACGTACTCCTCAACAACATTCTCCAAGTAGAGACAACATATGCAAAATAAATAAATCAACCAAGTAGCCATGTTGTTGAGTTATTTCATCAGTCATTCGACCTCAGTTCTCCAGATCTTAGGGAATCCTGTGATTCAAACTTCTTAGGAGGCAGCAATATAAGTAGACATTGCAAAATATTTGCTGTGAAGATTTACAAAGCAGCGTTTGAGCTAAAAGTGAAATCAGCATTGCTTACCAGACTGTTCCTTGGTCAGCTAAAGCAGTTCCTTCAACCTGGAAAGAGATGAAGATTGATCCAGAAGGAGTAGATTCTCTTCTCTTCTCAACAGCAAGAAATGAAAACAGAAAGAGAAAAGCGCATGCAGATGTGCGTTTTACTTTATCTCTGTTGTTGCTCAAGATATTGGATTGCAAAACTAATCTTTGCTTCGTTCTATTTACCGGCATACATGCAGTGTCTTAATATAAACTTTCACCCAGTTTATTTATTGCAAAACCACTGTCAGTTACCAGATCAGATTAATTTGCATAGGTCTGAATCCCCTTTCCCCCTCTCAGAAGTCGTTTATCCACTCCTCTTGGCCTGCTCAAGGATTAATTGAATGAATGATTAACTCTGAATTATAGTTGGTTTCATATTTCTGACCAAACATTAGTTCTTGTAAAATGGTCTTTTTTCTTTTCTTTTCTGGATTTTTTATGCCCTCAAACTTTATTTATTCATTCATTCATTTCATTTCATTTGTTCTGAGTAAAATTCATTGCCAAAACATGATTCCATCCAGAATGCAATCAGTGGGGAAATCATTTTTTTTTAACTACTGGTTCTATGGGCTTGGCTTGGTGGGTGTGGCAGGGGAAGGATATTGCAAAATCCCCAGTCTTTCCCCACTCCTAGGTGTCTCCCTGGTGCTACTGCCAGCAGAGGGGAAAAAAATGTGCTGTGTTTAGATATTCTGATGTTGTGTTGTTCTGTGTAGAACATTTTCCAGAGTTTGGGGCAGGAACTTAAGAGGGTACTTTTTTTCAGAGATTTTACCTGTATATAAGGAGCAAAAAGGAAAGAGCCAAAGATTAACCTAAGTTGGAAAAATCACTTTATTACACTGTTGGAAGCAATGTCCTTCTGAGTTCAGTTCCAAGTGGGGAGAAAGACACTGGAAACAATGGTGGCTGTTTGGAAAGATGGTTTTAATAGTGGACAGGATCACATTGTTTGAAGTCCTGGGCAAAAAGGCACACGATTGTGTGTGTGTGTGAGAGAGAGAGAGAGGGGGGGGGAGGGGGGAGGGAGGGAGAGATTTATGCCTTCTCTGGGCTTTTGAATTTGAGCTTGTCTTCTGATTGGTTGTCAGACTCCCATGGGGCCATGGAGGAGCAACTGTAGGTTGTCCTGAGTCCCAAGCTTGGTTGACTCTTGCTGGGAGATGATGTAATGAAAGGGCTTTGGGATTCCTATTATGTCTCTGCCTGAAAGAGACAGATTTTTGTTATGTAGAATACACTGGCTCAGGCCTTAATGGCCCATTGACAAAGGTGGGGCCGGGGGAGGTGGCTGAGTTTCTGCCTCCTTTTTAGAGGAAATATTCTGCCCTTTTAATATTTCCTAAAATATCTCATTTTTCTAGGAGACGGGTGGGTGCTACCTTCCTACAACACTATATGCAAAATTACTTTTAGGCAGTTGGTGAGGAAATATAAACAACTCCTGCCCTCTTTTCCTAGAAGGTTTGCTTGCATCCAGCTGCAGCAAAGTCTTCTGACAGCTCTTGGGTTGTTCTGAGAGCACATTGGAGACTTTTCAAAGATGTCTTATTAACACTGTATGAGAGCAGAAGTATTTTTGACAATCTGCATCTGTCTGAAACAAACTCTAGAGATTTATATTCTCTCAGCCTTGTTTACGTTAGAGAGCTTTGTGTAAGTTTATTTGTGGCTCAGCAGGGTGAAGTGGAAACCAAAATAAAATGCATCTTTTTCTCGCAATCGGCAATGAATCATAGTTCACCATAGTTCAAAGAATGGAGGCCTTCGAACTAGGGTGCTGGAGAAGACTCCTGCGAGTCCCTTGGACTGCAAGGCGATCTTAGAAGAGATCAATCCTGATTGCTCAAATACTTTGGCCACCTAATGAGAAGGAAGGACTCACTGGAGAAGAGCTGAATGCTGGGAAAGATGGAGGGCAAGAGAAGAAGGGGAGGACAGAGAATGAATTGGCTGGATGGAGTCACCGAAGCAGTCGGCTTGAGCTTAAATGGACTCCAGAGGATGGTAGAGGATAGGAAGGCCTGGAGGAATGTTATCTATGGGGTCGCGATGGGTCATACAAAACTTCATAACTAACAACAACAACAACAACAACACAATGAATCACTCTAGAGCTCGTGATGGTCCTTCTTTTCAGGAAGAAACTCTTGCCTCACCCCACTACTCAACACTGGGTGCTGTCAACCTGAAATATCTGCAGGCATGTATTATGTATATCATCATAAACACCTTTGAGTCTCCTTGCTTAGCATCAATAAAACATTAAACGCAAGCTCATCGCATCAGTACTTTCAAAGGGAAAGGTGGACTGACAGCTTTGTGGCTTCCTCTCGAAGGAACCGCTGAGATTTTTTATTTTTTTTTTAGCATACCAAAGAAAAGAAAAAGGGAAAGAAATGCACATAACATTAATTAAGGACACAAATGTTGCGGTCGTGCAAACAGTTTTAATTCACTTTGTTTTTGTAGCAGAAGAGGGAGCATTAGGTAAGGAGAAATGAATTTTGTAAAGAGATCAGACAGTGGGAACAGTATGGGACAGTGTATTAAAATTCCTTGGAAACAGTCATGGCAATTAAAGAGACATGAACAGACGCTGCAGAAATAGCGTTAAAATTCACAGAACCAGAGAACCAAAAGTGGTATTCTGCTGATTCAGACCGGTTCACCCTGGTCTGAAGTTGCGGGTGGCCCCGCCCACCCACCTCAGCTCTATGGCATCCCATGTAGGCCCTTTTTTAGCCAAAAGCGCATTCTTGGAAGACTGAGGGCCTGTGTGGAGGTGGCGCGTTTGAGCGAAGCAAACGTGCATGCATCCACAATCACATTTGAGAACTGGTAGGGAAGATAAGTGAATACCACCCCTGCAGAGAACATTCTGGTTGTACTTCAAGTCACTCCAAATTCTGCTTGAATATGTCTCCACACAAGTTTCTGAACCCCTTCAATTCAGTTCATTTTTGCAGTGGTTTGCATAATTCACACGCAACTCATCCAAATCGTGGCAGTGTCCTTCATGAGACTTTCAGTTCATCATTATTAGGGCAAAGGTTTTCCCTGTCCAGTTGTGTCCAATTCTAGGGGGAAGTGTTTTCCGAAGACAATTTCTGTAGACACGTGGCCAGCACGGCTATACACCAAAAGCGCATGGAATGCTCTTGCCTTCCCACCAAAGTGGTACTTATTTATCTACTTGCAGTTGCATACTTTCAAACTGCTAGGTGGGCAGGAGCTGAGGCAAGGAATGGGAGCTCATCCTGTTGCACAGTGCAAGCCAAGATGCTGGGTTGAGAGAGAAATGGCTGATTTCCACTACAGGAATTTCATTCCCTTTTCATTTTTTGGTGGTTTTTTCCCCTCGGATTTAGCTTAGAATATTATTTTGTCATAAGGAACGCGGTAGCTCAGTGGCTAAGACGCTGAGCTTTTCGATCGAAAGGCAGTTTGGCGGTTTGAATCCCTAGCACTACATGATGGGGTGAGCTCCCGTTACTTGTCCCATCTTTTCCCAACCTAGCAGTTCGAAAGCATGTAAAAATGCAAGTAGAAAAATAGGGACCACCTTTGGTGGGAAGTTAACAGCGTTCCGTGCGCCTTCGGTGTCTAGTCATGCCAGCCACATGATCACGGAGACATCTACAGACAGCGCTGGCTCTTCAGCTTTGAAACAGAGATGAGCATCTCCCCTAGAGTCAGGAACTACTAGCACATATGTGAGAGGGGAACCTTTACCTTTACTTTTTACAATGGAAATTTAAAAAAAGAGTCTCAAGCAACACTTGCTGGCAAGCAATGCATTTATTTAGAAATGGTGGAAAAATGGATCTATAAGCCGCTACATTTTTGTGCAAGATTTGCTATCTGAACTAAGCTAGAGAAGACTAAAGATAGCAACATCTAATCTGATGCTGGATCGTAAATGCTAAGCAACCTCAAGTTTGGCCACTTTTTCAGTGGAAGACTATGGGAGAATTCCAAGATGGTTGGTTTAAGTGGAAGAAGGCAACTTCTGTTGGAATGAAAAGGCTAAAGTCAACGGAATAAAACTCCTTGCTGAAAACAGGGGAAGCTATGGGAGTAGGACCTAGTTGCCATATGCTAGACTGTATGTACGATACACAGAGTAAGCCAGGGGTGTCCAAACTTGGGAACTTTAAGACTTGTGGACTTCAACTTCCAGAATCCCCCAGCCAGCATAGCTGGCTGGGGAATTCTGGAGTTGAAGTCCACAAGTCTTAAAGTTCCCAAGTTTGGACACCCCTGGAGTAAGCTTTGTTTTTCAACTCTATGGTGGAAATCTTTTCCTTTCCTTCTCCCAACCCAATATCCATCAGATGCTAAATTCACAGATGATTGCCCAGCCGATATCGCAAAGTCTATCATGCCACTGGCCATTCGTGTCCATATCCACACACTTTTCGTAATTAAGGTTATTCGGCTCTCCCTGAGCCCAGTTGAAAAATTGTAGGGGACGGTCATTGAGATCCTTAAACTTCTTTTCAGCTGTGTTGTATATGGTTCCCAGAATGGCTCGCTCGTTACGCTGTTCTAGTATTTTTTTGAGGGCTTCGTTCTCTTTTGGATTCCTTGGCAAGGCAAGTTTGCCATTCATGCGTGCACAGTTGCCGGAAGCGGCCTTGAAATCTCCCTTAGAGTCGCTTCTTTTGAACATTTTGTCACCCACAATCATTCCATTGGGAGCCAGGGCAGCTAGAAGGAAAGAGAATAGGAAAACGTTGAAATATCTTTGTCCGCTCTGGAGGCATTTTTTCTTTGGACCTTCAGGGCTGCCACATTTAGTGCCTGGGAAAATGGGAGCTGGGATTTAAATAGAATAACAGAGTTGGAAGGGACCTTGGAGGTTTTCTAGTCCAATCCCCTGCCTAGGCAAGAAACCCTATACCACTTCAGACAAATGGTTATCCAACATCATCTAAAAAATTTCCAGTGTCAGAGCATTTACAACCTCTGGAGGTAAGTTGTTCCACTGATTAATTGTTGTAACTGTCAGAAATTTTCTCCTTAGTTCTAAGTTGCTTCTCTCCTTGATTAGTTTCCACCCATTGCTAATTGTCCTACCCTCATGTGCTTTGGAGAATAGTTTGACTCCCTCTTCTTTGTGGCAACCCCTGAGATATTGGAACACTGCTATCATGTCTCCTCTAGTCTTTCTCTTCATTAAACTAGACATATCCAATTTCAGAAAGCATTCTTTATTTATTTTAGCATCCAATTTTTAAATTATCTTTGCTGCTCTTCTCTGCACTCTTTCTAGAGCCTCCACATCTTTTTTACACCATGGCGACCAAAACTGGACGCAGTATTCCAAGTGTGGCCTTACCAAGGCATTATAAAGTGATATTAACACTTCGCATGATCTTGATTCTATCCCTCTGTTTATGCACCCTTAGAATTGGGTTGGCTTTTTCGGCAGCTGCTGCACACATCTGGCTCATATTACTCCAGGGAAGGATACTGCAAAATCTCCATTCCCACCCCACTCTAGGGCCAGCCAGAGATGGTATTTGCTGGTTCGCCGAACTACTCAAAATTTCCGCTACCGGTTCTCCAGAACCTGTCAGAATCAGCTGAATTTCACCCCTGGTGATAACTTTGTTAACCAAATATTCTTATTTTAGAGCTTAATAACTTTAAACTTTTTTTAAATCTAAAAAGTAAGCTAATGCATTGCACAACTTGAGAAGCAACTGATGATATATTGAAAAGTGTAACCTCCACAACACTCCCATCTCCCTGCTTCACTAACTTTCAGTTTACATTGCAGGTTAATGAACGTGAATTGCATCTTGTTGTTTTATTCTTTTCTACATGCTTTTTGTTTACTTTGCTTTATGGACTTTTTAAAAATGTGTCATTAACAAAAAGGGAAACGGATAAAAGATAAATGAGCAGCTAGACCTCTATGTGTGGCTTTCATTTCTCCTTTTTGCTATACTAACTCCGACCATAGTGTGGACACTCTGCTTTGTTCAGGGATCTAAATTAAAGTTTTAAAGGCACAGGGTTGTCCATCCTCTCATTGAGGACAATGAAGCAGAGATATCCCACTTTTCTGGATCATTGCTTTCATTGTCAAAATCTACTTTCTAAATTGTGTAGCTAAAATCTAGGGGCAGCCCCTGAAAAGCAGAAGAGGACTTGAAGGGGTCCTTGATGCTCTCTGAGCTTGGTTGTTTTCTTGCAGACATCTCATTACCCAACTAAGTTACATCATCAGTGGTAGTCTAACCCCAAAGATGTTACCCAGTTTGAGTAATGGCCACAATTGAACCAAAATTTTCTGTTGCTTAAATGAGGCATTTGTTAAGTGAGTTGGGCCCCATTTTATGATCACTTCACCATGGGGATGCTGCAATGATTTTAAGTGTGAAGAACTAAGTTTGTAAGTTTGAACAGTCACCAAACAAACTGTTGTAAGTCAAAGTTTATCTGGGGGATAATGAAAAAGCCCCAGGAGAGAATTCCTGTTGTGTTATCAGAGCCACTGTGTCAACTCGTGAAGCTTTCCTGACCTGCTCACGAGTTGCCATAGGTGGGGGATAGGGAATCGAGCCTCACAGGTGCATCAAGGAGTTTGCACCTCAGTCAAAACAAAGCACATCCCAGCCAGCAAATGTCAAGGCCATCTCAGTGGAGATCCACAGCAGTCAGAGGGAGTGATTTCTACAGCCCACGAAATTGCTTCGTTGGGAAATGTGACTGATGACACACCTTGGGGAGAGGTGAAAACAGGATCAGAGCCAAGGCGTGAATTAAGTGAGGTCAGAGTTGGCTTCACTTGGTACGTGCCAATATGATGCTCCTTTTGAACCATGCATTGAGATTCATGTTTAATTAGGCATTGGTCGCAACCCTGACACGCAGTCAAGTATCTTACATACCTAATTCTTCCACCATTTAAAAGGAACTTGGTCAAACTATGGGGATGCTGCAATGGTCATAAGTGTGAGAAACATTCCTACCCAGTGTCCCTGAAAATAAGACCTCCCCAGATAATAAGCCCTCCCTGAAAATATTGCAACACAGCAGCAGCCATGAGGTGACCACGCTTTGCTGCCTCCTGCACCTCAACAATAATAAGACCTCCTCAAAAATAAGGCCAAACACTTATTTTATGGGTCAAAAGCAAACAAGACCCTGTCTTATTTTCAAGGAAACATGGTAAGTCACTTTTTTTATTGCTGTTGTAACTTCAAATGGTTACTAAATGAACTGTTGTAAGTTGAGGATTATCTGTGTACAGTGGTGAATAAACAATGGGAAAACCACAGGAGAGAATTCCTGTTGTGTTATCAGAGCCATTTTTGGAGGCCACTGATCTGAGAGCTGCCTTCAAAGCCAGATAGGGTTGTCCCTGATTAATATTTGGATGGGGAACCAGCAAGGAAATCCAGGGTTGTTAGCTAGATCAAGATATGGAAACACACATGTCAGAAGTGCCTAACCCCATGGTGGCGAACCTATGACATGTTTCAGTGGTTGCTTCCGGATTCCGTTCCAACTAGTACGGTTGGAACGGGCTGGGCGGCGTCCTCATGGATGCACACAGCGCATGCGCACATGCACCTTGGCACTTCCGCGAGCCTCCGCGACACTCCAGCTGCTCAGCAGAGCATCGCGGAGGTGCTGTACATGCTGGGCGTGGAAGCGCTGAAGACATAAAAGGACAGTAGGAAGTGAGAGCGAGCGGGTGGGCCCTCCAGAGCACCATACCGGAACAGTATCTGGTGCTCCTGGCAGGCTCCGGTATGCCCGTACTGGGGCGTACCGCCTGCAACCCACCACTGGCATGTGTGCCGAAAGTGGCATGCAGAGCCATCCTGCGTGGGACGCGCGGCCTCACTGGCTCCTCTTCTCCATTCCTGTGCACACACGCATGTTAGTCAGCTGGCCTTTGTGTGCATGGGAGGGCTGAAACCAGGAATTTTGTTCCAGCAAACATGCGTGCACTAGCACCAAACTTCAGAGTTTCTGTCGCAAGCATGCGAAGGCCAGCTGTGTGTTGGGCATGAGCCTGTGCCAGAAAGCAGAGGTTTGGGTGCTGGCACACGCATGCACACTGGAACACTGCTCTTCCAGTTTTTGGTACTCCTGCATGGCGAAGGCCAGCGAGGCTATGCAGTCCAGGTGGATGGCTTTGTGTGCCATTTCTGGCATAATAATAATAATAATAATAAATTTATTTGTATACCGCCTCCTCTCCCCAAAGGGACTCGGAGCGGTGCACAGGGAATAAAAACCAATAGAAAATACATAGAAAAATAAATAGTTAAAAAACAAATTAAACAATTGTCCCTGCGCTAAAATTCCCTAAATTAAATTACACTAAAACCCCTAAAACCCTATCAAAAGACGGGAGCCTAACCTAGGCCGGCCAAGCAGAAAAAGTGTGTTTTGAGTTTTTGACGGAAGGAGCGGATGTCCGTAGTTGTTCTAATTTCCTGGCATGCAGGTCAGCACACGGTGACGTAAATGGTTAGCCATCATTGGCATAATCCCTTCTCCCAAATGTCTTACCTTGTTGAACTTTGAAGAAGGTAGCTTTGAGAATGTCCATCTGAACCCGGAGTTCTTTTATTTGCAATTTAAGAAGTTCAAGCTCTGAATGGGAATGGAATTGAGTTAGACTTCCTCATTGACATCAAATTCAATTAGAGATTCTTTATGGCAAAGAAAGATATTTCTAATAGCCACGACCTTGAAGAACATTTCCATCTAGTCAGAGGGATTCAATAACTTGACCCTCCTTCCTAGAGCTCTTACTTCGGGCACCCAATGATTGGATTTGTCTGATCTTTTTCTTAAAGAAGCCATGAGGGCTATCTCATATGTTTTGAAACAGGAAATAGGATTGAAATTAAATTAAGACTAATTTCACTTTTAGGAATATATGAAAAATGGTATTCTATCTTTGGAACAGTGGTGGAATTCAACTTTTTTTACTACTGGTTCTGTGGGTGTGGCTTGGTGAGAGTGGCGTTGCTTGGTGTGCGTGGCTTGGTGGGCATGGCAGGGGAAGGATAGTGCAAATTCCCCATTCCCTCCCAATCATTCCCTGGGACTCGAAAGGCAGAGAATAGATGGGAGCAGTGCCAGCCTACTCAAACTACTCAAAGTTTCTGCTACGTGTTCTCCAGAACTGGTCAGAACCTTCTGAATACCACCTCTGTTTTGGAAGTATATCCTTCATAAATATACATTCTTAAGGAGTCTGTCATGTAGGTATTCATTAAACATTGACTCAATTCATGCAAAAGATGCTGATTCATGATATAAAGAAATATTTCAGGGCTTAGATGTCCTTGAGTTTGGGCTCTTAATACAGCAGATATTTCTTATATTCATATTTAAATTTGGGGTGGGAAGCGCCTCCTTTGATTCCTGATATTATTTTTCCTTATGAACTTTTCTACTAAACCCAGTGTCTTTATTGTGGTTGAACGAGAAGCAGAATAACATTCGTAATAAGACAGAAGGACATTCACCAGCCCCAAACAGTAGATTTCCTGCTTCCCAGTATTTTATGCAGATCTCAATTTTGCTATTGATAGGAAGGCTGGTTGGACAAGTTTTGCCTGTAAAAAATAGTGAGTTCTAAATCTCTCCTTTATTCTGGACCACAACTATGTTTGCTTGAGAAGCCAGTTTATTAACTCAGTGGATGGCAGGTGAAATAACTGCGCCCTTGTTTGGAACAGGAAGTAAAACAACCTTGTGTAAATATGCACAAGTTCAACAAATGAAAACAAAAACCTATGAGCCAAGGAAGATTTGGGGAAAGTTTCTGTGAGGGATGATCTAACAATAGATGAACAAGAGGCCCTGTTCTTTTTTCTTTGAGGAGCAGAAGATATCCAGAAATCCAGAGGTATTTCATGAGAAGAGTCCTCCACTCCTCTGCTCACAGTAGAATACCTTATGCCACCAGGCTTGAAATTTTGGGTTTGGACAACCTAGAGCTATGCTGCCTATGATCTGACCTAAGTGTGGTACACAAAATTATCTGTTACAATGTCCTACCTGTCAACAACTACTTCAGTTTCAACCAGAACAATACATGAGCACACAATAAATACAAACTTAAGGTATGCCACACCAAACTCGATTGCAGAAAATACGGCTTCAGCAAACAGAGTGGTCAATGCCTGGAATGCACTAACTGGCTCTGTTGTTACATCCTCAAACTCAGTGGTGGGTTTCTACTGGTTCGGACTGGTTCAACCAAACCGGTAGTGGTTTGACGTCCTGGGTCGCTGGAACCGGCAGTGACCCAGGCCTGCCACAGCCCTGAACCGGTTCTCTGGACGGCACCATCGGCACCACTATCTTGTTTTTGAGTTCTATGCATGGGCAGAACAATTTTAATTGCACTGTGCATGCCTGTGGAGCCCGCACATGAGTGAACCGACAGTAGTGCCTGCCAGAACCCACCCCTGCTGAAACCCCCATAACTTTAACCTTAAACTGTTTACTGATTGACCTCATCCCGTTCCTAAAAGGTCTGTAAGGGGTGTGCATAAGCGCACCAGCATTCCTAACACTCCTGTCCTATTGTCCCCATTTATTTGTCCCCATTTCCTGTTTGCTTATTCATATTTATTCTTATTTGTTGTACATGAGTGACAAACTAACTAACTAAATAAATAAAATAAATATATCAGAGGAGGAAAAGATGGCAAAAGAAAAAGGAAATTTATTCCATGTCACTTTGCTGTCAGAGATGACGGGAGGCTGACATTTTGATCTTCGAACAATCCCAGGCCTGTAAACCAGATGTACTCACCACAGTGATATCAAGGTTCAATTGTTTGGACCTTGTACAAATACAAGGAGACGGAAGAAAGGAATTGGTGGTTGTGAAGTGAACACAACCAAGGCAAAGTCTGTACAATAAGTCACTCTGTGGTGGAGTTTACACACAACGCTGAGCCATAGAGCAGAATTTATAAAGCTCAGTGACTGGAATCCTACAACATATTAGCATGGATGTTGGAACCCAACCAACATGTGCCATTTGATGGGTAAATGAAAGCCAATTACGATTTATTCGGCAAACAATGACTAAAAGAAACCTGGCTGAACGGTGTGTGACCCTAATGTCTTATGATTTAGTTTGAGCAGGATTGTGGCTCAATGTAACAAGAAAGTAAAGAGAGCTAAGCAGATTCTTACCCTGTTTCCCTGAAAATAAGACCTCCCTGGATAATAAGCCCAATCGGGCTTTTGAGCGCATGCCCTAAAATGAGTCCTTCCCCAAAATAAGCCCTCCCCGAAAATATTGCAAAACAGAAGCAGTGATGAGGTGACCATGCTTGCCGCCTCCTGCACCTCAAAAATAATAAGACCTCCCTGAAAATAAGGTCAAGCACTTATTTCAGGGGTCAAAAGAAAATAAGACCCTGTCTTATTTTTGGGAAAACCCGGTAGTTCTTGCCCCAGCCTATATCACTAGAATGTTTTGAAGATAAATCGTATTTAGAAAAAGAGCATAATCTGAAAGGGCCTGAAGTCCTAAATCCATGAAACAGCCTGGATCCTCAATGGAGGGCAGACATTATTTTGGTTAATTGATTAAAGACTCCACCTTCTCACCTCAGGGATGAAATGATGTGAAGTCTGCTACCGGTTCTCTTTGCTACCTGTTTGCTTCATATGCACAGAGAAAAAGGAGGACCAAGAAGCCTTTTCTGAGTCTGCAAAGGTAAGTAGAATAGCGAAGGTGGGGGGAGCAGCTGTGCCACATGATTTAGGATTTCCTGCTTTATAGCTAATATAAATTGCATGGCACAGTTGATTGTTGTGCAGCCGGGCGAATGGGTAGTTCTGATGATCAGCTGTGTGACAATCAGCTGTGCTGCATAATTTCTAGCTAATATAAATCGTGCGGCACAGCTGATTATCAGAAATACCAGTTTGTCCGAACTGGTAGCATTTTTTAATTATTATTTTTGAGCTAACCGGTAGTATTTTTTACTAGCAATTTGGACAAACCAGTGTGAACCGATAGAATTTCACCCCGCCTCACCCCTCTGTGCATCTTTCTCTCTCCCTCCCCATTTTCCTCAATCTTAATCAATTTAATGCCACTATATATTGTTTTATTGTTTTGGGGTTTTTTAATGCTTATAAGCCTCCTAAAGTCACCTCATCTAAAGGTGAGATGAGGCAACACAATAAATTGAATAAATGAGTAAATAGTGCAGTACATTGTTACCTTCTATGTCCTGTTGGTATTTGCATCATAAATAGTCCCCTTCCCCTCCCTTTATTATTTTTTTCTCCTAGTTCGTCCCCTCTTTCGGGGGGGCGGTGTTAGAGTCACAGTATTTTTTCATCATAGTAAATTTCTTTTCAGGGAAATGAATCTCACCACTTGTTCCACTTCCTAGTTTATCTTCGTTTGGTGCAGCGATAGCCAGAAGTTCTGATGGACTTGAAAACTGTTGGAGTCCTGGTGATTTTATAAGAGAAAAACAGATTAGTTCAATGACTCAAAGGAAAACTTTCCACTCTTACAGAATTACTATCAACTATGTTTCCTTACATAGCATGAATGCTTCAAACTTTTAAAATCATGAGGTGATTTTGCTACTAGTCAGATTTTATTTCCTAATTCTTGCTAAACCGCCTACTCTACTGGTTGGGTTGTGGGAGGGCCAGTGACACCATGCATGTCACAACATCATCATGCAAATTACATGGATAGTACCCTGTTTTCCCAAAAATAAGACCTCCCCAGATAATAAGCCCAATGGGCTTTTGAGCGCATGCGCTAAAATAAGCCCTCCCCTAAAATATTTAACCGCATATGCAGTTGGTCCGTGCCATTTCCTGGGGGGATGGGGAGAACGTGCCCCACACACCCCACAGGCACCTGCCATCCAGGTGGAATGGCCTCGCGGAGGCCGCTACCACAAACCCTATCTACAGCGCCCCTTCTCTTAGTGGTGGCCACAAAAAGAGCAGCAGGCCCAGTGACGCTAGGGCTGGCAAGAGTGTGCCAAAAACAGAGACAGAACTTCCATCTCTCCTGGATCAGCTAATGTTCAGGCTGCGAGCTGAGATTAAGGGGTCTCCTGCACCCCAAAAATAATAAGACCTTCCCAGAAATAAGGCCAAGCGCTTATTTCAGGGGTCAAAAGAAAATAAGGCCCTATCATATTTTCGTGAAAACAGGGTAGTGGCAGAATTATGGCTTGTGGCGAACATGCATGGCGTGTGGACAAAGTAGAAAAGGAAAAACTGTTTTCCCTATCGCACAACACTAGAGCTAGGGGGCACTCCATGAAACGTTTGGAAGCTAGACCTCAAACAAATAAGAGGAAGTACTTTTTCACCCAGAGGATCACTGGTCTATGGAACTCCCTGCCAGAAGAAGTGGTGACAGCTGTCAGCCTCGACACCTTTAAGAAAGGATTAGATGAGTTCATGGAGAACAAGGGTATCCATGGCTATCATTATGGAGGCCTAAGGACACCCTCCGGGATGGAGAGATAAGCAGGATATCTCTCAATGCCATTTGCAGGGAATCATAAGCAGGTGAAGACATCTGCTTGGGAATACCCTGAAGCTAATGGTGAGCCACTGTGTGAGACAGAATGCTGGACTGGATGGGCTGTGGCCTGTTCCAGCAAAGGTGTTCTTATGTTATGTACTTATCTATACACAGTAGTAACAAAGGTGGTATTCAGTGAGAAATTTTGGGAGTGGGGAGGGAATGGGGATTTTACAGTATCCTTCCCCTGCCACGCCCACATAACTGGTAGTAAAAAAATTTGAATCCCACCACTGACTAGTAAGCATTACTGAATTATTGCTTATGCTCCAACTACAGTGTGTTGCTTCTCCACATAGATTCAAATGATTGGATCAGAAACTGTAGCTATCAGAATTTTCTACTTATTTGACAAAAAGCTCTCTTTTTCAAAATTGCATATCTGAGTTATCAGTACAGTGAACAACAGTATAGTTATTAAATTGCTTTAATAACTGTACCATCCTAATGTAATTTTTCTTCTACTGCTTCATATCTCTGCAGTCTATCATCAATACCACGGAACACGGAAGCTGAGCCTCGCTCAGAGGGTTATAAGAACACACAAAGCATCTGCACCGTCCTTCTAGGCGTAAAAACCAAAACAAAACAGCACACTCTCTTGCAGATGTTTAGATACCTTGAATAGCCATTTCTCTTCTGGGATCCCCTTTCTTAGGTTCACACATAATTAACATGCATGCATTTTTGAGCCAGTCTTGGGGAGAAGCAGCCGATTTGGAGGTTTCTAGGAGCGAGACCTCCAAGGCCAGCTGAAGAAGCATTAGGAATATCAGCATTGTTTGGATGTTTGGCCTAAGACGATAAAAAAAACAACAACATAAAACCAGTCAACTTACATTGCCAGAATCTGAAGAAAGAACCAGTACCTGAACAGTTGATTGTAGAATCCTTGTTGGATGACTGTGGACATTTCACACCCAAGTTTATTAGTGCATGCAAAAAGAGAAAGGAACTCAGATACCACCAAAATCCTAAAAATTGAAGCCTGAATCAGAGGTGAGTTCCTACTAGATCAGATTGGTTTGGACGAGTAGGTACCGTGTTTCCCCGAAAATAAGACAGGGTCTTATTTTCTTTTGACACCCCCCCCCCCAAATAAGCACTTGGCCTTATTTTCGGGGAGGTCTTGTTATTTTTGGGGTGCAGGAGGAGTGTGGTCACCTCATGGATGCTGCTGTGTTGCAATATTTTCAGGGAGGGCTTATTTTGGTGGGAGGGCTTATTTTAGCATTTGCACTCAAAAATCTAATTGGGCTTATTATCCGGGGAGGTCTTATTTTCAGGGAAACAGGGTAGTTACATGACGGGAAAGGCACCAAAAACCGGTTCTATCCTTGGCGCTGCCATATTGATTTTCGGTTCTGTGCAGTTGCAGAACAATCTTCATTGCAAATATGTAATTTTCCCCCTTTTCTAATGTTGTGCGCATGCACAGACCTTTTTAGGTGCAAATGCTCACGCACGTGGAACATGTGCCTGGCGTGCATGTGAGCGAAGCGAAGCAAAATGATTTGCGTGCTGAACTAGCAGTAATGCCGGCAGCAACACACCCCGGCCTGAACTATATATTTTTTCTACTATTCTGGAATCCTTCCAATGATAGCTAATTCTAATCAGGAATATATGATTTTAAGGAGGTGGGAAATGAATAGTATTAAGGTAAGGTGACCAGATATTCAAAGTCCCAAAGCGGGACACCGTCGACAGGCGGGGGGGGTGCTCCGGCACATCACGTGCCTGTCTAGAGACCGTCAGGGCCGAGGAGGGGGGATGCGCGTGCTCCGGTGTGTCACATGCCTGCGCAGAGGGCGTCGGGGTTGGGGCACGCTCCCCCCCCGCGGGGCCCTTCTTAAAGGCAGCAATGGCGACCCGGTGGCGCTGAGAGCCGCAGGCTCGGGCCACCGCCGCTGCCTTTGAAGAGGGCGCCGCGGGGGTGGGTGGGAGCGTGCCCCCCACCCCGACGCCCTCTGAGCAGGCGCGTGACGCATCGGATCATGCACGGCCCCCCTCCTCGGCCCCGACGCCCTCCCCGCCCAAGCCGCCCCTCAGAGGCACGTGCCTCTGAGCGCGTACAGAGCGCCTGCCGCCTGCCCACAAAAAGCAGGACATTTTGAAGAGGCAGCGGGGCACAGGACATCTGAAGGTGAACCGGGAGTGTCCCGCCGAAAGCAGGATGTCTGGTCACCTTATATTAAAGGTACCACAGTAGAAAATCAAACCAGATTTGGACTGCCAATACAGGCCCAGTGGAAAAGTGACAATAAGGAGAATCCAAAAGATTATAAAGCAGTAAATACTATAGGCCAGGCATGTCCAAATTCCGGCCCGCGGGCCATTTGCGGCCCGGGGGTCGGTTTAATATGGCCCTCCAACAGCCCTCACTGCTCGGTGTAAATGTGGCCTTCCCTTCCTCCCTCTGTCTCTGGGGCTGTGTGGCTGGGAGGGAGGTGGACGGAGGTTACGGATGCCTCCTCCCGCAGTGGGTGAGGGAGCAGGCGGGGTGAGCACCCAAGGCTACTGTCATCTTAAGCACCACCGAGGCTATCGCCCGGCAGGGGCGTCAGGCAGGGAAGCCGGTCGCGCCTCCATCGCTGCACGTTCTGGGGCTGCGAAGCTGGGAGGGAGGTGAACGCGCAGCCCCAGAACGTCCGCTTGGCGCGTTCACCTCCCTCCCAGCCACGCAGCCCCAGAACGTGCAGCTCTCGCCACACAAGGTCGCCCGGCAGGGGCATCAGGCAGGGAAGACGGACGCGCGGCCTCAGAACGTAAGCCGTGGTGCCTGCCGGAGGGAGCCGCGATGGAGACGTGACCGGCTTCCCTGCCTGACGCCCCTGCCGGGCGAAGGCCTCGGTGGTGCTTAAGATGACGGTAGCCTTGGGTGCTCACCCCACCTGCTCCCTCGCCCGCTGCGAGTGGCGAGGGAGTGACTGACAGACACAGAGAGAGACAGAAGGGGAGGGAGGGAAAGGCAGAGAGACAGACAGAGACAGAGAGAAAGAGAGGGAGGGAGAGAGACGGAGAGAGACACAGATAGAGAATGAATCAGAATCGGATTGAATCGGAGACAGACGGGGAAAGAGGGAGAGACAGACATACAGAGAGAGGGAGGGAGGGAGAGAATCAGAGAGAGTGACACACACAGAGACAGGGAGAGACAGAGAGAGGGAGGGAGAGACAGATAGATAGAGACTGATTAAGTGAGTGAGAGACAGACAGACAGACAGACAGACAGACACACAGAGTGACAGAGAGAAAGAGAGAAAGAGAAAGAGAAAGAGAGAAAGAAAGAAAGAGAAAGAGAAAGAAAGAGAGAGAGAAAGAAAGAAAGAGACAGAAGAAGAGACAGAAAGAAAGAGAAAAAGAGAGAGAGAGAGAAAGAGAGAGAGAGAAAAAGGGAAAGAAAGAAAGAACGAAAGAGAGAGAGAGAGAAAGAAAGAAAGAGAGACAGAAAGAAAGAGAAAGAGAGAGAAAGAAAGAGAGAAAGAGAGAAAGAGGTAGGTAAGTTTTTTTAAAATTTATTTTCAATACATTGTGAAAACTCAACTGTCAGTTGATCTTAATGTTATGAAATGAAAAGTATGTCATTTGCAATTAACTTGGCATAAAATAATTTATTTGCATTTAATTGTAATGGTTCAAAGAATGTTCGGAAAAATGTTCGGCCCTCCACCATGTTCACTTCATCCAATCTGGCCCTCTTTGAAAAAAGTTTGGACACCACTGCTATAGGTGATTGAAAGTCTATTGCAGGAGTCAAAGTGTCCTGATTATGCAGTAATAAACAATGGTAGAAGATAAACAGAAAATACCTTGAAGACAGCCTCATCATGAGTTGAATAAAGGAAATCTTTCAGCAGAACTCAGCTTCTCTGTGTCTCTTGCAATCTTTACAATCTGCAGCTGGTTCCTTTTGGGGTCTTTGGCCTGCCACACTAATATTCTATTCTACTATGCTGTTTCATTAGTGGGGAATTGGGAGGGGGAATAGTAAGGAGTAGATTGTGATGTTGTCAAAATAAAATTGTTTTCTAGAAAGCCAAGTTCCTCCTTTGTCTCTGCACCTCTGCACCTAACCGGAACTGATGGGTGGAACTGCCAGCATGGCAGTGGCAGATTGGACCATGTGATGGACGTGTGGGTGTGAGGGCAGGAACTTGAACTTTCAACTGGGTGGGGAGAACCAGGAAGCTTTCAGATTTATGTGTCCCCAGATTTGCCTATATGGCTCTCTTAATGAATTAGAACTTTGAGCAGTACTTTGCCTTGGACTCTGATTTACTTTTGGATTCAGAGAAAAAAAAATGCAGCAGAAATTATAGATGAAAGGTAGGTAGACAGGCAGACAGACAGACAGATATTTCTAATCTGTATTGCTGCTTCTATTTGAAGAATAAAATTGGTGTTGAACGTGGGAAGAACCAGGTTGAAGGCATTGCTCAAGTTTTCACTTGATCAGGCTGGGTAATAATGAGGCAATCACTCTCTCATTTCAGCCTATCTATCTATCTAATCTACACCTGTCTGTGTGTCTGTGTCTGTCTATCTACTTTCATCTATCTATTGTTCATCTACCTAATCTATGTCTGCCTGCCTGCCTGCCTGCCTGCCTGCCTGCCTGCCTGCTCTATCTATCTATCTATCTATCTATCTATCTATCTATCTATCTATCTATCTATCTATCTATCTATCTATCTATCTATCTATCTATCTATCTATCTAATCTTGGTTTGTCTGTGGGTCTATGTGTCTGTCTGTCTGTCTGTCTGTCTGTCTGTCTGTCTGTCTATCTATCTATCTATCTATCTATCTATCTATCTATCTATCTATCTATCTATCTATCTATTTATCTATCTATCTATCTATCTATCCATCCATCCATCTATATCTTTCATCTATCTATTGTTCATCTATCTATCTAATCTATGCCTGCCTGCCTGCCCATCCATCCATCCATCCATCCATCCATCCATCCATCCATCCATCCATCCATCCATCCATCCATCCATCTATTGTTCATCTATCTATTGTTCATCAATCTATCTAATCTATTTCTGCCTGCCTGCCTGCCTGCCTGCCTGCCTAACTACCTACCTACCTATCATCTGTCTATCTGTCTGTCTGTCATCTATCTAATCTGCTGACAGAGTAAGGAAATGCCTGTTTCAATCCCAGCCTTCATTACTGTAAAAAGTATACATGGAATTAAGACATGCCTTGAAAAAAATGCATGTGCTCAAAGGTATTGAAATATCATACAGAACTGAGGCTTACCTTTCTGAAGTCTCCCATAAATAAAAACAAGCATTCTGATTGTTCAAATAACCTTTTCGTTCTATATATATTTAGAAATAATCAACAGTCTGCATAGAAAAATACAACAGTCATTTTTTTAACCTACCTCTAGCTCTTTATGGTTGATGAAAGCAAATGTTTAACAATAAACTCTTAATCCGTTACAGGCTTGGAGAAATGTTTCTCAGGTTCTCAGCTGATTGACTGACAGATTTAGAAAGGAATCACCAGTGATTGACTAGGGGTTGAGTCAAAAGTCAGATCACTTACTTTGTAATTTCCGCTGTTTCACAGGCTTCTTGGCAAAAATAAGTTGGTAGAGTTTAAGATTTCCATTTATAGACAATGGCTTATGTAACAAGGTGTCACGTTTCACATTCGCATTTTAAGAATAAATGTTCTGAGTCACCATATTCAAGCCACATTTTCTCAACACAGCTCAGTGTCACTTAGTACTGTGACGTCCCCATTGCTTCCTTATTGACTCTTGGAAGAATATTAATCATAAGCAAGTATTGTTGGGGAGTTTTGAAGCATAAGCAAGCAGTACTCCGGCTCTTTATATCTGGTGCAAGGAAATATTTAAGGATAAACTTTTAATCCATTCCCAGCCTTGCAGAAATGGCTCTAAAGATTCTCAACTGACTGACTGGTTTAGAAAGGAATCACCAATGATTTAACATCAAGTCTTTCTTATTTCCATCAACACAATTAAATAGGTGCTTTCCTTGTGGGCCCAAATAGATTTTTAGAACAGGATTTTCTTCTTCTTCTAAAATTTCAAAGCCGAAGAGCCAGCATTGTCCGAAGATGTCTCCGTGGTCATGTGGCCGGCATGATTAAACGCCGAAGGTGCACAGAACACTGTTACCTTCCCACCAAAGGTCGTTCCTATTTTTCTACTTGCATTTTTACATGTTTTCAATTGCTAGGTTGGCAAAAGCTGGGTCAAATAATGGGAGCTCACTCCATTACGCAGCACTAAGGATTCAAACCACTGAATTGCTGACCTTTCTGATCGACAAGCTTAACCACTGAGCCACCACGTTCCTCTACTGAGAAAAGAGCTATTTTAATAATACAATGGAAGAAAGTAAAATTAAAATTGCACTATAATGCCACAGATTTAATAAACATTAAAACGGGTAGTTTGAGGGTGTTTTGCATAAGATTTATTATTCTTGCATATGGTTTTGTGAAATTGCTTTAATATTAATGGATAGGATAGGATAGGATAGGAAAGATAGGATAACAGAGTTGGAAGGTACCTTGGAGATCTTCCAATCCAGCCCCCTGCTCAACCAGGAGACTTTTCTGTATGTCTCCTCTCTCTCACCATGGGAGCAAAATCATCATCTTTTTACACCACGTGATGGGACAGATTATGGAAAGTCAGAAGTATCTTAACACTGAACTGTAAATTTTGCTATTAAGAATGCCTGATAATAAACTTGATCTGAAAGAGATTCCTAAGCGTGGAGTTAACTGCATGCTCCGAGTAAGCCTACAACGCTTGAGGGAGAGCACCCCTGCATTTCAAGAAAAACGGGATGCAATATTCCAAATGTGGTTTACTAAGGCATTGTAACACTTCAATCAGAATAGAGCTGGAAGAGACCTTGGAGGTCTTCTAGTCCAACACCCTGCTTAAACAGTAGATCCTATACCATTTCAGACAGGTGGTTGTCCAGACTTTTCTTAAAAACTTCCAGTGATGAAGCATCTACAACTTCTGAAGGCAAGCTGTTCCTCTAGTTCAGTGGTCTCCAACTTTGGCAACTTTAAGCCTGGAGGACTTCAACTTCCAGAATTCCTCAGCCAGTTGGCTGGGGAATTCAGCCAGTTGGCTGGGGAATTCTGGTAGTTGAAATCCATCAGGCTTAAAGTTGCCAAGGTTGGAAACTCCTGCTCTTATTGTTCTCACTGTTAAGAACTATCTCCTTAATTCCAGGTTGCTTCTCTCCTTGGTTAGTTTCCATCCATAATTTCTTGTCTTGCCTTCTGGTGCTTTGGAGAATAAGTTGACTGCTTCTTCTTTGGACAGTCCTTCAAATACTGGAAAATTTATACTGGTCCTTCTTTTTAGACTAGCCAAACCCAATTCCTGCAACCATTCTCCATATGGTTTTGTCTACAGGCTTTTAATTATCTTAGTTGCTTTTCTTTGCACTTCTCCCAAAATTTCAGCATCTTTTTTGTAATGTTGTGATCAAAACTGAATGCAGTGTTCCAAATGTGGTCTTATTAAGGCTTTATAAAGTGGTACTAACATTTCACATGATTTTGATTCTGTGCTTCTGTTTATACAACCAAGGATTATCTTAGGTTTTTTGGTTGCCACCACACTCTGCTGGCTTATGTTTAAGTGATCTTCCACTAATACTCCAAGATTCCTCTGTTTTTCCCCCTTTGTTGAAAATGGGAACCACTTTAGCTCTTTTCCAATCCTCTGGTAGGTCCCAGGTGCTCCAGGATGTTTTTCTTTAAAAAGATGTGGTACAGTGGTTCTGAGATAACATCTGCCAGCTCCTTCAAAACTGTGAGAGGTAATCCATCAGGTGTACATCAAGGTTAGACAGGTGTTCTCTTACAATTTTCTTGTTTATTTTAATTTTTATTTCTAGTCTGTGTTTTACAATTATGTTAAACTGACTGTTTCCTTGGCCTTTCCCCTTGCTATTTATATGTTGAAAGAAGTTTATTATTATCTTTGACTTTTGTTGCAAGTCTTTGTTCATTTAGAGCCTTTACTTTCCTGACTTCATCTTTGCAGATTTGGGTTAACTGCCAGTATTCTGCTTTAGTTATGTGTCCCTTTTTCCAAATTTTGTACTTATCCTTTTTGTCTTTCAATTTATCAGAGAGATCTTTGTGCAACCATGCTGGTTTCTTCCTAGATTGCTTGTTTTTCTTTTTCAGTGGTATTGTGTTGGACTGGGCTTTTATGATCATATTTTTCAGCGTTTCCCACACTTCTTGGGTTGTTTTCCCTTTTAGGAATTTTATCCAAGAAATTTTTCTTAAGCTGTCTCTGAGTTTCTTAAAATTAGCTCTCTTAAGATTTCTCTGGTTGGCAATATTCTATTGCTTGTGTTTGCATTATATTGAATTTCATGGTCACTCTCATCCAAAGTTATGGCAACTTCAACTCCCTCTGTCACTTCTCTATTAATAAGAATTAGGCCCAGTACAGCTTTTCCTCTAGTTCCCTCCCTTTGGATGCATCTCCCTCCACTCTGTCCAGGTGCTGCTGGAGGGAAAGTGTAAGAAGGGGAAGAAAGAAGTGTGTGTGTGTGAGAGGGGGGGAGATATGTCCTGTTTGTAAGTTTGCTTACTCCATTTGCAACACTCTACCTTCCCCACATTTTAGCTTCCCTCATAGCTCACTCTTGTTCTCTCTCTTTCTCTCCCCCTCCCCCCAACCCCTCCTCATCCCCACAAACACTTCCTGCTTACTCTCCCTCTTACTTTCTCTCTTTCCTTCCAGCGGGACCTGACTGAAGTGGGAGGAGGTTAAAAAAATAGGGAGGAAAAAGGGGGAAGCTCCCCCTTTTGTAGCACCTCGGCTTCCTCATCTTCCTCCTTTCATTTTCCTCTGGACTATCTGTCTCTATGTCTCTCTCCCCTGCTTTCTCTCCCTCCCTC
Source organism: Rhabdophis nuchalis (assembly GCA_039707465.1). Classification (NCBI taxonomy): domain Eukaryota; kingdom Metazoa; phylum Chordata; class Lepidosauria; order Squamata; family Natricidae; genus Rhabdophis; species Rhabdophis nuchalis. The sequence goes on from CM077645.1 coordinate 96,992,723, forward strand.
CCTTCTTCACTCTCCTTGTCTCTCTTTCTCTCTTCCCACCCTCCTTCAGCACATGCATTGGCTTCCCTGGGTGAGTGTTTAAATGTCCCACACAGCCAAATGGCCATGGAAAAGTATCTGTCAAGATCTTGCCTGTTCCTGTTCCCGGCGGCGACGGACGAACCTTGGGGTTCGTCCGCCATTTTGTTCTTTTTTCTGCCCCTAACGGGGCGGGGTACCCCTTTTTTGGGGGGTCCCTCCATAAAACTGGCTTGCCTGGGCTGGTTTATCCTGGCGGCGGCTGGGAAACGGCCCTTGTCTTCGGTTTAGGCGAAGGAAGACATGCTGCGGGGGGGTTTCCCTTCGCCAATGGAGGACGGCAACGTACAATGAATTTGAAGAGAGCTCCCCTCGGATTTAAAGCGGCGCTTGAAATGGCTCCTCGTTGCGAGGAAGCGGACATTTCGCATCCAGATTGCTTTGAAGCAAGTGAAAGTGTTTTGCGGCTTGTTTCTTTACAATGTATCTAAGTCCGGCTGGCTTGAAACAATTTTTCTTTTGCTACTTTCTCCTGCTGGCTCTCAGACTGGGCAGTGGAAGATGGCTGCCCTTTGTTCCTGAATGACTATTTTTACTTATGGAAAATTGCCAACATCTCTTTGTGATTTGGACTCCCTCTCTCTACTAATGAAGAAATTTCTGGATTAATTGATTCCTTCCCTGGAGTGCCTTCTCTGCTATAATTACTGACTGTGAAAAGTGTTTCTCTTCTGGGTCCTAAACTTTTTACAACCCTGATTTGAACTGTTTTCTCCTGACCTGCTTCAACGGCCCCACCCAAAAAACGCCATCTTAGTGGCACTGACTTTAACAGCTTACCATGGCATCAAAATCAGAATTGGCAGGTTTGGAACAAAGAATGACATCAATGGAATCAGTGTTACAAGCTTTGGTGCAGGAAATTAAAGCTTTGAGAGAAGATAATAGCAGCTTCAAGAAGGATCTTTTGGAAACACGGAAACAAGTGCTGAAGAACACACAGAAGACTGAGGAGCTGGAAGGGGGGCTGGCTGGGGCAAAGGGAGAGCTTAAAAATGTTAACAGTGAGGTTGGAGAACTGACTGGGCATGTGTCTAGGATGGATTTTGAAAGGATGTCATATTTTTTAAGATTTCAGAACATTTCTGAAGAACCTGGTGAATGTCTTCCTGAACGCATGAGTACAATTTTAGCAGACTATTTACAGAAACCTAAAGATGAGACCAGGGGGGACATTGACCTAGTCTACAGAATAAACTCGACATATGCCAGGATAAATGAAGTACCCAGAGAGATACATATCAAATTTGTTAGAAGGTCAACCAGAGAGGGAATTTTGAAGGCATAGAGAGGGGGGCCGTTAATTTACCAACAAAAGGAAGTCGCCATCTTGAAGCAGATCCCAAAAAAGATTAGAGAGATGAGAAGGAGGTATTCCTTCTTATCCAAAAAATTGTTTGACCACGGGACTTGGTTTAAGTGGGCGATGCCGGAAGGGATGTTGGTGTTCTGGGAAGGAGGGAGAGTTAGGATTAAAACAGTTGTTGAGGCGGAAGCCTTTCTTAAAAAACATTCCTCTGTCCTGGGGGAAGATTTAGGGGGGGCAGGGGGGGCCACGGCCCGCCCGCTGGGGGCCAGGAAGGAGAAAAAGAAGACACAATTGCCAAAAGATTTAGATCAAAAAAATAACTTTGCTTTTTTTATTAACATAGTATAACCTTTTTATCTGGATGTTTGTACATGACTGCCATTATTGAATTGAGAATTTAGGATGTATGCACTTATTTTCACCTCGTAGTATTTTTGAAAAATGTTTTCTTAATGTTTTATTATGAAGCCTTGGAAGGGCCAATGATCCCGACGTGAAAGTTCTCAAAATGTTTCTGTATCCCTTACCCTATCCTTTTGGAAAATTGTAAAAACCAATAAAACTTTTTCAATATATAAAAAAAAAAGATCTCCATTGTCAGCCTGCTGCCTTGTTGGTGTCCTGCCATCAAAGGTAAAGGAGGAGGGAGGCATTTGGGGGCAATTCACATCTGTGTATCTCATGGTGAGAAACGGGGTGGGGGGAAGCTGACATGTGAAATAGAAGAGAGCTGTTTGTACCACTTATGGTGGGCATTTTCAAGGCTCCTTGCCCTAGGTATGAAATTCCATCAGTCTGTAGGAAGTTAAAACTCACCCCTTTCCTAGAAAAATGAAATATCCTAGGAAATATTGAAAAGGCAGAATATTACATTTCCCTGGATGTGAAAAGGGAGAAACATGTTTTAATTCCTGCAGCTTCCTGCCTACCCCACCTTTTGTCAATGGGCCATTAAGAGGCCAAGCCAGTCTATTCACATAACAAAAGACCCCTCCCTACCAGCTCCAGGGTGATGGAATCACAGTATAAGCCTTACTGACTACATGGCATCTGAGAACTCAACCAAACCTGGACTCAGCCTAGAGAGTTGCCCCTGCATGGCCCCATGTGAGTCTGACAGCCAATCAGAATACATTTCTTACACAGGAACAGGAAACAGATAGGTGGAGCCGAACATATTATAAAAAGCCTAGCAAGCCCCTCCCTCAGCCCTTCTTCACCCAACACCTGGAAGCATGTGACCACCTTTTCCCCCAGTACCTCAAGCCATGTGGTCCTGTCCACCATAAAACCATCTTTCTAAGCAGCCTCCATGTCTCCAGTGTCTTTTTCCTCACTTGGAGCCGAACCCAGAAGGACATTTCTTCCAACAAATCTAAACAACCCAGAGTTTCCCACTACATCATTTGATCCCAGATTGGGTGGCAGACTGGAGGGATGGGGAATATTTGGCTCTTTGTATCAGTGAGCAGGAACTTCCTCCTCACCTTCCCGCAACCAACATCTTTAATCAAAAGTTATTTTCACTTCAATTAATGGGAGTAGAGAGTCTGCTTTCCTAAATGATTGTTTCTGGGCATATCTCTCTCTGAAGTGCACCCCCCCCCCCGGATGAAGGAATAGGAGAAGAGCACTGGCAGACCAATGGCGGGAGAGGAACACCAGTGGAGAGCCAGCCAAGGAAGAATGCCCATGATGTGCCAGCTGTGGTGGAATGCCCAAGAAGAAGCAGAAGTGTTAAGGCAGCTCTATTCAATTGTCCCATTATGCTTTTGGTTAACCCACCAGGCCAAATGTCCTTTACTAAGCTAGCTAGTATATATTATGAGCCGCGGTGGTGCAGTGGTTAGAATGCAACATTGCAGGCTGACTCTGCCCACTGCCAGGAGTTTGATCCTGACCAGTTAAAGGTTGACAGCCTTCTGTTCTTCTTAGGTCGGTAAAATGAGAACCCAGATTGTTGGGGGAAATAGGCTGACTCTGTAACCCACTTAGAGGGGCCGTAAAGCCACTGTGAAGCGGTATATAAGTCTAAATTCTATTGCTACTATAGTTCCTCTCTGACCTCTTGGGCTGCATGGATCACAACAAAACTACTGTTTCTAATAGCCATGAGCTAGGAGAACATTTTCACCTAGTCAGAAGGACTCAATAAATTGACCCTCATTCCTAAACTTCCCATTCAGGCTCCCAATGATTGGATTTGTCAGATCTTTTTAAGAAGAAACCATGAAAGTCATCTTCTTTAGTTTGACATAGGAAATATGACTGAAATTAAATTAAGAGTAATTTCACTTTTAAATTTAAAGGTAAAGGTTTCCCTCGCACATATGTGCTAGTCGTTCCTGACTCTAGGGGGCAGTGCTCATCTCTGTTTCTAAGCCGAAGAGCCAACACTATCCAAAGATGTCTCCGTGGTCATGTGGTCGACATGGCTAAATGCCAAAGGCTCACAGAGCCCTATTACCATTCCACCAAAGTGGTCATTTTTCTACTTCAGGGGTGGGTTTCTCAGGGTTCGGGTGGGATCGCGCGAACCCTTTCGTGAAAATTCCCAATCCCAAGCGATCCGCTTGGACCGGTGGACCCGGAAGTAAGTAGTCCCCGTTCCCCTCCCCCGCTCCCAGCGCCGGAAGGCCGCGCCCGGCGGGAACCTGCAGCGGCCGAAGCAGCTCGGGCAGCTGCCCCACGCCGGCCAATGGCGAGCCGCGGTCCGGGGGCGGGGTTGGCCACCTGCAGGCGGGGCAGGGGGCTGGCCCGCCGGGGAGGGGCACCCCAGGTCGGCTCCCGGGTCAGCACCTCCACCGGCCGGCGGCGGGGTCGGACGGACAGGTACCGCGAGAGCGGCCCGAGGGAAGGAGGAGCAGGTAGGCAGGCAGGTGCCGAGCCGCCTCCCGCCTGCCCCATGGCTTCAGGACAGGTCCTGGGCAGGCTGAGTCGGGCCTCACCATCCCCGCCCCCCCCCCGTCTTCCCCGATGGCGTCTGGAGTGATCGGGCCGTGCAGAAACTCCTGCGCCGCTCCCCTCCGTTCCCCGCTGCCCTCCGTGTGCCGTTGGGGCGGGGATGGTGAGGCCCGACTCAGCCTGCCCAGGACCTGTCCTGAAGCCACGGGGCAGGCGGGAGGCGGCTCGGCGCCTGCCTGCCTGCTCCTCCTTCCCTCGGGCCGCCCTCGCGGTACCTGTCCATCCGACCCCGCCGCCGGCCGGTGGAGGTGCTGACCTGGGAGCCGACCTGGGGCGCCCCTCCCCGGCGGGCCAGCCCCCTGCCCCGCCTGCGGGTGGCCAACCCCGCCCCCGGACCGTGGCTCGCCATTGGCCGGCGTGCGCAGCTGCCCGAGTTGCTTCGGCCGCTGCAGGTTCCCGCCGGGCGCGGCCTTCCGGCGCTGGAAGCGGGGGAGGGGAGGGGAACGGGGACTACGGGGCTCACCCCGCCCCCGCTGGCCAAACCTACCGGCCTGCCGAAGCAGCAGAAGCCGCAGAGCGGCAGAGCGAAGCGCCAAGGGGGCGGCTGCATCCGGAAACCGGGCAACCTCGGGGGCCGAGGTGAGCCGGTGAAGCGGGGCGATGCAGGCGGAGGACTGGGAGGCGCGGGAGCTGGGCTGCCTGAGACGGCGGGCGGGAGGGGAGGAGGGAGAGAAAGAGCCACAGAGAGAGAGAGTCAGACAGACACAGAGAATGACAGAAAGAGACAGAAAGGGAAGGAGGGAGGGAGAGAGAGATAAAGAGCCACAGAGAGAGAGAGTCAGACAGACACAGAGAATGATAGAAAGAGACAGAGAGGGAGGGAGGGAGAGATAAAGAGCCACAGTGAGAGACAGACAGACTCAGAGAGAGAGACAGAGAGAAAGAGAAAGAAGGGAAGAAAGAAAAGAAAGAAAAAGAAAGTGGGACAGAGATGAAAGAGAAATTATGACCACAATTAAGGCCAAAATTTTGGTTGCTAAGCAAGACCGTTGTTAAGTGAATTCCACCACATTTTCCTAGTTGGCCATGCCCACCCGGTCACATGACTGCAGAGCCACTCCCACAAAGCAGGCCACACCCACAGAACCTGTTCCAAAAATTTTGAAACCCACCCCTGTTCTACTTGTATTTTTTATGTGCTTTCGGACTGCTAGGTTGGCAGAAGCTGGAATAAGTAATGGGAACTCATTCCATTTTTTGGTGCTTGTCAGCCTTCGCTTTGCTGCATGCTTGGCTGCCATGGAAACGGGGAGGGTGGGGTTATGGGGTTAACTATGAGTGCTGGTGGAAGATGGTACGGGCCAGTGTTATCTCAAACCTAACGGTATCACATTCCATTCTGATGATGACGTTGGACGTGAGGCCCACCTGATGTCCTGGAGAAATCTGCATTGGACACTGTTGTAGGGGGCATGGGTTATTGGGGTTGGCTTAAGCTTTGATATACACGCTTCGCGCCTAAACTAGTCACTTCCTGCTTGACCTTCGTTTGCTGTTCTTCTGTATTCAGTAAAAGTAACCTTAATCATTTTGAAATATGCTTAAGTGTGGTCTTTCTTGAGTATTCGAAGAAGCGAACCCTGACAGTCCTAGGGATTCAAACCACCGAACTGCTGACCTTTCTGATTGAGAAGCTCAGTGTCTTAGCCCCTGAGCCACTGTGTCCCTTTTACTTTCACTTTTAGGGATATATTTTAAAAAATTCTATCATTGGAAGTATATCCTTCATAATTATATATTCTTATGAAATCCCTTGTTTAGACAGTCATCTACAATCAACTCCAAGATTCATGCAGAAAATGCCCATTCATGATATAAAATATTTCAGAGTTTATATATCCTTGAGTTTTGAAACTTAATACTGCAGATATTTCTTATATGCATATTTAAATTTGTGGTGGGCGTAATCGCCATTGATTCCTAATATTATTAATTTTTTCTGTTAAATCAATATACTGATAAAGAACACAGGGTCTCTATTGACTGAACAAGAAGCAGAGTAATCTGCTCACCAGCCTCAATAGCAACAGCAATACCACTTTGCCATCTCGGCTCAAACAATAGATATCCTGCTTCCCAGTTTTTTAAGCAGATTTCAACTCAGCTATTGATAGGAAGGCTGGTTGGACAAGTTTTGCCTGTAGAAAATGGTGAGTTCTAAAACTCTCCTTCATTTTGGATGGACCACAACTATGTTTACTTGAGAAGCCAGTTTATTAACTCAGTGGATGGCAGATGAAATAACTGCCCCTTTGTTTGGAACAGGAAGTAAAACAACCTTGTGTAAATATGAACAAGTTCAACAAATGAAAACAAAAACCTGTGAGCCAAGGAAGATTTGGGGAAGGTTTCTGTGAGGGATGATCTAACAATAGATGAACAAGTGGCCCTGTTCCTTTTTCTTTGGGGATCAGAAGATATATCAGAGGAGGAAAAGAGCTAAGTGTATTGATGGGCAAAAGAAAATGGAAAAAGGAAATGAAATCTATGCTATGTCAGAGCTGAATTGAAGTTGTCATTTCGATCCTTTTGTTCTGACCAAGGCTTCCAAACTCGTCCTGACAAAAACCTATTTTATTAATTGACTCTGAATTCTGCTCATTCACATCCAGCAAAGTCTTTCAAGGGAGGATTTACAGTCACAGACCTTATCTGAGAAAATACATCCCTTCAATATTGCATATTAGACTTATTAGTATACTCAACAACACTACAGGTATTGCTTTACAAGTTGCTTTAATAACTGTACTGTCCTAATATAATTTTGGGATTTTTCTTTTACTTCTTTGTCTCTCTGCATCCTTTTATCAGTAGAACAGAACACGATAGCTGAGGGTTATAAGAAGACACAAAATATCTGCACCCTCCTTCTATGCATAGAGGGGGGAAAACACAGGACACTCTCATGCAGATATTTAGATTACCTTCAATGATAATTTGTTCTCTGGGATCCCATTCGTTAGGTATGGTGATTCCATCTTGGAGAGAAACCTTAAAGGCCATCTGAAAAAGCATTAAGGCGGTCAGCACTTTTTGGATGCATGGCCTAAGATGACAAACATAATATAAAACAAGTTAACCTACGTGGGTTGTCAGTTACTGTATATGGGAGCAGTTCCTGAACTGTTGATTGTGGAATCCTTGCTGGGTACTTCTGAAATATCATCTATATAAATAAAAATGTAAAATAGTTTGTACGAATCCACTAATCTCAAAAACTACTGGGCCGATTTACACCAAACTTTCACACAATGTAGCCAAGGACTTCCGATAATAGAATAGCTACTCATTTTGTGCCTAGCACGCGTGTATCATGTGTAAAGTAAACACAAGTAAAAGGTACTAACTGAAAAATGTTTTTACTCCCTGTAACTCCGCCCACCAACAGTCATTAACTACGGAGGCCTCTTATGGCCAAAAAGGCACTGGAGTCAAACTATTCTCCAAAGCACCTGAGGGCAGAACAAGAAGCAATGGGTGGAAACTAATCAAGGAGAAAAGCAACTTAGAACTGAGGAGAAATTTCCTGACAGTTAGGACAATTAATCAGTGGAACAGCTTGCCACCAGAAGTTGTGAATGCCCCAACACTGCAAGTCTTTAAGAAGATGTTAGATAGCCATTTGTCTGAAATGGTATAAGGCTTCCTGCCTAGGCAGGGGATTGGACTAGAAGACCTCCGAGGTCCCTTCCAACTCTGCTATTGTATTATTGTATTGCAGTAGGTAGGTAGATAGGGGAATAGAGAGAGAGGGTTGCCACAAAGAAGAGGGAGTCAAACCATTCTCCAAAGCACCTGAGGGCAGAACAAGAAGCAATGGGTGGAAACTAATCAAGGAGAGAAGCAGCTTAGAACTGAGGAGAAATTTCCTGACAGTTAGAACAATTAACCAGTGGAAGAGAAATTGCCTCCAGAAGTTGTGAATGCCCAACACTGCATGTCTTCAAGAAGATGTTGGATAGCCATTTGTCTGAAATGGTATAGGGCTTCCTGCCTAGGCAGGGAGTTGGACTAGATGACCTCCGAGGTCCCTTCTAACTCTGCTATTGTATTATTGTATTACAGTAGGTAGGTAGATAGGGGAATAGAGAGAGAGGGTTGCCACAAAGAAGAGGGAGTCAAACTATTCTCCAAAGCACCTGAGAGCAGAACAAGAAGCAATGGGTGGAAACTAATCAAGGAGAAAAGCAAATTAGAACTGAGGAGAAATTTCCTGACAGTTAGAACAATTAACCAGTGGAAGAGAAATTGCCTCCAGAAGTTGTGAATGCCCCAACACTGCATGTTTTCAAGAAGATGTTGGATAACCATTTGTCTGAAATGGTATAGGGCTTCCTGCCTAGGCAGGGAGTTGGACTAGATGACCTCCGTGGTCCCTTCCAACTCTGCTATTGTATTATTGTATTATAGTAGGTAGGTAGATAGGGGAATATATAGATAGGGAGAAATACAGTAGGTAGGTAGGTAGGTATATAGATAGAGCGATAGATAGGGAGAAATACGGTAGGTAGGATGGTAGGTAGGGGGATAGATAGATAGGGAACAGCACAGTAGGTATGTAGGTAGGTAGGTAGGTAGAGGAATAGAGAGAGAGGGAGAAATACAGTAGGTAGGTAGGTAGAGGGATAGAGAGGGGGAAATGCAGTAAGTAGGTAGGTTGGGGGTTATATGGTAGTTGTGTGTATGTGTGCAGGGGTAGATCTACACACAGATTGGTTGGCCATTTAACCAGACTGGGCCACAGCAACGCGTGGCCGGGTATAGCTAGTCTATATAAATAAAAATGTAAAATAGTTTGTACGAATCCACTAATCTCAAAAACTACTGAACCGATTTACACCAAACTTTCACACAATGTAGCCAAGGACTTCCAATAATAGAATAGCTACTCATTTTGTGCCTAGCACGCATGTGTCTTGTGCAAATTACACACAAATAAAATGTACCCATTGAAATGTGTTTTAACTTCCCTGTAGCCACGCCCATCAAACTGCCTTTCAACTCTCAGTGTTGGAATGGAGGCCTCTTGGGGCCAAAAAAGCCCTGGGATAGCAAACTCCCAGGTGGCCAATAGAGAGAGAGGGGGGGGAGAAATATTGCTCAATACTGTTCTCTGAGGTAAAAACACAGAGGCAGGCAGCTGCCTTAAACTGTTTAATACGAACTGAACCAAACTGTAACAAAGAACCAGCCATCTGACAGCAAATACAGTTTAATAAAAGAGGGACTAGGGAAGACATGATAGCAGCCTTCCAATATCTCAGGGGTTGCCCCAAAGAAGAGGGAGTCAAGCTATTCACCAAGGCACCTGAGGGCAGAACAAGAAGCAATGGGTGGAAACTAATCCAGGAGAGAAGCAACTTAGAACTGAGGGGAAATTTCCTGGCAGTGAGAACTATTAACCAGTGGAACAGCTTGCCACCAGAAGTTATGGATGCCCCAACACTGGATGTGTTTTTAAGAAGAGACTGGAAAACCATTTGTCTGACACGGTATAGGGTCTCCTGCTTGAGCAGCGGGGTTGGACTAGATGACCTCCAAGGTCCCTTCCAACTCTCCAAAACACCTGATGGCAGAACAAGAAGCAATGTGTGGAAACTAATCCAGGAGAGAAGCAACTTAGAACCGAAGGGAAATTTTCTGGCAGTGAGAACTATTAACCAGTGGAACAACTTGCCACCAGAAGTTATGGATGCCCCAACACTGGATGTGTTTTTAAGAAGAGACTGGAAAACCATTTGTCTGACACGGTATGGGGTCTCCTGCTTGAGCAGTGGGGTTGGACTAGATGACCTCCAAGGTCCCTTCCAACTCTGTTATTGTATTATTGTAGGTAGGTAGATAGGGGAATAGAGAGAGAGGGAGAAATACAGTTTAATAAAAGAGGGACGGGGAGACAGGATAGCAGCCTTCCAATATCTCAGAGGTTGCCACAAAGAAGAGGGAGTCAAGCTATTCTCCAAAGCACCTGAGGGCAGAACAAGAAACAATGGGTGGAAACTAATCAAGGAGAGAAGCAACTTAGAACTGAGGAGAAATTTCCTGACAGTTAGAAAAATTAATCAGTGGAACAGCTTGCCTCCAGAAGTTGTGAATGTCCCAACACTGGAAGTCTTCAAGAAGATGTAGCCATTTGTCTGAAATGGTATAGGGCAGTGGTGGCTAACCTTTTTTGGCTCATGTGCCAAAAGCAGGGGAGTGCAGGGGTGATGTGCACAGGTGTGCCACATCCATAATGCTATGTGCATGACCCCCTGCATTTGGCATGCTTTTTACGTCATCCTCAGGCTCCAGAGGCTTTATAGGAGCCTGGGGAGGGTGAAAACAGCCTTCCCCCACCTCCAGAGGGCATAAAACAGCCTCAAAAGAAGGCCTAAATCAGCTGGCCAGGGCACACATACACACTGAAGCTGACAGGGCAATGCCTCGTGTGGCCTAAGAAATGGTTCTGTGTGCCACCTATGGCACCCGTGCCATAGGTTCACCATCATGGGTATAGGGCTTCCTGCCACACATACACACAACCATCATATAAGGCCCAACCTACCTACCTACTGTATTGTACTGTAATTACAATATCTGTAATTTTTCCAAAGAGGAAATGATCAATCATCTGTGACCATGACTTTGTGATGGATTTGATGATTGAATTCCAATTCAATTTTTAGATCCTGCTCAGTTAGTCTTTCAGTTTGCAGAGCTCTTGTGAAACCATCTCATTTTTTTTATCCTCATCAAAAATTTGGCACTGAAAGTTGGTCATTTCTCTGTCAAATTTCAACACTATGATTTTTTTTAATATATCCATTTCCTGGAACTTTGCAGAGCAAGTTGATCTTAAATTAATGTCTTCTTTTTTGGTATATATTTTGGAATATATACCAAAATAAGAAAGCCAATTTTTACCAGAAGTCAGAATGGATCAGCTGTCTTCTGTCTTTTCTAAAAAAAAAAAAAAAAGTGCTAGTTGAGTTGTTTTTATGAATATAAGGGATTCCACGTCTTGATTTTCTTTAACTTATCTATTATGCTGCAAAAAAAGATCCAGCAGTGAGACAGAATGACATAATCATCAATATTCTACAATTGTTTGGATAAGAGAAGGAATAATTAAGAGAATATAATAAATAAATATAATAATAAAGAGAAGGAAGAAAACTAATTCCCACAACACTGTCATATTACCTACTAAGACTGTATTAGCATCTTTCCTTCCTTCCTTCCTTCCTTCCTTCCTTCCTTCCTTCCTTCCTTCCTTCCTTCCTTCCTTCCTTCCTTCCTTCCTATCTCTTCCCACTTATGACCATATTGCTTATATCTTTAAAATTTATATTGTTTTATTTGTTTCCTAGTATAATTTGATTGCTTATTAGTAAGCTACAGAGGTGGGTTCCTACCAGTTTGGACCAATTCAGCCGGCAGTGGCGGCAGCCAGAACCCCGTCCTGGTAACCTATGACAATCACTAAGCGTTGTATCTAATGATTCTTGATGAATGTATTCTATTTTATTTTTCTTTATGTACACTGAAAGCATATACACCAAAGACAAATTCCTTGTGTGTCCAATCACACTTGGCCAATAAAGAATTCTGTTCTGTTCTGTTCTATATGAAATTTGGAAAAGCAATTCTAGCATTTGAATTAGTGACCTGTTGCACTTTGAACCCTTTGCTTTCTATATGCGTGTCAGAAACACCTAGAGATTATAGACCTGTGACATCCAACACTAAGCAAATAAAATAGGTCAAAGAAATAGAACACATGTAAAAAGTATGTAGAATAAATAGTATTAAAACTAAGTGACTTTAGGCAGCATTGGGCTACGTCAGCAGCGTATTCTTTCACTAGTACGAGGTCTTCTGTTGAAGGAAATTGTATGCCCAGTAGCATGTATGAGATGGATTGCTCTTCATCACATTCACACAGAATATTTCTTCTATAGGAAAGCCCCATTTTCTTAGATTAAAAGACAGTCTGGAACCCTTTGCTGATCTGCTTTGAATGCTTGGAGTAGATGGTTCCTGGTGGAGACATCCTAGTTAATTAGTGAGGAGTTGGTGAATTGGACTCAACCACTGGGAACTGTTGGGCATATGTCAACCATCCCAACCACTCCTTAGGAATAATTCATAGCATCTTTTAGACTACTTCAGCTTCAACTGCAATAATACATGGGCAAACAACAGATACAAACTCAAAGTAAACTGCTCCAAACTCGATTGCAGAAACTACAACTTCAGCAACAGAGTGGTCAATGCTTGAAATGCACTACCACACTCTGTTGTTACATCCCCAAACCCCATAACTTTAACCTTAAACTGTCTACTGTTGACCACACCCCATTCCTAAGAGGTCTGTAAGGGGTGTGCATAAGTGCACCAGCATGCTAACATCCCTGTCTTAATGTTCCCATTTATTTGTACCCATTTCCTGTGTTCTTATTCATGTTTATTCTTATTCCTGTTATCTTGTACATGATTGACAAATTAACTAACTGAATGAATGAATAAATGAATACATTCCAAATAAATTATTGAGCCTCCCACTCTACCTTATTCCTTGTTCTCTTCATCTTCTATTTCCTCTAACTTTGCCAATATAATCATTTTCACCTTAATCCATCATCTTCTGCTCTCATTCCATGCCCAAACTACAGTATGTGAGTTTCTGTTTACCGTTGATCCCTTCGAGAATCAAAGTTAGGCTTTATTTTTAGTCCAGGACCCATTGATTGTTGATCAGACCATCCTGCAGTCTTTGGTTCCTTTTTTGTAACATGAGATGGTCATTAAAACAACGTATGTAGCAATTTTATTTTTCCCCATTTTGATGGGCATTTGGGATGGGTAAATAATAGGGAAATAGCAAGAAGGGTTGTACATGGAAGCTTTCAAAATCTGCAAACTCTGTGAATCAGATGTGATGTTTATCCATTAAGAAATTCATTAGAGGTTTGTTTGACAACTCTATTGATCAAAGTACTTTCCCCCCCCTCTAAATAGTACAGCCATGATCTATTTGGGCTTCTTTTAAAATGGAAAATGTTTTTCCACCCCTATCAACTTCTGGAAAAGATTTTGCATTAAAAACCATAAGTATTCCTGATAAGATGGTTGCTAAAACGTTAAAAGGCAGTTAAGTGATATTGGCTTCGTGGAATATAGCATCACACACATTATATACAGTATATTTAACTAGTAAAACCCAAATAAATATTACATCAAGTTTAATATGTGATTATCCAAACATGACAATGGCCAATGCATTATTTATTAGTTGTATTATCACAAACATTTCTCATGAACCCACATTTTTTAAGTAGCCTCCAAAGTGCAATGTGTGAAGTTTTCATTACTCTTAGGACACAAGCAAACGAGATTTGATATCATTAAAATCCCCCTTCTTTCATTTCTTTAGTGTTTGCAAAAAAACCAACCATATCCAACCAGTAAAATTTCCTTGGAGCATATTGATGTCAAAATAGTAGCAGTTTGTTGCTTCTTACAAATTAAACTACATGAAATGACTTTTTTATTTATTTTTTATTTTATTAAATTTATACCCCGCCCTTCTCCAAAAGGACCCAGGGCGCCGCACAGGAATTTAAAATACAATACAAAATCAAGTAAAAAATTGAAAAAACTTATTTGATACCATCCTGCGCTAAAAACAAATTAAAATCCCCAAATTTAAAACTGTCTAAAATAGTCATTTGTGGAGGTTACGCTAGGCTGGCTAAATGGAACAAATGTGTCTTTAAACGCTGGCGGAAGAGGCGGAGGTCGGAGATGGTGCGAAGTTCAGGGGGTAGGTTGTTCCAAAGGGCAGGGCCCGCCACAGAGAAGGCTCTTCCCCTGGGTGTTGCCAGTCGGCATTGTCCGGCCGACGGCACCCTGAGAAGGCCCTCTCTGTGGGAGCGTATCGGTCTAAGGGATGTATGGGGCAGGAGGCGGTCTCAAATATAAATAGGTCCCGAGCCATGAAGAGCTTTAAAGATGGTCGTCAAAACCTTGAAGTGCACCCGAAAGACCACAGAAAGCCAGTGCAGCTCACGCAGGATTGGTGTTATATGGGAGTGTCTGGACGCTCCCGTAATCACCCGCGTGGCTGCATTCTGGACTAACTGTAGCTTTCGAGTGCACCTCAAGGGCTCTGATGCGTGTGGGTCTCTTTGACGGTTGCCCAAGCAAACCTTGTAAAGCTTTGTAAAATCTTGCTAGTTTTTTTGAATATCAGCATGAATAAGGTCATTTTCAGGGGTAAAATCCAGCAGGTTGTGATAAGTTCTGGTAGCAGAAATTTTGAGTAGTTTGGAGAACCAATAGCAGAACTTTTGAGTAGTTTGAAGAACCAGTAGTGGAAATTTTGAGTAGTTTGAAGAACCAGTAGTGAAAATTTTGAGTAGTTTGGAGAACCAGTAGCAGAAATTTTGAGTAGTTTGAAGAACCGGTAGTGGAAATTTTGAGTAGTTCGGAGAACCCGCAAATGTCACCTCTGGCTGGCCCCAGAGGAGGTGGGAATGGAGATTTTGCAGTAACCTTCCCCTGCCGCACCCACCAAGCCACGCCAACCAAGCCACACCACGCCCACCAAGCCACGCCCACAGAACCGTTAGTAAAAAAATTAGAATTTCACCACTAGTCATTTTGCTCATGTTCTGATTATAGTGAATGTCATTTAGTACATTGGAAGTCTGTTCCTACTACCCTGTCAAACTCAGAGAAGGATGGTTGGATTAAAACTCACAGGTGATTAATCGAGATTCATTGCAAGAGATGTCATTCCATCGGCCATCCAGGTACAACTCTATGCAATCTTCTTCTTCTCCATTAGGTTCGCCTTTTGCCCATTGTGAGTATTGCATTGGGTCACCATTGAGGTGTTTAAAATTACCTTCTGCCTCCCTGTCGGTCATCCCAAGAAAAGTGTGTCTTCCAAGCTCTGAAGCCAGTTTTGCTAGGGCAGCGTTTTCCTCTGCATTTCTTGGAGAAGCAAGGTTTCCTCCAAACCTGAAGCAGGTGGCCTTGCCAGTTTCAAAATTGGCTTCAACTCCATTCGATGCAAATCTTTTAGTTCCTATTATGGTGAAGTTTGGGAAAACAGACTCTCGAATATCTAAGAAAGAAAATAACTGAAGTGAATTCTTTCTCAGCTGTTTTTCATGGTGAGAACTCCCTTTTAGGAGACATCCTGATTTTTAACATCAAATGAACTGAAGGAACATCAGGATGTCAGGCCTGGAAGCCATTTTGGGCATTGGGCCTTCAGGCCTGCCACATTTAGTGCTGTGGGAAACTGGGAGGGGGGGATTGTATGGAGCTGGGAGATAGTCAAAATAATATTCTTTTCTCCAAGATTCAAGGCCACTCTGCCCTGCATCTGGAGGGGTGTGAGTGGAAAACATCTCCCAGTTGGGATAGTGCATTGATTGGACCATGCGATGGATGTGTGGGTTTTGGGGCAGGGACCTGGACTTTCTTTTGGGTGGGGAAAACCCGGAAGCTTTCAGATTCGGGTTTTCCCAGATGTGCCAATATGACATCACTAATATAGTGGAACTTTGAAGAAACTCAAGCCTCAGAGCCTTTTTTCATTGGGGGTGTTACGTGGAACCCTGACACGGGACGTATCAGAGCAAAGTATTTATAGAGGAAAAAACATGTAACTCAAAGGTTGAAATGAGAGTACATTGATGCTCTCTGAGCTTGGTTGTCTTCTCACAGATGTTTCATTACTAATTATTGTAATGAATATAATCAGTGCAGGATGATGATGTTACCAGGGGTGGGTTGCTGCTGGTGTTTCTGCTGGTTTGCTTTGTCTGTCCTTTGCTGCACACGCACAGTTGACTATAAACTGTTCTGTGCATGCGCAGAACATGAAAAAATTACTAAAAAAAACCAGGAAACCAGTTTGGGGGCGTGGCCAACCTGACCAAACTGGGGCGAACCGGTAGCAACCATCTCTGGATGTTACTGAGTTGGCAGTGAAACATCTGCAAGAAAACAACCAAGCTCAGAGAGCACCAAGGACCCTTCGAAAGTCTTTATGAAAGTCTTTGCAAATGTACCTAATGAGACTGATCTGTCTTACCTACTTGGTTCTTCACATCTTCTTTCAGGACCTTCATCTCTGCCTGTAAATCACGAATCTGAGCTTTAAGAATGTCAAGCTCTAAAGGGTAGGAAAGGAGAGAATTAGTCTTTACTTCAGTCAGAAACAAAACAGATTTTTAAAACAATGTCAGAAAGTTTCTTGGCTGGTGCCTGGTGTCAAATATGACACAGACTTATTGAGTTTGAACACAAGATTGCTCGTACTTTGCACAGTATCCATAGTTTGCTTCTCCTTAAGTCCTGACTGTTTGCCCAAAGAATTGTAGTTAGGTGGTTAGATGTTAGTTTGATTGTTTCTGTCACCTCTGTGTAAGGTTATTGTTGTTGGGCCCCTGGAGTCATATGTAGTTGGGAAGGGGCTTTCATACTTGTATGCTGCCCTGATGCACTTGTGTGTGATGGGTAGGTATATATATGAGAGATGTAAATAAATGCCTTTTTAAGCTGGTTTCAGCCCCATTATTTTTTCTCTATGTTAGGTTATATTGTAAGTTAAGGTAAAGGTTCCCCTCAAACATATGTGCTAGTCGTTCCCAACTCTAGGGGGTGGTGCTCATCTCTGTTTCAAAGCCAAAGAGCCAGCACTGTCTGAAGACGTCTCCATGGTCATGTGGCCAGCATGATTAAATGCTGAGGGCACATAGAACACTGTTACCTTCCCATCAAAGGATGGGAAGGTTCCTATTTTTCTACTTGCATTTTTTATGTGTTTTCAAACTGCTAGGTTGGCAGAAGCTGGGACAAGTAACAGGAGCTCACTCCATTATGTGGTGCTAGGAATTCAAACCTCCGAACTGCCAACCTTTCAATCGACAAGCTCAGCATCTTAGCCACTGAGCCACACCATCCTAAATCTTTCAAACAGGGAGGGCCATAGGATAGAAACATTTGTTTTAAAACACCTTTCAGGGTGCCACCTCATAAAAAAGAGGCAGATTTTCCCCTCCTGTTTCCATTTCAGATTAACAGAGTTGGAAGGGACCTTGTAGATTTTCTAGTCCAACTCCCTATTCAAGCAGGAGACCTTAAACAATTGCTGGCAAATGGCAGTCCAATTTCTTCTTGAAAGCTTCCAGTGGTGAAGGCAACTTCTGTTCCAGTGGTTGATTGTTCTCACTACCAGAAAATTATTTCTAGGTTGAATCTCTCCTTGTTCAGTTTCCATCTATTATTCGTTTTGAAAAAGTTTTATTGATTTTTACCAAAAAAATTTTTTTTTAAAAAGGAAAAAGGTATAAGGTAATACAAAGATATTTTGAGGACATCTATGTCGGAGATGTCGGCCCCCTCCGAGGCTTCTTACAAAAAAAAAAGATAAGATAATACAAATCATTTTTCATTTCCCTACAAAGTGGAAAGAGATACAAATATATCAGTTTATATTCATGCAATCAATCATTAATTCTGTAAACATCCAAATAGCGGTTACACTATATAGAAAAAAGTCATTTGTGAGATCTAAGTCTTTTAGCAATTGTATCTTCCTCTCCCTGACCTCCAGTGGGCGGAGCCGTGGCCCCCTCTGCTCCCCCATTTTCATCCTCCAGGACTGGGTAATGTTTTTTAAGAAAGGCTTCCGCCTCTGCAATTGTTTTAATTCTTACTCTCCCCCCCTCCCAGAACACTAACATTCCCTCTGGCATCAACCACTTGAACCACACCCCTTTTTATATAATCTTTTTGATAAGAAGGAATATTTCCTCCTTATTTCTCTAATCTTTTTCGAGATCTGTTTCAAAATGGCAATCTCAGTCTTAAGGGACCGTCTCTTTGTGCTCTCAGGATCCTATCCCTCGTTGACCTTCTTACAAATCTAATATGTATCTCTCTGGGTACCTCATTTATTCTAGCATATGCTGAGTTAATTCTATAAATCAAATCGATGTCCCCCCAAATATCCTCTTTGCTCTGTTTAGTGTAATCTGCTAACATCGTACACATTAAATCTTTCAAATCTTCAGAAGCAACTTCAGGAACATTTTGAAACCTTAAAAAGTAAGACATCCTTTCAAAATCCATCCTAGACATATGACTAGCTAAATCCACAATTTGCCTTTGAGAATTTTTTATCTCTCCCCTCATCTCAGCCATCCCCCCCCTCCAATCCATCAATTCTTTGTTTATTTTCCATTAGTGCTTTCTGTGTCTCCAAAAGTTCCAATTTTGAGCTAACATTGTCTTTCCGGATTTCTTTTATTTCTTTCATAATATTTTGAAGAGTTTCCTCTATTGCTGATAACTATGTAGCTTCCACCTCTGTTTCTTTGGATAACATTGAAGTAATCTTGGCTTGATGTGGCTGCTTTTTTGAGGCCATAATGAAAGTATTAAGTTATTGTCACTAATATGGCGTCTGTTGGAGAGGTAGTCCATGAGGTGAAGAGAGAGCAAAAGTCAATGTCCAAATTCAAAGTTCAATTTGCTTGCAATCCAGAGAGAGAACAATTTTTAAAAGCAATCAAATAAAAAGAAAGAAGGCACATCTGGGAAAGGTCCTAATAGTCAATTAAATCAATCCACTGTTAAAGAGTTCAGTCCCAAAGATGAGGGAGTGTCAGCAAATTTCCAAAGTGAACATTTCCTGCTGAGAACAAAGGAACGCCATCTTCCTCGCCCCTCTGGAAACCGCGGAGTTCATTTCAGTTGTTGCCAGACAAAGATACAAAATATCATTGAAATTCTTAAAGTGAAAGACTTTCACTTGTAGTTTAAAAGTTGGATGTTGATTCTTCCACCTCCCCAAGTTTGGGGAACATTTCAAAATGCCGCTTTGTTTGTCTTAACATTTTCCCCATATCTGATAATTTTCTGTTTCTTCTTTTCCCTAGATTTTTTTTGTTAATTTGTCCATTTCAGCACAGTCCATAATCTTTCTTAATATTTTATCTTCATTTGGTATCAATTTATTTTTCCATTTTTGAATGAAGGCAATCCTCACCACTGTAATTATGTGTAAAATTAAATACTGGGTTTCTTCTTTTTTTCGTTGTCATTATTCCTAGTAAAAAAACTTCTGGTTTCCAATCAATTTTGACTCCTGTTATTGATTCTAGCCAATTTTTATTCCTTCTACAATATTTTTTAGCCTCCTCACACATCCACCGTATGTGACAATATGTTCCATGTGTTAATTCACATTTCCAACATTTTGATGAAATATTTACTAAGATTTTTGCTAACCTTGCTGGTGCTAGGTGCCATCTGTAAAACATTTTGTACTGGTTCTCCTTATATGCAACCAATAGTGTCATTTTTAAATTTCTCCCCAAATTTTTTCCCCATTTATCTAATTCAATATTGTAGCCAAAGTTCTGTGCCCATTTTACCATTTGTTCTTTCACAATTTCTTCTTCCAATTTATACTTCAGAAGAAATTTATATATTCTTGCTATCATCTTTCTTTCTGTGCTTTGGATTATTTTGTCAAATTCATTGGGTTCCATTTGGATGCCGTATAATTTAGTATCATTATTGTGTTTAGCTTTGATTTGCAAGTAGGTTAGCCAGTCAACTTTCATGTTTTGTTCTGCCAATTCTTCAATTGTTTTTAAATTTCCCTGTCCATTAATTAGGCCTCTGTATCTTAACACTTTATTCATTTCTGTAAAATTTGGGTGTGTTGTCCTTTCTATCAGGGATAGCCAATTCAGGATTTTCACAGTGGTTTCTTTTAATTTTGAGCCAGTTTTGCAACAACACATTTCTAATTAGATGTTTTTGAAAGTATTTGTGTGTTTTATTTTTATCATCCCTTAGGAAAGTATGCCAACCTGCTTGCAGATCATGGGCTTCTAAGGTCAAGATTCTTTTATTTTTTAACTTTATCCAGTCCTTCACCCATGTTATTGTTACTGCTAGTGTGTATAACTTCCAGTTTGGTAATGCTAAGCCTCCTCTCTCCTTACTAGTTTGCATTGACTTTAGTTTAATCCTTGTTTTTCATCCCTGCCAGATGAACCTAGCTGTTAGTTTGTTTAATTCCTGGAAGAATGTTTTACCAGGATTTATAGGTGTGGCTTGCAACAAAAATAAAATTCTTGGTAAAATATTCATTTTAACTGTGGCTATGTGTCTCATTAATGATAGCTGAATATTTTTCCAACTTTCTAAATCTTTATTTGTGTCACTAGTTTATTATAATTATCGTCTTTAATTGTAGAACATTTTGCGGACACCCAAATCACTAATTCCAACTCCTCTTCTTCCTTTTTTGTCATATTCTTAATTATCATTTTTGTATTGCTTTTATTAATTTTTAATCCTGCCACTTCCCCATATTCTTCTAATTTTTGAATTAATCTCAGACTATATTCTACTGGATCTTCTAAAACAAATACTAAATCATCAGCGTAGGCTTGGGTCTTATATTCTTCATTTTTAAGTCTTAAACCTTTTATTCCCTGGTCCTTCCTGATTTCATTTAACAATATTTCCAGAGTTAGTCTAAACAGCAGAGATCCCTGTCTAACTCTTTTTTATTTCAATCTTCTCTGTTAGTTCTCCGTTCATCAGAACTTTGGCTGTCTGGGTGTTACATAGTTTTTCTATCATTTTTGTAAATTTTTCTCCCAATTTCGTCTTATCTAATTGCATTGTTATAAATTTCCAAATTACCTTGCCGAACCAGTTTGGGTGTGTTGCAGGCCTGGGTCGCTGCTGGTTCCAGTGACCCAGGCTGCCAAACCACTACCAGTTCGGCTGAAATGGTCTGAACCGGTAGGAACCCACCACTGTCCCATAGCTTTGAATCTTTTTCACCATGCAAAGTGACGAGGGCAAACAATCATTGCATATTCCTTTAATATGCTACATAAAAACCAAAAGCATTCTGTAAAATCTCAGCTCCTTACTGCCTCTTACCTTTACCTGCACTATCTCCTTTTTCCCCTTTCAGCCCTCGATCTCCAATTGAGCCAGGAGGTCCAGCTTTTCCCGGAGGTCCCTGTATTCCTTTTAATCCTGCCAATTAAATTTTAGAAATGCACAAAAAGGTAAGTGAAAGAAACTGACTAACATCATAGCTAAGATGATAAGATCAGAAGCGAGGAAAAAAATGCTTTAAATCTATTGTGCAGGTGACCATCATTGGTTACCAAATAGAACATAGAATAATAGGTCTGGAGCAGTGGTGAAATCTAAAAAAAGTTTCCGGTCGGTTCTGTGGATGTGGCTTGGGGGGGACATGTGACTGGGTGGGCGTGGCTATGTAGTCATATGACTGGGGAGAGTCAAAAGACAGAAAATCACTTTAACAATGTCCTCCTGCTGGAGCAGGAGGCTGAACTAGATGAAAAATCAAATATGGAAATATCAGACCAGCCCGTGGTGCCTCTGCTGGTGAAACAGATCACTTGCAGCCCTCACGTGGACCATTTTTGGCCTCCCCAGCTTATTGCAGCACTCTGACTGCCAAAAATCGGCCAGTCAAAGGCCTCCGCGTGGCCTGTTTTTGGCTGGCAGAGTGCTGTTGGAGGCTGAGGAAGGTGAAAATGAGGCATGGGGAGGGGGAGCATGCAGCCCCATGCCCCATTTTGGCTGGTAAAGTGCTGCAGGAAGCATCCTCCTGTCTCCTTCTCCCTGCTAGCCCATGGTGGAGAAGTACAATGCTGATCTGACCCTCGAAGAAATCCACTTTGACACCCCTGGACTAGATGTACCTACTTCTCTTCATTGTTCATCATACATAATGTAACCATCCATTGGTCCACTTAAAAGCTCTCTCTGGCAGTAAACACCAGAGTTTTTGCTTCCTCTTACAGCATGTAGAATTTATCACTGAGCTCTGGCTCTGGCCCCAATGTTTGTAGTCAATATAGATCTAAGAAAATCTAAAGAACTGTTTGTGCTGTACCTGGGTCTCCTTTTGGCCCTGGAGGCCCTTCCTTCCCATCTCTTCCTGGTAAGCCATTACTCCCTGGGGTTCCTGGCACTCCATTCATGCCAGGAACCCCAGAGCAGATGTTGACTTTCTCTTCACATCTGCATGTCTCAGGATCTGTCAGCTTCACCAGTGACACTCCCAGCACCAGGATGTAGACAGCATGAAGCAGCATCTCTTAAGAACGGGACCTAAAGAGAAGGAAAACCGTACATATTTCATTTCCCTTTTGTTTGGGATAAATAGCATTCTGACATTTTGTGGTGTTTCAGCTGGTGGTACAAGGATAGGATGGCCTTCCCCCCCCCACTTCCCCATTGGTCAATTGGAGGGAAACCACTACCAGGTAGTTGTGGCCCACGGAGCTGGTGACAGACTCAGACAATGAGGAGGTTGGGAGGAACATGGGGCAGTCCTGGAGTCTGAGGAAGGCTCTGATGAGTGCTCTGATGAGGCAGAGATGTGGCCAGGGCCGTCTGACAGTTATCAGCTGCCTTTGGAATGGGAAATCAGTGGTGCAGAAGAACAGCTGGAGCCTGTTCCTAGTTTGTGCATGAGCAGAGCTGCCAGGATGAGGACCCCAACATTAAGGAACAAGGGCTGACTTGGGAGTAAAGGCACAGGTGGGTGATGAATGGCCCCTCCCATAGGGAATAACAGAGGAGCAAAAGGCGAGGGGAGTTTGCAGGAGACAATTAGCTCAATTCATTAGGGTGAAGATCTGTTCCTGACAAGCATGGCATTTGGAAGGTATCGCCTGGCAGCTCTCCAAGCCTGATAAAGGCCTGTAGTTGTGAAATTTTTTGAAAGACTGTTGGCCTGGACTTTGCTGGAGAGAAATTCACTTTCAACTAAATAAAAGGGGTTTTATCAAGACAAGGAGTCAGCTTTGTGCTTTGGCAAGCCAAGGCCAGAACACCTGGGTGATGGTGTCCCCCTATTCTTTTCTATGTTTTGAGGACATTAAAAGAAAAGATTGTAGCTTGTTTCCATATTGTATGAAGGACTGAAAATTAGAAATTGTTCTAATGTCTACTCAAGCAATACTATTATATCACCTATGGGAGGGGTGTCAAACTCGATTTCATGGACTGCTGCATCAGTGTTGTGTTTGACCTTGGGAGGCCAGGATGGGCATAGCTGGGTGGGTGTCACCACCTAGACGTCACTTGTGTAGGGGGCGCTGGTAGCTCCATTTTTGGCTGTGACGGCCCCCTGCAACCATCTGCCAGGGAAAGCAGAGCCCAGGAGGACCACATGCAGCCCTCCTGAGCTCCATTTTCACTGGCAGAGGCACCGTGGGCCAGTTCTTCACTAGGGTGGCCCCATGGGCCAGATCTAACCACCCTGTGGGCTGGATCCAGCCTCCGGGTCTTGACTTTGACACTCCTGACCTACAACATTGCAGGGGTCATCCTGATGCTACCTACAATATTTGTGTTTCACAGATTCTATATCATAGAATATTCATCATATTTTTCGGAGTATAAGATGCATCCCTTCCCCCCAAAAAAGAGGGTGAAAATCTGGTTGCATCTTATATGCTGAATACAGCATTTTTAGCCTCCCAAAACCCCACCCCCTTTGCAAAAATGGCCGTGTATAGCCTTTAGGAGGCTTCCAGAATGCTCCCCGGGTCTGGGGAGGGCCGTTTGGGCCATTTTTTGCTCATTTCCCCCCCCCAGCCCCTAGGAATACTCTGCGAGCCTCCTAAAGACTATGCATGGCCCCTTTTGACAAAAAACAGTCCCATTTTGGTGAAAAATGGGCCGTTTTGGGGAGGTCTGCAGAGTGCAAAACCTTTTTTTTTTTTTAAATGCCTCTTCAAAATCTTGGTGCATCTTATAGTCCAAAAAATACAGTATACTGCATATTATGTTTCATCGCACTGTCTGCCAGATGTTCAGGCTGGATTTAGTATTTCTATCTACTTATCTACTTATTCCCGAGGACCTGGGATGGGCTGCTGTGGATGTTTTGTGGTGTTACAGATATTGTTGCAGGATGTAAGCTGATCCAAGTCAAGCTGCCTTTTGCAATTGACTGAAGATAAGAGTTGTAGGAGTTCATAAAATGTGTGCCTGTTTTGGCGGGGGAGGGGGATGACTATTACTCTTCAAATAGATTGATCGGTATTCAACTGGGAAGGGGCAATCTATGTGTATTTTCCCCACCATGCACTTTTTAAATGTCTTGTTTAGTTTTGCTTTGTCCGCATGTGCTTCTCCTTTCTTTTGTTTTGGAGGTTGCATTTTAATGTTGTGAATAAAATAAATAATATATAAAAAAAAAGAAAATTAAGGAATAGGATTGTATCAGGGGTGGGCTGCTACGGGTTTGCCTGGATTCAGAGAACCCGTAGCTAACATTATGGCCGGTTTGGAGAACTTCCAAATCCCATTCCTGGCTGACCCTTCTCACCCAAGCCTGTCCTTCCCAGGAGTCTTCACATTGTCTGTTTTGGATGCAAGGTAAGTGCAGGGCTCATGCAGAAGAGAAATAGGCCTTCTGAAGGTCCCGGAAGGGTTAGTGTTAGGGTTGGGGTCTGTTTCTGGCCTTTGGAGAACCTCTGGAGTATGGGGGACGAAGTTTTCACCCTCCTAGTAGCTCAAGGAAACCCTCTGGAGCCTGGGGAAGGCAAAAACATCCCCCCATGATGCAGGAGGCCGACTAGACCATGCCCACCATGGTCACGCCCATCCAGCAACTGGGCAGAGAACCCATTGCTGAAGTTTTTGAAGCCCACCACTGGACTGTATGTCTACTACTACCACGCATCGCCCACCAGCAGCGTAACAATTCAGAAGACTCTGTTTGTTTCTACTAGAAAACAAAAAAAAAGTGCTTCCTTGTTTCTGAGAAAACAATTAAGCAAGCTGAAGAGATAGTTGCATGTGTAAATATCTGATTTCTTCCTTAGTGGTTGAACTAGTTAATGATCAGCGTCTTTCTGGAAACCAAGTGGAATAACCTTCCCTCGTTTAAAAGACAATGTTTATCAGGTCAGCTTAGATCAAGAGAGGTGGAAAAACTGAGCTTGCGTATTTGAGACATGGCACACTGAAAGCCCTTCACGGGGTGCAAATGGTATTAATTAAGTTAATCAGTTGGGCATTATGCAACCAATCATCAAATGAATGCTGTCTAATAACAGCGCTCATGGAGAAAGGTATCTCCTCGTGAAGAGAAGAGTGATGACCTTTCTATCTGTCCATGATTGAAAGTGTCCTCACATACTGTATAACAGTATGGTACACTCAGGGGTGGGTTGCTGCTGGCCTTACTGCCGGTTCTATGTGTGCAAAAATTTTGCACATAAACAGGTCTGCGCATGCACAAAATGTTAAAAAATGAAAAAGAAAAGCAATGAAAATTGTTCTGCACATACGCAGAACCAAAAATCAAGATGGCGCCGCTGTTGGAGAACCGATTCAGGTATGTGGCGGGCCTGGGTTGCTGTCGGCTCCAGCGATCCAGGCCACCAAACCACTATCGGTTCAGCCAAAACAGTCCGAACTATTAGGAATTCACCACTGTGTACTCTGGTTTAATAGCCACGGACAGGGAAGGAACTACAGAGAATGATTAATTCAGCACAAGAAACCATTGGTTGCCCCTTAACACCACTGGATGACATCGCCAGGTCTCGCTGCTTTAGCAGAGTAAGGAAGATACTTAGGGATGATTCACACCCTGATCAGTGACAGAAGACACAGAAGTATAACCAGCTGGACAAACAGATTGAATAACAGCTTCTATCCATGGGCTGTCAGATTCCTAAACACAAGATAACACCACAAACAGATTAATATGATGAATTTCATTGGTACCAGTGTAATGTCTAATATGCATATACCATGATATAAGCAGTGGTGTGATCCTGCTGGTTTAACAACTGGTTCAGTAATTGCATGCTCTTTAACAAAACTTACTTTCCAAGTTATTTCTAGGGAGTAACACAGCTGAGGCACATCAATCCACTCTGCTGTGTGAATCAGCTGAGAGGATATAGGTAAGACTCCCCTTTCTTCAACTAATACAAGACTGGCTGCTTGCCACTAACTCTCTTGGCTGCTTGCCTGAATGACTCTTAACAGATGCATGACTAAACACGAACCTAGAAATCCAACATTGTTCTCTGCAAGAACTTCTTCAGCAAAGACTTCCTTTTAAACCCTCTTGGGAGGGGCCAGTCATTAGGCAGCTGAGACTAATTCAAATCCTCCGAGTTCGCTTCTGACGCAATTGAAGCCTCCTTTTTTCAGCCCTTCTCACTCTAGCATCAGGGACATTCCCACTACTCCAAGACCCAGGTGCCTCCTGATGACCAGCCTGGCTCTCTGCTCCCTCAAGGTCGCCCAACCTCCTCCAAAGCAGACTCATAGGACTCCTCACTAGAGGAGTCCATCAGCAGCTCATCCGGAGCCGGTTGGGCCACAACAGGTAAGTAAAGCACAGGAGCGGCAGGCGGGCAGGCCAAATTGGTCTGAACCGGCTGAATCCTACCCCTGGTTATAAGATCTTACACCAGAGTACTATACATGTCTCACAAAATATAATGTACATATGGAAACATATGACTAGGTCCCATCGTTGTCCCCCTCACCCCAACTACTTATATAAGGATATTCTTTATATTATTCAGGTTGTCTTCAGAGGTGGGTTGCTCCCACTTCAGCCCAGATGGGGTGAACCAGTAGTGGTGGTGGTGGGAGGCTCCACCAACCCACCTGGACACTTTTGCGAGCACACGAGCACAGGAGCAAACCGGTAGTAAAAAAAATGGAAACCCACCACTGGTTGTCTTGTATTCTTGTTTTGGACTGCACCAGTAGAGGCTAAACCAATTTCGTTGTATACATGATGTACCATGACAATAAGGGCTTTGAACTCTGAACTCATGAAAATGTGCTGGAGCTGCGATGGTTGAGTCATCAACTCTTTGTACCTTGGACTATTCAAGGTAGCATCAAAATATCAGATTTTCCTCATGGAATGTTTTGTCTCTGCTTTCCTTATTTTTAGGCTAACTCTTTCTTCTTTTCTGCTAGAGTAAATAAATACACTGTCTATCTCAACTTTCAATGACGTACGAAGTCATGATGCATTACTTTATCTTACTGTTTCAAATTTCATTTATTTCAGCTTGCTGCTTCAAATTTCCTTTAGTTTATCTTAATTCCTGCTTATAACTGGTTTCCTGTGTAACTCAAGATTTAATAAATCTCATTAATGCTGATTTTTATTGTAAAGTAGCATCAACATCGATCCTTCGGGGTATCAATTATTCCAGAACAAACAAACATAGGAACACAGCCTTATCAAAGCTTAATTTGTTGTGCTTGTAATCTATATAATATAGAATCATTTATTTATCAAATGATTCACAAAATCATGTTCGTTACACCACTAATTTAATGCAGAAGTTAAAAAATCTAGCCCATAATCAATTCATACCTGCCACTTAGCCTAAAACATTTCAGGCTGCTGGCGTTTATTGAACTTGACTGCACCTCAGATACCGATTTGCTGATTCTGCGTTTGTTTTATTTTACAGAAGATTATCTGATACTTTTGAGAATTGCTACAAAGCGACTGCTTTGTGGAATAATAAACATTTCACAACTTGCGTTGTGCTGTGAATAAAAATGGGAAATGTGTAGTTTCAGAAACGGTATATTTGGCAAAAGAATTTGATATTTAAAGGGTTGTTTTCTTGCAGAATTTCATTACCCAACTAGCGAACATCATCAATGCTAGAAGGGAGAGGGGTTTGCGGTGGGGGGGGAGGGGGAGGAGGACGATGACGACGACAATAACTATGGGATCCTTGGAGGTCTCTGAGTGTTATTGTTTTCTTTTCTCTTTGAAAAGTTT
This sequence comes from Rhabdophis nuchalis, assembly GCA_039707465.1. Taxonomy (NCBI): domain Eukaryota; kingdom Metazoa; phylum Chordata; class Lepidosauria; order Squamata; family Natricidae; genus Rhabdophis; species Rhabdophis nuchalis. The sequence goes on from CM077645.1 coordinate 97,020,946, forward strand.
TATTTTTGTTCTCTATCTACAATTATAGGTATACATTCATATAATTATTGTTCTTTTTTACATTTGTCATTCTTATACAATTGTTATTCCATTTACAAGGTTATAACATATAGTTTGGGTTGCTTTGTTTATCATCCCTCGCCTGTTTTGACACCACCTTCTTTTCCCTTTCTTTTCTCCCTCCCTCCCTTCTCTACTTCCTTCTTTCCTCCTTTCCCTTCCTTCTTCCCTTACCTCTCCCTCCTCCTCTCTTCCCCCTCCTACCCTCTCTCCTTCTCCCTTCCATCTTCCTCTCCTCATCTCTTATCTTCCTTCCCTCTTCTTCCTCTCCTCTCCTCCTTTCTTCCTTTCTCTCCCTCCCTCCCTTCTCTGCTTCCTTCCTTCCTTCCTTCCTCCTTTCCCTCCCTTCTTCCCTTACCTCTCCTCTCCTCCTCCCCCCCTCCTACCCTCTCTCCTTCTCCCTTCCATCTTCCTCTTCTCATCTCTTATCTTCCTTCCCTCTTCTTCCTCTCCTCTCCTCCTTTCTTCCTTTCTCTCCCTCCCTTCTCTCCTTCCTTCCTTCCTCTCTCCTTTCCCTTCCTTCTTCCCTTACCTCTCCCCTGCTCCTCTCTTCCCCTTCCCCTTGCTACCCTCTCTCCTTCCCTCCTTCTCCCTTCCATCTTCCTCCCCTCCCCTCTATCTTCCTTCCCTTGTGTGTTATTGTTTTCTTGTGGACATTTCATTCCCCCAACTAGGGAACATCATCAGTGCTAGATGAAACGAGGGGTTGCGGGGAGAAGAGGAGGAAGAGAAGGAGGAGGAGGGGAAAGGAGGAAGAGGATGACAATGAGGAAGAGGAGGAGGACTGTGGGGTCTTTGGTGCTCTCTGAGCTTGGTTGATTTCTTGCAGACATTTCATTACCTAAACTAGTCTAGCACTGACGATATTACCTATATCAGGGGTCTCCAACCTTTGCAACTTTAAGTCTGAAGGACTTCAGCTCCCAGACTTCTCCAGCCAGCTTTGCTGGCTGGAGAATTCTGGGAGCTGAAGTCCTTCAGACTTAAAGTTGCAAAGGTTGGAGACCCCTGAATTACCTCGGATAATGAAACATTGGCAAACTGAGAGAATACCAAAGACCCCTCCTTTTAACCCTGAGCTAAACATTTATAAATATATACATTTTATAAATAAATAAACAAAAAATAAAACCCTTTATTAATTTCCATCTATTCCTCGCTGGGGCATTCTCTCTTTTTCCTCTTTCAGTTTATTCACTTGTTTCCTTGTCATGTTTTGCTCACCTCACCCGGATCTCCCGTCCCCTTTTTTTAAATAAATAAGATTCTGCTTCAGAAATTGGAGGAAACAGATTAACAAGCAGAAGGTTTCTTAGGCGAGTTTGATACTGAAGAAGAATTACTTACACAGCAGTGAAAGAAATCAACTCTTCGTGTATGCATTTCTCAGGCAGTGATTTTGCCAAATCTGATTCTTCCATTAATCATTATCTAAAACAACAGGGGAAAAAATACTCATTTGTTGTCTGATTTCACCCAGGTTTTTTTTTTACCTGTTGCGGGAACTCCAGTGGAATTCACTCTTCAATCCCAACTCGGTCGAAATACGTTGCAACCATTCGCAGCAGAGGAAAAAAACAGATGAAGCAAGAGTGATCTTGGGGAACTGCTTTTAAAAAAAAACAGCAAATCAACATGCCAACTTTTGCTTTAAACAAAGAAGAACACCTGTGTGTTGCGAAATGTTACAACATCAGTATATTGGCACCTTTCCATCTTAGCCCTGACTTGCTGTTACCATCATAGTCCCTTTGGGGCTGATAGGGACCCTTAGAATGATATCTTATTCAAGGTCCGATCTCCTTTGCCTGCGGGAGCTTCCTCTCTCGCAGGCCTGGCCCCCTGGTCTAACACGGGCCCACCTCGAGGATGGATTGGTAGATCCAGAGAGGTGGGCGAAGCGCAAACTCAGTGGTTTTTTATATAAATGTTTAATTCGGCTTTTAGGGGGTTCCAGGGAGGAGGGGGGGATAGTCAGGCGGGGGGGGGGGCTCAAATTATAAGGCCGGCCGGCGGAAGTAGAGAAACGGAGGAGGGGGAAGGGGGGGTCGTTTCCACTGAGGTATTTCCCATCAGTTCGGTCTTGGGGAGGGGCAGGGGCGGTGGGAGACGGGGTGGACATTACCTGTTGGAGGACCATGGCCGCTGGTTACAGGCTGTCACGCTCTCCAACCCCCCATGCTCCCATCGCAGACTAGGTAGGCAAGAACCACAGAACCGGGGTCCTAAACTGATGTTATGCAACGCCAGGTCCGTGGTACAAAAAGCCCCCCTCATCCATGACCTTGTGTCAGAGGGGGACCCGGACCTGGTGGGTATAACGGAAACCTGGTTGGGCCACGAGGGAGGACTACCCCTCATAGAAATGTGCCCACCAGGCTACCGAGCCTTCCATCAGCCTAGGGCCCTAGGGAGGGGTGGGGGGTGGCGATTATGGTTAGGGAAGGTCTTGATCCCTCAGACGACCGGGTGTGAGTCCCTCCTCGTGAAGTGGGGCCTAGGGAGGCAGTTGGGCGTGTTAGTTATATACCTGGCTCCTCGCTATGCAACAACAGCCCTGCCCGAGCTCCTAGAGGTGATAGCCGAGACAGCGGTTGAGACCCCCAGACTATTGATCATGGGGGATTTCAACCTGCCGTCAATAGGTGAGACCTCTGGAGTAGCTCGGGAGTTCATGGCCTCCATGACAGCCATGGACCTGACCCATGTAGTTTTAGGCCCTACCCACGAGGGTGGACACACCCTGGACTTAATCTTCATCTCGGGACAGTGGAGTAGTGATCTGGGAATAGGGGATTTAGCCATTACACCCCTGTCATGGACAGATCACTCTCTCCTCCGGCTGGACTTTCCAATTGCCGCACCTCACCGCGGGGAGGCGGAACCTGATATTCCTATATGGTTCCGCCCCAGGCTCCTGATGGACCCGGTAAGGTTCCAGAGGGAGCTTGGGCCAATACCTGTGGACTTGCCCCGCGACTCGACTGAGGACCTAGTGGCCACATGGTTAAGTGCGGCCACGGGGGCCTTGGACCGAGTTGTGCCCTTGCGGCCTCTCTTGCGGCGACAAATCACCCAGGCTCCTTGGTTCACCGAGGAGCGCAGGGAGATGAAACGCCACAAGAGACGCCTAGAGAGCAGATGGAGATCCTCTCGCTCCGAAGCCGACCGAACACTAGTGAGAACCTATATTAGGACTTACTTAGTGGTGATAAAGGTGGCCAAGCGTGAGTATTGTGCCACCCTTATTGCATCCGCAGATAACCGCCCTGCCGCCCTGTTTGGGGTGACCCGCTCCCTCCTTCACCAGAGGCCGCGGGAAGCCCCTTTACAGGGTCGAGCAGAGGAATTTGGGATTTATCTGCAGGATAAAATCACTCGGATTCGGAATGAGCTACCTTCCATCGAGAGTGGTCCAGTCGGACTGTCCGAGGCTGTTCTTGAGGCACCATCCTGGGAGGAGTTTGACTTTGTTATTACCGAAGATATGGACAGGCTGTCAAAGAGACTTAAGGCTACAACATGTTTATTGGACCCGTGTCCCTCCTGGCTTGTACTGGCATCCTGGGAGATGACACGAGGCTGGATCCAGGGCATTGTCAATGCATCTTTGAGTGAGGGGTCCTTGCCTGCCGTCTTGAAAGAGGCGGTAGTAAGGCCCCTCCTCAAGAAGCCGTCCCGTATTAGAAAACTATTATCCAGTCTCCAACCTTCACTTTTTAGTGAAGGTTGTAGAGAGTGTGGTGGCCCAACAGTTTCCGCGACACCTGGAGGAAATTGATTATCTAGACCCGCGCCAGTCCGGCTTCCGACCCGGTCACAGCACCGAGATGGCATTGGTCGCGTTGGTCGATGATCTCTGGAGGGCGCGGGATAGAGGATATTCCTCTATCCTAGTCCTGTTAGACCTCTCAGCGGCTTTTGATACCATCGACCATGGTATCCTATTGCACCGACTGGGGGGGTTGGGGCTGGGAGGCACCGTTTTACGGTGGTTCTCATCCTACCTCTCTGGTCGGTCGCAATATGTGTTGGCAGGGGGGCAGAGGTCGGCCTTGAGACCCCTCCTATGTGGGGTTCCTCAGGGGTCGGTCCTCTCGCCCCTTCTATTCAACACATATATGAAGCTGCTGGGCGAGATCATCCGTGGTTTTGGGGTGGGATATCATCTGTACGCTGATGATACTCAGCTGTACATATCCACCCCAGACCACCCCAACGATGCCGCCGAGGTGTTGTCCCGGTGTTTGGAGGCCGTACGGATCTGGATGGGTAGTAACAAACTCAAGCTCAACCCGTCCAAGACTCAGTGGCTGTGGCTTCCGGCACCCCGGTTCAGCCAGATTACTCCAACTCTGGCCATTGGGGGAGAAACACCGGCCCCCGTGGAGAGGGCGCGCAATTTGGGTGTCCTCCTGGATTCTCGGCTGTCCATGGAGGACCATGTGGCGGCCATGGCCAGGGGTGCGTTTCATCAGGTACACCTGATGCGCCAATTGCGCCCCTTACTGGACCGTGCTGCCCTTCGCACACTCAAGCACTCAAGCACTTGGGACATCCCAACTCGACTACTGTAATGCTCTCTACATGGGGCTTCCCTTGAGGTGCACTCGAAAGCTACAGTTAGTCCAGAATGCAGCCGCGCGGGTGATCACGGGAGCGCCTAGACACTCCCATATAACACCGATCCTGCGCGAGCTGCACTGGCTTCCTGTGGTCTTTCGGGTGCGCTTCAAGGTTTTGACGACCATCTTCAAAGCGCTCCATGGCTCGGGAGCTAGTTATATGCGAGACTGTCTCCTGCCCCATACATCCCTTCGACCGATCCGCTCCCACAGAGAGGGCCTTCTCAGGGTGCCGTCGGCCGGACAATGCCGACTGGCGACACCCAGGGGAAGGGCCTTCTCTGTGGCGGGCCCTGCCCTTTGGAACGACTACCCCCTGAACTTCGCACCATCTCCGACCTCCACCTCTTCCGGCAGTGTCTAAAGACACATTTCTTTCATTAAGCCGGCCTAGCATAACCTCCGCTGTGACTATTTTAGATAGTTTTAAATTTTGGGGATTTTAATTTGGTTTTAGCGCAGGACGGATATTTAATAAGTTTTAAATTTTTTATTCGATTTTGTATGTATTTTTTAAATTCCTATGCGCCGCCCTGGGTCCTTTTGGAGAAGGGCGGGGTATAAATCTAATAAAATAAATAAATAAATAAACACAGGATAGGACAGAACAAATTGAAAAGAATTTACTGGGAGAAACTGGAAAAAAGCTATACTGCAAAGGAGATAAAAAAGGAAATGAATGCAAGAGAAGTTGGAAATAAGATATTAGACAATCACTCCAAGCATTGGGCCAGATCCTATGGGTCGGGTGTCTATAAAATACCAAAAGTGCATCGTTGCCTAGAGCAGGGTTTGTAGAATCTTGGGTGGGGACAAATTAAAATGTTAGTTCACTAACTTCCTCATACTAAGGTGGCTCAGTGGTGTAAAACACTGAGTTTGTTGATCAGAATGGTTGGCAGTTCGGTGGTTCGAATCCCTACCACCACGTAAGGGAGTGAGCTCCCATTACTTGTTCTTGCTTCTACTAACCTAGCAATTGGAAAGCACATAAAAATGCAAGCAGAAAAATAGGAACCACCTTTGGTGGGAAGGTAACCGTTCCGTTTGCCTTCGGTGTTTAGTCATGCCGGCCACATGACCATGGAGATGTCTTTGGACTGGCTCTTCGGCTTTGAAATGGAGATGAGCAGCGCTGCCTAGAGTCAGGAATGACTAGCACATATGTACGGGGGGAACCTTTACCTTTTTAACTTCTACATGAAATTTAGTTTTTTGTTCATAAACGTAAGCATTTTTGTTTTTCAAAAAACATTTTATTGAACAAATATTTAAAAGCACTTTAATGAGCAAAAAGGGAAAAACAAACGGAGGAACAAAATGGATATTTATTTCTGTATTTTATTTACATCTTCTTGTCTTTATAATTTTTACAAATGATGCAAGGCACATGAACACACACAATATTCTTCCCTCTCCCTGTTTTTCTGACAAGAACAACCCTGTGCTGTGAATTGGGCTGAGAGAAAATGAGTGGCCCCCAAAATCACCCAGCTGGCTTTCATGGCTGGACTAGAACTCACAATTGCCTGGTTTCTAACCTGGTGCTTAGCCATTAGACCATTGGGCTCTCCAAATATATAGATAAAGAGGGTTCATGATAGCAATAATACTTAGACATATGCCGCTTCACAGTGCTTTACAGCCCTCTCTAAGTGGTTTACAGAGTCACTCTATGGTCCCCAACAATATGGGTCTTCATTTTACCCACCTCGGACGGATGGAAGGCTGAGTCAACCTTGAGCCTGGTGAGGTCTGAACTGCAGGCAGCCGGCAGTCAGCAGAAGTAGCCTGCAGTACTGCACTCTAACCATTGTGCTACAGAGGCTCTACAAACTGTATAACATTGAACAAGACTAGTGAGAGTCACATTAATTATCCATATAAGTTGATATTAACTAATTGTAACAAACAAATCAATTATCAGTCATTCGCGCCTTGCAAAATCCAAAACTTAATCTTCAGTCTTTTGTTTGAACTCAAATGAATTTATTGTCTTTACCTTCCATTTAATACGTTGTCTTCAATTCTTACTGGAAGTCATTTGAAAGAGATAATTGATCCTTAATAAAATATTTTTACAGTTGCTATTTTCCTACACATTTTACTTTTCCCATCTTAAAAATGCCTGCCACTGTGCTTTTCTAAACCTGTGGATGGTGATTCTTAAATAATGCCTTGTTATATTTATTTCAGTAATTTCCCAAGTACCTAATTTATCCTCACAGCCCATATAAACTGTGTCCATGAATCACAGGAAAAAGGAGATTGAATATCTAAGCCGTTCTTGTTAGGCTATTTTCCTTTCTCTTAAAAAAAAAAGTAATAAAAATTAAATAAGCAAACCAAGTGGTGGAAAATAATGATGGCTTTTGTGAGACCCTAAGTGAACACAATGCTTGATTAGAGGATCTCCAACTATGAAAAGGGTATATAATTTTTATTAAGAATTTTTATTATAATGTTAACTAAAATTAAAGATAGAAACGTGACTAGCAAATGTGAAAGCAAAATGTGTAGGGAAAAAAGAAAAAAGTTAACATAATGAAGAGAAAAGAAATATATAAAGAGGTGACTTTCAACCTCCATCACAAATATAAAGAAATTTTCTCTCTTCTCGTTTCTCTCTTCATTCCATATCCCATCTCTTGTCTATAAAGGAATCTATAAAACATCATCTTTCCTGGTGTGAGTAGAAAGTCCATAAAGGGTTGCCAGAAGTAAGAATATGTCCTGTTTTAAGCTTGATCAAATACACCAACTTTACATTCTTTCCTTTTACTTCCAACAGCCTTAATCTGTTGGAAGTTCATTCAAATATTGTCATAGGATCTGATTTCCCCCCCCCCCCATTTTTAATGTTCCATTTCACATAGTTCTTTAATGCTTTAACAATTCTTCTTTGTCATTCCAAAAGGAAAAATAAATCCAGGTTACTCTCTTGGTTTGTCATTTGTACTTCCCTTTTAAATTTGAAAATCTCAGCTCGTCCCCCCCTCCCCTGTTGATCCAGTAAAAATCTTTTTTCTAAGACATTTTCTTGGCCTCCCAGTTGTAAATCCATTTTGAATACCATTTCCATCTTGTCAAATTTGTTCCACATTTGTCATTTCTTCAACAATACATTCATAGACACAGACAATGCTGTGGTTGTTGGGTATTGTAGCTATTTTCTGAGTCTGTTCTTCAAATGTTCTCCTTCTGTATTTTCATATTTTGGTAGCAATTTGCAACATTTGACAGGCTTGTCAATCTTTCCTCTACCTAAATCTTTAGTGCATCTCCTCATCTATAACATTGGTTCAGAAAAGTTTAGGTATCTCTCCTGGCACAACAGCTGGCTGGGATAGCCACTTGCCTTGTGTGAAAGTTTTGTGTGTTCCCTCACCACTGTCAAACTATTCACTAAGGCTGCATTACTATTACTATTAGTCTTCTCATCCTTCCTATCAGCCATCTCCTCCCACTTATAACTGCAGGACTGTAACTTTGTTACTTGTATCCTTACAATTTATATTTATGATGATTGTTTCCTGATTGCTTATTTGTACCCTATGACTATCATTAAGTGTTGTGCCTTATGATTCTTATATTGAAAAAGTTTTATTGGTTTTTACAATTTTTCCATCGGGTAGGGTAAGGGATACAAAAGAAATTTTGAGAACTTTCGCGTCGGAGTCATTGGCCCTTCCAGGGCTTCATAATAAATCGTTAAAAAAACATTTTTCATAACTACTACGAGGTGAAAACAAGTACATACTTCTAAATTCTCAATTCTATGCTGTCATCCGTTTGCAAAAATCCAGATACAGATGTTATACAATATTAATCAAAAGTCAAAGCAAAGTTATTTTTTTTTTTATATTGAAAAAGTTTTATTGGTTTTACATTTTTTAACAGGATAGGGTAATGGTTACAAAGAAATTTTGAGAGCATTCACGTTAGAGTCGTCGGACCTTCCGAGACCTCAAAATACACAATAAAAAAGTTAACATAGAAAACATTTTCCATACCACTACAAGATGAAAGCAAGTACATTTACCTAAATTCTCCGTTCCATGCTGTCAGACATTTACAAAAAGTCCAGATAGAAATATTATGCAAAATTGTTCAAGAAAAATCAAGGCAAAGTTATTTTTTTGATCTAAGTCTTTTGGCTATTGTATCTTCTTTCTCTCCTCCCTGGCCCCCCGTAGGCGGGGCCGTGGCCCCCTCCGTCCCCCCTGGATCTTCCCCCAGGACAGAGGAATATTTTTTAAGAAAGGCTTCCGCCTCAGCAACTGTTTTAATCCTCACTCTTCCTCCTTCCCAGAACACCAGCATCCCTTCAGGTGTCATCCACTTGAACCAAATCCCGTGATCAAACAAGGTTTTAGACAAGAAGGAAAAATTCCTTCTTGCATCTCTAATTTTTCTAGGGATCTGCTTCAAGATAGTGACCGTTTTTTGTTGGTGAGTTAGAGGTTTCTCTCTCTGCGCTTTCAGGATTTCCTCTCTGGTTGACCTTCTAACAAATTTCACATGTATCTCTCTAGGCACTTCATTTATCCTGGCATATGCAGAATTAATTCTATAGGCTAGGTCAATGTCCCCCCTGATCTCATCCTTAGGTTTATGTAAATAGTCTGCTAAAATTGTACTCATAAGATCAGGCAGGCATTCACCAGATTCCTCAAGAACATTCTGAAATCTCAAAAAGTATGTCATTCTTTCCATATCTATCCTAGACACATGCCCATTTATTTCCCCCACCTCATTAGAAACATTTTTAATCTCTCCCTTAGCCCCCTCCAACCCCCCTTCCAGTTCTTCATTCTTCTGTGTGTTCTCCAACACTTGCTTCCGGGTATCCAGTAGCTCCTTCTTGAAGGTAATATTTTCAGCCCTCTGGGCCTTTATTTCTGATATCAAAGCTTGCATAGAGGTTTCAAGAGAAGCCATCCTTTGTTCCAAATTTACAAGTGCTGCTTCTTGTGCCATGGTTAAAAGTTAGAGTCACTGCCACCAAGATGGCGTTTTCCGGGTGGGGCTAGTGGGGCAAATCAGGAGCTCAGTTCAGTTCAGGGCTGTGAAGTTGCAAACAATTCAGAAACCAAAAGAGACACAGTTTCCCAGGTCAGCAAATAGTAATAACGAAGGTATTCCAGAGAAGAAATCACAAATCCATCAAAAGAAATTTTTTTTCAAAAATCCAGAGAGAGTCCTGCTTTCAAAGAGACGCTGGAAATTTTCCTTAGTTGAAATAGTCAGGCAGGGACAAAGAAAAGCCACTTCCACCGCCCATCTCAGAGCCAGAGGGAGAGAGTAGCAAAATAAAAAATTTTTAACCAGCCAGACCTAGAAACAATGTTGCAAAGAATCGCATTCCACTTTCCCTTGTTAAAGACCGTCCGGAGTGAAAGTTTCCACTTTCTCTTTGCAGAGAAGCCATTTTAACGTGCCGCTTAAATCCGAGGTTTTTTTTTTTAGAAATAAACACCCCCCTCCCAGTCCGTTCAGCCTGGCTGGCAGCAAGGAAAAAAAAAAGGTGTTCTTTTAAACTCACTCTCCCTCGCAGCTGAAGCCTCGGTGATCCGCCCGGTCTCTCCGTTCAGCCCTCTCCATTAAAGCGAATGGCGCCGACAGCCGTTGGCGAAGGAAAAAACCCCCCGCAGCATGTTCCTCTCCACCTAGGTCGCAGAGAGGAGCGCTCTCCCCACCGCCGTGACGAGGGACGCTCCCTCTGAGCCGACCCTACGGGAAACCTCCGGTAACCGGAGAGTTTCGCCCCCGTGGGGGGGCAGAAAAGGCAACAAAGTCGCCGCTGGAGCCGGATACCGGAAGTCCAAAGTTATTTTTTTTAATCTAAGTCTCTTGGCAATTGTGTCTTCTGTCTCTCCCTCCAGGCCCCCAGCGGGCGGGGCTGTGGCCCCCCCTGCCCCCCCTGGATCTTCCCCCAGGACAGAGGAATGTTTTTTAAGAAAGGCTTCCGCCTCAACAATTGTTTTAATCCTTATTCTTCCTCCTTCCCAGAACACCAACATTCCTTCAGGCATCGCCCACTTGAACCAAATCCCGTGATCGTACAATTTTTTGGATAAGAAGGAAAATTTCCTTCTCATCTCTCTAATTTTTTTAGGGATCTGCTTCAAGATAGCGACTACTTTTTGCTGGTAAATTAACGGACCATCTCTCTGCGCCTTCAAAATTCCCTCCCTGGTTGACCTCCTAACAAATTTAATATGTATCTCTCTGGGTACCTCATTTATCCTGGCATATGCAGAGTTTATTCTGTAGACTAGGTCAATGTCCCCCCCAATCTCATCTTTGGGTTTATTTAAATAATCTGCTAAAATTGTGCTCATGAGTTCAGGAAGACATTCACCAGGCTCTTCAGAAATGTTCTGAAATCTTAAAAAATATAACATCCTTTCAAAATCCATCCTAGACATATGCCCATTTAATTCTCCAATCTCACTATTAACATTTTTAAGCTCTCCCTTTGCCCCAGCCAGCCCCCCTTGCAGCTCCTCAGTCTTCTGTGTGTTTTCCAGCACTTGCTTCCGTGTTTCCTGAATATCCTGTTTTAAGCTGGTACGATCTTCTCTCAAAACCTTAATTTCTTGCACCAAAGCTTGTAACACATTCTCCATAGATGTCATTCTTTGTTCCAAACCTGCCAGTTCTAATTTTTGTGCCATGATAAGCTGTTAAAGTCAGTGTCACTAAGATGGCGTTTTTTGGGTGGGGCTGGTGAAGCAGATCAGGAGAGAAGAGAAAGTTCAAATCAGGATTGCAAAAAAAAAAAAGTTCAAGACCCAAAGAGAAAACACGTTTCACAATCAATAGTTGTAGCAACGAAGGCGCTCCAGGGAAGGAATCAATTAGTCCAAGAAAATCTTCATTAATAGAGAGAGGAAGCCCGTATCACAAAGGGATGTTGGTAACTTTCCATAAGTGAAATAGTCATTCAGGAACAACGGGAAGCCATCTTCCACCGCCCAAACTGAGAGCCGGCAGGAGAGAGTAATAAAAGAAAGATTTTTTCCAGCCAGCCGGACTTAGATACATTTTAAAAAGACAAGCCGCAAATCACTTTCCCTTGCTTCAAAACAATCCGGGTTTAGGATATCCGCTTCCTCGCAACGAGGAGCCATTTCCAAGCGCCGCTTTGAATCCGAGGGGGGGTTTGACAACAAACGCCCCCCTCCAAGTTTTTTCAGCCCAGGCTGACAGCAAAAATGTATTTAAAATCACTCACTCTTCACCTCGCCGCCAAAGTCCCGGAGAGCCTTCCGACCCGAACATCCAGTTCTCTCCATATTCACCATACGTTACCGTCCTCCATTGGCGAAGGGGACCCCCCCCCCCGCGGCATGTCCTTCTTCACCTAGACCGAAGACAAGGGCCGTTTCCCCGCTGCCGCAGGGAGAGACCGACCCAAGCAAGCCAGCCCTACGGGAGACCCCCAAGAAGGGGCGTCTCGCCCCCGTGGGGGGGCAGAAAAAAGAGCAAAGCGGCGGACAAGCCCCAAGACTCGTCCGTCGCCGCTGGAAGGCGGAACCAGAAGCCCGTGCCTTATGATTCTTGATGAATGTATCTTGCCTTTTTATGTACACTGAGAGCGTCTGCACCAAAGACAAATTCCTTGTGTGTCCAATCACACTTGGCCAATGAAGAATTCTATTCTATTCTATTCTATTCTATTCTATTCTATTCTATTCTATTCTATTCTATTCTATTCTACCCTACCCTACCCTACCCTACCCTACCCTACCCTACCCTACCCTACCCTACCCTACTCTATTCCTGTGTGTTTCTGTGTGTCCTACTTTCAGCTGTGGAAAAGTTAGTGAAGTCAGCAAGATTTGCTTTATCCAGTGACTCTCACTTTTACACAAAACACAAGGAAGTTTCCTCCATGTGAGCTTCAGGGGGGGAAAGCAACACCAGTGTGATGATGCTCTCCTCTCACGTGTTCCCCACTGGCTTTGGTTCTGTCAGAACATCTGGTGTTCACAGAGAAGGAGGAAAAGTAAAAATAAAACCAAATTGGGAGGAAGGAGATAAAGAGGCCATTCCTTGCATCCCAAGATAGCAAATTAATTTGGTCACTCCAGGCTGCGAAAATGTGTGGGCTCACACTTGTTTGATTCCTCTGCGAGCACCCTACCTCCCACTCACCCGACCTCCAGTGTAGTCGCTGATAACAAGATCATCGGGGAAGGAGTTTGTTTAAAACTGGCCTCTTTGTTTGCAAACAGAAACAATAACAATAACAGGGAGAGGGGGGAAGGAAGCTGAAATGTAGGACTTGTGATAAGAGCAGTGGAGAAAAAGTCAAGGAAGCTCAAGAATTGGTGTGTGTGCATGTGTGTGTGTGTGTGTATAATTTTATTTTAATTCAAACATCTTCCATTAAACAATGTGTCATCTGGGTACATATATTTGGTGCAAATATTTTATTCAACAGCAATTACAGATTACAGCCATATTTACTATTTGATCTACTCTTAACTTAGTATTAATACTAATATATACTATAACAATCCTCTTCTTAACGTATTTAACTTTCACTCCTCTGCTTTTTTCCACTTTTCATATTTATTCTCTTACAATTGATAAAATAATTCCCATATGCTATAACAATCAGATTGTTCCTTCTCTTTAATTTCGAATGTTAACTTATTCATTTCTGCACATTCTAATATTTTCTGATTCACAGTCCCATCCATAGGGATATCTTCATTTTTCCAAATTTGTGCAAATACAATCCTCGCTGCTGTTATTATATGAATGATCAAATATACATTTTCTTTACTGTAAGTTTCTGGTAAAATCCCCAACAAAAATAATTCAAGTTTCAGATCAATATGCTGTTGTATCATACAACCATATTTTTATCCAATATTTTTGGCTTTTACACATATCCACCACATATGATAATACAACCCCAGTGTCTGGTGACATTTCCAACATTTTGCTGATTTATCTTTAAACATCTTTGCAAAAACATGCCAGTGGAAAATGCCATCTGTAAAACATCTTACACAAATTCTCTTTATATGCAGTCGACATTGTTAATTTATAGTTTCTAACCCATATTTTTGATGTGTGTGTGTGTGTGTGTGTAATTTTTTTGCTGATGAATAAATGAAGGGAGAATAGTATAGAGCTATTTCAAGCTATTTAGCTCTCATCAGCTAGCCATACCCTTACTGGGATTTGAACCTGGGCTATTTTACATGTTAGGCAGTTATAATAACCTCTAAGCCACAAGATTTCCTCCTTTATCAGTTGAGCCAGGGGAATGATTAGATGTTTTGTCAAGGCACCTGGTATGCCCCAAATATGGGAGGGAGTGTACTGCTTCCCTTTTGCCTTTCAGCTCCACCCTAGGAGCCTTCCAGGGCAAAGCTATTTTGTATTGAATTTTTTTGCTGATAAATAAATGAAGGGAGACTAGTATTAGATCTATTTCAAGCTATTTAATATGCCTCCCATATTATATTTGGGGAATACCAGGTGCCTTGACATACATCTTTTTGTATGTATGTATGTATGTATGTATGTATGTATGTATGTATGTATGTATACACACACACACACACACACACACACAAATTGGTCAGCGCCAGGTGAAAATGAACTGTTTGGTTTTTACTTTACTTTACTTTATTTTCAATTTATATACCGCCCTTTTCACCAAAAGAGACTCAGGGCGGTGCACAGAAAGTTAAAACCCCACAATATACAAAATTTAAAAAACAATTAAATCAATAAGACTGTCCGCCGTTTTGTTCTTTTTTCTGCCCCCCATCGGGGGCGAGGCACCCCTTTTTTGGGGTCCTTCCGTAAGGCTGGCTTGCCTGGGTTTGTTTTTCTTAGCGGCAGCGGGAAAACGGCCCTTGTCTTCGGTCTAGGTGAGAGCAGGCATGCTGCGGGGTTTTTTTCCCCTTTGCCAATGGAGGACGGTAACGCACGATGAATTTGGAGAGAAGGAGAAAAAGAAGATACAATTGCCAAGAGACTTAGATCAAAAAAATGACTTTGCTTGTTTTTTTATTAATATACTATAACCTGGATGTTTGTATATGACTGCCAGCATAGAATTGAGAATTTAGGATGTATGCACTTATTTTCATCTCGTAGTACCTTTGAAAAATGTATTTCTTAATGTTTTATTGTGAAGCCCTGGAAGGGCCAATGATCCCGACACAAAAGTTCTCAAAATGTTTCTGTAACCCTTACCTTTCCCTTTTGGAAAAATTGTAAAAATCCAATAAAACTCTTTCAATATAAAAAAACACTGTGCTAAAATTGAATAAATAGTTAAAAACATAAGTAACGAATTAAAAGTCCCTAATCTATGTCAGGCCGGCAAGATGAAAGAAATGAGCTTTTACCATCCGACGGAAGAGACGTAGGTCCGTGATGGTATGGATATCGGGGGGGAGGTCGTTCCAGAGTGTCGGACCCGCCACAGAGAAGGCTCTCCCCCTGGGGGTCGCCAGTCGGCATTGACCGGCTGACAGCACCCTGAGAAGGCCAACTCTGTGAGAGCGGACAGGTCGAAGGGAGGAATGTGGTAGGAGGTGGTCTCTCAAGTAACCAGGACCCGAGCGATGGAGCGCTTTGAAGATGGTAACTACAACCTTGAAGCGCACCCGGAAGACCACAGGCAGCCAGTGCAGCAGGAGAGGTGTTACGTGGGAGTAACGAGAGACTCCCAGAATCCCCCGCGCGGCTGCATTCTGCACTAGCTGGAGCGTCCGGGTGCACCTCAGGGGGAGCCCCATGTAGAGGGCGTTGCAGTAGTCTAGGTGGGAAATAACGAGGGCTTGAGTGACCGTGCGTAGGGCATCTCGGTCTAGAAAGGGGCGCAACTGGCGTATCAGGTAAACCTGATAGAAGGCCCCCCTGGCCACGGCCGTCACATGGTCGTCTAAGGACAGCCGTGAGTCCAGGAGGACACCCAAGTTGCGGGCCCTTTCCGCGGGAGCCAATGACTCGCCCCCAATAGCCAACGATGGAGATAGTTGGCTATATCGAGATGCCGGGAACCACAGCCACTCGGTCTTGGATGGGTTGAGTTTGAGTTTGTTCCTCCCCATCCAGAGCCGCACTGATTAATCTTTCCATATTCCACTTTTCCCATTGCCAAACGTAAACCAATCATCAAAAGGATCAACAGATTTAGTTTCTTTGTGTTTATTTTTCTCTTTAGCACTTGAGACTCCAACCTCTGTTTTTTCCATTTGATACATAACTCCAGACACCAAGACAAGGCGATTAAGGAAGAAGAAGGGCTTCGAAATGACAGGAAAGAACTTACAAATAATGAACTGCAAAGAGAAGTCCATACAAATTGGATTAAGAATATAATTAGAAGATTTATGCTACTAATGGCAGAATATATGGTACTCTTTTATTACTGGAAAGATACAGGCGGATAGATAAAAGGTTAACTTAAAACCAGTTAAGATTAGGGAAATTTAAGGACAATAGATATAGTTAGATAAGTAATTGAAAATGATAATTATGTATGTATGTATGCGTATATATATATATTTATTTATTGATTGATCAGCTCAAAAATGTAACATACATTAAAAAATTACACAACGGATCTCATAGCTTTCTGTCTAGATGGTCTCTGGTGATGAGCCGAAAGGCAGAAAAGGAGAGCAGTATGCTTCCTCCCTTAATTGGGGCTTAACAGGGTGTTGTGACACAAATATTTATTTTATTTTTTATTTTATTAAATTTATACCCCGCCCTTCTCCTAAAAAAGGACCCAGGGCGGCGCACAGGCATCATTAAAATCATACAAAAAATACAAAAATCCAAAATTGTTAAAAACTAATTAAATATTCCCTGTGCTAAAATTAATAAAACTCTAAAATTTACAAATTATCCCTATAAAAATTATCCCTATAAAAGTCAGAAACGGGGGGGCTATGCTAGGCCGGCTTGTTGAAATAAATGGGTTTTAAGACGTTGGCGGAAAAGGCGGAGGTTGACGATGGTGCGTAGATCGGGGGGTAGGTTGTTCCAGAGGGCAGGGCCCGTCACAGAGAAGGCTCTTCCCCTGGGCACCGCCAACCGGCATTGCCCGGCCGACGGTACCCTGAGAAGGCCCTCTCTGTGGGAGCGGATCGGTCGAAGGGATGTATGGGGCAGAAGGCGGTCGCTACATATATGTATGTATGTATGCATGCATGCATAGTTATAATAAGTAGCAATTGGAAATGAATACTGAATGGCACTTATTAAAAGAAATGAGTAAGAGTTTGGTCATATACAAAGATTAATAAAAAAGAAACTATGGTAATAAATATAGTTAAATAAAGGAGAGATAAGGATAACAAGACCTATATAGGTATTGGTATAATATGGAAAACTGGATACAAAGTTTAAACATAGATTTGAAAAGGAGGATTAGAAATTTTTTGGATACTAAATATTATTGATGTTTGGTTAGAATAGTCAGGGGTCTGCAAAGTTGGCTCTTTTAAGACTGGTGGACTTCAACTACCAGAATTCTGGGAGTTGAAGTCCACCAGTCTTAAAAGAGCCAACTTTGCAGACCCCTGGAATAGGTTATACTAGGGAATAATGATGTTGGAGAATAGTAGAATTAATAAATACGATACCAATAAGTGATTATGCCTTAGGTTTTGGTATGTTTTAAGATGGACGTGTAATACAATTATAACTAAGCAAGAATGGAGGCATGAAAAGGATAATGTCTATAAATATATCTGATGCGATGTACTTGAAATAATATGAAATAATATGAAACTTGGATGAATATTGAAGAGATGTATGAAAATATTTTGTAATCAGCAGATACACTTTCCATAGCATGTAAGATGGAGGATTTTTGTGTTGTGTTTAAAAATAAAATAAATTAAAAAAATGTATTAAAATATATTGACTCCACACATCACTTCCTGGACTTAATTGATGCAGGTCCCCTGACAACGTTTCCAAAAAATAGGTGGCCACACATCCTTCTTCCAGAATGGTTAGTTCATGGTAAAAAGGTAAAGGTTTTCCCTGTCCAATTGTTGTGGCCCACCAGATCTGGCAGCTGATTTGGACAGTGAGGAGGTTGGGGAGGAACATGGGCCAGTTCTGGAGTCTGGGGAAGGCTCTGATGAGGGCTCTGTGTCGGAGGCAGAGATGGGGCCAGGGGCATCCGACAGTTATCAGCTCCCTACAGAACGTGGCAGACAAACAGCTGGAGCCTGATCCCAGTGTGAGCATGCACAGAGTTGCCAGATGAAGGGAACAGCTAAAGAACAGAGGTAGATTTGGGAGTAAGGTCACAAGTGGTGATGAATGGCCCCTCACAGAAGAAAGAAAAGAGGAGTGAAAGGGGAGTGGAGTTTGCAGGAGATTAGTTCACTTAATTGATTCATGACTCTTTGAGACTCCTTTCCAGGTTTTGCAGATATCGGCCTGGTAGCTCTCCAAGCCAGATAAGGTCTGTGACTGTAAATCCTCCCTTGAAAGACTTTGCTGGATGTGAATGAGCAGAATTCACAGTCAATTAATAAAAGGGGTTTTGTCGGGACAAGGTGTTTGCTTCATGCTCTCGGGAAGCCTTGGTCAGAACAGTTGGGTCCAGCTGTAGGACACAGTGCTCGTCTCCATTTCTTTGCTAATGGAGCAGTGTTGTCCAAAGACAATTTCTGTTATCATATGGTCAGCATGGCCATACACCAAAGGCACACAGAACACTGTTTTCTTCTCACCAAATTGGTACCATTTACATGCTCTCAAATTGTTAGGTGGGCAAGAGCTGAAGCTGGTAATGGGAGCTCACCCCATCTTTGCGGAGCTCAGGTCTTCTAGTGCAGGGGTCTCCAACCTTTGCAACTTTAAGTCTGAAGGAATTCAGCTCCCAGACTTCTCCAGCCAGCAAAGTCTGGGAGCTGAAGTCCTTCAGACTTAAAGTTGCAAAGGTTGGAGACCCCTGTTTTAGTGGGCTGTCAACTAGCTGACAAGCTCAGTGTCTTTATCCACTGAGCCATTGCGCCCCAGCTAACAAGTATATAAAATGACAACATTAACTCCGGATCATTTCACACACAGCCCCACAACTGCACAAGTGCCTAATTGAATGGAAGAGGAAACTGACCTAAGAAAGTCTAACAACTGGAACGACAAATATTTAAGTGGGGTGGGGGAGCTATTCTTTGAACGCTGCCCAACAAAATAAGGTGGCTGAGAATATGGAAAGGGAAGGCTAGGGTGTGGTAGAAATTAACCTTTGAGGACTGAAAGCTGATCAGTCCTGTTCTTTGAATCCTGCCTCTTGTGAAATAATCTGTGTTTGTCTACCCTGAAACAATTGTGCTGAAAAATGCCACAAACATACACATAGAATAGAATAGAATAAATCTTTATTACGGTCAAAGACCAGCAATACACGTTACATTTAACCATGTATTTAAAAGCACTAACTTTAAGATATAATTTTAAAAATGTCAGCATTATAAGTGGAAAGTAGCATACATGTTCTCATTTTGTTCAGGTCGTTTGCTGGTTTACCTAGGTGGCAAAAGCGTTAAGTATGTATGTAAAAACCATGGTCCAGAAATTGTTAGAGATATGTCCAAATGATTGGTACAAGATCACAACTATCCTTCTATAACCAATTTTTTTCCTATGGACATTGCGGAAGCACAGAATTTTGCCACTGCATGCGGAGTAGCCGGGTTCGTGTCCTGGAGGAGGAAGTCCAGATAAAAATTGCCTGCCCTCCCTGGTAATCTCTCTAATAAGGGGAGAATATATGCAGCCCTGCAAGCTCTGTATAGCTCACAGAGTAGTAGAACGTGTGAGATATCTTCCACTTCTCTTTTACCACATATACAAACCCGTTCTGCTATGGGTGTTCTCTTATACCTGCCCTGGAGAAGTGCTGAAGGTAGAATGTTAAATCTGGCTCTGAAGAAAGCTATTCTTTGTTTTGGGAAGACAAACATACACCTACAGGTACACACAGAGTTGAGAAAAGATAGTTAAAATGCAGAGGAAGAAAAGCATTGATGAGAATTGAATTTGCTCTCCCCCCTTTTCCATTTAATGGGGGGGGAGGGGGAAACAGAAAAGAAAGTAGAAATATCCAACTATTTGTTCAAGAGTGAGATATAGGGGAAAAATATAGTTAGGATAGGTTAATGAAGGAATGGGAATAAGAAATGAGATCAAGCCAAAATTGGGTTTGTGGGAATGCCATCCCAAGAATACATAAACCGAGAGTTGAAAAGAGACAACCACAACAACAGAAAAGGAAAGGAAGAGAGGAGGAGAGGAGAAGAGAGGAAGAGGAGGGAAGGAAGAAAGAGGAAAGGAAAGGAAGGTTGGAAGGGATGGAAAGAGAAGGATAGATGGTAGGAATTGGAAGGGGAAGAGAGGAGTAGGGAAGAGGTAAGGGGAAAAGGAAAGGGAAAAGAGAGGAGGAACAAAGAAAGTAGAGAAGGGAGGGAGGAAGAAAAGAAAGGGAATAGGGTGGAGTTAAAACAGGTGTACAGCAAGGGTGGGTTTCAAAATTTTTGGAACAGGTTCTGTGGGTGTGGCCTGCTTTGTGGGAGTGGCTTGCCGGCCATGTGACTGGGTGGGAGTGGCTTGCCGGCCATGTGACCGGGTGGAAGTGGCTTGCTGGCCATGTGACCGGGTGGGAGTGGCTTGCCGGCCATGTGACCGGGTGGGAGTGGCTTGCCGGCCATGTGACCGGGTGGGAGTGGCTTGCTGGCCATGTGACCGGGTGGGAGTGGCTTGCCAGCCATGTGACCGGGTGGGAGTGGCCAATTTGGAAAATGTGAAACTTACTTAACAATGGTCTTGGTTAGCAACCAAACTTTTGGGCTTAATTGTGGTCATAAGTTCTCTCTCTCTCTCTCTCTTTCTTTTTCTTTCTTTCCTTCTGTCTTTCTTTCTCTTTTTCTCTGTCTCTCTTTCTTTCTCTGTCTCTTTCTTTCCTTCCCTCTTTCTTTCTCTCTCTCTCTTTATTTCTTTCTCTTTCTCTCTTTCTTTCTCTTTCTCTTTCATTCTCTTTCCCTCTTTCTCTCTCTTTCTTTCTCTCTCATTTTTTCTTTCTTTCCCTCTTTCTCTCTCTTTATTTCTTTCTCTTTCTCTTTCTTTCTTTCCCTCTTTCTCTCTCCCTCTCTTTCTCTCTCTCTCTTTCTGCCTTTCTTTCTTTCCCTCTCTCTCTTTCTTTTTCTCTCTCTTTCTTTCCTTTGTCTCTTTCTTTCTCTTTTTCTCTGTCTGTCTTTCTTTCTCTCTCTCCCACTTTCTTTTTCTTTCTTTCTCTTTCTCTCTTTTTCTTTCTGTCTCTCTCTCCTTCGTCCGCCCATCTCTGTCACTCTGTGTGTGTGTGTGTCTGCCTGTCTCGCATTCAGGCACTTAATCCCTCATTCTGTGTCTCTGTCTATCTTTCTCTCCCTCCCTCTTATCTCTGTGTCTCTCCCCTCCCTTCCTGTCTCTCTCTGTCATTCCCTCTGTGTCTGTCAGATTCTGATTCCCTTCCTCCCTCCCTCCCTCCCTCCCTCCCTCCCTCCCTCCCTCCCTCCCTCTCTCTCTCTCTCTCTCTTTCTCTCTCTCTCTCTGGCGGGCAGGCAGGAAAGCAAGCAAGGCGTCTGCGCTGTCTTCTTTTTCCCTCAGCGAAGCGCCGCCGCCGCTTCGCTGAGGGAAAAAGAAGACAGTGCAGCCGCCTTGCTTGCTTTCCTGCCTGCCCGCGGCGGCGGCGCTTCGCTGAGGGAAAAAGAAGACAGCGCAGCCGCCTTGCTTGCTTTCCTGCCTGCCCGCAGTGGCGGCGGCGGTGCTTCGCTGAGGGAAAAAGAAGACAGCGCAGCCGCCTTGCTTGCTTTCCTGCCTGCCCGCCCCAGCCGGCCTCAGGAGCTGCAGTTAGCAGCGGCGGCAGCAGCAGGGGCTGGGGCAGGCAGGCAGGAAAGCAAGCAAGGCGGCTGCGCTGTCTTCTTTTTCCCTCAGCGAAGTGCTGCCGCGGCCACGGCCGCCGCGGGCAGGCAGGAAAGCAAGCAAGGCGGCTGCGCTGTCTTCTTTTTCCCTCAGCGAAGCGCCGCCGCCGCCGCGGGCAGGCAGGAAAGCAAGCAAGGCGGCAGCGCTTCGCTGAGGGAAAAAGAAGACAGCGCAGCTGCCTTGCTTGCTTTCCTGCCTGCCCGCGGCGGCGCTTCGTTGAGGGAAAAAGAAGACAGCGCAGCCGCCTTGCTTGCTTTCCTGCCTGCCCGCCCCAGCTGAGGGAGCAGCAGTTAGCAGCGGCGGTTAGCCCCCCCCTCCGGCGTCCAGCGATTTTAGCGTTGGCTGGGCGGCGGGGGGGGCGGGGACGAATGCGGAGGACTTACTTCCGGGTCCACGGTCCAAAGGGATCGCTCGGGATCAGGAAATTTGACGAAAGGGCTTGTGGGATCCCGTGCGAACCCTTAGGAATCCACCCCTGGTGTACAGGATGGTAAGCAAAGCAACCCAGAATGTACATATAATCTAAACCTTTATATGGAATAATAAATGTTTAATAATGACAAATGTAAAGAAGAAGAAGAACTATGTGAATGAATACCTATAATTGTATGTAAGAGAATAAAAAATGAAAAACTTTTCAGAAAAAAAAAAGAATTGAATTTGCTGTTATGCCACAGCTCCAGAGTGAGCAAAACTGTATTGTATTCATCTAAAAAGACTGGGAAAAAGTTGTCTTCCCAAATGCTTTATCTCTAGAAAGAGAGGTCATCTTAAATTTGCCAGTGTATCTAATAAAAGAAAAATAATTATTTTCCGCCCATCTAATCTTTCTTGGAAGTAGGCGATTATCTTAAATTTGAAGATAAAATTACTTACTTTTCAGATAAATCCAATGGTAGGAAAAAAAAACAGTCAGAGTTGGACAGTGGCTAACTTTGGGAGTTAACAAGGAGATCAGGGGTAAACAGATGCCTTTTAGAATATTTTGGGATTTAAGCTCTTATCGGCTTCCACCAGCATAGCTGGTGGCAAAGAGTTGGGTGAGCAGTAGTCCAAAATAGCTAGAGGTCACCGGTTGCTTTTTTCTAGCTGAATTGTAATAATAAGAAAAAGATTCTATCCATATATTATTCTGGTGCTTCTATTGGCATGAATCCAGAGCCACCAGCTGAAATGTCTCAATAAATAGTTTTTAAGGTGGCTTCCAGTGACAGAATACAGAATAGCAACGTTGGAAGGGACCTTGGAGGTCTTCTAGTCCAACCCCTGCTCAAGCAGGAGCCCCTATGGTGAGTGCCCAAAACAGCATGCGAAGTGCCAAAAACCCAAAGACCAGGTCTGGCACACCCGAAAAATAGCTGGCGATGGCACGTTAACCACTGCATGCCACTTCTGGCACATGTGCCATAGGTTCGCCATCATGGGCCTATACCCGTGATGGCAAACCTATGGCATGGGTGCCACAGGTGGCACATGGAACAATTTCTTAAGGCACGTGAGGCGTTGCCCTGTCAGCTCCAGCGTGCATGTGTGCGCTGGCCAGCTGATTTAGGCCTTCTTTTGAGGCCGTTTTTTGCCCTCCGGAGGCTTCAGGGTAGCTCCTGAAGCCTCTGGAGGGAGGGGGAGGCTGTTTTCACCCTCTCCAGGCTCCTAGAAAGCCTCTGGAGCCTGGGGAGGGCAAAAAAAGTGAACCAAAAGCAGGGTGTTGCACACATAGCATTATGGGTGTGGCACGCCCATGCACGACCCCCCTGCACTCCCCCCGCTTTTGGCACGCGAGCCAAAAAAGGTTAGCCATCACTGGCCTGTACCATTTCAGATAAACAGTTGTCCAATCCCTTTAAAAATTCCAGTAATGGAGCACCCACAACTTCTGAAGGCAAGCCATTCTGCTGATTAATTGTTCTAATGGATAAACTTCTGACTTGCTGTCTATTCAGAACTACAAACTAAGCAATGTGATACACCCATACAATGCAATGAAGCATGTAGAGATTTGCACATTGGAGAAACAAAACAACCACTTCATACATGCAGAGCACAACATGGGAGAGCAAACCCATCAGGACAAGATTCAGCAGTCCATCTGCTTTTGAAAGACAAAGGTCACCCCTTTGAAGACAGCAAAGCTCACGTTCTGGACACAGAGGACCATTGGTTTGAAAGAGGGGCCAAAGATGAACAGCCCTGTCTCAACAGAGGGGGAGGAATACGACACCATCTATCTCCAGTCTACAACACAGTCCTTTCAACAGTTCCAAGAGGGCTCCACATCCATTTGCACCACTCAGGTGACCCCAAGGACACAGGTAAACCTTCAAGTGGCCTCAACGATTCTCTAAAAGAATGGAAATGATCCGCTGTCTGCAAGGAGTATAAATCCTTCCATCCTCCACCATTTGGTCAGAGCTGAAGAAGCTACTTGGATGAGAAGCGAAATGTCTTCAAGGAAAAAACAAAGTCTAGTTGCCTTTTGAGGGGGGGAAGGGCACTTTTGGGACAACCATGACCTGGATGACTAAGAATCTCTACAGACTTTTCGTTATACAATTTGGGATGAACACCCTTGGAATGGTGTGGGAATAAGACTGAGAACCTCCATAGACATTCAGACCTATCGTTACACCAGAGGTGGTATTCAGCAGGTTCTGACCAGTTCTGGAGAACCAGTGGCAGAAATTTTTAGTAGTTTGGAGAACTGGTAAATACCACCTCTGACTGGCCCCGCCCCCATCTATTCTCTGCCTGCCAAGTCCCAGCTGATCGGGAAGAAATGGGGATTTTGCAGTATCCTTCCCCTGGAGTGGGAAGGGAATGGAGATTTTACAGTATCCTTCCCCTGCCATGCCCACCAAGCCATGCCCACAGAACCGGTAGTAGAATTTTTTTTGAATCCCACCACTGCATTACACATTTCTAAATATTGAATGATCTCAAGATGAGAACCATGCCTTGGACTGTAGCTATGATATGGAGATCCACACATAATAACAGGATCTTTCAGAGCAGAATCTGCCACTCCACTGGTTCTCCAAATAAAGGTCATACACTTTTATTTCCCACTGGCATAATTTGGTTCTTTATTTGCCCAGCTGCCCAGCTTATATATATATATATATATATATATATGTATGTATGTATGTATGTATGTATGTATGTATGTATGTCTGTCTGTCTGTCTGTCTGTCTGTCTGTCTGTCTGTCTGTCTGTCTGTCTGTCTGTCTGTCTGTCTGTCTGTCTGTCTGTCTGTCTATCTATCTATCTATCTATCTATCTATCTATCTATCTATCTATCTATCTATCTATCTATCTATCTATCTATCTATCTATCTATCTATCTGCTCTGGCCATTGTCAGCAGATTCACAGCCGCTTTCTCACTGATTGTAATTCATTCGCAGATCTGCTACCTTTGTGGGCTGAAACACTGCTTGCTGGACCGCTGTGTTTTCTTTAGGAGTCCTGGGGGAAGCAGCTGACCACCAGCCCAGACGCTGGTTTTTTTTGCAAGCTTCAGAGATGCCTTGAAAGCAATTAGATTTGAATAGCTTCCTGCCAACATGCTTGCCGACTGAGAATAAATGAGCAAAGAGGAAAACAGGATCTGTGAAGCCAGCCATGGAGAATAACAGAAGACTAGGGCCAGCCAGTTTATCTCTCCCTCCCTCCCTCCTACTTTCTCCATGGATACTTTAGGTTTTTAAAGGTTTTTTTTAATGCATCCATTCCAATCCAAACTTGACCAATAAAGAATTCTATTCTATTCTATTCTATTCTATTCTATTCTATTCTATTCTATTCTATTCTATTCTATTCTATTCTACCCACTCCTACCCTACCCTACCTTCTATTCTATTCTATTCTATTCTATTCTATTCTATTCTATTCTATTCTATTCTATTCTATTCTATTGCTCCTGAATGCCGCACATGCATTTTTGAAGAGCGCTACCTTGGGCTGGTATGACATTCGAGCTACTTGTGGGCCTTGGAGATGACAGAAGTGGAACTCTTCTTATTTTAGGTAAAATCCCTTGAGCGTTCTGCCGCATATTATGATTTTTGAACTAAAAGGGCACAGTTGGACTTCCTACTTTACGTTCTCTACACATCACAGGGCAGGTGGGAGAGTTGCAGCAAAATTGTAGTTCGTCTCTTAGCAGGAGATTTCATGAATGTCCCAATTGCTGTGACTACATGTAGGATATGATGCTTGCACCATCAATAGAATCCAGAGAAAAATGCCTTATCAGTTCAGAGGCCTTTCAGGGTTCCAAGTAACACCCCCAACGAAAGAAGACTCCGAGGCTTGAAGTTCCTCAAAGTTCCATTTCATTAGAGAGATCATTTTGGCACATCTGGGAAAACCCAAGTCTGAAAGCTTCCTGGTTTTCTCCACCCAAAAGAAAGTCAAAAATCCATCCCCTGCACCAGCGGTGGGATTCACTTAACTTCCTTACCGGTTCACAAATGTGAGCATATGTGCCTTATCTGCACATGCGGACCACCTTCTGCGCATGCACCATGCTCGTATATTACATTGGGGTGGGCGGGCGGAGCCTCCTGTGTCTTCTGCTAGCAGTTCACCCGAACCGGAGAGAATCGGCTGAATACCACCTCTGCCCTGCAACCACAAGTCCATCACATGGCCCAAACATTTCACCGTCCCAACTGGAGACAACCCCTAGTCACCCCCATCCAGGTGCAGCCCGAATGCCCTTGACTCCCGGAGAAAATTATGTTGTTATGGCTAATCCTCCACCAACTCCTTGTAATCCCCTCTCCCGTTTTCCCTGGCACTAAATGTGGCAACCCTAAAGCTCCAACGAAAAAGATCTTCAATTCAGGGACAATACAGTGAGTTAAGGGGGAATTATGGAAATGTTGCATAATACTTGGTGAAAATATTTATTTTTGAAATACTAGAACATTTTCTCTGCTCAAGGTCCATAATGCCATAGGTAATTTATCTTCTCATTTCATTTTTTAAAAAATTGATTACACTCATATTAAACTATCATCATCATCATCATTTCTCATTCCTCTTCTGTAGGACCAGGTCCAGTAGTGATGCCAGAAAAAGAAAGAACATTTTTATCCTTTTCACTTCTTTCTAGTGAGCCTTGTGAGCCTCTAGTGAGGAAAGAAAGAAAGTTGACAGGAGAGAGGAAGAAGGGAATTATATATGTAGATAATATTAGTAATGATATTTACAGGAAATAAGTGTGGTTAACTGATCAGGTAGTTTCTTCCCCCTCCCCCTCTTAAGTGGAGAAGATATCCGAGATGTGGGGACTGTTATTAAAAACAATGGGAATTAAAAACATGCCCAATGAGAATAAATAACTGAAGTGCAAAGAAGAGAGTTAAAAATTTGGGGTGCCTAATGATATGTAACTATGTAAAATTAGTATGAGTTTAGCGGAAAACTTGAATCCAAAGACTCCCACTTTGTCCAAAAAATAGGCTTTTGGTGTGTGTGTGTAATAATGGAATTTTGAAATATGTATACCACTAATGCATGTAAAATCATAAATAGGAAAGGTGTTTATTGGAATGTAATTATCAATACCAGCAAATATTAAATGAAGTGTGCTCAGATGCTGAAATACACCATGTAAATTAATCGGAGGGAGTGGAAAGGAAAGGTAGAGGTTAGGAGAAAGAGAGGAGACGGGAGAGAGGGAAATAGAAGGGAGAGGAGAAGAAGGAGTGGAAAGAGAAGAGAGGAGAGGGGAAGTAGAGAAGAGAGGGATGGCAGAGGGAAGAAAGGAGGTAGGGAGGAGGAGAGAGGGAGAGGAGATAGGACAGCAGTGAAATAGGGCATAATATGGTGTATTGAAAGCAGAAGAGCAAATGACAGCGGTTCTTGGTTGAGGGAATGATATAATAATGGACAATACAAAAAAAAATCTGTTCAGATGTAATGGTATACTTGTGGTTGTATGTATGAAATTAAAATAAAATTAAACACTTTTTCAAAAGAAGAAAGGACTTGCTTCGACACCAATCAGTGCTTTTGCTTTATAAAAACGCCACGACTAAGGAAACCTAAAATCCATAAAACCCTAATATTCTATTGCAGAAGGACTTTGTCTAGCTTTAAAAACGTGGGGTGTGATTCGTAACACCGGGCAAAATATTCCAAGTAAAATACACACGTAGAATAATGAGTGGGCTGAAAAGAACGGAGCGACAGGGAATTATATAAATTAGATATATAGCCCTGAAATCAATATGTGTTCAGTAATTAATGTGATCACACCATGATGGCACATGTTCCAATGAAGGCTCAGAGAAAGTGTGTGAAGTGACAGCATCAACCAATTTCACACTTCAGTATGTTTAATTTCCACAAGATGTTTGAACAAGATAGCAGGTCGCAGCTGTTTTCTGTCTGGCAGACAGTCTCTATGTGATTTTCATCCTGGCCCAGGTAAGATGGATAATTGCCAAAAGAAAATGTGTAAATTGAACGGCCAGTGTACGTAGTTTCCGATTGTTCAGTTGTGCATATGATCCAAACTTGCCAACAGGCATATCAATCCAACTAGTTCAGCCTCACTTACTCCTGAGGACCAAATTTGATGCGTTGTCCTGGATAGCTTTTAAAAAGCAAATCACAGAGAAGGGAAAGGAATGGTAGATTGTAGAGGTGGAGATAGACAGGAAATAGTACATCTGAATCTGATTCTATTCTTGACCCACTTTGATGGAAGTATCTAGTCAACTTTATCAAGATCACGCGAAGTGTTAATATCACTTTATAATGCCTTGGTAAGGCCACACTTTGAATACTGCATTCAGTTTTGGTCGCCATGATGTAAAGACTCTAGAAAGAGGGTAGAAAAGAGCAACAAAGGGGGGACTGGAGGCCAAAACATATGAAGAACGGTTGCAGGAACTGGGTATGTCTAGTTTCATGCAAAGAAGGACTAGGAAAAACATGAGAGTGCAGAGTTCCGATATCTCTGGGGTTGCTACAAAGAAGAGGGAGTCAAGCTATTCTCCAAAGCACCTGAGGGCAGGACAAGAAGCAATGGGTGGAAACTAATCAAGGAGAGAAACCTAAGGAGAAATTTCTTGACAGAACAATTCATCAATGGAACAACTTGCCTCCAGAAGTTGTGAATGTTCCAACACTGGAAGTTTTAAAGAAAAGATTAGGTAACCATTTGTCTGAAGTGGTGTAGGGTTTCCTGCCTAAGCAGAGGGTTGGACTAGAAGACCTCCAAGGTCCCTTCCAACTATTCTATTCTATTCTATTCCATTCCATTCCATTCCATTCCATTCCACCCCACCCTACATTCTATTCTATTCTATTCTATTCTATTCTATTCGACTCGACTCGACTCGACTCTAACAGAATAACAGTTAGAAGGAACCTTGGAGGTCTTCTAATCTAGCCTCCTGCTCCAGCAGGAGAACTTATACCATTCCAGACAAATGGCTGTCCAATCTCTTTTTAAAAGCTTCCAGTGATGGAGCACCCACAACTTCTGGAGGCAAGCTGTTCCACTGATTAATTGTTCTCACTGTTAGGAAATTTCTCCTTAGTTCTATGTGGGTTCTGAACTTTCAGTCCTCTGCCTGTTGAGCATATGCTCTCTATGCTGATCACAATGTTTCAGAAGTTAAAGAAAGTCCAGGAGACACCATTGTTTTCAGGCAAGTAACAATGAGAAGGCAAGCAAACAGCCACTAAATGCATTTGGATGATAGCCAAAATACCAGGTATGGAATCCACC
Organism: Rhabdophis nuchalis; assembly: GCA_039707465.1. Taxonomy (NCBI): domain Eukaryota; kingdom Metazoa; phylum Chordata; class Lepidosauria; order Squamata; family Natricidae; genus Rhabdophis; species Rhabdophis nuchalis. The sequence continues at coordinate 97,050,349 of CM077645.1, forward strand.
TGATAACCTTTCAGAAAATTAGACAGAGCCTTTCATAGCTAGGCCAGAAAGAATAATTAGAATACTTTAGAATAGCTTTATTTGGCCAAGCATGATTGGACACACAACAAATTTGTCTCCAGTGTAGAAGCTCCCAGTGTACATGCAAAGCAAAGAGTAATAATAATAATAATCATAATAATGATACCAATAAGAGGAGGTAGTAGAGAAGATGAGGATAATATTAATATTGATATTAGAAGAAGAAAAACTAAGTTTGAATGATTATGTGAACCAAAGTACAGAAAAATTGCTACAGGCTGTGAAAACGGAGAACAGTATAAAAAACAACAGAAACAAAGGCAGAATATAAGGAAGAACAGCTGGATGACTGATGAAATAGATGGAGAACCAAAGCTTTGCATGGACAGCACTTGAAAACAGAAGGAAAATGTGATGACAACTTGACATAGACATGGCTTAAGATGGGAACCATCAAGAAAGAAACGGAAGGTTTAATACTCGCTGCTCAAGAACAAGCACTACAAACTAATGCCATGAAAGCAAAGATACAAAAATCCACTGACAATCCAAACTGCCCACAGGGGTAAATACTTAGACAGCACTGTGAGGATTATGTTTTCAGTGATTATGTGCACGAGGGAGGAAAACTATCCCCAGGTCGAATTGTTTTGGCATGCAATGCAGAGGTGGGTTGCTGCTGGTCCGGCTCAGATTGGGCGAACAAGTAGTAGCGGAGGCGAGAGGCTCTGCCCACCCACCCGCATTGCGCGAATGCGCCCAAACCAGTAGTAAAAATTTAGCAACCCACCTCTGATGCAATGCCCTATACTGGCATCCCAAAGAGAGAAGTTGAAATGGTTTATGTCCAGGATGTGAGAGGTCTGTAGATGTCCTGGCCCAGTGGTGGGTTCCGGATCCCAGTGCAACCGGTATGGTGCAACGGGCCCCTGGCATCCACCACATGAACGTGTGCAGCACAAATACAGGTAAGGAGGGTGTGCGGATGGGCGGGCCCCTCTGGAGCACCGTACTGGAACGTACCCGGTGCTCCTGGCAGGCACTGGTACACCTGTACTGGGGCGTACTGCCTGCAACCCACCACTGTCCTGGCCTCATCAAATCCCAGTTCGGAGGAGGAGGAAGAATTGGAACAGGGACCATCCGATGGGGATGGCACATCTCCCTTGGAATATATGGAGAAGCTAGGGGCTGAAGACGACGCTGTCCCAGACCCCTCAGGCATTGGGGGAGGTGGTCGGCTGTACAGAGAGTTGCCTGACCTGATAGATATGGAGGAGGAGAGATTGCAGAGAGGCAGTGGTGCTGATAAGCAGCAGATCCCCTCTGAGGAGGAACAGCTGCCTCCCCCACTCAGTCCGAGGGCACGGAGAGTAGAGAGGAGGCAAGCTCAAAGGAGGGCTGCTTGGCTGCTCAGGAAAAGATTTTCCCAGGGAAAGGAACACCTGGTGTGCATTGACTTAAGGGAAATCTGGGAATGGGGGGAGTTTGTCTTTGTCAGGAACAATTGTTTGTTTTGGCTTACACTCCCCCAGTTTTGACTCATGCTCCTGCTTGTGATTTGCATTTGCCTGGTGGACTTCCCAGCCTTTGTACCTTGACTCTGGATCTTGCCCTGTCAGCTTGCACTTTCGCTTTGAACTTTCTTTATTGTTTACTAACCGATAATTTAGCATTGCCCAGGTATTTATTTATAGGGGGAAATGTCCAGACCAAACGTAATTTCTAATGTTGGATTTTCCCCCTTACCAGAGGTAGCCCTCTTTTGGAGAACTCTGAAGCCGTTACCATGGCAATTTCACTGTGCTACACAGTAGAAGTCATTTTACAGCAGTACTGTAGAAGCCATTTTAAGGCACAACAGGCTGTATTATAACAGAACACCTCCCTCGAGGGTTTTAGGGATGTCTTACCCCTACAGTATTTTTCTCCAGAAACTTACCCAGAGGGTAAGTCATCTCTGTACCACATTTGGTTGAAATTGCTCGAGGCGTTCCAGAGTTATGCTGGAACACACACAAATGTTTTATTTATTTATTTATTTATTTATGTATGTATTTATTTTGCTTGAGGAACTGAGGGTGGGTGCCTTCAAGGTAGTGTGGGGGGGGGGTGGAGCCTTGCTGGCCATTGTAGGGCTGTTTGTTGTGGCCTTTAATCAAAGCAATAAAGGATTCCATTGATGCCTGCCTTTGAACCTAGGTCACCTGGGTCATAAGCGTATATATTTTCTCAGCCCTCCTTCTGATCCGTGCAATATATATTCCTGCTATGGAAGGCAGGTATGCATGGCTAGAACCATTCTTTGACTCCAAGAGAATGATACAAAGCATGAGAGCAGCCAGACATTGATTTCCATGTGGTGCTTTTGACCTATTGACTGATATGTTTGGGATACTCAGATTTATGCATGTAGTGTGGCTGCTATGAATGCTGAAGTTTCCTTTCTTGCATCCGATCCCCTTCCAAATGATTAATTACCCCATATGCTGTTTATTCTGCAAGGTGGAAGAATCACTGGATTCAGAAAGTCTTGTTCAGAAAACCCACCACTCCCACCAACATTGACAAGGCAAGCCACTAGTCCATAACGGGGAGCAAATCTCACTTTCTTCTAGCACTGATGATGTTACCTACGTGGGTCATGAAACCTCTGCAAGGAAACAACCAAGTTCTAGCATTTACACTTCCTTGGAACAAACCCATAAAATGGCCTTATGACCGAATTAGGATATTTGTCTCCATCTCATTTGTGATTCCCCATCGGAATGAAGTCGCCAGCAACCAATACAAACAGGCTGCGTTCATGTACAAATATGTAGGGGGAGTGTCTGCTTGCATATTTGTAACTAAAACGATGACAGTAACAGAGTAACAGAATTGGAAGGGATGTTGTAGGTCATCTAGTCCAACCCAAGCAGGAGACTCTGCACCATTTCTGACAGATGGCAGTCCAGTCTCTTCTTGAAAGCCTCCAGTGATGAAGCTTTCATAACTTCTGAAGGCTGTTCCATCGGTTGATTGTTCTCACTGTCAGAAAATTACTCCTTATTTCTAGGTTGACTCTCACTCCTTGGTCAGTTTCCATCCATTATTCCTTGTCTGGCCTTCAGGTGCTTTGGAAAATAGGTTGACCCCCTTGCTCTCTGTGGCAGCCCCTCAAATATTGGAAGGCTGCTATCATGTCTCCCCTGGTCCTTCTCTTCACTAGACCAGCCATGCCCTGTTCCTGCAACTGTTCATCGTATGTTTTAGCCTCCCCTAATCATCCTTTGTTGTTGTTCTCTGCACTCTTTCTAGAGTCTCAACCTCTTTTTTATAGTGTGGTGATCCAAACTGAGTGCAATATTTTAGGTGTGGTCTTACTAAGGCTTTCTAGAGTGATATTAGTACCTCACTTGATCTTGACTGTATCCCGCTGTGACAGTGAGCCTCCCCTGAATTATTTCACCTATAAGATATTAGGAAATTTAATGATATACTTCATCTGGTGGGAAGTATACTTGGGAACTGGCCTTGGTGGTAGTAAAGTTATTTTAATTGCATACATGAAATCAACAGTTCCCTCCCCTCACTAGAATTTAGGGAGGATTAGCTACGTCATGATTTCTCTAATGCCTATAGAAAAGTAGCAAATGTGGCATTAAAACTTTGCAGCCTCCCTGGTTCGAAATGCTGCGTGACAGATGAGTTTAAAATTCGCAGACCAGGAGCCGTTTTTCCCCACAGGATTTGTCATTCCATTTTCCATTCGAAAGAAGTTCGACACAATTCTCTTTGCCCTGATTGTTGGGCTCCCCAGTCAACCAGTTGACGTAAGTGAGGGGCTGATCATTGAGGTACATAAATTTCCCTTCGGTCTTTAAGTCAGTGATGCCAAGGAATGCCGATTTGTTATAGAGCAACACAATCTTTTGGACAGCATCGTTCTCCGCGGCGTTTCTTGGGGCTGCGAGCTGGCCTCCGGCCTGCACACACCTTTGCCTCAAGTCATCGAAGTTGCCTTCGTAGCTGTTGGCTTTGAACACTTTGCTGCCAACTATGCGTCCGCCTGGGAACATGGCGACTAGAATGAAAAAAAAAAACACAAAAAGGTGCATTCTTAGGTTAATATCAACATCAGCCATTGTGTAGTAAATGGTTACACTGATGCGCATTGTTCTGACCCAGGCTTCCTTAGAAAGCAAGAAGCAAAGTTTGGGTTCCGACAAAACCTCTTTTATTTACACGACTGTGAATTCTTTTCATTCACAGTCAGCAAGAGTTTAGCAAACAGTCTTTCAGAGGAATGTTTATCCACACGCACCTTATCTCGTTTGGAGCACTGCAAGATAACTAGTTTCAAAATACAAGGCAAAGCAAAACTTGGCACAGAGTCTCTTATAAGCACAAACAGAACTTTCCGGACCAAATGAATGAATTGTTCATTCCCACTCCCCATTCATTCCTATTTTGTTTCCTCTGGGAGGGGCCAATAACCCCCAAGGTATGGCTATATTCCTAAGTCGGCCCTGCTTTCTTAGTTGTTCTTGTCTTCTGGCAGCTCTGCACATGAGCACACTGGGAACAGGCTCCAGCTGTTCTTCTGCCTCACTGTTGTTTAACACCCTCTCTGCCTCCGACGCAGAGCCCTTGTCTGAGTTTTCCTCAGCCTTAAGGATTGGCCCATGTTCCTCCCCAATTTCCTCACTGTCTGACTCTGCTGCCAGCTCTGCTGGCTGCCGGCGGACCATAACACACAATGATGTGAGGTCAACTTGCCATAGGAAGAGATCATTGGCTCTTAAAATACTTCTGTTAGCAATATGTTATTTTCCCAATCATCCTGGCCTTGTGAAATCTCCAGTGGTTTGTCCAGCAATACAATGGGCCCATAGCTATTATATGTATAAGCTCCCCCTATTGGGTAGAGGTGCCTCTAAGTGGCTTACAACAAGTAAAAGTACTAGAGAATACATTAGAATATTAAATATTAACATTAAAATCAACTTAAAATTAAACAAGTGGCAAGGACAGGAGATAGGTCCAAATCAGAGGTGGGATTCAGCCGGTTTGCACCAGTTCAGGCAAACTAATTGTTGCAAGGACTGGCTGGCTTTTTACACTGTGTAAAAACCTGGTTGTGCCTTGGAAATAATGCAACTCTCCTTGTTGTGTTGTTTTGCACCACCTCATCTGCTGCCCTTCCACACTTATATAGCATAACAGAATTGGAAGGGACCTTGGAGGTCTTCTAGTCCACACACACCCCCACCCCCACTTAGGCAAGAAACCCTACATCACTTCAGACAAATGGTTATCCACCATCTTCTTAAAAACTTCCAGTGTTGGAGCATTCACTGGAGACAAGTTGTTCCATGGATTAATTGTTCTAACTGTCAGGAAATTTCTCCTTAGTTCTAAGTTGCTTCTCACCTTGATGAGTTTCCACCCATTACTTCTTGTCCTACCCTCAGGTGCTTTGGAGAATCTTGCCTAGTCCTTCTTTTCATTAAATTAGATATACCTAGTACCTGCAACCGTTCTTCATATGTTTTAGCCTCTAGTCCCCTAGTCATCTTTGTTGCTCTTTTCTGCACTCTTTCCAGAGTCTCAAAATCTTTTTTACATCATGGTGACTTGTTACTGAAAATGCAAGAGTCTTGAAGGACATCCTTGCTCCATGAAAAAAACAGGGAAGCTTCTCATGAACTTTCTTTAAATCAAAGCATCTCTCTGACACAACCCCAACGCTAAAAGTAGTTGAGCATCTTCAACTCATGAATAGTTTGCAAATATGGGGTAGGAACACCCTCCCAACTATTAACACCTGCTCTTAAGCTTTTTACCATGGTTTGGGGCATAAGGGTGCTGCTGCGGTGAGCGGCAAGTGGCAGCGTGCGACGGAGAGGCCCAGTATGGTGCGGGCGTCGGCGCTGTCCCAGGCTGACTCCCTGGTGGAGTCGCGCAGCCGGTGGAAAACCTACGACGAGGGGCAGGGAGGAGCGGAGAGGCCTGGAATGGCCTGGTATGGCCCCGGCGTTGTCACCACATCAGCACGCCCTGGAGAGGAGGTGGACCAGCAACCAGGTCGTGGAGGAACCTGGAACGGCCCAATAGCACCCCAGATTTGGACCCGGCAGCAAGATCAGTGGGGGACTATCGGAGAGAGGCCCTGGCATGGCCCTGGCAGGACTAGGAGGGGAGGTAGGCCGGGCAGCCAGGGCACAGGAGGTGTGCTTTGGAGGCCTGTACCAGGAGCTGGAATTTCCATCGAGCCGTGCGGAGCGTTTATAGACCAACGCAGACCGAGCAGCCAAGTATGTGAGGAGCCAGGGTGGCTGACTGGACTTTAAAAGACCGTGGGGGTTGAAAGAGACTGAGACTGTGTTAGATCTATCCTGATAGAGGGTTTTTGGACTACTCTCCCTCCACATGGACAATTAGTTTCGATCATGCTAATTGGAGTCTTGTATTTAAATGTCTGCTCCCCCCTTCTGTCCCCCCCTGGCTGGATAGATCCCTTGTAGCACATGACACTTTAACATCTTTTAACATCTTTTAACCGTCTGCTCTATAGCTTGCAATTTTATTGTCCATTATTTTACTCTTTTACTCATTTTACTCTTCTTACTGGTTTTAACATCTAGCGTTTCTCCTTTTAGAGCCGATGAGGCCGTCTGGATGCCATCGTACTCGAGGTCAGACCTCCTCTGCCTGCGAGAGCTTCCACTCTCGCAGGCTTGGCCCCCTAATCTAACACGGGCCCACCACAAGGATGGACTTATTGTTCCTGAGAGGTGGGCAAAGCACAAACTTAGGGAGTTCTTTGTTAAATTTTTAATTCGGTTTTTAGGGGGTTCCAGGGAGGAGGGGATAATCAGGTGGAGAGACATCAAACTGTAGGGCCAGCTGGCGGAAGTAGAGCAACGGAGGAGGGGGAAAGGGGGGTCATTTCCACTGAGGTATTTGCCATCAATACAGTCTTGGGGAGGGGCAGGGGCAGTGGGAGAGGGGATGGACACTATCAGTTGGAGGACCGTGGCCGATGGTTACAGGTGGTCACGCGCTCCAACTCCCCTTGTCCCCATCGCAGACTAGGTGGGCAAGAACCACAGACCCAGGGCCCTAGGCTTATGCTATGCAACGCCAGGTCCGTGGTACAAAAAGCCCCCCCCATCCATGACCTTGTGTCAGAGGGGGACCCGGACCTGGTAGGTATTACGGAAACCTGGTTGAGCCACGAGGGAGGACATCCCCTCGTAGAAATGTGCCCACCAGGATACCGAGCCTTCCATCAGCCTAGGGCCCTAGGGAGGTGTGGGGGAGTGGCGATTATGGTTAGGGAAGGTCTTGAGCCAAAGAAGACCACGATCCCTCAGATGACCGGGTGCGAGTCCCTCCTTGTGAAGTGGGGCCTAGCGAGGCAGTTGGGCATGTTAGTTGTATACCTGGCTCCTCGCTATGCAACAACAGCCCTGCCCGAGCTCCTAGAGGTGATAGCCAAGGCGGCGGTTGAGACCCCCAGACTTTTAGTCATGGGGGACTTTAACCTGCCGTCAGCAGGCGAAACTTCTGGGGTAGCTCGGGAGTTCATGGCTTCCATGACAGCCATGGACCTGACCCAGGTAGTTGTAGGCCTTACCCACGAGGGCGGACACACCCTGGATCTAATCTTCATCTCGGGACAGTGGAGTAGTGATCTGGGAATAGGGGATCTAGTCATCATACCCTGTCATGGACAGATCACGCTCTCCTTCGGCTCGACTTTCTGATCGCCGCACCTCACTGCGGGGAGGCGGAACCGGACATTCCTATATGGTTCCCCCCCAGGCTCCTGATGGATCCGATAAGGTTCCAAAGGGAGCTTGGGCCAATTCCTGTGGACTTGCCTCACGACTCAACTGAGGACCTAGTGACTGCATGGCCATTGGGCCTTGGACCGAGTCGCCCCCTTGCAGCCTCTCTTGCGGCATCGAACCACCTGGGCTCCTTGGTTTACCGAGGGGCTCAGGGAGATGAAGCGCCACAAGAGACGCCTAGAGAGCAGATGGAGATCATCTAACTCCGAAGCCGAGCGAACACTAGTGAGAGACCATATTAGGACTTACTTAGTGGCGATAAGAGTGGCCAAACGTGAGTATTGTGCCACTCTTATTGCATCCGCTGATAACCGCCCTGCCGCCCTGTTTGGGGTGACCCGCTCCCTCCTTCAACAGAGGCCGCTGGAAGCCCCTTTACAGGGTCGAGCAGAGGAATTTGGGATTTATCTGCAGGAGAAAATCACTCGGATTCGGAGTGAGTTACCTTCCATCGACAGTGGTCCAGTCAAGCGTGCCGAGGCTGTTCTTGTGACACCATCATGGGAGGAATTTGATTTTGTTACTACCGAGGATATGGACAAGTTGTCAAAGAGACTTAGGGCCACCACATGTTTATTGGACCCGTGTCCCTCCTGGCTTGTACTGGCATCCTGGGAGACGACACGAGGCTGGCTCCAGGGCATTGTCAACGCATCTTTGAGTGAGGGGTCCTTGCCTGCCATCTTGAAAGAGGCGGTAGTAAGGGCCCTCCTCAAGAAGCCGTCCCTGGATCCAGCATTATTAGAGAACTATCGTCCTGTCTCCAACCTTCACTTTTTAGTGAAGGTTGTAGAGAGTGTGGTGGCTCAACAGTTTCCGCGACACTTGGAGGATGTTGATTATCTAGACCAGCGCCAGTCCGGCTTCCGACCTGGGCACAGCACCGAGACAGCATTGGTCGCGTTGGTGGATGATCTCTGGAAGGTGCGGGATAGAGGATTTTCCTCTATCCTAGTCCTATTAGACCTCTCAGCGGCTTTTGATACCATCGACCATGGTATCCTATTGCGCCGACTGGGGGGGTTGGAGCTGGGAGGCACCGTTTTGCGGTGGTTCTCATCCTACCTCTCTGGTCGGTCGCAATGTGTGTTGGCAGGGGGGCAGAGGTCGACTTCGAGGCCCCTCATATGTGGGGTACCTCAGGGGTCGGTCCTCTCGCCCCTACTGTTCAACACATATATGAAGCCGCTGGGTGAGATCATCCGTGGTTTTGGGGTGGGATATCATCTGTACGCTGATGATACTCGGTTGTACATATCCACCCCAGACCACCCCAACGATGCCGTCGAGGTTATGTCCCGGTGCTTGGAGGCCGTACGGATCTGGATGGGTAATAACAAACTCCAGCTCAACCCGTCCAAGACTGAGTGGCTGTGGCTTCCAGCACTCCGATTCAGCCAGATTATTCTAACTCTGGCCATTGGGGGCGAAACACCGGCGAGGGTGCACAATTTGGGTGTCCTCCTGGATTCCCGGCTGTCTATGGAGGACCATGTGGCAGCCATGGCGAGGGGGGCGTTCCATCAGGTACGCCTGATGCGCCAATTGCGCCCCTTACTGGATCGGGGTGCCTTACGCACAGTCACTCAAGCACTCGTCACGTCTCGACTCGACTACTGTAATGCTCTCTACATGGGGCTTCCCTTGAGGTGCACCCGAAAGCTACAGCTAGTCCAGAACGCAGTCGCGCGGGTGATTACGGGAGCGCCTAGACACTCCCATATAACACCAATCCTGCGCAAGCTGCACTGGCTTCCTGTGGTCTTTCGGGTGCGCTTCAAGGTTCTAACGACCATCTTTAAAGCGCTCCATGGCTCGTGGCCTAGTTATATGCGAGACCGCCTCCTGCCCCATACATCCCTTAGACAGATACGCTCTCACAGAGAGGGCCTCCTCAGGGTGCTGTCGGCCGGACAATGCCGACTGGCGACACCCAGGGGGAGAGCCTTCTCTGTGGCGGGACCAGCCCTTTGGAACGACTTGCCCCCTGAACTCCGTACCATCTCTGAACTCCGTACCATCTCTGACCTCCGCCTCTTCCGCAAGTGTCTGAAGACACACTTATTCCAACTAGCCGGCCTAGCGTAGCCTCTAATACTGACTCGTAGATAGTTTTAAAATGGGGATTTTAATTCGGTTTTAGCACAGGTTTTTAGTTGAATAAGTTTAAAAAAAAAGTTTTATATGTTTGTATGTTTTTAATGTTCCTGTGCGCCGCCCTGGGTCCATTTGGAGAAGAGCGGGGTATAAATTCAATAAATACAAATACAAATACAAATACCTGCAGATACGCCTTAGTTCTTCTAATCCATCAACTCTTTGCTAAAAGATCAAACTCATCCAGAGGGATTTATGTATTCTGCACATCATTTTTACCTTTTTGATATCTGGCAAAGCTGGCCTGCACAATTTTCAGCTGTCCTTCCAAGGCACTAACTTTAGTCTTCAAAAGATTGACCTCTAAGAGAGAACGAGATGATCACAATCTGCGAGATATGGGACTATAGCATCCTGATTAGGAAGACACTGGCATAAAACCGATGTAGGAGAAGAGGAGGCAGAACTGGGAGGTGGAGTTAAATGCGTCATCAGCTAAGAGTCATTACATTGCCAGAAACGATCCAAGTCCAATGCCTACTGAATTCCACTGACTCGTAGCTGATGCCAATTTATTCTTAAATGTTAGTTGACTAGATGGTTGTGCATACATGAGTGATAAATCTTTTTTGAACTTCAATTTAACGTATGGATCTGAACCAGGGGTGAAATGCGACCGGTTCAGACAGGTTCTCCCGAACTGGTAGTAAAAAAAAATACTACTTTGTTTCCCCAAAAATAAGACAGGGTCTTATTTTCTTTTTACTCCCCCCCCCCAAAATAAGCACTTGGACTTATTTCCGGGGAGGTCTTATTATTTTTGAGGTGCAGGAGGCAGTGAATGTATCACCTCATGGCTGCTGCTGTGTGGCAATATTTTCAAGAAGGGCTTATTTTCGGGGAAGGGCTTATTTTAGCACATGCGTTCAAAAGCATGATTGGGTTTATTATCCAGGGAGGTCTTATTTTGGGGAAAACAGGGTACCAGTTCGGGTGAAACGGTATTTCTGATGATCACCTGTGATATGAGATTAACATTAGCTAGAATCATTGGATTTCCTGCTTTCTAGCTAATCTAAATCACAGTGGATTCCCCCCTTACTGTTCTACTTACCTTTGCAGGTGTGCTCGGTAGCAGGCTCCGCCCACCCACCCAGATGTCATGACATCCTGCTTTGGTGCTCTGCGCATGCGCGGAATGTCCTGTGCATGCGTGGATGTTCACATTTGCAAACCGGTAGCAAAGGTAAGTGGATTTCACCCCTGACCTGAACCTTTGCTCCTGATAGCTGTTGAGGAATCCAAACATTGTCTTCCTTTCCTATGTGCCTTTTCCTTGCTGAAAATATAGGTGGACCCCACCATCCCTTTACCAATAGGTTGATGGAAACATCAAACAGATTGACCTCAAATATTAACCACATCCCCTACTAAAAAGGACACCAAAAGGTTGTCACAATGACACAAAAAGGACCGACTCGAAATGTTCTTCTAAACTAAAGGTTGTTAAATGAAAGTTTAACAAGGAGGTAACATTCATCTCACTCACCTGAGAGACCACTATCACCCTTTATTCCCCTTTCACCTGTGGTACCCCTATCTCCTTTGGCTCCAGTAGAACCAGGTTTTCCCGCTGGCCCTTGGGGACCTGGTGGTCCTTGTGTCCCTGTTGTAAGAGATCAGACCAGCAAGTCACTTAAGGTTGGTAAACATTTTCAGATATTTGTAAAGAACACATGAAAAGGGGTGGCTAAACATGCAGAGTTTGTCAGTCAGAAAGTTCGGCAGTTCGGCGGTTCGAATCCTTAGCACCATGTGATGGAGTGAGCTCCTGTTACTTGTTCCAGCTTCTGCCAACCTAGCAGTTTGAAAGCATGTAAAAATGCAAGTAGAAAAATAGGAACCACCTTTGGTGGGAAGGTAACAGTGTTCTGTGCACCTTCGGTGTTGAGTCATGCCGGCCACATGACCACAGAAACGTCTTCGGACAGCTCTTCAGCTTTGAAATGGAGATGCACACTGACCCCTAGAGACGGGAACGACTAGCACATATGTGCGAGGGGAAACTTTACCTTTAAAGAACACATGAGTGGTATGGAAACCTAACTGTCTTTAGACTAAATCTTCACTCAATTCCTATTGTACCTTTCTCAGCAAAGATATTGATGAAGGTTCTCACTGCCACCTGCTGGGATGGTGTCCAACTTCTCAATTCAGCCTTCCGTCTAGGGATTTCCTGGTTGGATGCCACCCAACTGCCAACTGGCCCTGACTGCTGAGCTTTTGGAGATCAGCCAATGTTGGTTAGGAGCTGCCATCTGCTACAACTTGAAAATAAAGTCTCTTCAATATCAGGCTCAACTCCTGATGAATTGCATGGGCATGTCGCTTCTATGTAGCTTCTCGACTTCTTAGAATTCATTTGCCAAGTTAGATGGAATTAAATTAATGGACTTTTGATGGTTCCACTTAACTTGGTCAATTTGCTTAATAATAATAAGAAACTCCAAGTGGGTGGCCACCAACCAGAAAAAAGAGCAAAGAGAAGGGACCAAAGCCAGTCTCATTCTTAGTTGAGAGCTCATTTTCCAGGCTGTAGGATTAGGGTCACAAGGCTAATGGTACTCCAGCATCTGTATCTCACAGCAAAACTGATTATGGGACAAACTACATATAAGAGGAGACCAGCGGTGGAATTAAAATTCTTTAGCAACCAGTTGTCCCCAGGCTCTGGAGGCTCTTCAGAGCAAAAACAGCCTTCCCTGGGCTCCAGAGGCCCTCTGGAGGCCAGAAATGGGCCCATTTACAGATGTCTGGGAGGCTTGTTTTCCGCCCTTCCCGAGCCTCCGCGTGATCACTGCACTTACCTGGCATCCAAAACAGGCCACATGGAGACTCCTGGGAAGTGTGGGGTGGGTGGGGCCAGCCAGTCCTTGCAACTACTGGTTTAGCAAACCAGATGTAAAATTAACATCAGGTTCTCTCCAAACCAGTCTGAAATGGCTGAATCCCACCCCTGGAGGAGACCCTCAAGCACTGTTACTGATCTGAGTTTCTAGACCTGGTCTTCAAAATTGCAGATGATTGTGAGATGGAAATAAAAAGATGTTGGATTTGGGGGGGGGGAGGGTGCTCACTACTACTGGTCCTAGTCATATTTAGTAGCTGGGTAGAAGACCATGAAGAAGACCAGGATTGCAAGACTAGAGAGTTGGGACAGGGAGAAAAACTTTTCAAGAAGAAGCCAAGGGCAAGGGCTTCTAGAATCTTGTCAAGAAATCTAGGTGAGAATTACTGGGTATTTGGGTTCTCTCCTTGCCCCAGTTCTTGGTTAAAAAAAAAACAACCCTCCCTTTTTACAATCCTGCAATACTTTAATTTTGGGGGTAGAGTTGGGGCAATTATGCCAGGAGAAATATATTCACCTATTTTTTCATTTTCTTTCTCTCTTCCTTTCTTCCTTTCCTTCCTTTCTTTCTTTCCCTTCCTTCCCTCCCTCCCTTCTTTCTTTTCTTTCTTTCTTTCTTCTTTCTTTCTTCTTTCTTTCTTTCTTTCTTTTTTTCTTCTTTCTTCTTTCTTGAACATCTACTTCTCTTTTCTGGTTTTGCAAGAATGGAAAATGTTTTGCAGGACTTTGCTTCCGGCCCCTGTTTGCTCTTTCTAAAATTACCCTTCCCTTTTCGTTCTCTCACTTGTCTACATTTCAAAGCTCTCTCCTCCCTTGTCTCCTGTCACTGCCACAAGCTGGGAGCAGGATGAACAACCTATTTGCCAATCAGATCAACACAAGGACCCTGCAACAAAAGCCAAAGCCATGCTTGAAATTAAACCAACCCCAATGTGTCAAAACTCTTGACTTACCTTTGACGCCCATGTCTCCTTTTGCTCCCTTTTCACCCACTGATCCTTTGGCCCCAGCTGCTCCAGGGCCACCTATTTTGCCTTGGGGTCCTGCAGGGCCAAGGGCTCCTTTGAGACCTACAATGATATTGAAGATAGGGGAAAAAATGACATTCATAATGAGACAGACGCATTGCAAAAAATAACGATCCACAAAACAGGAACATCATTTCTGGTTTGCAGTTCTACTTCATTAAATTCACAATAAAAGAATAGAGCAGATAGCCTCCTCATATAATTATTTTTGCATAAAAATTTATCTGATGCAGGGGTGGGCTGCTGGGGGTTCGCAGGGGTTTGGGAGAACCTCTAGCTAAGATTCTGTGCAGTTCCCCTCCCTTCCCCATCCTTCCCAGGAGATCCCATGCGGCCCATTATGGATGCAGGGTGCACGTGGAGGCTTGGGGAGGGCAAAAAACAGGCCTACTGGAAGTTTGGGAAGGCCAGAAGTGGGCCAGTTACCAGCCTCCAAAGGATCTCCAGAGCTTGAGGAGGCCATTCCCCCCACCCCCCAGGGCCTCCCCTGCCATGGTGCAGGAGGCTGACTAGGCCATGCCCCCATGGCCACGTCCACCCAGCAACAGAGCAGAGAAGCCCTTGCTAAAATTTTTGAAGCCAACCCCTGATCTGATGCTTCTAAATTCATGGCCACCAGACTCATCATGGCATTGGAACAAAACCAATCTGAACCATTGAAAAATAGAAAACGTAAGATTTCTTGCATCTGATGAGGAAGCGGGCTGCCTCCCACCAAATCTTCCATTTCTTATGTGCCTCCAGATTCTTGAATGCTAGATCTAGCTCTCTCTTTGTTTATTAATTATTTATAATGAAAGAGTATATGAATCAATATGAATCAATATTGGCTTCTGCATGTATTATTGTATACTGTCAGAAATTAGTTGTTTTCTAGCCTAGCAAATTGTAACCTTAATACTGGATGGCATTACTGCAAATGTTATCTCACTGCTGCATCTCGCTACTATTCTTGGCTTCAAAGCTAGGCACATTCTTGAAAACATAGAAGAAATGGTTACACGGGAATAGCAGGCCACATAGATAAAGGAACCAAACTAGAGAGTTTTCCTGGCTCATAAATCCTTAAAGCATTCTGCCAAAAAACAACTTGGCAGAGGGGAGCTGCCACCCCCTACCCAAGGATATAGAAATACGACAGAGACAGGAGTTTGAACAAAAAGAACACTTTAAAGATCACGTTGGTAACGAATCATTGTCTCTGATTGGATAAACTTTGTTGCTCTCTGCCTAAAATGTATATAATACTCTCAGCCACTCTTGCAGGGTGTGGCTATTCCTTACATGTATTTTGTTGGTATGCTCTGGATATAGTTTTGCCACCCAGCTTTAGTTATGGGCATAAATAAAAGCTGATATGTTTTGCAAGCCTCATGTCGAAGTCTCACTCTCTTTGGCATTTCAGTGGCTCAGGGAAACTGCTGGAACCTTACAATAACAACTATAAGCACATGCAGATACAAATCTAGACTCTGGATCCAATAGCTGTAAGTGCATAGGACAGAGAGTATAGTTCTAAATTTTTATTTTGCCACATATCTTATTTACTGTTTTATCCCAATTCTTCTCAGTTTAAACCAGGGGTCTCCAACATTTGCAACTTTAAGTCTGAAGGACTTTGCTGGCTAGAGAATTCTGGGAGCTGAAGTCCTTCAGACTTAAAGTTGCAAAGGTTGGAGACCCCTGGTTTAAAGCACGTTGTTATCTCCCTAATAGGGTTTGAAGAAAACTGCTTTGACCTTGCTCAGTGGCTTGGATGAACTCACTGATCTTTTCATTTGAAAAGATGTGACGGTTGAACAGGGGATCCCTGTGGGACATTACAAATGGACTGCAAATGATCTCTTAATTGATGTCTGAAAGAATACAGCTGCATCAATCCATTGAACAGACCTGTTACACTATTCTTCGATAATTACTTTTTAATCCAATTCCGAGAGCCTAAGTAAAGGGAATTGGGGGAATCCCCTCCCTCCTAGAAGAATGAAGTATTTTGAGGAGTATTAAAAGAGGCAGAATATTATATTATTTCACGAGCCTCAGTGGCGCAGTGGTTAGAGTGCAGTACTGCAGGCTATTTCTGCTGGCTGCTGGCTGCCTGCAGTTTGGCAATTCGAATCTCACCAGGCTCAAGGTAGACTCAGCCTTCCATCCTTCTAAGGTGGGTAAAATGAGGACCCAGATTGTTGGGGGCAAGAGGCCGACTCTGTAAACTGCTTAGAGAGAGCTGTATAAGCACTGTAGGGCGGTATATAAGTCTACTGTTATTAACCCAAAGGAGAAATGGAGAAACATGCTCTTTCTTAATAGCCCCCAGCAGTTATTTTGTGCCCGTTAAGAAAGATTGGGCCAACCTATTCACAAAACAAAGGACCTTCACCTCCAGGGATGGGATTAAAATTTACATTCTCCTCCATCCAAATTTTAAGAACAGGACATGACCCTCTAGGACCGTGATGGCAAACCTATGGCATGCAGAGCCCTCTCTGTGGGCACGCGAGCCCTCAGCTCAGCTCAGCTCCACTGCGCATGCTCCCACGCCTCCACCAGCCAGCTGATTTTGAGATCTCTGCCGGGTATGCGTGGGGAGCGGGGCATATGTGGGAGAGGCATGTACATGCGTGGGGGGGGGGCAGAGGCAGCCTGTGCACATACGCAGAAGGAAGGGGGAAGAACAGGGGTGTGTGGCGCCCACCCCTTGGCCTGTTTTTGATCCCAGAAAGCTGCAGGGAGACCTACTAAGCCCAAAAGGGGTGCATTTGTGCATGCATTCGGGGGGCAGGGAGGGTGTCATGCATGCATGCAAGGTGGGGCGACGGGCGTGGGTGTCACGCCCACATTGCATTATGGGTACGTGTGTGTGCATGCATTGTCGTGCACTCTTTCAGCACATGATAACAAAAAGATTAGGCATCATTGCTCTAGGACAGAGGTTCCCAAACTTGGCAACTTTAAGGCTTGTGGACTTCAACTCCCAGAATTCTCTAGCCAGCAGAGCTGGCTGGAGAATTCTGGGAGTTGAAGTCCACAAGCCTTAAAGTTGCCAAGTTTGGGAACCTCTGCTCTAGGACATAATAGGATTAGCACACTATTTAGCAAAAGACACAGAGCTCATTATCTTGCACAATCTCCTAAGAGCATTTCAGACATTGTGCCCATACACCCAAGCAGCATTTCCCGACCTGTATAAACCTTCTGGCACTCATCTAGCTAATTTGTCAGCTGCCCCAAAACCACAAGCCCCAGTGGTTCCGTTCACCCATAAAGGGACTCTTTCTTTGCACGCAGCCTTCATTTTATTCCCGGCTTAGACCTGGACCTGGGATTTTTCTTCCTACAGTCAATCTCTCTTAATTAAACAAACTTACCTATTTCTCCTTTGACACCTTTCTCACCTTGTGGGCCAATGTTACCTTTTGGTCCCGAAGGGCCCACATTTCCAGCAGGGCCATGCAAACCCTGAATCCCCCGTGGGCCTGTTCAAATGAGATAAACCATGTCAGAAAAGAGAGAGGAATGTATCCAGGAGAACAATGATCCGTTGTGTTCAACCAGGAACTTTGGGGTATAGAACTGAGACTTCTTGAGTCTGTAAGATTACAGATAAAGTACAGTGTTGGAGATGCAGACCAGAACATATCTTTGAGCAATGAGGCTAGCTAACTGTCAGTAATCCTTGATGAGACATCTCAATGGTATGTGACAGTAGAGGTAGTCCCCAATATACAATCATTTGTTTAACAATAATACAAAGTTAGTTTAGTTTAGTTTACTTTATTGTCATTGCACATGGTACAATGAAATTAAAGGCTGTCTTTAGTGTACGTTACAATTTTACATTCTATATAATTGAAATTGAAAACCTGATATTGCACTACACTATAGAATTCAATATAGTTACTGCCCTGAGATAGAAGCTGTTTTTCAGCCTGTTTGTCCTGGTTTCTATTGTCCTGTACCATCTGCCAGATGGTAATAGTTAAAAAAAAGAGGGGGGGTGCCCAGGATGAGATGGATCTTGAAGAATGTTTTGAACTTTTTTTAAGGCAGCGGGAGTTATAAAGTTCTTCCAAAGAGGGGAGAGGGCAACCCATGATCCTCTGGGCAATGACATTGACCTTCTGGAGCGCTGTCCTATCTGCCACTATGCAATTGGCAAACCATACACAGGTGCCGTAAGTTAGAAATGTAAGTTAGGATGACACCAATAAAAGGGATTTATGAGCTGTTCTTGAAGGTAAAACCATCATACGACCTGCACAGTCACGTGATTATGATTTTGGGTGCCACATTCCGTGGTCACGTGATTATGATTGGGGGCCTTCCCAGTGGGCTTCTGAGAAGCAAAATCCATGGGGGGGGGATATTGGATTCAGTTAACAAACGTGGCAAAAATAAAGTTTGTAAAATTGGATGCATTTGCTGCTGCTCAGGGATTCAAACTTTTTTTATTACTGGTTCTGTGGGCATGGCTTTGTGGCCATGGTGTGACTTTGTGGGTGTGACTTTGTGGGCTTGGCAAGGGAAGAATATTGCAAAATCCCCATTCCCTCCCCACCCCATTGAATTGCTTTCCAGCTCTGTTCTCCTATTCAGGACAACAAAAGAAGATCAGCTGGGAGGTAGCAGGGGCAGGGCCAGCCTATTTGCTGGTTCTCTGAACTACTCAAAATTTCTGCTACCAGTTCTCCAGAACCTATCAGAACTAGCTGAATACCAGCTCTGCGTGCCACTCTGGAAAAACTGGAAACCATAAACGTGGCCGTAAATCCTACCTATTTGTCCAGAATCTCCTTTCGGTCCAGTATTTCCTTGAGCCCCTTTTTGTCCTGCTGGTCCAGCTGGCCCTATCTTCCCTGGAGGACCAAGGCTTCCTTTGGGACCTTGCAATCCTTAAAACAAGTTGAAGCAAACATTATTAATGGAATAGTATTGAGTGCTTCTGGGAAAAGTGCATACAAGTCTATCTAGCCCACAAAAAAGGTACAGTGGTTAGCCCCATGCAGAATAAACCTAACTATCAAATCCAATTTGCCCCACGTCTCTAATCAACCCAAGATTCTGACTAGAGGCACCAAGGATCGAGCTCAAATTATCCTACTTTGGATGCATGATGCAAAGGCCCAGATCTCCAGAGAGAAGGCTCTTTATGCTTGAAAGGTGTAAAGAAAGAGAAGAAGAGGAAGATCAGCAGAAAGGTGGATGGTCTCAATTACAGTGGTCTTCAGCATAGTCTGGATGGTGGAAGTGGCAGAACCTGAAGACAGCAGAAGAAAGAACTGGAGAAGATAACAAAATGCAAAGACCTGCAAACATAAATAGAATAATTTGTGGCAAAAGAAATGACAGGCAGTACCAATACTAATAGGTGCTTGGGTACACCTCAATTTGATTTAAACCTCATTTAAATAAAAGTCTAGTTCCCAATTTTTGCTAAATTAGTCAAGGTAATATCTGAGAGTCAGTCCTAGAGGAGATCCACCCTGACTGCTCTTTATAAGGCCAGTTCCTGAAGATGAAACTCAAAGACTTTAGCCACTTAATGAGAAGAAAGGACTCACTGGAGAAGAGCCTAATGCTGGAAATGTTGAGGGCAAAAGTAGAAGGGGACGGCAGAGAATGAGGTTGCTAGATGGAGTCACTGAAGCAGTTGGCATGAGCTTAAATGGACTCCAGGGATAGTAGAGGACAGGAAGGCCTGGAGGAACATTGTCCATGGTGTTGCAATGGGTCGGTCATGACTTCGCAACTAACAACAAATATCTGAGAAGCAGCTCTGAAAGTTGACTCCTGAAGGTCACAAGGTGCTCCTACCCACCTTCCTTCATCAGCTGTGTTGATGAAATCACAATTGCCTTGGCTTTTTCCCACAAGCTTGTTGGACTTCAATTCCAATAATTCCCAAGCAACAAATAATCGTAATAGGTGTTAAAGACACTTGTTGATGGGAGGCTTAGGGTTTTTAAGCCATGAGAAAAATTATATGAAGTGATGCTCAAAACCCTGCAAAAAATGTCTACTCAAATTACTTCCTGAATTGCTTTCACCTATTTAGGAATTTAAGAAAGTTCCCCAGAATAGAAAAGTGGTTGTCTTACACTTTTAATACTTTTAATACTCTTTTGCTTCCAACCCTTTCTCTGTTAAATCTTTGCTTTTCTTCTCCAGGCTTCTCAATTTCCCTTACATTAGCCAACTTCAAGAATGAAGAAATGACACATTGAATATAGAGCTGCATAACATGAAACTAAATTATATGTATGGGCCAGCCCGCAAGTATTACATAATTTAAATAAAGTTTTGAGATATCCCTGAAACTAAGGAAAATAATGTCTTTACACAATGGGAAAAAAACAGTCCAACCTATCAAAAACAGCACCACCAAAACCCTGCCCCCCCCCCAAAAAAAACCAGATTAGGAATACAAATTAAAATAGGGAAGAAAATGGTAAGTGACCACCTGTCTACCCTAGATACGTTCAAATCACCAGGACCAGATGGATTACACCCCAAGGTTCTGATGGAACTAGCAGATGTGATCTCAGAACCACTGAACTATATCTTTCAAATATCCTGGAGCACCAGGGAACTCCCAGAGGACTGGAAAAGAGCCGATGTTTATTTATTTATTTATTTATTTAAATTTATATCCCGCCCTTCTCCACAAAGGACCCAGGGCGGTGTTTCCCATCTTCAAAAAAGGAAAGAAAAAAAAGATCCAGGAAACTAGAGACCTATCAGCCTGACCTCAATACCAGGGAAGATACTGGAATAGATAATCAAGCAACAAATCAGCGAACACCTAGAAGCAAACAAAGTGATAGCCAAAAGCCAACATGGGTTTGTCAAAAACAGATCATGCTAGATTAATCTTATTGCATTCTTTGACAAAGTGACAAAATTAGTAAAGCAGAAGAATGCTGTCGATATATAGTAGAACTTCAGGTTATGAACGCTTCTTACCATGACCAAATCAGGTTTTTGTAAGCACCAAATTTCCTGTTGTTGTTTACAAACAACAGCAATCCATGTGTGGCCGCTGCATTAATTTCACATTAATTTTGGTTAGGTTCTGGTCACGATCACATAGGGTTGCGACCAAAGTTATGGAACAAATTATGGTCATGATGAGAGGTTCTACTGTAATTTATTTGGACTTCAGTAAGGCATTTGATAAAGTAGACCATAACCTACTATTTGATAAAGTAGAAGAATGTAGATTAGACAGCATCACCATCAGATGGATTCATAACAGACCAACCACACACAAAGTGTAGCCCTCAATGGAACTGCATCTACATGGAGGGAGGTATGCAGTGGGGTACCCCAGGGCTCTGTTTTAGTCCCAGTACTCTTCAACATCTTCATCAATGATTTGGGTTGTTGTTTTTTGTATATGTCAGTGATTTGGATGAGGGGATAGATGGGGAACTCATCAAATTTGCAGACGACACCAAGCTAGCAGGAATAGCCAACACTCCAAAAGATAGGCTTAAGATACAGAAGGATCTTGACAGACTTGAACATTAGATGTTAGTACAAGTGCAGGTGATAGTGGTGACTGTGAGAGGGATCTTGGAGTCCTAGTGGACAACCATTTAAATATGAGCCAGCAGTGTGAGCAGCTGCCAGAAAAGCCAACCCAGTTCTAGAGGGATAGAATCAAAATCATATGAAGTGTTAATAACACTTGGAATACTACATCCAGTGTTGGTCGCCACGATGTAAAAAAGAGTTCAGAGAAGAGCAACCAAGATGATTAGGAGACCGAAGGCTAAAACATATGAAGAATGGTTGCAGGAACTGGGTATGTCTAGTTTAATGAAAAGAAGACTAGGGGAGACATGATAGCAGTGTTCCAATATCTCAGGGGCTGCCACAAAGAAAAGCTATTCTCCAAAGCATCTGAGGGAAGGACAAGAAGCAATGGAAACTAATGAAGGAGAGAAGCAACTTAGAACCAAGGAGAAATTTCCTGACAGAACAATTCATCAGTGGAACAACTTGCCTCCAGAGGCTGTAGATGCTCCAATACTGGAAGTTTTAAAGAAGATGTTGGATAGCCATTTGTCTGAAGTAGTGTAGGGTTTCCTGCCTAAGCAGGGGGTTGGACTAGAGGACCTCCAAGGTCCCTTCCAACTCTGTTATTCTAGATTCCACCAGCATACGCTTCACTCGGCCAATGGAGTCAACACATCCAAGAAAATGCTAAGAAAGCAAACCCCTCTTTTAATGTTTGTCCAGAAAGTTGATTCTCTCCCCCCCCCCCCAAAGAACTAAGCAACATCAAGAAGGAGGGAATTCCAGACCTTGTACTCCCTGTTCCCCTTTTATTCCTTGAATTCCATCTCTGCCGTCCCGACCCGGTATCCCTTTCTCAGCCGGTCCACACATCACTAAGGAACAAGCATTCCAGCCTTGGATGGCTTTCTGGGGCACTGGGGTGGACATCGATGCCACTGCTGACACCAAAGCACAAAAGAGCAGGACCACTTGCATGGCTGAGTAATAGGACCTGGAAGAGAAAAAAAAGTGAACAAGAAGGAGAAATAAGCAAAAATATATGGGGTGTAGGACAGGTGAGATTCAGCTCTCAGTGAATAGAAGTTGGCAGTTTGACGTCCACAGGTACGTTTCAATCAAAGTTTGCAATCTGACATTTGATGGCAACCCAATTCTACTTGATCTATTCTGGAATGCAGAGTAAAAATAAATATTTCAAATAAGATACATCCAAGCAGCTAACATTTTCTGGCTTATTTTTAGGTTTAGGTTTAGGTTTATTGGTTTTTTATACCACCCTACTCCCGAAGGACTCAGGGTGGTGTACAGCCAAAATAAAAAACAAATATATAAAAGTTAGAAAAAGCATTAAAAAGGCATAATTAAAAAACATCATTAAAATATTGGCCAAAACGTGCAAAAAAACCCCAAACTAACCCTAATTAAAATAATAAAAATTTAAATTTAAAAATTTAAATTTTAAATTTTAAAAACACGCTTTATGCCAGCCCAGCTTGTTGAAAGAGAAAGGTTTTGAGACTGCGGCGGAAGGTGCGTAAGTCAGGGATAGTTCTTAATTCCGGGGGCAATTCGTTCCAGAAGGCAGGTGCTCCCATGGAGAAGGCTCTCCCCCTGGGTGTCACCAGTTGACATTGTCTAGCCGACGGCACTATGAGGAGACCCTCTCTATGGGAGTGTACGGGCCGGTGGGAGGCTCTCGGTGGCAGAAGGCGTTTACAAATGTGGAGAATTGGAAAGCAAATTCCGGCTGAATTTGTTACAATGCTTTCTTATATCAATTAATCAGTCAATCAGAAATGAGCTGGAAGGGACCTTGGGGGTCTTCTAGCCCAACCCCCTGCTCAAGTAGGAGACCCTATACCATTTCAGACAAATGGCTGTCCAATTTCTTCTTAAAAACCTCCAGTGCTGGAGCACCACAACGTCTGAAAGCAAACCTTTCCATTGGTTAATTGTCCTCACTCTTAGGAAGTTTCTCTTTAATTTCCAGGTTGCTTCTCTCCTTGATGAGCCTCCATCCTCTTGTCCTGCCTTCAGGTTCTTTGGAGAATAGGTTGGCCCCCTCTTTTTTGGGGCAGCCCCTCAAATACTAGAATACTGCTATTATGTGCCTTCTAGTCTTTCTTTTCTCTAGGCTAGCCAAACCCAAATCCTGCTATCGTTCTTCATATGTTTTAGTCTCCAGGTCTTTAATCACCTTAGTTGCTTTTCTTTGCACTTTTCCCAAAGTCTCAACATCTTTTTTGTAATGTCGTGGCCAAATCTGGGTGCGGGATTCCAGGTGTGGTCTTGCTAAGGCTTTATAAAGTGGTATTAATACTTCACGTGATTTTGATTTTATGCCTCTGTTTCACAAGTGTCTTTTTCTTCTTTCCCCTATTTCACAGGTGCCTTTTTGCATCTACCTCTCTGGTAGAAACTTTTAAGAATAGAGTTTTCTTTTTTGTGCCCCTTGGCTACTTGCGCTTGTTAGTAGCTAATTGATGATAGAATCCATGCCTTGGGAGAAGACAGCGTGTCTGTTGCACCACTTCCTTATCTCTCTTTGCAGCCAAATGCAGGAAGTGCTTGTTAGAATACAAATTCGAGTCGCAAATCAAAGCTACCCAACTGCCTTTCAAGATTGTGTCCGTATGGGACTTCCTTCCGGTTTGCTCAAACTGTCTCTGGTCAACATTCTGCATGTAAAGTTACAACTCTGACTTCTTCTATGTAGAAGAGAGACCAGTCAGTTACCGTAACCTGTTTGCTCTGGCGAAATGAAATGTTTGTTTATTTATTTATTTCAATTTGTCAACAAGTACAAGGAAACAAGTAGGAAAAACACATGTAAAAATGGCACAAATAAATGGATAGAGATAAACAAAACATAGCCATAAACACATAAAAAGAGTACATATAAATGGGGACAATAGGATAGGGACAGTAGGCACGCTGGTGCATGCCCCCTTAGGGGCCTCTTAAGAAATGCATAAAGTCTATGGTAAATAGCTTAAGGTAAAAGGTATGGTGGTTGGAGGAACTAACAACAGGATCAGGTAGGGTTTTCTACATGTTTACTACTTTATTGCTGAAATTGTTTTTCCTGCAATCAAGATTAGAACGGATTACATTTAGTTTGTATCTATTGATAACCCTTGTGTTATTGTGGTTGAAGTAAAAGTAGTCATTAACAGGTAGGACGTTAGATTATCTTGTGCACTAACTCAGGTCGGAACATAGACGGCGTCGTTCAAAGTTATCCAGGCCTAAAATTTCAAGTCTGGTGGTAGAAGGAATTTTATTACGACCAGAGGAGTTGAGCACTCTTCTTGTAAAATACCTCTGGACCCTCTCTATGATTTTAATGTCCAAAATGAATGTGGTTCCAGGCAGGTGAGCAGTATTCAAATATAGGTTTTGTATGTCCTAGTTAACAGCATAGCGTTACCAGAGAGAAAACTATGTAAAATAAGGTTGACAACTCTGAATGTTGTCTGGTTCGCTCTAGATGTTGGTGTTGGAAGATTCCCCACCAAAATTGAATTGAATTAATGTAGCCTGATTGATAGGCCCTATGGAGAATTCAAGACCCTGCCAAGTTTCAGCTTCCATCACGGGTTTTTTCCACAATCAAATTTTGAATTAGTCCCACAGTATATTTCTTTTAGGATAAAGAAAGGTCAGAGGTCTGGGACTCTAGAAAGAGTGCAGAAAAGATCAATGAAGATCAGTAGGGGACTGGAAGATAAAACATATAAAGGACAGCTGCAGGAATTGGGCATGTCTATTTTAATGAGGAGAAGGACTAGAGTGTGACATGATAACAGTCTTGCAATATTTTAAGGGGCTGTCACAAAGAAGAGGTGGGTATCAACCTGCTCTCAAAAGCACCTGGAAGGCAGGACAAAAAGCAATGGGTGGAAACTAATCAAGGAAAGAGCCAACCTAAAACTAAGGAGAAACTTCCTAAAAGTAAGAACAATTAATCAATAGAATGAATTGCCTTCAGAAGTTGTGGGTGCTCCATCAATGGAAGCCTTTAAGAAGAAATTGGACAGCCACTTGTCTGAAATGGTATAGGGCTTCCTGCCTGAACCGTGAAGCAAGCTTAGTGAAGAGAAGGACCAGGGGAGACATGATAGCAGTGTTCAAATACTTGATTGGCTGTCACAGAGAGGGGAGGGTCAAACTATTTTCCAAAGCACCTGAAGGTCAGACAAGGAATAATGGATGAAAACTGACCAAGCAGAGATTCAATCTAGAATCTCTATGACAGTGAGAACAATCAACCAATGGTCTTCAAATGTTGTGGGAGCTTCATCTCTGGAAGCTTTCAAGAAGAGACTGGACTGCCATCTGCCAGAAATGCTATAGGGTCCCCCACTTGAGCAGGTGGTTGGACTAGATTACCTACAAGGTCCCTTCCAACTCTGTTATTCTGTTGTCATTGCAGAAGTGTTATGATAGAGAGTTGAACAAGTTGGTAAATCATATTATCTGGTTTATTTCATTCCTCCTGTCAATGCCCTTGCAACATTCAACCTGCTTCTTCTCAATTTTCCCCACAAATGGAAATGAAAATTGCAACATCCTGTACAAAGCAGCAGAAAAACCACCCAATCTTTCAAGCAGTTGAGAAAGCTCTTCAGATACCTTGGAGACACTGATTCACCAATCTCACTGCTTGGAAACAGATTCCTTTGGAGAATCTACTTTGGGAAAGGAAGGATGATTGAAGTCTCCTTGAATCAAATCCCCCCACTCAAGGATTTGCAAAGTTTTATCTACCAGTTATCTAACCGCATCCTAGGTTCAGCTCATCACTAGGTAGAGAAATACGCCTTGACCTGTGACCTGATCGACTTAGAGGCAGGATGGCGATAAAAATGTTTCAGGGGCCCTCTTGGTCTTTGGGGCCACAGTGATAGCCCCCACAAACCAGGGACTGTGCCTAAGACATTTCCACCGCCTTATGATCCCAACTTTTAAAGTAAATTGATTTAAAAATGACAGCACAAGAATTTGAAATGAATCAGGTCCCCATTTGATCAGATGAACAGATCTTCCTTGTTCCTGGATTGATAGACAAATACAGCCAAACGTGATTGTACACAGAAAATTATGTACGCTTGTTCTTCCTCTTCTTCTGTGCAATCCTGAAAAAAGTCACACAAACTCCAATGTCTTCTGCTGCAGACCTCCCAATGAAGTCTTAACTTACTAGCTGTGGTTTTAAATCAAGGTGTTCCCACAAAGCAATAAGAAAAACAGACAAATGACACTGTCACTGGATGCAGAGCTGCAGAAGCCGAAGATAATTCTGAGATAGGCCCAGAGAGATCGAGAATCAGATATGGAAAGCATTTAGCAATCAAAAAGCAGCTTTTCAATTGACTTAGGAAGAGCGAGGACCAGTTGAAATGAATCGACGCTGTAGAGCCGAGGGAAAGGCTCAGTTTCTACAAGGGAGTAGTGGAAGTTTTCAATATAATCTATTTCTGTTCATTTGCCTATTCCCCCCCCCCCCCAAGACCCACAAGAGAAGGACAAAGCAAAACTGGATTCACTCACTTGGCAATTTCAGATCTTCTGAGAGGACCTGAACAGAGATCGTGCACTACAGGGCTTAAGTGTCCTTTTAAAGAACACGAGTTAAGTAACATCAGCTCCAGTTTCTCAATCATATGACCTTCCTGGAAATCTACAAGGAATTCATCCAATTTGTATCTGCCACTCATGGATGGCAGATACAAAGAAGGAGAAGAAAACTGGTTCCCCATTTCTTGCCACCTGAGAAGAAGACTGAATTACTATTTCAGAGAACAAAGACAAGCGCTCAAAAATGCATACCATTTTGACTACGCTGAATGATTTGATCACTTGAGCAAATGGCTAGCTTGGAATGAGAGCCGAGGCTCGTGTATTAATGGTCCCACTGAACTTAAAGTAAGAACAGAGCAGTTTTAGGAAATGGCTACCAGCTTTCAGATTCTCACTAGTATCTCATTTACTCATTGAGACACTGCCTGGGAGGACCACAGCTCCAGTCATAATCTGACCCAAGCATTAAGGTCCAAACGCAGGGGTGGGCTGCTGGGAGTTTGCAGGGGTTTGGGAGAACCTCTAGCTAAGATTCTGTGCAATTTGGAGAATCCCCAAATCCCACTCCTGGCTGGCCCCGCCCACCCCTCCCCTCCCAGGAGTCCCCACGCAGCCCTTTTGGGATATAGATAAGTGTAGGGCTTGCGTGGACGCTTGGAGAGGGCAAAAAACAGGCCTACCAGAAGTTTGGGAATGCCAGAAATAGGCCCATTTCCAGCATCCAGAGGGCCTCTGGAGCTGGGGAGGCCATTTTTGCCCTCCCGGAGGATCGAAAAAAAGCTCTGGAGCCCAGGGAAGGCAAAAACGCCCCCCCTCCACCATGGTGCAGGAGGCCAACTAGGCCATGCCCACCATGGCCATTCCCACCCAGCAACTGGGCAGAGAACCCCTTGCTAAAACTTTTGAAGCCCACCCTTGGCAAAGGAAAGGTTCTCCAAAAGAAGACGCTCATCTTGTGTCATTTCAAAGATGGATTTCAACTGGATTAATTTCAGACTATGGAATGGATTTCCACATAGGATTTCATTCACGTGCAGTAGTCGTTCAATCTGATGCAAAAATAAAGGATCCCTGTTAAAGATCCTTGAGATAAAGTCGATATCAAATGAATCTAAGATGCTTGAGGGGATTGACTTATTCTGCATTTCGGACATTAAAACCTTAGAAAGGGTCCAGAGGTATTTTACAAGAAGAGTACTCAACTCCTCTGCTCGCAATAAAATTCCTTCTACCACCAGACTTGAAATTTTAGGCCTGGATAACCTTGAACTACGCTATCTACCTTCCAACCTGAGCTTAGAGCACAAGATAATCTGCCATAATGTCCTACCTGTTAATGGCTACTTTTACTTCAACTGCAATAACACAGAGGCTATCAATAGATACAAACTAAACATAATTCATTCTAATCTTGATTGCAGTAAAAACGATTTCAGCAATAGAGTAGTAAATGTATGGAACACCCTACCTGATCCTGTTGTTAGTCCCTCCAGCCACCATACCTTTTACCTTAAATTGTCTACCGTGGACCTTATGCATTTCTTAAGAGGTCCCTAAGAGGGTGTATATAAGCGCACTGGCATGCCTACCGTCCCTACCCTAAGTGTCCCCATTTATAATGTACTCTTTTTATGTGTTTATGGCTATGTTTTGCTTATTTCTATCCATTTCTTTGTGCCATTTTTTTCCATGTGTTTTTCATACTTGTTTCCTTGTACTTGTTGACAAATAAAAATAAATAAAAAAATAAATTCTCCAAAGGATCAGAGGGCAGGACAAGAAGTAATGGGTGGAAGCTTGTTAAAGAGAGACTCAATCTAGAAATAAGGAGAACTTTCCTGACATTGAGAACAATTAATCAATGGAATACAGTAGCTTGCCTTCTGGGGTTGTGGGTGCGCCATTGCTGGAAACTTTCAAACCATTTGACTGGGATGGTGTAAGGATGGTATAAGGCAGTGATGACTAACCTTTTTTGGCTCGCATGCCAAAAGCGGGGGGAGCACAGGGGGGTCGTGCGTGGGTGTGCCACACCCAGAATACTATATGCGCGACCCCCTGCTTTTGGCGCGCTTTTTCGCCCTCCCTAGGCTCCAGAGGCTTTCTAGGAGCCTGGGGAGGGTGAAAACAGCCTCTCCCTCCCCACCTCCAGAGGCTTCAGGAGCTTCCCTGAAGCCTCCAGAGGGCGAAAAACAGCCTCAAAAGAAGGCCTAAATCAGCTGGCCAGCCCACACAAGCTTGCTGGAGCTGACAGGGCAACGCCTCGTGTGTCCTAAGAAATGGTTCTGCGTGCCACCTGTGGCACCCGTGCCATAGGTTCGCTATCTCTGGTATACGGTCTCCCACCTTGAGCAGAAGAGCTCTACTAAAAGACCTCTAAGATCTCATCCAGCCCTATGATTCCATGTTCTATCTAGGTGTAACGTGTATATGGTTTTAACTTTCATCCTTCCCATCTTGTGGGCAGAAAAGCATGACCAGGTCATCTGGTTCAAATGTGTTTCTTCACATGATGCAACAGATATTCTGTCCATCTGAATCAACAAATTATTATGGATAATATGTAATTTGCCTGAAGTCAATCAAATGTGAAGAGTATTATTACCAGGTTATAATATACTTTATTATCCAAAATTAACTTCTGTTGACTCCAAAATTCATATCCAAATAAATCAAGATCATGTGAAGTGCTAATACCAGGGTATAATGCCTTGAGAAGGCCACACTTGGAATGCTGCATCCAGTTTTGGTCACCACGATATAAAAAAAGATGTGGAGACTCTAGAAAGAGTGCAGAGAAGAGCAACAAAGATGATTAGGGGACTGGAGGCTAAAAAATATAAAGAACGGTTGCTGGACTTGGGTATGTCTAGTTTAATGAAAAGAAGGATATGGGGAGACATGATAGCAGTGTTGCAATATCTCAGGGGCTGCCACAAAGAAGAGGGAGTCAAGCTATTCTCCAAAGCACCTGAGGGAAGGACAAGAAGCGATGGGTGGAAATTAATCAAAGAGAGAAGCAACCTAGAACTAAGGAGAAATTTCCTGAGAGTTACAACAATTAACCAGTGGAACAACTTGCCTCCGGAAGTTGTGAATGCTCCAACACTGGAAGTTTTTAAGAAGAGATTGGACAACCATTTGTCTGAAGTGGTGTAGGGTTTCCTGCCTAGGCTGGGAGTTGGGCTAGAGGACCTCTAAGGCCCTTTCCAACTCTGTTATTCTACCCTATTTTAATGCAAACGCAATTGCCCTCTCTGTCTTCCTTAAGAAGAAGCCCTGATATTAGGCAGGAGAGCATTTTGGAAATTAAATATGAGACTCCAATTGTGCTGTCATGGAGGATGTCAGGCCTCCCTTCATGATTTCACAAGATGTTTTTCCCACATCCACCACAAAAGAATTTTGCAAGTTTCTGGTTTGATTGCAATGGCTCCTTGGAGAAATGGAGCTCACTTGAGTAAGCAATTTTGCTCCAAAAATTGTGTAATTTGGTGTTCTTTCTGGAGGGTGTAAGGAACTCCAAGTACCCTTCCCCTTATGGACAGGTTGGCAAAGCGAGAGCTGCAAATGCTGCAACAATGGTGCCCACAGATGTTTGCCTGACATGTGGCTCACTTGAGTAAGCAATTTTGCTCCAAAAATTGTGTAATTTGGTGTTCTTTCTGGAGGGTGTAAGGAACTCCAAGTACCCTTCCCCTTATGGACAGGTTGGCAAAGCGAGAGCTGCAAATGCTGCAACAATGGTGCCCACAGATGTTTGCCTGACATTTCATGCACATATAGGACACATCGTGGACAACCTGATAGATGTCAAGGTCCTCTTCGAAAACAATGGACGAACATCATCATCAGTGTCACACAATTATTTTCTTTGACAATAGCATCCCAACAGATATTCAAAAGCTGAGTCATTCACAGAATTTTAATTTTCACGTTTTGACTTCATTGTTTCACTTTGCTTATTGTTTTAAAAGCTGATTAATACTGTAGTTGGGTGCTGATTTATTTCAATCCCTTGCTGGACTCTAATTGCCTTTTCTCCCTTTTTCTTTCGATATTTGTCATTCTGCTGAAATTGGAAGATGTTCTTTCACAATGTATGGCTCAACATTAACTTTTCAGTTATCTGCAATTTCAGTAAAAAAAAAAAAGTCTAGTTTTCGGATAGTTATCGGGCCACATTTGGGGAAATTTCTTGCAAAACCAGAACTTGATTGCTGGTTCGCTTGTGGGTGCTTCACGCACATACACAGTGCAATAAAAATGTTTTGTGCATGCGCAGAAGAACTGGTTCAGGGGCGTGGCAGACGTTCGGACCAGTTCGGCTGAACCCAGAGTGGTTTGGCAGCCTGGGTCACTGGAACTGGCAGTGACCCAGGTCTGCCACGCCCCTGATTTTTTTAACCCTCCAGGTCAAATCTATTGGCTAACTTATATAATGGCAGGTTTTTTAAAATTACTTCAAATAGTGCACTCAAAGTAACCTCGAAGTAGTTAAATCAAGGGTGTCCAATCTTGACAATCTATGGACCCCAGAAATCTGCCTAGGGAATTTTGGAGTTGATGTCCACAAGTCTTAAAGTTACATTTCTTAGAGCTGTCATATTGGCACATCTGGGAAAACCCGAATCTGAAAGTTTCTAGGTTTTCCCCACCCAAAGAAAGTTCAAGTCTTGGGGGACTCGTAGTCTTGGGGGACTTCAACCTGCCATCACTCGGCGGATCAACCAAGGTAGCCCGGGAGTTCATGGCCTCCATGACGGCCATGGACCTGACCCAGGTAATTGAGGGTCCCACTCACGAGGGAGGACATACGCTGGACTTGATCTTCGTCTCAGGCCAGTGGAAAACTGATCTTGATATAGGGGATTTAGCCATTACACCCTTGTCATGGTCAGATCACTCACTTCTCCGGCTCGACTTTCCTACCGCTACACCTCACCGTGGGGAGGCGGAACCAGATATCCCCAGATGGTTCCTCCCCAGGCGCCTGATGGACCCAGAGAGGTTCCAGACGGAGCTTGGGCCATTACCTGTGACCCTGACCCGTGCCCCGATTGAGGACCTAGTGGCTGCATGGAACACCGCGGCCACTGGAGCCTTGGATTGGGTCGCGCCCTTGCGGCCTCTCTTGCGGCAAAGAGTCACCTGGGCTCCTTGGTTTACGGAGGAGCTGAGGGAGATGAAACGCCACAAGAGACGCCTAGAGAGTAGATGGATATCTACACGCTCTGAATCTGACCGAACACAGGTGAGAGCCCATTTACGGACTTACATTGTGGCGATGAGAGTGGCCAAGCGTCAATACTGTGCCACTCTTATCGCATCCGCAGACAACTGCCCTGCCGCCCTGTTTGGGGTGACCCACTCCCTCCTTCAACAGAGGCCGCGGGAAGCCCCTCTGCAGGGTCGAGCAGAGGAATTTGGTATTTATCTGCAGGATAAAATCGCTCAGATTCGGAGCGAGCTGATCTCCACCGAGAGTGGCCTAGGGGGATTGTCAGAAGCGGGTCTTGAGATACTATCCTGGGAGGAGTTTGACTCTGTTGCTCCCAACGATATGGACAGGTAACGTGGGCGACTGAGAGCCACCACATGTTTATTGGACCCGTGTCCCTCCTTGTACTGGCATCCTGGGAGGTGACACGAGGCTGACTCCAGGAGTTAGTCAACGCTTCTTTGAGTGAGGGGTTCTTACCGGCCTCCCTTAAAGAGGCGATGGTGAGACCCCTCCTCAAGAAGCCTTCCCTGGACCCAGCTCTGTTGGAAAACTATCGTCCAGTCTCCAACCTTCATTTTCTAGGGAAGGTTGTTGAGAGTGTGGTGGCACAACAGTTTCCCCGTCACCTGGAGGAAGTTGATTATCTGGACCCGCTCCAGTCCGGCTTCCGGCCAGGGCACAGCACTGAGATGGCATTGGTCGCGTTGGTGGATGATCTCTGGAGGGCCAGAGATGAGGGTTGCTCCTCCATCCTGGTCCTGTTAGATCTCTCGGCGGCTTTCGATACCATCGACCATGGTATCCTATTGCATTGGCTGGAGGGGTTGGGGGTGAGGGGCACTGTTTTACGGTGGTTCTCCTCCTACCTTTCCGGCCGATCGCAATTTGTGTTGACAGGAGGGCAGAGGTCGGCCTCAAGACCCCTCACTTGTGGGGTGCCTCAGGGGTCGGTCCTCTCGCCACTCCTGTTCAACACATACATGAAGCCGCTGGGTGAGATCATCCGTGGTTTTGGGGTAGAGTACCACATCTACGCTGATGATACGCAGCTGTATTTTTCTACCCCAAACCACCCCAACGATGCCGTTGAAGTGATGTCCCGATGTCTGGAAGCCGTACGGATCTGGATGGGAAGCAACAGACTCAAACTCAACTTGTCCAAGACCGAGTGGCTGTGGTTTCCGGCGCCCCGGTTCAACCAGTTGATTCCATCACTGGCCATTGGGGGCGAACATCTGGCCCCCATGGATCGGGCACGCAACCTAGGTGTCCTCCTGGATACCCGGCTGTCTATGCAAGATCACGTGACAGCCGTGGCCAGGGAGGCTTTCCACCAGGTACGCCTGGTGCGGCAGTTGCGTCCCTTATTGGACCGGGACGCCCTCCACACAGTCACTCACGTGCTTGTGACATCCTGGCTGGACTACTGTAATGCTTTCTATGTGGGGCTCCCCTTGGCGTGCACCCGAAGACTGCAGCTGGTCCAGAATGCGGCCGCACGGGCGATCTTGGGAACGTCTAGATATTCCCATGTAACACCGTTCCTGCGCGAGCTGCACTGGTTACCTGTGGTCTTTCGGGTGCGCTTCAAGGTGTTGATCACCATCTTTAAAGTGCTCCATGACACGGGACCAAGCTATCTGCGAGACCGCATCCTACCTCATACATCCCTGCGGCCGATTCGCTCCCACAGAGAGGGACTTCTCCGGGTGCCGTCCACTAGGCAATGCCAGCGGGCGATGCCCAGGGGAAGGGCCTTCTCTGTGGTGGGCCCAACCCTCTGGAATGACCTACCCCCCAACCTCAGAACAACCACGGACCTCCGCACCTTCCGCCAGAAATTAAAGACACTCCTGTTCCATCAGGCCGGTTTGGCCTAAGTTATTTACCTAGCCTTCAGTCTGTATTATAAATTGTTTTAATTGGGTTTTTAAGGGATTATGTTTTAACTATTTAAATTTTAGCACAGGGATAATCTATTTAATTCAATATTAATTATTTATATTTTGTATTGTGTTTGTTTTAAACTTCCTGTGCACCGCCCCGGGTCCCTTCGGGGAGAGGGTGCGGTTATATAAATTTTATAAATAAATAAATAAGTCCCTGCCCAGCACCCACATGTCCATCACATGGTCCAATCAAAACACCGTCCCAAATGGAGATGCCCAGTGGTGGAATTTTTTTTTTTTTACTACTGGTTCTGTGGGCGTGACTTGGTGGGCATGGCAGGGGAAGGATACTGCAAAATCCCCATTCCCTCCCGATCAGCTGGGACTCGGGAGGCAGAGAATAGATGGGGCTGGGCCAGTCAGAGGTGGTATTTACCTGTTCTCTGAACTACTCAAAATTTCCGCTAACGGTTCTCCAGAACTGGACAGAACCTGCTGAATACCACCTCCAGAGATGCCTTCCAGTTCCAGCCTTCCAGGTGCAGGGCAAGTTGCCCTTGCCTCTTTGAGAAAAAATGCTATTATGACTATATATCACCCATGCTCTGCACAATCCCCCCTCCCAGTTTTCCACGGTAGTAATCGTGGCAGGTCTGAAGGCCTAACACAAAAGATGGCTTCCAGGCCTGACAAAAGTATTCTTTGTCCTTATCGTGTCTTATCATTCTAATTGGC
Source organism: Rhabdophis nuchalis (assembly GCA_039707465.1). NCBI lineage: Eukaryota > Metazoa > Chordata > Lepidosauria > Squamata > Natricidae > Rhabdophis > Rhabdophis nuchalis. The sequence continues at coordinate 97,085,199 of CM077645.1, forward strand.
CATGATCTTTTGGGGTGATATTATAATTTACACATCTTTGTTTTGGCAAACCAAAGAAGTTTAAAGGCACCAGTGTGAAACTTAAGGAGCTAATAGATAAAGGAACCCACAAGTCCACCTGAGCAAAACTACAGGGACATTGTTTCAAAGGACAAGTGTTCTGTCTTCCTTGATCCAGTTGTGAAACTAAGGCAATTTTATGGCTGTGGCATGAGGAAGAATGGCAAATGGGGAGTGACAGGTTCTGCACTGGACCGGTAGCAGAAATTTTGAGTAGTTTGGAAAACCGGCAAATAGGCTGCCTCCCAGCCTCCCAGTTGATCTTCTTTTGTTGCCCTGAACAGGAGAACGAAGCTGGAAAGCAGGTTAGTGGGATGGGGAGGGAATGGGGATTTTGTAGTATCCTTCCCCAGCTATACCCACAAAGCCACGTCACATCCACAAAGCCACGCAAGATTGAATCTCTCCTTGTTCAGTTTCCATCCATTATTCCTTGTCTGGCCTTCAGGTGCTTTGGAAAATAGCTTGACCTCCTCTTCATTACCCATTCTAAACATTAAATATGAAAGAGTTAAAACTATACATAATTTGATTACTGAGAATGCATATTTTCACATTTGATTTTCTGCATGCTGGTTAAAAGGATGAAGGAAGTGCAAAAAGTTTGGCACACCTAGGAAAAACAAGAGAAAAAAGATTGACTTGAAGGATGTCTTTTAAAACCCCTTATGAATGTAGAAACTATGGAAATAAAATCTATTATCAGGCTGGATGGGTTGAAAAGCATTGTGAAAGTAGACATTGCTAATACAATCCATTCCAATTAAGAAAGCTTCATTTGGGCAGATCTGTATCTGTATCAGTATATCTCTCTATCTGTATCCCCCCCTCTCTCTTTCCCTCCCTCACTCTCTATTCATCTGTCTATCTATCCATTTATCTACTCTATCTATCTATCTATCTATCTATCTATCTATCTATCTATCTATCTATCTATCTATCTATCTATCTATCTATCTATCTATCTATCTATCTATCTATCTATAATCTATCTATCTATCCTATCCATCCATCTACTCTATCTCCATCGACAGTGGCCCAGTCGAGCGGACCGAGGCTGTTCTTGTGACACCATCTTGGGAGGAGTTTGATTTTGTTACCACCGAGGATATGGACAAGTTGTCAAAGAGACTTAGGGCTACCACATGTTTATTGGACCCGTGTCCCTCCTGGCTTGTACTGGCATCCTGGGAGACGACACGAGGCTGGCTCCAGGGCATTGTCAACGCATCTTTGAGTGAGGGGTCCTTGCCTGCCGTCTTGAAAGAGGCGGTATTAAGGCCCCTCCTCAAGAAGCCGTCCCTGGATCCAGCATTATTAGAGAACTATCGTCCAGTCTCCAACCTCCACTTTCTAGTGAAGGTTGTTGAGAGTGTGGTGGCTCAACAGTTTCCGTGACACTTGGAGGAAGTTGATTATCTAGACCCGCGCCAGTCCGGCTTCTGACCCGGGCACAGCACCGAGACGGCATTGGTCGCGTTGGTTGATGATCTCTGGAGGGCGCGGGATAGAGGATATTCCTCTATCCTAGTCCTATTAGACCTCTCAGCGGCTTTTGATACCATCGACCATGGTATCCTATTGCGCCGACTGGGGGGGTTGGGACTGGGAGGCACCGTTTTGCGGTGGTTCTAGTCCTACCTCTCTGGTCGGTCGCAATATGTGTTGACAGGGGGGCAGAGGTCGGCCTCGAGACCCTTCATATGTGGGGTTCCTCAAGGGCCGGTCCTCTCGCCCCTCCTATTCAACACATATATGAAGCCGCTGGGTGAGATCATCCGTGGTTTTGGGGTGGGATATCATCTGTACGCTGATGATACTCAGTTGTACATATCCACCCCAGACCACCCCAACGATGCCGTCGAGGTTATGTCCCGGTGCTTGGAAGCCGTACGGATCTGGATGGGTGGTAACAAATTCAAGCTCAACCCATCCAAGACTGAGTGGCTGTGGCTTCCGGTGCCCCGGTTCAGCCAGATTATTCCAACTCTGGCCATTGGGGGCGAAACACTGGCCCCCGTGGAGAGGGCGCGCAATTTGGGTGTCCTCCTGGATTCCCGGCTGTCTATGGAAGATCATGTGGCAGCCGTGGCCAGGGGGGCATTTCATCAGGTTCGCCTGATGCACCAATTGCGCCCCTTACTGGACCGGGGTGCCTTACGCACAGTCACTCAAGCACTCGTCACCTCTCGACTCGACTACTGTAATGCTCTCTACATGGGGCTTCCCTTGAGGTGCACCCGAAAGCTGCAGCTAGTCCAGAACGCAGCCGCGCGGGTGATTACAGGAGCGCCTAGACACTCCCACATAACACCTATCCTGCGCGAGCTGCACTGGCTTCCTGTGGTCTTTCGGGTGCACTTCAAGGTTTTAACGACCATCTTTAAAGCGCTCCATGGCTCGGGGCCTAGTTATATGCGAGACCGCCTCCTGCCCCATACATCCCTCAGACCAATACGCTCCCACAGAGAGGGCCTCCTCAGGGTGCCGTCGGCTGGACAATGCCAACTGGCGACACCCAGGGGGAGAGCCTTCTCTGTGGCAGGCCCAGCCCTCTGGAACGACTTACCCCCTGAACTCCGCACCATCTCTGACCTCCGCCTTTTCCGCAAGTGTCTGAAGACACACCTATTTCATCTAGCCGGCCTAGCGTAACCTCCATACTAACTATTAGATAGTTTTTAAACTTGGGATTTTAATTCGGTTTTTAGCGCAGGGTTTATTTATTAGAATAAGTATTTTAAATTTCATATATTTTATATATTTTGTATGTATTTTAACATCCCTGTGCGCCACCCTGGGTCCTAACAAGGAGAAGAGCGGGGTATAAATTTAATAAAATAAATAAAATAAATAAATCTCCCTCTCTGTCTGTCTGTCTGTTTATCATCTGCCTGCCTGCCTGCCTGCCTGCCTGCCTGCCTGCCTGCCTGCCTGCCTGCCTGCCTGCCTGCCTGCCTATCTATCTATCTATCTATCTATCTATCTATCTATCTATCTATCTATCTATCTATCTATCCATCCATCCATCCATCCATCCATCCATCCATCCATCCATCCATCCATCTATCATCTCTCTCTCTCTCGCTTCCTGTCTGTCTGTCTCTCTTGCTCTCTGTCTCTCTCTGTCTCTCTCTGTGTCTCTGTCTCTCTCTCTCTCTCATCTTGCTAAAATACTTCAAGATGAAAACTGGCTATTTAGGATGGACAAACATTTCAAATTTCAAACATGTAATGCTTAAAATGCTCCATTTTTGAGCTGGAAGCAATTGTTTTAGCTTGAACTGGGCTGTTCCAACTATTCTGTAAACTTTCCAACATTCTCTTTCTAGCTCCAGACACCCACTTCAGCATCAATAGCTAAGCTACTTAAGCCCATCTGAAGCTGAGAACATTTCTGGGTGTACAAAACAGCCCAAGCGTTTCAAATCCAAAATGTTCTGCACTACTTTTCGCTTTGGAGAAGGCAGACAAGAGAGTAAAATAGCAGACCTTTTAACTTCTCATTTCTCCAGTGTTCCCAACAACATTCTCCACCAAGAAATCTCAAAACTGGGAAACCTTCGGACTCAGTTTCCGAAAATTGAAAAACAGAACAACAGAAGAGAATAACAGAATAACAGAGTTGGAAGAGACCTTGGAGGTCTTCTAGTCCAACATGCTTCTAGTCCTAACCCTTACCCTATATCATTTCAGAGAAATGGCTCTCCAGTCTCTTCTTAAAAACCTCCAGTGATGGAGCATTCATAACTTCTAGAGGCAAATCATTAATGTTTAATTATTTATTTATTTATTTATTATTTTATTTTATTTTATTTGTAGACCGCACCCTCTCCCCAGAGGGACTCGGGGCGGTGCACTGGACTTTAAAAACATATATAAATACAACAATACAATATTTAAAATAGAATTAAATAATTTACCTGCGCTAAAAGTTTAAAACCTTAAAACCTTAAAACCCTTTATACTAATCCCAGCAATCCCTATTAAAACAATTTAAATTTATATTACAAACCTAGGAAGGATAGATTAGGCCAGGCCGGCCAGATGAAAAAAGTAAGTTTTTAGCTTTTGGCGGAAGGAGCGGAGGTCCGTGGTTGTTCTCAGTTCGGGGGGTAGGTCGTTCCAGAGGGTCGGCCCCATCACAGAGAAGGCCCTTCCCCTGGACGTCGCCCGCTGGCACTGCCTAGTGGACGGCACCCGGAGAAGTCCCTCTCTGTGGGAGCGAATCGGCCGCAGGGATGTATGAGGCAGAATGCGATCCCGCAAATAACTAGGTCCCGTGCCATGGAGCGCTTTAAAGATGGTAATCAACACCTTGAAGCACACCCGAAAGACCACAGGCAGCCATTGCAGCTTGCATAGGAGTGGTGTTATGTCGGAGAACCTGGAGGCTCCCAGGACTGCCCGCACGGCAGCGTTCTGGACTAGCTGTAGTCTTCGGGTGCACCTCAAGGGAAGCCCCATGTAGAGAGCGTTACAATAGTCTAGACGGGATGTGACGAGTGCATGAGTGACTGTGTGAAGGGCGTCCCGATCCAACAAGGGATGCAACTGGCGTACCAGGCGAACCTGGTAGAACGCCCCCCTGGTGTAATTATTCTACTTGCCAAGCAATTTCTCCTTAGTTCTAGGTTGATTCTCTCCTTGTTCAGTTTCCATCCATTGCTGCTTCTCCTGTCTTCAGACTTTGGAGAATAGGTTGACCCTTTCTTCTCTGTGGCAGCCTCTCAAATATTGGAACACTGCCATCATGTCACCCCAGTTCTTCTTTTCATTAGACTAGACTTTTTTTCATTAGACTGTAACTATTTGTCATGTTTTAGCCCCAATTAAAGCATCGCTGGAACATTTAGATTCAAACACTTTTACTTTGAGTTTTGTTTGTTAGTCATTGGAAACCTTGAGGTGAAAATCAGCATATTCAACTTCATAACACACACACACATTCTGCGCTGGATTATCCTTGATGCTTGCTTGTGTAAGCATGACTCACAAGCATATTAGGTATTAAGCCTCACACAATTGCTCCTGTGTGAACTGGAAGATTAAATCTTTCTTTGTTCACCACCACCAACTCCCCTTCTCTGTTCCCACTTGGAGGGAGGTGGGGATACTTCCTGCTTCAGATATCCTTATCCTAAACATGGAATGGTAAGGAAGGAACCAGCATCTTCATAAAAGGTTCATCCTCTTTAATTGGTTGTAATAATGACTGATAAGTCAATACTGAACCTGAATTTTGGGTTGCTTTCCATTTGCTTGTGCACTTGAATGGGTTTCAGTTGTTAAGTTGTGTCCATCGCTTCATGACCCCATGGACCATAGCATATCAACTCCCCCCACCCCCCACAATCTTCCATTGTCTCCCAGAGTTTCTCCAAATTCATGTTCATTGCATCAATGACACCATCTAACCATCTTCTCCTCTGCCATCCCCTTCTTCTTTTGCCTTCCACCATCCCCAACATCAAGGTCTTCCCAAGGCTCTTCTCATTTGGTGGCCAAAGTATCTGTCCTTTCAAAGAAGAGTCACAGTTGATTTCCTTCATAATTGGATGATTGGAGCTCCTTACAGTCCAAGGGACTCTCAAGAGTCTTCTCCAGCCCCACAACTGGAAAGCATCAAGTTCTACTCTTGCAGCTCTTCGGGACTCCTGGGAAAACCCAGTATTTTTATACTCATTATATATATATTTATACTTATTTAGTGTAACCTGAATGGACATGGATGGGAGTTACCCTGGGAAGCAAAGTAGGTGTCCCTGCGAACCAAGCATCCTTGATCACTCATTAAATCTTTGCAAGTTCAGGTGTGAAAAGGGTTTGTAAATGAAGCTTTGGTTAAGATTCAAGATGAGCTGGACTCTAGATAATGTTCCAAAAAAGTACAATGGCTTAGAATGGAGGGGGGGGGATGTTTGTTAACTTCAAGGACTGTTATCTGGATGTTTATCTGTATAAGATAAAGGTAAAGGTTGCCCCACACATAAGTGCTAGTCATTTCCGGCTCTAGGGATGGTGCTCATCTCTGTAAGCCGAAGAGCCAGCACTGTCCAAAGACATCTCCATGGTCATGTAGCCTCAATGCCAAAGGAACATGGAACGCTGTTCCCTTCTCACCAAAGGTGGTTCCTATTTTTCTACTTGCATTTTTATATGCTTTCAAACTGCTAGGTTGGGAGAAGCTGGGACAAGTAACAGGAGCTCACTCCATTACGCGGCACTAGGGATTCGAACCGCTGAACTGCCAACCTTGCTGATTGACAAGCTCAGCATCTTAGCCACTGAGCCACCACGTCCCTTGTGTTTACCTGTATGTCCAAACCCAACATTTACTCAGAATGAGAAATCTACATATTTGAACAGTTAAAATAGAAGTCTCTCCCAGCTTCTCCTTGTGTCCAAATAATTACTTGAGTAAAATAATTAGGCACTTTGTATTTGTTTTGCTCCAAGAAGGCAAACCAATTCCCTTTATTAAGGTGAACAGGAGGTAAAATTAGCACCAATGAGATATTTGTAGCCTCGTAATTATGGAACTCCATTGCTTCATAAACATATGAGGAGCAGTTGCAGGAGTTGGGTAGGTCTGTCTAGTCTAGTGAAAGAAGGATTATGAGCAACATGATAGCAGCCTTCCAATATTTGAGGAGCTGACACAAAGAAGAGGGGGTCAACTTACTATCAAAAGCACCTGAAGGCAGGACAAGAATTAGCAGGTGGAAACTAATCAAAGAGAAAAGCAACCTAGAACTAAAGAGAAATTTCCTGATAGTAAGAACAATTAATCAGTGGAACAGCTTGTCTCCAGAAGTTGTGGGTGCTCCATCACTGGCACTTTTTAAGAAGAGATTGGACAACCAATTTGTCTGAAATGGTGTAGAGTTTCCTGCCTGAGCAGACTAGAAAACACCCAAGGTCCTTTCCTATACTGTTATTCTGCCCCTTCTAAGATCTTGCGAAATTTGGAAGAGATTCCAGCAAACACTCAAAGAAACCAAGAGGAAGCTTCAGAAGAAAAGAGAATAAATCCACCTGGCTACTTCATTTCACTTTTACAAGCAAAGGACTTGTTTGTTTTACAAGAGTCCACTTCAATGTTTCTGAAGCAGCAACCTCACTGCCTAGCCCTTGAAATAATGGGCAAGGTTTTGTTTTTTTCCACATCCTTTCAAAAAGTAAATTGTGCTGGTCATTTCATCTCCTGGGCTGTCATCAAAATTTGACAGTAAAACAGTGTGGATTGTAAAGCTTTATTTATTTATTTTTGTTATCAATAAATCAGCTTGTTACTTGAGCTGTCAAGCCAAAAGAACTCCTGGCAGTTCCAAGAGATCTTGAATTATGCATATGCAATAAGAAAACAAACATTTAGAAATTCTCCAGAGTCTATTACTTTTTAATAGGAATCTATTTTTATTTCTTATTTTTAAAAAAACCCTTAATTGGAAATAATAGGTATTCCCCGGTTGACTTTTTCTGATCTATAAAATGGTTGGAGGTGATTTTTGGAAGATACTGTTTAAATAACAATGTTAATAGAAAATGACACCTTGGTAAATGCTAATAGAGTTCAGCATTTTTATTTTCCCCGTATGATAAAATTGAACAAAAATAATGATTTGCTTCATTTGAAAATCACCACACTAGGAACTGAGGTTAGAATAGAATAACAGAGTTGGAAGGGACCTCGGAAGTCTTCTAGCCCAACCTCCTGCTTAGGAAGGAAACCCTACACCACTTCAGACAAATGGTTATTGAATCTCTTCTTAAAAGCTTCCAGTGTTGGAGCATTCACAACCTCTGGAGGCAAGTCATTCCACTGATTAATTGTTTTAACTGTCAGGAAATTTCTCCTTAGTTCTAAGTTGCTTCTCTCCTTGATCAGTTTCCATCCGTTGCTTCTTGTCCTGCCTTCAGCTGCTTTGGAGAATACCTTGGCTCCCTCTTCTTTGTGGCAGCCCCTGAGATATTGGAAGACTGCTATCAGGTCTCCCCTAGTCCTTCTTTTCATTAAACTAGACATACCCAGTTCTTGCAAACATTCTTCATGTGTTTTAGCCTCCAGTCTCCTCTAATTATCTTTGTTACTCGTCTCTGCACTCTTTCCAGAGTCTCCACATCTTTTCTACATCGTGGCGACCAAAACTGGATTCTACCAAATGTAACTGAAAGATGCATATTAAAAATAGCACATTTGATACAAGGGAGCAGATTAAGTCATGCTGAGTGTCTAAGTCACAGAAGATTCTTTTGGACTCGATTGACCACGTAGGACTTTTTTGGGCCACCTTTATAGACTTCTGTCTTCTGAGGATGTTTTTCTTTGAACTTCTTGGTTTAGCCAACAGTCCTGGCATTTCTTTATGGTTCCCCTCAAAGTAGTAATCAGGCTTGGCCCTGCTTAATTTCACAGTCAAGATAAAGTCAACTAAAAGTTGAGGAACACCCATTTGATACACTTAACCTGGTGGTCTTCGAGCTCTTTTCAGGCATTGCATTTGTCTCATCCAAATGGTTCCCATGATAAATGGTTCAAATGACCATTTGTGGTGCCTTCAAATCAGGACCAACTGTGTTCCTATTGATAAAGTCCCCCGATCTGCTCATTGGAATAAAAAGGGGTGAGACATGGAAGGAAACAAGGACAAAATATGGAAAGAAAAGGGAGGGAGGGAAGAAATGGAAATGAAGGAAATGGAAATGAAGGAAAGGAATCAAAAGGAAATGAAAGGAAAAGAGGGAGGGAGAATAGAGATAGAAAGAAAGGAGAAAGGAAAGGAAAATCTGTTTTCTAAAAGATGCAATTATTTTGCCATTCTCTTCTCTTTCTTCACACCCCAAAAAGATAAAAAAGATAGATTCTATTGAGTTCAGTTGTACTTTGGATTGAATATTTTTCAGAAACAGATGGCTTTGAACATTTTGCTGCTCTTGCTGTTTTTATTGATGCTTGAAGGAGATTCTTGTTTACGTTTTCTTCGAAAAAGACCTTGAAAAGGATTTATTGGAGAAGTATTAAATCAAGGTATTAAATAAATACATTTAAATTTATTTCATTCCTATGAATAAGCGCTAAAGGACTGGGATATTAAAAACTGTCAGAGAATCCTTCTTCTTTTTTTCTTTTTCTTTTTTTTGAATATTTGCTAAAGGATTTATGGCTTCCCTGGGATAGCATTCTATTTATTTATGCAATGGTTTTTAAAATGTGCACTTTTGTTCGTATAAAGTCATAAAATAGCAGTGATTAAATGAGATCGGCGGTGGGGGAGTGGTCCTCTGTGAATGCAGAAGCTGTGTTTCTGACTGGATCCTTACAAAAATCCTAAAAACTTCAGTTTGTAGATCACTTAAAGAGAACATGACTATTAATTTATGGAGAAATATAAACAATGGCAGACACCCTTTCCCCAAGCTTGGAACTACAGAAATGCAATCAGCTTTGGTCATCACACTATATAAAAGATATTGATCCTTTGCGGAAAGCACAGATAAGAGTAACCAGGATATTTAGGGGACTGGAGGCTAAAACATATGATGAATGATTTCAGGAACTGGGTGTGTCTAGTTGGAAAGAAGGACCAGGGGAGACATGAGAGCAGTCTTCCAATACTTGAGGGGCTGCCACAGAGAGGAGGGGGTCAAGCTATTTTCCAAAGCACCCGAAAGCCAGACAAGGAATAATGGATGGAAACTGACCAAGGAGAGGTTCAATCTGGAAATAAGGAGAAATTTTTTGACAGTGAGAGCAATCAATCCATGGAACAGAAGTTGCCTTTGGAAATTGTGGGGGCTTCATCATTGGAGGCTTTCAAGAAAAGATTGGACTGCTATTTGTCAGAAATGGTGTAGTCTCCTGTTTGGGCAGGGGGTTGGACTAGATGACCTACAAGGTCCCTTCCAACTCTGTTAATCTATATAATCTGTTTATCTATTCAATCACCCTGTTTCCTTGGCAATAATACAAAAAAATATATTTGTAATTGCTTACTTTTGTGCATCTTTTTTTTTTAAACGCCTCGGTCTAGTCTCTAGACCTGATATTTTATCCAAGCAGAGGTGGGTTTCTACTGGTTCATCTGAGTAGGTAGTAACTCAGCCAGCCACGCTCCCAAACCAATTCTATCAGCGGAAGCATAGGCGCCACCATCTTGTTTTTTGCTTCTGCACATGTGCAGAAGCATTTTTATAGTAGTGTGCATGCGCGGGTAGTGCCCATCAAGCGTGCCCCTGAGCGAACTGGCAGTAGCGTCAGCCAGAACCTACCCCTGCATCTAAGTACAGGTAGTCCTCAACTTACGACTACAATTTGGTCCAAAATTTATGTTGCTAAGCGAGACATTGGTTAAGTGAGTTTTGCCCCATCTTAACGATGTTTCTGGCCACCATTGTTAGGTGAACCACTGCAATTATTGAGTTAGTAACATGGTTGTTAAGCAAATCTGGCTTCCTTATTGACTTGCACTCTGTCAGAAGGTAGGAAAACACGACCCCAGGATGCTGACACCATCATAAATATGAGGTCAGTTGCCGAGCGGCCAAATTTTGATCACATGACTAGGGGGATGCTGTAACGGTCGTTAGTGTGAAAAGCGGCCATAAGTCACTTTTTTCCAATGCCGTCGTAACTTTGAATGGCCGTAAATGAACTGTTGCAAGTCCAGGACTGCCTATATTCCTCAGGTGCAACCCAATAAACGCACATACTCCTCTCCCCCCTTCAAGATTTGCTAAGCATTTACATAATTAAATAATTATAGCTTTGGGGGGAACGAAGAATAGAATGCATGGAAAACAAAAACTTAGCCTAGCTGAAAATAAGTCCCATGTTCCTTTATTTTTTTTTTAGAATAGCCCGTGTCAATTTTCTTCTTTGGCTGATCTCTCTCAGATGTCAAGGAAACCAGTTCCCTATTAGGGTAGTTTAATCCCTTGGCTTCAGAAGTAAATAGATTGCCTTGAGATAATGATCTACCTCCACACCTATTTTTGAAGCAAAAACCTTTAATCTTAATTGGCTGTCACTACAATTAAGGAGGAGGCAGACAGGTTGCCAAGCGCCCCCCCCCCCCTATAAGCCAGAATGGCAGGTATTTTAGGCTAAAGCTCCCACTTTATCTCCAGTTTCTATCTTCCATTTCTACTGATCCAGTGTCAAACAAAAAGAAGGAGGAGGAAGAGAGGGGGGGGGGGGGAATCAGGAAAAGAATAAAAGCAAATATTTTTGAAAGTATAATGGGACTTCTTGAGAAATCATGGAACTGACTGTGTGTGGGGTTTTTCTCTCTCTCTACTATAATAAACTTAAGAAAGAAACTGCATACAGCCAAAGGACACACAAAGAGGCATTGTTCCTTGCACAACAAATGTGTTGGCTACTGGTTCTTAGCAAACTAGTTTCTTCTTCTAAGAGGATGGAGGAATGGGGATCATGGTAAATCAAAATATTGTGAAATTTTGGAGAGAGGGAGGGAGGGAAGAAAGGAGGGAGGGAGAAGTTACCTTTAGTGAACTCTGTTTGACTTAAGGTAAAGATAAAAGTTCCCCTTGTACATATGTGCTAGTAATTCCCGACTCTAGAGGGCAGTGCTCAAAGTTGAAGAGCCAGCGCTGCCCGAAGACGTCTCCGTGGTCATGTGGCCGGCATGATTAAATGCCGAAGGTGCACGGAATGCTGTTTCCTTCCCATGAAGGTGATTCCTGTTTTTCTACCTGCATTTTTACGTGCTTTCGAACTGCTAGGTTGGCAGAAGCTGGGACAAGTAATGGGAGCTCACTCCGCTACACAGCACTAGGGATTCAAACCACCGAACTACCTACTTTTCTGATTGGCAAGTTCAGCGTCTTAGCCACTGAACCACTGATTACCTAAATTTGGCTTATAAGGACTTAATTGAGGCTGAATCATGAGGCATCTTAACTTGCAATTAACATTAAATATGGTGCACTGACAGCTGAAATTATGATTCATTCATAATTTGTTGCAGCCAACTCAACACGGCCAACTCTCCACAACCAACTCTCCACGGCCAACTCTCCATGGCCAGCTCTCCACGGCCAGCTCTCCACGGCCAGCTCTCCACGGCCAGCTCTCCACGGCCAGCTCTCCATGGCCAACTCTCCATGGCCAACTTGCTATGGGAGCACTCGCTGTGGGATAAGAGTTACACTAATACCAAAGAAATGGTGGAATAAAACCATTAAAGAAAAGATGCAAAAGGAGGGAGAGCATGAAATGTGAATGACAAAAAATAAATAACATTTTTAAAAATTATTTTAAATTCTTAAATTGCCCTGCGGTGAGTTGGCCATGGTGAGTTGGCTGCAGGAAGTTGGCTGTGGTGAGCTGTCCCATTATGTTCTGTTGCTCCATGCCAGCTTCTCATAAGGAAACCCAAGGTGGCATCTGTCAGGAAGTTAGAAATCACTCCCACCTCCCACCCCACTGCCCCTGCGGTCCTTCTGTTTCTCTAGTTAGCTATGAAGGAAATGTTTCTGAAATGATGTCCCAATAGGTCACAGGTTGTTTAGTTGATAAATAAAACTAGAAGGTTAGGAAAGATGGGAATTTGCATAAAAGAGGGTAAAGTCTGGTTCATTTCCTCTAGGCATGAGTGAAGGATAGCACCAGGCTGTGTTGAGACTTCACTCTCAGAAAGATTTCCCAGAATATTAGCTTAACACAGATGCTGTGTGGTGAAATTGCTGGACAAAGAGAGAGGAGATTCACCTTCTAATCTCAGCCACTCCATGGGTGACTCTGAGCTTTCTCTCTCAAGCCTTCTTTCACTGGGCTGATTTGAAAAGGAAAATTGATATGGAGGCAGGAGGTAGCGCTATATATTGAACGTATTTCATGAGAATATAGAACACATTTAATATTAATGTATTAAACGTTGAACGTATTTCACAGGAAATGTCCTCCACTCCTCTGCTCACAATAGAATCCCTTATGCCACCAGGCTCGAAATTTTGGCCTTGGACAATCTGGAACTGCACCGGTCCGATTTAAGCATAGTACACAGAATTGTCTGCTACAATGTCCTACCTTCAACGACTACTTCAGTTTCAACCACAATAATACACAGGCAAACAATCGATACAAACTCAAGGTGAACCGCTCCAAACTCGATTGCAGAAAATACGACTTTACCAACAGAGTGGTCAACTCCTGCAATGCTCTACCTGACTCCATTGTTACATCCTCAAACCCCACAGCTTCAACCTTCAACTGTCTACTGTGGACCTCACCCCATTCCTGAGGTCATGCCTACCCTCCCTGTCCTACTGTTCCCATTAATTTGTACTCATTTCCTTTTTTCATGTCAATGTTCATACTTATACCTGCTATCTTGTACATGGTTGACAAACTAAGAAATAAATAAATAGTTGCCACTCTGAGCTCCTAAAGGAAAGATTTTGAGCATAGAACCCTATGCTCAAGAAGTGACCTTGAAGGTCTTCTAATCTAACCAATTCCTCAGGCAGGAGGACTCTTAACCATTCCAGATAAATGGCTATACCAATCTCTGGTATAGGATTCAGAGACCTCATACCATTCCAGACTTTCTTTGGTCTTGATGGGATGATAGAAAGAATGACTGAATAACAGGGTTGGAATAACAGGCTTGGAGGTCTTCCAGTCCAGCTGCCTGCTCAAATAGGAGACTCTGGACAATTCCTGACAAATGGCTGTCCGATCTCTTCTTAAAACCCTCAAGTGATGGAGCACCCACCACATTATGGAGGCAGATGTTCTTAATGTCCCACTAACAAACAAAATTGATCAGGCTATATTTGTTCTTCGTAAAATTCAGCCATTAAACATAGAAACAGAAAGGATGAAGAATGGTTAAGTGACCTTAGTAGTGTCTGCTTGGAAAGGTCATCCTACCGTCCCTTTTATTATTATTTTTATTCATGGCTTGGCCAAGAGAGGTTATTTAATTCTTTATTTAGGATAGGATAGGATAGGATAGGATGGGATGGGATGGGATGGGATAGGATAGAATATGAATTAGATAGGAAAGAATAGAATAGAATAGAATAGAATAGAATAGAATAGAATAGAATAGAATAACAGAGTTGGAAGAGACTATGGTGGTCTTCTAGTCCAACCCCTTGCTTAGGCAGGAAACCCTATACCTGTGATGGAGAACCTATGAAACACCTGCCAGAGGTGGCACACAGAGCTCTCTCTGTGGGCACACGTGCCATTGCCAGCTGCTCTTCATGCTGTTTTCCAGGCTATTTGGGGGGCTTTTTCAGGCTTTTTTGGGGCTGCTTCCTGGGCCCCAAAAATGGCCAGAAAAATGGCCAGAAAAACAGCCAACAAACAAGCATGCAGCACTGGCCGGCTAGTATTCAGGTTTCCGGCGCTATGGCGTGCGCACATGCACACACATTCCGGTTTGGCCTCTTGGTGCCGAAAAGGTTTGCCATCACTGCCCTATACCGTTTCAGACAAATGGTTATCCAATCTCTTCTTTAAAACTTCCAGTGTTGGAGCATTCACAACTCCTGGAGGCAAATTGTTCCACTGATTAATTGTCCCAACTGTCAGGAAATTTCTCCTTAGTTCTAAGTTGCTTTCTCTCCTTCTACCCATTGCTTCTTCTCCTACCCTTGGGTGCTTTGGAGAATAACTTGACTCTCTCTTCTTTGTGGCAGCCCCTTAGATATTGGAAGACTGCTATCATGTCTCCCCTGGCCCTTCTTTTCATTAAACTAGATATACCAAGTTCCTACAACTGTTCTTTATATTGAACTTTAAGATTCACCATATATCATCACCCAGATATTTCAATTGCTGGTAACCTGCCACAAAGTAAAATACAGTATCCACAGTAAAACAAAAACAAATGAAATAAAACTTTCATATTAACAAAAGTAATTATTTTTCCCTTTATTATCCTTGTATTTTCTCTATTGTCAATAGATGAACAGGAGAACAAAAGAGGAAAGAATTGAAATAGGGGAGAAAACTTGATATGAAGTAAGATATGCAAATCTGTAGGCACTGAACATCCAGAACATCTAGGGTAATTTGGGATTTTAAAAGAATGGTTTTTAGATAAATTCCTATAAAAGAGGAATAATTAAACCTCTGTGAATAGTCTCTTTCTTCAATTTAGTTTTTAACAAAAACTAAGTAGGTCTAAGTTATAAAATGTCTCTTTCTCAATTCTTTTGAAATCCTGTAACAATCAACGAATCTAGACAGCATACTAAAAAGCAGAGACATCACCCTGCCAACAAAAGTGTGTATAATCAAGGCTATGGTTTTTCCAGTTGAATGTATGGCTGTGAAAGTTGGACCATGAGAAAGGCTGAGTGCCAAAGAATTGAGGCCTTTGAACTCTGGTGCTGGAGAAGACTCCTGCGAGTCCCTTGGACTGCAAGGTGATCCAACCGGTCAGTCCTAGAGGAGATCAACCCTGACTGCTCTTTAGATCCTGAAGAGGAACCTCAAATACTTTGGCCACCTAATGAGAAGGAAGGACTCACTGGAGAAGAGCCTAATGCTGGGAAAGATGGAGGGCAAAAGAAGAAGGGGGAATAAGATGGCTGGATGGAGTCACCGAAGCAGTCAGCGTGAGCTTAAATGGACCTCAGAGGATGGTAGAGGACAGGAAGGCCTGGATGAACATTGTCCATGCAATTGTGATGGGTCGGAAATGACTTTGCAACTAACAACAACAATAATCAACAAATCATCCTGAGATTTGCATAGCTTTAAAATTCAAAGCTGCAAGTGTTTTTCCCCCCTTCACTGAAAATTAGATGTCTTGGGATAGTTTATCTTGTTTTCATCCTTTTTGAACTGGCACTTCGGGATTTGTTCAAAAGTTAAGTTTATGTTCCCCAGGATTTAAAAAGGAGGGATCTTTATCTCGTTCAGGAAACATAAAATGCCTTTTACTGACAGAAAACTGATGCTGTTATTAGAAAAGAGAAGCTGATCTGGCAAGCATTAATATTGTGGATCACAAAAAGACTTTTTTTTAAAATTTGTAGGCAACTATAGGAGGTACTTTTATTAGAAAAGCTTCTCTTTTCTAATAACAGCATAAGTTTTCTGTTGGTAAAAGGCATTCTATGTTTGTTGGGTGAGGTAAACATCCCCCTTTTTTAAATCCTTGGGAACATAACATTAATTTTTGAGCATACTCAAAGTGTCAATTCAGAAAGAGTTGAATTGTTGAGTTCTTGGTGCTCTCTGAGCGTGGTTTCCACCAGATGTTTCATCACACAATGAGGTAACATCATCAGTTCTAAAATGGAGTCTAATTGGGTAAGGGTCAACACAGCCATCTACCAGGAGATTTTGGAGCAGTTCATGCTTCCTTCCGCAGACGAGCTTTATGGGGAAGCTGATTTCATTTTCCAGCAGGACTTGGCACCTGCCCACACTGCCAAAAGCACCAAAACCTGGTTCAATGACCGTAGGATTATTGTGCTTGATTGACCAGCAAACTCGCCTGACCTGCACTCCATAGAGAATCTATGGGGCATTGCCAAGAGAAAGATGAGAGACATGAGATCGAACAATGCAGAAGAGCTGAAGGCCGCTGTTGAAGCATCCTGGTCTTCCATAACACCTCAGCAGTGCCACACAGGCTGATAGCTTCCATGCCACGTCGCATTGAGGCAGTAATTGCTGCAAAAGGGGCCCAAACCAAATACTGAGTACATATGCATGCTTATACTTTTTAGAGGTCTGATATTGTTCTATGTACAATCCTTGTTTTATTGATTGCATGTAATATTCTAATTTTCTGAGATTGTGGATTTGGGGTTTTCATGAGCTGTACGCCATAATCATCACAATTAGGACAAATCACGGCTTGAACTATCTTGCTTTTCATGTAATGAGTCTTATCTCATATATTAGTTTCACCTTTTAAGTTGCATGACTGAAATAAATGAACTTTTGCACGATATTCTAATTTTTCGAGTGTCACCTGTAGCTCCCTCTCTGCCACTGATGCAAAGCCCTCGTCTGAGCTTTCCTCAGTCCTCAGGACTGGCCCATGTTCCTCCCCAATCTTCTCACTGTCCAATTCTGCTGGCAGTTCTGCTGGCTGCCGGCAGGCCACAACACATCTAAAAAGCCACTTACAACAGGTGCCATATAAATACCACACACAGAACAGTACACACTCTTCTAGAAAGAAGTCCCCCCCCCCCAAGGACGAGTCTGAAAGACGAAAGATCCTGCAACGCTATCCTGCAACATGTATATTTGCCTTCATTTGTCAGACATATTTTTCTTGAAAGGATATAGCACCCTCAGTCAGAAGTGGTAAGAGGCAATCCAAAGTCAGGGAGAAAGTAAAATTAGATTCTGTTTGGATTTGGCAAGACTAAACATGCCCCTTTAAAATAAATATAACCCTTGGTCTGCAGTTATGCTCTCACATTTTTGAGAGCTTGCAAAGGCATTTTCCAACCCAGAAATATACATTTATGGGCCTCACACACAAAACATGCAAAATAGCGTAAGAATAAGGAAACTTCTCACGGGATGAGAATAGATTAAATGTGGACAGTACCTGTAAATGAAGGCATATGGAAATGCACAGGGGTGAAATCCACTTACCTTTGCTACCGGTTCAGTAGCAATGTGAGTGCGCGTAGGTGCAGAGCGTCAAAAACGGACATGATAAAGTCCAGACGGCTGGGCAGAATCTGCTACCAGGCACCTGCAAATGTAAGTGAACAGTGAGAGGAGGGGAGTCCACTGTGCCACACGATTTAGGTTAACTAGAAAGCAGGAAATCGTATATAAATTGTGTGTCCAGTTGTTCATCGGAAAAACCGGTTCGCCCAAATCGGTTTCATTTTTTTTTTAACCATCGGTTCAATCGAACCGGTCCAAACTACTAGCATTTCAACCCTGGATATACATACATTTGTGACAATCCACACTTGTTAAAAACTGCCACAAATAAATATTCTACTTGAGGGACGGAGAGCAAGAAAATTTAAACTTGTCAGATTCTACCTACTAAAAATCACCCTATAAATCTATTCAGGGGTATTCCAAGCAAACATATCTCCATAACTGGCAAATCTATCTCATCAAGCTCGATTTCCTTTAATTCTGTCTCAATCTCTCCTCCAGTCCAAGCACTGGCTCAACTGAGTTGTTGACTGTTTATACCAGCAGTCACTAACTGGTGGTTTTCGAGAAAATTTTGGGTGGTCCGCAGAAAAATTATTTGCATTTTTTATATTGCACTAAATCAGGGGTCCTCAAACTATGGCCCCTGGGCTGGATATCTGCAATAATGCTTGTGTTGCTGCAAAGAGTCTCCCCCTTTGGGGTCTTTTTGGCCAGGTTGGAGGGGGGCAGAAATTCTAACTTGAGATCTGCTTCAGCCTCCTGTTGCAGGGCTTTGGGTGAAGATGGAAGGGAAGCACCACTGGCGGTGAAGAGCCGGGGGGCCTTGTTCCAGTGGGACTGCATCATGACCTGGAACTGGCTGACCATCTCAGCCCACTGAGCCTCCAGGCACCTGTACCTGGTCTTGCGCTCCCACAGGTCTCCCCTCGGCTTGGAAAGCCTATGCTCGTAGTCCTCAGTGAGGTGCTTCTGCTGAGCTTCCTTCTTGAGCCAGCTGTTTTGCCAACTCTTTCTCGTGGTGGCTGCTTAGCTCCAACAACTGGGTCCTGTTGAGGCCCTAAGGAGCCTGGGAGGGCAGGGGAGGAGGGGCTGGGAAGGGAGGGGTGAGTAGAGGCCGGTGAGGTGCCCCTCGATGTGAGTGACATCAAGTTGGCCATGGTCACCCAGTCACATAACCACTAGACGTGCCCACACATCCAGTCATTATGCAGATCGTATTAGTGGTCGGCGGAAGTGTCTCTTTCTGTCTAAAATGAAGTTATGGTGGTTTGCAAAATTCTGGATTTGTTTAGTGTAATCCTGAAGAGATCTTTTCACAAGGTTATGAAACATCAAGGTTCTATGTTTTATTGCAAAGTGTTGCAAAATCTTTTAGAGGACATTCATTCACACACAGACATAGACACACTGTATTCTCCAACATTTCCTCATATTTTGCCTCCCTTTTGAAGAATTTCCAATTTTTCTAAACTTTCAGTCAAAAAATCCAGGCTGTTCTTAAATAAACAGGGTGGGGGGAGGAAGAGTATAAGCCAGGGGGTATCACCTTGAGTAATGTTTGCACAACCCTTAATGTTGCCCAATCCATGACTGATATAAAATAACTCTTGCACTGGGAGGAAAGTAGTTTCTGGGTGCCTCATCTACTGTAGGACAGAAACCACAGCGTAAGTGCAGAGAAACAATTTCATCTCTCTCTCCCTCTCTCCTTCTCTCCTTCTCTCTTCCTCTCTTATATCTCTATCTATCTATCTATCTATCTATCTATCTATCTATCTATCTATCTATCTATCTATCTATCTATCTATCTATCTATAATATCTCTCTCTCTCTTTATCTCCCTGTCTGTCTCTATTTGTTTATCTCTCTCTGTGTCTCTCTCTGCCTGCCTGCCTGCCTGCCTGCCTGCCTGCCTGCCTGCCTGCCTGCCTGCCTGCCTGCCTGCCTGCCTGCCTGCCTGCCTGCCTGCCTGCCTACCTACCTACCTACCTACCTACCTACCTACCTACCTACCTACCTACCTACCTACCTACCTACCTACCTATCTATCTATCTATCTATCTATCTATCTATCTATCTATCTATCTATCCACTAATTAAGAACTGTATAGGTGCGAACAGCCATTCTGCTGGATAGTCATCCTGAGGTCTAATGAATGGGCTAGAAAGTATGCTCAATGCATGCTTATAGTTTGTTCAATTAGTGATTTATGGCAGATGTGTATCAAAAATATCTTTGATTGGGCTGGGATTGTATCTTTTGCTATGCATTTTCTGGACAAACTGGAACGTGAATGTAAAATTCTATGGGGCTAAAAACCACTATGTCTACTACAGTAACTCTTCTCTATGGATTGTACAGGTTATACAGTCAAAAGATGCATCTGATCCTGCTTTCCAGTCTTCTTCTTTTGGGACTATCTCTGGCCAATGGACATGAAACGGATCCCGACGGACAATGTAATAATTTTAACCCCTTATTTGAGAATGGGGAGGGGTGTGTGGCACATGGGCAGAAGGGGGAGAGCATGGGTGACATTCCTGTTATCTGAATGCAGCACAGAGTGCAGAGATGATTAGAGGGCTGAAGGCTAAAACATAGAAAGAACAATTACAGGAATTGAGTATGTCTAGTTTAATGAAAAGAAGGACTAGGGAAGACACACATGATAGCAGTATTTCAATATCTGAGGGGATGCCACAAAGAATAGGGGGTCGAGCTATTCTCCAAAGCACCTGAGGGCAGGAGAAGAGCAATGGGGAGAAATGAATCAAGGAGAGAAGCAACCTAGAACTAAGGATACTGTAAATTTCCTGACAGTGAGAACAAGTGATCAGTGGAAAGGGTTGCCTCTAGAAGTTGTGGGTGCTCCATCACTGGAGGCTTTTAAGAAGAGATTGGAGAGCCATTTGTCTGAAATGGCATAGTTTCTCCTACTGGAGCAGGGGGTTGGACTAGAAAACCTTCAAGATCCCTTCCAGTTCTGTTATCTGAATGCAAAAAGGCTCCTGGAAGGCAGAGTTGGTAAAAGAGCTCCTTTGAAAGCTTTTACTGAGGCAATCCAAACCAATCATAGCTGTAGACATCAGCATTTCAAGACTGAAGCAAGACTTGTAGTCCAAAGATGTCTGTTCTTTGGAAGAGCTTTCAAGTGTGTGAATTCACATCTGGAATGGGATAGTCAGGAAAGCAGGTTTGCTAATGTGCTCCTTGTCCAGAGTGGGTAAGGTTCAAGTAGGCTAGAGCAGGGGTCTCCAACCTTTGCAACTTTAAGTCTGAAGGACTTCAGCTTCCAGAATTCTCCAGCCAGCAAAGCTGGCTGGAGAATTCTGGAAGCTGAAGTCCTTCAGACTTAAAGTTGCAAAGGTTGGAGATCCCTGGGCTAGAGAACGAAGCAATAATCAAGCTGTTTCATGCCTTCTTCTGAGGACCAATATATATTAAGCCAGGGGTCTCAGCATTCACCTGAAGGATAGGTAGTCAAGTCCAAGAAAGAATAGTTGCTCACTGTTTGAATGCTGACCAAGCAGGGGCAGTTGGGCACAGCTTGCCTTGCCTTCTGGGACTCCAATAATGTGACGCTGTTTTTCCTTTCAAGTACTGAATTCTCTGTCTGAAAGAGTAGACACCTTTGAGAAAAAATTAGAAGAGGTGAACAAAGCCTTCATGACGGTCCACAAAGGTAAGAAAACTTGAAACCCTGGCTTTTGCTCCAAATGTTGTGTTGTGTGCCTAATCGCATTTGGCCAAATAAAGTATTCAATTAAATTGAAATGCCAGCTGCCTGTCTCTTAGAATGTCTATAGAGGCTGGGGTCAACATAGGAACTGGAACTGGGTAATCTTTTCCAGGCCTGTCACACATGCTATATGTGATGGAGACCATCATTTTATCCTCATGAATGAACATGATGATGATGACAATGATGATGTTAGCTGTTGAGTCATGTCTGACTCGGTGATTCTATGGGCCAGGTCTCTCCACATCTTCCAATCTTTGAATTGTGCTATAGTCTAACCGGTGTCAGTTTTGGTGGCCTCTAGCCATCATGAAGGGACACAGTGGCTCAGTGGCTAAGACGCTGAGCTTGTCGATCAGAAAGGTCGACAGTTTGAGGGTTCAAATCCCTAGCACCACGTAATGGAGTGAGCTCCCGTTACTTGTCCCAGCTTCTGCCAACTTAGCAGTTTGAAAGCATGTAAAAAATCAAGTAGAAAAATAGGAGCCACCTTTGGTGGGAAGGTAAAATGTTCTATGGACCTTTGGCGTTTAGTCATGCCGGCCACATGGGCATGGAGACATGTTTGGACAGGACTTACTCTTTGGCTTTGAAACGGATATGAGCACCACCCCCAAATTCGGGAACAACTAGCACATATGTGCGAGGGGAACCTTTACCATTAGCCATCATATGGTGCCTTGGTTTCCTTTTACCATTAACTCTTCCAAACTATAATTGCTTTCTCCAGGGAATTCCCCTGCCTGACATGGCCAGATTAAGTGAGATACTGAAACATACAGGTGGTGGCGGTGATGATGATGATGATGATGATGATGATGATTTGTATCACTTCATGTTTTCTTGCCAGATATTCTGGAGTTTGACAAGTGCTGTTGCGCAGAGTCTCCAATTCTTTTAGGACACATTACCTGAGACAGCACTTCTTTGAAAGAGCTTACTTAAGCAAACCATGATTCTTTTGAAGAAATGCCAGATGGCTTCTCTGTCATCTTTTTGTCCAAGTATCGTTTACTTTAAATGGCTCTCCTAGGATGAGGGATATTTTCAGCAGGAAACTAGAATAAAGTCCTATTTCAGATCAGAAGCAGCGTGGTTTGGTTGGAAGTCCAGAACTGTTCAGTGCTTTTCTCGCAAATCGAAAAGGACCAGATTTGTTTATTTTTTTTTAAAAAAACACACACATAAATTATTATTGCTGTTTGGCCTATTTGCAAGCCCCTGGTCTTTCTCTCTTTGCTGTTCCTGGAAGCACTTTCTTTCAGAACTAAAGTGTTTTTCGGAGTATAAGACGAACTTCCTTCCCCCCTAAAAGAGAGTGAAAATTTGGGGATGTCTTATACACTGAATTTAGTCCTGCCCACCCACCAGCTTCCACCCTTTGGCCTCTGCCTCCCAGTAATTTGCCTCCTTGCAGCAAACAGCAAACAGCCTGTTTCAATTTCAGCTTCAGCACAGCTTGATTAGCACAAGCAGCTGATTGTTGGTTGGATTGGCCTCTTGACCATAATCTGCTTCAGGTGTCAGGGGTTGCCATTGCCTATTGCCGCCTCCATGAACCCCATTTTCAGCGTCCGCGAGCCCAATTTCCCACCCATTCTGATCCCCACTGCCTGGAATGGGTGGAAAATGGGGTGCACAGAGGCTGAAAACAGGGCGTGTGGAGGCTGAAAATGGGGCACACCGAGGCGGCAATAGGCTATGGCAATCCCTGCAGCCTGAAACAGCTGATCGTTGAGAGGCCAATCCAACCGACAGTCAGCTGCTTGTGCTAATCAGGCTGTGCTGAAATTGAAACTGAAACCCGCTGTTTGCTGCAAGGAGGTAAATTGCTGGAAGGCAGAGGCAGATGGTTTTTCTTGTTTCCCTGCCCAAAGGCTATAGTGTGTGTATAAAAGTGTGTCTTATACTCTGAAAAATGCAAAATCACCCTTGCTTACTATTCTTGTAAAATTTGCTTGTTGCCCTATACCAGGGGTCTGCAAAGTTGGCTCTTTTAAGACGGGTGGACTTCAACTCCCAGAATCTCCCAGCCAGCTATGCTGGCTGGGGAATTCTGGGAGTTAAAGTCCACCCGTCTTAAAAGAGCCAACTTTGCAGACCCCTGCCCTATACCTAGGGAAAAGAACACAAAAATAGCATGAATTGTGGAGTGTTTTCTGCTGTCATACATTTGCTTCTTCACTGTGTTTCTAGCTCGATCCTTTGGAAGTGGCAGTGAAAGATTATATGTGACTAACAAGCAAATAGGGAAGTATGGAGATCTTGGAAACATATGTACCCAAGCCGGTGGCCGTATTCCTTCCCCTCAACTCCCAAATGAGAATAAGGCTTTTGCAAGTGTTTTGGAGAGGAACAACAAAGAAGCCTATCTTGACGTCCACAGCTCAGCAACATTCACCAACTGGGCTGCAGGAGAACCGAATAACGCAGACGGAAGCAAGGCGTGCATAAAAGCAGATGTGCAGGGAGCCTGGCACTCTGCGTCCTGTGAAGAAGTTCTCTTGGTGGTGTGTGAATTTTCTTTCATTTGAGGAGAAGGAAGACTAGCATCCTGTGCTGGAGAGAGGAGCTACCTAAAATATAACAAGCCCAAAGCAACCCTACCAAGACATCAAACGTAGAACACCTACAAACAATTCCACCTGGGTTGAACCACATTCAAGAATGTTCAATAAATGCATGAAACAAATGTCACGATTTGATTGTCCGTCCATTCATTTATTTAAAAATGAATACATATATTTTTAAAAAGAGCATCCTTTAAGGATTGCTTGCTTGCTTAACAACTGTTCTGTTTTGCAGCTGTTTAAAGTTGGGAAAGCACTAAAAATATTGTGGCAGAACTGGTCCTCAACCTTATAAACCTTAGAGGTTTGCAGTGACCTATAGTCAGGCAATTGCCATTTGTGTGCTTTATAGCTGGCTCCTGACAAGCAGAGTCAAAGGAGAACCCAGCAGGGAAATTGAAAAAGGGAAAGTCGGGTTTACATGTCTTGCTTATTGACCACATGAGAAGTGTTGAGTTTGAAATAGCAATAACATTTACTTATATATTGCTTCACAGTCCTTTACAAGCAGTTTACAGAGTCAGGACATTGCCCCCACCCCCCCACCCCCCGACAACCTGGGTCCTCATTTTACTGACCTCAGAAGGATGAAAGGCTGAGTCAACCTTGAGCTGGTGAGAATTGAACTGCCAAACTGCTGGCAGCCAGCAGACAGGAGAAATAGCCTGCAGTACTGTGTTTTAACCACTGCGCCACCACGGCTCATAATGCACCATTGATTTATACCTTGAACATAGCCATGTAGCCTTCTAGAGTTTTCCTGAAGCTAATAATGCATATTCAAACCAATTTGTAGTGGTTAAAAGGCAGTGGTTTAGGAACCAGGAGGCCAGGGGGATCCAGTCCTTCCTGAGACATGAAGCCAAAAGGTTCATCTTGGCCAGTCGCTAACCCCAGCCCTAAGAAGAAGAAGGCGGCAACAGTAAGTCAATTCCAAAATCTTGTCAAGAAAATTGCAGGGACTTTTCCAGGCAGTCACCAGGAGTGAGTCAATCTTTAACACTGATTCAAAGGAACACAAACCAAGCATTAAATAATCTCACAGTCATCACATAATCATTGTCTTGGTTAGGTTGACTGTTATTGATTGGAATTGATGGTGCTGCAGAAATGTGCTGCAGAAATATGGCATCTCTGGGGGTGACAGGGACACGGTGGCTCAGTAGCTAAGATGCTGAGCTTGTTGATCAGAAAGGTCGGCAGTTCGGTGATTCGAATCCCTAGTGCCACATAACAGAGTGAGCTCCCATTACTTGTCCCAGCTTCTGCCAACCTAGCAGTTTGAAAGCACGTAAAAATGCAAGTACACAAATAGGAGCCACCTTTGGTGGGAAGGGAATGACTAAACGCTGTTACCTTCCCACCAAAGGTGGTTCCTATTTTTCTACTTGATTTTTTACATGCTTTCAAACTGCTAAGTTGGCAGAAGCTGGGACAAGTAATGGGAGCTCATTTTGTTATGTGGCACTAGGGATTCAAACTGCCAAACTGCCAATCTTTCTAATTGACAAGCTCACGTCTTAACCCCTTAAGCCACTGCATCCCCTTTGGGTTGCTACATTGAAAAAAAATAGGCAGGGATTTCTTAGGCTGGCCAGAAGGAGAGATCAATCTGACATAGTAAGAAGAAAAAAGACAAAAGACCTTTATGATAGGAGCAAGTCTGCATACCTTCTAGGATTTTACTTGTTTGGTTAGTTTCCTACATTATATCAGTGCTTACATAAAGAAATTGTTATCTCTTCAATCTCCACACATGCACGCCAAGCTAAAGAAATGGCATATATGTATTTGTGTTTGCGTGTTTGGCAGTGTATGTGTGTATATGTATGTAGGCATTGTTATCAATATGAATAGCTAAATACTCAACAGATAGATACTAACCAATAGATACAAACTCAAGGTAAGCCACTCCAAACTCAATTGCAGAAAGTACGACTTCAGCAACAGAGTGGTCAACGCCTGGAATGCTCTACCCAACTTCGTTGTTACATTCTCAAACCCCCACAGCTTTAACTTGAAGTTGTATACTGTGGATCTCACCCCATTCCTAAGAGGTCCGTAAAGGGAGCATGCATAAGCACACCAGCATGCCTACTGTCTCTGTCCTACAGTCCCCATTTATTTGTACTCATTTCCTTTGTCCATGTCCATTTTAATCCTAAAATCTGTTATCTTCTACATATTTGACAAACCAAATAAATAAATAAATAAATAAAAATATTGACTAGCACCCAACTCTCTATAGGTTCACATAATAATAATAATAATAATAATAATAATAATAATAATAATAATAATAATAATAATAATTATTATTATTATTATTATTATTATTATTATTATTATTATTATTATTATTATTATTGTTATTGTTATTGTTATTGTTATTGTTATTGTTGTTATTATTATTATTATTATTATTATTATTATTATTATTATTATTATTATTATTATTATTATTATTATTATTTTAATTTATAACCTGCTCTCTCTCCCCAAAGGGACTCGAGGCGGGGCACAGGGAGTTAAAAATACAATTAAAACCACAAACGGAATACAAAGTTAAAAACAAATTAAACTGGCCCTACGCTAAAAACCCCTATAAAACTAAAACTATCCCTAAAAACCCCTAAAACAATTTAAAACAATTTAAATTACCCTAGGCCGGCCAAGCAGAAGAAGTGTGTTTTTAGTTTCTGTCGGAAGGAGCAAAGGTCCGTGGTTGTTCTGATTTTGGGGGGAAGGTCGTTCCAGAGGGTCGGGCCCACCACAGAGAAGGCCCTTCCCCTGGGCGTCACCCGCTGGCATAGCCTAGTGGATGGCACCCAGAGAAGTCCCTCTCTGTGGGAGCGAATCGGCCGCAGGGATGTTTGGGGCAGGATGCGATCCCGCAGATGTTAGGCTGTCACCGATTTTGTCCAGTAGAGAACTTCTTGGATGCAATTTCTGATGATTTTAGCCCTTACTCATTTGGAAGGAATCGAGAAGAGAACAGACTATTGGAGATATAGAGAAATGTCATAAATATAACTCAGATGAGTGTACCAATTTCCTAAAAAAAAAAGTGTGGAAGACAAAGACTACACTGCTCCTTCCCATGTTCTCCCTTCCTAAATTCAAAGTAACCTTCTGGTCCTTACAAACAAAAGCTGTGGTGATGCAGTCATTAGAATGGAATATTGCAGGCTAACTCACTGCTCGCTTCCAGAAGTTCAACCTTGACCTGTTTAAGGCTGACTCAGCCTTCCATCCTTCCGAGGTCAGTAAAATGAGGGGCAATTGTTGGAGGTAATATGCTGACTCTGTAAACCACTTAGGGAGGACTGTAAAGCACTGTAAAGTGGCATATAAGTCTAAGTGCTATTGATATAGCTACTAATGAAGTGATAGAGAAAAATATTTCTTCCTAGCCTAGAAATTCCCTACCTGGTAGGTTCATAGTGGGCCTGTTCACACCACATCTCCTTGTCCAGAGAGTATCACCTCCAGGAACTGCAGAAGCACACTTTGTCTCTTCTTATCTCTTCCTCTGGAACAACAGCATCTCCCCAGACATTTGAACTATACTTTCTCTGTTGACCAGTTAGGAGGTCTATTGACGCAGCTGTTCAAACAAGTCCTGGGAGCTGAATGATATGTTTGCCCTCCACAAATGGAGGCTACTTTGCAGCTCTTCCCAGGATTTTGTATTGGGATTTGGAATTGTATTGATTTAGACTGATTGATTGGTTGTATTCTGTTTTGCCTCCAAATAATTGCTGCTGCTTATACACTCTGTAAAAGAGGGAGGAAGGGAGGGAGGGAGGGAGGGAGGGAGGGAGGGAAATGGTTTGGTGTAGTAGTTAAAGGTCCTGGTCTGGACTAGGAAGCAGGAGACTTCTTTCTGGCGGATAAAGTCAGCTGGGTAACTTTGGCCTTATTCTGTCTCACGCAAAAAAAAAAAAAAGGCAAACTCTTCCTGTAAATGTTGCCAGGAATTACTCAAAGGCACAATGAAAAAGATCAGTAAAAGTTTTCAGTTTCACATCATTCTGCCAAATACGAAGATTTTTTTGCCATGATAATAAAATGTAAGTCCTCCTCCTCCTCCTTGTCCTCCTCCTCCTTGTCCTCCTCCTCCTCCTCACTCAGTGAAAGCAAGAGGCACAGTATGAGTACTGAATCTAAGTTGTCAAATCCACAGAACCACAAGATGGTAGGAAAGGGGTTAGGAGTTTTATATCTCTTTGCTGCTATCTAATACTTTGGCCACCTAATGAGAAGGAAAGACTCCCTGGAGAAGAGCCTAAAGCTGGGAACGATGGAGGGCAAAAGAAGAAGGGGAGGACAGAGAATGAGGTGGCTGGACGGAGTCACCAAAACAGCAGGCGTGAGCTTAAATGGACTCCAGAGGATGGTAGAGGACATGAAGGTCTGGAGGAAGGTTTTCCATGGAGGCGTGATGGGTTGGACATGACTTTGCAACACCAACAAATCTGTAACTGAAAGTCCTAAAGTAAGGACTATCAATTTGTTTGTTAAGTGGTGAAGGCATTGTGCTAGAAGCTACACAAAGCCAGACTGGGTGAGCTTGAGCCAGTCTTTCTCTCACAGCCCTAGCAAGGGGACAATGTGAAACCCCTTCTGAAAAACTTTGGTGAGAAAACTTCAAGCAGTCTTTGAGAATCAGACATGACTGAAAAGAAAAAGAAGGAGGAGGAGGAGGAGGAGGAGGAGGAGGAGGGAGGGGAGAAGAAGAAGAAAGCAGCGCCTGAAGCTGATTGTCTTAAAGTATACTTCTACAGGTTTTGTTACATTCTTTTCCATCCATCTCCCTGTGTCTCTGTGCAGAACAATGGGTGGGAAATACCTCCACGCACCTCAGCACTATTTACAAACATTCCTCAGATTGTTCTGCTTTCTGTGTGGCTATCTGAGAAAAAAGTCCACAGAATCCAGCAAACAAAGGCAAGGTTATCTCATTGCTAATATCTTCACAATAAGAGAGAAGGTGGAGGAAAGAGGACAGGGTAGTCGTCATTCCTCTGGAATTCAACTTACGAGTCTTATCTATGTCTGCCTGTCTCTGTAGATATGAATACTGTTCAATTCATGCCATATACAAAGCCTCTAACCCAGGTGTGAAATGCTACCGGTTCAAACTGTTTCGGCGGAACCGCTACAAAAAATGCTACCGGTTCAGGCGAACCGGTAGCTCTGACAATCAGCTGTGCGACAATCAGCACGGCACAGGTGATTGTTACACAGCTGATCGTTGGAACTACCCTGAACCAGTAGCATTTTTTAATGTTCCAATGATCAACTGTGTGACAATCAGCTGTGTCATGCACAGTTAATCGTTGAAGGTACCAGTTCGCCAGAATCAGTAGCATTATTTTACTACCAGTTTGGGTGAACTGGTAGCATGTGCACATGAAGAGAACCAGTAGCAGACTTCAGAGCATTTCACCCCTGCTCTAACCCTATTTCCCCCCCTCCCCATTCAAAGGAGGTTAGTGGTTTCTAAACACAAACAGATTCCCAAACTTTAGCTCCAAGCTGGAATTTCACTCCGACATACCAAAAAGCAGTGGTAATCATGCTTGATTTGTGTTCAGCTGTGAATCAACTCTGGGAGAGACACTGATGTGGCTTTTCTAGGCACAGCCTGGGTGATTTGTATTAATTTTGTATTAATCTTCTCTACATTATCTTTCCTTCCTTTTCCTTTTCTTTCTCCTTCCCTTTCCCTCTCCTTTCTTTGTTTTTGGGAAGGGGAAGACCTTAATGGAAGCAATTATTTCTTCAAAGTACCCTTCCATGCTGATTGAAATGAAAAGGTCTACCATCCATAGACCTTTCAAGGCATATCAATTTGTATGTTTATTTCCAGCCTTATTTATTTGTATAAATAACTGATCATCTTGCTTCTATGTCCATTGTTTGAAAAAGAAAACACTGCCCAATCTGCAAGTGATTGGGATTGACCCAGGGAGGAATAAAACCTGTTACCTAACACCAATACACAGGATGTGTCAACAAGCTGTTAATACTTGAAAACAATCTTACATTTCAAGAGGTTTTCTATCAGTGCATAGATCGCCCTTCACCTGCACCTTTTGGCTTAGCATTTAAAAAATGATATGAAAAACTGAAGCAAAAAGGATGTGCCCCTGATCTTTAAAGGATTTGACACTTTAATTTGGGTGAGGGAAAGGGAAAGAATAACGAGAGGCTCAAGGAATGTCAGAACTGTGAAGCCAACATTATCTGTCCTATATTTAGCTCTCACTTTTAGCATGTACAGCAGAGGTGTCAAAATCAAGGCACGCAGCCCTCCTGAGCTCCATTTTCACTGGCAGAGGGTTGCAGGAGGTCACCACAGCTGAAAACGGAGCTCAGGAGCCCATTTTCTCTGGCAGAATGCTTGGGCCACCACAGGCACCCCCAACATGAGTGATGTCATGCCCACCCTGACCACACCCCCTCCCCCTCCCCCATCAGAGGTCAAACACAACCCTGATGCATCCCACAATGAAATTAAGTTTGACACCCCCAATGTAAAGCATCGGGGAGAAATGCCAGTGTCTGATTTAGCAAAAGAATGATATCAGTTTAGGCAAGAATATTCAAGATACTCATTCCAAAATCAGTAATAAATATGAGTATTTAACCCAACAGAGGAACAGAGTTGGAAGGTCTTCTTGTCCAACTCCCTGCTCAGGCAGGAGACCCTATATCACTCTGGGCAAACGGCTGTCCAACCTCTTCTTAAAAACCTCCATGGATGTAGCACCCACAACCTCTGAAGGCAAGCCATTCCACTAGTTAATTGCTCTCACTATTAGAAAATTTCTGCTTAACTCTAGATTGGTTCTCTCCTTGATTCGTTTCCATCCATTGCTTCTTGTTCTGCCTTCAGGTGCTTTAGAGAACAGGTTGACCCATAAAGGTAAAGGTTCCCCTTGCACATATGTGCTAGTCATTCCCGACTCTAGGGGGCAATATACTCATCTCCGTTTTAAAGCTGAAGAGCCAGCGCTGTCTGAAGATGTCTCCCTGGTCATGTGGCCGGCATGACTAAATGCCAAAGGCACATGGAACACTGTTACCTTCCCACCAAAGGTGGTTCCTATTTTTTCTACTTGCATTTTCACCTGCTTTCAAACTGCTAGGTTGGCAGAAGCTGTGACAAGTAACGGGAACTCACTCCATTACGTGGCACTAGGGATTGGAACTGCCGAACTGCCGACCTTTCCGATCGACAACCTCAGCGTCTTAGCCACTGAGCCACTGAGCCACTGAGGCTTATGGAAATTGTAAGGAAAGTAGAATATACTTTCTTGTTCTTGTATCGTGCCAGAATAACCTATCAGAAAACAAAAGCTTTACAGTAATAATTAGTGTTATAGAATTCAGTGGCATGGGATCGCAGACAGATTCATGGGGAAGAATATGCTTTGATCTCCTTCCCATGACCTTGGTCATCCTTCATCCATTCTCGTGTTCTTATCTGGAATTCAGGTTCTCAGGAGGCAAGGAAGGAAGAGATTAATTTATCTTCTGTCAATACTAAGGAGAAAGGAGGGGAGAACGAAAACAATATAGCGGAAAAAAACTGGGTAAGAATGTAAAGGAATTTTGCAAAAGTACAATATGATAAAAAGAGTTCTGTGGTGTATTTACACACTAAGCAATTAATATCGGGTTTGCTTTCATTAGCGAAATAAACCAGCTGAAATATGGCTCATCGATACATTTGTAATGAAAATGGAATAGTTCAATGTAATTCAATTTATTTAGGATGCTTTTAAGTAGCATCAGAATAAGCCACTGATTGAGCCCGGTTTTGATGGCAATTAATTACTTTGATTAAGCTGTTGGAATCAGATGATTAACTGAGTACTGTAATAGGTTGCTGGAGTTAATGAATAAGCCTAAGTGCAACATTTTTTAAAAATGTAATGCAAATACACAATTTAGAACAATGCGACAAATTCAGAAACAGTGTTTAATCAAAAGACTTAAAACTAATATTATTGTTCATCTCAAAAAAGCATGAATAGCATATAATGGAATGGAATGGAATGGAATGGAATAGAATGGAATAGAATAGAATAGAATAGAATAGAATAGAATTTTTTATTGGCCAAGTGTGGTTGGATACACAAGGAATTTGTCTTTGGTACATAAGCTCTCAGTGTACATAAAAGAAAAGATACATTCATCACAAATCATAAGGTACAACACTTAATGATAGTCATAGAGTTCAAAGAAGCAATCAAATCATACTATGAAACAATCAATATAAATCGTAAGGATACACACAACAAACTTACAGTCCTGCAGTCATAAGTGGGAGGAGATGGCTGATAGGAATGATAAGGCTGCATAAGTGGGAGGAGCCTTGGTGAATAGTTTGACAAAATAAAAATGCTTGAAATCAGGAGGAGAAGGCAAACTGGTGGAGGTGAAGGAATAATGGTGGTGGAGAAGGAGGAGAGGTCCCTGATCTTGCAATTAAAAAGATAAAGTCTCCTTCATATCAAATATGACACACACACACACATACATATATATATGTATATATATATATATATATATAATATACATACATACATACATACGGTTTCTTGAGCTGATAAATAAATAAATCAGGGAGACTAGGATAGATCTATTTCGAGCTATTTAGCTCTCATCAGCTAGCCATACCCTTACTGGGATTCGAACCAGGGAAGTATTACATGTGAGGCAGTTGTAATTGCTTCTAGACCAAATGGTTCTCTCTATACCAAATGGTTCTCTCCTGATCAGCTGAGACAGGACGATAAGTATATGCTTGTGTCACAACACAATCTATCCTAGTCTCCCTGTCCAATCTGGCAGGTTAAGTAGAGATGTGTAATATTCTGATGCCAAGTGGGAAATTTCCAGGAAAAATGGTGGAATTGAGACAATATGTGTGTGTGTGTGTCAGTGTTTATGTCAGAGCACCTGGTATGCCCAAATATGGGAGGAAGGGAGCATACTGCTACCCATTTTGCCTTTCAGCTCCAACCTAGGAGCCTTCCAGGCAGGAAACCATTTTGTGTGCATTCAGCACAAATGCCCATATATATATATATATATGTATATATATATCTATAATTGTTCCACAACACCCTGTTAGGGCCCAAATTAAGGGAGAAGACATACTGTTTCCTTTTCTGCCTTTCGGCTCATCACCAGAGACCTAGTGACACACATATACTGTGTGTGTGTGTATGTATGTATGTATGTATGTATGTATGTATGTATGTATGTATGTATGTATATGTATATGTATATGTATATGTATATATGTATATATGTATATATATTATGTGTGTGTGTGTGCGCGTGTGTGCATGTGTGTTACATTTTTGAGCTGATCAATAAATAAGTCAGCTATTGATCAGCTCAAAAACCTAACACACATATTAAAAAAATTTACACAATGGAACTCATGGCTTTCTGTCTAGATAGTCTCTGGTGATGAGCCAAAAGGCAGAAAAGGAAACAGTATGCTTCCTCCCTTAATTGGGGCCCTAACAGGGTGTTGTGGAAACAAATATATATATATGTGTGTATATATATATGTATATGTGTTAGTTTTTATGTGCTGATCAATAAATTTAAATTTGAGAGACCAAGATAGATCTATTTCGAGCTTATTAGCTCTCATCAGTTGGCCACACTCCACTGGGATTCGAACCGGGGCTGCAATGCATCCAAGGCAGAAGCCTAGCAATTTAGCCTAACCGGTTCTACCCATTTCATCAGCTAAGACAGGAGTATTTAGTATAGATAATTGTTTTCACAACTTCCTGAAGGGCCCCATTAAAGGAGGAGACATACTGTTTCCCTCTCTGCCTTTCAGCTCTTCACCAGAGACCATCTAGACAGAGAACCATGTTTAGTTACATTGTGTAATTTTTTTATAGATATGTGTGTTAGTTTTTATGTGCTGATCAATAAATTTAAATTTGAGAGACCAAGATAGATCTATTTCGAGCTTATTAGCTCTCATCAGTTGGCCACACCCCACTGGGATTCGATATACAGTGTTCACGAACTTAATTCGTGAAATGACTCTGGTCGCGAACCGAATTGGTCGTGAACCGAGGCACAATTTCCCATAGGGTTTAATGTAAATCCGGTTAATCCGTTCTGACCTTGTTTTTTGGTCGTAATTCTTGAACTGACTCTGTTCGCGAACCGAATTGGTCGTGAACAGAGGCACAGTTTCCCATAGGGTTTAATGTAAATCCAATTAATCCGTTCTGATCTTTCTTTTGGTTTTAATTCTTGAACTGACTCTGGTCGCGAACCAAATTGGTTGTGAACCGAGACGGAGTTCGTGAACCGAGGCGGAGTTCGTGAACAGAAGCGGAGTTCGTGAACCAGACCATATTTTTATGAACTTTTCTGTTCGTGAACCGAGGCGGAGTTCGTGAACAGAAGCGGAGTTCGTGAACCAGACCATATTTTTATGAACTTTTCTGTTCGTGAACACACATATTTACCATCAGTACAGAAGTAGTTTGTAGCAAGAAACCAAGAAATGACTGGATCCACTAGGGGGCATTTTAAACCAAACATTTTATAGAGATTTCATTTACAGAAGAATGGCTTTTTATCTGTTTCTATTACCTGCATGTATCTGAATCAGCTTCTGTTGACAAGCTGATCACACTTCCTTTGTCATCCCTATTGTGTGGTTTAATGCCTGGTTCTGCTATCTGCCTCCATCTTTCTCCGCTAAATGCCTTTTTCAAAAGCAATCATTGAGGAGCCTAGATAATAGCCTTCATATTCCATTCATTTAGTTTTCACTAAAGAAATGAAGGAGAAAGAAAGACCAAAACATGTTTTAAAGGAAAGTTTCCCCCTGCTCTTTTCTAAATAGTTTTTTTATATAAAGAATATAGCTTTCAGGAGCATCTTAAAGGGTGTGGTAGTAAGGGAAGGGAAAGGAGGAGAAGGAGGAGAAAGGGAAATGGTGGACAAGAAAGGGAAAGAGGAGGAGGAGGAGGAGGAAATGGTGGACAAGAAGGGGAAGGGAAGGAGAAGGAGAAGTGGTGGACAAGAGGAGGAGGAAGAGAAATGGTGGACAAGAAAGGGAAAGAGAAGAAATAGGAGGAGAAAAAAATGATGGACAAAAAGGGGAAGGGAAGAAGAAGTGGTGGGCAAGAGGAGGAGGAGGAGAAAGAAGAAAAGAAGGAGAAATGGTGAACAAGCAAGGGAAAGAGGAGGAGGAGGAGAAGGAAATGGTGGACAAGAAGGGGAAGGGAAGGAGAAGTGGTGGATAAGAGGAGGAGGAAGGAGAAAGAGAAGGAAGAGAAGGAGAAAGAGGAGGAGGAGAAGTGTGAGGTCCTTAGTGCTCTTTGAATTGATGGTTTTCTTGCAAACATTTCATTAGCAAACTAAGACCTTCAAGGTGTTAGTCACCATCTTCAAATCGCTCCATGGCACAGGTCCTGGTTAATTGAGAGACTGCCTCCTACCACATACCTCCCTTCGACCTGTCCGCTCCCACAGTGGGCCTCCTCAGGGTGCTGTCAGCCGGTCAATGCCGGCTGGCGACTCCCAGGGTAAGAGCCTTCTCTGTGGCGGGTCCGGCACTCTGGAACGACCTGCCCCCCCGATATCCATACCAACACGGACCTACGCCTCTTCCGTCGGATGCTAAAAGCACATTTCTTTCATCCAGCCGGCCTGACATAGACTAAGAGTATAATTTTAAATTTTGATATTTATTGGTTTTAATTTTATATTTCTAAATTTTAGCACAGATTTAATAATTGTCTTTTATATTTTGTATGTATTGCTGGGTTTTTATCTTTCTGTGCACCGCCCTGAGTCCCTTTTAGGTGAAAATAGGGCGGTATATAAATCGAATAAAATGAAAATGAATGAAATGAAATGAAGACCAACATCAGTGCTAGAAGGGCTTGTAGGGGGGAGAAGGAAGTTGAGGAGGACAGAGCCCCTCATATCTTAAGTATTGGGTAACCAATGTATTGTGGGCCAAGGACCAGATTTTTGAAAATAGGTGGGAAAATGAAGGAGTCAAAAGCATCAAATTATTATTATCATTATTAAATTTATTGGCTGCCTATCTCACCATAAAGCTACACATTAATGTGACCTCTAGAGAAGAATTTCCTCACTGGTTCCCAAATCAATAGTGTAGATGTTCTATCATATCTCTATTTCAGGAGACTTCAAACACATAGAACCCCATTGATTACTTACTGGAAGCATCCAAATTACCTGTATTTTTCATACTATAAGATGCACCAGACTAAAGACCTAGCTTTAGAGGAAGAAAGCAAGAAAAAAAATAGTTTTTGGCCTCTGTGCGTCACATTTTTGCCCTCCCCAGTCCCCAGAAGCACTCTGTATTCCTCTGCACATCCCATTTTTGCCAAAAATGTGCCCAGTTTTGCTGAAAACATACCCAGTTTTGGCCTGCACAGTGTTTCTGGGGGCTGGGGAGGGTGAAAATGCGGCACACAGAAAGTTTGGGAGCCCATTTTTGGCAAAAACGGGATGTGTGGAGCACTGCAAAATGCTTCTGGGGGCCAGGCAAGGAGAAAACGTGACACATGGAGGGTTCGGGAGCCCAAAAATGGGCCCATATTTGGTCTATAAGATGCACTGACATTCTCACCCACTTTTTTTTGGGGGGGGGTGCATCTTATACTCTGAAAAATATGGTACATTGTACTGCTATTGCTGATAGCTTTAACACAGAGGTGAAGAAGTTCTAGAAGAAGCTCTAGAAGAAGCTCCAACCCAAGACATATTGGACACCAACATCTGGGTTCAAGAAAAGGCTGACATAATTGATGCCATTTGCACAACAACAACAATGAATAACAATGCAATTTATTCTCTGAAAATGTGATACAGAGCTTGTCTTGATTCATCCCGTTTTCCTCCATTTGTGCTCTGGCTGTCATTCCATCTGCTTCAATGCTTTTGGTAAATCAGAAAGTTCCTATGAGTGGAAGGAAGTTCGTGTCAACCACTTATGTGTTTCCCATATGATATCAATCATCCAGAACACCCATAGTAGTCCTAAAAATTGAAATGGGGAATTTCTTCAATATATTCAAGAAATCAGACAGATCTGACAAGCAACTGGATTGGACCATCTAAATTGGTTCTCCATCCTTGCAGAAGGTCTTCTTGGCTGTTTGTATAAAATTGAGCAGGGAGTGAAAAAGGCATCACGAAAGTTTCAATGAGCTTCACATCGCTAGTATCCCTCACAAGTGTGTGGTTGGGACCCAGATTCTAATTAGCACAAGAACATGGTTGAAATCCTGGATCTGCCCCTGAAGGAAATGTCAGCATGGATCTTGAAATACTCAGGACCTAATAGGACCAGTGTCGTGTGTAACAACATCTCAGCTAGTTAAGAAAGAACAAGATGAGTGGCATGTGAACAGTATTCCCATGTTGTTATGGGTGCTGATTTTTAGCAGCCTGTTATGCAGGTAGTGTTGGTAGACTTCTGGATAGACCTTTTGGCACCAAGATGGAATTCCTGCAGACCCAGATAAATCAACATTTTCTTTTCTTGACCTTCTTTCCTTGAGCTTCTTTCTTTGATCTTCCTTCTTTCCTTCCTTGACTTTCCTCCCTCCCTCCTTCCTTTCTTCTCACAGCCTCCCACTGTCCATTCCTCTCTCTGCTGAATATGCCAGCTCCCACTAATATACTAAGAAATGATTAATAATTTCTCCAAGGGCATCATTTGGCATGATGGCAAAACATAAATTGTGCTGAAACTATTCACTGCTTCTTTCATTCATCTAAAATGGCATATCCTTCCAATGATTTTTCAATAGGATTTTAGTTCAAATTCCATGTTAAATGGCTTTGGGTAGCATATTGTTCAGTGTATATTCTTTGGGTGTGGGATGCATGGAAATCATGTAAAATGTACATAATTGGTGACGGTTATGATAGCACTACCAATAACAACAGTGAATCATACATTCATGCGAATAATAGAGAAATGAACATCAACAGGCAGAAGATAAGATTTGATCAAAGTGGGGAGGGGAGTGTGTGTTTCTGGTGGCAGCAGGCAAAGATTGCCATATATTCAGCTGCCTCTGAAAGATATATTGAGGCTGGAAGATATGTAATAATTGTCTACAGAAACACACCAAATGTCCTATAATT
Source organism: Rhabdophis nuchalis (assembly GCA_039707465.1). Classification (NCBI taxonomy): domain Eukaryota; kingdom Metazoa; phylum Chordata; class Lepidosauria; order Squamata; family Natricidae; genus Rhabdophis; species Rhabdophis nuchalis. The sequence goes on from CM077645.1 coordinate 97,123,406, forward strand.
GCATCTGGTGATACACTGGATCAGACAAGCCAACTTAAAAAGCATCCATTCCAAGAGGCTTCAACAGTTTCCTAGAGACACAATTCTTTCCTTCCTTTTTGATGTCTTTTCTGAGGAAGAACAGAAGAGCACAAAAATATGCAATATTGATCCTTACTCTCTTTTGCCAATAGTGAATATGATCAGAAAGCAACAGGAGGTCATCCAGTTTGTCATTTCCTTTGGTACAGACAATGCTGTTTCAAATTTGCAGGAAGTCCAACATTCCACCATTGCCCCAAAGTCTGCATTTTCAGAAAATCCATTCCTAGATCAAAAATTGCCATGTTGGTCTCTTGGTAGTTATTGCTACTAAAAAGTATATTGGTCAGACATAACAATCTCTTCATAATGTGAATCAGTAGTACGGTGAGAGTATTATAAGACGTACTTATTCCAACAAGCCGGCCTAGGATAGCCCCCCGTTTCTGACTTTTTAAGGAAATTTGTAATTTGGTAGGGTTATTAATATTGGGTTTTTAGCACGGGTAAATGAATTTAATTACATTTTAATTGATATTTATTGTATTTTGTGTTTTTAAGATGCCTGTGCGCCGCCCTGGGTCCTAACAAGAAGGGCGGGGTATAAATTTAATAAAATAAAAAATAAATAAATAAATATAAGCAAATATATATCTCTATATCTATATCTCTATTTCTATCTCTATCTCTGTCTCTGTCTCTGTCTCTGTACCTATACCTATACCTCTGTGTGTGTGTGTGTGTGTGTGTGTGTGAGTGTGCGCGCACGTGTGCGTGCATGTGTGTGCGCACTCCAGCATAACTCTGGAATGCCTCAAGGAATTTTAACCAAACTTGGTACACAGATGACTTACTCTCTGGAAAAAAATACTGTGGGGGTAAGACACCCCTAACACCCCTCAGGTTATGAGTTCTGTTAAGATACAGCCTGTTGTGTCTTAAAATGGCTTCTACTGTACTGCCGTAAAATGGCTTCTAATGTACAGCACAAAGGATTTGCCACAGTAACAGCTTCACAGTACTCCACAAGAGAGCTCCCTCTGTTAAGGGAGAAAATTAGAAATATTGCATTTGGTCTGGACATTTCCCCACTATAAATAAATACTCAGGCAACGCTGGGCTATCAGCTAGTGTTAATTATAAGCAAAACTATTATAAGCAAATGGTTACTGGAATTGGGTATGTCTAGTCTAATGAGACAAAGGACTAGGGGAGACATGATAGCAGTCTTCCAATATTTGAGGGGCTCCAACAAAGATGAAGGGGGTCAATCTATTTTCCAAAGGACAAGAAACAATGGGTGGAAACTAACCAAGAAGAGAAGCAACTTAGAACTTAGAAGAAATTTCCTAATGGGAAGAACCAATGGAATAACTTACTTTCAGAAGTTGTGTGTGGTCTATCACAGAAAACTTTCAAAAAGAGATTGGACAACCATTTGTCTGGAAGGGTCTCCCCTGAAGGTTGGACTAGAAGACCTCCGAGGTCCCTTCCAACTCTATTATTCTATGTTCAAAGTCTTTTGGCAATGGTCAAGTAATTGAGAACTTGCGGTTATACAATGAAAACATTCTGCAGTCAAGAGAAGACACTGGACTAAAAATTTGAGCATTGGAGCTAGGTCACTTAACAGAGAAGAACTGATTGATTATATTTCCAATACATAGGCATATTAACATCTTAATCAGATGGGATAGGTAATTACACTCACCTTATCTATGTATCTCCAAGAACAACAAAAATAGTATCTCCTTAATCTTTTCCGAGGTAATAGTACAAAATCACAACTTAAAAAGGAAACAAACAAATAGCGGAAATGGGTGAAGCAGTGAGAAGAATCTTAAAGTGCTAAAAAAGCAGCGTGCCCTGCAAGGATGGAACAATGAATTAAAAATGAGTACTTTTGGTTAATTTGTGAAATTTGTTAGTCTCTAGTCAGCACGTATTGTTATTGATTGATGGCTGCAGATGCCCAGCTGGTGGAAAGAGCACAAACAAATGATGCTTTAACATCAGCAGCAAAATACGCTGTCAGGTTTGGAAGCCATCTTACATTGGGCCTTCAGGCCTGTCACATTTTCTGCTGTGGAAAATGGGAGGAGGGTTATATGGAGTATGGAAGATATATAGTCAAAATAACATTCCTTTCTCAGAGAGTCAAGGACACCTTGCCCTGTAGCTGCGATGGGGTGACTGGGAGGCATCTCCAGTTTTGGATGGTGCCTGATTGGGCCATGTGATGGACAGGTGGGTGCTGGGCAGGGACTTGAACTTTCACTTGGGTGGGGAAAACCCGGAAGCTTTCAGATTCGGGTTTTCCCAGATGTGCCAATATGACATCTCTAATAAAATGGAATCTTGAGGAAACTCAAGCCTCAGAGTCTTCTTTCGTTGGGGGTGTTACTTGGGACCCTGACATACGCAGTTCCATTTTTTAGTTTGCTTTGAATGCTGAGTGCCTTAAAGATCTTACAACATCTTGGTGTAACAAGTTGATTTAAATGCTGATCAGAAGTTCCCGAGGTGAACAGAAATGGGATGATCTTTACCCAGAGGTTCCTCCTGCCCATCTATCTATCGGTTCCAACTTTTGCCAAATTTTTATTCACTTTAAATGGTTTTAATACTCTACTAATGTTTTTTATAATGTTGCTCAGCAACAGTGAGATGGGGGGCATATAAAGAAGGAAGGGGAGGGAGGAAAGGAGGGAGGAGGGAGGGAAGAAGGAGGGAAGGAGAGAAGGAAGGAAGATGGGAGGGAAGGGGGGATGGAGGAGGGGAGGAAGGGAGGGAGAGAAGGGAGGGAAGGAGAGAGGCGGAAGCCAGCAATGGAGCCACGGGATGGTTTTTTATTCAAGGTCCGACCTCCTCGATCTACGAGAGTCCCCCCTCTTGCAGGTTTGGCCCCTTAGTTTATCTCGGGCCCACCTCAAGGATGGGTTAATTAATCCAGAGAGGTGGAAAAAACGCAAGCTCAGGGGGTTTTTAAATAAATTTTTAATTAGGCTTTTAAGGGGTTCTGGGGTGGGGGAGGGGTTTAAAAAAAGATATAGACAGATGGAGATTGAAACAGTGATCAGTAGTAAGGGCCAGGATAGCAGTCGACGGCGGGAAGCGGAAGGCGAAAGGAAGGGGGATACCCGAGTCGTTCCTCAGGAGGGCATACCAATTCAGAGGGTCGTGGGGAGGGGCAGGACCGAGGGGAGACAATTTTCATCCTCCCGGTTGGTGGCACGCAGCCGTTGGTTACAAACGGTCGGGTGCCACAACCCCCGCAGGCTAGGTGGCCAGGGAATACAGAGCCAGGGTCTGCGGCTGATGTTTTGCAACGCCAGGTCCGTTGTCAACAAAGCCCCCCTCATTAGTGACCTTGTGTCAGAGGGGGGGCCGGACCTGGTAGGAATTGCGGAGACCTGGTTGGGCCCCGAGGGAGGTCATCCCCTCGTTGAAATGTGCCCACCAGGCTACCGCGCATTTCATCAGCCGCGGGCCCTAGGCAGGGGTGGTGGGGTAGCGGTCATTATTAAGGAAGGCCTGGAGCCGAGAGAGACCATTGTGCCTCAGACCTCCGGCTGTGAGTCCCTCTGCATGAAGTGGGGCCTAGGGAGGCAGTTGGGCTTGCTGGTTGTATACCTGGCTCCCCGCTATGTAGCAGCAGCCCTACCCGAGCTCCTGGAGGTGATCGCTACGGTGGCAGTGGAGACCCCCAGACTTATAGTCATGGGGGACTTTAATCTGCCATCGTTGGGCGAATCATCCGTGGTAGCTCGGGAGTTCATGGCTTCCATGACGGCCATGGACCTGACCCAAGTAATTCAAGGCCCCACCCATGAGGGTGGACATACGCCGGACCTCATCTTTGTCTCGGGCCAATGGAAGAGTGATCTGGGTACAGGGGATATAGTCATCACACCCTTGTCATGGTCAGACCACTCACTTCTCCGACTCGACTTTCCGACCGCTGCTCCCCTCCGCAGGGAGGCGGAACCAGAGTTACCAATCTGGTACCGCCCCAGGCGCTTGATGGACCCGGATGGGTTCCAGACAGCGCTTGGGCCATTTCCTGTATCCCTGACCCGCGCCCCGGTGGAGGACCTCACGGCCGCATGGAATAGTGCGGCCGTGGGAGCCTTAGATCGGGTCGCGCCCTTGCGGCCTCTCTCGCGGCGGCGAACCACCCTGGCTCCTTGGTTTACTGAGGGGCTGCGGGTGATGAAACGCCGCAAGAGATGCCTAGAGAGAAGATGGAGGGCTAGCCGCTCTGAATCTGACCGGACACAGGTAAGAGCCTATTTACGGACTTACATTGTGGCGCTGAGGGTGGCCAAACGTCATCATTGTGCCACCCTCATACCATCCGCAGAAAACCGCCCTGCCGCCCTGTTTAGGGTGACCCGTTCCCTCCTTCAACAGAGGGAGCGGGAAGCCCCACTACAGGGTAGAGCAGAGGAATTTGTGATTTTTCTGCAGGAGAAAACCGCCCAGATACAGAGTGAGCTAGCCCCCATTCATGGCCCAGTGGGATGCCACGAGAGAGATCTTGTTTGGGAGGAGTTTGACCCCGTTACTTCCGAGGATATGGACAGGCTACGTGGGCGACTGCGAGCCACCACATGTTCATTGGACCCGTGCCCCTCCTGGCTTGTACTGGCATCCTGGGAGGTGACACGAGGCTGGCTCCAAGAGGTTATCAACGCATCCTTGAGTGAGGGTTCCTTGCCTGCCTCCCTAAAAGAGGCTATGGTGAGGCCCCTCCTCAAGAAGCCCTCTTTGGACCCAGCTCTTTTGAACAACTACCGTCCAGTCTCCAACCTTCCCTTTTTGGCAAAGGTTGTTGAGAGTGTGGTGGCACAACAGTTTCCCCGTCACCTGGAGGAAGTTGACTATCTAGATCCGCGCCAGTCCGGCTTTCGGCCCGGGCATAGCACCGAGACGGCATTGGTCGCGTTGGTAGATGATCTCTGGAGGGCCAGAGATGGGGGATGTTCCTCCATCCTGGTCCTATTAGACCTCTCGGCGGCTTTCGATACCATCGACCATGGTATCCTATTGCATCGGCTGGGGGGGTTGGGGGTGGGAGGCACCGTTTTACGGTGGTTCTCCTCCTACCTCTCTGGCCGATCGCAATTTGTGCGGGCAGGAGAGCAGAGGTCGACCCCGAGACCCCTCACATGCGGGGTGCCTCAGGGGTCGGTCCTCTCGCCTCTCCTGTTTAATGCATACATGAAGCCGCTGGGTGAGATCATCCGTGGTTTTGGGGTAGAGTACCACCTGTACGCTGATGACACCCAGCTGTACATATCTACCCCAAACCACCCCAACGATGCCGTAGCGGTGATGTGCCAGTGCCTGGAAGCCGTGCGGATCTGGATGGGAAGTAACGGACTTAGGCTCAACCCGACCAAGACCGAGTGGCTGTGGTTTCCGGCTGCCCGATTCAACCAGCTTTCTCCAACGCTGGCCATAGGGGGCGAACATCTTACCCCTGTGGATGGGGCGCGCAATTTGGGTGTCCTCCTGGATACCCGGCTGTCTATGGAAGAGCAAGTGACAGCCGTGGCCAGGAGGGCGTTTTACCAGGTTCGCCTGGTTCGCCAATTGCGCCCCCTATTGGATCGGGACGCCCTTCGCACAGTCACTCATGCCCTCGTGACATCCCGACTGGACTATTGTAACTCTCTCTACATGGGGCTCCCCTTGAGGTGCACCCGGAGGCTTCAGTTAGTTCAGAATGCAGCCGCGCGAGCAATTATGGGGACCACCAGGTTTGCCCACGTTACACCGCTCTTGCGCGAGCTGCACTGGCTACCTGTCGTCTTCTGGGTGCGCTTCAAGGTGTTAATTATCATCTTCAAAGCGCTCCATGGCTCGGGACCTAGCTATCTGCGAGATCGGATCCTGCCCCATACATCCTCACGACCGATTCGCTCCCACAGAGAGGGGCTTCTCCGGGTGCCGTCCACTAGACTTTGTCAGCGGGCGACGCCCAGGGGAAGGGCGCTCTCTGTGGCGGGCCCGGCCCTCTGGAACGACCTTCCCCCTGATACTAGAACGACCACTGACCTCCGCTCCTTCCGTGTAAAATTAAAGACCTATCTCTTTCGACTGGCCGGCCTTGAATAGTTCTCTCTGTCTATTGACTCCAAATATTTTAATGGGTTCTTAATTTTATATTTTTAGCACGGGTAATACTATTTAATTCTATTTTAATGTATGTATGTTGTATTTTATTGTATATTGTTTTTAGCTTTGCCTGTGCACCGCCCCGGGTCCCTGTGGGGAGAGGGTGCGGTTAATAAATTTCAATTTCAATTTCAAGGAAGTAGGGAGGGAGGGAGGGAGGGAGGAGGGAAGGAGGAGGGAAGGAGGAGGGAAGGAAGAAAAAGAAAGAAGGAAGCACAAAGTTTATTTAGTGTTGCATTTTCTATGCAGGCACATAAGGTCATTGAGTTGAGAGACCTGTAGCTGAACTCAAGGCTTGTAATGCAGCTCTTAGGTCTCTTCATATATCTTAGATCAGCTTCCAGGTGAATGAAAATACCCCCCCCCACACACACACACATACAGATTAATGACAAAATGGGGGGGGGACCACCATATTGAACATTTTGATTCCCAATAAGTATAGATTTAAGTCCCTCCTTCAAATGAGAACCAGGAAATCAGATTTAGTGGGGTGGGTGGGTTTCTTTTTCTTTCCTCAGCCAGCCTTCAGGTTTTACTTTCTGGTTTTGCTAGGTTTCGATAATTGCTAGGCAACAAGGTAGAACTGACAGCATGAGGTGTGATATAGCATTTTGAGAGGATGAAGGCCCAATGACATTTAATGAGAGTTCTGCTGGGGGGGGGGGAAACATGCTTGAACCAGTTTCTAAGAAACGCAGGTAAATGTCCAAAGTCTCCAGAGGATATTAAAAATAAACATTCGGTGTGCATTTCATATCTCAATATTCAGTCTCGTATTTTTTTTCCACACTGGGCACTCCATAATTTTAAAAGCACAGGCAAAAAAAGCAGAAGAAGAAGCAGAAGAAGAGCTGCAGGAAAAAAATAATAATAATCCATAATTAGGGTGAGAAACACACAGCAATCTCCCTGTATAAGAAATGCTGATTGATGAAAACTGGGAATATGTACAATATACACTTGCAATTCATCCTAAATGCAAATCATGCCATAATTTGCTGTTTTTGCTTCAGCTATTTTTAGGATGATTATTGATTCCTATTTTTGGTTTCGTCCTCTCTCTATATATCCTTATCTCCCAGTTGGCATATTTTGTATTTTGAAATGTACCTGTGATCTTTTTGTTTTCATTCTGATTTTATTTAAAGAATGCAACACCGAACAAATTAAAAAGTGCAATAATGAACACAAACAAAACAGCACAAGAGCTAAAGAAAAACAGACCATGTGGGAGAATGCAAAGCACATCTTAAAGGACAGATTTGCAATTTTAAGCATCCATACTCAAGCTTTTGATTCCAGAATCCTTTTGTATGGTCACAGGTAATCCATTAAGAATTACTGTATTAATATGATAATATGTGAATAAATTCATATTTAACAAAAGGTTTCTTCAATACTGTTTGCTATTCATAGTCCAGCCTAAGCTATGTCCCAATTTTTAAAATACAAAACCCAAGAAAGATGTATTTTAGTTAGCCAACAACAAAAATGAATTATGTTCTTACACAATCTCATGTCATAAATCTAGGGGAGGAGGGGCATTGCCAAATTTTGAGGAAATGATGACTACTTTTACCCAAAAACATTTTAGATTTTTTCAAAATCTTTTGACCAGAGTCATCAGCATAAAATAAAACTCAAGACAAATACGAAGTTCCTAAAACTGCAATCAAGATTTTTTTTTTAAAGTGAACATCCTATAAGGGAACACTCTAATGCAGGGGTGTCAAACTCAAGGCCTGGGGGCAGGATCCAACCCACAGGGTGTTTAGATCTGGCCTGTGGCATCATTGCAGCCAAAAACGGAGCTTGTGAGAGCCACGGGCAGCCCTCCCAAGCTCCCTGTATGCTGGCAGCGGGTTGCAGGAAGTCATCGCAGCCGAAAATGAAGCTTGGGAGCCCATTTTCACTGGTAGAGCACTTGGGCCACGATAGGCGCCCCCAACACGAGTGACGTAGAGCTGGCCTTGCCCACCTGGCTACACACACACACACACACACACACACACACACACACACACACACACACACCAACGTCAAAGACAACCTTAATAATAATAATAATAATAATAATAATAATAATAATAATAATAATAATAATAATAATAATAATTATTATTATTATTATTATTATTATTATTATTATTATTATTATTATTATTATTATTATTATTATTATTATTATTATTATTATTATTATTATTATTATTATTATTATTATTATTATTATACCGCATCCTCTCCCCTGGGGGACTCGGAGCGGTGCACAGGGAAATTAAAATAACTATAAAAATACATAAATAGAAAATAAAAACAGATTAAACTAGATTATCCCTGCGCTAAAATCCCCAAATATATATTATCTAAAATCCCTATCACCCTATTAGACGGAGACTAACCAAGGCCGGCCAAGCAGAAAAAGTGTGTTTTAAGTTTTTGACGGAAGGAGCGGAGGTCCGTAGTTAATAATAATAATAATAATAATAATAATAATAATAATAATAATAATAATAATAATAATAATAATAATAATAATAATAATAATAATAATAATTTGTTGACCACTCCTCTCCCCATAGGGACTCGGAGCGGTGCACAGGGAAAACTAAAACAGTAAATATACAAACACATTAAAAAACAAATTAAACATATACCTGTGCTAAAATACCCCATTGACATACTAAAATTCCCAGTTAAAATAACTAAAACCCCATAGAGAGAGACTACCCTAGGCCGGCCAAGCAGAAAAGATGTGTTTTTAGTTTTAGATGGAAGGAGCGGAAGTCCGTGGTCGTTCTAATGTCGGGGGGAAGGTCGTTCCAGAGGGCTGGGCCCGCCACAGAGAGAGCCCTTCCCCTGGGCGTCGCCCGTTGACAGAGTCTAGTGGACGGCACCCGGAGAAGTCCCTCTCTGTGGGAGCGAATCGGCCGTGAGGATGTATGAGGCAGGATCCGATCCCGCAGATAGCTAGGTCCCGAGCCATGGAGGGTTTTAAAAATGATGATTAATACCCTGAAGCGCATCCGGAAGACGACAGGCAGCCAGTGCAGCTCGCGCAAGAGCGGTGTTATGTGGGTAAACCTGGAGGTTCCCAGAATTGCCCGCGCGGCTGCATTCTGGACCATCTGAAGTCTCCGGGTGCACCTCAAGGGAAGCCCCATGTAGAGAGAGTTACAATAGTCCAGTCGGGATGTCACGAGAGCATGAGTGACTGTGCGAAGGGCATCCCGATCCAATAGTGGGCGCAACTGGCGAACCAGGCGAACCTGGTAAAACGCCCTCCTGGCCACGGCTGCCACTTGATCTTCCATGGACAGCCAGGCATCCAGGAGGACACCCAAGTTGCGCGGCCCATCTACAGGGGCAAGATGTTCGCCCCCTATGGCCAGCGATGGAGTCAGCTGGTTGAATCGGGCAGCCGGAAACCACAGCCACTCGGTCTTGGTCGGGTTGAGCCTGAGTCCGTTGCTTCCCATCCAGATCCACACGGCTTCCAGGCACTGGCACATCACAGCTACGGCATCGTTGGGGTGGTTTGGGGTAGATATATACAGCTGTGTATCATCAGTGTAGAGGTGATACTCTACCCCAAAACCACGGATGATCTCACCCAGCGGCTTCATATATGTGTTGAACAGGAGAGGCGAGAGGACCGACCCCTGAGGCACCCCACATGTGAGGGGTCTCGCGGTCGACCTCTGCTCTCCTGTCAACACAAATTGCGATCGGCCAGAGAGGTAGGAGGAGAACCACCGTAAAACGGTGCCTCCCACCCCCAACCCCCCCAGCCGATGCAATAGGATACCATGGTCGATGGTATCGAAAGTTGCCAAGAGGTCTAATAGGACCAGGATGGAGGAACAACCCCCATCCCTGGCCCTCCAGAGATCATTGACCAACGCGACCAATGCCGTCTCGGTGCTATGCCCGGGCCGAAAGCCGGACTGGCGCGGGTCTAGATAATCAACTTCCTCCAGGTGACGGGGAAACTGTTGTGCCACCACACTCTCAACAACCTTCGCCAAGAAGGAAAAGTTGGAGACTGGACGATAGTTGGTTAATAAAGCTGGATCCAAAGAGGGCTTCTTAAGGAGGGGCCTCACCATAGCCTCTTTTAGGGAAGCAGGCAAGGAACCCTCACTTAAGGATGCGTTGACAACCTCTTGGAGCCAGCCTCGTGTCACCTCCCAGGATGCCAGTGCAAGCCAGGAGGGACACGGGTCCAATAAACATGTGGTGGCTCGCAGTCGCCCACGTAACCTGTCCATATCCTCAGAAGTAACGGAGTCAAACTCCTCCCAAACAAGATCTGTCTCGTGGCATCCCACTGGGCCATCAATGGGGGCTAACTCGTTCTGTATCTGAGCGATTTTCTCCTGCAGAAAAGTCACAAATTCCTCTGCTCTACCCTGTAACGGGGCTTCCCGCACCCTCTGTTGAAGGAGGGAGCGGGTCACCCTAAACAGGGCGGCAGGGCAGTTGTCTGCGGATGCTATGAGAGTGGCACAATGATGACGTTTGGCCACCCTCAGCGCCACAATGTAAGTCCGTAAATGGGCTCTTACTTGTGTCCAGTCAGATTCAGAACGGGTAGACCTCCATCTTCTCTCTAGGCATCTCTTGTGGCGTTTCATCACCCTCAGCTCCTCGGTAAACCAAGGAGCCAGGGTGGCTCGCCGCCGCAAGAGAGGCCGCAAGGGCGTGACCCGATCCAAGACTCCCGTGGTCGCAGTATTCCATGCAGCCACGAGGTCCTCCATCGGGGCGCGGGTCAGGGGTACAGGAAGTGGCCCAAGCGCCGTCTGGAACCCATCAGGGTCCATAAGGCGCCTGGGGCGGAACCAGATCGGTAACTCTGGTTCCGCCTCCCCGCCGAGGGGAGTAGCGGTCGGAAAGTCGAGCCGGAGAAGTGAGTGGTCTGACCATGACAAGGGCGTGATGACTATATCCCCTATACCCAGATCATTCTTCCATTGGCCAGCGACAAAGATGAGATCCGGTGTATGTCCACTCTCGTGGGTGGGGCCTTGAATTAATTGGTCAGGTCCATGGCCATCATGGAAGCCATGAACTCCCGAGCTACCAGGGATGATTCGCCCACCGATGGCAGGTATACAACCAGCAAGCCCAACTGCCTCCCTAGGCCCCACTTCACGCAGAGGGACTCACAACCGGTGGTCTGTGGCACAATGGTCTCTCTCGGCTCAAGACCTTCCTTTACTATGACCGCCACCCCACCACCCCTACCTAGGGCCCGGGGCTGATGAAAAGCGCGGTAGCCTGGTGGGCACATTTCAACGAGGGGGAGTCCACCCTCGTGGCCCAACCAGGTCTCCGCTATTCCTGCCAGGTCCGGCTCCCCCTCTGACACAAGGTCATGGATGAGAGGGGCTTTGTTGACAATGGACCTAGCATTGCAAAACATCAGCCTCAGGCCTTGGCTCTGTATTCCCTGACCACCTAGCCTGCGGGGGTTGTGACACCTGACCGTTTGTAACCAACGGCTACGTGTCCCCAACCGGGAGGATGGAACTTGCCTCCCCTCGGACCTGCCTCTCCCCACGACCTTCTGAATGGGAATGCCCTCCGTCGGAATGACTCGTGTTTCCCCCCCCTCACGGATCCTTCCACTTCCCTCCGTCGCCTGCTGGCCTGACCCTCTCTCTCTAACTGTTTGTACCCTCCCCCCTCCTCCCTGGAACCCCCTAAAATCCGAATTAAAAACCTCCCTAAAAACCCCCTCAACCTGCGCTTCGCCCACCTCTCAGGAATAATCAATCCGTGCTCGAGGTGGGCCCGTGTTAGACAGGAGGGCCAGGCCTGCGAGAGGGGAGACTCCCGCAGGCCAAGGAGGTCGCGCCTAGAGTACACGATAAAAACCTCAGGGTAGTCCCAGTCCAGGAAGGCAAAAACACAAGTCCGAAAGCAAATAAGTGGCTAAGTGCAGAATGTTCTACAGGATGGGGGGTAAAGTCAGAATCCAGAGTCTTATGGATGGGGAGATCGAATCCAGTCCCATTACAGGCCCCATCCATCTATCCTTCCGACCAAAAGGGGCTTAGTTCGTATTTAGTGCCGCATGGCTAATTAGTCCATCATGCGGCCTGATGTAGATACAACCCTCTCATGGCCCAGATCTTATCAGCCAGCCTCCTCCAGTCCCGTGCACTCACTCCAAGATGTTCTTTGTGATCTTCCTGGATCGTCCTCGGCCAAATCCATCTTTCCCCAACCGGCTGCAGGTGTTTCACGCCGGGCTGCTCAAGCCAAACATACCACTTTCAGCCAATCCATACTCCATCTCCAACCTTCTCCTTCTCCTTCGACCTTCGCCAACTCCGTCCTCCATCACCAGCTCTTTTCCATCTCAACGTCATCCTTTTCCATCGCCTCCAGCTCCTCGACATCTCCGTCCATCTCTCTCCGTCTCTCCGTCCATCTCTCTCCATCCATCTCTCCTTACATCTCTCTACATCCGTCTCTCTCTCTCTCTCACTCCGTCATTCCATCTCCTTTCGTCTCCTTCCATCTCTCTCCCTCTCCATCTCTCTCTTTCACCTTCTCCTCCTCCATCTCCTTCTGCTACCTCCACTCCTCCAACGTTTCCATCGTTCCATACCTCCACACCTTCTCTCATCCATTTTCTACTTTCTTCCACCCTTCCTCTCTCAGGAGCAGTCCTTGCCAGTGGGTGATGGGTATTTCGGGCCCAGGACCAGGGTATGACCGCACGACCTGCCACTAGTCGTGCGGCCCGATGGTAACTCTCCTGGCCTGGGCCCCTGGGCCCCTCTCGCCGCCCGTGGTGTAATCCGCGTCCCGACTTGCGGCCTGCCTCTCACCTTCCGGCCGCATCGGGACGCTCTGGGCTGCAGATGAGCCTTTCTCGCCGCCCGCGGTGTAATCCGCATCCCGGCTTGTGGCCTGCCTCTCTTCTTCCGGCCGCGCCGGGATGCTCTGGGCCGCGAACAGGCCGAGCCGATCTTCTCGGCTCTCCCGTCGCCCAAACGGCTCGCCCTTCAACTCCGGGCGGCTCAGCGCGACGACGGGAGGATCGGCTTGTCAAACCAGCCCTCCGCGGTGGTAAATGAGGGCTGGCGACATCTTCCTGGGGTAAAAACCACCCCTGGGGCTTCTCCGGCTCTCAGAGCGCGACCGCCATGTCGCGCATGCACAGGTATCCATCCATCGTCACTCTAGTTGTTCTGATATCGGGAGGAAGGTCGTTCCAGAGGGCCGGGCCCACCACAGAGAAGGCCCTTCCCCTGGGTGCCGCCCGCTGGCATAGTCTAGTGGACGGCACCTGGAGAAGTCCCTCTCTGTGGGAGCAAATCGGCCGTGAGGATGTATGAGGCAGGATCCGATCCCGCAGATAACTAGGTCCCGAGCCAACCTTGATGTGTCCCTCAATGACTCCCTGCTCTAATGTAAATCAATCTTATCTTTAATATCTTCAATCAACTTTTTTTAGTACGTAGTGTTTGGCATGAAGACATGGAAAAGAGCCGACTGCGAAATGAATAAGTGTCCAAGTATTCGGTATGTCTCAGCTGTAACTATTCCCAAAAGGACACACACAGAAGAATCCCTGGAAATCTGTTTATCAAGATAAAAATTCTGCTTCTAAGGAAAGGTTTTTAAGGCTTAGTTGTTTATGAAGTACACTCTGGGAAACAAATGCCATATCACGTTTATTGTGAAGAGATACCCACTGTGAAAAAAATATTTATGAGGAATTTGATCTTTCTGGAGGGAAAGAAAAAGCTTAATTATGAGATAAAGTATCAAATTAAGTAAAAAAAAGCAGTGCATCTTTTATACACTCATTTATTCATAACAATTGGTCATAATCTTCAATGCAGAAACCTGTTTATCGTTCATATAACTTTGTTAAGGTACCAGATGCTTCCTTACGAATAAATGAATCATCATTATATGCTCCAGGGAAATCCAGCTCTTGAGATATGTGTGTGCATATGTAGAGTTGACAGAGGAATGGGGGGGACAAAAAAATCTGCTATGGATTTCTATGGAAACTAGTTGGCACAACCCAGAAAAAACACAATTATGCAATGAACACAGTTTGTTTTCCTCTCTTGTACATAGTCCAATCTTGGCACAAGACAATCAGTCTTTGCAGAAGACAACTGAAAATTTCAGGAAAAGTTACTTTTTAAGCATGCATTTTAAGAGTAATTATATTAACTCCTCTTTTTTGGCAGCTGCTAAAAAAGCCAATGAAGTTTTAGGCTGCATAAACAGAGGGATAGAATCAAGATCACGTGAAGTGTTAATACTACTTTATAATGCCTTGGTAAGGCCACACTTGGAATACTGCATCCCATTTTGGTTGCCACAATGTAAAAAAGATGTGGAGACTCTATAAAGAGTGCAGAGAAGAGCAATCAAGATGATTAGGGGACTAGATGCTAAAATAAATAAAGAATGCTTTCTGGAATTAGGTATGTCTAGTTTAATGAAGATAAAGACTAGGGGAGACATGACAGTAGTGCTCCAATATCTCAGGGGCTGCCACAAAGAAGAGGGAGTCAAACTATTCTCCAAAGCACCTTAGGGTAGGACAAGAAGCAAATGGGTGGAAACTAATCAAGGAGAGAAGCAACTTAGAACTGAGGAGAAATTTCCTGACCATGAGAACAATTAATCAGTGGAACAACTTTCCTCCAGAAGTTGTGAATGCTCCAACACTGGAAGTTCCAACACTGGAAGTTTTTAAGAAGATGTTGGATAACCATTTGTCTGAGGTGGAGTAGGGTTTCCTGCCTAAGCAGGGGGTTGGACTAGAGGACCTCCAAAGTCTCTTCCAACTCTGTTATTCTATTCTATTCTTCCCACCCACCCCAAAATAGTTAGAGAAGGAAAAACTAGATAAATCTGTGCTCTTTAAAAAAAAATCAAGCCAGACATGTTACATTTTAAAAAACCTCATCCTGCATCTTTGAGAAACTTGTAGATTAGGAAAAATTGCAAAATACAAACAGGTGCATATTTATCATTGTCCTTTGTTAATAATCTGCCTGAAAAAGCTAACAACCCTGTTTCCCCGAAAATAAGACCTCCCCAGATAATAAGCCCAATCGGGCTTTTGAGCGCATGCCCTAAAATAAGCCCTCCCCTAAAATATTTAACTACACATGCAGCTGGTCCCTGCCATTTCCTGGGGGGGGGGGAAGCCCCACATGCACATACCATGCACACGGAACAGCTGCACGAAGGCCGCTCCCGCAAACCCTAGCTACCACACACCTTCTTTAAGTGGCAGCCGCATAAAGAACAGCAGGCCCAGTGATGCTAGGGCTGGCAAGAGTGTTCCAGAGCAGAGACAGAAGTTCCGGTCCTCTCTGGATCAGCTGAACTGCAGGCCACAAGTCGAGGTTAAGGGGCCTCCTGCACCTCAAAAATATTAAGACCTCCCCGAAAATAAGGCCAAGCGCTTATTTTGGGAGTCAAAAGAAAATAAGACCCTGTCTTATTTTCAGGGAAACACAGAAGCTAGAATGATACTTTAGTCACTGATGAATCAATTTTGATGAGGTTGCTTGGGTTTTTTTAATTATTACTTTTAAACATAAATAATACAATAGTACATATACATTTGAACACAAAAAAACAAAGACAAATGGAAATTCTCCATTATCCAGATCATGGTTGACCCAAAATACTTTTTTTCCAAGAGGCAACTGGACTTTCTTTGTTTTTCCTTGATGGGAAAAACATGTCAGAATATTCATGAACTGGAATAGGACATAGCAACATGTCAGCCATTGTAGACTGGCTGGAATAGGACATGGTAACAAGGTCAGCCAATGTATAGGCATGGCAATTGGGTCACCCAATGGGAACTATTTGGTGACTGAGAGCGATGCCAGATGGCTTGGAGCCTGGGCATGGTTTACCTATGTAACTCTGAGTCTGTGCAAGATAACTAATCTAGTCTGTTCTCTGAATTGAAACTGGAAACCAATCTCTCCTCTCTACCACGTTGGAAGAATCTGCTGTTGGTATTGTGCATTTATTCATGTGTTATTATGTATATAAAGAAGTTAATCAGTTATCTGTGTGTGCTTTCTGGATTTGGCTTTTTGCTGCAAACTGATAAAACCATAAAGTTGCTGCCATGCTTTAAGTTTAATTTCTGAGAAAAAGTCTTCTTCTACTTGCCAACACATTTGTATGTGTGTCTGTGTGTCTGTGTGTGTTTGTGTGTTTGTGAAAGGGACTGTTCAATCTGCAAATCCTCACCGCTTCAAGATGAAATAGTGAAATATTAAATCGGATCTTTGATAAGATGCCAGACCACCAGTATTGTAATGAAAAGGAGCATTTGCTCGTATTACATCTGCCACTATATATTATATCAACCCAGTTATAGGAAGGTGTTTTAGGATGACATTAGTAGTTGGCTGATTTGATTTCACTTTTTAAAAAGGAGGGCATGCAATTTTAATTCCATTTATTTTGGCCGGTGCCAATTTCAACTTGAAAATGTGGGAGAGAAGGGGGGTGGGGAGAAAAGGAACCAGGGCAAATAAGGTGGTCCTACTGAATATTGATAAGCCATTTTTTAATTTATTAAGGTTATACAGAGGTGCTTGTACGTGGTTTGCATCCCAGAAAGGAGCCTCAAGAGATGCATGCCACAATCGGAGATTGCCAGAGCTACAAAACAGCCAATTCAGCAGCTGAAAAGTGAAAATGGAAACTCATGTTTAATAACCACATATGCCAATTCCATGTCCCACTTGACTCCTTCAGGATTATTACAGATAAATAACCTGGCTCATGGATCACTTCAGTGGCCACACGTCCTTTATTATAAGCAACAGTCCTTGATTGCAGAAAGCTGTCCTTTAGATTTGTTTATGTTTCCACATTAAGAAAATTAAGATCATGGCATGCGGCCCTCTCAATTCCTGCCAAATAGATGGGGAAGAAATAGAGGTAGTGACATATTTTATTTTCCTGGGCTCCAAGTTCACCACAGATGGGGATTGCAGCCAAGAAATTAAAAGATGTTGACTCCTGGGGAGGAAAGCTAGGGCAAATCTAGACAGCATACTAAAAAGCAGAGACATCACCCTGCCAACAAAAGTGCCTATAGTCAAGGCTTTGGTTTTCCCAGTTGCAATGAATGGCTGTGAAAGTTGGATCATAAGGAAGGCTGACCACCAAAGACTGGAGGCCTCTGAACTCTGGTGCTGGAGAAGACTCCTGCAAGTCCCTTGGATTACTAGGTTAGTGATGGCGAACCTATGGCAGGTGGCACACAGAGCATTTGTCAGGGCACGCCAGGCGATGCCCTATCAGCTGGTCAGCGTGCGTGCATGCGCTGGCCAGCTGAATTTTTTCATGCTTTTTTCACCCTATGAAGCCTTTGGAGCCTGGGGAGGGTGAAAAGAAAACCCCCCTCACCCCCCAAAGGTCCTCCAGAGGCTCATTAACTTCCCTGAAGTCTCCGGAGCACTCAAAATGATGCTGCAAGTAATCGGAGGTCACTTCCGGTTTTGGCAGTGCATCATTTTGAGTGCTCTGGAGGCTTCCCAGGCCCTCCGGAGGCCCTCCAGAGGCTTCAGCAACCTTCAGGAGGCTTCCCTGAAGTCTCCGGAGTGCTCAAAATGACGCTGCAAGTAATCGGAGGTCACTTCCGGTTTTGGCAGTGCATCATTTTGAGTGCTCCGGAGGCTTCCCAGGCCCTCTGGAGGCCCTCCAGAGGCTTCAGCAACCTTCAGGAGGCTTCCCTGAAGTCTCCGGAGCGCTCAAAATGACGCTGCAAGCAATCGGAGGTCACTTCCGGTTTCGGTGGTGCATCATTTTGAGCGCTCCAGAGGCTTCAGGGAAGCCTCCTGAAGGTTGATGAAGCCTCCAGAGGGCCTCCGGAGGGCCTGGGAAGCCTCTGGAGCACTCAAAATGATGCACCGCCAAAACTGGAAGTGACCTCCGTTTTGCTTGCAGCATCATTTTGAGTGCTCCGGAGACTTCAGGGAAGTTCATGAAGCCTCCGAAGGGCCTCGGGGGGGGGGGAGGCTCTTTTCGCTCTCTCCAGGCTCCTATAAAGCCCCTGGAGCCTGGGGAGGGTGAAAAGAGCATGTAAAAAATGGGGGGGGATCTGTAGTGCATGCATGCACTCTAGGGGGGTCGCGCATTGCATTATGGTTGTGGCACACCCGCATACGACCCCCCCTGCGCTCCCCCCTTTATGGCACGCGAGCCTAAAAAGGTTCGCCATCACTGTACTAGGTGATCAAACCAGTCAGTCCTAGAGGAGATCAACCCTGACTGCTCTTTAGAAGGCCAGATCCTGAAGAGGAAACTCAAGTACTTTGGCCACCTAATGAGAAGGAAGAACTCACTGGAGAAGAGCCAGATACTGGAAAAGGCTGAGGACAAAAGAAGAAAAAGGGGACAACAGAGAATGAGGTGGCTGGATGGAGTCACCAAAGCAGTAGACGTGAGCTTAAATGGACTCCAGGGGATGGTAGAGGACAGGAAGGTCTGGTGGAACGTTGCCCATGGGGTCGATATGGGTCAAACACAACTTCGCAACAAATAACAACAAAAATTCACTCCTGTCATTTATTTTGGTCACTTAACATTTGCCGTATGAAAGGTATCATTTGTGGCACAGTTTTTCACATTCAGGATGCTGAATTGTCTTTTCAAAAGGAATTTACAGATACTCTTTGATTTTATGTATTCAAATTAGAACAGGCATCTCTATAAAGTTTTCCCCCTCTCAGTTTTGCTTTTGAATTTTTCATGCTAAAGCAAAGTTATAAACGAAAAGAATATGGGTTTTTCCCTTCATTCTTAGGAAACTTGTTCAGATTTGCCTCTGTGTTGTGGCCCACCAGCTGCCAGCAGTGGAGCTGGCGGCAGATGCGGATGATGAGGAGGTTGAGGAGGAACTTTGGCCAGTGCGGGAGACTGGGGAAGGCTCTGATGGATGCTCAGCATAAGACACAGAGATAGAGCCAGGGCCGCCTGACATTTCCCAGCCACCAGAGAGGCAGCTGTCTTTGGAGGCAGAGATGTGTGAGGAGGAAGAACAGCTGGGGCCTGTTCCAGATGCACATATGTGCAGAGCTGTTAGGAGAGGTGAACAATGGAGGATAAGGAATCAACTCAGGAAGCAAAACACCTATGGACTCTGAATGGCCCTTCCCTGGCTGGGGAATAAATAGAAGGAACAGGGAGTAGTTGTCGTAGGAGACAACAGTTCGTCTTTCTGAAGATTTTGCTATCTTCTCATACTAACCATCTCACTCTCTGCCATCCGTTTCTCCTTTCTCGTTCCATCTCTCCCAACATCAAGGTCTTCTCCAAGGAGTCTTCTTCTTCTCATTTGGTGGCCAAAGTATAGGCGGTTCAACTTCAGGATCTGTCCTTCCAAAGAAGGGTTCATTTCTTTAGAAATGCATATACATATACTGTACATCCAGTTTTCTGATTTGGATCATACTGGCAAATAGCCTCTGAGTTGTAGCTCATATCTCAGGAAAATTTGCTTACCAGCATTCTCAGAAAAAGGGTTACAAGAGAGGAATCTTATCATATACATAAACTTTGTATGATAAACTTTATGTCGGAATCCAGAATAATCCAAATATACTACTTTCAGCTGTCAATGCACCATATTTAATACTATTTAAGAAATCTCATGATTCAGCCTCAATTATATCCCTGTAGCCACAACAATTCACTAAAAGTAATTCCTTCCTTCCTTCCTTCCTTCCTTCCTTCCTTCCTTCCTTCCTTTCTCTTTTTTTCTTTCCCCCAATCCCTTCCTGCCTTCACCCTGCTTGCTTACATGCTTCTATTCCTCCCTCCCTCCCTCCCTCCCTCCCTCTATTTCTTTCTTTCTTTTTTTCTTGGCAGCTGGCTATATACACATTCCCAATATTTAAAATGCAGGATAAAACAAACGTTTAAAATGTGGAATAAAACCAAAGGTAAAATAATTCAAAACAGCACAAAAAATGCAAAGGTAGAGCCAGCAGATGAAGAGAAAATAAAAATGCAAGCAGAATGGTCAGAAGATGTAAACTACAGAAAAATAATAGGAATAATGACGGCATATTTTCCTGCCAATGAAAAGCAACAATATTTGTTAAAGTTTGTTAAACTTTGTTGGAAAGTACATTTGCTATAGCAATTGAGGGGTTTCCACTGAACAAATGCAACAATTGTTATTCGTTAGTGAACAAAAGAGGCTACACACACACACACACACACACACACACATATGTTACTTTTATGAGCTGATCAATAAATAAATCAGAGAGACTAGGATAGATCTATTTCAAGCTTTTTAGCTCTCATCAGCTAGTCATACTCTTACTGGGATTTGAACCGGGGCTGTATTGCATATCAGGCTGTAACCATTCAGCCATCCAGGCTCTCCCAACTGCATCAGCTGAGAAAGGAGAATTAGTATCAATAAATGTTCCCCAACACCCTGTTAGAGCCCCAATTAAGGGAGGAGACATACTGTTTCCTTTTCTGCCTTTCGGCTCATCACCAGAGACCATCTAGACAGAAAGCCATGAGTTCCGTTGTGTGATTTTTTTAATATGTGTGTTAGTTTTATGAGCTGATCAATAAATAAATCAGAGAGACTAGGAAAGATCTATTTCGAGCTTTTTAGCTCTCATCAGCTAGTCATACTCTTACTGGTTACAGGCTCCTGCCTGATACGCAATACAGCCCCAGTTCGAATCCCAGTAAGAGTATGACTAGCTGATGAGAGTTAAAAAGCTCGAAATAGATCTATGCTTTCGGCTCATCACCAGAGACCATCTAGACAGAAAGCCATGAGTTCCATTGTGTGATTTTTTTAATATGTGTGTTAGTTTTATGAGCTGATCAATAAATATTTGATTCATTTATTGATCAGCTCAAAAACGTTTTATATATATATATATATATATATAACATTTTTGAGAGAGAGAGAGAGAGAGAGAGAGAGAGAGAGAGAGAGAGAGAGAGAGAGAGAGAGAGAGAGAGAGAGAGAGAGAATTGTTTCCACAACTTCCTGTAAGGGCCCCAATTAAGGGAGGAGACATGCTGTTTCCCTCTCTGCCTGTCGGCTCATCACCAGAGACCATCTAGACAGAGAACCATTTTTTAGTTACGTTGTGTTATATTTTTTTAGATATGTGTTAGTTTTCATAAAAACTAACATCTATATCTATATCTATATCTATATCTATATCTATATCTATATCTATATCTATATCTATATCTATATCTATATCTATATCTATATCTATCTATCTATCTATCTATCTATCTATCTATCTATCTATCTATCTATCTATCTATCTATCTATCTATCTATATCTATATATATATATATATATATATATGTAGGTCTTTGGTTGTTCGGGTTTTCTCCCGCGTAGAATTGGAAGTATCTTCACGACGTTTCGATGAAATCTCATTCATCATCTTCAGGCTGGTGCTTCCGGCTTGGTGCTTCCAGGCTGGTGCTTCCGGCTTGGTGCTTCCGGCTTGGTGCTTCAAGCCGGAAGCACCAGCCTGAAGATGATGAATGAGATTTCATCGAAACGTCGTGAAGATACTTCCAATTCTACGCGGGAGAAAACCCGAACAACCAAAGACCTACATACAAACACCCGCGAAAACCTCAGAAAACATATATATATATATATATATATATATATATATATATATATATATATATATATATATATATATATATATATATATATATATATATATATATTCATATTTTTGCAAAATAAAAACAATGTTAAGCATGCTTGAGCCTCCTGAGTCTCTCTGCTATTAGATACAACACCTTAATAAATGCTCCATGATGGCTCTTCTTATTTTGGAAGCAAATGAAGTTTTGCCAAGTTAAACGTTCAAACACTAAAATCAAATAAAGTCTCATAAGAACCAATTACATAAAGCAAGAATTCTGTTTGCATCAAAGCTTGTTGGTGAAAAGCTATCTTCCCTTTCAAAATATTTTTTTTAAAAGCTCCTCTTATTAAGTTCTGTTTGTCCTGAATATAGTAGAAGGCATTAAGAGAAAGAACAGAAATGAAGAAAGATGAGATTGTCTATGTTTTTTCTAATATATTTCTTGCTTCTTCTTCTTTTTTTTTTTTTTTGCAAAAGGAGGCTCGAGAAAATCCCCCTCTGCCCTGCTGCAGGAGGCCAAATAGGCCATGCCCACCATGACCACGCCCACCCTGAAGCCGGGCAGAGAACTGGTTGCTAACATTTTTGAATCCCACCCCTGCTGCATAGATATAGATCTTTTCAGCCCTCAAGCCTTGCGTGGTTTGGAGGTGCAGGCATGTCTACATAGCTCATGCTTTCACATAGTCGCAGATTCTCAACATTGCACTTGTTCGCCCATCCCATAATCCTCCCCACCACCATTGCTAAAAGGTTGAGCAGTGCTTGTTCTAGGTGTTCAGTCAGTGGTGGGTTTCAAATTTTTTAGAACTTACTCTGTAGGTGTGGCCTATTTTGTGGCCTATTTTTGTGGCTTGGCAGTCATGTGACAGGGTGGGAGTGGCCACCTTTTAAAATGTTGTGAAACTCATTTAACAACGCTCTTTCTTAGCAACCAAAATTTTGGACTCAATTGTGATGATAAATTCTTTCTTTCTTTCTTTCTTTCTTTCTTTCTTTCTTTCTTTCTTTCCTTCCTTCCTTCCTTTCCTTTCCTTTCCTTCCCGTTGGGTCACTGGCAGCGGCGGGCCAGATTTACTTCCAGATACACCAGTGGAACCCCCTCTCACCGGTTCTCTAAATTTCACCAACCGGCTCTCACGAGTAGGTGCAAGCCTGCAGAAACCCACCACTGTGTCCAGTGTAGATGATCTCAAACTGGTTACACAACCAACCTTCTGTCCACCCAACCTGGCCTTTGTATAGCTGGATTTATTTCCTGGTAAGGTGGGAGAAAGACAATATATGGAGGTAGCAGAGCTGTTCTTCAGATCTGTTCAGCAGGATGGAGGCACAATCACGACTTGACTAATAAAGGAGAATGTTTGTAGCTCAGGGTGGAAATGGGAGAAGGTCCTTGGTACTCTATGAGGTTGGGGTTTTTTTTCCTTTAAGATATTTCCTTACCCAAATCAGGTAACACTATCAGAGCTAGATGACGAAGTTACCTAGTTTAGGTATTGAAATATCTGCAAGAAAATGAACAAGTTTAGAAAGCACCAAGTACCCCTAATAACATCAGTACATTGTTGATGTTTTGTAGTTTGGGTAATGAAACATCTGTGAAACACCAAGCTCAGAGAGCACCAAGAACCCCTCATGACCTGACTCCAGGAGAGAGGGAAAAGACTTGAAGAGGTAGGTCTGTAGGAGAGCTCCTTGTCCACACAGCTTAAGAAAAAAATGTTGCAATACTGAACTTTTCAACTTTTTCTCAGAAGATGTCTGTCAGGCCTGCAGCCATCTTTTCTTTTGGATCTTTGGCCTGCCACACTTTCTATAATTCTACTATGATTTTCTATTGTGAGAAAATGGGAGGGGGGAATTGTACGGAGTTAGATGATATGTAGCTATAACAAACTTCTTTCTAGAAAGCCAAAGTCATCCTTTGTCTTTGCACCTCTGCACCTGACTGGAACTGGATGGGTGGAACTGCCAGCATGACAGTGGGCGCAAGATCTTGAACGTTCAACTGGGTGGGGAAAACCAGGAAGCTTTCAGATTCAGGTTTTCCCAGATGTGCCAACAGGGCTCTCTTAATAAATTGGAACTTTGAGTAATACTTTGCCTTGGACTCTGATTTAATTTGCTATTTAATTTTAATTTTGGGTGCTATTTGGAACCCTGACATTGTCCCCAGAACAGTGGTGGGATTCAAAAATTTTTACTATATGTTCTATGGGCATGGCTTGGTGGGTGTGACTTGGTGGGCATGGCAGGGGAAGATCTCCATTCCCTCCCCACTCCAGGGGAAGGTTACTGCAAAATCTCCATTCCCTCCCAATCAGCTGGGACTCGGGAGGCAGAGAATAGACGAAGGCAGGGCCAGTCAGAGGTAGTATTTACTGATTCTCTGAACTACTCAAAATTTCTGCTACTGGTTCTCCAGAACTGGTCAGAACCCGCTGAATACCACCTCTGCCCCCAAACAAACAGTAGGATGAGAATGGTGTATCAGAGCATCAATCCTGACCAGGCATCACACATGGACTTAGATTTATGCACTTCGGATCGTTATTCATAATATAGATTCAGTGTTCACGCTGGCACAGAAATGAGATGCGAACTCACGCTTCACCTCCAATATCATAATGTATTGCAGAGAGAATTGTGTCTGGAGTTCAGAAAGAGCCTTTCCACAGTTGATGGATGGGATGAACAAATGACTTGAACGCCTTAATGAGTTTCGAAGCGAGGGAAATGCGCTCCCTTAAAGTTATGAACCCTCCTATAGAATCCCAAAAGCAGAGAATACACTTTAAATACTTTCCATGAAAAAGGTCTACAGCAATTAATGAGGGATCGTGCAACCCCAATAAACAAATCAAGTCATCTGATCACATTTACATTTGATGCGATTCAGACC
Organism: Rhabdophis nuchalis; assembly: GCA_039707465.1. NCBI lineage: Eukaryota > Metazoa > Chordata > Lepidosauria > Squamata > Natricidae > Rhabdophis > Rhabdophis nuchalis. Next base: position 97,148,211 of record CM077645.1, read on the forward strand.
TGCTGTTGGAATTCATTGTTGGAATGTATTTCTATGGGCAGTATTAAGCCAGTAGATGGCAATGTTTATAAGTTTGGATCTATGGTATAAACTAGGCTTTTTTTTTCCTAAGCAGAGCTTCCTGTTACAGTTTAAACAGTTGAGCAGTAAAGCACTTGGTGACTGTACTCTTGTTTGCTCTGTAGTGCTATATACAAGAACCATAAGAACATAAGAACATAAGAATAGCCTTGCTGGAACAGGCCACAGCCCATCTGGTCCAGCATTCTGTCTCACACAGTGGCTCATCATTTGCTTCAGGGTATTCCCAAGCAGATGTCTTCATCTGCTTATGATTCCCTGAAAATGGCATTGAGAAATATCCTGCCTATCTCTCCAACCCGGAGGGTGTCTTTAGGCATCCATAATGATAGCCATGGGTACCCTTGTTCTCCATGAACTCGTCTAATCCTTTCTTAAAGGTGTCGAGGCTGACAGCTGTCACCACTTCTTCTGGCAGGGAGTTCCATAGACCAGTGATCCTCTGGGTGAAAAAGTACTTCCTCTTATTTGTTTGAGGTCTAGCTTCCAAAAGTATCATGGAGTGCCCCCTAGTTCTAGTGTTGTGCGATAGGGAAAACAGTTTTTCCTTTTCTACTTTGTCCACACCGTGCATGATTTTATAGACTTCAATCAGGTCACCTCTCAGGCGCCGTCGTTCTAGAGTGAAGAGGCCCAGCGGTTGCAGCCTCAGATGGTAAGGCTCAAGGTTGACTCAGCCTTTCATCCTTCTGAGGTCGGTAAAATTAGTACCCCAATTGTTGGGGACAATAGGCTGATTCTGTAAACTGCTTAGAGAGGGCTGTAAAGCACTGTGAAGTGCTATATAAGTCCAAGTGCTATTGCAATTGCTATAAACAGAGTTTAACACCTACTCTATGACAATTATTAATCTGTTAATGAGGAATTGCTCCTACAGCCATGATGGTGAACCTATGGCACATGTGCCACAGGTAGCACATGGAGCCCTCTCTGCGGGCACGCATGCCATCACCTAACCCAGGTTCATCACTCATGCGCATGCACCTCCTGCCAGCCTGCTGATTTTTGGGTTTGTCATGCATGCAGGAATTGTGTGTGCATGCAGGGGGGTTGTGTGTACATATGCAGGGGTCATGCACCCATGGATGGGGGGCGGACGTTGCACGGGGGGTTGCACATACCCTCCTCCGCTCCATTTTTGGTGCCAGGAGGCTTAATGGAGGGACTAAAAGGGTGCAAGTGACCAGCAAGGAATATAAATACTTCCATTCCCCACCATCCTGTCAGAGCTGAAGAAACTTAGTGGATGAGAAGTGAAACATCTTGAAAGGAAAAAGAAGACAGTCCAATTGCCTCCTGAAAAAGCACCTTTGAGACAACCATGATCTGGATGACTGAGAATTTCCATAGACTCAATGTGGACATCAATACATGGACATCATACATAAGGGGCTAGGGCTTGTTTCGTGATGTCATAATGATGAAGTGTCCAGGTCAGGGGTGGCTTGCCACCGGCATTGCCCATTTCCAGACTTTCGAAAGTCCCATTTTTCACCCTCCCCAGGCTCCGGAGGCTTTCCTCGACCCTCCGAGAGGGCGAAAATAGTCTCTCCATTTAAAAAAACCTGTGCACAGAAGCAAGTTATTTTTGCTCCAAGTGTCAGGCCTGGGAGCCATCTTCTCTTGAACTGGGCCTTCAGGCTTGCCACATATACAGGTGAAACTCGAAAAATTAGAATATCATGCAAAAGTTCATTTATTTCAGTAATGCAACTTAAAAGGTGAAACTAATATATGAGATAGACTAATTACGTGCAAAGCAAGATAGTTCAAGCCATGATTTGTCATAATTGTGATGGTTTTTTGAGTTTCACCTGTAATGCTGTAGGAAACTGGGAGGGGAAGATTATATAAAGTATGGGTGATATATAGTCAAAATAACATTCTTTTCTCAGAGAGTCAAGGACACCTTGCCCTGCACCTGGAGTGGTGTGAGTGGGAAGCATCTCCAGTTTTAGACAGTGCTTGTTTGGACCATGTGATGGACATGTGAGTGCTGGGCAAGGACTTGGATTTTCATTTGGGTGGGGAAAACCTGGAAACTTTCAGATTTGGCTTTTCCCAGATGTGCCAATATGACATCTCTTATAAAATGGAACTTTGAAGAACATCAAGCCTCAGAGTCTTCTTTCGTTGGGGGTGTTACTTGGAACCCTGACATTAAGCTTCCATCCAGACTTTTTCCCCACCCCATTTCACTTCAGTTCATGTGTCTGTTGGGTTCCCCCTGGCCCCAAACTGCAGAAAATAATATTCGGAATGAATATACCTAAGAGTTCCTAAAGGCATTTTTCAGGCTATTTCCCAGAGACCCAAGGCGGACGCTACTGTACCTTTCTAGATAAAACTCAATCTGTGAAGCCTTTATCTGTATGAAATAAAAGTGAAATGGTGCCATAATTGAAAACTGTGGGAAGGGAAGAACTTACATTAAATTGTCCTGGATTTCAGATCAATCTGGCTACTATGCCTAAGGACAGAATAAAACATTTTTTTTCTTTAAAAAAAGAAAGTACTTTTGCAGAATTATGAAAAACTCAGAGTGACCAATTTTAAGCACAGTACAATTCTGTTTCAGGAACATTTCTTTCATTTTCTGTTATCGTTTAAGCTACCTGAATATGTCGTTGTGTCCCCTAAAATTAATTGGACATTTGAATCAGCAAATTGAGTAGAATGAGAGTGCATTTTTTTCATTAAGTAAAGGTTTCTTACTTAAAAACTTTTATTTAATAAATAAACTTTTACTTACTTTTTACTTTAAAAACTTAAACAGTTTTTCCCTGAATGCCACCATTCTGTTAAACAAGTTTTATTGTTTTAAATGTGGTTTTATATTACCTAAGCTGCTTTGAGTCGCCATGGGCAAATTGGTGGCAATATAAATTCAATAAATAAATAAATACATTTCAGCACTAAATTGATGTTAGATAAGTTAACAAATACTGGGGGGGGGGGGGGAATTTGGAGCATTTGCGGACATGTAATGATTCTGAGTTCTCTCTTGACTCCACCCCAGGCTCCGACTGCTCTTCTTCTACAGCTGGAGCAAATTTCCTAAATAATTACTTAGTTCTATAATTAAAAAGCTATTGGTTTTTGTGTTCTTCGGTTCTTGCTAAATGTGACAGGAATATTTGCAGAATCCAATGTAGAAGAAAATGAAAGGAGAACTGGTTTTTTTCACAGATTTTGTTGTTAGCTGTGAAGTTGTGTATGACCCATCGTGATCCATGCCTTCCTGTCCTGTACCATCCCCTGGAGTCCATTTAAACAAACACTTTTGTGGACTCCATCCAGCCACCTCATTCTCTGTCGTCCCGTTCTTCTTTTGCCCTCAGTCTTTCCCAGCACTGGGCTCTTCTCCAGTGAGTCCTTCCTTCTCATTAGGTGGTCAAAGTACTTGAGTCTCATCTTCAGGATCTGGCCTTCTAAAGAGCAGTCAGGGTGGATCTCCTCTAGGACTGACCAGTTGGATCACCTTGCAGTCCAAGGGACTCGCAGAAGACTTCTCCAGCACCATAGTTCACATTCTTTGGCACTCAGCCTTTCTTATGGTCCAACTTTCACAGCCATCCATTGCAACTGGGAAAACCGTAGCCTTGACTAGACACATTTTGTTGGTAGGGTGATGTCTCTGTTTTTTAATATGCTGTCCAGATTTGCCATAGTTTTCCTCCCCAAGAGCAAGCATCTTTTAATTTCTTGGCTGCAGTCCCCATCTGCGGAGATCTTGGAGCCCAGGAAACTAAAATCTGTCACTCCCTCCATTTCTTCCCCATCTGTTTGCCAGGAATTGAGAGGGCCGGATGCCATGATCTTAGTTTTCTTAATGTTTTTCACAGATACCTCTTGCAAAAAAAGCAAAACAAAAAAAAATCCACCCGTGAGTTATATTTTGAAACTCATGTAATCACCAGCAATTGGGCTAAATTCACAGAAGGTTTTATCTTCCAATGGTGGCGGACTACTGTAAATTCAATTTGCACATGGGATAATTTTCCTTTTTCTCAACAGCCTGATAAAAGTCAAATTAGGATCAAAGCTCCCAGGAGTTTTCATGGTCAGAAAATGAAATCTGAACCCATGTCTCGGTTTTCTATCCTTTGTCTTTTGGGGCAGGTTGGAGCTCCTAAAAAAATTGGGATCTTTCAAATAAGCCCACCCTGGATTTTTAAAGCTCACAAAAAGCGCAATCAATTTTTCTGTAGCTGGAGCTTATTTTCTTTTTCTTTTTTTCTGATTTCTTTTTACCGTCATGATTGTACATCTTCTGTGTAGGAGTAGCTTTATATAGCAGAAAATGTATGCTGAGAGAAATAAAAATAATACGGATCTTCCCAGAAATCTTTCTGGACACTGATCCTTCTCTTACATAGTGGGGAAAAAACAATAGTTGGGAAGTTACATAAAGTCTAAAAAAATGATCTAGCTGTCCCTTAAAAGTCATATGAAGCTTTAGCATCAGGTGCATCCAAGGGAGAACCATGAAGGTGAGATGATAACATCACGCAAAGGCTGTGCTGCATATTTGTCAGACAGTACAATGTCTGTTGGTCGTGGCAGTGTTGATATGATGTCAACATTGTCACATACACGTCATCCGGTCAATGTTTATCACAGTTGGATAATGACCCAACATCCTAGCATGGCAATACTTCATTTGTATGTTTATATCCTTGACATGCCTCTCCAGTTTTCTTGGTTGCATTCAGAGGTGGTATTCAGCCAGTTCTGACTGGTTCTGGAGACCGAACCGGTAGTAATGCTAGCAGGAACTCACCCATGTTCCATCTCCAGTTGAGGAGCTGCAGTGGGACAACACATTCTGAAGTGCCTATCCCAATGTTCACATAGATCTGTGATGGTGAACCTATGTGACACGTGGCACAGGTGGCACATGGGGCCTATCTGCGGGCACGTGAACTGTCACCCCAGCTCAGCTCCACTGTGCATGCGCGCACATCTCCCACTGGCCAGGTGATTATTGGGTCTCTGCCGTGCATGCGTGGGAGGCAGGGCACATGCAGGAGATGTACATGCAATGTGCAGGGCGCAGGAGGTCATACATGCATGTGGGAAGGGAGCAGAGTGTGGGGGGCAGTACACCCCTGCAGCCCATTTTTGGTCCCAGGAGGCTGCAGGGAGGCCTACTAGGCCCAAAATAGGGCATGGGAGGGCAGCATTCCGCCGCCTGACCTGTTTTTGCTCCTAGGAGGCAGCGGGGACGCCTACTAGGCCAAAAGGGGGGCAAAGTGGATCGTGTACGCATGTGCGGGGGATGCAAAGAGTGGAAATGCACACATCGCATTATGGGTGTGTGCTGTTGCAGAGGTGCTTGTGCACTTTTGGCATGCAATGACAAAAAGGTTAGCCATCACTGAGCTAGATGTTCTCCTTGCTTTTAGAGCATCAGGCAGTGAGGGATTTCCACTACAATTACCAGCTTACTTCAGGTCTGCCACACTTTCTACTGTGGAAAAGTGGGAGGGGGCATTATATGAAGTTAGGTGATATGTAGCCATAATAACATTCTTCTTAGAGGTCATATTTGTCTCTGCACCTGGCCAGAACTAGATGGGTGGAATCTGTCATTGTGGCAGTGGAAGATTGGACCATGTGTTGGACTTGTGGGTGTGGGGAAAAGATCTTGAATTTTCAACTGGGTGGGAAAACCAGGAAGATTTCAGATTCAGGTTTTCCCAGATGAGCCAACATGGCTCTTTCAAGGAATCTCTTGCCTTGGACTCCGCCCATTAGGCAGTGAGGGATTTCTACCACAATCACCAGCTGACATGCTTCTTTTCTACTGCACATCATCACCGCCAAGTTCTTCAAATATATTTTTCTCCTACCTCCTGAGATTATTGATGACATGCGCCAAACTGCAATCTGTATTTAGATTTTTATCACTCGTGTTTATGTGGTGACAGCTTCATCTGTCTTTATTAACAAGAGGCAACACACCCAAAGTCAAGTCAGCTTCTTTGCTGTGAACGGCGCTAAAAAAAACCCCATTGGTCCTGCATTTTTAATTTGGATACAGTTGTGTTGTTGTTGTGGTTGGGTTATTTTTGTTTTGTTTACCTAGAATATCGGTACAATTCCTCCCTGCGCTATCCTTCGTTAAACTTAAACAAACATCTAATTAAACCTGTAAGGCATCTGTTAACAAACACTAATGAATATTTGAAAACTGACAGTTTTTTTGTGCCGCTTGACAAATTATTCTACTGCGTTTCTTTAAAAAGTGATAACTATGCATAGCAAGTCATGATGCTTTCCTTGTCTCAGCAGAAAGCTGAACTTGTCTGGGCTCAGATTATAAGTGAGATCAGACTTCTTTAATACTAGCCGATAACCCGGCGTTGCCTGGGTATTTATTTATAAGGGGAAAATGTCCGGACCAAATGTAGTTTCTAATGTTGGATTTTCTCCCTTAGCAGAGCGAGCCCCCTTGTGGAGTACTGTGAAGCAGTTACCATGGCAACTCCACTGAGCTGCACAGTAGAAGACATTTTACAGCAGTATGGTAGAAGCCATTTAGGACACTACAGGCTGTATCTTAACAGATCACATCCCCCGAGGATTTTTAGGGGTGTCTTACCCCCCATTGTATTTGTTTTCAGTCATCTGTGTACCAGGTTTGGTTGAGTTTGCTCGAGGCACTCCAGAGTTATGCTGGAACATACACACCTACAGCCATTTATATATATCAAAACCTCAAAACCATACATACATACATACATACATACATACATACATACATACATACATACATACATGAACAGAAAAAACATCAGAAATAGCAAGGCTGTAAAACAGATTAAGATAAAGGTAAAGGTTCCCCTTGCACATATGTGGTAGTCGTTCCCAACTCTAGGGGATGGTGTTCATCTCCGTTTCAAAGCCGAAGAGCCAGTGTTGTCCAAAGATGTCTCCATGGTCATGTGGCTAACATGACTAAATGCCGAAGGCGCACGGAATGCTGTTACCTTCCCACCAAAGGTAGTTCCTATTTTCTACTTGAAAGTTTACATGCTTTGGAACTGTTAGGTTAGCAGAAGCTGGGACAAGTAATGGGAGCTCACTCCATTACGTGGCGCTAGGGTTTCAAACTGCTGATCTGCCGACCTTTCTGATCGACAAGCTCAGAATCTTAGCCACTCAGCCACCGTGTCTTCAAGATAGTTTGGCAAATCCAAAAACAAGCCAGATATCACATGGAACCAAGTTTGACTCTAGAGATATTTTATCATATTCATAAGAGATGGCAACATTGAACTGACCATAGCTTTATAAAGAACACTAGACTTTGATTCTAGTTAACGTTAAATTAGTGTCACTTCTTTGTTCTTTCCATCTGAAAATTTTGTATACATTGGGCAGGTCTGAAGTTACTGTATTTTTCGGAATATAAGACGCGCCACGATTTTGAAGAGGTAAATTTTAAAAAAAGCTTTTGTACTTTGCAGACCTCCCAAACCCTCTGCACGCCTTGTTTTTTGTAAAAAATGGGACATGCAGAGAGATTGAGAGGCCTGCAAAGTGCTCCTGGGGGGCTGGGGGGGGGGGCAAAAAGAAGCAAAGAATTGTGCATGCATAGGCTTTGGGAGGCTTGCAGAGTGCTCCTGGAGGCTGGAGGGAGGGCAAAAATGGGCAAAATTTGCAGGCCTCCCAAACCCTCTGCACAGCCATTTTTGCGAAAAACAGGATGTGCAAGGGCGGGGTTTGGGGAGGCCAAAAATGCTGTATTCTGTGTACAAGATGCACCCAGATTTTCACTCTCTTTTTTGGGGGGAAATGGTGCATCTTATACTCCAAAGAAATTCAGTAACTTCTTCCGTTTTCCTTAGCTGGGTCAGCATAGCTTTCAAAAGATAACTCGTAAGTGAGTGACCCGTTTGAGAACTCTGCCCCTGACAGCATCCAGGACAAAATCAATACAGGGAGTCCTCGACTTACAACAGTTCATTTAGTGACCGTTCAAAACTACAACAGCACCGGAAAAAAAGAGACTCGTGACTGCGATTTATACTTACGACTTTTGCCGCATCTCCATGATCACGTGATCAAAATCCAGACGCTGGGCAGCTGTCTCACATTTATGATGACTGCAGCGTCCCAAGGTCATGTGATCCCCGCTTGCAACCTTCTGACCAGCACAGTCAATGGGGAAAGCCAGATTCAGTTAACAACCATTTTACTAACTGAAGAACTGCAGGCATTCACTTAACAAATGTGGCAAGGCAGATTGTATAATGGGGCAAAACTCACTTCACAAGAGTCTCACTTAACAACAGAAATGTCGGGCTCAATTGCCGCCAGAGGTCAAGGACTCCCTGTATAAGAAAGAAGCCATCTCAAAGAGGAACAGCATGCATGTGCTTGTTTCTTGCAGAGCTGAAGAATGTGTTGTGGCCTGACAGCTGACAGCAGACTCAGACAATGAGGAGGCTGGGGAAAAATGTGGGCCAGTTCTGGGGCCTGGGGAAGGCTCTGATGGATGCTCTGCATGGGACGCAGAGATAGAGCTAGCGCCGTCTTACATTTCCCAGCCACCAGAGAGGCAGCTGACTTTGGAGGCTGATATAAGTGGGGAGGAAGAACAGCCGGGGCTTGTTCCAGATGCACATATGCACAGAGGAGTTAGTAGAGGTGAACAATGGAGGACAAAGAGTTGACTCAGGAAGCAAAATAAAAGTGGACACTGAATGGCCTCTCCCTGGCTGGAGAATAAAGAGAAGGAAATAGGAGTGGTGGTTGTAGGAGACAACAGCTCATATTTCTGGAGATTTTGCTCAGTGTGTTTCATGCAACAAAGACTGCCTTGCCAGAACTTAATTTGCAGCCTTTTGGCTGGGAGCTCAGGGCCTTGCACTTATCATAATGAACCGAGAAGGTCTGTTGCTGCAGTTAACTCCTTGCAGGACTCTTGCCTGGACTTTCAGTTGGTGAGTGAAATTAATTCAGAAGAGGCAAATAAAGAGGGGGTTTTTTTTGTGGCAAGGAGACTGTTTCTTGCTTCTGCTAAGGCTGGGTCAGAACAGAATGGTCCTAGTTTTCTTCTTTTCCCAAGCAAATCAAACTTCGTTTTCATCCCAAGAGTTTAGAAAAAGAAAAGGAGCATCTCAACAGCAACTTATAGCTCAATTTTCTTACGTCAATTTTATGCAAAAGCAGCAAGTATGGCAACTGTTCGGTTCAAAGCAATTGCTTGAATTTTAAGCCATATTGACTCACTTTTCTCTTAAATCAGATTATACTTAAGCCGGGATTTAAAATTTTAAATCTGATTGCACTTATGATATTGATTTCTAGTTCTACTCCCGTTCACCCCAAACTATTCCTGGACTTTAAAGAGAAATGCATAATATGTGATTCCTTTGATCCCTATCATTATAGATCCAGAGAACCACATCAAAAGTGCCAACTGCTGAGTGTTACTTTACTCAGGGAACACTCGATAAAGTAAAACAGCCCTATCTATCTGAGAGATAAATTCTGATTTTTCAAAGAAATCCTGTAGGCTTGTATTAATTCCCTGCAATGAAGCTCCGAGTTACAGTGGGAAAAACATTCTTATAATTAAAAAAAAAATCCTGAATTTTACTCTGTCTACATATTGTGGTGTGTTGCGCTTTGTGTATTTACCTCCATTAAAGAAACCACAACCTTAAGACTTAGCATTAATTTGAGAAACTTTGAGAAGGAAGGAAAGGAATCTAGAAAAGACAATGGCTACCAACCTGCCTTCCATTGGGGGACCTGTACATTGCACGAGTCAGAAAGAGGGCTGTGAAAATATCTACAGACCCCTCGCATCCTGGACATAAATTGTTTCAACTTCTGCCCTCAAAACAATGTTATAGAGCACTGCACACCAGAACAACTAGGCACAATAATAATTCCCTCAACACTGTCAAACTATTTACTAAGTCTGCATTAATATTATCCTGTTTCTCTGAAAATAAGATCTCCCTGGATAATAAGTCAATTGGGCTTTTGAGCACATGCTCTAAAACAGGGGGTCTCCAACCTTTGCAAGTTTAAGTCTGAAGGACTTCAGCTCCCAGACTTCTCCAGCCAGCTTTGCTGGCTGGAGAAGTCTGGGAACTGAAGTCCTTCAGACTTAAAGTTGCAAAGGTTGGAGACCCCTGCTCTAAAATGCCCCCCCACCCCCAAATATTGCAACACCATAACAGGCATGAGGTGACCATGCTTGCTGCCTCCTGCATCTCAAAAATAATAAGACCTCCCCAAAAATACGGCCAAGTGTTTATTTTGGGGGGGGGGGGTGTCAAAAGAAAATAAGACCTTGTCTTATTTTAGGGGAAACACGGTACTATTAATCTTCTCATCATTCCTATAACCCATCTCCTCCTACTTACGACTTTATAACTTTGTTGCTTGTATCCTTACGATTTATATTGATATTGTTTCCTGATTGCTTATTTGTACCCTATGATTATCATTAAGTGTTGCACCTTATGATTCTTGATGAATGTATCTTGTCTTTATATGTACACTGAGAGCATAGGCACCAGAGCCAAATTCCTTGTGTGTCCAATCACACTGGGCCAATAAAGAATTCCATCTATCTAGTTTATTTAAAGCATTTTTGACTAAGGGCAATTCATTTTTTAAAAATAATACGGCACCCTGTTATTTGACCACGGGTAGAGAGGTTTTAGAAATATTTGCAAATGGCACTTTATTGCATTTTAATTGCTTTGTCTTTGCTCTTTATGATTATTAAACTGTCTGCTCTGCCAAAGCAAAATGTACTATGTCTAAGATATGAACAGTCTAATAAGTGCACCCACATTTTCTATTTAACAACTCTGTGTTCAAGGCCTGTTAAAGGCCTGGAGATAAAAACATATGAAGAATGGTTGCAGGAACTGGGTATGGCTAGTCTGGAGAAAAGAAGGACTAGGGGTGACATGATAGCTGTGTTCCAGTATTTGAGGGGCTGCCCCAAAGAAGTGGGGGGGGGCTTCAATCTGAAGGCAGGAGAAGAAGCAGTGGATGGAAATTAATCAAGGAGAGAAGCAACCTGGAGTTAAGGACGAATTTCCTGACAGGGAGGACAATTAACCAGTGCAACAGCTTGCCTTCAGAAGTTATGTGTTCTCCATCACTGGAGGTTTTAAATAAGAGATTGGACAGCCACTTGCCTGAAATGGTATGGGGCCTTCTGCTTGAACAGGGGGTTGGACTAGAAGACCTGCAAGTTTTCTTCACAATCTAGTAATGGGCGGAAGATCCTTAGAGAACCAACCTAGAATGATGGAGGAATTTCCTGACAGTGAGAACAATTAACCAGTGGAGCAACTTGCTTCCAGAAGTTCTGGGTGCCCCATCACTTGAGGTCTTTAAGAAGAGACTGGACAGCCACTTATCTGAAATGTTATAGGTGATGATGGCGAACCTATACCAGAAGTGGCATACAGAGCCATCTCTCTGGGCATGCCAGTTGTTGCCCGTTGCTCTTTCGGGTTCTGGCTGGTCTTCGTGAATGTGGGAGCACCAGACACCAGAAGAGCAGTTCCCACACAGCATGCACACCAGAAAGCTCAGCTTTCGATTTCTGGCATGCATAGGTGCACCTGCCAGGTAGTTTTTGCACACACATGTGTGCCAGAAACCAGAAGACCAGGTGACTGGTGCACAATCCGGAAACTAGAAGCTCAACTTCCCAGCACACACATGCACACCGGGGAACTGCTCTTCCAGTTTCTGGCGCTCCCACGCATGTGCACCAGGGAGATGCTCTTCTGGTTTCCCGCTCTTCCGCCCCCCCCCCGTCCACCTCGTGCCTGCTCCCATTTAGGCACTCGGTGCTAAAAAGGTTAACCAACACTGGTATAAGGTGTCCTGCTTCAGCAGGGGGTTGGACTAGAGGACCTCCAAGGTCCCTTCCCGCTCTGAGTTACTAGGGATCCCCTCCTGCCAGAAATGAGGTGGAAACCTGGTTGAACCAGGAATAGCTGCAACCGAATATTTTTTTTCCAAGCAAGCACCTGACCAAAAACCATCTTATATGATGACCCATTTTTAATGGATGCACAGTAGTAAGAGAGAGGAAGGATGGGGGAAAGACACAAGGCGAGGTTATTTTTAACATGGAGAAAAGGTAGAAATGTGGTCCCAAGGATAAAGCACATTTTTCTTGCATTCCAGTTATTAGCCGTTCTTCATCGACAGTAGTGGCCACAATTGTGGAAACCTTTTGAGAAAAGTGTATGTTTGAGGTTTGATGGCTAATAACACCACTTGTTTTTGGGAGTCATTCCATAAAATTACATATCAATGGAAAGATAATTTAATCAAGAATGTAATGCAACCACGTTTGTTCAATTATCTGTATTCTATGAAAAGTTATAGCCAAATAACCAGAAAACAAGGTCCCTTCCAACTCTGTTAATGAAAATAAAACTTGCTTAGGTTGATATCAGGAGCGTTTCTTTCATTTCCTTCACATTATAATAGCTGCTAAAAGACTTGGTTCACTACATGGGAAGATGTTGTAAGTCTGTAATTCATGCTAAAGATTACTCAACTAAGTATTAATTGACATGGTGATAATATCTCATTTTTTCTATGGTGATAATTTTTGTATATCTCAATTTTTCTACGTGTTTCACTTTTCTTCTTTATAACTGCTATTCTAATAACAAATCCTTCATAAAAGTTATGGCATAACATTCTTGATTAAATTATCTTTCTATTGATATATAACTTTATGGCACTACTAAAAAAAATGGTGTTATTAGCCATCAAGTCTCAAAAATACTGTACACTTTTCCTAAAAGGTTTCCACAATTGTGGCCACTACTGTAGCTCATGTTGGTCTGGTCTGGCTATAGGAAAGCTCCACTAAATCAGAGGTTATTAATTTTTATGCGCTGTAGGAAGTTAGCACCTCTCCCTCTCCCAGAAGATAAAATATTCTAGGAAATATTAAAAAGACAGAATATTATATTTCCCTGGATGAGAATTGGAGAAACACGTTTTTTGAGGCAGAAAGCAGACTCACTCTTAATAGCACCCACCCTCCTCAACAGCCCACAGCAGATGTCAGCACTTAACAGATAAAGAGATAGCAAGGTGTATTCATTGGCAAATGCCCTCACCCAAGATCCAACAAACGTAGGATTAGCCCTCTCCCTATCTAGCAACAGAACTCAGCACATGGCACCTGGGGAGATTACATCACCCAGCAAGATTCAACCAAGCTTGGGACTCAAGACACTACAAAGTTACCCCTGCATGGCCGCATGGGAGTTTGACAACCAATCAGAATACATTTCTTACACAGGAACAGGAAGCTCCAAAGCGAGGCCCAAGAGAGGTTATAAATCTATCTCCCTCTCTCACCCATGTGCTCTTTTTGCCCAGGATCTCAAAACATGTGGTCCTGTCTGCCATTAAACCATCTTTCCAAGCAGTCTCCATGTTTCCAGTGTCTTTCTTCCCACTTGGGACTGAAATGTCCAGTTGAACATTTCTTCCAGCAGTGCCTTTGACAATCCGGAGAAACTAAATGCATAAATAAACTATAGATGTGTTACAAAGGAACCAATTATGCTCAAAGAGATACCAAAAACTTTAAAGAACAATATATAGATAGGTGTGTGTCAGGGGTGGGTTTCAAAAATTTTTCCTGCCGGTTCGGTGGGTGTGGCTATGCAAGGGGGATATGGCTGAGTGGGCGTGGCCAACTTGACATCGCTCACACACATGCCCACTCAGTCACATGCCTCCCACTTATGCCCACAGAACCATGGAAATTTCTGTTTTGTCAGCTGGGAGGCTGGAAGAACCAGTTCAGGGGCATGACAGGCATGGGTCACTAGTGGTTCCAAAAACCCAGACCACCAAGTTACTACCTATTCAGCTGAAGCAAGCCAAACCGGTAGGAAATCCACCTCTAATTGATTTATCTCATTAAGTCAATTAGAAGACCAACTACCTTTCATTTGGAGTTTAGTGATAATAAAGTTGTAATTGTTTTCTGTCCAAATTCACACACACACACACCTGAAATTTATCCAATGGAACCATCAAACCCAAGTTAGAAAATCCTGCATTATGTCCGTCCACCCCCCCCCCCCCCCCATAGCTATAGTGCCTTCAAAGGGAAGGTCGGCAGTTTGGCCATTCGAATCCCTAGTGCCACATATGCAGCTTCTTCATTTAGCCATGCTGGCCAGATGACTATGAACAGGTCTTCAGACAGCGCTGGATCTTCGGCTTTGAAACAGAGATGAGCACCACCCCCTAGAGTCAGGAACAACTAGCACATATGTGCGAGGGGAACCTTTACCTTTACTATAGTGCATCCTTTGCTAGAAAGGAGAAACATGAATTCAGAGACTCGATTTATGGTGCTGAGACTTCAGCCCAGCTGATTCAGGCAGTGAGTCCCAGCAGATTCAATATCAGACTTGAATGAAGAAGCCCACTCGCCTTTTAATCATCGGGATGACCTTGAGGTGATCACTTTCTCTTCGAATAACCCAGGCTGCTGTGAGCAGGGACAGAGCAATAAATTCAGTGACTAGTCCAATTAGGCTTTGAAAGAAAAGCTGAAGTCATCAAAGCATGGTTTATGTCAGGAGACCAAATTGATGGCAGCAAGGCAAAGGTTCAAAAGTTGAGAGTGATTTTTTTTTTTTTAGCCTTGTGACGGTGGTGGGATTCAAATAATGTAACAACCGGTTCTCTGCCCTAATGACCAGCTGAGTAGGCGTGGCTCGGTGGTCATGTGACTGTGTGGGCATGGCCAACTCAACATCACTCAGGTCAATGGGCATGGCCAACTCAACATCACTCAGGCCTTAGCTGCTACAATATAATAAGGGTTAACCGGAGAGGCAGTTTCTGTAAGTAGGGCAAGAAAGATTAGGCTAGAAGCAACACCAGAATGTTTCCTTCCTGCCTTCCTTACAGGATTAGCCCTGTAAAGTGGGGGGGGGGGGGAACAAAATGAGATTTCTTCCAACAACCGGTTCTCCGAACTGCTTAGAAAGTTAACAACCGGTTCTCCCAAATAGGTGCAAACTGGCTGAATCCCACCACTGCTTGTGTCTTTCTCCTCTTTTCTTTCTATGCCTAAGGAATGGCAATGAATTTGGCGAAGGTGGCAATCAAAATTAGATCCCCTGGACTCTGATAACATTGTTATGGAAACCCAAAGGTGTTTTTTCAAGAAGCAATTGGACTTTCTGTTTTTTCTTTGAAGATGTTTTGCTTCTCATCCAAGAAGTTTCTTCAGCTCTGAGCTGAAGTTCATTTTCTTCTTGGAGCTGAAGAAGATTCTTGGATGAGAAGTGAATGTCTTCAATGAAAAACCAGAAAGTCCAGTTGCCTCTTGAAAAAGCACCTTTGGGACAACCATGACCTGGATGACTGAGAATCTACTTAGACATTGTTACAGGAAGTAGAATTTGGGAGTGAATTGCAGTCATTCAGTCAGGGCATTTAGATAAAATTTAATATAGAATTGCTATATTTTAGAGTTAATTAGGTGGGATGAGCAGCAATATAAACTGAATGAATGAATGAATGAATGAATGAATGAATGAATGAATGAATGAATGAATGAATGAATACATACATACATACATACATACATACATACATACATACATACATAAAATCGAGTCAAATTTACTTGATTCAACCTGCTAACTTAATTTTTCAAATTGATTCAAATCAACAAATAGTCTTTTCTGCACCCAGAGGTGTGTAAAATGATATTTGTGTAGTCCTTGGTGCTCTCTGAGTACACTGGTGCACTGATGATGTTGCCTAGTTTGGTAATGAAACACATGCAAGAAAACAACCAAGCTCAGAGAGCATCAAGGACCCCACAGTTCATCCCTGGGCTACAAATATTCTTTTCTATCTGTATAACTAACCCAAGCATGTAAATTTCTGCAAATAGGCCTTTAAAGAACTGTTAGAATATTCATGACTGGGAGAGACATGGTAGCAAGGTCAGCCAATGAATAGGCATAACAACTAAGTCAGCCAATGGGAGCTTAAACAGATCTGAGTTTGTGCTGAGAATCGAAACTGAAACTAGTCTGTCTGCTCTGAACTCTGAGATGAACTGTTCTCTCCTGTTTGTGTTCTGTTTGTAACTTCTACCACTTTGAAAAAATCTGCTGTTGGAATTGTACATTTATTCATCTGTTATTATGTATATAAAGAAGTTAATGAATCCAGCTGAATCAGTTATCTGTGTGTGCTTTCTGGATTTGATTTTTCTGCAAACTCTGATCAGAACAGTTATCAATTTGACAGGTGGCCATCAAAAATAGACCCATTGGTCTTTGGTATCATTCTTACAGAATGTAGTATCCAGGAGTGAATTGCTGTCAATCAATCAGGGCATTGAGATATAGAATATAAAATTGGTATCTTTTAAGCCTTAGCGGCCTCGGATTACTCATCT
Organism: Rhabdophis nuchalis; assembly: GCA_039707465.1. Taxonomy (NCBI): domain Eukaryota; kingdom Metazoa; phylum Chordata; class Lepidosauria; order Squamata; family Natricidae; genus Rhabdophis; species Rhabdophis nuchalis. Next base: position 97,164,760 of record CM077645.1, read on the forward strand.
ACCCAGGGAAGAATTGACCTTCAACCTGCAGCCCTTTAATTTTATTCCAGGAGTGGTTCTTTCCTCACCAGAATCAGAGAATTACTACAATTACTCCTGCTTTCAGCTGGCCAACAAATGAAAAGCCATTTTTTGCTGACTCACTCCTCTCGGCTCTACGTCGAATTGCTCTCTGGCATCCTTTTAGCATTTCTTCAAAATCCCTTAAGCCTGCCTGATCCTCCACCCTGGCCAATTGCGTTTCTCAACTCTTGTCCGTCAAGGGAAAGAAACACATCCATATCCCCCCCCCCCAGGGGCCGATCTTCCATTAGCTGCGGTTCGTGACCCCACACGCTCGGATTTGACAGGAAGTTCAGCTTGTCGGGCAGCATCTGTTCCGTCCTGCAAGAATCGATTTCTCTCCCCCGAAGGTCGCTCTTCTTTGGCGACCCTTTCCCTTAATATTATGTTTAATAAATGCTGCGGCAGGAAAACTCAGAGCTGGCGATGCTATTGATTTCCCCCCCCCCCCCATCAATGTCTATTTGAGGTTCATTATAGGCTTCAGTGGCGATGGGGAAATGGATGTACTCACTTAGCACAGTGAGCTGCTGCAGGCGGAGGGGTGGGGTGGGGTGGATGGGTGGGTGGGAAAAATCCAAACTCAGGTTTTCTCTTGCCTGCTTCTCCACAAGACTGACAAGGAAAAAAAATATGATTTGTCTCAAGAAAAGGGCGACTCCGACATGATTGTCTCTATACACGGTGACACTTTCCAGCATAATTCAGAGCCGGAGGCAGAATTGAAGCTGCATCAATCAGTCCTGTAAATCCTTCAGCCATTAATCAGTCCGGTTTTTTTTTTTTTTTGGTGGTCTCAATGCAGTCAGGAACAAAAAAGGAAAAGAGCAGGAAGAAGCTTGCAACGAAGCATGAATAAGGAGATATTTGTGTTGAGTGGAATGGTACAGATGTTCTAGAAATTCCCACGTCTACAGGTGGACCTCGGTTTAGAACAACAACTGAGCCAGGGGTGGGCTTCAAAAATTTTAGCAAGGAATTCTCTTCCCAGTTGCTGGGTGGGCATGGCCTAGTTGGCTTCCTGCACCATGGCAGTGTGTGCGTGTGTGTGTGTTTACCCTCCCTGGGCTCTGGAGGGTTTCCTTGAGCCTCCGGGAGGACGCCTACTCTCCCTGAGCCTCTGTGCATGCCCTGCACTTATCTGCATCCAAAACAGGCCGCATGGGGACTCCTGGGAGGGGAGGGAGGGGTGAGGTGGGTGTGGCCAGCCAGGAGTAGGATTTGGGGGTTCTCCAAACTGCACAGAATCTTAGCTAGAGGTTCTCCCAAACCCCTGTGACCCCACAGCAGCCCACCCCTGAACTGAGTCCAAAATTTCTGTTGCTAAGTGAGACATTGGCGAAGTGAATTTTGCCCTGTTTTACGACCTTTCCTGCCACACTCCCTAAGTGAACCACTGCACTTGTTAAGTTAGTGTTCAGTTGTTGAGTGAAGCTGGCTTCCTCATGGACTTGGCTTGTCAGAAGGTCACCACATGGGATCACTTGACCGCAGGACACTGCGACCATCATAAATATGAACCAGTGGCCAAGCGATTGAATTTTGATCATCTGACCATGAAGATGCTGTAATGATCATGTATGGATAATGGTCATAATTCACTTTTTTTAGTGCCGTTGTAACTTTGAATGGTTACTAAATGAACTGTATAAGTCAAGGACTATCTGTTTTTATATTTCTGCAAAGCACTGATTAAAAAGCTTGATATGTAGTCAGCTAAAATAACAGGAACCCTCTGAGCTGCTAGTGGTTTTGGGTTGTGAAGAGCCATTACTTGACCATGCTTTTCATTTTTCCCCTTCTTTAATGAAACCAATTTTCCTATTCCTGTATTTTGCCCTTGATATGATCACCACATCCTCAAATCACTCTTATGTAGGAAAGTCCAAAATGGGTGGCTGGATGGATGTATGGGTGGATGTATGGGTGGATGGGTAGATGGGTGGATGAATGGATAGTTGAATGACTGGATGGATGGATGGATGGATGGATGGATGGATGGATGGATGGATGGATGGATGGCTAGATAGATGGGTGGATGTATGGGTGGATGGGTAGATGGGTGGATGAATGGATAGTTGAATGACTGGATGGGTGGATGGATGGTTGGTTGGGTGACTGGATGAATGGGTGGGTGGGGGATGGATAGTTGAATGACTGGCTGCCTGGAAGCAACTTAGTTCCTGACAGTTAGAACAATTAATCAGTGGAACAACTTACCTCCAGAAGTTGTGAATGCTACAACACTGGACATTTTGTTAAGAAGAGAAAAGACAGCTATTTGTCTGAAATGGTGTAGGGCTTCCTGCCTGAGCAGCAGGTTGGACTAGAAGACCTCCAAGGTCCCTTCCAACTTTGTCTTTCTATTATTCTGGAGTTTGTATAGATCATTCAATTTCATTCAATGAATCAAAGTGACTTCTCAAAACAGATTGATGATTCAGATTAAACAAGATTGGATGCCTTTATAATCATTTGGGGAGGTGGGAGTTGATCTGGAACCCTGCTGGCCTTCCAGAAAGTTCTTAAAACATGGATTTGTCATTGTGCTTTGGGGTCCATTGGTGATATAGAGCATGCTGGTTGATTGCATTGCTGGTAATTTATTACACTCTTCTGCGAATTAGTTTGATGGTTTTAATTAGCTGTTTTAATTGGTTTTAAGTGTCTTTGATGTTTCTCTTTCTGCCTTCTTTCTAGCTTTTTAAAAATTCTATAACCACCCAGTTGAGAAGGGTTCCAATACTGTATGCACCAAGTAAATAAATAAAAATTCAGTCAAATTGGCTTGATTCAACGTGCCAATTTTTCAACGATTCAAATCATCAAACAGTCTCCTAGGCACCCAATATGTATAAAATAGATATTTGTATGCAGAAATATTCCAAGCATCTACCCTTTTGCAAATAGGCAAGTGTTGACATAAATAAGCCAGGATAATTCAGAAATCCTGCACCAAACCGTCTCTGTGATTAGATTATCTCTAAAGTTACTTGCAACCAATCAAATAATTTTAGAGATAAGATAATCACAGACATGGTTTGATGCAGGATTTTAGCAGAAACAAGAAACAGACTCCTTGTCCCAAAAAAAACCCTCTTTATCTTCTGCGAATTAATGGCATTCACACAACGAAAAGTCCAGGCAATAAACCTTCAAAGAGTTAGTTGCAGTAACAGACCGTATCAGTTCTTTGTGATAAATGCTAGTCCCATGAACTCCCAGCTGCAAAGCTGCAAATTAAGTTCTGGCAAGCAGTCTTTGTGGCATGAAACACAATGAGCAAAATCTTCAGAAATCTGAACTGTTGTCTCCTATGACCACCACTCCCCTTTTCTTCGATTTATTCCCCAGTCAGGGAAGGGCCATTCAGTGCCAATGTGTGCTTTGCTTCCCAAGTCAACTCGTTGTCTTCAGTTGTTCTCCACTCCTAACAGCTCTGTGCACACGCACATCTGGAACAGGCCCCAGCTGTTTTTCCTCCCCTCTTATCTCTGCCTCTGACTCCAAAGGCAGCTGGGAAATGTTGGATGGCCCTGGCTCTATCTCTGCTTCTGATGCAGAGCCTCCATCAAAGCCTTCCCCAGACTCCAGGACTGGCCCAAGTTCCTCCCCAACCTCCTCATTGTCCGAGTCTGCCACCAGCTTCGCTGGCTGCTGGCAGACCACAACATCACCTTGCTGAAAAGATTAAGGTTTTGCCTTCTGTTCCATTCATACTGGCAAGGGATTTTTAAGGAACCCTTGGAACAGTCTCAGTTCCTGTTAAAAAGGAGAAATCTTCAGTGTCCAAACTGCTTGAAGTACAGGTGGGAAGTCACTGCTTTGCAGATGTTGGTGAATTATAATTCCTGTCATCCTGATTCTTCATTCCTGAACATTGGTTATGAGTGAAAGGAGTTGGGAATGAGCCAAAGAACATGGGCTGTCTTGCTTATTGCCCCCCCCCCCAAATGAATAATAATCCAAAAGGTTCTTTAGGGTTGAGCAAACCCATCAGCCTCAAATTGAAGATGATACTGTCTAAGATGCTACATCTGACCTTCTCCTAGCACTGATGATGTTACCTAATTTGGTAATGAGAGGTCTGCAAGAAAACAACCAAGCTCAGAGAGCACCAAGGACCTCAAAGCCTTCCTCCTGCTCCTCCTCCTCTTATAGCATTGATAGTGTTACCTAGTTTGGTAATGAAATGTTTGCAAGAAAACAACCAATCTCAGAGAGCACCAAGGACCCCACAGTCGTCGTCCTCCTCCTCCTCCTCCTCCTCCTCCTCCTCCTCCTCCTCCTCCTCCTCCTCCTCTTCCTCCTCCTCCTCTCCACACTCCATACTCCCTTCTAGCACTGATGATGTTACCTAGTTTGGGTTATGAAATGTCTGCAAGAAAACAACCAAGATCAGAGAGCACCGACCTCTCATTTCAATCTAAATATTCTACAAATATTCTCCTTTATTGAAAGCTTCATATTCCAGGCCTTCTCTTAAAAAATAATTATTATATCAGGGCTTTGTGGAACAAAAGCCATTGCAATATACCAAAGTGCTTTTTCAACAATTCGTAATTTTCATTAATGGCAATTATGCTTTTTCCTCAGATTCAAAACTCCGGAGAATTTGACAGGCTGCGCTTCAAAGTCATTTCTCTTATCACGGAGAGATGTTTTAACTTTCTCCTGGGGAAGGAACAGATGGGAGGGAAGAAAAGAAACCCAGTTGTATAAAGAAAGCCCAGCAGGTGTTTGAATAAAGTCTATCATGTTATCTCAATGACAATAATCAGCAGGACTGTCTAGGGAGCAAGAAATATAAGGCTAGAAAAATAGACAGACCTTATTCAGTGAGTTGACAATGCTTGCTTTCACTTTCTCGTCTGGATGAGTTTTGTCCAGTGGGCGAACTCTGTTTGGAACAGAATAGGATAAGATAGGATAAGACCGGACAGGACAGAATATGTAGAATGGAATAGGATGGAATAGGATTAGAATAGAATAGAATGGAATGGAATGGAATGGAATGGAATGGAATTGGAATTGGAACTGGAGTTGGAGTCACTCTCTCCTTCGGCTGAGCTTTCCAACCGCTGCATCCCACCACAGGGAGGTGGAACCGGAAGTGACTAGATGGTTCCGCCCCAGGTGCCTGATGAACCCTGAGAGGTTCCAGATGGAGCTTGGGCCAATACCTGAGACCCTGACCCGCGACTCGACTGAGGACCTAGTGGCCGCTTGGAATAGTGCGGCCACGGGGGCCCTGGACCGGGTTGTGCCGTTGCGGCCTCTCACCCGGCGCCGAACCACCTTGGCTCCCTGGTTTTCCGAGGAGCGGAGGGTGATGAAGCATCAGAAGAGACGCCTAGAGAGTGGTTGGAGGGCCACCCGCTCCGAGTCTGACCGGACACTGGTAAGGTCTCATTTGAAGACCTACCTAGTGGCGATAGAAGCGTCGAAGCATAACTACTTCTCCACTCTTATCGCGTCTGCAGATAACCACCCTGCCGCCCTGTTTAGGGTGACCCACTCCCTTCTTTATCAGAGGGTGCGGGATGCCCCCTTGCAGGGTCGTGCAGAGGAATTGGGTGTTATCTGCATGATAAAATCGATCAGATCTGGGACGGGTTGGCCTCCGACTGGTCTAGTTCTGATGGGTTGACAGAGGCAGGTCTTGAGTCTGTTATCTGGGAAGAGTTCGATCCTGTGACTCTTGAGGACATGGACAGGATGCTGGGGCGGCTGAACGCCACCCCATGTTTACTGGACCCGTGTCCCTTCCGGTTGATACTGGTCTCCTGGGATGTGACGCGAGGCTGGCTCCAGGGAATTGTCAATGCTTCTTTGAGTGAGGGGTTTCTGCCGGCCGCCTTGAAAGAGGCGGTGGTGAGGCCCCTCCTCAATAAGCCCTCCCTGGACCCGGCTGTGTTGGCCAACTACCGTCCTGTCTCCAACCTTCGATTTCTTGTGGTGGCACGGCAGCTCCCTCAGCACCTGGAGGAAACTGTCTGGACTATCTGGACTATCTGGACTCATGCCAGTCCGGCTTCCGGCCTGGGTACAGCACAGAGACAGCATTGATTGCGTTGGTGGGTGATCTCTGGAGGGCTCAGGATAGGGGTTGTTCCTCTATCCTGGTCCTGTTAGATCTCTCAGCGGCTTTTGATACCATCGACCATGGTATCATGCTGCGCCGGCTGGAGGGGCTGGAGGTGGGGAGCACTGTGTTACGGTGGTTCTCCTCCTACCTCTCCAACCAGTCGCAATTTGTTTTGGCAGGAGGGCAGAGGTCGTCGTCGAGGTGCCTCACTTGTGGGGTACCACAGGGGTCGGTCCTCTTGCCTCTCCTGTTCAACATTTATATGAAGCCGCTGGGTGAGTTCATCCGTGGTTTCATGGTAGTGTTCCATCAGTACACTGATGACACACAGCTGTACATCTCTACCCCGGACCACCCCAACGATGCCGTGGAAGTGATGTCCCAGTGTCTGGAGGCCGTGCGAGTCTGGATGGGGAGAAACAGGCTCCGACTCAACCCCTCCAAGACCGAGTGGCTGTGGCTTCCGGCATCACGATATAGCCAATTGGTGCCATCTCTGGCTATTGGGGGCCAGTCATTGGCCCCTACAGAGAGGGCTCGCAACTTGAGAGTCCTCCTGGACTCGCGGCTGTTTTTAGAAGATCATATGACAGCCGTGGCCAGGGGGGCTTTTTATCAGGTTCGCCTGATACGCCAGTTGCGCCCCTTTCTGGATCGTGACGCTCTACACACGGTCACTCAAGTCCTCGTCACCTCCCATCTGGACTATTGCAATGCTCTCTACATAGGGCTTCCCTTGAGGTGCACCCGGAGGCTCCAGTTAGTTCAGAATGCGGCCGCACGGGGGATTCTGGAAGCCTCCAGATGCTCCCACATGACACTTCTCCTGCGCAAGCTGCACTGGCTGCCTGTGGCTTTCCGGGTGCGTTTCAAGGTACTAGTAACCACCTTTAAAGCACTCCATGGCAAGGGACCTGGTTATCTTCAAGACCGCCTCCTGCTACCAAATACCTCCCACCGACCAGTTCGTTCCCACAGAGAGGGCCTCCTCAGGGTGCCGTTGGATAAACAATGTTGGCTGGCGACCCCCAGGGGGAGAGCCTTCTCTGTGGCAGCCCCTGCCCTCTGGAATGACCTACCCCCTGACCTATGGACGATCACCGACCTACGCCTTTTCCGTCGGGCCCTGAAGACCCATTTATTTCGTGCTGCTGGCCTGTCATAGTTTTTAAATTGATTTTAGTAGGGGGCTTTAATTTGGCAGGCCAATTTATTTAATTATATCTTAACATTTGATCTTAACTTTTATATTACTCATTTTTACTGTTGGCTGTACACCGCCCTGAGTCCCAAAAGGGAGATAGGGCGGTATATAAATGCAATAAATCTAAATCTAATTGGAATTGGAATTGGAATTGGAATTGGAATTGGAATTGGAATTGGGAATGGGAATGGGAAGAACAGAAATGGGAAGAATGGGAATGGAAGGGAATGGGGACAGGACAGGACAGAATAGAATAGAACAGAACAGAAAATAGAGGAAAGTAGAGTAGTGTGTGTTATGGAATGGAATGAAATAAAAATAGAATAGAATAGAATAGAATAGAATAGAATAGAATAGAAGAGACCTTGGAGGTCTTCTAGTCCAACCTTCTGCTTAGAAAGGAAATCCCATATATCACTTCAGACAAATGGTTATCCAACATATTCTTTAAAATGTCCAGTGTTGGGGCATTCACAACTTCTGGAGGCAAGTTATTCCATTGATTAATTGTTCTAACTGTCAGGAAATTTCTCCTTAGTTCTAAGTTGCTTCTCTCTCTTAGGAGAGATTTGTTGTAAGCATCACTCCATTATTTGAAACTTGCTCAGAGAAAACACACATCTCTCTGTGACCTATAAAAACTTACAAAAACTTACAAAACTTACATTTTCTAAGGAATGAGATGAATTAACACATTTGCACCAGAGGGACAGATTTGCAGACGAAAAGAAAAGAGTCTCCATCTTCTTCCTTGGGTTATTTTCAATAGTTCTCGTTGCTGTCCTTTTTCTCCATCTGAATACTGCCTTATCCCTTCTTCAATTCAACCTTTATTGTCAGTGCACAACGTGGGTACAATGAGATTGGCTGAGCCTCTCTTCATGCACCCTCCCCCAACACAAATACATCTCAATAACTCACAGTGAAAGAGAGAAAATCCCTAACCCAATAAATCATACTAACAAACTCACAATCCACTCTACATATATGTGTGTTACATTACATTATAATATATTGCACCAATATGAACTTTTTGTGCTGGCACTGCAAGTCTATTGTACTCAGAGGTGGGTTCCTACAGGTTCGGCTGAACCAGTAATGCTTTGGCAGGCTGGGTCGCTGGAACTGGCAGCAACCCAGGCTTACCACGCCCCTGAACTGGGTCTCCTATGGGCCCACCATCTTGATTTTCGAATCTGCGCATGCACAAAATAATTGTGATTGCACAAATGTGATTTTTTTAAATGTTTTGCGCATGCACAGACCTATTTTTGTGCAAATGTGCACACACTTGGAGCGCACGTCTGGCGTGCATGCGAGTAAAGAGAGCGCACACAAAACAATTTGCACGCATCAAACTGGCAGTAATGCTGGGAGCAACCCACCCCCTGATCATACTACATACCATATTTGTTGGAGTATAAGACGCACCGGAATATAAGACGCACCAAGATTTTGAAGAGGCAAATTTAAAAAAAAAAGTTTTTGCACACTGCACACCTCCCAGAAATAGCCTGTTTTTCACAAAAACAAGGCCGTGTTTTTGTTTCAAAAAAAGGGCATGAATCCGACTTCCGGTTCCGGCTCCGGCGGCGACGGGCGAACTTAGGGTTCGCTCGCCGCTTTGTTTCTTTTCCTGCCCCCCCGCGGGGGCGAGAAGCCCCTTGTTTGGGGTTTCTCCCGTAAAGCCGGCTCGACGGGGAAGCCCCCCCCACGGCAGTGGGGAAAGCGACCCCGATCCTCGGCTTAGGCGGAAGAGGACATGCTGCGGGGGGCTTTTCCTTCGCCAAAGGTTGGCGGCACCATTTAATTCTATGGAGAGAGACGATCGGAAGAGTCGGGAGGCTTTTCGGGACCTCAGCTGCGAGCGGAGAGTGAGCTATTAAACAATTTTTTTTTGTACTGTCAGCCGGGCTGAAAGGGGCAGGAGGGGGGTGTTTGTTCCCAACCCCCCCCCCCTTGGACTAAAAGCGGCACTTGGAAATGCCTCGTTGCGAGGAATCGGAAACTTTTAATCCGGATGGTCTCTAACAAGGGAAAGTATTTTGCGGCTTGTTTGCAATTATGTCTCTAGGTCTGGCTGAAACAGTTTCTTTTTTGCTTTTTAACCGCTTTCTCCCTCGGGCTCTGAGTTTGGGCGGAAAATGGCTTCTCTTTGTCCCCGACTGACTATGACCTATGGAAAATTACCAGTGTCTCTTTGTGATTTGGACTTCCTCTAATTATTGATGAAGAATTTTCCTCTTTTGGATTTGTGTTTTCCTTTCTGGATTACCTTCGTTATTATACCTATGGAGTTGGAAAAGTGTTTCTCTACTGGTTTCTGAATTCTGCAGCTCTACAACTTTGAGAACTTTGGACTCCTGATCTGCCTCACCTGCCCCACCCTAAAAACGCCATTTTACTGGCACGGATTTTAATAGCTAAACATGGCACAAGAAGCAACGCTGGCAAGCCTTGAACAAAGAATGACTGCCCTTGAATCTGTTATACAAAATTTGGTATTAGAAATTAAGGCCCAGAGGGCAGAAAATGTCAATTTTAAAAAGGAATTACTGGACACTCGAAAACAAGTGCTTGAGAATACACAGAAGAATGAAGAATTGAAAGGGGGGCTGGAGGGGGCTAAGGGAGAGATTAAAAATGTTTCTAATGAGGTTGTGGAAATAAATGGGCATGTGACTAGGATAGATATGGAAAGGATGACATACTTTTTGAGATTTCAGAATGTTTCTGAGATGGATGGTGAATGTCTCCCTGATCTTATGAGTACAATTATTGCAGACTATTTACATAAACCAAAAGATGAGATCAGAGGGGACATTGACCTAGTCTACAGAATAAATTCTGCATATGCCAGGATGAATGAAGTACCCAGAGAGATACATGTAAAATTTGTTAGAAGGTCAACCAGAGAGGAGATCTTGAAGGCGCAAAGAGGGAGTCCTATGATTTACCAACAAAAGGAGGTTACCATCTTGAAGCAGATTCCAAGAAAGATTAGAGAAGCCAGAAGGAAATTTTCCTTCTTGTCTAAAACATTGTTTGATCATGGGATCTGGTTCAAGTGGGTGATACCCGAAGGGATGCTGGTGTTCTGGGAAGGAGGTAGAGTGAAGATTAAAACAGTTGCTGAGGCGGAAGCCTTTCTTAAAAAACATTCCTCTGTCCTGGGATAAGATCCAGGGGGGGCAGAGGAGCCATGGCCCCGCCCTCTGGGGGCCCGGGGGAGAAGGTGGAAGATACAATTGCCAAGAGACTTAGATCTAAAAAATAACTTTGCCCTGGTTTTTTTTTTGAGTAATATTGTATGATATTTGTAATCTGGATTTTTGTAATTGACTGACAGTATATAACTGAAAAATTTAGGAATATGTACTTGCTCCCAGCTTGTAGTGTTATGTGAAATGTTTCTTTTCTTTCTTTTTAACAATGTAACTTGAGGTACCGGAGGAGCCGACGACTTTGACGTGACCACTCTCAAAATTTCTATGTATCCCTTACCCTACCCCATAAAAAATGTAAACTCAATAAAACTTTTTCAATATTAAAAAAAAAAAAAAGGGCATGAATCAGCCTTTAGGAGGCTTGCAGAGTGCTCCTGGGGTGGGGCAAAAACGAGCAAAAACCGGCCCATTTTTCATGAAAACGGACCTGTTTTTTGGTCAAAAAAAAAAGGGCACGCATAGCCTTTAGGAGGCTTGCAGAGTGCTCTGGGGGGGACGGGGAAAATTGAGCAACAAATGGCCCAATTTTTGCTCAATTCTGCCGTTCCCAGCTCCCAGGAGCACTCTATACAGGCCCTAAAGGCTATGCACGGCCATTTTGGTGAAGGGGGCGGGGTTTCAGGAGGCAAAAAAAATGCTGTATTCATTGTATAAGACGCACCCAGATTTTCAGCCTCTTTTTTGAGGGACAAAGGTGAGTCTTATACTCCGAAAAATGCGGTACTTATGATGTTATGTTGCATTCAGGAGTCTGAGAGTCTAGGGATAAAAGCTGTTCTTCAGCCTGTTCATACAACTGGCTATGCTTCTATATCTCCTGTCCGACGTTAGGAGAGTATAGAAGCGCTGAGCAGGGTATGAGTCATCCCTGAGGATTTTCCTCACTCTGCTAAGGCAGCGAGTCCTAGCTTAATTCTCTTAATTCTCTTTAGTCCTTATTCCAGCAAAACAACTCTTCTGTGTTGTCAGTCATTCAAAATTTATATTTATTTGGGGGCCATATTATGACAGGCGTCAGCTTGACAACTCCTCTTGAAATCAATTCTAAAGTGTTCCCATTTCCCCCCTGAATGCATGTTAGATACATAGGCTTATGCCTGAACCACGCTACGTCTCATTAATTAATTACAAATGGAATTTATAAATAAAACCAGATATTCCATGTCTTGCTTTTGGGATTGAGGGAGAACAATCCCCCCCCCCCCATTTGCAATTGAAGAGTGCTATCCCCTCCAGAATTGGTGGGAGTTGAGTAGAATATAAAGTTGATTATAAAGTTGATATATTGTGGCGGGTTACATAGCCAGCCAGATGTTTAGACTGAATTTGGCGTTTTGGGCCAGCTATCGAGTCTTTCCCAATAGATAGGTGTGCATGTTTGATGGTGTTACAGGTATCATCACAGGATGTAAGCTGTTCCAAGCCAAACCACCGTTTGCAATTGACCGGTGATGAATTTGTCAATGCCAATGGTGTTCAAAGGGTGAGTGGTGCAGTGGCCTAAAGGTGGAGCTCTCACCTGACTATCTGGAGACCGTGAGTTTGATCCTAGGTAGAGGCAGATATTTCTCTCTCTGGGCATATATCTGATGAGAATATATCTGTTGAATAAAACTCCGCATTGGCGACAGTAAACATCTGGCCAGTAAACAGCTCCATTCAATTGCTCAGACTCCACCCTGCAAGGGATTATGGGATTGTTAAAGAGGATGATGATGAATGGTGTTCAAAGGGCGTTCCAGTTGTTTTGGGATTGCACCAGTGGCACAGTCCCAAAAAATTCAATTTTTTTACTACCAGTTCTGTGGGCATGGCTTGGTGGGTGTGGCTTGGAGGGCATGGCAAGGGAAGGATACTGCAAAATCTCCACTCCCACCTCACACTGGGGCCAGCCAGAGGTGGCATTTGTCGGTTCTCCCAACTACTCAAAATTTCCCCTACCGGTTCTCTGAACTATTCAAAATGTCCTGTACTGGCTCTCCAAAACCTGTCAGAACCTGCTGATTTCACCCCTGGATTGCATCCTGATACTACCTTTGCTTTTTTTTTTTTTTTGCCACAATCGCTCTAGTTCTCTTTGTAGGTCCTTGTATTCTGTTATCTTTAGTTCTTTCTCTTCTATCCCGCTGTATCCAGGTACTATTTTGTCCACTATCCAGATTTTTTGTCAGTCTGATCAACAGTAGCTAAATCTCAGCATGTAGCAGGTACATATTTATCTCCCCTGTGTATTGCATTATTATTATTATTATTATTATTATTATTATTATTATTATTATTATTATTATTATTATTATTATTATTATTATTATTATTATTATTATTATTATTATTATTAGCCCCTGTGTATTGCATGATGGATAAATGCACCCAGATCTATTTTACAGAGTATATTTTTGAATTGGCTGATCATCTTCGTTGCTCTTCTTTAAACCCGTTCTGATTTTTCTAATTTGTTCAGTGCAATTCACATGACACCGTGGATTAAGCACATTCAAAATAAAGAGATGTTTCCCAGTCAATGTGAATTCTATCAATTCTGGGTTTTCATCTTTAATCTTCCCTTTTATCCTTCTCTCCACAATGTTCTTTTATCTTTTTGGTGAAGAATGGTAAACCAATCTAAGAATTAGCAGCACTGCCTTTGTTACCTATTAAGATATTAATATTTTTAGCGGACTGGAGGCTGAAATATATGAAGAACGGTTGCAGGATTTGAGTTCGTCAAGTCTAGGGAAACGAAGGCCCAGGGGTGACATGATTGCAGTGTGCCAATGTCTGAGGAACTGTCACAAAGAAGAGGGGGTCAATTTATTTTCCAAAGCACAAGAAGGCAGAAGAAGCAGTTAATAGATGGAAAATAAGCAAGGAGAGAAGCAACCAAGAACTAAGGAGAAATTTCCTGAGAGTGAGAACAATTAACAAGGGGAACAGCTTGCCTTCAAAAGTTGTGGGTGCTCCAACACTGGAGGCTTTCAAAAAGAGACCAGACAGCCATTTGTCTCAAATGGTATAGAGCTGTGATGGCAAACCTATGGCAAACATGCCATAGGTGGCACATGGAGCCATCTCTGTGGGCACATGAGTCATTGCTATGTCAGCTCCAGCTTGCATGCGCGCACCCCAGTGGTGGGTTTCTGCAGGCTTGCACCTACTCGCGAGAACCGGTTGGTGAAATTTAGAGAACTGGTGAGAAGGGGTTCCACTGGCGGACCGAGAAGTAAGTCTGGCCTGCCGCTGCCAGTGATCCAACAGGAAGGAAAGGAAAGGAAAGGAAAGGAAAGGAAAGGAAGGAAGGAAGGAAGGAAGGAAGGAAGGAAGGAAGGAAGGAAGGAAGGAAGGAAGGAAGGAAGGAAGAATTTATCATCACAATTGAGTCCAAAATTTTGGTTGCTAAGCAAGAGCGTTGTTAAATGAGTTTCACCACATTTTAAAAGGTGGCCACTTCCACCCTGTCACATGACTGCCAAGCCACGCCCACAAAATAGGCCACACCTACAGAGTAAGTTCTAAAAAATTTGAAACCCACCACTGGCGCACCCGTCAGCTGATTTTCGGCCTCTCTGGAGGGCCACAGAAGGCTGTTTTTGCCCTCCCCAGGCTCCAGGAAAGCCTCCAGATCCTGTGGAGGGCAAAGAATGGAACTTCGGGGCCTACCGGAAGCTTGGAAATAATAATAATAATAATAATAATAATAATAATAATAATAATAATAATAATAATAATAATAATAATAATTTAATACTTATAGACCGCACCCTCTCCCCACAGGGACTCGGGGCGGTGCACAGGAAGAATAAAAACAATGACTATATACAACATTTCATATTAAAAATAGATTAAACAGTACCTGTGCTAAAATACCCGTTAAAACTAACTAGACTAAAAATTCCCCAATACACCCAAAAACAGAGGAATAACTATCCCAGGCCGGCAAGGCAGAAGAAGTGTGTTTTTAGTTAAATTTATTGACCGCTCCCTCTCCCCACAGGGACTCGGGGCGGTGCACAGGGAGAATAAAAACAATAAATATACAAAATACATAGCAAAATTAAAACAGATTAAATTAATTCCTGTGCTAAAATCCCATTAACTAAAAATCCCCACTAAATATTGATATACATTTAAAAGCCCATAGAGAGAGAGACTACCCTAGGCCGGCCAGGCAGAAAAGATGAGTCTTCAATTTCAAGCGGAAGGAGCGGAGGTCCGTGGTCGTTCTAATATCGGGGGGAAGGTTGTTCCAGAGGGCTGGGCCCGCCACAGAGAGAGCCCTTCCCCTGGGCGTCACCCGCTGACAAAGTCTAGTGGACGGCACCCGGAGGAGTCCCTCTCTGTGGGAGCGAATCGGCCGTGAGGATGTGTGAGGCAGGATCCGATCCCGCAGGTCTGTTCCCAGCTTCCTGATGGCCTCCAGGGGGCCGGGGAAGGCAGTTTTTGCCCTGCCCAGGCTCCAGGAAAGACTCTGGAGCTTGGGGAGGGTGAAAAATGGAACTTCTGGAACTGTGCAGGGGTGTGTGCTTCACGTGCGCATGTGCAGGTGTGTGTCATGCAGGTATGCACAGGTGGGCAGGGTGCATTGCATTGTGGGGGTGGGGCATGTGCACATTTGCTATCACGCAAGCACAGACAATTTTTGGCACACGAGGACAGAAACATTTGCCATCCCTGGTATAGAGTTTCCTGCTTGAAAAGAGGGTTGGACTAGAAGACCTCCAAGGTCCCTTCCAATTCCGTTATTCTGTTATTTTTATTGACCACTGATTTTTTTTTCTTTTTCTCTTTTTCCCAAGATACCTAATGGAGACCTTTTCCACAGCATGGTTGACCAACCTCAACATCATTGCAACATTTCTTTTTCTTGGTGACTGGCCTCTCTTTTCCATTTTTTTTTTTATGTGCGGGTTTTTCAACATTCGCAGCTCTGTTCCTTTTCAACAGCTTCCTCTCTTCCTTCTCCGCAATTGTGAGATAACCCCTGCCTTCCACTCCCTAGTAAATATTTGAATGAGGGGGAAAATGCTACTACTCCTCTTGCCTCTCTGCAAATAGATTAAATAGCGCCTGAGATGAAGGTCACAGCTGGAGAAAGAATAGCAGGCTTACAAAGAAAAAGAAAGAACACCCCACCCCCCACTTATTCATGTGCAACTTTTAAGGAGGAGAAGAAGAAAGGGATTCTTCGTCTTGGAAATTGCAGGTTGCCTGAACACCATCTGTTTCCTCCCTTCCATTCTTACATCCAGGCACTTCCTCTTCTCAGCGAATTAACAACAAGGGAAAGGTGCAAGCAAGCAAGCAGTGAGATCTGGATTTTTCAAAGTGGTAGGCTGCTATTTAATGGATTAGCACATCCAGATGAAAGATGTTCAAGTACGGATTTTAAAAACAGAAAAAGAAAAAGAAGGGGCTCTAATAGAATAGAATAGAATTCAGAATAGATTAGAATAAAATAGAATTCAGAATAGAATAGAATAGAATACAGTAGATTAGGTGAGATTATATTATATTATATTATATTATATTATATTATATTATATTATATTATATTATATTATATTATATTATATTATATTATATTATATTATATTATATTATATTATATTATATTATATTATATTATAGATTAGAATAGAATAGAATAGAATAGAATAGAATAGAATAGAATAGAATAGAATAGAATAGAATAGAATAGAATAGAATAGAATAGAATAGAATAGAATAGAAGAATTGGAAGGGACCTTGAAGGTCCAACCCTCTGCTTAGGCAGAAAACCCTACATCACTTCAAACTGGTTACCCAATTTCTTCCTAAGAGATTGAGATTAAATGTACGTGATACATATATATTAAATTTGTTTCAATATAAGACATTATACTAAATCTGTTTCATTTTGTATATGACAATGCAGTTTACCTGCTAGGAGAACTTTATAAATATCTCTATGGGTTGGGATATTCTTTTACGTGCAGATCATTTCTTCATTAGAGTGGAGTGGAGTGGAGTGGAGTGGAGTGGAGTAGGGTAAGGTAGGGTAGAGTAGAGTAGAGTAGAGTAGAGTAGAGTAGAGTAGAGTAGAGTAGAGTAGAGTAGAGTAGAGTAGAGTAAAACAGAACAGAACAGAACAGAACAGAACAGAACAGAATAGAATAGAATAGAATCCTTTATTGGCCAAGTGTGATTGGACACACAAGGAATTTGTCTTTGGTGCAGATGCTCTCAGTGTACATAAAAGAAAAAAAATGCATTGACTGGACTTCCTCTCCTGTCCATCAAAACTAATTGTTCCATCACTTGCTTTCATTCTTCTTTGCAATATATTCCCAGAAGAAGAAAATCAAGTACCGTAATCAAATGGAATGCCCAAAATTTATATTATCTCTTTTCCAGACAAGACAGGATTTTTTTTTTTCAAGGAGAGAGGGATTACTTCAAGACTGTTCATAAACAAGAGTCCCCCCCCCCTCTCTCTCTCTCTCTCTCTCTGTGTATGTGTGTGGGTGTTTAGAAAAACCTACAACCTTTACTGTGAAGAAGAGTTACAGGAACTGGCCATGGCAAGTCTAGGGAAGAGAAGGACCAGGGGAGACAAGAGAGCATATCTGAGGGGCTGCCACAGAGAGGAGGAAGTCAACCTATTCTCCAAAGTACCAGAAGGCAGGAGGAGAAGCGATGGATGGAAACTAATTAAGGAAAGAAGCAACCAAGTCTTTTCTTGAAAACCACACCACAAAAAGATGTTGAGGCTCTAGAAAAAGTGCAGAAAAGAGCAACCAAGATGATTAGGGAGTTGTAGGCTAAAACGTACAATGAACGGTTGCAAGTTCTCAGCATGATTCGTCTAGTGACAAGAAGGACCAGGGGAGACAGGCGAGCAGTTTTCCAATGTTTGAGAGGCTGCCACAGAGAGGAGGGGGTCAAGTTCTTTTCCAAAGCATCTGACAAGGAATAAGATGACCAAGAGTTGCCAAGAGTTTGATCCTGACCAGCTCAAGATTGACTCAGTCTTCCATCCTTCCTAGGTCAGTAAAATGAAGACTCCGATTGTTGGGCAGCTATAGTCTGACTCTCTAAGCTGCTTAGACAGGGCTGTAAAAGCACTGTGAAGCACTGTGTGCTAATAATAATAATAATAATAAATTAGAATTTATTAACCGCACCCTCTCCCCACAGGGACCCGGGGCGGTGCACAGGCATAATTAAAACAATATACAATAATACAAACATTACTAAAATAGAATTAAATAAATTACCCGTGCTAAAAATACAATTAAAAAACTCATTAAAATTTATCGTTAAAAGACAGAGAGAACTATTCAAGGCCGGCCAGTCGAAAGAGATGGGTCTTCAGTTTTACACGGAAGGAGCGGAGGTCGGTGGTCGTTCTAATATCAGGGGGAAGGTCGTTCCAGAGGGCCGGGCCCGCCACAGAGAGCGCCCTTCCCCTGGGCGTCGCCCGCTGACAAAGTCTAGTGGACGGCACCCGGAGAAGCCCCTCTCTGTGGGAGCGAATCGGTCGTGAGGATGTGTGGGGCAGGATCCGATCTCGCAGATAGCTAGGTCCCGAGCCATGGAGCGCTTTGAAGATGATGACTAACACCTTGAAGCGCACCCGGAAGACGACAGGTAGCCAGTGCAGCTCGCGCAAGAGCGGTGTTACATGGGCAAATCTAGAGGTGCCCATAATTGCTCGCGCGGCTGCATTCTGAACTAACTGAAGCCTCCGGGTGCACCTCAAGGGGAGCCCCATGTAGAGAGAGTTACAATAGTCCAGTCGGGATGTCACGAGGGCATGAGTGACTGTGCGAAGGGCGTCCCGATCCAATAGGGGGGGGGGGGTTAGGGTTAGGGTTAGGGTTAGGGTTAGGGTTAGGGTTAGGGTTAGGGTTAGGGTTAGGGTTAGGGTTAGGGTTAGGGTTAGGGTTAGGGTGCTGTTGCTCTTCCTCCTTCCCTCCCTCCCTCTCCTCCATGATTAGAATGCAGTATTGCAGACTGACTCTGCCCATTGCCCAAGAGTTTGATTCTGACCAACTCAAGGTTGACCCATCCTTGCAGCCTTCCTAGGTCAGTAAAATGAGGACTCAGGAAAATAGGGTGACTCTGTAAACCACTTAGAGAGGGCTGTAGAGCACTATGTGGTGGTATATAAGTTTAAGTGATATTGCTATTGACTCAGTTTTCCATCCTTCCGAGGTCAGTAAAATGAGGACCTAGAATTGTGGAGGGCAATATGCTGACTCTATAAACTGCCTAGAGACATCTGTGAAGCAGGATATAAGTCTATTGCTATTGACTCAGTCTTCCATCCTTCCTAGGTTGGTAAATGAAGACCCAGATTGTTGGGGGCAAGAGGCTGACTCTGTAAACCATTTAGAGAAGGCTGTAAAAGCACTGCGAAGTGGTATATACGTCTAAGGGCTATTGCTGTCATGCTAATGCTCAGAAATGCTACGTTCTTACGCTGTGTTTCCTCCTAACCAGCAATAATAATAATAACATTTGCACTTTCAACATCCCTCTCTGGGCATCTGTACAAATGCAAGATGGGGCCGTAGGGTTGGGTTAAGCATGCAAGCTCAGCACACACGAAAGGCTTCATGCCTATTCAGCACAATGTGCTTAGAATCGGAACAAAGGAAGGTCAGAAGCAGAGGCAACATCAGGGAAGCACAGCTGCGTGCGTTGCCCAAGGACTCCTATACAATTCCAGCCTCACACATTCATCTCAACACCTTATCACAGTGATGGCGAACCTTTTTAGGCTTGCGTGCCCTAAGGGGGGGGAGCGCAGGGGGGTCGTGCGCTAGCGTGTCACAGCCATTATGCAATGCACGCACCCCCATTTTTACATGCTTTTTTCACCCTCCTCAGGCTCCAGAGGCTTTATAGGAGCCTGGGAAGGGCGAAAACAGCCCCACCCCATGGGAGGCACTCAGGAGACTTCAGGACCTTTCCTTCAAGGCTCCGGAGGACTAAAAACGGCCCTATGAGCAAACCAGAAGTCACTTCCGGTTTGCCCGTAGGGTCATTTTTAGTTCTCCGGAGGCTTCAGGGAAGCTCCTGAAGCCTCTGGAAGGCCTCCAGGGGGGCTGTTTTCGCCCTCCCCAAGCTCCTATAAAGCCCAGGGAGGGCAAAAAATGACTTTAAAAATGGCTGAATCAGCTGGCCTCGTGTGCCCTGCCAAATGACTCCATGTGCCACCTGTGGCACACGTGCCACAGGTTCGCCATCACTGCCTTATCAAATGGTATGTTGGGATTATGGTGTGGTCTTATTTCTGGGGCCTTCTACCATTACAGTATCCAAGATGCTAGAAATGAGTCTTGCAATAAACCTGTGACAAACTTACTTGATATAGCCTTGCAAGCATCAACAAAACGACTGCTAACTAGGTTAAACCACACCATTTCTTTCTGTCTTTACTTGTACCTCATCTTTATTATTATCCAAATATTAGTTTCAAGAAGCTAGCATATCCAACACACCTTCCTCCTCCTATTTTCCGCACCATCAACACTACCTTGTTGTATGGCCTGCCAGTGGCTAGAGGACTGGGTGGCAGACTCAGACAGTGGGGAGGTTGGGGAGGAACATGGGCCAGTCCTGGAGTCTGGGGAAGGCTCTAATGATGGCTCTATGTCAGAGGCAGAGAGGGGGACAGGACCATCCAACAGTTATCAGCTGCCTTCAGAGTCGGAGATCAGTGGAGCAGAAGAACAGCTGGAGCCTGTTCCCAGTGTGTGTATGTGCAGAGCTGCCAGGAGAAGAGAAGAGCTAAGGAACAAGGGTTGAGTCAGAAATAAAGCCACAGGTGGACGGTGAATGGGCCCTCCCATAGGGAATAAAGAGGAGTGAAAGGGGAGTGGAGTTTGCAGGAGACAATTAGTTCAATTCATTAGCGTGAAGATCTGTTCCTGACTTCTTGCCAAGTAATTGCTGCTACAGAGTGGAGTTTGGAAGATATCGACCTGGCAGCTCTCCAAGCCTGATCAAGGTCTGTGAAATCTCCTGAAAGACTGTTGGCTGGGACTTTGCTAGAGAGGAATTCATTTTAAACCAAATAAAAGGGGTTTCATCGGGATGGGGAGCTGGCTTCGGGCTTTTGGGAAGCCTAGGTCAGAACACTTGTGGGTGGGGGTGGGGGTGGGGGTGGTGAGCTGAGAGAGAAAGTGACTGGCCCAAGGTCACCCAGCTGACTTCCATGGCAAAGGCAGGACTAGAACTCACAGTCTCTTGGCTTTTAGCCTAGAATCTGAAGCGCTAGACCAAAATGGTTCAAGCAATTACGGAATCAGCATTTCTTAAACTCTTACATTCACTTTCGACTCACAGAAGAGATGGATAAATTGGCCTGAAATGTGTTACTTGGCAGAACAGCTGCCCTCCACTGGTGGGAAACCCTCATCTTGTCCCTCCTCTCTTCTAGAGTTAAGATATTGTGACACCTTCACAAAAAGCTAATATATAAGTGTGTGTGCGCGCGCACACACACACACACACACGGAGGGAGAGGGAGGGAGGGAGGGAAATACATATGCATATGTATGGACCTCATGGTTCATCCAAATGATTATTGTCCATTAAGGATATTACTGGGTGCTCTCCTCCTCCTCCTCCTCCTCCTCCTTCCTCTTCATTGGAAGGGGTCTTGGAGATCTTCTAGTCCCGTGATGGCGAGCCTATGGCACGGGTGCCACAGGTGGCACGTGGAACCATTCCTTAGGGCACGCGAGGTGTTGCCCTGTCAGCTCCAGCGCGCATGTGTGCGCTGGCCAGCTGATTTAGGCCTTCTTTGATTGAGGCCGTTTTTCAACCTCTGGTGGCTTCAGGGAAGGCTATTTTCACCCTCCCAGCCTCCTAGAAAGCCTCTGGAGCCTGGGGAGGGCGAGAAAAGCATGCCAAAAGCAGGGGGTCGCGCACATAGCATTATGGATGTGGCACGCCCACACACGACCACCCTGCGCTCCCCCTGTTTCTGGCATGTGAGCCAAAAAAGGTTAGCCATCACTGTTTTAGCCAAACCCCCTGCTCAAGAAGGAGACCCTATCCTATTTCTGAAAAATGGCTGCCCAATCTCTTCTTGAAAACTTCCAGTGTTGGATAATTCACAACTTCTGAAGGCAAACCTTTCCACTGATTAATTGTTCTAATTGTCAGGAAACTCCTCCTTAGTTCTAAGTTGCTTCTCTCCTTGATTAGTTTCCACCCATTGCTTCTTGTCCTGCCCTCAGGTGCTTTGGAATATAGGTTGATCCAGGGGTGGCTTAAAATGTTTTAGCCATGGGTTCTCTGCCCGACTGCTGGGTGGTGGGACCATGGTGGGTGTGACCTAGTTGGCTTCCTGCACCACAGGGGGGCATTTATGCCCTCCTTGAGCTTCCGCACTGGCTCTGCACTTACCTGGCATCCAAAATGGGCTATGTGGAGACTCCTGAGAGGGGCAGAGTGGGCAAGGCCAGCCAGGAGTGAGATTTGGGGGTTCGCGGAACCTTGCAGAATCTTTGCTAGAGGATAACCTGAACCCAGGGCAGCCCACCCCTGGGTTGATCCCCTCTGCTTTATGGCAGCCCATCAGATATTGGAAGATTGCAATCATGTCACCCCCTAGTCCTTCTTTTTACTAAACTAGACATACCAAACTATCTCATCTTAAAAACAACTTGACAACTTCTAAGTGTTTTTTTAAAACAACACCCCTCCTCTCTGACATATTATTTGTTTAATCCTGATAGCCTTAAAGGGAAGGACAAGAAGCCATGGATGGAAACTAATGAAGGAGAGAAGCAACCTAGAACCGAGGAGAGATTTCCTGACAGTTAGAACAATTAATCAGTGGAACAACTTGCCTCCAGTTGTGAATGCCCCAACACTGGAAGTCTTTAAGAAGAGATTGGACAACCCTCTGTTTGAAATGGTACAGGGTTTCCTGCTGGAGCAGCGGGTTGGACTAGAAGACCTCCAAGGTACCACCCAACTCTGTTGTTCTATATTCTAAATACATTTACGTTTCTCTCCTGCCGCCTATTTAATTCACCCTTCATTCTGATGATTCTTTGTTTATGCCTGTGCAATGCAGCTTGCCACCACAAGTCTGACACCCCACTAACCAGAGGTGATATGCTGCCACTTTGCACCCGTTCGGGCGAACCGGTAGAGGCGGTTCCGCCCGCCCACCCTGATGTCATCAGGGAGCTTCTGCACATGCCCAGACGTGCGCGCTCCCGCTACTGAACCAGTAGTGAAGAGAAGAGAATACCATCGCTGCCACTAACCCTGCAAATCATTCTTTTTATCCAGAGCACAGCATTGCATTACCAGCACAAATTTGCTTCCACGAGCGGCAATTGAATCTGCTTTGTGAGCTACCTTTCTGTGATTAGATTTAATAAAGCTTGTTCAAATTAATCCAAATCTAAACTGCAAAATTTCATCAGTGTTTAGCCAGGCAACACAAAATAATAAGTCAAGGGAAGGGCACGTCTTCCTTCCCCTGTTCTCAATCAGGCATGGGAGGTTTGAAATTTACCTAAATGGAGAATCCAGCTCCCAGGGGAAAACTAAATCTCCTAGAGCCCATTTTCCTGGGCATTGTGTGCGATTCAAAACTAAAATCAGGAAAATAAACATTAAGCCAGAGCTAAAACTACTGCCCCTGTTGAACTGGGAAACTGGGTTTTTATTCCTTACCAAATGAATATAAATGCTTGGACACAACAAAGAGGAGGTTTTTTAAAAAGAAATACATTCACCTGCATCCTTTACATTTCAAGAATCTTTATAGGTTGGCCCAGGTGCTACCACATGGGCAAGATCAAACTGAGGCAACCTCAGGGTTATTAATAGCTACTCCAAAATAGCACAGACAGTTACTCTGCTAAGTGTTGCCATCAAAATTATTCTGCTTGTTTGAGGCAATTGCCCCCTCAAAAGGAATATTCTTTAATTAGCTGTTCAATGCTAGCTCTTTATTGTGTGAACTACTGCATCTTATCATCCATCCCTTTCTCTCTCTCTCTCTCTCTCTCTCTCTCTCTCTCTCTCTCTCTCTCTCTCTCTCTCTCTCTCTCTCATGTCAACCAATGAACCAATCACCTAAATGATCTCTCAATCAATCAATCATCTACATTCTGCCTACTCTATCTGTCTGCTTTTTTGTCTGTCTGCCTTTTTGTCTGTCTGTCTGTGTCTGTCTATCCATCCATCCATCCATCCATCCATTTCTCATCTGCTATCATGTATCACCTATCAATCAATCATTTACCTATCTATCTATCTATCTATCTATCTATCTATCTATCTATCTATCTATCTATCTATCTATCTATCTAATCACAGAAGGATTCTGGACAGTGTAGATGTAAAATTTCAGACCATAAAAGAAATATATTCAATTTAAAATTTCAAGGCAAGATGGAATTAAAATTCACAGTTAATTAAAAGGCAGAGGCAGAGGTCCCTGTGAGATTGGCCAAAATGTACCCAAAGATATCATCAGACTGCTGGAAAGGTAGACAATTTCAGGGAATACTCTACCATATGTGGTGGACGTACCCAAAAGTAAAACAATATTGGAATAGATTAAGAAAAAGGCCCGAAGAAATAACCAAGCAGCAAATAACATGAAACCGGAATTATTTTTATTGGGAATATTAGGGAAATGTGATTAAAAAAAACACAATATCTAATTTTACATATCATAATGGCTGCCAGAATTATGTATGCACAAAAATGGAAGAATAATTTTGCTCCATCAGAGGAAGAGGTGATAAGGAGAGTCCTAGAGTGTGCAGAGATCAAAGATAAAGGAGAAACAGATTAGTATAAGGTATGGAATGAACTGTATAAATGGTTAGAGGACAGGTGTAAAGCTTAAGGAAAGATTAAACGAAGAAGATACAGGACTTAGAAATCAGTAATAAATATGTATAAATGGAAATGGCATATAATGAATGACTGTAATTCAAGAAATGAATATATTTGCATGTATAAAAACACTGGAATTACATGTATAGATAATGGCATATTTAAGTGGGGGAGGGTGGGATGCACATATAATGGATGTTGACCGATATGGAAATGTTGTATAGAAGGAAACTGTTAGAGTTGTTTCTTTTTGGTTTAAAAAATTAAATAAAAGGCAGAGGGATGCACAAAGAGCATGACTACGATGCCACCTCTGGTTCCCATTCATAGAATTTTGATATCTAACTCCAGCTTTTCTAGAGCTGGAAGAGACCCTGGAGGTCCTCTAATCCAACCCCCTGCCCAAAGCAGGAGACCTTAATGCTTCTCAGACAAACAGCTTTTCTTGAGGACCTCCAGAAATGCACCATCCACAACTCTGGAAGGCAGCCAGTTTCATGCATTAATTGTTTTCACTGTCAGGAAGTTTCTCCTTATTTCCAGATGAGATCTCCCTCGGAGGAGCTTCCACCCATTGCTTCTTGTCCAGACCTCAGGTGCTTTGGAGAGCAAATAGACCCCCCTCTTCCTTGTGACAGCTCTTCAGGTATTGGAGGACTGCTATCATGTTTCCCCTAAGGCTTCTCTTCATTAGGTTAAACATACCCAGTTTCCTTAGCCATTCATCACATGGCTTTGCCTGGCCTCCCTACAGCATTAATGGCAAGCTGCCACTGGGTCTGACAAGGAGAACACATTTGCACTATTTACAAGAAAGCTCTATTGTAAAAAGGAAAAATAAATGGGCATGTATCTCTTCTCTTCCACAAACTCGATGGATATGGCCCTGAAATGAAGTGGGGGGTGAGGGAGGGAGGGAGGGAGAGAGAAGGGGGGGAGGGAGACAGAGACAGACAGAGAGAGATAGATAGATAGAAAGAGAGAGACAGAGACAGAGACAGAGAAACAGAGAGAGAGAGAGAGAGAGACAGACAGACAGAGACAGAGATAGAAAGACAGAGACAGACAGAGAGATAGACAGAGAGATAGAGAGACAGAGAGAGGGGGCAGACAGAGAGATAGAGGGACAGACAGACACAGACAGACAGACAGAGAGAGCGAGAGCGATAGAGAGAGACACACACACAGAGAGAGACAGAAACAGAGAGACAGATACACACACACACCGGCACATAGTGACAGACAGACAGAAAGAGAGACAGAGAGACAAACACACAGATAGACAGACAGACAGAGACAGAGACCTAGAGAGACCCAGAGAGACAGAGAGAGATGTGCAAAATGTGGGATAATGGGTTGATGCCTTGTGATTTGGCCTTCCCATCCCTTTTTCCAGGAATGCAATCTTGGATCTCTTTGTTTCTTGCAATTTTATAATAATGGTGTTTTACAATTTTTCAGTTCTTTAATCTTATTTGGTTCTCATGTTTTATTGTATTGATTAAACTGTACGCAGCCCAGAGCATCTCAAGGAGGGAGAGGTTTGTAAGTGTGATATAGACATAAATATAAATAATATTATAGAAGTGCCCTGACCCACAAATTAATTGCCCCCCCTTCCATGTCTCTACCTGTAAAGTTCAATCACTTAACAAAACTCAGCAAAAGGTGGAGAGATTAAGAAACTATCAAGTACTGAGACGGCAAGGGCTGGGCAGCACAAGCGAATGACAACCAAAGACTTAAAAGCCATCCATCCACACACAGCAATCAACATCCAAAAAGCAGCACACAATGGGCACTATAAATATCACACAGAACAAGCATACACTCTGCTAGAGAGGAGTTCCCTGAGGATGGGCTCCAGCACGAGTCTGAAAGGTCGAAAGACAAAACCTCAATTAATCAGTGGAACGACTTGCCTCCAGAAGTTGTGAATGCTCCAACATTGCAAGTTTTAAAGAAGAGATTGGATGACCATTTGTCTGAAGTGGTGTAGCGTTTCCTGCCTAAGCAGGGGGTTGGACTAGAACACCTCCAAGGTTCCTTCCAACTCTGTTATTTCTATTCTATTCTATTCTATTCTATTCTATTCTATTCTATTCTATTCCATTCCATTCCACTCCACTCCACTCCACTCCACTCCACTCTACTGTGCATTCTATTCTATTCTATTCTATTCTATTCTATTCTATTCTATTCCATTCCATTCCACTCCACTCCACTCCACTGTGCATTCTATTCTATTCTATTCTATTCTATTCCACTCCACTCCACTCTACTGTGCATTCTATTCTATTCTATTCTATTCTATTCTATTCCATTCCATTCCACTCCACTCCACTCCACTCTACTGTGCATTCTATTCTATTCTATTCTATTCTATTCCACTCCACTCCACTCCACTCTACTCTGCATTCAATTCTATTCTATTCTATTCCATTCCACTCCACTCCACTCCACTCCACTCCACTCCACTCTGTTCTGCTCTGTTCTACTTTATTCTGCATTCCATTCCATTCCATTCTATTCTATTCTATTCTATTCTATTCTATTCTACTCCACATTCTGTTCTGCTCTGCTCTGCATTCTATTCTATTCTATTCTATTCTCCCAGAAACCAACCCAGATTGGATCTATTCCACCATGTCAGGTCAAAGTGATAAGGTTACAAAGTCAAGATGACACTAGAAGGCTTTTAATCTAATTTCTTTAAGGTTATACTGTTTTCTGTGCTGGTTAACTTTGAAAACCCCATTAGTTTCAGCAAGAATCAAGATGAGAGGGATAATATATTCAACAATAATTGCAAAAAATAAAAAATCCCATCCATAGTGAAAAGATCTGACAATTCCACCTTAGTTCCTTTTTGTCTACATCCTGTTCTTCGCATTCTTTTCCAATAGACCCCTTTTAGACTCAGCGCAGCCAAATATAGAAGCCGAAGTTGCTAATGAGACATGTACTCTAATGCATTACCTTGTGCTCTCTGGGGGTGCAATTTGAAATCCCAGCTGGATATTCAGATTCATGATGAGAATGCAGATATTTCTGGATCTCTGACACAAGGACCTTGCTTTTTAGCTGATCAGAAGAGGGGTTGCAAATCAGAGATGCATCATCAGCACTGATGAAAATCCAGCAGAATTATAATGATGGTTTCTATGCTGACTCCAAAGGCAACAATCCTGTTTTCATTTTAACTGCATTGCCAATGTAGGCATTTAGATAACCTTCCTTCCTTCCTTCCTTCCTTCCTTCCTTCCTTCCTTCCTTCCTTCCTTCCTTCCTTCCCTCACTCCCTCCTTCCTTTCCTCTCTCCCTCTTCCTTCCTTCTCTCTCTCCCTCCTTCCTTCCTCTCTCCCTCCACCTTCCCTCCCTCCCTCTTTCCTTCCTTCCTTTCCTCCTGCCCTCATTTTCTCCTTCCTTCCTTCCTTCCTTCCTTCCTTCCTTTCTTCCTCCTTTCCTTCTTCCTCCTTCCATTCTTTCCTCCTTCTGCCTTCCTTTCTTCCCTTCTTTCCTCCCTCCCTTCCTCCTTCCTCCCTCCCCCCATTTTCCCTCCTCCCTCCCTCCTTTCCTCCTTCCTTCTTTCCTACCTACCTCAGCCTTCTCTCCCTCCCTCCCTCCCTCCCTCCCTCCCTCCCTCCCTTCCTTCCTTCCTTCCTTCCTTCCTTCCTTTTCCTCATATCCAGTTTATTAACAATTCTAGAGACAGCTCTGGAGCAGCTCAACAAGTTTTCCCTTCTGGAATCCTTGATTATCCACAATTGCCTCTTGACTATGAATTGTATCATGATGCTGACAAAACATCTCTAAGCTCACATCCATTAGGAAGACAACCATGGGAAGTTCATGATCATCATTTGTCAAGCGGTCTGCACCCCAATTATTCAGGGCAATTGTTCCTGCCATCAACACTTAGTACGCAATTTAGTTCTGATAGATATTATATGATTAGACAAAAAATCATTTAATATGGCCGCACAAATGTGGCAGCCCAAAATACACTATTGCATATGAATTGCACAGCAGTTCAAGAAGCAGGGCATCATTAATTAGGCACCATGGTGGCTCAACGGTTAAAAGGCAGTGTTGCAGGCTAACTCTGCCCAGAGCCAGGAGTTCAATTCTGGTGGTCTATAGGTTGAGCATCCATCCATCTTTCTGGGGTCGATAAAATGAGGACCCAGATTATTGAGGGCAATATGCTGACATTTGTAAACCGCTCAGAGAGAGCTGTAAAACACTGTGAAGCGGTATATAAGCGCGAGCTGCATTGGCTTCCTGTGGTTTTTCGAGTGCGCTTCAAGGTTCTGACAACTATCTTTAAAGCGCTCCATGGCTCGGGGCCTAGTTATATGCGAGACCGCCTCCTGCCCCATACATCCCTTAGACCGATACGCTCCCACAGAGAGGGCCTTCTCAGGGTGCCGTCGGCCGGACAATGCCGACTGGCGACACCCAGGGGAAGAGCCTTCTCTGTGGCGGGCCCAGCCCTTTGGAATGACCTACCCCCTGAATTACGTACCATCACCGACCTCCGCCTCTTCCGCCAATGTCTTAAGACATATTTGTTTCAACAAGCCGGCCTAGCCTAACCTCCCATGGGGACTTTTAGGTAGTTTTAAATTGGGTTTTTAAATTTTGGTTTTAGCGCAGGATAGGTTATTTAATAGTTTTTAAAATTATATTTATTGTATTTTGTATGTTTTTAAATTTTCCTGTGCGCCGCCCTGGGTCCTTCGTGGAGAAGGGCGGGATATAAATTTAAATAAATAAATAAATAAAATAAATAAATAAATAAATAAAATAAATAAATAAATAAGTGCTATTGCTATTCAAGAAAAAGACAACATACTGAGATGTCTGAGCTACCATCAAATGAACAACCTGTTCTGACCTAGGCTTCCTGATACAGTAAAACACACACAATGAAGTCCAAAACCCTCTTTTTATTTCAAAGGGTATGAATCATGTTCATTCACAGTCCGTAATGAGTTCCAAATAGTAGTAAAAAGTTCTACAGCAGGCTGCTTAAGTCCTTCGGGATAAGGCTGATAAGCACCCACTTTTCTTTAGCAATGCTGCCAAAGACTTAATTGGCAATTAGCTTGGCAAGGCCACATGGAGCAAAGAGTCCAAATGTATTTTCAGAAGGTAAACTGACCTGTAATGAACCAAGTTGCTGCCTACAAAGGCTCACGTGCCTTTGCTCCTCCTTTATGTCCTATGGGAGGGGCCAATCACCTCCAAGCCTTATTCCCGAGTCGCCCCTTCTGTCTTAACTGTTCTTGCCTTCTTCTGGCAGCTCTGTGCATGAGCACACCGGGAACAGGGGGAGCCTCACTGCTGTCTGACTCTGGAGACTCCGGAGGCAGCACAAAACTCCCAGATGGCCCTGCCCCCCTCTCTGCCTCTGACGCAGAGCCCTTGTCCGAGCCTTCCCCAGGCTTCAGGACTGGCCCATGTTCCTCCCCAACCTCCTCACTGTCCAACTCTGCTGTGAGCTCCACTAGCTGCCGGCGGACCCACAATACTTGCTTGAAGAAGGCTGGTTAAATGTACTAAATCAGGGGCGTCTATGGAAAACAAAGATCTGGAACAATACTCTAGCATTTCTGAATATATTTCAGACTTCTGTATCCATTGGCTGTAGCTGACACCACAATGCCAAGAGAGGGAAGCTGAATATTTCAAAGCTCTATATCTTGATAAAGTTGTTGGAGATGACCAGAGGTGCACATCATATCCTGTAACAACTAGTTTGCCCAGAACGCAAAAATGAGATTGGATGCATGTGGTAGCAAACACACGGTGATTATATGGGACGAGATAGTGTAGGGGTGGGTGGTTGGGCCCAGTCACTGCTCGGAACTACTGTTATACCTAAAACCGGTCTGAACCAGCATCAGCCCACCACTGGAGGTCAGAGATGGTATTCAGCCAGTTCTGACAGGCTCTGGAGAACCGGTAGCAGACGTTTTGAGAAGTTTGGAGAACTGGCAAATAGACTGGCCCCTGCTGCCTCCCGGCCTCCCAGCTGGTCTTCTTTTGTTGCCCTGAACAGAAAGGAGCTGGAAAGCAGGTTAGTGGGGGGCAGAGAGGGAATGGGGATTTTGCCGTAACCTTCCCTCAGGAGTGGGGAGGGAATGGGGATTTTGCAGTAACCTTCCCCCAGGAGTGGGGAGGGAATGGGGATTTTGCAGTAACCTTCCCCCAGGAGTGGGGAGGGAATGGGGATTTTGCCGTAACCTTCCCCCAGGAGTGGGGAGGGAATGGGGATTTTGCCGTAACCTTCCCCCAGGAGTGGGGAGGGAATGGGGATTTTGCCGTAACCTTCCCTCAGAAGTGGGGAGGGAATGGGGATTTTGCAGTAACCTTCCCTCAGGAGTGGGGAGGGAATGGGGATTTTGCAGTAACCTTCCCTCAGGAGTGGGGAGGGAATGGGGATTTTGCAGTAACCTTCCCTCAGGAGTGGAGAGGGAATGGGGATTTTGCAGTAACCTTCCCTCAGAAGTGGGGAGGGAATGGGGATTTTGTAGTAACCTTCCCTCAGGAGAGGGGAGGGAATGGGGATTTTGCAGTAACCTTCGCTCAGGAGTGGGGAGGGAATGGGGATTTTGCAGTAACCTTTCCTCAGGAGTGGGGAGGGAATGGGGATTTTGCAGTAACTTTCCCCTGCCATGCCCATCAAGCCAAGCCACGCCCATCAAGCCACGCCATGCCCACCAAGCCACGCCCACAGAACCGGTAGTAAAAAAATTTGAATCCCACCTCCCAGCTGGAGGTGACCAATTGATTAACGCTAACCTGATGAAATAGACAGTTTCCCGGGCTACTTATGCACAGGACAAGAGACAGTGTGATAATTAAGGTTATTGAAAAATCGGCCCTGCTTTTCAGAAAATCAATTCCTGACATGGGTCCCTCAAGTGTCACCCCTTGTCGTCGTCCGGATATCCCTTATGGAATTGGTTCTTGCCCTCGGTTGCGACATTAATCTAGTGACCTTCAAGCAGTAGAGATTCCAGATTTCCTTTCTTACTTCAGGAGATTAAAAACAATGGGACCATCTTGGCCCCTCACCCCCAATGAGTGAAGAGAAAGCATATTGTGCCTACTATCGAACTAATGCCACGAGGAATTGACTGATTTTTAAGATCGCGCAGGAAGTAGGAGGCAGGGAGCAAGGAGATGAAGCCACATTTGTCGGCCCAAGATAGCGGCATGTGCAATTTGGGAGTTCCAAAAAGGACAACTGATATTATGTATTATCAAGAGGAAAGAGCTTTGTCAGAGACTCGGTGTGTGTGTGTGATAAATGATGCCCCCACAAATTTGAGAAATGGCCTTTTTAAAATACAGGAGCAACTAAGAAAATGAACTGATCCGAGCCAGATTAGATCAGAAGGATTAAAGCAAAACAAAGCATGGCTGTTGTGGCCCGTCAGTGGCCAGTGGAGCTGGCAGCAGATTCAGAGAGTGAGGAGGTTGGGGAGGAACATAGGCCACTCCTGGAGTCTGGGGAAGGTTCTGATGAGGGCTCTGTGTCAGAAGCAGAGAAGGGGCCAGGGCCATCTGACAGTTATCAGCTGTCTTCAGAGTGTGACATCCGTGAGGCAGAAGAACAGCTAGAGCCTGTTCCCAGTGTGCACATGCGCAGAGTTGCCAGATGAAGGGAACAATTAAAGAACAGGGGTTGGTTTAGGATTAAGGTTACAAATAGATGATTAATGCCCCCTCCCAGAGAAAATAAAAGAGGAGCGAAAGGGGAGTGGACTTTATAGGAGACCATTAATTCACTTAATTGGTTCATGACTCTCCAAGACTCCTTGCTGAGTTTTGCAGATATCGGCCGGTCAGCTCTCCAAGCCCGTTAAAGTCTGTGACTGTAAATCCTCCCTTGAAAGACTTTGGTGGATGCGAATGAGCAGAATTCACAGTAAATTAATAAAAGGGGTTTTTGTCGGGACAAGGAGTTTGCTTCATGTTCTTGGGAATCCCCTGTCAGAAAACAAGTCTCATACATCACTCCAGTTTTTAGAATGAGCAGCCATGGCACCACAGAATGATAGCTCTCTGACACCTGTTAGACTCTGAATACTAAAAACAACCTCTGGGTAGTCCTCAATGTATGACCACCATTGAGCCCAAAATGCCTGTTGCTAAGCGGGACATTTCTTAAGTGAGTTTGGCCCCATTTTATGACCTTTCTTGCCACCATTGTTAAGTGAATCACTGCAGTTGGTAAGCTAGTAACCGAGTTGTTAAGTGAATCTGTTGGTTTGTGAGACGGTCACAAAAGGGGATCACATCACCCCAGGGACACTTCCAGCCATAATAAATATGCCAAGGGTCTGAATTTGGATCATAGGATTGTGGGGATGCTGAAAAAGTCTAACTGTGAAAAATGGTCACAAGTCACATTTTTCAATCCCATTGTAACTTTGAACAGCCACTACATGAACTGTTGTAAATTGACTACTACAGCTTACAACTACTTGCAGATTGCCCATGAGCAAATACCGGCAGACAGATTTGTACTCAAGTATGGGTGCTCTTCCTTAATAGACTTTTTTTTTTAAAATCCACACCTTTATAACTGGCTGGTTTGGTTCTGCAACCCAACAAGACAGACCCAGACTTTAAAGGATAATCAGAACTGCAGAAAAAACAATTATTGTCAATCTGTCTTCCATCGAGGACCTGTACAATGCATGAGTCACAAAGAGGGCTGTGGAAATATCTACAGACCCCTCACATCCTGGACATAAATTGTTTCAACTCCTACCCTCAAAATGATGCTGTAGGACACTGCACACCAGAACAACTAGCCACAAGAACAGGTTTTCCCCAAACGCCATCTCTCTGCTAAACAAAGAATTCCCTCACCACTGCCAAATTATTTACCAAGGCTGCATTGCTATTACTATTACTATTAGTCTTCTCCTCATTCCTATCACCCATCTCCTCCCACTTATGACTGCAGGACTGTAACATTGTTGCTTGTGTCCTTATGATATATATTGATATTGACTGTTTCCTGATTGCTTATTTGTACCCTATGACTATCTTTAAGTGTTGTACCTTGTGATTCTTGATGAATGTATCTTGCCTTTTTATGTACATTGAGAACATCTGCACCAAAGACAAATCCCTTGTGTGTCCAATCACTCTTGGCCAATAAAACATTCTATTCTGTTCCATTCCGTTCTGTCCCGTCCCATTCCCATTCCCATTCCCATCCCATTCCCATTCCCATTCCTATTCTATTCGTAGACTCTCTTTACTCTTTGGAAAGACAGATCCTGAAACTGAAATTCAAATCCTTTGGCCACTAAAGAGAAGTGTGGGCTCCCATTTATGGCCCCATTGTGGCTGTTTGTGGCCCATTTCCAGCTGGCAGTGTGCTGCAACAGGCCATGGAGATGAAAAACAAGGCACGTGGGGGCCACACACGGCCTGTTTTAGCTGCCAGAGGCACCGTGGGCTGGTCCTTTGATATTTCCAGGCAGGCCCCATGGGACGGATTTGAGTTTGACACCCCTGATGCAGTGCAATGGCAATCAAACTCCCCAATGCAATAAGAAGATAACTTTTATTTTACGACTTGTAAATCAAAACGTGAATAGGATCTGAATCTGATCTAACTAGGAGAGTGTATCTGTCCATGGCAGTTACTCTAGGTCTGTGATGGTGAACCTATGGCACACAAGCCACAGGTGACACATGGAGCCATTTGTTAGGGCACGCAAGGCGTTGCACTGTCACCTCCAGCACGCTGGCCATCTGACTTTGGCCTTCATTTTTGGCTGTTTTTCATCCTCCAGAGGCTTTAGGGAAGCCTCCTGAAGGCTCCAGAGGGTGAAAAATGGCCCTAGGGGCAACCTGGAAGTTTGGGAACGGACTTCCAGTTTGCCCATAGGGCCATTTTTCACCCTCTGGAGGCTCTTAGAAAGCCTCTGGAGTTTGGGGAGGGTGAAAAATGGGTCCATCGCATGCCAAAAGAGGGGGGGGAGGGCGAGAGTCGCATGCACATGTGTGCGCGGTGTGTGTTTCACACACATAGAATTATGGGTGTGGGCATGTCCACGAACAGCCTCCCTGCACTCCCCCTGCTTTTGACACGCAATGGTGAAAAGGTTAGCCATCACTGCTCTAGGTTATTATTCTTGTCTGAAGAAGCACCTGCAGGTTTTATTTTTTTAAAGGAGGAGGAGGAGGAGGAAGGAGGAGGAGGAGGAGAAGGAGGAGGGGAGGAGGAGGAGGAGGAAGAAGGAGGAGGAGGAGGAGGAGGAGGAGGCCATTTTCTCCAACCTTGACTATGAATAGCTTGCAGTGTGTTCTGTAAAGAAAAATGCCAGATTTCAACATTGTGACTCACTCCTTCATTTGCGGATGCACATGGTTACCAGGGTGATGGAGACTCTCCACATCAGAGGACCACATCACATGTGACAAGTTGCCATGCCACTAGTTCGACTGCCTTGTCACATGGCTCCAGGCAATTACACCCCCCTGTCTCTTTCACACACACACACATGCAAACACACAGAGCAGTGAAAATAGTGTGTTTGATGTAGTGGAGCTTTCCAGTTTTCCTAATGGGGATGAGAGAGGAAGTCGGCACCTGGCAGTTCTAGACCATTAAAGGTGTCAGGCCTGCAGCCATCTTTTCTTGTGGATCTTTGGCCCTGCCACACTTTCTATTATTCTGCTATGCATTTTCTCATGTGGGAAAATGGGAGGGGGGATTGTATGGAGTTAGATGCTATGTAGCCATAACAAAATTCTTTCTAGAAAACCAAGGTCATTCTTTGTCTCTGCGCCTCTGCAGCTGATCAGAACTGGATGGGTGGAACTGCCAACATGGCAGTGGAAGATTGGACCATGTGATGGGCTTGTAGGTGTAGGGGCAAGATCTTGAACTTTCAACTGGGTGGGGGAAACCGGGAAGCTTTCAGATTTGGGTTTTCCCAGATGTTCCAACATGGCTCTCTTAATAAATTGGACCTTTGAGCAATACTTTGCCTTGGACTCTGATTTACTTTTGGATGCTATTTGGAACCCTGGCAAGAGGTGCACCTTGGATGGCAAACCACCCACAGCCATGCTCAAGGAAGAAACTTGATAAACTACTTTCTCCTACTTTTTAGGTTCTTGCATATAAACCATTTAATAGAACCAAGATGGAGGACAAAACTAGATGTCTATGGAGATTTCTCAATCATTCAAAGGGGTCAGCTGAAGGCTACAGTTTTCCCCCCAACTCTTTCTAGAAAGTTGGAAGCACAATATTCAAAATCCTTACCCCATGTCTTGTATGATAAGGAAACCACTTCAAAAGTAAAATCTTTTCATTCTTCCCCTTACTTAGGAGGAAAGTGGAAAGGCTTCAAATGTCATGCCACATGGGAGAATTTCTATGAATGATAG
This sequence comes from Rhabdophis nuchalis, assembly GCA_039707465.1. NCBI lineage: Eukaryota > Metazoa > Chordata > Lepidosauria > Squamata > Natricidae > Rhabdophis > Rhabdophis nuchalis. The sequence continues at coordinate 97,200,641 of CM077645.1, forward strand.
AATGAAACAGATCTCTGGTGGGATGTGGTCATCCAAGTCAGACCAGCCAACCATATTCTACCATCCTGTCCAGGAAGACCCCTCTTGTCCAACTCTGCATTCCACACAACAAAATTTCGAAAAGCACGGGACATGATTCATATATGTACCACCTAACTTAAACGCATGTTGTTTCTCAGTGGGCCACTATTATGAATCTTGTCATAGATGCATTTGGGCTTCCTCCATGGCCCATACAGTGGTGGGATTCAGCCAGTTTGGGCTGGTTCGGGTAAACCAGTTGTTAAATTATTGGCTGGCCCCACCCCTCCCCTTCCAGGAGCCCCCATGTGCTACATTTTGGCTTCCAGGTAAGTGTAGGGAGGCCTACTAGGCCCAAAATGGAGCATGGCCTGTTTTTGCTCACAGGAGGTTACAAAAAGACATACTAGGCCCAAACCAGGGTATCGGGGGGTCTCCCCCTCACAGCTCATTTTTACTCCCAGGGGGATGCAGGAGGCCGAGTGCTGCCTGTCACACTCCCTGACCATGCCCACCATGCCCATGCCCAGCCAGCCAGTCATTAGGCCAGAGAACCAGTTCTTAAATTATTTGAATCCCACCACTGGGCTCACATTATAGTCAAACAAGAATTCTGTATAAACTATAGGAAGCAAACTGGCCCATTGCTTGTTCAGGTCATCCATGGGATCCCAAAACTTGTTTATGAGATAGATAATTGAGCTGAGATCCTTGGACTAGCACAGATGACATTGCCTAGTTTTGGTAATGAAAAATCTGCCAGAAAGTAACCAAGCTCAGAGAGCACCAAAGTTCCCTCATAGATAATTGACTCCAGGGTCCACCGTTATTTGTTTTATCAGTCTTCAAGAGCTCAGATGATCTGTTGGCTTGAAAAGGATCGATCAGGCAACTGATTCATCTAAGAAGCAAGAAAGCAATTGAGACAGAAATGGCATGAGCTAAAACCAGGGGTGAAATCCAGTAGATTCTGACAGATTCTGGAGAACTGGTAGCAGAAATTTTGAGTAGTTCAGAGAACCAGCAAATGGCTGGCCCTAGAGTGGGGTTGGAATGGAGATTTTGCAGTATCCTTCCCCTGTCACGCCCACCAAGCCAAACCCACAGAACTGGTAGTAAAAGAAATTAATTTCATCATTGGCTAAAACTATACATTTCAAGTGTCTATGGAGATTCTCAGTCTTCCAGGTCATGGTTGTCTCAAAGATGCTTTTTCAAAAGGCAACTGGACTGTCTTGGTTTTTCCTTGAAAACATTTTGCTTTTCATCCAAGAAGCTTCTTCAGTTCTGACAGAATGGTGAGGAATGAAAGACGACTGCAAGGAATATAAATCCTTCCATTCCTCATTATTCAGTCAGAAGTGAGGAAGCTTCTTGGATGAGAAGTGAAACGACTTCAAGGAAAAACCATGAAAGCCCAGTTGGCTTTTGGAAAAGCACCTTTGGGATTACTAGGAACAGAAACATAAGATTTTTGCCACTATGCAGCAAAGGACCAAAATAGTATCTAAATCAAGGCATGGTGTCTAAGGAGACCCAATAGCTGTACTTAAATACTGATTTTAAAAATTTGTATGGAGCACAGAGCTCTTTTAATAAAGCATTCTTCTCAAATCCAAAGGGTTTTGAGTATAATTAATATGCATGGTTACAACGCAGATGCTCCTAATAAGAGTGGTTGCTGCAAGCTACAGAATTAAATCTTTCTAACATGCAAAGAAAAGATGTATAGCAAAGGCAAGGGGCAATTAATTAATTAAAAACAGTAGTCTACTTCCAAGACAATTAGGCTAGAGGGAATTCTCCTTTTCTTGCAGAAATAATATTGCCAAAGAAAGAGATGGAGAGAGGGGGAAAAAACCCTCCATCTTGAAAAAATTAGGGTAAGGAAGCGTAAAGGAAGGCAAATGAGTAATGAAGAGAACTAGATTTTACTTTCTAAAATGACCTGGATAGCATTCTGTTTCTACAGAGGAATTATTGAGTCGGTCATCTGGACCTCTATAATTGGAATTTGGATCATATGGGGATGCTGCAAAATTCTAACTGTGAAAAATAGTCACAAGTCACATTTTTTTTTTTCTTTTTTATAGAAAAAGTTTTATTGAGTTTTACAAATTTTTTAACAAAAAAGGGTAGGGTAAGGTGAATTAAAAAGATATTTTGAGAACTTTCACGTCGGGAACGTTGGCCCTCCCGGGCTTCTTAACAAGGCATTGATAAGACATTTTTCAATAATACAACAAGGTGAAAATAAATGCTTACATATAAATTCTGAATTCTATGCTGGCAGTCGTGTACAAACATCCAGACAAAAATTATACTGTATTAATAAAAATAAAAATAAAAGTAATTTTTTAGATCTAAGTCTCTTGGCAATTGTGTCTTCTTGTTCTCCTTCCTGGCCCCCAGCGGGCGGGGCCATGGCCCCCTCTGTCCCCACTGAATCTTCCCCCAGGATAGAGGAATGTTTTTTAAGAAAGGCATCCGCCTCAGCAACTGTTTTAATCTTTACTCTTCCTCCGTCCCAAAACACCAACATCCCTTCTGGCATCGCCCACTTAAACCAAATCCCGTGGTTAAACAATTTTTTAGATAAGAAGAAATATTTCCGTCTCATCTCTCTAATCTTTTTTGGGATCTGCTTCAAGATGGTGACTTCCTTTTGTTGGTAAATTAACGGACTCTCCCTCTGCGCCTTCAAGATTCCCTCCCTTGTCGACCTTCTAACAAATTTAATATGTATCTCTCTGGGTACTTCATTCATCCTGGCATATGCTGAGTTTATTCTGTAGACTAGGTCAATGTCCCCCCTGATCTCCTCTTTGGGTTTACGTAAATAGTCTGATAAAATTGTACTCATGAGATCAGGAAGGCATTCACCAGGTTCCTCAAAAATATTCTGAAATCTTAAAAAATATGACATCCTCTCAAAATCCATCCTAGACATATGACCAGACAAATCTCCAATTTCAGTATTAACATTTTTAATGTTAATTAACATTTAACAAATTAACATTTGCCCCAGCCAGCCCCACCTCCAACTCCTCGGTCTTCTGTGTGTTCTCCATCAATTTTTTCTGAGTCTCCAAGAGTTCAAGCTTAGTGCTAGTGTGATCTTTTCTAAATTCTCTAATTTCCAGCACCAAGGAGTTTAACACTGTTTCCATAGCTGTCATTCTCTCTTCCAATCCTGGATTTCCTGGTTGTTTCTTTGAAGCCATGGTGAGCTGTTTAAATCAGTGCCACTAAGATGGCGTTTTTTGGGTGCGGCCGCTGGAGCAAGTCAGGAGAGGAAAGTTCCAATCAAAATTATAAAAAGTTGTAGAGCCCAGAAGAGAAGCAATTTTCACAGTCAGTTATTAAGACAAAGAAGGCATTCCAGGGAGGGAATCAATTAATCAAAAAAATTTCTCCATTGATAGAGAGAGGCAGTTCAAATCACAAAGAGATGTTGGAGATTTTCCATAAAGAAATAAGTGTTCAGGAACAAAGGGCAGCCATCTTCCACCACCCACTCTGGCAGCCAGCCAGAGAAAACAGCAGAGAAATTGTTTCAGTCAAGCCGGACTTAGATACATTGTATGAAAACAAGCCGCGGAAGACTTTCACTTGTTGCGCAACAGTCCGGATGCGAAATATCCGCTCCCTGCATACCAGGAGCCATTTCTGCGCGCCGCTGCTGTAAATCCGAGGGGGGGTTTAGCAAACAAACACCCCCTCCACGTCTCTCTCATCCAAAGCCGCCAGCAATAAAGCTAAAAACACTTACTCTCCACCTCGCAGCTCAAGCCCCGGCAAAGCCATTCGACCCGAGCGCTCCGTTCTCTCCGAATTCATTGTTCGTTACCGTCCTCCGTTGGCGAAGGGAACCAAGCCCCCCGCAGCATGTCTTCTTCCACCTAGACCGAAGACAAGGACCGTTCACCAGCTGCCGCCGGCAGAACCAGTCCAGGCAAGCCAGTCCTACGGAGGGTCCCCCCCAGAAAAAAAGGGGGGGCACCCCGCCCCGTTAGGGGCAGAAAAAAGAGCAAAACGGCAGACGAACCCCAAGTTTCATCCGTCGCCGGCAGAAGCCGGAACAGGAAGCCACAAGTCACATTTTTCAATGCCTTTGTAACTTTGAACAGCCACTACATGAACTGTTCTAAGTTGACTACTACAGCTTACAACTATTTGCAGATTGCCCACAAGTAAATACTGGCAGACAGATTAACACAAGTCAAAAAGGAGGGCTGTGAAAATATTTATAGACCCCTCACATCCTGGACATAGATTGTTTCAACGTCTACCCTCAAAACGATGCTATATAGGGCACTGCACACTGAGAGCATATGCACCAAAGACAAATTCCTTGTGTGTCCAATCACACTTGGCCAATAAGGAATCCTATTCCTATTCCTATTCTATTCCTATTCCCATTCTATTCCTATTCTATTCCTATTCCTATTCCTATTCCTATTCCTATTCTATTCCTATTCCTATCCTATTCCTATTCTATTCCTATTCCTATTCCTATTCTATTCCTATCCTATTCCTATCCTATTCCTATTCTATTCCCATTCCCATTCCCATTCCTATTCCTATTCCTGTTCTGTTCTGTTCTGTTTCCTTTGTTTGAAAAGTTTATTGTAAAGCAACACAAATATCTATTTAAAAACCAAGACTGTGGAAAATAGAATCAAACTTTCACAGAAATATTAAAATCGGTAGTCTTATATACAGCAAAACAAAGCTTCAGATTGATGGCTTAAGTGCATCACAGTTTCCTCATCAAAGTGTTTTAACTGAGCCTCTGGAAAATGTTGCACAGTAGAAATTATGAGGACAATCTTCTGGCAATTTTGCACATTTGTCATTTGTTCTGGTCAAATTAATTTACAGTACTATTGATACACCAATGTATACCTTACCTTTCTATTTTATCCCAACGCTCCAAGTGGCTTGGAGATTTGGAGTTGTTTTTTAATCAAAGTTTAAAAGAGAGCACAATCACTACCATTAAAACCCAAATGAGAATTAAAAGCAGGTATTAAAATAATAAACAATTAAAAGCTTGGTGAAAGATGCACTTTTTCCATCTTCAATATACTGAGAGGGTGGGAGCAAAGTTTACATCCTTATAAAGAGCATTTCATAACTTGGAAACCAGAGGAAGAGGGTCCTTTTCAGTGTAACATGTAGCCAAGCTTCTGGCATTGGTGGGAGGGGCCTTCAAAAGGACCTCTTTTTATGATCTAAGAAACTGGACAGGTTTGTCATAAAACATAAAACATTTAAAGCCTTAAATGTTCACACGTAAGTTATGCTTGGTGTTCTGACCAAGGCTTCCCAAGTGCATGAAGCAAACTCCTGGTCCTGACAAAAAACCCTTTTATTAATTGACTGTGAATTCTGCTCATTCACATCCAGCAAAGTCTTTCAAGGGAGGATTTACAGTCACAGACCTTATCTGGCTGGGAGAGCTTCCAGGCCAATCTCTGCAAAACTTGGCAAGGAGTCTCGGAGAGTCATGAACCAAGCAAAATAATTGTCTCCTGCAAACTCCACTCCCCCTTTTCTCCTCTTTTATTTTCTCTGGGAGAGGCCATTTATCGTCCACCTGTAGCCCTACTCCCAAGTTGACCCCTGATCTTTAGCTGTTCCCTTCGTCTGGCAACACTGGGAACCGGCTGTTCATCTGCCTCACTGATGTCTGACTTTGAAGGTAGCTGATAACTGTCAGACAGCCCTGGCCTCTTCTCTGCCTCCAATGGAGAGCCTTCGTCAGAGCCTTCCCCAGACTCCAGGACTGGTCCATGTTCCTCCCCAACCTCCTCACTGTCTGAATCTTCTGCCAGCTCCACCAGCCACTGGTGGGCCACAACACCTGGTGAGCAATTGATAGGCAGTGAAAATCTTTCAGGACAGGCATCATATCCTTTCCATACCTATATAAGGAAACTGATGGAAAGACAGAGAGACAGACATGGAAGGGCAGGTGGAGGATAGAGGAAAAGGAAGAAGGACAGAAGTATGGATAAAAGACAGATAGATAGAAGGATAGATCAACAGATGGATGGATAGGGTTATGGACAGACAGATGATTGATTTACTGAAGGGTTACCAGGTGGACAAATGGACAGATGGACACCTAGGTCGAGGAAGGATGGATGGACAAATGGAGAGGGAGACTGTCCAATGAATGAATGGACAGAGGGAGGGAACTATGTATAATCATAGAAGAATAGCTGCAGATAGAGATATGGATGAATGGAGGTAAAGGACAGACAGATCTAGAAACGAGCATCATTACTGACAATGTTGATGTTGTGTCCACTATTGTCTGACTCCATCCCTCAAAGGTCTCCTTCGGTATTTTTATTGTTTTCATGATTTGCCTCATTTGACAGGCCTGTCCATCTTTCCATTCCCTAAAATCGTTAGTGTCCTCTAGTGTCCAGTTTTTTAAATTATGAAAGTGCTCATCTTTGTCCTGGCTACTACAATTTGCATAATGAACCTGGAGGAATTTACACAACCCATAGTAAAGGCAAAATACTTTGGTGTGCACTACGAGAGGCAGGCACACGGTGACACCCTCTGATTCAACACAACACCCCAGTGCAAAATGTGACCCCACCCAGTGCCTACAATTCATTCACCCAATCCCTGAAAAGCCCCACTTGAAACAGGGAGGGAGGGAAGGAAAGAAAGAAAGGAAAGGACGGAGGGAGGGAGAGAGGGAGGGAAGAAAAGAGAGGGAGGGAGGAAGGAAGGAGGGAAGGAAAGGGAGGGAAGAAGGAGGAAAGGAGAGAAGGGAGCAAGGAAGGAAGGAGAAGAGAAGAAGGAAGGGAGACGGAAAGAGAGAAGGGAGGGAGGAGAGAAGGGAAGGAGAGAAGGGAGGAAGGGAGGAGAAGGGAGGGGAAAGGAGGAAGGAGAGAAGGGAGGGAGGGAAAAAGGGTGGAAGGAAGGAAGGAGAGAAGGGAAGGAGAAAAGGACGGGAAGAAGGGAGAAAGGGAGGGAGGAAGGAGAAGAGAGGAAGAGAGGGAGGAAGGAAGGAGAGAAGGGAGGGAGGAGAGAAGGGAAAGAGAGAAGGGAAGGGAGGAAGGGAGGAGGGAGGGAGAAAAGAGAAGGAAGGGAGGAAAGAGAAGGAAGGAAGGAAGGAAGGAGAGAAGGGAAAAAGAGAAGGGAGGGAAGAAGGAAGGGAAGAAGGGAGGATTTTTTCATTTTCGTTTCAGTTTTCAAGCATTTTGGAAACACTTGTAATGCAATGGCACCGGAAAATGACAGCTGTAAGCAACACACTACAATAGGCATTTGCTTGAATGCCCCCACCCCACCCCAAGATTTGCAATAAAATTTGAGAACCGCTCCCATGTTCAATGCATCAAATAGTTGTATCAGGTGAAAGCAACCAATCCAGCCCCCCTTCCCCCCCCCCAAGCAAAGCCCCAGCTTTCTCATCAAACCTTAATGATGCAGAAATATCGCTGACCACTGCAGTTGGAGCCGCACACGTTAATTTATTGCCCTTAGAGCTATAAAACTATGTTTTACTGCTAGTGATAATTGTAGCTGACAGTTCCATCACATTAAGACGCATTAGGCCCCGTGACCTCCAGATGATCCTGGGAACCCTAATTTAATAATTTAGGGATCGGGCAGGGGCTTGGTAGTCCCAAAGAAGGAGGGAGGAGTGGCAGGCCTTGGGGAGAACCTGCTGATTGAATCTTTCAGGTCAATTTTGTTTGCTAATCTTACTTTTCCTTGGTCAAAGTTTTATTTTTTCCTTTCCATATACATTCACAAATATACCTTCTCGTAAATGCTATTAACATTTATCTGTTGACTTCTAGCATTTATCACAATCTGCTTAAAGATATAAAAGACACAATTGGGATCACTTTCTTGCTCCCTGGGCATCTCCATTTTATTTTGCAACAACACTACTCCTTCCTTCTTTCTTCCAGACCTCCCTTCTCAACTTTCTTCTTTCCTCCTGTCCTTTCTCTTCTCTTCTTCCCCTCCCTCTCTCCCGCTCCTCCTCTCTTCTTCTCCTTCTTGCCCTCTCTCCTACTCTCACTTCTCCTCCCTTGCTTCCTCTCCTTTACCTTTTCTTCTTTCCCTCCTCTTCCTTCCTCCTTCCATTGTTGCCCTTGCTTGTTTTCTTTCTGTGATGGATTTTCGTGGTGGCATTCCAGCAATCCTGACTTTATATTTACATGAAAGTAAATTCCCTCTCTGGCATTTTATTTCCCTATCATAAATCCACTTTTATCATTTTTTTAAAAAATTGTATATTTGTATCTTAATACTTTTCTGTTTTCCCTCTTCCCCTTAATTTAAATTAAATTAAATTTTAATTAAATTCAAATTAAATTAAGGGTGCTAATCTAAGGTGCATAGATTTGGCACAAGTGCCAAGAATGCTCCCCAAGAGAACAAGAGATAAGATTAAATGGATTCTCTTGGTTACTCTCATTCTTTTATTCTGCTTTTCCAGATTGGAAAGCTAACATTCTTAAACTAGAGAAAGAAGAAACCCAACTATAGTTTCCACTGAGAAACTGTGAGGATTTTAGACCAAGCTATATCCAAAAATGTTAGGAAATTCCTGGAAGTTTGGTACTCAGAAACCTCAGCCATCAATAGACACATAGAGATAAACCATGTTTGCACACCAAGAGGCAATAAAAAAGCTCAGAAGGAAACATAAAGACCAAAACACATCCTCTCTGGCAACCAACACCCAGATAAGCAGGGATTAACACCAGAGAAACAATCAAGCAGAAAGCAATAACCTAATTAAGGAACCACCAAGGAGAAAACCACACCCCACCAACACTGGCAGGGCAAGCTACTGTATATAAATAGGGAGCAAACCCCACACTCACCAATACTGAGTGTGTATTGTACTGTTACCTAGGAGATAAAATATCTGTATGCAAACAACCAAGCTCAGAGAGCACTAAGGACTCCACAGTTCAAACCTGAGCTACAAAGATTATCTTTGACTGGAAAGCATTCTGTTTATTAAAAAAATATCAATTGTATTAGGAATTCCTTATGTGCAGGTGCTTGTCTATCCTCATATTTTTTACACAGGCTACGATACTGAATTGGAATCTCAGAAACTAATGAAAGGAAAGGAGAAGGATATGTGGAGTAGCATGGATAAGGAGCAATCAGTGATAAGAATCTCCCAGCTTGCACTGGGACAGGGGAGGCTCTTTTCCTATGTCATTTTGAAGGCTGAACCCCATTTTGTGAATGAGGAGATGCTATAAGAAACCATCCATTAACAGAGGGATTCTGTTCTGACCTAGGATTCCCAAGATCATGAAGCAGATTCCTAGTCCCAATAAAATCTCTTTTATATAGTTCAAAGTGGATTCCTCTCCAGCAAAGTCCAGGCAAACAAGAGATTTCACAACTACAGACCTTGATCAGGCTTGGAGAGTTGCCACACCGATATCTTCCAAACGCCACGCTGTAGCAGCAATTACTTGGCAAAACGTCAGGAACAGAACTTCATCCTAATGAATTGAACTAATTGTCTCCTGAAAACTCTCCTACCCTTTCCGTCTTCATTCCCTATGGGATGGGCCATTCACCATCCACCTGTGCTTTTACTCTCAAGTCGGCCCTTGTTCCTTGGCTGTTCCTTTCTCCTGGCAGTTCTGTGCATGTGCACATCGGGAATAGGCCCCAACTGTTCTTCTGCCCCACTGATATCTGACTCCAAAGGCAGCTGATAACTGTCCGGCGGCCCTGGCCGCATCTCTGCCTCAGACGCAGAGCCCTCACCAGAACATTCCCCAGACTCCAGGACTGGCCCATGTTCCTCCCCAACCTCCTGACTGTCTGAGTCTGCCACCCGGTCCTCTGGCCACTGGCAGGCCACAACAGATAGAATCAAAATCACATAAAGTGTTGAGTCCTCGACTTGCGACCGGTCCTCGACATACGACCAGCCGCAAGTCTTCCACTCTTCCCCGAAGGACCATAGCAACAGACAGTAACAAGTCTGTAACTGCCAGTCGCGTCTGATTGGCTCAGACGCGGCTGGCGGGAAACTAGGTCCTGGAGCGTCCTGATTGGTTCCCTGTTTGACAGCTCGCATATAAGTAGCTGTCAAACGGGGGAGCCCCTGTCTACCGCAGTTCTTTTGCCTGTACATAGTTCTTTCGCGTCTCTTGCTATTTTGCCAATAAACGGCTTGTTCTTTTACTAGCCTGTGTCCGAACTCCCTCTGTTCCCGAAATCTAACATAAAGTATTAATACCATTTTATAATGTCTCGATAAGAAAACACTTTGAATACTGCATCCAGTGTTGGTTGAAGAGCAACAAAGATGATTAAAGGACTGGAGGCTAAAACATATGAAGAACAATTGCAGGAACTGGGTATGCCTAGTCTAGTAAAAAGAAGGACTTGGGTGAACATAATAACAGTCTTTCAATATTTGAGGAGCTGCCCCAAAGATGAGGGGATCAACCTAATCTCTAAATCACTCAAAGGCAGAACAAGAAGCAACATAATGAAAGTTACCAAGGACAGATCCAACCTAGAACTAAGGAGAAATTTCCTGACAGTTAGAATGATTAATCAGAGGAGTAGCTTGTCTTCAGAAGTTGTGGGGGCTCCAACACTGGATATTTTTAAGAAGAGATTGGACAACCATTTGTCTGAAATGGTGTAGAATCTCCTGCTTGAGCTGGGGGTTGGACCAGAAGACCTTCACGGTCCCTTATAACTCTGTTATTCTGTTACTCTGTTGAGGTGGGATACATTTCCAAGGGGATGCATTTTACAGCATCTCTTCTCTCTTTCTTTCTGCTGCCCAACCTTCATTCATTCACCTGTTAATCACCATAATGGATGAAGTGAAATAGCCAAACGATGCCATCTTGCAGGATGTCTTTCTCCAATCCCCTGAAAGGCAATTTTCAATTTCATCCCACAAATTTGGCGTGCCGAGCATTCCCGTGACTGGGAATTGAACAGGGCTTCTTCACTCATGCCTGGGTGAACCATGTCCTTAAGACTGAGATACCATTTGTGAATTGTCCAGCGGAGCCAAATTGGTTTCGAAGCAGCAGCACGCGCTCTCTCGCAAAGCCAATCTGTACCGTTAAATCCGAGAAAGCACATTTATGCATATAGATGGTCATTTAAACTCAGCACTCGCCAAGCGATGAATATTTATGAGCAATCTCATCTAGGCACCCACCTCTCTCAATGAAGCAAGGCTCAGCTCTCCAGAGAGGCTGGTAATCTAGCCGATGACTCCATGCCATGCTTTGCAAGGAAGGTTTGCTTGGCATGTATGGGTATGTGTATATTCAAATCTATGCAGATTGTATGCCAAATTCGCATGCAGCTTAACTGTTGTAAAACTCAGCACTTTGAAAGACAACTGGCTCCACTAATAACTGTTTGCCAGTTTGGCACGATGACAAGATATGGTTAACAGTAAACAGAAAACTGAGAGACGAGCTGCAAATAAAAGTCTCCCCTCTCCCTCCCTCCCCCACTCCCCCATTTCTCTCTCTTTCTCTCTCTTCATCCTCTAAACCAGGGGTCTGCAAAGTTGGCTCTTTTAAGACTGGTGGACTTCAACTCCCAGAATTCCCCAGCCAGCATGCAGAACATTGGTCTAAGGCAGGGGTCTGCAAAGTTGGCTCTTTTAAGACTGGTGGACTTCAACTCCCAGAATTCCCCAGCCAGCATGCAGAGCATTGGTCTAAGGCAGGGGTCTGCAAAGTTGGCTCTTTTAAGACTGGTGGACTTCAACTCCCAGAATTCCCCAGCCAGCATGCAGAGCATTGGTCTAAGGCAGGGGTCTGCAAAGTTGGCTCGTTTAAGACTGGTGGACTTCAACTCCCAGAATTCCCCAGCCAGCATGCAGAGCATTGGTCTAAGGCAGGGGTCTGCAAAGTTGGCTCGTTTAAGACTGGTGGACTTCAACTCCCAGAATTCCCCAGCCAGCATGCAGAGCATTGGTCTAAGGCAGGGGTCTGCAAAGTTGGCTCGTTTAAGACTGGTGGACTTCAACTCCCAGAATTCCCCAGCCAGCATGCAGAGCATTGGTCTAAGGCAGGGGTCTGCAAAGTTGGCTCTTTTAAGACTGGTGGACTTCAACTCCCAGAATTCTGGGAGTTGAAGTCTACCAGTCTTAAAAGAGCCAACTTTGCAGAACCCTGCTCTAAACAGTAGTTAAGAAAAAACCACTTGAAGCTAGTTCTCCAAATACAAACATGTTTGACATTTGTAGGAATAATACAAAGCAGTTCGTTCCATTCTGGGGGGGGAAATCAAAACAAGATATATATTTTAGTTGAAGTCATGACAACTGTGAGAAGGGAAGGGTAGGAAAGGGAAGGGAAGTAAATGGAAGGGTAGGAAAGGGAAGGGAAGTAAATGGAAGGGTAGGAAAGGGAAGGGAAGTAAATGGAAGGGAAGGGAAGGGAGGTTTCCGGTGTCTTTTTCTCCACTTGGAACTGAACCCAGAAGGACATTTTTTTCCAACAGGTACAATACCACAATCCCGAAATCACAAGTTTTATTAAGCCCTACACCATGACAACCAATCCTACCAGCCAAAGTCCAATCTGATTTTGAAGAGGGAGGAGGGGAAGAGTGGCATGAGAATGTGCAGATTTTACAGTTTGCCAGCTCGCTACAAGCAAAGAGTATGAAAAACTCCCAACTGTGCGGAAAAAAATAAAAAGGTCTTTCTGTGGTTTTGATTTAGGGTTTAGAGACAAATAGTTGGGAACCAAACAAAATCCTTCAAATGTTGTTTTGTATTGCTCTAGAGAAAGGTGCAATGTTTGAGAATGTGGATCACGGAGCTAAGCTCAAAAGTATCTTAAGTCTTGGAAATAAAAGGAAATTGAACCACTGAGCTGCAAGAAGCGAAGCGAGGAAGCAAAATCAATCAGATTTTGTTCCTAATGTATGTTAATTGTAGACAAGGCAAGCTGGTTGAAGATGGTCCCCTGCTGAGCCTCACTCCTGAGGACTTCATAAATGCATCCATGCCATTTTCTTGGAAAATGGGGATTTAAAAAAAAAAAAAGAGGGGGGGACTAATGAAAATCGGCGGCATAATTTAAGATATGCAAGACTGCTGATTGAGAAAGGACAAAGTAAGCCATGATACAAAGAATGCAGTATCTATTTTGCAAATATGAAGTCAACCTGAAAGGTTCAAACATTGCAAGGACAAAATTTCTACTTGCTTACCAAGAATGGAAATGATGAATAATCATATGGATTATATGCATTTTACCACTGCAAAGGTTTTTGGTTTTATGTAATATCTTATGATTTAGCTTTTGGTAAACCCGCCATCTTGGACCCAACATTTGGGAAACCAGGCTCTGCTTGTCACAAGCCAGGACAAAGGGTGAGGGAGGGAGGAGTAACACCTCCTTAAAAAACATTGGTCCAACTGGCCCGGCTGGTAGCACTTCATAAGGGCCCCTTTCCAGGGTTACAGGAGAAGACGGTCAACGGTTTTGAAGGCGGAAGAGGGCTCTACGCCCCAATGGCAGATAAAGCAGCAGAACCATCTTCTAAGGGAAGGGAAACGCTGATTACAAACCTCCACTGCCTTGTGGCTATATCCACTACTGGAAAAGGCTTTAGGAGTCAACCTCGAGGCAAAATCCAGAGCTGGAATCCCAGAAGCAGTTCATGACTGTGTACAACCACATTCTGATAACTCCTGTGATGCAGCTGGAACCAATCGTATCAGCTTTGATGTTCCATTGGACTATTTCAGTGACTTGGAGAGGGGGGAATCTGCTGCTTGGGTAACAGTCTATCCTCCATATTAATCTACCCAGCCCTCATGCTCTGGAGAGGATACTCCAGCTTTACCTCTTTCCAGAGCATAATACCATAGTCTTTTGAGAATGAAGGAGGCCAATGCAAGCTTTTGGTAAATATTGAATTGCTTTTATTCCATAATGAACCAAAGGACTAAGGGTGATATGATTGCTGTCTTCCAGCACTTGAGGAACTGTCATAGAGAGGAAGGGGCCAAACCATTCTACAAAGCCCCAATGACAAGACAGGAAGTAATGAGTGGAAGATCACTAAAGAGAGATCCAATCTAGAACTAAGGAGAAATTTTCTGATAGTGAGAACAATTAATCAATGGACTAGCTCCATGATGATGAACCTATGGCATGTGTGCTGGCAGTGGCATTCAGAGCCATCTCTCCAGGCACGCCAGCCATTGCTCGTTGCTCTTCAGGGTTCCAGCATGCATATATACACCAGCCAGCTGGTCTTTGTGTGTGCATGCATGTCAGAAATCAGAAGACCAGGTGACTGGTGCACATGTGCACACTGGAAACCAGAACCTCCGCTTCCTGGCATGCACATGTGTGCCGGGGAACTGCTGTTCTGATTTCTGGTGCTCCCTTGTGTGCGCACATGCTCCCGTTTTAGCACGGTACCGGAAAGGTTCACCAACACTGGGCTAGCTTGTCTCTAGGGATTGTGGGTGCTCCATAACTGGAGGTTTTCAAGAAGAGATTGGACAGCCATTTATTCAGAATTGTATAGGGCCCTGATGGCAAACCTATGGCATATGTGCCACAGGTGGCACACCGGGCCATATTTGATGGCACACTAGCTATCAGCTGATTTTTTCGCCCTTCCAGAGGGCCAGGGGAGGCCATTTTCAACCTCCCCAGGCATCGGGAAAGCCTCTGGAGGCTGGGGAGGGCAAAAAACGGTCCCAACGGCCCAACTGGAAGTTTGGGAACAATCCATTTCCAGCTTCTGGAGGGCCTCCGGGGGGTGGAGGGGGAGGCCATTTTCAGGAAAGCCTCCAGAGTCTGGAGAGGAGTGGTGCATGCATGTGTAGAGGGGTCACACACGCAGGTGGGCTGGGAGGATTGAGTGGGTACGTGTAGGCGATAGCAGGCGCATGCACAATTTTGGCACGGCATAAGAAAAAAGGTTTACCATCACTGCTTTAGGGCCTCCTGCTTGAACAGGGGGTGGGACTAGAAGACCTCCAAGGTCCCTTCCAGCTCCATTCTGTAGGTTATGTAGGGCCAACTGCTCAAAGAGGGGGTTGGACCAGGGGACCTTCCAACCCTATTATTCTGTGTTCTATGGTAGATAACAGCATTTCTACACTGACATCAGTATTATTCAGGATGACAGATAAATAGGGGTTGGGTTTTTTTGCCCTAAAATTAAGCTTTAATGAAGCTGATATACTGGAGACCTTATGATCACCTTTGGTTTAAGTATATTAAATATATATATATAATCAGAAGTTGAAAGGCCTGGTTTAATGTTGTAACCACATGGATCACATCATATAATATACCATGCCAAAAAAAAAGGAACATTGTAAGATGAAATAATAAAAAGTGTATTAGATGTAAGAAGGATACAGCAATCATTGCTGCAATACAGTTACAAATTTCTTGACAGATTAGTTGGAGATTTTAAGAACCGTGATGTGACCCTTTAGAATAAAATCGTTAAGAAACACTGCATTGTTTAATTCTTTAAGAAAATTGCACTATTCCAAACAGTTGTTCCTCACCAGAAACCTAATCAGATTCAGGAACTAAAGAAATAAAGCCACATTTGATGTGGCTATACCTAAAGCACCATAGAAATGCTAGTTAGGTGGGGGAAATACATAACAATGGGAGAAATAGTTTTGCAATGGTTTTGGGCCAAGAATATGTCAATTGCACATCTATTCTATCTATATAAAAGTGGCTGTGCATATATGTATGTTCCAGCATAATTCTGGAACACTTCGACCAATTTTAACCAAACACGATACACAGATGACTTACTCTCTGGGAACAAATACTGTGGGGGTAAGACACTGTTAAAATACAGCCTATTGTGCCTTAAAATTGCTTCTACCGTACTGCCATAAAATGGCTTCTACTGTACAATACAGTGGTGTTGCCATGGTAATGGCGTCACGGTATTCCACAAGAGGGCTCCCTCTGGTAAGGGGGAAAATCCAACATTAGAAATTATGTTTGGTCTGGACATTTTCAACAAGGCTTTGATTATTTTCCAGGGCAAATGTATAGCCATGATCAATAAAATGTTACTGCAACTCAACCTGCCTGCACCACTACAAGACTGACACAATGTACTTCATGCAGATTACATACGAGAAAAGAAGTAGAATGTCAAACAGCAAATATTACTGTAAATATTGTGGACAAGAACCCACTTCTAAATCAAGATCAGAAAAAAAGCCTACCAAATGATCATGGATCAGGTAGCAAAACAACAAGGTGGTATCACTTCCCTTGACTCTTCTGGAGTAGCAGTGGTATTCAGCAGGTTCTGGAGAACCGGTAGCAGAAATTTTGAGTAGTTCGGAGAACCTGTAAATACCACCTCCGACTGGCCCCATCCCCATCTATTCTCTGCCTCCCAAGTCCCAGGAGGGAATGGAGATTTTGCAGTATCCTACCCCTGGTATGGGGAGGGAATGGGGCTTTTACAGTATCCTTCTCCTGGAGCGGGGAGGGAATGGAGATTTTACAGTATACTCTCCCTGCCACACCCACCAAGCCACGCCACGCCCATGAATCGGTAGTAAACATCCCACCACTGTTTTGGGGGCACAGGGAAAACTTTTGTAACTAATTTACTTGTTGTCAAAACCAGAACTTTTTCTGTCTAATACAGAATTAGGATAAAGAAATACTCGGGCAACGCCGGGTTATCAGCTGGTATCATATAAAAGCAAATGTAACTGTTTTTCTCCATCCTGAAAGCTGAAGTTTTTCTTCCATGTCAGTTGTCATAAAATTCTTCTCTGTCATTCTAAGGGACTCGGCATATTTTTTTAAAAGTATATTCTAGCATTCTAAAATAAGATTTCAATTTATGCCTCGAAGATAAATATATATATCATTGGGATGAAACTGCGAAAATGAATTGACACACCGTGCTATAATTAGCAAAAGCTATCAACATATCAAAGCCTTAATGTGAGAATCAGCTGGATGAGGAGGTTTAAGTAACATCTGCTGCATTTATGCTGTGACGTTACAAAAAGCCCCACACCAGGAAGGTCAAAAAAGTCAAAATGTCAGCTGCCCTGCAGTCTTTTCCAACCCTCCACCTTTCTCTGCTGGAGCAGCAGATGCCTTGCCATCAAATTCTATTATCTCCCGAAGATGTAGTAAAACTCCTGCTTTTATTTTACACTTGTCTTATAAATCTGGCAAGCCTAGCCTGTAAAACCAATTTTACAACGTATTTCATGCCACGTAAAATTGAACATATACTTGGACAAGGTTGACTTCTCGCCACAATAGCCGGATAATGGGGACAAACAAATATAAGCAGGTTAGAGGCAAAATGGTTTTTCAATCAAAACATAACTTGCTTTCCAAGAAAGATGGCTCCTAAGAGCTGTTCAGTGAAGGAGCATTGCTGTCGGTTTGAATCTCCGCAATCCTGGTGGCTGGGGACAATAGGTATTGGAGTCCCAGGACCAAAAGGCAAGACAAGAAATAAATGGCTGCAAGCTAACCATGGAGAGAAGTAACCTAGAACAAAGGAGGGATGTCTTAAAAGTGAGAGCGAGCAACCAATGGAATAACTTAACCTTCAGACATTGTGGGTGCTTTCAAGAAAGAACTGGACAACCATTTGTGTGAAATGATATAGGGGGTTGGACTAGAAGACCTCCGAGGTCTCTCCAACTATATTGTTCTATGTTTTATATCTGCAACAGAGATTCTTAACAACTTTAAGATGGGTGGACTTCCCAGAATTCTCCAGCCAGCATGCTGGGAGTTGAAGACTGTGCCTCTTAAAGTTGTACAGTTGAGAAACATTGGTTGGTGGTTGAAGAGACTGACTGAGTGGATATCCATTTCCAGATCTGATTTTTTTTTTAAAAATCCACACACTTATTGTCAGCCTCTATCCTGAATGCTTGCTATTGGCTGCTATAGTAATAGGAAGGGTGGGAGCTCATGGTATTTGGCAGGGGAAATGTGCTGGTGGAGATATCTCGGAAAAGGGAGTTTTGTTCTCACTTCTGTGCATGCTGATGGCTCGTGTTTGGGCTTGGTCAAGGCCAACCATCTCTGCATACCAGCTGGATGAGGCCAACTGTAGAGGCACCCCACATGACACCTTTGGGAGTTGGAGACTGGACATTGGGCCGGGGTAACTGGATGGAGGGATTTGGGTAATCATTTGATATATACAAATTCATGCTTTTTTGCTTCAGATCTTGCTTCACTTTCGCTGCTTTCATATCCAGTAAAAGTACCTTTTCTCTGATCAAATGGAGTTGGGGGTTTTCTTTCTTGAATGTTGAATGAGGTAAGCCTGACACTTACGTTACTTTGCTTTTTTCTTCATATTGTCCCAAACCTGCTGTAATTCCAGATAATTCCAGATAATTCAGATAATTTCAGCTGTCTATCCTCATCTTTTCCTTTCCTCCATTTCCAACTTCTACTTTTCCTAACTATTTCCCCCTCAATATTTCTTTTCTAAGCCTGTGTCAGTTCTAATTCCGCTTGTGTTCTGTCACTATCCATCAGTCAACTAGCCTCATGGGATATGCCCTTGAGATGGGTGACCAGACAGTACGCCTCGAAGAAATGAAGAAACGGAGAAACAAGCACACTGGAGATCTTATGACCAAATCAGATTGATTTCTCTGTCTTTTATGTGACTGAGCCAAATGATCCTTATTATTCCTGAATTCATGGGGAAATTGAATCCCATGTGTGTATATATGTATCAATGGTGGGATTCAAAATATTTTACAACCAGTTCTGTGGGCAAGGCTTGGTGGGTGTGTCAGGGGAAGGTTACTGAAAAATCCCCATTTCCTCCCAATCAGCTGGGACTCCGGAGGCAGAGAATAGATGGGGGAGGCGGGGGAGTCACAGGTGGCATTTACCGGTTCTCTGAACTACTCAAAATTTCCACTACTGGTTCTCCAGAACTGGTCAGAGCCTGCTGAATATCACTTCTGGTATGTATGTATGTATGTATGTATGTATGTATGTATGTATGTATGTATGTATGTATGTAATATAATAGAATTAAGAAATAGGAAATGGAATAGAATAGAATAGAATAGAATAGAATAGAATAGAATAACAGAGTTGGAAGGGACCTTGGAGGCCCTTCTAGTCCAACCCCCTGCTTAGGCAGGAAGCCCTACACCACTTCAGACAAACGGGTTATCCAACATCTTAAAAACTTCCAGTGTTGGAGCATTCACAACCTCTGTTGGCAAGTTGTTCCACTGATGAATTGTTCTAACTGTTCTAACTAAGGAGGAGAAATTTCCTCCTTAGTTCTAGGTTGCTTCTCTCCTTGAATAGTTTCCACCCATTGCTTCTTGTCCTGCCTTCAGGGGTTTTGGAGAATAGCTTGACTCCCTCAAGCGTTATGCCACGCTTCTTCCCTATAAGGTGACTTGGTGGCTCAGGTTGGTGTCTTAAGCTGGAGTTTTCTGATGTTATAAACCGAAATAATTTGAATCACGGTCAACCTGCACCCTCAAAATTGTCTGCGTTTGACAACAGAAGGAACCATCGTGACCTATTAGACAAGGTTTTAACAGAGTTTACACCCAACCATTAACTACGACCATTGCTAATTTTTCTCTCTCTCCCATCTGTTCGGTTTTGGTTTCCCTTGTTTGTTCCCCTTGTACACACCTTCCTAGTAAGATTGTACAGGCTGTTGTGTTGCGTACTTGCAACCTTTCCATTCCGGAGTAAAGGGCAAGCTTTAATTAATGGGAATGCGAATAAAAGAATGATGATTAAATTATGACCTTTTACAGGACAGGGAATTTTCATATCACAAAGGAATGCAGGTTGATACGTTGTAATAAATCAGACCTTTTGTGCTTTGAAATTAATTTTGATAGAGTCGTTATTAACTCCCATATATCTAGGCTCCCCTACGATAAACCAATGCCAGTTGTTCAGGGTGGAGATATTTTATTAAGGGTTAGAGAATTCAATTTTGCAAAACTGATTTAGATTTCTCATAAATATAATTAACTCACTTCCCCGCTACAACATCACTTGTGAATCCTGCCAAGGGCAACTTGTAACACCCGGACAGACCAAAAATCATCCTTTCCTTTCAAGCTAAGGAAGATGTTCTGATTTTTTTTTTAAAATGCATCTTGTTCCGTCCAATAACCTGATTTAGGTTTTCTGGTTTCTTGAAACACTGAACAATTATTTGGGCAAATAAATAAAGCTCACCATGTTCAACCTTTGGCTTCTCGGTGATATTTCTGCCCAGAATGATGCTTTTCATAGCAAAACAAGGCAGCAATCAGGGGGAGAAAATGCATCAGGGAGCAATTATTTGATTCACTCTCTCTGTCTTAGCCTTGCTATCTCCTTAATGCAGGTGAAAAGTTGCCCTACGGAGAGGATAATAGGCAAGAAAGCACTATGGATAATGACTTTGGTTAGCAGCAGAGATATTCTTTCGATTAACACAATAGGTTCACGGCGTAAAGTTGCTATTTTTTCTCCCAGAGAGAAAATCAGCGAAGGAAGCAAAATGCTGCCCCATTATCCTCATGCACAATTTAGAGGCCCAGAGATTCCCTACTAGATATTCCATTACACCTTTCATAACTTAGGGGTGATGTGCTTATCTGCAGATCTATTTTCTCCCGGGTTTCAGAGATGCACAACTCTTTGAATTAAATGCAGGAATGGCTAGTTGATTTAATCAGACATAGGTAGATTCTATACTGAGTGGTCTTCTGACATCAACATTGTGTAATAAACTGAATAACAGAATAACAGAGTTGGAAGGGACCTTGGAGGTGTTCTAGTCCAACTCCCTGCTCAAGTTGGAGATCCTATACTATTTCAGACAAATGGCTGTCCAATATTTATTTATTTATTTATTTATTTATTTATTTATTTATTTATTTATTTATTTATTTATTTATTTATTTATTTAGTTATTTAGTTAGTTAGTTAGTTAGTTAGTTAGTTAGTTAGTTAGTTAGTTAGTTAGTTATTTTGTCAAACATGTATGAGATAACAGATATAAATATAAACATGGGCATGAACACAGGAAATGGGTACGAATAAATGGAGACAGTAGAACAGGGACGTTAGGCACACTGGTGCGCTTATGCATGCCCCCTTACAGACCTCTTAGGAATGGGATGAGGTCCACAGTAGACAGTTTAAGGTTGTAGCTGTGAGGGTTTGGGGATGAAACCACAGAGTCGGGTAGAGCATTCCAAGCACTGATCACCCTGTTGCTAAAGCCATATTTTCTGCAATCGAGTTTGGAGCAGTTTACCTTGAGTTTGTATCTATTGTTTGCCCGTGTATTATTGCGGTTGAAGCTGAAGTAGTCATTGATAGGTAGGATGTTGCAGCAGACAATTTTGTGTACTATTCTTAGGTCAGACCATAGGCAGCATAGTTCTAGATTGTCTAAGCCCAAAATTTCAAGCCTGGTGGTATAAAGTATTCTATTGTGAGCAGAGGAGTGAAATACTCTTCTTGTGAAATACCTCTGGACCCCCTCAATTGTGTTAATGTCCGATATACAGTGTGGATTCCAGGCAGACAAGCTGTATTCAAGAATTGGTCTGGCAAAGGTTTTGTATGCCCTAGTTTGCAGTACAATGTTACCGGAGAAGAAACTTCACAAAATTAGGTTAACAACTCTTAATGCCTTTTTGGCAGTGCTGTTACAGTGAGCTCTGGGGCTTAGATAGATTGAGATGAGAACTCCCAGGTCCTTGACAGAGTGAAGTCTGTCTAATTTGTCTAATCTCTTCTTAAAACCTAGTTCTAGGTCTCCTTAATTAGTTTCTATATGTTGCTTCTTGTGCTGCCTTCAGGTGGTTTGGAGAATAGGTGGACCCCTTCTTCTTTGTGGCAACCCCTGAGATATTGGAAGACTGCTATCATGTCACCTCTAGTTTTTCTCTTCATTAATCTAGACATATCCAATTTCTGCAGCTGTTCTTCGTATGTTTATCCTCTAATTCCCTAATCATCTTTGTTGCTCTTCTCTGCACTCTTTCCAGAGTCTCAACATCTTTTTTATATCATGGTGAACAAAATTGGATGCAGTATTCCAGATGTGGCTTTACTAAGGTTTTATAAAGCAATACTAACATCTCACATGATTGTGATTCTATCTCTCTATTCATGCAGCCTAGGACTGTGTTGGCTTTTGGGGGGAAGGCAGCTGCAGCACATTGCTGGCTCATATTTAAGTGGTTCCATAGTAACCTGGAATGTAAGATCCATGAATCAATGCAAGCTGGATGTGGTCAAACAAGAGATGAAAAGGCTGAACATTGACATCTTAGAAATCCACAAACTAAGTGGTGGTTCACCAGAATAGTAGGACACCCAAATCCTTCTCACAGTTACTATTATTGAGCCAGGTACCATCTATACCAGAGGTGGTATTCAGCAGGTTCTGACCAGTTCTGGAGAACTAGTAGTGGAAATTTTGAATAGTTTGGAGAACCAGTAAATACTATCTCTGACTGACTCCATCCCTATCTATTCTCTGCCTCTGGAGTTGCAGTTGGTTAGGAGGAAATGGGGATTTTCCAGTAACCTTCCCCTGGAGTGGGGTGGGAATGGAGGTTTTACAGTATCCTTCCAGTGGTGGGTCTCAATCAATTTTACTACCAATTCGCTCGTGTGTGCGTGTGTGCTCTCGTGCATGTGATGCTTCTGCGCATGTGAAGAAGCATCCAGGCAGGGGGGCGGAGCCTCCCACCTCCACCACTACCGATTCATCCAATCTGGGTCAAATCGGCACAAACTTGAACATTGGGCACTATCTAATAAAATGAAATTCAATTGTGAAAAAAGTAAGGTTCTACATCTAGGCAAGAAAAACAAAATGCACAGGTACAGTATAGGTGGTACCTTGCTCAATAGTAGCAACTGTGAGAGGGATCTAGGAATCCTAGTGGACAACCATTTAAATATGAGCCAGCAGTGTGCAGCAGCTGCCAAAAAAGC
The DNA here is from genome assembly GCA_039707465.1 of Rhabdophis nuchalis. Classification (NCBI taxonomy): domain Eukaryota; kingdom Metazoa; phylum Chordata; class Lepidosauria; order Squamata; family Natricidae; genus Rhabdophis; species Rhabdophis nuchalis. The sequence continues at coordinate 97,223,689 of CM077645.1, forward strand.
CAACACAGTTCTAGGCTGCATAAACAGAGGGATATAATCTAGATCACGTGAAGTGTTAATGCCACTGTATAGTGCCTTGGTAAGGCCACACTTGGAATACTGCATACAGTTTTGGTCGCCACGATGTAGAAAAGACATGGAGACTCTGGAAAGAGTGCAGAGAAGAGCAACCAAGATGATTAGGGGACTGGAGACTAAAACATATGAAGAACGGTTGCAGGAGCTGGGTATGTCTAGTTTGATGAAGAGAAGGACCAGGGGAGACATGATAGCAGTGTTCCGATATCTCAGAGGGTGCCACAAAGAAGAGGGAGTCAAATTATTCTCCAAGGCACCTGGGGGCAGGACAAGAAGCAATGGGTGGAAACTAATCAAGGAGAGAAGCAACTTAGAACTAAGGAGAAATTTCCTGACAGTTAGAACAACCAAGAACAGCTTGCCTCCAGAAGTTGTGAATGCCCCAACCCTGGAAGTCTTTAAAAAGATGTTAGATAGCCATTTGTCTGAAATGGTATAAGGTTCCTGCCCACGCAGGGGGTTGGACTAGAAGACCTACAAGGTCCCTTCTAACTCTGCTATTGTATTGTATTAAACCCACCTCTGTATCCTTCCCCTGCTATGCCCACCAAGCCCCTCCCACCAAGCCACGGAATGCCCGCCAAGCCAGGCCTGCAGAATCTGTAGTAAAAGTTTTGAACCCCACCACTGATCTATACTATACCTGCGCATTTGGTTTTTCTTGCCTAGATGGTAGAACCGGACTTTTCTCACCACTGAATTTCATTCTGTTAGAGAGGGCCCAGTGTTCAATTCTGCCAAGATCCTTCTTCTTTTAAATCATCACGAGGCTCATTCAATGTGACCTTGGGGCATTTCTAGAAAGAGAAGCAATAAGAGGGGACAGGATGGAAGGGCACGAAACTATGCAGGACATGGGTGAAGAGTGGACAAGGAGAGACTGTTTTCCTGTTCTGAAAATTGTTCAACCAGAACAATTTCATTTGACCCCAGTGAAATGGAATCCTTGAAGAATCAAGATGGACCAAGGCATTTTTATTTTCAACAACATATAGAATTACGAGGGGTCCTTGGTGCTCTCTGAGCTTGCTTTTTATTTTATTTATTTATTTATTTTATTTTATTAAATTTATACCCCGCCCTTCTCCTTGTTAGGATCCAGGGCGGCGCACAGGCATTATTTAAGAACACAAAATACAATAAATATCTATTAAAATGTATTAAATTAATAAACCCGTGCTAAAACCCAATATTAAAACCCTTGCCAATTATAAATTATTTTCTTAAAATAATTTATAATTGGCTTGTTTTCTTGCAGATGTTTCATTACATTCATTATAAGGAAACTTCTGCAGGAAAACAAGAAATCTCATGAGTACCAAGGACTCCTCATTTCAACCCTGAGCTGCAAATATTCTCCTTTATTTAAGGTTGACTCAGACTTGCATCCTTCCAAGGTCGGTAAAATGGCGACCCAGATTGTTGGGGGGTAAGAGGCTGACTCTGTAAACCGCTTAGAGAGGGCTGTAAAAGCACTGTGAAGTGGTATATAAATCTAAGTGCTATTGCTATTATTGATATAGAATTACTCCTGGGAATTTGCTACTGTGGGAAGTAGTGTTGGGTACCAGCTTGGCTGGCTTCGAAAAAGGAGTTTGATCAAGTCTTGGAAGTCCTGAGGATCAATGTCTGTGGAGAATTTCAGTCATCCAGGTGACAGTTGTCCCAAAGGTGCTTTTTCAAAAGGCAGCTGGACTGTTTTTGCTTGAGGAAGAACAATTTTGTGAGTTGAAGAAGTCACTCCCTCTAGCTGTTGTGGGTCTTCATGGAGATGGCCTTGACTTTGGCTGGCTAGGCTGTGCCTTGTTTTGACTGAGGTGTGAATTCCTTGGTGCAGCTGGGTGGCACAATTCCCATCCCCTTGCCTATGGCAACTCAGGAGCAGGTCAGGAAAGCTTCATGAGTTGACAGATGGATTCTGACAAGATGGTGAGGGGCATGAAAGGGTTATATTTCTTTGAAGTCATCTGGTCATTAGCACTCTCTCTGAGAGCCATGGAGGGTCAATCCTTCTAAGGACGAATGGTTATTAGCTTTCATGGCAATGGGACTGCCTCTCAAAGCCATCTAATGGGCTTCCTTCTGCTGATAGGTTGGAAGAACAGACTGCTGTGCTAGATGGGTCTGATCCAATAGGCCACTGCTAATGTTCCAAGGCTCATGTCCTTATGACTTGTAAGAGAAGTATCACACCACCTTTATTTTTATTTTATTTTATTTCATTACTTTTCCTTGGGGCCAGTAATTTGCAGCTAATATGTAAATGTGTTTGAAATGAGGATCTAGTTAGGAAGAAGCCATATACAAGGGGGAAACAGTAAGAAAATAAAGTATTTTCAGTGGACAAATAAAAGTGTAAAAACAGTGAACATGTACAAACAGTGAATATTGTGGTAAACAAAGATCCCCTGGCTGATTTGAGAAACAATGGGACAACTGTGCATGCCTAATCTGAGATGTCTCCTCCTTCTGCTGCTACTTCTCCTCTTTCTCATTCTTTCTCCTCCTCCTCCTCCTCCTCCTTTTCCCCCTCCTCCTCTTCCTTCTCCTTCTCCTCCTCCTCCTCCTTCTCTTTCTCATTCTCTTTCTCCTTCTCCTCCTCCTCTCCTTCTCCTCCTCCTCCTTCTCCTTTCCTCCTCCTCCTCTTCCTTCTCCTTCTCCTCCTCCTCCTCCTTCTCTTTCTCATTCTCTTTCTCCTTCTCCTCCTCCTCTCCTTCTCCTCCTCCTCCTTCTCCTTTTCCTCCTCCTCCTCTTCCTTCTCCTTCTCCTCCTCCTCCTCCTTCTCTTTCTCATTCTCTTTCTCCTTCTCCTCCTCCTCCTCTCCTCCTCCTCCTCTCCTTCTCCTTTTCCTCCTCCTCCTCTTCCTTCTCCTTTTCCTCCTCCTCCTCTTCCTTCTCCTCCTCCTCCTTCTCTTTCTCATTCTCTTTCTCCTTCTCCTCCTCCTCCTCCTCTCCTCCTCCTCCTCTCCTTCTCCTTTTCCTCCTCCTCCTCTTCCTTCTCCTTCTCCTCCTCCTTATTCTCATTCTTTCTCCTCCTCCTCCTCTCCTTCTCCTCCTCCTCCTCCTCCTCCTTCTCTTTCTCCTTCTCTTTCTCCTTCTCCTCCTCCTCTCCTTCTCCTTCTCCTTTTCCTCCTCCTCCTCTTCCTTCTCCTTCTCCTCCTCCTTATTCTCATTCTCCTTCTCCTCCTCCTCCTCTCCTCATCCTTCTCCTCCTTCTCCTTTTCCTCCTCCTCCTCTTCCTTCTCCTCCTCCTCCTCCTCCTCCTTCTCTTTCTCATTCTCTTTCTCCTCCTCCTCCTCCTCCTCCTCCTGCTTCTCCTTCTCCTGCTCCTGCTCCTGCTCCTCCTCTTCCTTCTACTTCTCCTCCTCCTTCTCTTTCTCCTCCTCCTCCTCCTTTTCTTTTTCCTCCCCCTGCTTCTCTTTCTCCTCCTCCTCCTTCTCCTTTCCCTTCTGTGTCTCTTTCTCCTCCTTCTTCTTTCCCTTCTGTGTCTCTTCCTCCTCCTTCTCCTTCTCCTCCTGCTCCTGCTGCTTCTCCTCCTCCTCCTCCTCCTCAATACAGTAGGGGAAATCCAATCATATTTGTCTTACCTTTTTCCCCCAAGCCAAGAATCAAGCAGGTTTTTTTTCTTTTGACCACAATGTACCCAATCAACGCTGCAAGGTGGTGCAAACCGCAGGTACGTCAACTTTTACTTAAGCTCTGTACGTGTTCTGTATTTGAGGGAACATTACATGCTAATTATTGCAATTTCTCTATCCAAGCAATTCCCCAGATGTGCTATTATTAAAAGATCTATTGTGATTTCACATGTCAGTTGTTCCCCCTTTTTATCCTCTGCCAAAGAGAGACATTGGCGATTGGCACGTTTCTAAATGCAATTAAGCCTTCCTTGTCTCCCAGAGAGATTGCCTGAATGCCTCCTCAGCTCGGCTGCAGGCATCGGTGTGTGTAGGTGGCCATATATGGGCATTTTTTTCTCCCCAACAGCTGCCTCTCTCTTTCCCACCTGGATCGCCTTCCCTTCCATTTGGCTCAGTCTAGACTTGGGTCCAGCTCAACTTTCTGCCAGTTGCACTGCTGGAAAATCATCTTGGCTGAAAGAGGAGCAGCCATCCACTCCCTTCTGCAGCCTGATGCCCTGTGCTAAGGAAATCAAGGCCGGATTATCTCACGTTAGGACTACTGCAGTGCACTTTAAATGGAGCTCATCCTTGAAGAGCATTCGGGAGCTTCAACTGGTGTAGCATGAGGCAGCTCAGGCAGTTCTAGGGACACTTGGAGCAGGGGCGAAATTCAGCAAGTTCTGACAGGTTCTGGAGAACTGGTAGCGGAATTTCTGAGTAGTTCAGAGAACCGGCAAATGCCACCTCTGGCTGGCCCCAGAGTGGGGAGGGAATGGAGATTTTGCAATGTCCTTCCCCTGGAGTGGGGAGGGAATGGGGATTTTGCAGTATCCTTCCCCTGGAGTGGGGAGGGAATGGGGATTTTGCAGTATCCTTCCCCTGGAGTGGGGAGGGAATGGGGATTTTGCAGTATCCTTCCCCTGGAGTGGGGAGGGAATGGGGATTTTGCAGTATCCTTCCCCTGGAGTGGGGAGGGAATGGGGATTTTGCAGTATCCTTCCCCTGGAGTGGGGTGAGAATGGGGATTTTGCAGTATCCTTCCCCTGGAGTGAGGAGGGAATGGGGATTTTGCAGTATCCTTCCCCTGAAGTGGGGAGGGAATGGGGATTTTGCAGTATCCTTCCCCTGGAGTGGGGAGGGAATGGGGATTTTGCAGTATCCTTCCCCACCATGCCCACCAAGCCACACCCACAGAACCAGTATAAAAAATTTTGAATTTCACCACTGCCTTGGAGTAGTCCATGTTATTGTTACACCTCTCCTTCACAAGCTACACTGGTTGCCAGTTTGCTACCAGGTGCAGTTCCAGGTGTTGGTTATTCCCTTCAAAGTCTGGCATGGCATGGGGCCAGGCTACTTGAGGTACCATCTCACCCCACTGGGACCAACCCACTCTGCCTGTGTCAGCAGAAGAAGCATACTGCGGCCCCTGTCAGTCAAAGAATTCTGGTTGGTGGGGTCCAGGAGAAGAAGGTGTTGAACATATAGCATGAACGGGTTGGAAGGGAACTCGGAGGTCTTCTAATCCAACCCTCTGCTCAAGCAGGAAACCCTATACCATTTCTGACAAATGGTTGTCCAGTCCATTTTTGAAAGCTTCCAGTGATGGAGTGCCCACAACTTCTGAAGGCAAGCCATTCCTCTGATAAATTATTCTGACTGCCAGGAAATTTCTCCTTATTTCTAGGTTGACCCTTTTTAAATGGGCCCAAGTCACTTTTTCAAGTGATGTTGTAACATCAAATGGTCACTAAACGACTATTTTAAGTCAAGGACTACCTGTAATCCCTTGCATCAGGGTAGAGTTGGAGCGATTGAATGAAGCTGAGCTTTTCCTGGTTGGATTCCCTTCCTGATGCCTATGCAGAGTTGGCAGCAAAGAATTACTCATTGCATCCAAAGTCACTTTTTTCTCCTTGCCACTGGTCATCCCCTTCTTCTTTTTCCTTCCACCCTTCTCCGGATTAGTCCCTTTTCCAGAAAGCTAGCTCTTCACATATGTCCAAAGTATGACCATTAGTCCTTACATCATCAATTAAATTATATCATGTCCGCATACTATCTCCCAATTTCCCAGGAATCAGTAGGGGGAAAAGGGAATTACAGTGGAGAAAGTTGGCTCAGCATTGCACAGGAAGCCAGAGGTTACAGGGAGAAGGACATTTTTGATGGAAACAGGTGGATTCTGCCCTCCTCCACAAACCTCCTCAATGCTGCCGTAGCATCAAAAGTTATAATTCAGACCTTGGATTGAAGATCGCATTAAAAAAAAAAGTGAAGGAGAATAGAGGGCACAGCAGGTGGAAGAAAATAGAAGCAGGCGTCATATATGCTCTGTCACATCCAAGCTAATTTTTTTTTTAAATCCTGAAGCCAACCATGAAATTAGTGACAGGCAGCAATCGGTGTTTATGCCAAAACAGAACAAAACAAAGGTATTTAAATCTCTGTTTAAAATCTTTCTTTGGGTGGAAACACACACACACACACTCAATATCCCCACATGAAAATTCCTTTCATCCCTACAAGAGGGTGTGCCATTTCTTTTTTATGCTGCAGACAATATTCTAATTAAAATGAATATCAGCAGAAGGCAGTGGGTCGGCAACAGATTAAAAACTTTATCTTCTCTCTTGTCCTTTTTTCCACCCAAGAAAATGCAACTTCCCCATAGCTCAGCTGAGTCCTTTTCATTCTGCAGAATGTAACCTGCGCTGTAAATTGTCTTGCTGGGGTAAATCCCTGCCCTTGGCCTAAAATTCAGCATCTTCCTGACTGAGAGAAGATGACATTTTAAGAAATCAGTTTTTACTGACCCTGCACCCTTATAAAGTTTAGGCATGAATATGTGGGAAGGAGAGGCACCTCAATGCGATGTTTGTCTGTCTGTTGTCTGTCTGTCTTTCTGTCTCTATTTCTGTCTCTTTCTGTGTGGCATGCGCTTGCGTGAAGATGGCGGTCTAGTTTAGAGCTCTGCATGGGCCATGGAGCTTGTCGGCCTCGCTGTGTGTGCCCAGCCCCTTTTTTACCATTCTGAGGGCAGGGATCGGCGAGGGATCCACCCTGGCATCCCAGGGTGAGGTTTTGCGGGTGCTGTGGGAGCGGAGACGGCGCCGGCGGTGGTGAGAGCGCCAGAGCGGAGGTCGGTGTCCTCGGCGTCCTTGTGATGGTGACGGACGCTGGCCGCGCCGGAGACGCCCGGAGGGACTGAGACGGCTGGAGGACGGCTGTAGATGGCTGTGTGAGCTGAGACGGCGGTGAGAGCACCGAGACGGCGGTGAGAGCACCGAGAGGCCAGCGGCGGAGGCGGCAGCGTGGAGGCGGCGGTGAGAGCGCCGAAATGGAGGTCGGTGTTCTCGGCATCCTGAGGGCAACGGTGGACACCGGCCGGGCTGCTGGATGCCAGGCTGGCCTGAGGAGGCCGGGAAGACGGCCTCGACGGTTGCGGGATGGCGGTGAGAGCGCCGGAGCGGAGGCCGGCTTTAGGGACGGCGGCGGAGACGGTGGTGGGAGCACCGGACTGGAGGTCGGCGTCCTCGGCATTCTTGTGGTGGCGGTGGACGCGGACCGGGCCGCTGGACGTTTGGGCGGGCCTGTGGTAGCCAGAAGGCGCTGGCGAACCTCTGGCTGGGAGAGAAAGGAATCTTACCCCATGGCCCTGGTGATCGGCCGGTGGGAGAGGCCTATTAGAACAGGCCCGGGGCCGGAGAGGAGGATGAGGGTATCTCCGGCCGGCCGGGCCGGGCTGGACCGGGAGGAGGAAGTAAGGCCGGCTCGGGCCTAACCGACCTCTCCTGGGCATGAGAGGACCTTCCAACTGGGAGAATAGACTCCCTGCCAGCGCGGATGGCGCCAAATTTTGAGATCTTGTGCTGACTTGTAAAGATCTAAGTCCTAGAACGCAACTTTTAAGACCTTTTAAGACCTTTAAGACCTTTCGCCCCATGGGCCTTTTAAGATCTTCGAAGACCTTTGTCCTTTTGAAGACCTGTGGAACGCAGCAGCCGAACTGAAATTCTAAACTTAATCCCTCACTGATGCACTTTAAAGTATATTTATTTATTTACCATCTATTTATGATATTTTACATCTGTATATTGTGGCCAACGATGCCTTTTAAAACCAATCTAATTCATGACCCATCCATGTATTTTATTCTTACATTTTATATATTTTCATAATTATTTATTTAATTATTTATGCATATCAAAATGTACTCTAAAGTAGATCTATTACTACTGCGAGAGTCCCCGCTCTCGCAGGTTTGGCCCTCCGCTTTAACGAGGGCCCGCCTTGATGAGGGATTTATTAATCCGGAGAGGTGGGCGAAGCGCAGTCTCAGGGGTTTTTAGTTTGTAAATTGTTGTCTATTTTAGGGGGTACCAGGGAGGGGGGTGGGTATAGACGGAGTGAGATGAGTAAGAAGAAAATGGACCGGGCCAGCAGACGGCGGAAGGAGGCAGAAGGATCCACTGGGAGGGGGGAATTACGAGTCGTTTCCATGGAGGGCCTACCCATCCAGAGGGTTGCAGGGAGAGGCAGGTCCGAGGGGAGACAAGTTCTATCCTCCCGGTTGGAGGCACGTGGCCGTTGGTTGCAGACGGTCAGCTGCCACAACCCCTGCAGGCTAGGTGGTCAGGGACTACAGCACCAGGGCCAGCGGCTGATGTTTTACAATGCCAGGTCCGTGGTCAACAAAGCCCCCCTCATCCATGACCTCGTGTCAGAGGGGGAGCCGGACCTGGTGGGAATTGCGGAGACCTGGTTGGGCCACGAGGGAGGACTTCCCCTCGTTGAAATTTGCCCACCAGGTTACCGCACTTTTCATCAGCCCCGGGCTCTAGGCAGGGGTGGAGGGGTAGCGGTTATTGTTAGGGAAGGTCTAGAGCCGAGAGAGACCATTGTGCCACAGACCACCGGTTGTGAGTCCCTCTGCGTGAAGTGGGGCCTAGGGAGGCAGTTGGGCTTGCTGGTTGTATACCTGGCTCCCCGCTATGTAACAGCAGCCCTGCCCGAGCTCCTCAAGGTGATCGCTACGATGGCAGTTGAGACCCCCAGACTTGTAGTCATGGGGGACTTTAATCTGCCATCGGTGGGCGAATCATCGGAGGTAGCTCGGGAGTTCATGGCTTCCATGATGGCCATGGACCTGACCCAAGTAATTCAGGTCCCCACTCATGAGGGTGGACATACACCGGATCTAATCTTTGTCTCTGGCCAATGGAAGAGTGATCTGGGTACAGGGGATATAGTCATCACACCCTTGTCATGGTCAGACCACTCACTTCTCCGGCTCGACTTTCCAATCGCTACACCCCACTGCGGGGAGGCGGAACCTGAGTCACCTATTTGGTTCCGCCCCAGGCACCTGATGGACCCTGATAGGTTCCAGACGGCGCTTGGGCCACTTCCTGTATCCCTGACCCGCGCCCCAATGGAGGACCTCGTGGCCGCATGGAATACTGCGGCCACAGGAGCCTTGGATCGGGTCGCGCCCTTGCAGCCTCTCTTGCGGCGGCGAACCACCCTGGCTCCTTGGTTCACCGAGGAGCTAAGGGTGATGAAACGCCACAAGAGATGCCTAGAGAGGAGATGGAGATCTTATCGGTCTGAATCTGACCGAACACAGGTGAGAGCCCATTTACGGACTTACCTTGTGGTGCTGAGAGTGGCCAAACATCATCATTGTGCCACTCTCATCGCATCCGCAGATAACCGCCCTGCCGCCCTGTTTAGGGTGACCCGCTCCCTCCTTCAACAGAGGGTGCGGAAAACCCCATTACAGGGTAGAGCAGAGGAATTTGGGATTTATCTGCAGGATAAAATCGCTCAGATTCAGAGTGAGTTAGTCTCCATCGATGGCCCAGTGGGATGTCCCGAGGCAGGTCTTGAGACAGTCTTATGGGAAGAGTTTGACTCTGTTACTTCCGAAGATATGGACAGGTTACTTGGGCGACTGCGAGCCACCACATGTTTATTGGACCTGTGTCCCTCCTGGCTTGTACTGGCATCCTGGGAGGTTACACAAGGCTGGCTCCAGGAGGTTGTCAACGCTTCTCTGAGCGAGGGTTTCTTGCCTGCCTTCCTTAAAGAGGCCATGGTGAGGCCCCTCCTGAAGAAGCCCTCTCTGGACCCAGCATTATTGGTTAATTACCGTCCGGTCTCCAACCTTCACTTTCTGGCGAAGGTTGTAGAGAGTGTGGTGGCACAACAGTTTCCCCGTCACCTGGAGGAAGTTGATTATCTAGACCCGCGCCAGTCCGGCTTCCGGCCCGGGCACAGCACCGAGACGGCATTGGTCGCGTTGGTAGATGATCTCTGGAGGGCCAGAGATGGGGGTTGTTCCTCCATCCTGGTCCTATTAGACCTCTCAGCGGCTTTTGATACCATCGACCATGGTATCCTATTGCATCAGCTGGAGGGGCTGGGGGTGAGGGGCACCGTATTGCGGTGGTTCTCCTCCTACCTCTCCGGTCGATCGCAATTTGTGTTGGCAGGAGAGCAGAGGTCGACCTCGAGACCCCTCACTTGTGGGGTGCCTCAGGGGTCTGTCCCCTCGCCTCTCCTGTTCAACACATATATGAAGCCGCTGGGTGAGATCATCCGTGGTTTTTGGGTAGAGTACCACCTCTACGCTGACGATACGCAGCTGTATATATCTACCCCAAACCACCCCAATGATGCCGTAGCGGTGATGTGCAGGTGCCTTGAAGCTGTGCAGGCCTGGATGGGAAGTAACAGACTCAGACTCAACCCGTCCAAGACCGAGTGGCTGTGGTTTCCGGCATCCCGGTACAACCAGTTGACTCCATCACTGGCCATAGGGGACGAACATCTTACCCCTGTGGATGGGGCACGCAACTTGGGTGTCCTCCTGGATACCCGGCTGTCCATGGAAGATCAAGTGACAGCCGTGGCCAGGAGGGCGTTTTACCAGGTTCGCCTGGTACGCCAGTTGCGTCCCCTATTGGACCGGGATGCCCTTTGCACAGTCACTCATGCCCTCGTGACATCCCGACTGTACTACTGTAATTCTCTCTACATGGGGCTCCCCTTGAGGTGCACCCGAAGACTTCAGCTTGTCCAGAATGCAGCCGCGCGAGCAATAATGGGAACCTCTAGGTTTACCCACATAACACCGCTCTTGCGCGAGCTGCATTGACTGCCTGTTGTCTTTCGGGTGCGCTTCAAGGTGTTAGTTACCATCTTTAAAGCGCTCCATGGCTCGGGACCTAGTTATCTGCGGGATCGGATCTTGTCCCATACATCCCTGCGGCCGATTCGCTCACACAGAGAGAGGCTTCTCCGGGTGCCGTCCACTAGGCTATGCCAGCGGGCGACGCCCAGGGGAAGGGCCTTCTCTGTGGCGGGCCCAGCCCTCTGGAACGACCTTCCCCCCGAAATTAGAACAACTACGGACCTCCGCTCCTTCCGTCAAAAATTGAAAACACACTTTTTCTGCTTGGCCGGCCTAGGTTAGTCTTCCGTCTTTTGATAGGGTTTTAGGGGTTTTTAGTGTAATTTAATTTAGGGGATTTTAGCGCAGGGACATTTCTGTTTAATTCGTATTTTAATTATTTATCTTGCTATGTATTTTATATTAGTTTTTAATTTTCCTGTGCACCGCTCCGAGTCCCTTTGGGGAAAGGAGGCGGTATATATAAATTTTATAATTATAAATTATTATTATTATCTTCTCTGTCTCTCTCCCTCTCCCTCTCCCTCTCCCTCTATATCTATCTATTATCTATCAATCGTCAATCAATTATCTCTCTCTCTCTCTCTCTCTCTCTCTCTCTCTCTCTCTCTCTCTCTATCTATCTATCTATCTATCTATCTATCTATTCCTATAGCTATCTTTTCATCCATCTCCATATCAGTCATCCATGTCTGTCTACCTTTCTGTCCATCCATTCTTCCATCCTTTCTATTCAGAAGCAAAAATACACCCCTAAACAAACACCAATGAAATATATTGGATTGAGAGAGTATAATTAGATGCTGAGCTTGTCGATCGAAAAGTTGGCAGTTCAGAGGTTTGAATCTGTAGCACTGCGTAATGGAGTGAGCTTCCCTTACGTCTGCCAACCTAGCAGTTCGAAAGCACACAAAAATTTAAATTTATTGATCAGCTCATAAAACTAACATATATATATCTATATCTAAATATGTAATAGCCATACCCTTACTGGGATTTGAACCGGGGCTATATTACATGTTAGGCAGATGTTTTAGCCACTAAGCTAAACTACTTGTGACACAAGTATATACTTATTCCTGTGGCTCAGCTGATCAGGAGGAGAACCTGGTGGCTTAGTGGCTAAAACATCTGCTTAACATGTAATACAGCCCCGGTTCAAATCCCAGTAAGGGTATGGCTAGCTGATGAGAGCTAAATAGCTTGAAATAGATATATATACTAGTTTCCCTTGTTTATTTATTTATCAGCACAAACATAAACACAAATGGAAACAAAAGGCAACAAAACAAATAGCTTTCTGTTTACATGGTCTCTTATGATGAGCCGAAAGACAGAAAAGGAAAGCAGCTTGCTTCCTCCCTTAATTGGGGCCTACCAGGGTGTTGTGACACAAGTATATACTTATTCCCCTGGCTCAGCTGATATCTATATTATTATTATTATTATTATTATTATTATTATTATTATTATTATTATTATTATTATTATTATTATTATTATTATTATTATTATTATTATTATTATTTTATTTAATTTCTAGACCGCCCCCTCTCCCCAAAGGGGAGATAGATCTATATCTATATCTATATCTATATCTATATCTATATCTATATCTATATCTATATCTATATCTATATCTATATCCATATCCATATCCATATCCATATCCACCCACCCACCCACCCACCCACCCACCCATCCATCCATCCATCCATCCATCCATCTATCTATCTATCTATCTATCTAGCCACACAACTAATCTGCATCTAATGTAAATCTACATCATATGTGTGTGTGTATGTGTGTAAATCTAAATCAATATATCTATATGTTGTGTATATCTGTAGCTACACCCACTGTATATCGATATCTATAACTATATCTACATCTGTATCGAGAACTAATCTAAATCTATATTACATCTATATGTATATCTATATCATATGCATCTCTCTATATCTTATCTATATGTGTATATGTATATCTACATCTATATCTAGATAATATATTCCAAGAGCAAACCGGGCTAAAGCAAAGAAACTTACATTACTGTATTTTACTAGGCACGGTTACTCAAACCAAATAGGTAATTTGCGCTTCTCTTTTGTCTGCATTGGGACATTCTTTTTCAGTGAATGGAGAGTTGGCGATGGAGTTGCTAGATGGGGAGAGAGTCCTCAGAGGGGTTCCTGGGTTTTAAAACAGCAAGGCTGTTATTACACCCCAGTGGCAAGAAATTCAATAATCCATGTTGAGGTAGTTACTGCGATAGTGCACTGCAATCTGTTTTTTCATGATTATTACTATTATTTAATATCATCCTAATAATTTACTGCATTAATGAAATTTGGAGAGGATAATAAATTAGAAGGTGGCCTGATCATCCATTCAGTGGTGGGGGGGGACAAAGAAAGAAAAGAAATCCTAAAAGATTAATAGGTGGGAGACAGGAATACGAGATTCAATTTAGTGGGGGAGGGAGCAAATAAGAAGGTAGAGCCATCTGGGGAAATATAATCCAGAGCAGAAATAATTCAATTGGGGGGAGGGGAGAAAGAGAGAGTGAGGGAAGGAGGGATGAAGGAAGAAAGGGAAGGGAACTAGGGAGGAGAAATAGAGAATGGAGTGGAGAAAAAGAAGAGAAAAAAAGATAAAAAATGGAGGGAAGGGAGGGAGGAAATAGGAAGAAAAGAGTAAAGGAGAAATAGAGAATGGAGGAAAAGCGGAGAGGAGAAATAGAAAAGGGAGGGAAGGGAGAAATGTGGAAGGAGAAAGGGAGGGAAGGAAGGAAGGAAGGAAGGAAGGAAGGAAGGAAGGAAGGAAGGAAGGAAGGAAGGAGGGAGAAATAGAGAATGGAGTGATGGAGCAGCCACAACTTCTGGTGGCACTGATTAATTGTTCTCACAGTCAGGAAATTTCTCCTTTGTTCTAAGTTGCTTCTTTCCTTGACCAGTTTCCATCCATTGCTTCTTGTCCTGCCTTCAGGTGCTTTGGAGAATAGCTTGACTCCCCCTTCTTTGTGGCAGCCCCTCAAATATTGGAACACTGCTATCATGTCTCCCGTAGTCCTTCTTTTCATTAAACTAGACATACCCGGTTCCTGCAACCAGTCATCATATGTTTCAGCACCCAGTCTCCTAATCCCCTTTGTTACTCTTCTCTGCATTCTTTCTAAAGTCTCAACATCTTACACTAATACTTTAATACTAATAATGACCAGTGCTAACAGGAAAGAGGTGGCAGAGTCCACAACACAGAGCAACGAAGGAAAAAAATATTCATTCCTAAAGCTTGTTCTTGATTTTTAAACTACTTTGTGGAGAACCAGCGTTAAGGATACCTTGAAACAAGCAACAAATAATGTTGCATTTATTGCAAGCAATGTCACCACAATTCGATTGCAATAAGTTTTAGTATCGATCAATTTTCAGCTAGGTTCTTTTTCCTTGCCCAAACAACCACCTTGCATTAAAAAAAAAAGTTAAATCAACCAAGCACTGCGAATCCAAACCCAACAGAGCTATTGCCGGTGGAAAACAGTGGATTATTGACTGTAACAACCACTACCGCTATGCATGTCAATCTTGAAATGTTGCCTGGATGGACTCTGGAGGGGGGAAAAAGTCATGAAGTTATTTCATTGTATTCTGCTGTAATCTGGGATGCCGAACCTATGGCACAAGTGCTACAGGTGGCACACAGAGCCCTCTCTGTGGGCATGCCAGCCGTTGCCCCAGCCCAGCTCCATTGTGCATGTGCATGTGCCTCCCACTGGCCAGCTGGTCTTTGGGTCTCTGCCCCGCATGTACAGGGGGCAGGGCCTCCTCCGATCTCCGCAGGTTGCCCCCAGCACACCCTACCTTTCTACTCCATTTCTGGCACCGCACCAACATGGAGGGACAGCAAATATGCAGGGGGATGCATGCAAGGGGGTGGGGCGCATGCATCCCCCTGCATATTTGCTGTCCCTCCATGTTGGTGCGGTGCCAGAAATGGAGTAGAAAGGTAGGGTGTGCTGGGGGCAACCTGCATGCTCTCCATTGCATTTTGGGAATTGGGGCACATGTGCGTGCATTCGTGCATGCACCCCCACGCTTTGGGCATTCAGCACCAAAAAGGTTAACCATCTCTGAAGTAAATAAATTTCGTAAACAGGGCAAAATTCGTTCTTACTTGCAAAAATGTGGACAGTTTTGAGCCAAAAGAAAAAAGAAAGCAGGGATGGAAGAGAAGAAGAAATAGGATGTTGGTGGAGATTCACCATCATCCAGGTCATGGTTGTACCAAATGTGCCTTTATCCAAAAAGGCAATTGGACTTTCTTGCCCATTGAAGCCAATGCAACCCTCGGTTGGATAAACAGAGGGATAGAACCAAGATCACAGGAAGCATTAGTACCATTTTACAAAGCCTCGAAAGGCCACATCTGGAATCCTGCATCCAGTTTTAATCACCATGTTATAAAAAAAGACATTAGACTTTGGAAAAAGTGCGATGAAGAGCAACTAAGATCATGAAGGGCCTGGAGACTTACACATATGAAAAACGGTTGCAGGATTTGGGTATGGTCAGTGTAGAGAAAAGAAGGACTAGAGGGGACATGATAGTAATATGACAGTATTTGAAGGGCCACCACAAAGAAGAGGGGCTTAACCTATTCTCCAAAGCAACAGAAGGCAAGGCAAGAAGCAACAGATGGAAACTAATCAAGGAGAGAAGCAACCTGGAATTAAGGAGAAACTTCCTAACAGTGAGGACAATTGACTGATGGAACGGCTTACCTACAGAAGTTGTAGGGACTTCATCCCTGGAGGTTTTTAAGAAAAGACTGGATAGCCACCTATCTGAAATGTTATAGGTCCTCCTAATTGAACAGGCGGTTGGATTAGAAGACCTCCAAGGTCCCTTCCAGTTCTATTCTATCTCCTCCTCTGCCATCCCCTTCTCTTTTCACCTTCTATCTTTCCCAACATCAGGGTCTTTTCCAAGGAATCCTCTCTTTTCATTCAGGGGGTGAAGTATTTGAGCTTCAGCTTCGGAATCTGTCCTTCCTTTGCCTTCCTCCAGAACATGGTTTCAAACTCTCAGTAAATCCTTCAGCCCTGACATTTCCTTCTGCCAAGAAACATGGTAGGTAGACACCATGCATTTAAGCCAGGGCAGTAACCAGCTGAAAGAAGCCATACAAGATCAGAAAATGTGGTCCATAGAATCTCCAAGAATTGGCCATCATGAAACAGGTAGTACTGCCATCAGTTGAGTAACAATCCTCTGAATACTTGATCAAGCTCATTTATCCATCGATTTACTGTAAAAACTTTTAACTTATTTTTATTTTACAGTGTTGCCAACAGGAATATCTTGAAGGATCTTGTCTTGCTGGCTGATACCAAGAAACAGAAGTCAATGCTAACTTAGGGACACCGATGAAAATGTCCATATAAATTAGAGGAATAATATTTTAGTTAGTTCTTAAGTTCTTTTCACTATCTCTTTCTAGGGAGTCATAGTGTCATGTGAGGCAATAATGAGGAAACAAACAATATAGATCAAAACTTGATATGGCATTATAAATTCATAGCTCCATCTTTATGTTTTAAATCTTTGCACTTTTTCAGTAAAATCATAGATTGCCAAGCACGTTGGAGTTACCCTTTGGACTTGAATAAGGTTGCATGAGATAACAATTTCAAAAAGATATTACCACAGAAAATGAACCCCATTGAAATCTATCATCTTGAGAGGAGGATCGCAAGGAAAATGTAATATTGAGATGTGGGAAATAAGAAGACAATGTTTATGAAAGATTTTCCAAAATCTCCAAGGAGGCTTCATATCAATATCACTGTGGAAACAACACTGTGTATTGAAATAACATGAGCTGCAATTTTTCCCCGCCCGAACCAAATTTATTTTTAAAGCATACAGGACTCAAGGTTAGAGTAATAGATCCTTCACAAGCAAATTTTAATATATACTGTATTTTTTGCACTGTAAGATGCTCCAGACTATAAGACGCACCTAGCTTTTTTGGGGGGGGGGGGGGAAATCTGCTGCTGCCTCCTAGCAATTTGCCTCCTTGCAGCAAACAGCAAACAGCCAGGTCAGCTTCAGCACAGCCTGATTTAGCATGAGCAGCTGATTGGCAGTTGGATCGGCCTCCTGGAATACCTCCTATCAGTTGTTCCAGGCTGCAGGGATCACTGCCCATCGTCACCGCCAGCTATCCCTGCCACTTGGAACGGGTCAAAAATGGGTCATGCCGAGACAAAAAACAAGATGCACAGAGGCCCAAAATGGGGCAAAAATGGAATGTGTGTAGGCTGAAAATGGGACACATGGAGACAGCGATAGGTGGCAGCAGTGATGGATGGTGAGAGTGCCAATGGGCTACAGTGATCCCCGCAGCCTGGAACAACTGATAGGAGGTATTCCAAGAGGCCGATCCAACTGCCAATCAGTTGCTCGTACTAAATCAGGCTGTGCTGAAGCTGACAACACTGTTTGCTCTTTGCTGCAAGGAGGCAAATTGCTGGGAGGCAGATGCCAAAGGGTAGGGGCCAGTGGGTAGGCAGGGCTTCAGCAACATTAGCTGTATGAGACACACAGACATTTCCACCCCCTTTTTTGTGGGGGGAAAGTGCATCTTATACTCTGAAAAATACGGTACACAACACATACATAAATTAGGAAGCACCTCCATTTTCTTTTGAAGACTCCAGCTGCATTCTATAAATTTAAAGAGAGGAACTAATTTTGGGGTGATTCACAGAAAAGGTTGGCACAAAAAAGGCTGTTGTCCAGGTAAGAATTTGGGGAACCAGGTGGAATAATTTGATTCCCTCTCTTGACTGACTTCTCCCAGATGAACAGCACACATGATTCAGAGGCCACATTTACCCATTGACTAGGTTTTCACCCAACATTCCAAAGAGGGCACAATGGCTCAGTGGTTGAAGACACTAAGCTTGTCATCCAGAAAGCTGACAGTCCGGGTTCGAGACCCAAGTGTCACGCGACAGGGTGAACTCCCGTCCCTTGCCTCAACTCTTGCCCACCTAGCTGTTCGAAAGCATGCAAATGCAAATAGATAAATAGGTACCACTTCAGTGGGAAGGTAATAGCGTTCTGTGAACCTTTGGTGTAGAGCCATGCTGGCCACCTGACCACAGAAGCATCTTCAGACAATGCTGGCTCCCTCAGCTAAGAAACAGAGCTGAATCAGACACGACTGGACATGGGAACTCTTTACTTTTTAAAAAGTCTACATTCATCCACAAGTCACCAAAGGGTATGGGTGTTTGCCGCACTCTAAGCCACCAAAAACCAAGGTCCAAAATTCAATTCCAGATTACATTCCACCACACTGCATCATGACACACATCCCAAAAAAGGGGGGAGCGATGTTCTTTCCATGCCTGAAGCCACCAATGTGATGGTTTTTACTTCCTCTTCTTGACAGAGTTGAAAACGGTTCAGGAGAAGCAATTCAGACAAGTGTGAACACAGCATCTTTTCACTTCTCAGTTCCATTCCCCACCCCCACCCCACTCCTTTAAAGGAAGCCTGAAGATCTAGCTTTCTTTAAGATGAAAGCTACCGGCTCCGGTTGAGCTCTGAAGCTTCTCAAAAACCTGGCTGGCCCATTTAACGTATCCATTCTCCGCTTTTCAAGCTGATCTTGAATTAATCTGAATCTGTGCCCTAGAGGTGGGTTCCTACTGGTTTGGCCTGGTTCAGCCAAACTGGCAGTGGTATGGCAGTGTGGGTCGCTGGAACCGGCAGCGACCCAGGCCTGCCACACCCCCAAACCAGTTCTCTGGTCGGCCCCGTCAGCTCTGCCATCTTGTTCTTAAGTTCTGCGCATGCACAGAACAAGGTTTAATTGAACTGTGCATGCGCGTGCAGCACGCATCCAGCGCATGTGCATGTAAAGCACACACATGAGCGAACTGGCAATAAAGCCAGCTGGAAACCACCCCTGCTGTGCTTCCATTCAATACTGGCTTTTGTAATTGTGGTGCAATCTGAAGTCCCAAGGGCCACCAGCATCTGCCTTAAAGAAGACAACCCAGTCTTTTATTTCTGCTCAGTACAAACAACTCTGTCTTAAGGAATGATGAACAAGGAAAACTCCAATTGGCAACTCTGGGAGGAAACAACCTCGTAGATGACCCTCACACTGTCAAGGACCTAGGAGTACTCATCTGAAATGATCTAAGTGCCAGAGCTCACTGTAACAGCATTGCCAAAAAGGCATTAAGAGTTGTTAACCTAATTTTGTGAAGTTTCTTCTCCGGTAACATTGTATTGCAAATTAGGGCATACAAAACCTTTGCCAGACCAATTCTTGAATACAGCTCATCTGCCTGGAATATACAATGTATATCGGACGTTAATACGATAGAGCGAGTCCAGAGGTATTTCACAAGAAGAGTCCTCCACTCCTCTGCTCACAACAGAATACCTTATACCACCAGGCTTGAAATTTTGGGCTTGGACAACCTAGACCCATACCTACATTCTGCCCTAAGTGTAGTACACAAAATTGTCTGCTACAATGTCATACCTGTCAATGACTACTTCAGCTTCAACCGCAATAATAAACAAGCAAATAATAGGTACAAACTCAAGGTAAACCACTCCAAACTCGATTGCAGAAAATACGACTTCAGCAACAGATTGGTCAATGCCTGGAATGTTCTACCCGACTCCGTTGTTACAGCCTCTAAGCCCAACAGCTTCAACCTTAAACTGTCTACCATGGACCTCACCCCATTCCTAAGAGGTCCGTAAGGGGGACTTGCGTAAGCACACCAGTGTGCCTAACGTCCCTGTCTTACTGTCCCCATCTATTTGTATTCATTTCTTTCGTTTATATCCATGTTTATATTTATACCTGCTATTTTGTACATGTTTGACAAACTAATAAATACCAATACAAAAGGGAAAAAAGCCAAGAACCATTAGCACAAATAGCCAAGATGGTTTGTTTTAGAGAAGCTCAGTCCAATATCAAATCTTACGGCAAGAATAAAGGGTGCGAGACTTGAAAGTACTTTGTTTGTTCTCTTCAATGGAGGCTAAATTATAAAAAAAAACAAGCAGGGTTTTCTTAACTTTTCTTATATTTTATCTTGGGGCAACAATCGTTACTGCTACAAAGAAAACACTTTGAAACCTCTTTAAATCAAAGACAATCAAAAGAGTTTCAAAACGCCAGACGTGCCTCTTTTCTCAGACTTAATCCATCCTCACAACATTGTTCCCAAATAAAAGCCAAGATGTAATGTGCAAATTTTCTTCCTGACACTTTGGAATCCTCTAACGTAGATGATAAACATGGTTTCGCTGAAGCTAGTAAACCTTTCCACAGCTGTCTTCTCACTCTTATAAATTTCAGTTGCCTGGTTCTTTGAAAACAATATTTTAACCCTAAACCAATTTCCAACTGCACCAAAGGAAAGTTTCATGATTCTTAGTCAAGTTTCTGTTTTTTACCCCAATGCAAAAATCAGACATGTGCCCATTATATAGAGTGGTTAGAGTGCACTACTGCAGGCTACTTCTGCTGACTGCTGGCTGCCAGCAGTTTGGCAGTTCAAATCTCACCAGGGTCAAGGTTGACTCAGCCTTCCATCCTTCCGATGTGGGTAAAATGAGGACCCCCCCCTTATTGGGGGCAAGAGGCTGATTTTGTAAACTGCTTAGAGAGTGCTGTAAAGCATTGTGAAGTGGCATATAAGTCTAAGTGCCATTGCTACTATTGGCTGATCATCTCCTGGGTAAGTCAAAATGAAAAGCAATGAATTTGGAGTTGAATGAACAGCCAGAATGTCAGGGTTCCAAGTAACACCCAAAACGAAAGAAGACTCTAAGGTTTGAGTTTCCTCAAAGCTCCATTTTATTAGAGATGTCATATTGCACATCTGGAAAAACTCAAAGCTGAATGCTTCCAGTTTTCCCCATCCAGTTGAAAGTTCAAGATCTTGCCCCAACACCCACAAGTTCATCACATCGTCCAATCTTCCACTGCCATGAAGACAGGTTCCACCCATCCAGTTCTGGACAGGTGCAGAAACAAAGATGACCTTGAGTTTCTAGGAAGAATGTTATTATGGCTACATATCACCCAGCTCCATAAAATCCTCCCTCCCATTTTCCCACAATAGAAAGTAGACAGTAGAAAGTGTGGCAAATCTGAAGTCCGAAAGAAAAGATGACTTGTAGGCATGGCAAATGTATCTCCCATACTCCACATAATCCCCCCTCCCATTTTCCCACAGTAGAAAATGTGGCAGGCCTGAAGGCCCAATGTAAAAGATGACCTCCAGGCCTGACACAGTACTTTCCTCCGCCAGTATGATCCATTGGAGCTCCAAGCTCCAATGAAGATGGGAAGGACAGGTGGAAAACATATGAGAGATATATTCATTTTTCATTTCATTCACATTGCCCAAAAGGGTGAGGCCTGAATCTGCCATTTCAACCCAGGGTGCTTTCCTGAATAATGATGACAGCATTAAAAAGCGACATAAAGACAGAGAGAGTGACATTCTCTGTGCATCTTACACAACAGGGATCCTTGCACTGTGCCTTCACACACCACAGTCGTATCCATCTATCAAGAATGCATTTAGCATAAAACCAGGGTTACTGATGAAAAAAAACCCACTTGAAGTAAATGTAACAAGACAATGGAAAATGAAGAGGTACAATCACCAACTTCCCTATCGTAGCTCTCTAAATGTATGCAACCTGCAGAAATTATTGTCTACAAGCTGTGCCGGCAACTCATTTCCGAACCACTGCCTTTCATCTCAAAATCTGGTCCTTGCCAAGTTTCTGAAAGTTATGATTACGCCGCGAGCTTGCAGGGGTTCCTACTTTTGAATTGCTCAAAACAACAGCCTAGCCTAGACATAATGCAAGCTAGGGATCAAAAATGGAACAGTTTTGCTGTAAACGCTATGGAAACGCACCGTTGGGTTTTAAAAGCACATTTGGGCAAACCTCACAGGTGGATGTTCTCCAAAAAATAAGCGGCTTTTAGTGGCTGCAAATTTAACCTTCTGATGCTGAGGCTTTTTGTGAGTATAAATGGGGTCTTGGAGGTTGCATGCAGAATGGGGTACCCGACACTGATATTGACTATGTCAGGGTTCCAAATAGCATCCAAACGTAAATCAGAGTCCAAGGCAAAGTATTGCTCAAAGTTCCAAATTATTAAGAGAGCCATGTTGGCACATCTGGGAAAGCCTGAATCTGAAAGCTTCCCGGTTTTCCCCACCTAGTTGAAAGTTCAAGATCTTGTCCCCACACCCACAAGTCCATCACATGGTCCAATCTCCCACTGCCATGCTGGCAGTTTCCACCCATCCAGCTCCAGTCAGATGCAGAGGTGCAAAGACAAAAGATGACCTTGGCTTTCTAGAAAGAATTTTGTTATGGCTCCGTATCATCTTAACTCCGTACAATTCCCCCTCCCATTTTCCCACATGAGAAAATGCATAGCAGAATAATACAAAGTGTGGCAGGACCAAAGATCCAAAAGAAGAGATGACTGCAGGCCTGACAGACTATGTATAAAAAACCTAAGAAACATATTTATATGTAGGAAGGATTATTATCCAGATATACTCTCTCTCTTTTTTGGGGGGGAGCTGGAAGAGGCACCATGGGCCTGTCCTTTCTTGCTTTCAGGGTGGCCTCGTGGGCCAGATCTAAGCTGGATCCAGACCCCGGCCCTTGAGTTTGACACTCCTGCTCTACTTACAACAGTTCATTCTAGAACTCAGAAAGCTTCTTGGATGAGCATTTTCAAAGAAAAACCAAAAAGCCAAGTTGCCTCTGGAAAAAAAAGCACTTTTGAGACAACCATGACCTGGATGACGGAGAATCTCCATAAACATCCAACTTTCCAATATATTTGTCTAATTGCAGCCATGTCAAAGGACTTCAGGAGAACACGCTAGAACCATGATGGTAAATCTATGGCACGTGTCCCACAAGAGGGACGTGAAGCAGTTTCTGCAGGGACACAAGCCGTCCCCCAGGTCAGCTCCACCGCACATGTGTGCAATGCCTCCCACCGGCTAGCTAATTTTTGGGTCATTGCCATGCATGTGGGAGAAGTGTGTACATGTACTGGGGGGCAGGGGGCATGCATGAATGCATGGGAGTGGATCATGCATGCATGTGTGGGGGTGGGGTGGAGCATGGGGGTGTGGTACAAATCCCCCATGCCCCGTTTTTTGTCCCAGGAGGCTTCAGTGATGCCCACTAGGCTCAAAACAGGGAGCGCGCACATGTGCAGGGGGGCGGGAGAGCAGGGGGGTCATGCGTGCATGTGCAGGGGGTGTGGCACATTGCATTATGGGTGCTGTCACATGCATGTGTGTGATTTCGGCACGTGAGGAGAAAAAGATTAGCCATCGCTGCGTTAGAACAATTTGCTTGCTTCTGTATTGGAATGGCCTACCTATCTGGACAATAGTCGGCTGTTACACAACACCCACTCAGTTATTCTGTCATGTGTTTCTGCAATTGTCAAGCTCAACCTGGATCCACGAAGAACTATAAATAACAAAGCACCAAGGCTATCTGAAATCCTAGCCTCTCATCAACCCCTTGCTGCTTAAATGCTTCTTTCTTGATGTTGTCAAAGTGCTGCAAGCAGGTTGACAATCCTCAGATGGCCTACAACAAACCCAATGTTGTTGTTGTTTTTGTTGTTTTTCAGTGGCAACTCTGGATGTTTTCTCCTCAGATTGTTTTTGAAAACTCCCCTTTGACAGATTTCGCTCTTGGAAGATAAGATGCTATAATAGAGTTACACAAGGAAGTGCTAACAAAGCATGGAGTGGGGAGACGTGTTAAATCTCTAAAGCCCACACCGGGGGGAAAAATATGACTTCCTTCACAATGGTTTTGTTTCAGTTCCACACAGGTTAACAGTTTCCTTATTTCATTTGTTTTCGAAGAAGAAAATGGGTCCATGCAGGCTATGGAGGCAAATTCGGAGGCCTGATTTTAATATTTAACAGGTTAAAAGAACAAAATAGGCACACCTTTAGGGCTTTAGAAATCACTCGGTGGGCTGATTCTTACAGTAGGATAATTCACTCAAAGTATTCAGGCCCCATTGAGAAATCATTTCTCTCTCCCGCTACCCCAAATTACCTCAAATGACTCACGTTTCAGTTCTAGCAAGCTGCCAAGTGCATCCATTCTGTCTCTGGTGGTCAAACCCACACTTAATATTGTTTGGCCACTTAAATCTATTTTGCGGTCTTTTGGTTTAAATTCCCTCCAAGGCAACTGGAGAAAATATCTCACAGAAACAACTTTTAAACAAAAGAATGAGAGACATAACTTCTCCATTTATGGTTTCAGATAGCCAAACTGTTTCTCTGTCAGTCTGTCGGTCTGCCTATCTAGTCTATCATCTATCTATATCGTCCCTCTCTTTCCCTCCATCTATCATCACCTGTCATGATGATATACATTGTCTGTCTGTCTGTCTGTCTGTCTGTCTGTCTGTCTGTCTGTGTCTCTCTCTCTCTCTCTCTCTATCTATCTATCTATCTATCTATCTATCTATCTATCTATCTATCTATCTATCTATCTATCTATCTATCTATCTATCTATCAATGTACCTATCTATCATCTATCTATGCCATCCATCTACCTACCTGCCTATTCTATCATCTCTATCTATCCATCCATTCATCTATCATCACCTGTCATGATATATATAATCTCTCTTTTTTTAATCTGTCAGTCAGTCAGTCTGTCTGTCTGTGTCTGTCTGTGTGTCCGTCCATCCATCCATCCATCCATCCATCCATCCATCCATCCATCCATCCATCCATCCATCTATCTATCTATCTATCTATCTATCTATCTATCTATCCCATCCATTCATTCATCCACCTACCTACCTATTATATCATCTCTATCCATCCATCCATCCATCCATCATTACCTGTCATGATATACATCACCTCTCTCTCTTCTATCTATCTATCTATCTATCTATCTATCTATCTATCTATCTATCTATCTATCTATCTATCTATCTATCTATCTATCTATCTATTATATCATCTATTTATATCATCTCTATCAATCCATCCAGCTGTTGTGATGATGTGAGTTTGACACCCCTATTGTAGATGCTTCATCACAGGAGATTTTTTAAGAGATTGGACAACTCTCTATCTGAAATAGTATAGGATGGTGATGGCGAATCTTTTTGGCACTGTGTGCCCAAACTGAAACGTGCGTGCTAGAGTGTTGTAAACCTGAAGACCAGCTGGTGAGCTGATCTTCCGGTTTCCAGCACTCTGGTGCATGCAAAGTTGTTGTGCGCCTGCGCGAAGAAGATGGCGGCTTGGTTTGGAGCTCTGCGTGGTCATGGAGCTCATTGGCATCGCTTTTCGTGCCCCAGCCCCCGTTTTACCTTTTTGAGGGCTGGGATCAGCGAGAGATCCACCCTGGCTTCCCAGGGTGAGGTTTGAAGCTGTTGTGGGAGCGGAGACGACACCGGCGGCGGTGAGAGAGCCGGAGCAGGGGGGCGTCCTCGGCGTCCTCGGCATTTTCGCGAGGGCGGTGGACGCCCGCCGCGTCAGAAAACGCCCGGAGGGATAGAAACGGCCGGACAACGGCTAGGGACGGCTGGAGATGGCTGTGGGAGCTGGGATGGCGGTGAGAGCGCCGGGAGGCCAGCAGCAGCAGCCAGCGGCAAGCCGGGACGATGGAACGGCGGTGGGAGCGCCGAGAGGCCGGCGGCAGTGGCAGCGTGGAGGTGGTGGTGAGAGCACCGGAATGGTGGGTGAGGTCCTCGGCGTCCTGGGGGCCATAGGGGCAGCGATGGACACTGGCCGGGCCGCCGGAGGCGAGGCTGGCCTGACGGTGGGAGCGTCGCTAAGCCAGCGATGGAGGCGGCGGCTTGAAGGTGGTGGTGAGAGCACCAAGATGGCGGTCGATGCTCACGGTGCCCTCGGCGTCCTAGGGGCAGTGATGGACACTAGCCGGGCCGCAGGAGCTGGCCTGACGGTTGGGGGATGTCGGTGAACACGCCGTTTAAATTGACTGTAAAATCTAGTCAAAGAACCCAGCCTTAAGACCTTTCATGTCCTCTGAGACCTTTAAGACCTTTCGCCCTATGGGCCCTTCTAAGACCTTTGAAGACCTTCCTGAAGTCTTTTAAGACCTTTGAGACCTTTAAGACCTTTCGCCCTATGGGCTTTGTTAAGACCTTTGAAGACCTCCTTCCTTGTCAAGACCTTGGAACGCAGCAGCAGAACAGAACTGAACTAAAATGTAAATTTGTCCTCACTGATGCACTTTAAAGTAATATGAATTATCTTTACCATCTATTTATGCATTTTTACCATCTATTTATGAATTTATATCTATGTATTTGGCCAACGATGTCTTTTTAAACAAAATCAATTTTCATTCATGACCCATGTATGTATTCCACTCTTACATTTTATACTCATTTATAATTATTTATTGAACTATTTAATTATTTATGCTTATTTTAATGTACTCCAAACTAGACCTATTACGGCTGCGAGAGTCCCTGCTCTCGCAGGTTTGGCCCTCTACTCTATCGAGGGCCCGCCTCGATGAAGGATTCATTAATCTGAAGAGGCGGGCGAAGCGCGGCCTAAGGGGGTTTTTAGCGGGTAAATTATTGTCAATTTTAGGGGGTACCAGGGAGGGGGGAGGGTACAATCAATTAGACAGAGAGGGCCAGGCTTGCAGTCGACGGAGGGAAGCGGAGGCCGATAGGGGGGGGGACACACAAGTCGTTCCATTTGAGGGCATACCGATCCAGAGGGTCGTGGGGAGAGGCAGGGCCGAGGGGAGACAAGTTGCATCCTCCCGGTTGGTGGCACGCAGCCGTTGGCTAAAAACGGTCGGGTGCCACAACCCCCGCAAGCTAGGTGGTCAGGGAGTACAGAGCCAGGGCCTGCGGCTGATGTTTTGTAATGCCAGGTCCGTTGTCAACAAAGCCCCCCTCATCAGTGACCTCCTGTCAGAGGGGGAGCCGGACCTGGCTGGAATTGCGGAGACCTGGTTGGGCCACGAGGGAGGACTCCCCCTCGTTGAAATGTGCCCACCAGGCTACCGTGCTTTTCATCAGCCCCGGGCCCTAGGTAGGGGCGGTGGGGTAGCGGTCATTGTTAAAGAAGGCCTGCAGCCGAGAGAGACCATTGTGCCACAGACTACCGGTTGTGAGTCCCCCTGCGTGAAGTGGGGCCTAGGGAGGCAGTTGGGCTTGCTGGTTGTATACCTGCCTCCCCGCTATGTAGCAGCAGCCCTGCCCGAGCTCCTGGAGGTGATCGCTACGGTGGCAGTGGAGACCCCCAGACTTGTAGTCATGGGGGACTTTAATCTGCCATCGCTGGGCGAATCATCCGAGGCAGCTCGGTAGTTCATGGCTTCCATGACGGCCATGGACCTGACCCAATTAATTCAGGGCCCCACTCACGAGGGTGGACATAGGCCGGATCTTATCTTTGTCTCAGGCCAATGGAAGAGTGATCTGGGTACAAGGGATATAGTCATCACGCCCTTGTCATGGTCAGATCACTCACTTCTCCGGCTCGACTTTCTGACCGCTGCTCCCCTCCATGGGGAGGCGGAACCAGAGCCTCCTATCTGGTACCGCTCCAGGCGCCTGATGGACCCGGATGGGTTCCAGACGGCGCTTGGGCCACTTCCTGTACCCCTGACCCGTGCCCCGATAGAGGACCTCACGGCCGCATGGAATAGTGCGGCCGTGGGAGCCTTGGATCGGGTCGCGCCCTTGCGGCCTCTCTTGCGGCGGCGAACCACCCTGGCTCCTTGGTTTACCGAGGAGCTGCGGGTGATGAAACACCGCAAGAGATGCCTAGAGAGAAGATGGAGGTCTAGCCGGTCTGAATCTGACCGGACACAGGTAAGAGCCCATTTACGGACTTACATTGTGGCGCTGAGAGTGGCCAAACGCCATCATTGTGCTACTCTCATAGCATCCACAGAAAACCGCCCTGCTGCCCTGTTTAGGGTGACCCGCTCCCTACTCCAACAAAGGGTGCGGGAAGCCCCGCTACAGGGTAGAGCAGAGGAATTTGTGACTTTTCTGCAGGAGAAAATCGCTCAGATACAGAACGGGCTACCCTCCATTGATGGCCCAGCGGGATGCCACGAGACAGATCTTGTTTGGGAGGAGTTTGACTCCGTTGCTTCCGATGATATGGACAGGTTACATGGGCGACTGCGAGCCACCACATGTTTATTGGACCCGTGCCCCTCCTGGCTTGTACTGGCATCCTGGGAGGTGACACAAGGCTGGCTCCAAGAGATTGTCAACGCATCCTTAAGTGAGGGTTCCTTGCCTGCTTCCCTAAAAGAAGCGATGGTGAGGCCCCTCCTTAAGAAGCCCTCTCTGGATCCAGCTCTATTAAATAACTATCGTCCAGTCTCCAACCTTCCCTTTTTGGCGAAGGTTGTTGAGAGTGTGGTGGCACAACAGTTTCCCCGTCACCTGGAGGAAGTTGATTATCTAGACCCGCGCCAGTCCGGCTTTCGGCCCGGGCATAGCACCGAGACGGCATTGGTCGCATTGGTGGATGATCTCTGGAGGGCCAGAGATGGGTGTTGTTCCTCCATCCTGGTCCTATTAGACCTCTCGGCGGCTTTCGATACCATCGACCATGGTATCCTATTGCATCGGCTGGGGGGGTTGGGGGTGGGAGGCACCGTTTTGCGGTGGTTCTCCTCCTACCTCTCTGGCCGATCGCAATTTGTGTTGGCAGGAGAGCAGAGGTCGACCCCGAGACCACTCACATGCGGGGTGCCTCAGGGGTCGGTCCTCTCGACTCTCCTGTTTAATGCATACATGAAGCCGCTGGGTGAGAACATCCGTGGTTTTGGGGTAGAGTACCACCTTTACGCTGATGACACTCAGCTGTATATATCTACCCCAAACCACCCCAATGATGCCGTAGCGGTGATGTGCCAGTGCCTGGAAGCCGTGCGGATCTGGATGGGAAGTAACGGACTCAGGCTCAACCCGACCAAGACCGAGTGGCTGTGGTTTCCGGCTGCCCGTTTCAACCAGCTCACTCCAACGCTGGCCATAGGGGGCGAACATCTTGCCCCTGTGGATGAGGCGCGCAATTTGGGTGTCCTCCTGGATACCCGGCTGTCCATGGAAGATCAAGTGACAGCCGTGGCCAGGAGGGCGTTTTACCAGGTTCGCCTGGTTCGCCAATTGCGCCCCCTATTGGATCGGGACGCCCTTCGCACAGTCACTCACGCGCTCGTGACATCCCGACTGGACTATTGTAACTCTCTCTACATGGGGCTTCCCTTGAGGTGCACCCGGAGACTTCAGCTAGTCCAGAACGCAGCCGCGCGAGCAATTATGGGTACCACAAGGTATACCCATGTAACACCGCTCTTGCGTGAGCTGCACTGGCTGCCTGTTGTCTTCCGGGTGCGCTTCAAGGTATTAATTATCATCTTTAAAGCGCTCCATGGCTCAGGACCTAGCTATCTGCGGGATCGGATCCTGCCTCATACATCCTCACGGCCGATTCGCTCCCACAGAGAGGGACTTCTCCGGGTGCCGTCCACTAGACTCTGTCAGTGGGCGACACCCAGGGGAAGGGCTCTCTCTGTGGCGGGCCCAGCCCTCTGGAATGACCTCCCCCCCGACATTAGGACCACCACGGACCTCCGCTCCTTCCGTCTTAAACTAAAAACACACTTCTTCTGCCTTGCCGGCCTGGGATAGTTATTCCTCTGTTTTTGGGTGTATTGGGGAATTTTTAGTCTAGTTAGTTTTAACGGGTATTTTAGCACAGGTACTGTTTAATCTATTTTTAATATGAAATGTTGTATATAGTCATTGTTTTTATTCTTCCTGTGCACCGCCCCGAGTCCCTGTGGGGAGAGGGTGCGGTCTATAAGTATTAAATTATTATTATTATTATTATTATTATTATTATTATTATTATTATTATTATTATTATTATTATTATATTATTATTATTATTAAAGACCAGCTAGCCAGTGTGCATGCATGTGCCAGAAACCGGAAGGGCAGCTGGTGACGGCACATGTGCCCACAGATAGCGCTCTGTGTGCCACCTCTCACACATGCCATAGATTTACCATCATGGGTATAGGGTCTCCTGCTTGAGAAGGGAATTAGATTAGAAGACCTCTGCAGTCCTTTACTACTCTGTTATTCTATCATTTTATTATTAACACCAATCTACATATTTGCGAGAGATGCAGAATTTCTATTCCTATTTCTAGAGGCGAGCAAAGACTTTGAAGTCAAAACATTCTAATCTTGGAATATCTTTTTCCAACCTTGGAAACAGCTGCTTTGATGTCCGACTGATTTCCTTTTCAAGACTGAAATCCTCGCGTTGATATATTCTCAAAAAAAAGAAAGATGAAACATTATTGTAGAATTTGAACAGATCTTGCTCAGAATGGTGGCAGCTGTTAAAATGTGTATGGTACCCACAGTACTGTTTCTATTTTGTACTCTCCGAATAAAAGGAAAGATAACACTTAGAAACTGAGAGTACATAGTTGCTTATTTTGCCAGAGGTGAGAACTGCAGATTACATAAGGCTCTGTCAAAGAAAGAAATTGAAGGGAACAATATCAGCATTAGGCATGGGGGAGAATTCAGTTTGGTTCACATTTTAACGTGAATAAATTTATTTTCCCAAACTTATGTGTGAATGAGATCTTGACAAACCTTCCACTTATTGGATTCCCAATCATTCTTTTCCCAAGTAAAAGAAAATTCAAGCCAAAAGACATGCTTTTAGGAAAACATTCCCTGCTTTACAACTGCAATTCTGTTTTTAGTGAAAAGCTCTGTGGAAATAGTTCCATAGGCCGTAAAAATGTGGCAAAGTTCACTTAAGGGCTTATATATATCTAAGGCAAATACCACTCATTCATCACGAAAGGTCCAGAACCGTAAAGTCTACAAACTTGAAATTTGGCACGTATGTTCCTCTTGGCTTCTTGGTGCTTGCTAAGAAAGGATTTTTCAAAATGAACATTAGATCATTTCTATTTCTTATACAGTAATTAACATGCTCTGATGCTAAGTTCTACTCCCCCTTCCCATGTGCAAAAAACTCTACTCCAACTGCCAGCTGCCTTATATTAACACACTCTGATCAGGGGTGGGTTGCTACTGGCATTACTGCCAGTTCGGCATGCAAAAATGTTTGAGCATGTGCGCATTTGCACCTAAAAAAGTTCTATGCATGCTCACAATATTAGAAAAGAGAAAACAGTACATTTTTGCAATGAAAATTGTTCTGCTCATGCACAGAACCAAAAATCAAGATAGCGCCGCCAAGAATAGAACTGGTTCGGGGGCGTGGTAGGCCGAGTTACTACCTACTTGGCTGAACCAGTCCAAACTGG
This sequence comes from Rhabdophis nuchalis, assembly GCA_039707465.1. Lineage (NCBI taxonomy): Eukaryota > Metazoa > Chordata > Lepidosauria > Squamata > Natricidae > Rhabdophis > Rhabdophis nuchalis. Next base: position 97,255,059 of record CM077645.1, read on the forward strand.
TGAGAACCCACCTCTGGCTCTGATGCTAAGGAGTTAGACATTCTACTCCCCCTCCCCACCTGAAAAGAACTCTGTTGCAACTGCAAGTTGCCTCACATTCGGCTACCTCCTTTCAAACTGGCATACATTCCACTCCTTCACTCAGGAGCTGTCTGGGGCTCCTTACAGTACTAAACCTCAATACCTCACCAAAACGTTTACGCCTTCCACCTATGGCACTGTGTCTAAAACTCAAGGTGGCAGGAGAGATATTCCTTTATGAGTTTCAATGACTGACCGCCACTGAGCCAATGGATTGTGAACAGAATTTCTCCGGCATTGCCAGATCACATAGTTTTGCCCTGAAGTATGGGTATCTAGCTAGTAAAAGAATAACACAGGAATCGGAATTAGTTGCAACTCATCCTGAGCCAACAAACATGATTGCTATTTTTTTATATATAAAAAGAACCCTTAAAATCTTAAGGAATATTAATGAACATCAGCAACAGTTCAGGGGGATTTCACAGTAACCATTGCTTCATGATACATCCTGAGTTTATAAAATTAAAAATATATTTAGAAGGGGAGAAAAATCACATTCAGCTGAGGCAGGGAGAAAATAAATGAGGGCTAGAGCTAATTGGGGCCCTTTTCTAAGCACAAACCATTTCACAAAGTTAATCCTACAACAAAAAGCTTCCATTAATTGGTAATTAAACATCCAGGATGCTTGGGGACTGCCAGAACTGTGAAGCTAACATTATCTGTCCTATAGCTTAGACCTCACTTTTAGCATGGAAAGTGTTGCGGTGACATGCCAGTGACCGATTTAGCAAAGGACTTGCATCAGTTTAGAAAAGGAAGAACGTTCAAGATACTTATTCCAAAACGAGTAATAAATATGAGTATTTAACAGAACAGAATAGCAGATTTGGTAGGGACCTTGGAGGTCTTCTAGTCCAACCCCCTGCTCAGGCAGGAAGCCTTATGCCAGACAAATGGCTGTCCAAGCTGTTCCACTGGTTAATTGTCCTCACTGTTAGGAAATTTCTTCTTAATTCCAGGTTGCTTCTCTCCTTGACTCGTTTCCATCCATTGTTTCTTGTTGTGCCTTCAGGTGCTTTGGAGAATAGGTTGACCTTCTCTTCTTTAACTTTAAATAGGTTGACCTATTTTCTTTAACTTTTTGACCTTCTCTTCAAGAGGTGGGTTTCTGCTGGTTCGGCCCGGATCGGATGAACCAGTAGTGATGGGGGTGGGAGGTTCTGCCCACCCGCCCAGACGCTTGTGCACATGAGCAGAAGCATCACACGAGCATGCGAGCGCACATGAGTGAACTGATTTAGGAATACCCACAAATAAAACAGTAACTGCATTATTTCTTTAATGACCAACATTTCAAATCATTTAGGGAATACCAGATGTCATTGTTCACAACAATAAAAGTGGAGAGATATATTAGTTTTATCTCTACTAAGGCATGGTGCCAAATATTTGTGTAGTGTGTGATTAGAAGAATGTTCACCTTGTACATTGGAGATCCTGAGCTTTCCGCTTCGGTTTTTTTTTTTTAAGTGTTCAAGAAACAGCACAGGAAAAGGATTAGAAAAAGAAAAACATGCTGTCTTTAGAAAAAAATCCACCCTTGACTTTGAAGCCAAGTATATATATATATAAAAAGAAAACGATAAGAAGAAATGCAACATTTGTTCATCGCTGGGAGCTTTGCTGCTTAAAGTGAATGCAATGTACCAAAAGTAAATTTACCAAGCTTCAGTTCCATTCAACTCACCTGATTTATAATCTTGGAATTTATATCAAGAAGCCCACAATGGAGGCATTGTGTGAGTTTTGTTCTCTTGCCTTTCACTGGTAAGGAAGCAATAAGAGCTACTGTGAATGTTTCTAGAGTTTTGGTGACCCGGGCATATTTTATAATCTGGTAAGAAATAGGATTAATCGTAGCCTTGATCTGCTGGGCAAAGAGGCAGCGGTGACATTGTTTGGAGAAAGTCTACATACTTCCTTGTCAAAAGTCTCTGACCCACATAGGTAGCTGATGGATGCTGCCAATCTTGTTACCTTTGTCCTGATTTTTTTGTGATCCAAAAGATGTCACAAGCAGAACATCCCAGATTAAATAGGAAAATCGCCTCATTACCACAAGAAAACCAAGAAAATTTCAATGCAACCTTTAATAAAAAGAAAGACTAGGGGTGACATGATAGCAGTGTTCCAATATCTCAGGAACTGCCACAAAGAAGAGGGAGTCAAGCTATTTTCCAAAGCACCTGAGGGCAGAACAAGAAGCAATGGGTGGAAACTAATCAAGGAGAGAAGCAATTTAGAACTAAGGAGAAATTTCCTGAGAGTGAGAACAATTACTCAGTGGAACGACTTGCCAATAGAAGTTGTGAATGCTCCAACACTGGAAGTTTTTAAGAAGATGTTGGATAACCATTTGCCTGAAGTGGTATAGGGTTTCCTGCCTAAGCAGGGGGTTGTACTAGAAGACCTCCAAGGTCCTTTCCAACTCTCTTATTCTATTCTATTCAAAAGTGTAAAGCCATCCCACTCTTACAAAACATACTCGATATGTACACAAATGCACATCATCCTTTTCTCTCTCCCCACAAGGCTGTTTGCTTTGACACATCTGTCAGAGACGTATGCACGGTATGCTTATAGCATGCTATTCAACAGTGGCAAAACAAACATTTCCCTCTAATGCATTTGACTGTTTTGAAAAGAAAATGTTTTTCCCCTCCCAGATATGTGTCTCTGTGTACATACAAACAGAAACCTTACACAAGCTCACCACTATAATAAATTTGCTCAGTAGGTAAAACACTATCTCAGTCCCAAGCAACAATGGGTTTCACATTTTGTTATCATTGGTTCGCCATGCACCAATGGTGGGTTCCGGATTCCGTTCCAACTGGTATGGTTGGAACGGCCCCGGCATCGCCCACATGGATGTACGTGGCACACGCATTCACATGCACAGTGCACGCATGCATCGTACTTACCTGTGACCCTTCCGCAAGCCTCCGCAATGCTCCAGCTGCTTACCGGAGCATCGCGCAGGCACTGTATGCACTGCGCAGGTGCACGGAAGTGCTGAAGATTTAAAAGTACGGTAAGGAGCAAGGGCGGGCAGGCGGGCCCTCCAGAGCACCATACTGGAACAGTATCCAGTGCTCCGGGTGGCTCCAGTACGCCATCCGTTCTACATCATCCGTTTCGGGGCGTACCATCTGAAACCCACCCCTGCCCACTTTGTGCCCACTTTGCGTCCCTTCCACGCATGTGCCTGGTCTTCCATGCATGTGCTTTGCTCATGCGCATGCCTTCTGTGCATGCCCCTGGCTTCAAAAATGGACATAAATAGGACAGCATAGAGTTGGGGCAGGTGGGCTGGCCCACCCGCAATTTCTGCTACCAGTTTAGGCAAACTGGTCCAAACTGACTGAATACCACCTCTGGTCCCAAGTATTCCTTCGTTGAATTTCATAAATCTATTCAAGGTAGTGCACATAGCACTCTCCTTATTTTTCCTCACAGTTATAGTCATTTGGAATTGAGCAACGATGAACATATTCTGGAGAATATTGAAATATTCCATTTTTTTCTTTAGAACTATGCTAAGCTGATCACTCCAGAATTGGGCAGATTCATTTCTGAAAATGAATCTTATAGAACAGGAAGTGATTCTCAAAGATCTGGGATGTAAAGGACCCTCGAGAGAAAATGATGGGTCCCAAGTCATCCTGTAATGAGGGGTCCTTGGTCTCTGAGCTTGGTTGTTTTCTTGCAGGTGTTTCATTACCCAAACTAGATTTTTTGATTTTTTTTATTTTATTCGCATTTATAACCCACACTCGGGGTGGCGCACAGGGAATATAAAATATAAATACATATATACAAGAATAATATTCATTTAAAACTAAATTAAATTAACCCACCCTGTGCTAAAACCAATTAAAACCCCTGAATTAAAACTTTGATAACTAAAAGCAGTGCAGTGTCGAGTAAAATCATGCCAGGTCGGCTAGGTGGAAGAAGTACGTTTTTAAACGCTGGCAGAACAGGGGGAGGTCCAAGATGACACGGAGTTCGGGAGGTAGATTGTTCCAGAGGGTTGGGCCCACCACAGAGAAGGCTCTTCTCCTGAGCGTTGCCAACCGGCATTGCCCAGTTGACGGCACCTGGAGCAGACCCTCTCTGTGAGAGCGAATTGGTCGTAGGGACGTATGGGGCAGCAGACAGTCTCTTAGGTAGCTAGGCCCCATGCCATGGAGCACCTTGAAGATGGTCATCAAAAGCTTGTAACGCACCCGGAAGGTCACAGGCAGCCAGTGCAACTCGCGCAGTAGCGGTGTTATGCGGGATTGCCTAGAAGAACCGTAATCGTCAGTGCTAGAAGGCGGTGGGGTTTGCATAAAATGGCTTCTACTGTACAGTGCAGTGGAGTTGCCATGGTAATGGCTTCACAGTACTCCACAGGGGGTTCCCTCTGGTAAGAGGTAAAATACGACCTTAGAAATTATGTTTGGTCTGGACATTTTACCCCTATAAATAAATACCTGGGCAACGCTGGGTTATTAATAAAAAGCTAGAGCAGTCTTACCATAGCAACCAATTTCAAGTGTATACTCAGAGACTTTGGGTAAGTTGCAATAGATTCATTTAATTATTTCACTTGCTTTTGAGACAATGAGTGCTACCAGCGGAGAAGAAGGAATCCTATACCCTTCTTTGTGTTCCATTTTCAAAATAACAATTGACCATATTACAAGAAAAAAAAAACCTTTCCACATTGATAGTTGTGAACTGGACTTCGTTTCTGTTGATATCTGACCATGTTTTTCTCCCTAGGCAGTGGTGGATCTGCTGAGCTAATTATCTTGAACACTGCAAAAGATGCTTCATGTGATCATTTCAGATTTGAACTTGACATCTCATTTCAACAAATCTCAATCTCTGGAATACGATTTTAGAGATTGAGAAGTTTCCTGTGGATGGGTTCCAGAGCAGGCACTACTTCTGGCTCGCTCATGTGCGCATTCCACATGCATTTGATGCACACTGCATGTGCATGCATACTACAATAAAAATGATTATGTGCATGCACAGAAGCAAAACACAAGATGGCAGTACCATAGGCACCACCCAGAAAATCAGTTCGGGGGGGGGGGGGGTGCAGGCCTGGGTCACTGCTAATTTTGGTGACCCAGGCCGCCAAACACTACCGGTTTGGCCAAACCTGTCCGAACTGGTAGGAACCCACCACTGTTCCAGGTAAGTATGAAAGCTCAGAAGGCTCAACCTCTGGGCCTGGTGACCAACTCAGATTGGCTCCTGTAACATTATCCTGGGACACCATATATTGGCCTTCCTTTGCGAAAAACTGACTTATTGTCCGTAATAATCTATAGCAGCCTTTTCCAACATGCTGACCTTTTTATGTGTTGGATCACAACTCCTAACACTGATCCAGCATGACTGTTTGGCTGGTAAGAATGGGAACTGTAGCTGAAAGCATCTGAAGTGCATAATATTGGGAAGGTTGATTGTTGCCAAAATAATTAAATATACTTGTTAGTTAAGAGAAATTCATTCTGAACTCATATTTATTACAGAATAACAGAGTTGGAAGAGACCTTGGAGGTCTTCTAGTCCAAGCCCCTGCTTAGGCACCACTTCAGACAAATGGTTGTCCAATCTCTTTTTAAAAACTTCTGGTGTTGGAGCATTTACAACTCCTGGAGGCAAGTCGTTCCACTGATTAATTGTTCTAAGTGTCAGTAAATTCCTCCTTAGTTCAGTGGTGGGATTCAAACGTTTTTACTACCAATTCTGTGGTTGTGGCTTGGTGGGCATGGCATGGCATGGCATGGCTTGGTGAGTGTGGAAGGGAAAGGATACTGTAAAATCTCCATTCCCACCCCACTCCAGGGGGAGGTTACTACAAAATTCCTATTCCCTCCCGATCAGCTGGGAACTCGGAAGGCAGAGAAGAGATGGGGGTGGGGCCAGTCAGAGATAGTATTTATTGGTTCTCCCAACTACTCAAAATTTCCGCTACCGGCTCTCCAGAACTCATCAGAACTTGCTAAATACCACCTCTGCCTAAGTTCTAAGTTGCTTCTCTCCTTAATAGTTTCCATCCATTGCTTCTTGTCCTGCCCTCAGGTGCTTTGGAGAATAGTCTGACTCCCAGTTCTTTCTGGCAACCCCTGAGATATTGGAAGACTGCTATCATGTCTCCCTAGTCCTTCTACCTAGTTCCTGCAACCGTTCTTTATATGTTTTAGCCTCCAGTCCCCTAATCAACTGTGTTGCTCTTCTCTGCACTCTTTCTACAATCTCAACATCTTTTTTACACATGGTGACCAAAGCTGGATGCCTTATTCCAAGTGTGGCCTTACCAAGGCATTATAAAGTGGTATTAACACTTCATGTGATCTTGATTCTATCCCTCTGTTGATGCATCCTAGAACTGGGTTGGCTTTTTTGGCAGCTGCTGCACATGGCTGGCTCATATTTAAATGGTTGTCCATTAGGACTCCAAGATCCCTCTCACAGTTACTGCTATTGAGTGAAGTACCACCTATTCTATAACTGTGCATTTTGTTTTTCTTGCCTAAATGTAATTACATTATTAAAAACTTTTCCATTTCCCTGTGTTAGGGCTTTGATTCCACTGCAGGCTAGGTTATTGGAGGGGGGGGGACACACAATGCATTATCTTAACAGTACAACTTGTCTCCAGACATTGTGGGTGCTCCAACAATTGAGGTTTTTAAGAAGAGATTCGACAGCCATTGTCTAAAATGATGTAGGATTTCCTGCTTGAGCAGGGCATTGGACTAGAAGACCTCCAAGGTCCCTTCCAACTTTGTTATTCTGTTAGAATGAATGAATGAATGAATGAATGAATGAATGAAGGAAGGAAGGAAGGAAGGAAGGAAGGAAGGAAGGAAGGAAGGAAGGAAGGAGCTATCAGTGAGAACAATTAAACAGTGGAATGGCTTGCTATCTGGAGTTGTGGGAGTTTCTTCACTGGAGGTTTTCAAGAAGAGATTGTACAGCTATTTGTCTGAAATGGTATAGGTTCCCCTGCTTCAGCAGGGTGTTGGACTAGAAGACCTCCAAGGTCCCTTCCAACTTCGTTATTCTGTTATTTTGCTAGGATATTAAAAAAAAAGAACACACCGATACCTTATCTTAACCGATTCTCAGAATGAGACCACGCTGACGTTCATAAGCAGCCTCTTTTTCTTTGTAATAAAGACATTTTTCATTTTAAGGTTGCTACATTAATGCATCATTGATGCCAACATGAGTCGGCAGCATGGTGACAGCCCTTTCCGCATCAGCGGCTGTGCGCTCCCGAATCGTCTCCTGAATCGGTGGCTCTCCGTGCAACATGAATCTCAATTACAGCCTCCCTGATTGCTGTAAAATGAAGGCAATTGATTATTTCCCTCAAGTTTCATTTTCTTCCCCAGCCAAAAGGCCCTACTTATGCATCTACTACTACTAATAATAAAAAATTCCAGCAATTGGTTTACTTATTTATTTATATTTAAGCCAGGAAGAGACATAAATAAAAGCTCTCCAAAAGCACACGGCATAGTATGTGTGGTGCATCTCTGTGTGTGATTGTCTGTCTGTCTGTGTTTATGCACATCGTATGGCCTAAAGATGACACAGCAGTTATAACATGAAGATGACACAGCACCGATACAACATAAAGATGACATAGCACTCATATATTATACAGATAACATAACACTGGTTCCTCTTTTGATTTAAAAACCAGTGGCATTTCTTCCAGCGTTCAGAAGGGACAGACGTCTTCTGAAACAGTTTATTTTCACATCAAGTGCTAAATCCCCCTTTGAACAAATAAGGAGTCTTTTAACTCCTGTCCTCTTCAATAATTTCAAATCCCAAATTATCCATAGGTAAAGGTAAAGGTTCCCCTTGCACATAGGTGTTCGTCTTTCCCAGCACTAGGGGGCGGTACAAATCTCCGTTTCAAAGCTGAAGAGCCAGCGCTGTCTCCGTGATCCTATGGCCAGCATGACTAGTTAAGACCACATCCACTCCATCCCACCATTTGAGTGTACGAAGTGGGGCAAGGCTTAAAAGTCAAGCTAGGGCAGGGGTGGGGGACTACAAGCCACGAGGTCTCTAGCTGTAAGCGGCCACAGAAGTCAAGCAGTGGCATGACAGGCTTCGGGGCATGGCTGCGATGGCCCTAAGGTAAGTGGGTAAGACATCCCTGAAAATAAGACCTGGTGCTTATTTTGGGGTCCAAAAGAAAATAAAAACGAATCTCCAGAACCGTAAAGCCTACAAACTTGAAATGTGACACATATGTTTCTCTTGGCTTCTAGGTGCTTGGTAACAAAGGTTTTTTCGAAATGATCATCAGATCATTAGTATTTCATATGTATTATTATTTACATGCTCTGATGTTAAAGAGTTAGACGTTCTCCTCTCCCTCCCAACTTGAAAGCTAGGCCGTGGGCATGGCCAGCATGTGACTCATCTGGCCTGCTGGCTGGGACTTTGGAGAGGAGCTTGAGGGAGAGAAGGTGATAACCCTTCACCCTTTTATCGAGTGGAGTCATGGCAACTGAATGGAGCTGAGCATTTGCTGGCTGGATGCTCTACCTGATGCCTGTGCAGAGTTCACAGCAGATGTTTTCTCTTTGCGCCCTGATACAGAAATATCTGTTGTTTCCTAGCATTGAACTCTCTCAATGAGCATCTTCACCTCAAGGCTACTGCACCGCTCGTCCATATATATCACACATAATTCACACATCAGCTCAGATATGCCCTGTAGCTTGAGTGAGTAAAGATTGTTGATGGAACACAACCACAAGGATCCATTTGGCAGTGAGGAATAGCTACACCATCCCTCGAATCTTGGCCCCAGCTACAAGATTAGAAAAAGAGAGATATATTAGATTGACCTTTCTTATTTTTTAACTGCTGCAGGGATGTTAAAAACTGTTCATAGTATTACTGAGTTTATAGCACCTTTACTTGTAGTGGGACAACATCCACTGAGTAATCATTCATAAGCCTAAGCAAATAGTCAGCTTTGGTCCTCTTTCATACCTTCCATATTAAGTTGTACAATTTTCAAGGTATCTCCTATTTCAGGTGGTTCTGAAAAGAGCTTTTGTTTTTATTTATGGTGTTCATGCTTCTTCTTGTTCAGAAATCCTTGTGAGGATTTCACCTGTTAAGATTAGTTCAACATTTCAACGTATCATTTAAATCACGTGTCAAGGAGTTGTTGTGCTGGATCAGCATATGACAGAAATCTCAAATGCCTAGATCATTTTTCCCCAACCAGTGCTAAAAGTAGGATGGCTGGGATTGATCTTAGAGGCCTACATAGCACAATTACAAAAGGGTTGATATCTGTACTCTGGGGAAACAAAACAACCACTTCACAAGCACATGGCACAACGTAGGAGAACAAACACATCAGGACTAGATTCAGCAGTCCATCTACATTTTAAAGATACAGGGCACCCTTCTGAAGACAGCAAAGTCCACATTTTGGACTGAGAGGTAGGTTTTGAAAGAGGGATCAAAGAGGCCATCTATGTCAAAATTGAACAACCCTCTTTCAACAATTGGGGAAGGGATATGACAACACCTACCTATCTTCAATCTACAACACAGTCCTGTCAACAGTACCAAGAGGGCTCCCATGCCCATTTGCACTACTCAGGTGACTCTGAGGACACAGACAAACCTCCAGGTGACCTTAACAAGTCTCTAAAAGAATGCAAATGACCAGCTGTCTGCAAGGAGTATATATCCTTCCACTCCCCGCCATCCAGTCAGAGCTGAAGAAGCTTTTTGGATGTGAAGCAAAATGTCTTCAAAGAAAAACCAGAAAGTCCTCTTTCCAGTTGAGAAAAGGGTTGAGTGGAAGTCCATCATCAAGACCCTCTGAAAAGGACACATGTACATATTTGAATACCAACTCAGATGTAGAGCTGACTGAGATGTAATAGAATTGTTAGTGGCGATGGCACTGCGAGGAATCAAGGATGACAAAAATCAAAGTGAAAGATGTTTAAGATGTGGTTGCCATCAACCTTCAACCAAATTACTTTATAGAACCATTTAATAACCATATCAATCACTGTGTTTACAAAACTCCTGATATAATTCATGTCATATGTCGAATGGCTGTGGTTCCCGGCGTCCCGTTAAAGTCAGCTGGTTCCATCGCTGGCTATGGGGGGTGAGACCTTAGCCCCCACAGGAAGGGTTCGTAACTTGGGTGTCCTCCTGGATGCACGGCTGTCCTTGGAAGATCATATGACGGCTGTCGCCAGGGGGGCTTTTTATCAATTTTCGCCTGATTTACCAGTTGCGTCCCTTCCTGGATTGGGATGCCCTACGCACAGTCACTCACACCCTTGTCTCTTCCCGTCTTGACTACTGCAATGCTCTCTACATGGGGCTCCCCTTGAAGAGCACCCAGAGGCTTCAACTGATCCAGAATGCAGCCACACGGGTAATTATGGGGGCGACGTGGCACTCCCATGTAACACCCCTCCTGAGCGAGCTGCACTGGCTTCCGGTGGTTTTCCGGGCGCGATTCAAGGTGTTGGTTACCATCTTTAAAGCGCTCCATGGCTTAGGACCTGGGTACCTACGAGATCGCCTTCTGCCACCGAGAGCCTCCCACCGGCCCGTACGCTCCCATAGAGAGGGTCTCCTCATGGTGCTGTCAGCCAGAAAATGTCGACTGGTGACACCCAGGTGGAGAGCCTTCTCCATGGGTGCACCTGCCCTCTGGAACGAATTACCCCCAGAATTAAGAACTATCCCTGACTTACACACCTTTCGCCGCGATCTCAAAACCTTTCTTTTTCAACAAGCCGGGATGGCATAAAGCATGATTTTTAAATTTTTAAATTTAAATTTTAATTTTTTATTATTTTAATCAGAGTTAGTTTGGGTTTTTTCTACGTTTCAGCCAATATTTTAATTATGTCTTTTAAAAGCTTTCTTTTAACTTTTATATATTTGTTTTTATTTTTGGCTGTCCACTGCCCTGAGTCCTTCGGGAGTAGGGCGGTATAAAAAACCAATAAACTAAACTAAACTATATCGAGTCAACCTTTGCATCTTGCCAATCTAAACTTTGCTGGCATTAACCCTCTTCACAAAAATTTGACTTAGCATATATATTTGATGGGAGAATACTATATTACAAAGCAGGAAACTATGTTCTATTTCCCCTGAGCAGTAAAGTTATTCATTCCTCACCAGTGGAAATATCCAAATAATTTTTAATTTGAAATATAGTTTCATAAGATTTGGTCAATAGCTCGGCTGGAGGAGGCTCTCCAACCATATCCATTTACTCCGAAAAGAAAAAGAGAAATTATTATTTTGTTGGGACTGGCAGAATTAGAACTCTTTCATAAAAGAAATAAAACGAATACCATCCAGGATGCATGGCAAATGTAAAAAGCTGTTCCTAGGATTGTTTAAGCTATGGCGAACCTAGACAGCCTATGAGAAAGTGGAAACTTTCCAACAATGGTCTGTATAGCCAAAACTAGAGTTTTCCCAACAGTGATGTATGGCTGTGAGAGTTGGATCATAAGGAAGAATTGATGCTGTTGGAGTTGTGGTGTTGGAGAAGACACTCGAGAGACCCTTGGACTGCAAGAAGATCCAATCAATCGATCCTAAAGAAAATCAATCCTTCTTTGGAAGGACAGATTCTGAAGGAGAAGCTCAAATATTTTGGCCACCCAACAAGAAGAAGAGGACTTCTTGGAAAAGACCCTGATGTTGGGAAAGATGGAAGGCGAAAGGAGAAGGAGATGGTGGAGGAGAAGATGGTTAGATGGTGTCATTGATGCAATGAACATGAATTTAGACAAACTGCAGGAGACAGTGGAGGATGGGGGGACTCAGACATGACAGCGATTGGCTTGTTTAATGTAAGTGTAGTATTTTTGTTACTAGATTATATATAATGAGTTAGATCATTAGATGGGAATGTGAAAGTAGACAAATAAATATGATTAATTTTTGAAGGCAATTTAAACAATGTTGGGAATTTAAAATGTAAATGATTGGGGAAGGGTAATTTGTGAGATATTTTTTGGGAAGAAAAAATAGGGTAAATAACTGGAAAAACTGTGGGGAGAAAAAAAGGTGAAATACAGGGTGTGCAGTGGTGTTAACTATGTGTAAAAATTGAATAAGAAATGATAAAGAACTATTTAAAAAGAATAATACTGTGCAAGTTGGAATAGCAAAGCTATGGTTTAAAATGATTTATTTGCAAAGATGAATTAATAGTAATTAGTTGAAGACAAAAAGAAAAGGGTATTTAGAAATGATATGTAAGCTTAAATGAATTAATGGAAAAAGATAAAGGATTATATAAAAGAGATGAATATTGATAAAAGTGGGAAGATTAGAATATATTGAAACTATGATTATAAATAGGATGGTTGGTTTTATAAATAGTTTTATAAATAGAAAAATAGTTTTATAAATAGTTTTATAAATAGAAAACCAACCTAGAACTATAAATAGTTCTAGGTTGGTTTTCTCCTTTATTAGTTTCTATCCATTGTTTCTTGTTCTGCCTTCTGGTGCTTTGGAGAATAGCTTCACCCCCTCTTCTTTGTGGCAGCCCCTCAAATATTGGAACATTGCTACCATGTCTCCCTTGGCCCTTCTTTTCACTAGACATACTCAATTCCTATAGCTGTTCTTCATATGTTTAACCTCCAGCCCCCTAATCATCAGAAATAGTTTCAGAGAGACAGAATAATGGAGTTAGAAGGGATCTTGAAGGTCATCTAGTCCAACCCATGCCCCACCCAAGCAGAAGAGCCTACTCCCATTTCTGACAGGTGGCAGTCCAATCTCTTCTTGAAAACCTCCAGTGATAAAGCTCCCACAACTTCGAAAGGTAATTTCTCTTCCATGGGTTGATTGTTCTCACTATCAGAAAGTTCCTCCTTATTTCCAGGTTGAATCTCTCCTTGATCAGTTTCCATCCATTGCTGCCTGTCTTGCATTCAGGTGCTTTGGAAAATAGTTTGACCCCCTCCTCTCTATGGCAGCCCCTTAAATATTGGAAGACTGCTATCATGTCTCCCCTGGTCCTTCTCTTCCCTCGCTTCATCTGCAACTATTATGCCTTTCAAGCTGGCACTAGCTAGCATGCCCCAAGTTTAAATCCTGGTCTTTATATACCTCCAGCTATAAAGCAATGACAGCTTTTGAGGACTCTCAGACCAGCCCATAAGGGCCAAGATGTAGAAATGTGCTCCCCACCTCCCTGCCTGCTTTCCCAAGTCACGATTGCCAGATAAGATTTATTCAATTTTATTTTGCTTTTGGAAAGGGTCCAGAGCAGCCTCGGTTTTCCAGCGTCCTATTTGGATTGTGGAAAAGTAACTTGGAAAAAAAGAAGCCCAGCCTTTTCCCCATCCTTCAGGGGAAGATGGAGAGAGATCGCATGGTATATTCCTTTCTCAGCCCTCTTCTTGGCAATGGCTTTCTCCCACGCCCCCTCCTGCATTTCTGCCTTTCTCCTGCTGCTGGATCTTTTCGCCGACTGCTCCCCCTGCAGAAAACAGCAGAATGGGACACGCTTGTTCCAAAGCTAGCCGGCAGCTGTCACATACCGGAGGCAGCAAGAAGGCTAAGCAAGGAAGCTCACTCTGTCGTTTAGGATGATTCACGAGGAATTGGCTGTAATTTCTCTTGTTCTTGTAGTGGACGAAAGCCACCTCAAAAGCTACGCTGGACCAGACCAAGGTAAGACAGGAGAACTGCATGCATCTCTCTCTCTCTCTCTCTCTTTCTCTACCCCCCCTCTATCCCTCCCTCTCTTTCCCTCTCCCTCTCTTTCCCTCTCCCCCCCTCTCTCCCCTCCCTCTCTCCACCCCTCTTTCTCTCTCCCCCTTTCTCTCTCCCTCTCTCCTCCCTCTCTCTTTCTCCTTCTCCCTCTCTTTCTCTCTCCCCCTTCTCCCTCTCCATCCCGTTCTTTCTCTTTCCCTCTCCCTCTCCTGTTCTCTCTCCCCTCTCCCTCTCCCTTTCTCTCTCTCTCTCTCCCTTTCTTTCTATCTCCCTCTCTCCCCTCTCTCTTTCTCCTTCTCTCCCTCCCTCGTTCTTCCTCCCCCTTCCACTCCTTCCCTCTTTCATCTTCTCCCCTCCCTTTCTCCTTCTCTCTTCCTCTCCCTCTCTCTTTCTCCCTCCCCCTCTCTCTTTCTCTCCCCGCCTCTCCTTCTCTCTCTCGTTCCCAAGCAATTGAGTTCCCAGGCTTTTGAAGGATGGCTGAGAGTGGGGCGAGCCCCTTGGCAGAGGGTGCTGCTTGTAATGCGTTCCTGGAGGTATCCCTCAGGAGCTTTCCGATCTCTGAAATCCTGGCTCTCCACAGGCAAACCAAAGCCAGTCATATCACCTGCTTCCTTTTCTCAAGTGCAACTTTCATCCGGAGGTCAATCCCACCCCATGTTCTCCCTAAAGGAAGAAATGATGGTCCGTGTTTCTTCTCTGGAAGTAACTTGTGGCACCACTTTGAGAAAGGCAGCTGGCTGGGAATCTGCCTGGCCCTTTTCGATTCGCCTCCCTTTGGACTGAATTGAAGCCCAGCTTCAGCATGCAAAAGATAAAAATAAAATAAAACCCATTCCGCACATCCTTCAAATTTGGAGCCTCCCCCAATACAAATAATGTGCTTAAATTAGGCTGAGAATTTGGAAATCTGAGATTCTCTCTTCAGCCATCTGGAAAAAGAGAAGGGAACATGAGGGTCTGTTGAACTAACTATGCTGTGCAGATACTGGTTAAAACATTGGTGTAAGATTTTTTAGCAAGAAATCCATAAAGCATGGACCTTTCAGGAAATTCCCAGCAATGGAGATGATAATTCTGTGATATTTATTCGCTCTGGGGAACCTATATTTCTAGATGCATATTGCTTTCAGCTCAATTTTTCTCTTGCTTTCTCTGTGACGTTTATGTAGAGCTTGTAAAATCTTGCCTGTTGTGCTAATGCTCTTGCAATTGACAATGTGGCTCAAAACATGATCTCAAAAGGTGAAGCTTTGCTGGAGTATGTTTCATGCACGGACTGGAGCGTAGATAGTGAGTACTTACGATCAACTGCCTTAAAGACTGTTTTAAACCAACAGCACCCAACAACTTCTTAACTCTAATGAAAAATACACGGGATGCCTTGCTTGTTTGTTTGTTTTCACATTTCAGCCAGATTGTATTGGATATTTTCTAAGTGGGAAGGCTTACCTGTCCCTCCTTTCCTTCAGTTGGTTGATTTATACTTAGGTGATGGATGAGACATACTTTAGAGTTTAGAACGAACGAATGGTGTTTCAATAATTGTACAAGGCAATAAATGAGATTCTAAACAGAGACCAGCTATAATTTGCCATCCACTATTCTGGGTGAACTGTACAGGTGTTGCCAAAGCACACAATAATGAGGTTGTTGGTCTAGCTAGTGAATCCTGATTGTTGCTAAAACTCAGTGCATTTTAGAAACGGACAGTTATATCCACCAACAGGGATAAAGATGGCAGTTCCCTAGCTCCTGTGAGGGACAGTATATACAGCCACCCACATAAACATGCTCTAAGGCTTAGAAAAAGATCAGTTTGCAATGTACTTGCATGGCACTGTGTTGGATTCTTTACAGCGGCTGATTAAACGATTTTATAAAACGGTATTGATAATTTATGCGATGCCTTTCTAAATCATGATGTGAGAGTTGTAGCTACTTTAGGAAGTGGGGGGGTGTAGTTTTATGCTGGTCTATGATCATAATAATAATATCAAAACTTCATTTGATTTAAGGGTGCATTTGTGGAAGAGAGAGCTTCTACGTTTACCAAAACAGTGCTGTGACCGTACCGCTTTCATTTGCAAATTGCGTAACTTACTCGGGCAACTTTTGGACTTGTGATGGACTTCAAGAGAAAGTAATTATGTGTTTGTGGAAGAAGGCACGTGGCAAAGCAATAGGCACATTGATACCCACAGGGTATTTCTCTTAACCAATGAGAATGCAATAAGCAAAGAAGTCACCTCACCATGTTCTTGTAGCCTAAACCTTTAAGGAATCTAGAAGTAGCATGTGGACATTGAGCTGTATCTGCCATGAGAAGCCACAATGGATGTTTGTGGGAATGTATGATCCAACCTGGTTAAACAAGAGTTGACAGGAAATTTGTGCAAATCAAGGCATGGATTTGCTGGCTGCTTTAATAATTTCAGGCTGACAGCCTGGAGTATCCAGAATGACTGTAGTAGATGGTAAAAGAGTGGAGGATCTTATCATTTAAAAGAGGGGTCCCCAACCTTTGCAACTTTAAGTCTGAAGGACTTCAGCTCCCAGACTTCTCCAGCCAGTCTGGGAGCTGAAGTCCTTCAGACATAAAGTTGCAAAGGTTGGGGACCCCTGATTTAAAACTTATCTAACAATCGTGAATGACTTCCAGCTAGTCTGTGGATATCCTTCTCCTTCTCCCTTCTCCCCCTTCCCTTTGCCTTCCCCCTTCTCTCCACCCCTTCTTTCTTTTTCTCCTTCTTCTCTTTCTCCTTCCCCTTCCCCCTTCTCTTCCACCCCTTCTTTCTTTTTCTCCTTCTTCTCTTTCTCCTTCCCCTTCCCCCTTCTCCTCAACCCCTTCTTTCTTCTTCTCTTTCTCCTTTACCTTCCCTTCCCCTTTCTCTCCCACCACTTCTTTCTCCTTCTTTTATTTCTCATTAACAGAGTTGGAAGGGACCTTGCAGGCCATCTAGTCCAACCCCCCGCCCAAGCAGGAGACCCTACCTCTGCCTCTACCTAGGATCGAACTCACAACCTCCTGCTTGAGCTCCACCTTCTCTTTCTCCTTCCCCTTCCCTTCCCCCTTCTCCTCCACCCCTTCTTTTTCCTTCCCTTCCTTCTCCCTCCCCCTCCCTTGCTCCTTTTTCTCTTCCAATGGCACACCTAATGATTGTCTCATTGCTGACTTTTAACATTCTCCAAGAAATGCCATTTCTGCCACTGAGTGTCATTGTATTTGGGGTTTTTTTTCATACTCAGCAGGCATATGAAAGAACAAATGCATCAATAACCAATGTGATCAGGGAGACTTTTCAAAGTTTGGCCAATGATGGAGTTGGCTCAGTCAAAGAAAGATTGCCATTTGATGTTGACTCAGAAATACTAACCCTAAGCATGGTTAGCATACCATCACAACCAAATGCAACCTACTGCTAAGTTGAAATGCTGGGTGTGCATCCAACCTTGAGTCAGCAGAAAAGTTGACTGGTATGAGATTTGCTCTCCTGCTGCTCATCCCCTTTACCGATTCTGTTCTCAGTGATCAGAACTTCTCAAAAGTAACACGTAGCAATGGCTAGCAGACTTTGCATAAGCTGTCGGACAAGGTTGGGAAACGGTGGGGCAGGGGGGAGGGAGTATTATTCTATACTGTGAAAGGTAATGTAAGGCTGTTTCACTCATAGGCTGATGTTGAGATATCATGAGAACACAGCTGGGGGAAAAATACATTATGCCGGGACACTTTTCTATTGTTGGAAGAAATGTCCTCCTGGGTTCAGTTCCAAGTGGGGAGAAAGACACTGGAAACATGGGCGCTGTTTGGAAAGATGGTTTTTAATGGTGGACAGGACTGCACGATTAGAGGTCCTGGGCAAAAAAAAGGGAGGAGATGCTGAGAGTGCCTGGGTTTTATGCCCTCTGTTGGCCTTTGAATTTGAGCTAGTGTTCTGACTGGCTGTCAGATTCCCATGGGACCATGCAGGGGTAACTTTGTAGGTTGTGTTTTGAGTCCCAAGTTTGGTTGAGCCTTGCTGGGTGATTGATGTAATGAAAGGGCTTTGGGCAATTCCTACTATGTCTCTGCCTGAAGGAGGCAGATCTTTGTTATGTAGGATAGACTGGCTCAGGCCTTAATGGCCCATTGACAAAGGTGGGGGTATGAGTTTCTGCCTCTCTTTGAGGGGAAATATTCTGCCCTTTTAATATTTCCTAAAATATCTCATTTTCCTAGGAGAGGGGTGGAGGCTAATTTCCTACAGTACCATGATTTAGTGCCTATGATTAAAGTTGCTTAGTCCCTTGGTTCAATTCCACTTAAATTGTCCAGCATATCCTTCAGCATAAAATACAGTTACCTTCAATATCACTTGCCAATGAATATAATGCAAATTCCATTTATAGAGGGATTTGACACTTATCAGTGGGTGATCCGCTGTTTTTCCCCTGTTCCTTCTGAACTGGAGAAAGCAGGTTTTATGGAAAATGGAAGTGACGGAATTAAATAACAGTTTATTTGTTACTTGGCAACTGGGAAAGGGCCGGGAGGGGTGGGGATCTAATTTCCTTCTCTGTTTGCATCGAGAAAGACATCAAACCTGCATTCGCTTTCACAGGAGTTGAAATCACAGAATCTGTTGGAACTTCAGCAGATTGCGCTACGTGTCTTCAAACGGATGATGGGTTCAGAACAAACCTGAAAAGTCCCAGCTACTATTCTACTTAGAAAAATAAGGAACAGTGAAGTATGTGCAATTTTGCTGTTGTTAGTTGTGAAGTCATGTCTGACCCCATGGACAATATTCCTCCAGGCCTTCCTGTCCTCTACCATCCTCTGGAGTACATTTAAGCTCACGCCGACTGCTTCAGTGACTCCATCCAGCCCCCTCATTCTCTTGCCCTCAGTCATTCCCAGCATTAGGTTCTTCTCTAGGGAGTCCTTCCTTCTCATTAGGTGGCCAAAGTACTTGAGTTTCCTCTTCAGGATCTGGCCTTCTAAAGAGCAATCAGGGTGGATCTCCTCTAGGACTGACCGGTTGGATCGCTATTCAGGCAGGGGTCTGCAAAGTCGGCTTTTTTAAGACTGGTGGACTTCAACTCCCAGAATTCCCCAGCCAGCTGGCTGGGGAACTCTGGGAGTTGAAGTCCACCAGTCTTAAAAGAGCCGACTTTGCAGACCCCTGGTCTAAGGGATTCACAGGAGTCTTCTCCAACACCAGAGTTCAAAGATCTCAATTTTTTGGTGCTCTGCCTTCTTTATGGTCCAACTTTCACAGCCATATATTGCTACTGGGAAAACCATAGCCTCAACTATACACACTTTTTTTGGCAGGGTGATGTCTAATTTACTGGATTGCAAAAAAAATGGGTTTTCCTTTTGAGAAGATGAGTAAAACTCTTAGTTGGGTGGCATAGAAGTTTAATAAAGAAAGTGAATTATGATCAGAGTTTGTTTGAATAATGAGGAAAAATTGACAAAATATTGTTCAGCACAGGTGAATGAATGTTTTCATGGTTTTTTTTCCCCCTTGAAAAGGTCTAATGAACAGGCTGAGAAATTTGTTCAGACTGTATTTTAATACCAAGTGCTTAATGCAGGAATTTGTGGGGGATCTAAAAACGTAAATCTCCTTTGGTACGTGTACTTGTCAGATTTTGCAATAAGGTTTTCTAACACAACAGCCTCTAAGTCAGGGATGTCCAAACTTGGGAACTTTAAGACTATGCTGGCTGGGGAATTCTGGGAGTTGAAGTCCACAAGTCTTAAAGTTCCCAAGTTTGGACATCCCTGCTCTAAGTATAATTAGGCAAAAGTTCTCATTCATTTTGTGTGGTAGAGAAATACATTCTACAGCAGTGTTTCTCAATCTTGACCTCGTGAAGATTCATAGACTTTAACTCCAATGGTGGGCTTCACATTATGTTGCCACTGGTTCACCTCGCGCATACCCGCCCGCTTCACCCCTTCCGCGCATGTGCTTTGCTTGCACCCGTACCTTCCGTGCATGTGCCGGGCTAAAAAACATGCCAAAATAGAGCCAGAATTTCTGCTACCGGTTTGGACAAAGCGGTCAGAACTGGCTGAATAACACCTCTGTTTAACTCCCAGAATTCTCCAGTCACTCATGCTGGCTGGGGAATTCTGGGAGTTAAAGTCCACACATCTTTCAAGGGGCCAAGATTGTGCAACACAGCACTACAACACAGCCTTTCAAGGGTTGTTGTTGTTGTTTGTTTGTTTGTTTGTTTCTGCTAATGGGACAACGTGAGAAAATGATCAAAATAGCAGATCTTAGTTTGCTTTTTAAAAAAAGCAAAACAGAAAGATTTCTCCCTTTTTTAAAAAAAAACCTATGATTTAGTTTACTTCATACTTGAAATACGTTGAGCCAATTAAGCATTTTTTTTAAAAAATTCAATCGCTTTGACAATGTAAAATGGGCACCTGAACTGGCAAAAAAAAAAAAAGCGGAGAGAAAAACGGAGGCACCAGAAGGAGGGGGAAAGGTAATTTTTAATGTATTAAGAGATATCTAATTACTGCTGGTTTGGGGGCCCCGAAAAATTTTGTGCACTTGAGCATTTGCACTTAAAACGGTGTGCATTTGCGCACATCATTAAAAAAAGGGAAAAATACATTTTTTTCAATGAAGTTTGTTCTGAGCATGTGCAGAACAGAAAATAGGGATGGTGGTGCCCAGGATAGAACCAGTATGGTCATGTGTCCAGCCAAGTTACTACCTATTTGGCCAAACTGGGCCAAACCGGTAGGAACCCACCTCTGGTGCACATCAGAGGTGGTATTCAATCGATTTGGACCGGTTCGCCCTAACTGGTTAGTGGAAATTGCTGGTGGGCCTGCCCACGAGCCCTGGCTCTATGCTATCCTATTTAGGCACGTTTTTGAGCCCAGGCACATGCGCAGAAGGTGTGCGAGCAAAGCGCATGGGTGGAAGGCTGAGCGCATGCGCAGCAAACCGGAGGTAACAAAATGTGAAACCCACCGCTTGGGCACATCCTCTGTGGATGGACTGATGACAGAGATGTGCAATTTGCAAAATAAAGGAGAACTTGATTTAATCAGCTCCCTTCCTCCTCCTCTGCTGACAGACAGGGTTCAAAAGAAGCAGGAGACAGGCTGTTTTTACAAAAACAATAGGGCTAAGAATCACAGGAAAAGTTAATGAACAGGGTGGTTGCTGTTGTTGTTTTATCAACAAGTTAAAACGTTGCCAGGATTGCAAGATAAGAGTCTGAGCTCGGTGTAAAGAGGACTGCAAAGTCATGCAATTGGAGAAAACTGCCTTTATTTTATGAAATAAAGTAATGAATCCTGCACCGTACCTTCCTCAACCTGCAGAGTTCTGTAGCTGCTGGATGACCAGAAGAGGAGGTAACCTCTACAAGTGTTGAGCATCAGATAGGACGAGCATCTCCTAAACAGCAAGGTAATTAGTAATCAGACTAGAGTTGGAAGGGACCTTGGAGATCTTCTAGTCTAACCTCCTGCTCAAGCAGGAGATCCTATAACATTGCAGACAAGTGATTGTGTAGACTTCTTTAAAAACTCCAGTGATCTCGGATTTAAGCGGCACGTTAAAATGGCTTCTCTGCAAAGAGAAAGCGGAAACTTTCACTCCGGACGGTCTTTAACAAGGGAAAGTGGAATGTGACTCTCTGCAACATTGTTTCTAGGTCTGGCTGAGTAAAAAAAAAATCTTATTTTGCTACTCTCTCCCTCTGGCTCTGAGATGGGCGGTGGAAGTGGCTTCTCTTTGTCCCTGCCTGATTATTTCAACTAAGGAAAATTTCCAGCGTCTCTTTGAAAGCAGGACTCTCTCTGGATTTTTGAAAAAAAATTTCTCTTGATGGATTTGTGATTTCTTCTTTGGAATACCTTCGTTATTACTATTTGCTGATTTGGGAAATTGTGTCTCTTTTGGTTTCTGAATTGTTTGCAACTTCACAGCCCTGAACTGAACTGAGCTCCTGATCTGCCCCACCAGCCCCACCCGGAAAACGCCATCTTGGTGGCAGTGACTCTAACTTTTAACCATGGCACAAGAAGCAGCACTTGTAAATTTGGAACAAAGGATGGCTTCTCTTGAAACCTCTATGCAAACTTTGATATCAGAAATAAAGGCCCAGAGGGCTGAAAATAGTACTTTCAAAAAGGAGCTATTGGATACCCGGAAGCAAGTGTTGGAGAACACACAGAAGAATGAAGAATTGGAAGGAGGGTTGGAGGGGGCTAAGGGAGAGATTAAAAATGTTTCTAATGAGGTGGGGGAAATAAATAGGCATGTGTCTAGGATAGATATGGAAAGAATGACATATTTTTTGAGATTTCAGAATGTTCTTGAGGAGTCTGGTGAATGCCTGCCTGATCTTATGAGTACAATTTTAGCAGAATATTTACAAAAACCTAAGGATGAGATCAGGGGGGACATTGACCTAGCCTATAGAATTAATTCTGCATATGCCAGGATGAATGAAGTGCCTAGAGAGATACATGTGAAATTTGTTAGAAGGTCAACCAGAGAGGAAATCCTGAAAGCGCAGAGAGAGAAACCTTTAACTTATCAACAAAAAACGGTCACTATCTTGAAGCAGATCCCTAGAAAAATTAGAGATTCAAGAAGGAAATTTTCCTTCTTGTCTAAAACCTTGTTTGATCACGGGATTTGGTTCAAGTGGATGACACCTGAAGGGATGCTGGTGTTCTGGGAAGGAGGAAGAGTGAGGATTAAAACAGTTGCTGAGGCGGAAGCCTTTTTTAAAAAACATTCCTCTGTCCTGGGGGAAGATCCAGGGGGGACGGAGGGGGCCACGGCCCCGCCTACGGGGGGCCAGGGAGGAGAGAAAGAAGATACAATAGCCAAAAGACTTAGATCAAAAAAATAACTTTGCCTTGATTTTTCTTGAACAATTTTGCATAATATTTCTATCCGGACTTTTTGTAAATGTCTGACAGCATGGAAGGGAGAATTTAGGTAAATGTACTTGCTTTCATCTTGTAGTGGTATGGAAAATGTTTTCTATGTTAACTTTTTTAATGTGTATTTTGAGGTCTCGGAAGGTCCGACGACTCTGACGTGAATGCTCTCAAAATTTCTTTGTAACCATTACCCTATCCTGTTAAAAAATGTAAAACCAATAAAACTTTTTCAATATAAAAAAAAAAAAACTCCAGTGATCAACTACCCACAACCTCTGGTGGCAAGCTGTTCCACTGGTTAATTGTCCTCACTGCTAGGAAGTTTCTCCTTAATTCTAGGTTGCTTCTCTGCTTGATTAGTTTCTATCTGTTGTTTCTTGTCCTGCCCTCAAGAAAGCCTACTACTACTACCACTGCCACTGCCACTACCAATAATAATAATAATAATAATAATAATAATAATAATAATAATAATAATAATAATAATAATAATAATAATAATAATAATAATAATAATAATAATAATAATAATAATAATAATAATAATAATAATAATAATAATAATAATAATAATAATAATTTATTGATATCGCTGTAACAGGAGATGTCAGAGTCGAAGAAAAAGAACTGGAAAAATCATGACCTGGCTATCGAAACTACTCGATTATGGAAGAACCTGTGACAGTGATACCCATTGGCATCAGATCATTTGTACCATGCCCAAGAATTTTACAAAATACATCAAGAAATTGCAGCTTCCTGCAGTGGAACTGCAAAAAAATGCACTACTCGGAACATCATATATTTTAAGAAGGTACTTGGCTGATACCTAAGACACTGGTAGCAGCCCGTATCAACCATTAGAACCAGTCAATGGTATTTGTGATGCATTTTCAAATGTTCAGTTGACTGAGTTTCATGATTAATGAATAAAGTATAATAATAAATCCAAATCTAGAACTCAGAACTTACATTTGCAAACAAGACTTGGGGCACTCAAACCTCAATTCTCCCTACCTGTAGTGAAGATGCATTATATTAATTGATAATTAATCAATGGAGAATTGGTTTGGTCTGGGTTGTCCGGTCACTCCAAATAAAACTGACTGTCATGTATGCAAATAGGGTTGCAAGGTAAAAGTCTGAAGCCAGATAATCAGTTTGATGCACAGGTCTAGCAGGACATAAAAACTCTGTGTTAATTAAACTCTAGATTACAAGAAAATGCAGTGGGGAACAAGTTCCCGTCTCCACAAGTCTTGTTGAAATGAGTTGGATGACCTTTCTGAATCCCAACAGGCTAGGAGCCAATCCAGCTCTGGCAAAAGGTTGGTTTGAAAGCATACATTGCACCACTGCTAAAGTTGCCTTCAGAAGAAAATAGATCATCAGCCACAATAAATCAGGAATCCAGGTGGTTCAAATGAATATAGAGGTGGTTTCCTCCTCCTCCTCCTCCTCCTCCTCCTCCTCCTCCTCCTCCTCCTCCTCCTCCTCCTCCTCCTCTTCTTCTTCTTCTTCTTCTTCTTCTTCGCCGCCTCCTCCTCCTCCTTCCTCATCTTCATCCTCTATCATCCTCATCCATCCTCATCCTAGCCCTTGTCTATCCACTGCAGGATGAAGGCCTCTTACACATGTTTCCAACCCACCTCTAACCCTCTTGATAAAGTTTTTTTTACTTGAAGACTGGAACGCGGGTCAAAAAGGTATTTTGGAGATGAAAATGCTCAGCCTAGAGAGTTGATTTTCGAGAAAATGATAAATTAAGGAAGGAATTCTGAAGAGAGTTCTGGATAATAAAAAAAATGGAGCCCATCCATGCAAAAGAAAAATCAGACTTTTTATGTTTGTGCAAAATCCAATCATATTCCTTCCCTATGAAATTACTTGCTGTCCAACTTGATATAAATAAAAGAGATTTTTTTTAATGTGCAATCTACTCTTTCGGGTTAGTGAACATATTTGGGTTTTTATGCCTAACATTTAACTGATCTTTGAAGTGGAATAGGCCTGGAAAGGAGAGGTGGGTGAGTGCTCATTTGTGCTGCCAAGATTAGGGTGTACTGTACACAGTGTGTTTTAATGCAATCCAGATTTACGACGTTAGGACTTCCACTCTACAAATGAATAACGTTTCCAAATATCCCCTCACGATATAGAATGAAACAAGATTGATTGGGCCTCTGTACATAGAAAGTGACTTGGTTTCTAACCGCAGGGAATAACGATTATTCCTTAGTGGGAAAATCTTATTTTTATTACCTCTACACCAGGAGTGAAATTTAGCAGGTTCTGACAGGTTCTGAAGAACCGGTAGCGGAAAGTTTGAGTAGTTTGGAGAATCAGCAAATACCTCCTCCAGCTGGCCACAGAGTAGGGTGGGAATGGAGATTTTGCAATATACTTCCCCCAGGAATGGGGAGGGAATGGAGATTTTGCAGTATCCTTCCCTAAGCCATGCTCACAGAACCAGTAGTAAAAAATGAATTTCATCACTGCACTACACCCATCAACCTTAGCATACAAAAATAACATCACCCTCAGTGGAAGTTGGCTCCTGGTGACCCATTGAGCCTTTAAAAAAAAATCAACAAGAAACAGCCTTTTTCCATGAAATTTGGATTTCCCAGTCTAGCCAACAAATCTGGAATTTCCCAGTGGTCTCCTTTCCTTTCCAAACCACAAGAAGCTTAGATTAGGAAGGGACCTTGAAGGTCTAATCCAACCCACTGCTCAAGCAGGAGACCCTATACTATGTCAGATAAATCATTGTCCAATCTCTTCTTTAAAACCTCCAGTATCTTTGTAGAAGACATAAAAACACTCTGATCTTTAGGAACCAATGGTTTTATTATTTGGATTTTAATTTACCAGTCATATTTTTCATTGTTGTGACTATTCCTCTAGTTCCTTGTTCATCTTTTTATGCTCCTTGAAGTTAAAAATTGCCCTGGCTGTTTGATACTTATTCTAAAGGATCGTTCGGATTGGACAAAGATATTGTGTAAGGTAGAGTGCAAGTTAAATTTCAAAGTGTATAAATGCGACTCCTCACTGGTGCATTTGTTTGAAGAAGGACAAACTTGGATGACTGCAATTGAATTATAGCTAATCCTGAACCAATGCAATAATTATATTCAATATGCAAATGGTATCAAGCCTCCATCCCACATTCCCTTTAATTATTAACCAGGGTCTCTCTCTTGAGGGGAGTTTACTAATCAAACATCTGTTAGATGGCAAACATAGTTTAAGCATCCATCATCCGAAAAGGATTTAAGGTGAAACAGAGGACAAATGTACGAACCAAACAGAATCTGATGGAGTTTATAAATCATGCAGAATCAGCCAGTTGGCAGTTAAACAAGGAAAAAGGATGACCATGTCATGTCAATAAGAACTTAAAAGGTAAAGTAAAGGTAAAGGTTCCCCTCGCACATATCTGCTAGTTGTTCCTGACTCTAGGGGGCGGTGCTCGTCTCCATTTCAAAGCCGAAGAGCCAGTGCTGTCCGAAGACATCTCCGTGGTCATGTGGCCAGTATGACTAAATGCTGAAGGCACACAGAATGCTGTTACCTTCCCACCAAAGGTGGCCCCTATTTTTCTACTTGCATTTTTTATGTGCTTTCGAACTGCTACGTTGGCAGAAGCTGGGATAAGTAACATGAACTCACTCTGTTACGTGGTGCTAGGGATTTGAACTGCCGAACTGCCAACCTTTCTGATAGACAAGCTTAGCGTCTTAGCCACTGAGCCACTGCATCCAGATTCAATAAGAACTTACTTAAAGTCAATTCACAATTAAAGCCATCCGTCATTCTCTTCCTCATAGCAATAGCAATAGCACTTAAGACTTATATACCCCTTCACAGTGCTTTTACAGCCCTCTCTAAGTGGTTTACAGAGCCAGCCTCTTGCCCCCAACAATCTGGACCCTTATTGTACCAACCTCAGAAAGCTAGAAGGCTGAGTCAACCTTGAGCCTGGTGAGATTCGATCTGCCAAACTGCTGGCAGCCAGCAGAAGTAGCCTGCAATACTGCACTCTAACCACTGCACCACCGTGGCCCTCAAAAACACTTTCTTCTGTTGCTTTCCTGGCTTCAAGCTGGTTCTCCCAAAGATTCATTTTTTTCACACACACAAAAAAGCCACTGGAGTTGCTTTTTCCTTGGAGACATTTCACTCCACATCCAAAAAGCTTCCTGTGGTTCTGACAGAATGGTGGAGGATGGAAGGATTTTATATTGCCCAGTGAATCCACACTTTTGGAATAATGTTGGAATAACTTCAGCACATCTTTCTTCCTTGAAGCATCTTGTTAGCTCAGGGTTATCCCTCATGTTCTCTGACATTGTTGTTTCTTCTTCTTCTTCTTCTTCTTCTTCTTCTTCTTCTTCTTCTTCTTCTTCTTCTTCTTCTTCTTCTTCTTCTTCTCCTTCTCCTTCTCCTTCTCCTTCTCCTTCTCCTTCTCCTCCTCCTCCTCCTCCTCCTCCTCATGTACTTTTGCCCAGCTACTTAGAAAAAGGCTCTTTCATTATTTCCAAATCTTGTGAAAAGAAGAAAAATTGGATTTTTAACATAAATAATTAAATAATTCTGAAATGCTGATGAGTAAGAAAACCCCCAACAAAACCAGTTTTTAAACAATGACCCTGTTGAAATGATGAGCCTATTTGAATTACAAGGTGTGATGGCAGCCATCATAAGGGATGGGCCCCCACATCCTCCTCCCTGCCCTCTCTCTCTTTGCCAGACTGCAATACAGTGAAATAGATTTTACTTCAGCTTGCCAGTTCACTTGGCCTAAATGGATGGGAAATTGAATCCCAAAATCTATTTCCTTGAGAAAGTTATGAGTGGCTTTAAATCACCATAGCTTACAAAGAGCTGAAACTCTATGGTGAGATTTATTGTCTCCTCCAGTGTAATAGAGTGAATCAGAAATTCTTTCCTGAATTATTATCATGGAGTTATTTAAATGTCATTCAAGTTATTCTTTTTAAAATGGTAGGTAGGTAGGTAGGTAGGTGGGAGGGAAGGAAGGAAGGAAGGAAGGAAGGAAGGAAGGAAGAAAGGAAGGAAGGAAGGAAAAATTGAACATATTTCTCCCAAAATACAAAGATTAAAAATTATTATCATAAAGTTATTTAAATGTCATTCAAGTTATTACTTTTAAAATGGTAGGTAGGTAGGTAGGTAGGTAGGTAGGTAGGTAGGTAGGTAGGTAGGTTGGTAGGTAGGAAGGAAGGAAGGAAGGAAGGAAGGAAGGAAGGGAGGAAGGAAGGAAAAAATGAACATATTTCTCCCAAAATACAAAGATTAAAAATTATTACCATAAAGTTATTTAAATGTCATTCAAGTTATTACTTTTAAAATGGTAGGTAGGTAGGTAGGTAGGTAGGTAGGTACGTACGTACGTAAGAAGGAAGGAAGGAGAGAGAGAGAAGAGAGAAAGCAAACAAGAAAGAAAGAAAAGAAAGAAAGAAAAAGGAAGGAAGGAAAGAAAGAAGGAAGGAAAGCAAAACCTTTCAAAGCATCTGAGAAGCTTCGGGCAAAATGTTCATCTTAATAGCCCCATCCAGCAGTCCCCTCTTCTGGTATCCCACATTAGTTTCATCTTGGGTGTTGGTGTCTGTGTGTCTACTGAAGTCCTAACATTCTGGATACAGAGCATTTTAATATTGAACATTTCAACAGTTCGTACTGGAATGTCCGTCTCTCTTTTCCAGGCCATGTATTCTAAGACAGCGATGGCGAACCTTTTTTGGCTCACGTGCCATAAGTGGGGGGAGTGCAGGGGAGTCGTGCGCTGGCATGCCGCACCCATAATGCAATGTGCATCCCCCCAGTGCTTATGCACGCACTTCAGGCACAACCCCCCACCATTTTTTGCATGCTCTTTTCGCTCTTCCCAGGCTCCAGAGGCTTTATAGGAGCCTGGGGAGGGCGAAAACAGCCTCTCCCCATGCCCCCAGAGGCCCTCCGGAGGCTTCAGCGACCTTTTGAGCACTCAAAATGATGCGCTGCTGAAACCGGAAGTGACATCCGATTTGCTTGGAGCGTCATTTTGAGTGGTCCGGAGGCTTAAGAGAAGCCTCCTGAAGATCACTGAAACCTCCAGACCACTCAAAATGACGCTCCAAGCAAACCGGACATCACTTCTGGTTTCGGCGGCACATCATTTTGTGTGCTCGGAGGCTTCAGGGAACTTCATGAAGCCTCCGGAAGGCCTCCAGGGGAGGGGGGAGGCTCTTTTCGCAATCCCCAGGCTCCTATAAAGCCTCTGGAGCCTGGAGAGGGTGAAAAAAGCATGCAAAAAAGGGCGAATTCAGCTGGCCAGCGCGCGCATGCATGCTGTCCAGCTGACAGGGCAGTGCCTCGCGTGCTCTGACAAATGGCTCCGCATGCCACCTGTGGCACGCGTGCCATAGGTTCACCATCATGGTTCTAAGATCATCCATAAGTTCCCAGAATTTCATCCTTCAGACTGCAAGCATAATTGTTCTTTTTGGAAAGAGAAAGACCTAGAAGAGATCTAAAACTAGCCCTTAAGTTATGACCACCATTGAGCCCAAAATGTCTGTTGCTAAGGGAGACATGTATTAAGTGAGTTTCCCCCCCATTGTACGGCCTTTCTTGCCACAACTGTCAGAGTTTGTTGCATAAATTCAAATCTAGAAAGCACACATAGATAACTGATTCAGCTAGATTCATTAACTTGATATAAATAAGAATAGATGAATAAAATGTACAATACCAACAGGGTTTTTTTTCCAAGTAAACACAAGGCAGGAGAGTTACAGGCAAACACAAGCAGTTTCATTTCAGCAGACAAGCCCAGACAGACTGCTAGTTTACTTCTCAGAGCAGCAGACTGCTTAAGTTTCTGTTTCAATTCTCTGCACAGATTCATATCGGTCTAAGCTCCCATTGGTTACAGCTGCTATGCCTGTTCATTAGCTGACCTTGTTCCGATGTCTCTCCCAGTCATATATATTTTAACAACTGTTAAGTGAATCATTGCCATTAAGAAAGTAACAGGGTTGTTAAGTGAACCGGACTTCCCTCTAGATTTGGCTTGTCAGAAGGTTGCAAAAGGGGGTCACAGGCCCCCTGGCACTGCAACCATCATAACTATGAGTTGGTCACCAAACTTCTGGATTTTGATCAGGTGATCATGGGGATTTTGCAATGGTCAATGTGTGAAAAATGAACATTTTCCAGTGTTTTCAGTGATCATTCGTTTCAGTGTTGTAAGTTTGAATGGCAACTAAATGAATGGTTGTAAGTCAAGGACTTGTGATAGGCTTAAGATACAGAAGGATCTTGACAAACTGGAACATTGGGCGCTATCTAACAAAATGAGGTTCTACATTTAGATAAGAAAAACCAAGTGCACAGGTACAGTATATGTGGTACCTTGCTCAATAGCAGTCACTGTGAGAGGGATCTTAGAGTCCTAGTGGACAACCATTTAGATATGAGCCAGCCATGTGCATCAGCTGCCAAAAAAGTCAAAACAGTTCTAGGCTGCATAAACAGAGGGATAAAATCAAGATCATGTGAAGTGTTAATACCACTTCATAATGCCTTGGTAAGGCCATACAGTGGTACCTCGGTTCACGAACTTAATTCGTGAAATGACTCTGGTCGCGAACCGAATTGGTCGTGAACCGAGGCACAATTTCCCATAGGGTTTAATGTAAATCCGGTTAATCCATTCTGACCTTGTTTTTTGGTCATAATTCTTGAACTGACTCTGTTCGCGAACCGAATTGGTCGTGAACAGAGGCACAGTTTCCCATAGGGTTTAATGTAAATCCAATTAATCCGTTCTGATCTTTCTTTTGGTTTTAATTCTTGAACTGACTCTGGTCGCGAACCAAATTGGTTGTGAACCGAGGCGGAGTTCATGAACCGAGGCGGAGTTCGTGAACAGAAGCGGAGTTCGTGAACCAGACCATATTTTTATGAACTTTTCCATTCGTGAACCGAAACGGAGTTCGTGAACCGAAGCACATTTTGAGGAACTTTTCTGTTCGTAAACCGAATTGGTCGTGAATAGAGGCGTTCGTGAACCGAGGTACCACTGTACTTGGAATACTGCATTCAGTTTTGGTTGCCACAATGTAAAAGAGATGTTGAAATTCTAGAAAGAGTGCAGAGAAGAGCAACAAAGTTGATTAGGGGACCGGAGGCTAAAACATATGAAGAAGGGTTGCAGGAACTGGGTGTGTTAGTTTAATGAAAAGAAGGAGTAGGGGAGACGTGATAGCAGTGTTCCAGTATCTCAGGGGCTGCCTCAGGGGCTGTATCTCATTGGCTGCCACAAAGAAGAGGGAGTCAACCAATTCTCCAAAGCACCTGAGGGTAGGACAAGAAGCAATGGGTGGAAACGGAAAGAAGCAACTAGAACTAAGGAGAAATTTCCTGACAGTTAGACCAATTAATCAGTGGAACAACTTGCCTCCAGAAGTCTTGAATGCTCCAACACTGGAAGTTTTTAAGATGTTGGACAGCCATTCATCTGAAGTGGTGAAGGGTTTTCTGCCTAAGCAGGGGGTTGGACTAGAAGAACTTCAAGATCCCTTCCAACTCTGTTATTCTATCCTATTCTAATATTTAAGATTACCTGTAGATATTCACATTGTCAAGACACATTTTAATTTAAACTCTATATTAGATTCCACAAGCCTACCTTCTATCTTCCTGTAAGGTCTGATTTTTTTCAAATTCTTTCCAGATGAATCAGATATAGCATCTGTTGGAACAGCATAATTTGTTAAAACAGATGCTAGCATCGAATATCTCTTATAAGCCTGGACATTTAATTTGAGTGGGCTAATAATGTTGATATATCTAATTAACAATTATATGTTAATTATATGTTGGGGAAGCCCTCAAGGAAGCCAGCTATGGTTAAATAAGCACAAGGATTGGCCAAGGGAGATCTGAGCTCTAGCAAAACAGAGCTGCCAGGACCTTGGAGAGCTCCAGGATAAAAACTAGTAGCTCAATCAGCCCTGACTATGAAAATCATAATTTCAGCACCTCGCTACTTAAACTCACCTGCGGGTTTAGGAAATCTGGACACTCTGATCTCTTCAGCTCTTAGCTCCACTTCAGTCCACATGCAGTTCACTGTGCTTTCAAAGAACCCATGATATTGCCTAAAACAAAGATGTCTTCATGGTCATGTGGCTGGCATGACTAAATGCCAAAGGCACACAGAACGTTGTTACCTTCCCACCAAAGTGGACCCTGTTTTTCTACTTGTATTTTTTACGTGCTTTCAAACTGCTAGGTTGGCAGAAGCTGGGACAAGCAACAGGCGCTCACTCTGTTATGTGATGCTAGGGATTCGACCTGCCAACCTTTCTGATTGACAAGCTCAGCATCTTAGCCACTGAGCCACCACATCTTAGAATCATTAAATTACTGCAAATGGTCTGTCCAATTCCCCTTGAATTCCAGTGACTCTTATCTAGCACCAAATTGAGTGCTGACCATTAGCAGACCAGATTCTTGTGTGTAGGCCTTTGCTGAGTGGCCTACAATTGTGCAACTTGGCCTTGAAAATGAAATGTTGTGGCACACTGAATTTTAACTAGTTATAAGGTATATCCTGCAGCATTCACAAGAGAGAATTCCTTGATGTGGACTTGACCAAAGTCCAAGCGTTATCTGCAAATGTGAAGTCTCCTTTGATTTGAGCTTGACTTTGAATTAGAATCACAAATATTGCTTCTATAGTCTATAACTTTCTGGTTTGGTTCTGCAACCCAACGAGACAGACACAGACTTCAGAAGATAATCAGAACTGCAGAAAAAATAATTATTGTCAACCTGCCTTCCATTGAAGACCTGTATATTGCATGAGTCAAAAAGAGGGGCATGAAAATATTTACAGACCCCTCACATCCTGGACATAAATTGTTTCAACTCCTACCCTCAAATGGTGCTATAGAGCACTGCACACCAAGACAACTAGACACAATAACAGTTTTTCCCCGAACACCATCACTCTGCTAAATAAATAATTCTCTCATCACTATCAAACTATTCACTGTGACTGCATTACTATTACTATTAGTCTTCTCATTGTTCCTATCACCCATCTCCTCCCACTTATGACTGCAGGACTGTAACTTTGTTGCTTGCATCCTTACGACTTATATTGATATTGTTTCCTGATTGCTTATTTGTACCCTATGACTATCATTAAGTGTTAAACCTTATGATTTTTGATGAATGTATCTTGTCTTTTTATGTACACTGACAGCATATGCACCAAAGACAAATTCCTTGTGTGTCCAATCACACTTGACCAATAAAGAATTGTATTGTATTGTATTGTATTGTACTCTACTCTACTCTACTCTACTCTACTCTACTCTACTCTACTCTACTCTACTCTATTCTTATTCCATATTCTTTTCTATTCTATTCTGTTCTGTTCTATATTGTGTACACAGCTCTCACAGTTCTTCAGCAGTTACAAAAAGTGTTAGTCTGAAGGAGGGAGGGAGGGAGAGATAGATAGATAGGTACAGCAAGAGAGATGCATTTCAAGCTTTCTGAGAGGAGTTTTGTGTATTTCTATCTAAAAGATTGTCCTGTAGGAATTGTCATATCTGTTTCCTGCCTCCAACAATGGCTGTTTGCAAGGCAGAGGACAGATTTTGTCCCTTCAGCACTTTTGCCTCCTGAGAGACGCTTGCTTTGTACTAAATAAGCAGGCACGTAATGAGCAGCCCAGCAGGCCACTGCAAAGCTTCCCCCCCCCATCAAAAACTCATCAATTTAATTTATCCTGTACCCCTTGGAGGAAGATGGGGAGAGCTGTGCTCGTCTTCCCTTCACAAAAACTGTCCCTAATCCGTTTGATCTCAACTATGTCTGCAATTGATAATCCTGGAGTGTTAATCTGCAATAAGAGGAAGGGAGGGAAGGGAGGAAGGAAGGAAGGAAATGGAAAAGAGAGAAAATAGGAGGGAGGGAGGAAATGGGAGGGAGGGAGGGGAAAGATGAGTAAGAGAAGAATTCTAATAAAATTGGTAGGCCATTAAAAAGGCTTAGAGTCTCCTGCTTGAGCAGGGGGGTGGACTAGAAGACCTCCAAGGTCCCTTCCTACTCGCTTTGTCTGTAAATTACACTGGAAAAGCTAAATAGAATCAGATGAGATTAGTGCTTGGATTGGACGCCATGGGGAACCATCAAGAAGTCAAGAAGCATCTTCATGGACACGCTCATTCTGGATGCTTGCTAGAAACATGTCAAGGTGTTTTCAGGAGTCACGCTTGACAGGTGGGAATCCTTCTATGGCTGAGGAAGACAGGAAGTAGAGCAGAGCTGCATATTTCAGTTGTACTCATTTCTCCGTATCTTCCTACACTCAGGGCAGGCTGACCTTCTTCCCCAGCGGGCCACTCTCATGCTAGGTTGGAAAGAGTTTCTTGGAAAATCTTCCAGCTCGACCTTCTGCAATTTTGCCAGTTTAATTAAATCCCCCAGCAGGCAAGATCCCATTATCAGCACACTGCAGAGTTTCTAACTTTGCTGCGCGTGGCCCACATAAGCCAATTTTATGATTTCAAGGGAAGATCCTCTCAAGCTGAGAGCCTGCTGGGAGTCCAGGAAGAAGCATTTCTACTCTCCCTCGAGGAGGGGAAAAAAGATTGTTTTCCTCTTTTCTGATTCTGCTGTCCATCCCAAGGACACTGTCAATTGTCCCACTCAGTCATCTTGCAAAGAAAGACCCCATGCCATTTGTTTTGCCAAGAGTATGCTTCATTGAGGCTTAAATGGTTACCGAAGTAGTGAAAACAGAATCTGAGGTTTTCCCAATGGAAAGAACACAAAGTTCCGTCTTCCTGTCCCCCATCCCCTGGTTATCTGTAAATGTCCAATTAGGTGCTCGTATATTGTTATCAGAGATACAGTTGCTCAGTGGCTAAGACGCTGAGCTTTTTGATCAGAAATCCCTAGCACCATGTAACGGAGTGAGCTCCTATTACTTGTCCCAGCTTCTGCCAACTTAGCACGTTAAAAAATGCTCTACTCCCAACCTCCTCATGCTGACAAATGAGAATCGCAAGGAAATCACCATTAGGCAAGGAGACCCAAACCCATTGCAGTGAACAAGGACATACATTCAATTTCACAGCGACTAAGATTGTTGGCTGAGTAGGGACAAAAATAGCCAGGGAATTTTTTTTATTTTTTTTATTTGTTTTATTTTTTCAACATGTACAAAGTAACCAGTATTAATATACACATTATCACATGAGATTGGTATAAATAGATGGATATAAATAAGTATAACATGGCCATGAGCTCATAAAATGACTACATATCAATGGGGACGATACGATAGGGATGGTAGGCATGCTGATGCACTTATGTACACCCCATTAGGGACCTCTTAGGAAACGTGTGAGGTCTACGGTGGACAGTTTAAGGTTAAAGATATGGGGGGTTGAGCAACTAACAACGGACTCAGGTAGTGCATTCGAGGCATTGACCACTTTGTTGCTGAAGTCATATTTTCTGCAATCTAATTTGGAGCAGTTTACATTGAATTTGTATCTATTGTTTGCCCATGTATTATTGCTGTTGAAGTTGAAGCAGTCGTGCGTGTGTGTTTGTGTGTGTGTGTTTGTGTGTGTGTGTATGTACACATACGTACGTACATACATACATACTTACATACATACATACATACATACACATACACAGAACCACTGGTTCCGGTGAATAGGTAGTAAAAAAAATGCTTTAAAAAATGAAATAAAGAGGGTATGATGATCGTGTGGATCAGCTGTGAGCCATGCGATCCGTGGAATCTTTTTTTCCCCCACTTTTTAAAAGCTTTTTTTTTTTACTACTGGTTTGGGTGAATCTTAATGTCAGGGTTCCAAATAGCATCCAAAAGTAAATCAGAGTCCAAGGCAAAGGATTGCTCAAAGTTCCATATTATTAACTGAGCCATGTTGGCACATCTGGGAAAACCCAAATCTGAAAGCTTCCCGACTTTCCCCACTCAGTTGAAAGTTCAAGATCTTGCTCCCCACACCCACAAGCCCATCACAGGGTCCAATCTCCCAATGCCATGCTGGCAGTTCCACCCATCCAGTTCCAGTCAGGTGCAGAGGTACAAAGACAAAGGATAACCTTGACTTTCTAGAAAGAATTTTGTGATGGCTACATAGTACCTAACTCCGTACAATCCCCCCTTCCATTTTCCCACAATAGACAATGCATAGTAGAATAATAGAAAGTATGGCAGGCCAAAGATGCAACAGAAAAAGATGGCTGCAGGCCTGACACTTAGCATTTTTTGCTACCGGTCCTAGTGAATCAGTCAGCAGTCAGAACCAGTAGCATTTCACCTTTGGTGTGTGTGTGTGTGTGTGTGTGTG
This sequence comes from Rhabdophis nuchalis, assembly GCA_039707465.1. Lineage (NCBI taxonomy): Eukaryota > Metazoa > Chordata > Lepidosauria > Squamata > Natricidae > Rhabdophis > Rhabdophis nuchalis. The sequence continues at coordinate 97,291,278 of CM077645.1, forward strand.
TGTGTGTGTGTGTGTGTGTGTTTATGAATTCTAGGCCTGAAGAAAAAGGGGAGAGAGCAATTGCGGTAAATACATAAGTAAAATTTATTTACAGTCATAGACTAAAGTTCCATATAGAATGTAGCCAAATACACTTTAAGTATAAAAATGCAAAACATTTGGTAATTTGGCAGGAGAATAAAGAACTCCATTCTACTGAATCCTGGCACATCCCTAAAGCCAGCAATCATGGAGCACGTTTTGCAATGATTTAGTAGAGTTGAGGATTTTATCCACTAAACTGGAAGAGGCCGTGCTTTCCTTATGGTTGCCATTTACTTTGTATATGTACAGTAAATCTTTGGCCAATTGTGGTCAAACTTCAGATGCTGAATGATAGAGCAGACTTAAAAGGCTTCGCTTTGCTGGACAGAAAGAAACTTGTAGGCCAATTTTAGTGAAGAGGAAAATTTGCACCCTGAAATTAAGCTACTGGACAGCATGTCATACAAACTGCACTGCAACATTGTGAGAATGTGGACAGGAGTCTATTAGGAAATCACTGAAATGGAAGCTAGAGTGAGGAATCAAAAATAATGGGTGATTTTCACCCAGTCACTCTTTCTCAACCATAAGGAGAAGGCAACGACACTCTGTTTTGGAAATCTTGCCAAGAAAACCACAGGGACCTGTCCACAGACAGCCGCCGGGAGTCAGCCCCGACTTGAGAAGAAAAGGAAATAAGAAAAGAAATTCCAGAATTACATGGTTAAATGGAGGGGTCCTTGGTGCTCTCTGAGCTTCGTTGTTTTCTTTTCTTTTCGTTACTTTATAGCTGTGATGGCGAACCTATGGCACACATGCTGGAAGTGGCATGCAGAGCCATCTCTCCGGGCACACCAGCCATCTTCTGGGTTCCTGCACACGCATGGGCGGTGGCCATCTGGTCTTCGCACATGCGGGAGTGCCGGAAACCAGAAGAGCAGCTCCCTGGCACATATTGGAAAGCTTAGCTTCTGGTTTCGGGCACACATGGTCTTCTCGCATGCATGCACGCCAGAAACCGGAAGACCAGGTGAGCAGCGCGAACGCCCACACCGGAAACTAGAAACTTAGCTCCCCCATACATATGCTCCCCTTTTGGCACTCGGTGTCGAAATGGTTTGCCAACACTGGTTTATAGTATAAAATGCAAAAATGCAAAAACAAATAGTAGGGAAAATATGGGCAGATAAAAGGGACGGTAAGAGTGCAGAAAAGCAGGGGAAAAGAAAGAAGAGCCATTGACATCCGACTCCCTTTGGTGTAGTTAAATAAGATACTAACATCAAACCAGAGGTGAATTGCTCCCGGTTCATCCTGGATCAGGCAAACCAGTAGTAGCAGTGGTGTGAGGCTGCACCCACCTGCCCGGACACTTCTGCGCATGCAGAAGTGTAGCAAAAAAATTGGCAACCCACCACTGCATCAAACCTCAGCTTTTTACTTTTACATAGGAGTATAAACTAGCCATTTCTATAACAAGAGATCTAACAACCCAAAATCAGAGTTTCATTTCCCCCCCCCCCACCTCAGGCACAAAGTCCAGAAGTGGTTTCCAAATAGAAACAAAAGTAGTTGTGTGTTTTTTTCTTTGATCAAAGCAACCAATTTAGCCATCTCTCCTGATTCCATCAACTTTTGCAGCCATTTGTCCATTGTGAGGATCAAAGTGTCCTTCCATTTTTGAGAATAAAGTGATCGTGCTGGCATCAACAGATATACAATAACATCAATGAGCTTGCTTGTTTTCTGGCAGGCATTTAATTGCCCAACAAGGTAACATCATCAGTACTAGAAGGGAGGCAGGGATTGGTCTCTGTTTATATACTAGTGGCTTGCCCTGTCGGTGTTGGTGAGGGTAGTCTTGGTTTTTTTTTAAGGATGGTCCAGGGATGAAATCCAGCAGGTTCTGGAGAACCGGTAGCAAACATTTTGAGTTTGGAGAACTGGCAAATACCACCTCTGGCTGGCCCCAGAGTGGGGAGGGAATGGAGATTTTGCAGTATCCTTCCCCTGCCACACCTACCAAGCCACGCTCACAGAACCGTTAGCAAAAAAAATTGAATTTGACCACTGGGATGGGCTGTTTGCTATTACCTCACTTGGCAGTTCCTTGTTTACTTCTTGGATCTAATCTTAATCAGCTGATCAATCAAACAAGATCTTGCTGGCTGCATTAAATTCTATACACTGATTTTATACACACACACCACCAAATTGCATCTTGCTATTTCTTGCTGTGGGGTTGTTGGGGTTTTTTTTTGTTTATTTTGCAAAAATGAACATGAATTTTTAATGCTCTTTCCTACTGATTTTTTTTTCTAAATTTATTGGAGAAAGAAATGAGGGGGGAAAAATTGTGACAGCAAACCCACCATTAAGGTAGGCAGTGGGTAGGCAGAATAAAGTCGAAACTTGCTGTAATTTCGGCACCTACCTTGATAAGAAGTAAAGGTTTAGTTACCATAGCAACCCCTCTTAACAAAATGGAGCTTAGGCACTCGAGATAACACCGCTTGGCTGAGGAAAATATTTTAAGAGGCTTTGATTAGGAAAGTTCAGGGTTTTTTTTCTTTTTTCTTTTTGCAGATTTGCTTAATACATTTCTTTCACTAGTTACAGCCTGTGAAGAAAACTTTGGAGTTTCAGGACATAATTACTGCTTACTAATCCCAATTTTGACAAAAAATATACATATTCAAAGGGGAAAGGGACAACAGCGAAAGGGGGAAGCCGAGAGAAATGGAGGGAGAAAGGAGATTAGATTTAGATTAGATTTATTGAATTTATATACCACCCTTCTCCCTTTCGGGACTCAGGGCGGTGTACAGCCAACAGTAAGAATGGATAATACAAAAGCTAAAATCATATGTTAAGATATATTAAATGGATTGGCCTGCCAATTAAAAACCCCTGCTAAAATCAATTAAAAAAACTACGACAGGCTGGCAGCACGAAATAAATGGGTCTTCAGGGCCCGACGGAAGAGGCGTAGGTCTGTGATCGTCCGTAGTTCAGGGGGTAGGTCATTCCAGAGGGCAGGAGCTGCCACAGAGAAGGCTCTCCCCCTAGGGGTCGCCAGCCGACATTGCCTGGCCGACGGCACCCTGAGGAGGCCCACTCTGTGGGAGCGAACTGGTCGGTGGGAGGTATTTGGCAGCAGGAGGCAGTCTTGCAAGTAGCCAGGTCCCTTGCCATGGAGCGCTTTAAAGATGGTCACTAATATCTTGAAGTGCACCCGGAAAGCCACAGGCAGCCAGTGCAGCTCACGCAGGAGAGGTGTCAAATGGGAGCGTCTAGATGCTCCCAAAATCCCCCGCGCGGCCGCATTCTGAACTAACTGGAGCCTCCGGGTGCACCTCAAGGGAAGCCCCATGTAGAGAGTGTTACAATTGTCCAGGCGGGAAGTGACGAGGGCTTGAGCTTTAATAACCAGGAGAGGCTGGTTATCAAAGACCGTGCTCCCAGCTCAACAGCAAAATCTTAAATTTGTAAATTACCTTCCTCGCTATTATTCAATAATGAATATTGATTCTTGCAGATGTAATTCTGCATGAATAATGAATAATAATGCAGATAGAAGACCACACCTGGAATACTGCATCTAGTTTTGGTCACCACACTACAAAAAAAAAGATGTTGAGCCTTTGGAAAAAGGGCAACAAAGAGCAAATAAGATGGTTAAAGGTCTGGAGACTAAAACTTGAAGAATGGTTACAGGAACTGGCCATAGCTAGTCTAGTGAAGAGAAGGACCAGAGGAGACATGATAGTAGTGCTCTAATATTTGAGGGGGTGCCACAGAGAGGAGATACATCTCCAGATACAAGGTGTCAAATGCATTCAAATCTCTGGCTCAGTATATTATTGCCCAAACTTACCATCGATACAATTCTGCCCTTTTCTTCTCTCTCAAACTTTCCTGGGAAATACACCAATGTAAACAAAATGTTTAGTTTAATGAAAAGAAAGACCAGGAGTGACACGATTGCAGTGTTCCAATATCTAAGAGGCTGCCACAAAGAGGAGGTCAACGTATTCTCCAAAGCACTTGAAGGCAGGATAACAAATGATGGATGGAAACTAATTAAGGAGAGAAGTAACCAAGTCTCTTCTTGAAAACCACATTATAAAAAAAGATGTTGAGACTCTTTTAGAGTGCAGAGAAGAGCAACAGAGATGATTAGGAGGCTGGAGGCTAAAACATACGATGAGCGGTTGCAAATACTTAGCATGACTAAGTCTAGAGAAGAGAAGGAGCAGGGGAGACATGATAACAGTCTTCCAATATTTGAGGGGCTACCACAGAGAGGAAGGGGTCAAGTTATTTTCCAAGACACCTGAAGGCCAGACAAGGAATAATGGATGGAAACTGAACAAGGAAAGATTCAACCTAGAAATAAGGAGGGATTTTCTGATAGTGGAACAATCAACCGATGGAACAGAAGTGGCCTTCAGAAGTTGTGGAAGCTTCAATCACTGGAAGCTTTCAAGAAGAGATTGGACTGTCATTTGTCAGAAATGGTGTCTCCTGCTTGGATAGGGGGTTGGACTAGATGACCTACAGGATCCCTTCCAACTCTGTTAATCTAATCTAATCACTGAAGAAGCTTCTTGGATGAGAAGCAAAACATCTTTAAGGAAAAACCAAGAAAGTCCAGCTGCCTCTTGAAAAAGCACCTTTGGGACAACTATTATCTGGATGATTGAGAATCTCCATAAATATCTGTCCAAAAAGTATGACAATTTGTCTCTCTTTGATATGAGGGACAAATTGTGGAATCAAGCCACAAGCTTCTAATAACTGAGAAGAATAAACAGTTGCTTTGTCTCTTCCTGTTTGCAAAGTTCAAGTGGTTAACTGTGCTGTACTATTCCTATTTAGGAAGCAAATTTAAAACACTGTGCAAGTATTTTTTCTCTCTGACTTATTCCCTGATGTGTCCTTGTCTACTGGTTACTGTTGGCATCTTTTTTCTCTTGAATATTTGTCCAAGGTTAGTAATGAGTGTTTCCTGTTGTTTGACAGGAGACAAAGATGGCATATAAAGTTAATAAACAATTACTGTATGTCTGCACGTGTATAATTCTGGGTTTTAAAAGTTACCAAAATGTATTGAGAATTTGAGAGCAATTAGGGAAATGAGGAAAATAATAGATATATTTCTAGGATAAGTACACAAGACTGTCCACTGTTTAATTTTTTTTATTTGATTAGTTACTAGCCTGATTAAATGCAAACACTTGCTTAAATTTAATAACACCCATATTTCAGTCCATGTGCTTTCTAATTAAGTAAATGAACATAAATTTATGCTGCCAGAAAAAAACACATTCTATTTCATTGCTTGTTAAATTAAATATTAAAGTATAAATGTCCTTCCTTCCTTCCTTTTCCATTATTACAAATACTCAACATATTAATTCCCTGATATGTAGAAATCTGATCCAGCCAGATTAAGTGTGAACTACATGTCTTTGGAAAGAAAGAAAGAAAGAAAGAAAGAAAGAAAGAAAGAAAGAAAGAAAGAAAGAAAGAAAGAAAGAAAGAAAGAAAGAAATCTATCAACCCTGTATTTTCCTCTACGTAACTTGTTTACATGGAACAATCATTTTGTACTTCATATGAAGTATGTTAACACTAGTCAATAGTAACTTAATCGCTTTGCAATCAATATTTTTTAATAATCTATATAAATAAAAATGTAACAAGAGTTTGTTCAAAATAGGTAATCTCCGAAAGTACTGCACCGATCGCTTCCAAATTTTCACACAATGCTCCTTTCAGGTATAGCACCAATAATATATATAGATTGTGTAGATGTCACACCTGTGCCAGGTGCACACCACGGAAATGTAATTTTTTTAAAAAGGTAGGTAGATGGATACAGAGAGAGCAGTGGGCCACAGGTATTATGTCATCCTTTATGACATAAAATACTCTGTCCATAAGATTCAAGGAGAAATACGGTAGGTAGGTAGGTAGGTAGGTAGGTAGGTAGGTAGGTAGGTAGAGGGAGAAATACAGTAGGTAGGTAAGTAGGTAGGTAGGTAGGTAGGTAGGTAGGTAGGTAGGTAGGTAGGTAGAGGGAGGGAGAGAGGGAGAAATACAGTAAGTAGGTAGGTTGGGGGTTATACGATGGTTGTGTGTACGTGCTTGTGTGTGCAGGTGTAGATCTATACACGGATTGGTTGGCCATTTAACCAGACTGGGCCACAGCAACGCGTGGCCGGGAATGGCTAGTGATCTAATAATACTAGGTAATTGTTAGGAAGTCAGTCACATTGTTTTAAAGAAAGTGAACAGCAGAAATAAAAGAATGACCATACTAAAAAAAATATTATCTTTTTAATGACCCTGTAATACTTTAATTCTGGGTAGTATGCCCATACTAAAACATTTTTTAAAAAATAGTAAAGATGATTGAAACTCCATTGTTAATGACCTAATGGACGCACGTGAAAAGCTTTCTTGACAATAATACAGAAAGCCCTGCTTGCTGCCTTCTTCTGAAATTATTCTGGAGTTTTAGGTCTAGCCTACAGAATGAAATGTTTGGGCAATCTCCCATCAACCCATTAGCCCATCCAACCCTGCTTAGTGTCAACTCACAAAGCCTCCTTGGCCTCCTCTCAAGTTGCTATAGGAAAGGGAAGGATGGGAAACCGAAGAAATGGCGTGGCAGCAAAACACAGGTGCACATTCCAGACTTATCTCTCACAAAACGGTATCCCAGGTTACCCACAGCAGCGGAGCAGGGTTGTTTCCAATCAGTTTCTTCATTCCTTCCAGGGTGTTCACAAGGATACACAAAGACCACTGTTTGCAAGGCAGATCTCCCAAACTGAGTAAGTCATATACACTTTTCACAAAGCATTGCCCACAACCAGTGGACAAGCATTCCATGGCTGTCAGCAATCCTTTCATCTTGAAAAAAGCAACTGGGAGGGAGGGAAAGGAGGGAGGGAGGAGGGAGGGAGGGAGGGAGGGAGGGAGGGAAGGAAGGAAGGAAGGAAGGAAGGAAGGAAGGAAGGAAGGGAGGAGAGTGAGTGATGAAGGAAAGGAGAGTGAGTGAGTGAGTGAGTGAGTGAGTGAGTGAGTGAGTGAGTGAGTGAGTGAGTGAGTAAAAGGCGGGGGGAGGAAAAGGAAGGAAAGAAGGGAAATGGAGGGAGGGAGGAAACACAAAGACCACTGTTTGCAAGGCAGATCTCCCAAACTGAGCAAGACAGAGTCACACACACTTTCCACAAAGCATTGCTCACAACCAGTGGACAAGCATTCCATGGCTGTCAGCAATCCTTTTATCTTGAAAAAAGCAACTGGGATGGAGGGAGGGAGGGAAAGGAGGGAGGGAAAGGAGAGAGGAAGGAAAGAAGGAGAGTGAGTGATGAAGGAAAGGAGAGTGAGTGAGTGAATAAAAGAGGGGGAAGGAAGAGAGGGAGGGAGGAAAAGGAAGGAAAGAAGGGAAAGGGAGGGAGGGAGGGAGGGAGGATACACAAAGCCCACTATTTGTGCAAGGCAGATCTCCCAAACTGAGCAAGAAAGAGTCACACACACTTTCCACAAAGCATTGCCCACAACCAGTGGACAACCATATTACATTATTGCAATATCTTTCCATTATTGTCAGCAGTCCTTTCATCTTGAAAAAAGCATCTCGGAGGGAGGGTGGGAAAGGAAGAAAGGAAGGAAGGAGAGAGGGAAGGAAGGAAGGAAGGAAGGAAGGAAGGAAGGAAGGAAGGAAGGAAGGAAGGAAGGGAGAATTACTGAGTGAGCAAGTGAGTAAGTGAGTGAGTGAATAAGTGAGTGAGTGAATGAATGAGGAAGGGAGGGAGGGAGGAAAGAAGGATACATAAAGCCTACTAATTGCAAGGCAGATCTCCTAAACTGAGTTAGACAGAGTCACACACATTTTCCACAAAGCATCGCCCACAACCAGTGGACAAGCATATTTCTCTTAATCTTGAGAAATATTATTGTTAGGCACAGCAAGCAGGTGGAACCCTGTGGAATACAACTCAATAGAATGGGACAGAATACATGAAATGAGATACTGCCACTACAGTGAGAATCACATAAAACACAGCACAGAAAGAACATAAACCACCTTTCATTTTACTCATCCTGCCAAACTGGAGGATAGATAAACTATATGTATAAAAATGGTTCAGTTGTGCCCCCTTCCTTCCTTTCTCAAAGCTGGTACTAACTGTCTTCCCATGTACAACAGCCCAGACGTTGCTGGAAAGACATCAAATTATTGGATACACGACATGCTAAAACAGCTGTCAGGTGAATATATATGACATCCCCAAATAAAAATAGGAAGGAAGAAATCCCTAGATGGTTCATGAGTTATGCTGTCTCTTTACATTATTATCAGCAGTCCTTTCATCTTGAAAGAAGCAATGAGGGAGGGAGGGAGGAAGGAGAGTAAGTTATGAAGGAAAGGAGAGTGAGTGAGTGAATAGGGAGGGAGGGAGGAAAAGAAAGGAAAGAAGGGAAAGGTAAGGAGGAAGGAAGGAAGGAAATGAGAAAGGGAAGGAGGAAATGGGAGGGAGGGAGGAGGGAGGGAGGGAAGGAAGGAGAGTGACGAAGGAGAGTGAGTGAGTGAATAGGGAGGGAGGGAGGAAAAGGAAGAAAGAAGGGAAAGCGAAGGAGGAAAGAAGGAAATGAGAAAGGGAAGGAGGAAATGGGAGAGAGGGAGGAGGGAGGGAGGGAAGGAAGGAGAGTGATGAAGGAGAGTGAGTGAGTGAATAGGGAGGGAGGGAAGAAGGAAGGAAGGACGAAGGGGAAGGGATTATTCATATAAATGGGTTTATTAAAGTAACCATATCAGGACTATTTTACTTATGTCTTCACTTATGGTTTACATAAGGCTTCCTTTGTCCATCAAAGGAAGGTGAGCAGATTTTTTTTAAAAAAAACAATGCTTGGGCACATAATGGAATTAATGGCTACGGATCAAGCCCTCCATTCTAAGAATCTCCTGCTGCCTGCAATCCAGAATTTAGTTATCAGGATACATGTTTTGGTTAATAAAATGGGACTTCATTAGAATGATGCCCTGCACTGTCAGATTTTCTTCTGTCACTCTATTCCATTTTTCCATTAATCTGTTACTTTAATCCTCCTGCAACTATTCACATTTTATTGTTTAGTCCAGGGGTCCCCAACCTTTTTGGCACCAGGGACCGGTTCCATGTTAAAAAAATTCCGCGGACTGGTGGCCATGGCTCAGCCGGCATAGAGGGGGGGAGGGAGGGGGAACAGGCGGCGCATGCGCGTGCGGGGTGTGTGTGAGTCGGCTCACTTGCCCCTCTCAGGCCCCAAACGGTGCGAGCGGCTGCCTGCACTCTCCCGTCCCCCACACGTGCTCTGTCCAGGGGGCTGTCCCGTCCTCCCTCCTCCTCCTCTCCGGCCCTTTCTAAGAGTTGCGCCACTCACTGCGGCCCGGTTCCTATCAAGCCACAGACCGGCACCAGTCCACGGACCGGGGGTTGGGGACCCCTGGTTTAGTCCATGCTTAATGGCATCTCCATAAATAATTGCATGCAAAAGAAAAAGCAGGAAAAAAATGGAAGTAGGGGAACAAGGCCTTTATAAAAATAAGCAGAAGAGCTACCACATGGATATTTCATCCAATTTTGTTAACAAATGTTTATGTTTATGTTTGATTATACTACAGTCAGGGGTGAATTGCTACAGTTTGCCTGGGTTCAGGAGAACCCATAGCTAATGTTATGGTCGGTTTGGAGAACCTCCAAATCCTATCCCTGGCTGGCTTTGCCCACCCCACCCTGCCCCTCCCAGGAGTCTCCATGCAGCCCATTTTGGATATGAGGTATGTGCAGGGCCCATGCGGAGGGTCGGGGAGGGAGAAAAACAGGTCTCCTGGAAGTTCCAGAAGGCCAGAAATAGCCTCTGGAACGCCTCTGAAGCATGGGGAGGCTGTTTTCGCTGTCCCAGAGGCTCAAGGAAAGTCTCCGGAGGCTACCCCACCCCCACTCCCGCAATGGTGCAGGAAGCCGATTAGGCCACGCCCACCATGGCCATGCCCATCCAGCAACCAGGCAGGAAACCCGTTGCTGAAATTTTTGAAGCCCACCCCTGAGTACAGTATAGTGGGTTTAGTAATATATTGAATATATTGAATATATTGAAATATATTGAATATATTGCGTTGCGTTGCATTGCGTTGCGTTGCGTTGCTTTGCTTTGCTTTGCTTTGCTTTGCGTTGCATTCCTTTGCATTGCATTGCATTGCTTTGCATTGCTTTGCATTGCTTTGCATTGATTTGCATTGATTTACATTGATTTGCATTGCATACATAACCAATGGAAACCAATGAATCTATAAATGGCTGTTAAGCTAATGCTGAATTAATGCTGATAGCAATTCCCTTGCTCTGCATTGACTTCATTTTGACTGTCACAAAGCGAAATCTCATGAATATTCAAGCCTTTGCTACCTTCAAGAATTTATTTTGATCTCTGGATCAGGGTACGCAATGCAATGTATGTGTAGATCAGGCAGATTTATGGGCACCTGGATCTCCAACATGGCACCTATAGGGAATCTGGCACTCATCTTCCTTGTAATATATTCTGTCCAGGGGTGTTCATTGGGTGTGGGCATTTGCCAAAAGAAAAAAATGAATAGGGTAGGACAGTGATGGCTAACCTTTTTCTCCTGAAATCGCGGATGCGTGCCCTCACCCATAGGTGCCCCACGCCCCTGGGCATTTGTGCATGACTCCCCTGTGCTCCCTCCCTCCCTCCCTCCCCCACACACACATGCATGTGTCCCCCACTTGCATGGACATGCACACAACCCCCCATGCCCCATTTTGGGCCTAGCAGGCCTCCCTGAAGGCTCCTGGGAGCAAAAATGGGGTGCAGGGGGTTGTCACACACCCCTGCGCTCCCCCACCACTGCACATGCACATGTGACTCCTCCCACGCATGCATGCACATCTCCCGCTTGTGTGACAGAGACTCAAAAATCAGCTGGCTAGTGGGAGGCGTGTGCGGCTCATGTGTCCGCAGAGAGGGCTCCGTGTGCCACCCTGGCACATGTACCATAGGTTTGCCATCACGGGACCATGTGATCATTGCCCCACCCCTTCCTTTCAACATGTTAAAAAATGGTGGGTCTTTGATCACAAAGTTGTGGCTACCATAATGACATTTTTTGAGCTCAGCCAATACCAAAGAAAGAAAGACCATCCAAATTAATCGCAGAACAGGGGAAAGGGATCAAGAATTAAAATTGCATGGGGAGAAAAAAAGAACGGGAGAAAATACCTGCTTATTGATTTCTTTTTTTAAAAAATGAAAAAAAGGAGACGTGCCTTTTTTTTTTTTTACTTTACAACCTTTTTCCGTGTTTGGATCTCGCACCAACTGTCAGCAAAATGCAAAACACGTTGTTCTGTCTTGTGACTCACTCCTGAGGTAAAAATATCTCCGTTTTATGGCAAGTCATATTAATCACTTTCCCTCGCTGCCCTGGGTTAGAAAATAGCACTTCTCGGCTTCACGGATCTGCATCTCAAAAATTCAGGGTCTTAGAACAGCCCCAAACTTTAAAGCAGAGGTTCCCAAACTTGGCAACTTGAAGACTTTTGGACTTCAACTTCTCTGCTGGCTGGAGAATTCTGGGAGTTGAACTCCACAACTCTTCAAGTTGCCAAGTTTGGGAACCCCTGCTTTAAAGGGTTCCGCCTGTTGCATTTGCATTGCTCTCAAACGTTGTGTTATTATTTCATTTACCCCATTCCTTCAATCCTGAAATGATCACAGGACCTGCCTTTCACTGCCAAGCTGCACCACCATCTGTCCTTTAAACTTTTCTTTTTGTTACGGTGGATGTTTGTCAAACATGTGCGAGATAACAGGAATAAGTATAAACATGGGGAGGAACAAACTCAGACTCAACCCGTCCAAGACCGAGTGGCTGTGGTTTCCAGCATCTCGATATAGCCAGTTAATTCCATCGCTGGCTATCGGGGGCGAATCATTGGCCCATGCGGAAAGGGCTCACAACTTGGGCGTCCTCCTGGATTCACGGCTGTCCTTAGATGACCATGTGACGGCCGTGGCCAGCGGGGCCTTCTATCAGATTTACTGATACGCCAGTTGCGCCCCTTTCTAGATCGAGATGCCCTACGCACGGTCACTCAAGCCCTCGTTATTTCCCGCCTAGACTACTGCAACGCCCTCTACATGGGGCTTCCCTTGAGGTGCACCGGGAGGCTCCAGCTAGTGCAGAATACGGCCGCGCGGGGGATTTTGGGAGTCTCTCGCTACTCCCACATAACACCTCTCCTGCGCGAGCTGCACTGGCTGCCTGTGGTCTTCCGGGTGCGCTTTGAGGTGCTAGTTACCATCTTCAAAGTGCTCCATGGCACGGGTCCTGGTTACTTGAGAGACCGCCTCCTACCACATTCCTCCCTTCGACCTGTCCGCTCCCAAAGAGTGGGCCTTCTCAGGGTGCCGTCAGCCGGTCAATGCCTGTGGCGGGTCCAACACTCTGGAACGACCTGCCCCCCGACATCCGTACCATCACGGACCTACGACTCTTCCGTCGGATGTTAAAAGCACATTTCTTCCATCTAGCCGGCCTGACATAGACTAGGGAATAATTTTAAATTTGATATTTATTGGTTTTAATTCTATTTATCCAAATTTTAGCACAGATTTAATTAATGTAATTATTTTTATACTTTGTAAATTGTTGGGTTATTATCTTCTGTGCACCGCCCTGAGTCCCTTTTAGGTGAAATAGGGCGGTATATAAATCAATCAAACAAACAAACAAACAAACAAACAAACAAACAGATAAATAAATAAACATGGACATGAACACAGGAAATGGGGACAGCTATATGGGGACAGTAGGACAGGGATGGTAGGCACGGTGGTGCGCTTATGCACGCTCCCTTTACGGACCTCTTAGGTGTGGGGTGAGGTCCACAGTAGACAGTTTAAGGTTGAAGCTGTGGGAGTTTTGAGGATGTTACAACAGAGTCGGGTAGAGCATTCCAGGCATTGAACACTCTGTTGCTGCAGTCGTATTTTCTGCACTCAAGTTTGGAGCGGTTTACCTTGAGTTTGTATCGATTGTTTGCCCGTGTATTATTGAGGCTGAAACTGAAGTCGTCGTTGACAGGTAGGATGTTGTAGCAGATAATTTTGTGTTCTACGCTTAGGTCAGATCTTAATCAGTGTAGTTCTAGGTTGTCCAAGCCCAAGATTTCAAGTCTGGTGGCATAACAGATTCTATTGTGAGCAGAGGAGTGGAGGACTCTTCTCGTGAAATACCTCTGGAGTCGCTCAATTGTATTAATGTCCTATATACAGTGTGGATTCCAGGCAGATGAGCTGTATTCGAGAATTGGTCTGGCAAAGGTTTTGTCTCCATGAACTCTGGCAAAGTTCATGGAGAACAAGGGTATCAATGGCTATCGTTATGGATGCCTTAGGACACCCTCCAGGTTGGAGAGATAGGCAGGATATCTCTCAATGCCATTTGCAGGGAATCATAAGCAGGTGAAGACATCTGCTTGGGAATACCCTGAAGCAAATGGGGAGCCACTGTGTGAGACAGAATGCTGGACTGGATGGGCTGTGGCCTGTTTCAGCAAAGCTGTTCTTATGTTCTTATGTATGCTCTAGTTTGCATACAAACTAGTTAGGGGAAGGGAGATGACAGTTGGGAGCTATGTGTCTCCTTTGACTAAGGTGCCATAGTAAGTCTTCTAACCCGGGGGGGGGGGGGCATCGAAGAGTTAAGCCAAAAACGCTGAACCACCCAAAAAATAAAAATAAAAACCCAGATCTGTCATGAAATGAAATATCCAGAATCAGCATAATCCAGCTATGTCTTCATAAACATTTCATGAAGTCTCCAATAGATGGTGAACATCTGTAGCTTGGGTGGAAGATTAGAGGGGAAGGTTCCTTCTTTTCTTATGGGTTCTGAACATTTTGTTACCATGCTAGGCAACATCTTCAGTGGAGTTGAGGGGATGTCAGTGTTGGTGTTCTTCTGGTGTTTAGCTTGGCACTCCTCAAAGCAATTCCATCAACAGACGCATCGACCTACAACCCGTCTGCAAGTCAGGAACTGTAACTTAGACATAGCTGGAGGTCTGAACTATCGAAACAAAAGGTATTGATTTAAAACTGGGTTTAGGGCTCAGCTTTTTAGGAAGTTGAATGAGCAATATTGGGCCAGGATTGTTATTTGGAGGAATAAACTGCTGTGATGGACATTTTGAAAAATTAAGAGCAATGGTGAAATATGATCTTTTTTCTGTGGGTGTGGCCTGGTGAGGGGGTGTCATGTGACTGGGTGGGCCCGGTCAACTTTTCCCCCCACTTTTTAAAGTATTTTTTTCCTGCCAGTTCGGGCGAATAGGCAGGAAAAAAATGCTTTAAAAAGCAAGGGGGGGGGGAAGCTTCCGACCATTGCACGGATCAGCTGTGAGTCAAGCGATCGTCGGAGGCTTTTTCCCCTGCTTATTAAAGCATTTTCTTTCTTATTTGCCTGAACCTGCAGGAAAAAACTGCTTTAAAAAGCGGGCTGGGGGGAGGAAGCTTCGGACAATTGCGTGGATCGGCTATGAGTTGCGCAATAGTCGGAAGCTTTGTTTTCTACCGGTTCGTAGAACCAAAGACAATCGTCCCTACTGTTTCGACTGAACTGGGAGGATTTCACCCCTGATTAAGAGTAATATTTTGGAAAGGATGTCCTGAAAAAGTCTGTTTTTAACCAAGCCTCACACACTAAACAAAAACGCTGGTTCAGCATTTCACCAAGCACTATGCATATTCAGCTCACAATATACAACCGCTCAGTGGCTTCCGGCAGAATAATAATAATTTAAAAAAAATTAGTGATTTAAAGACTGGAAGTTTGACAGAGCTGCATGGCTTTTCAAAGGTTAGCTTATTGACTGCTGTTTGGAACTTTAGCTAGCTAAAAATAAACTTTCCACTTCCGCTTAATTAAAGAAGCAAGCTTATGCTGTCAAAATCAAATTATCCTTAAATACATTTATTGGCATTGTGCAGGATCAGCTAATTAAAAAGATGGCGGTCCATTGCAAGGTTAGTAAATTTAATCAATTGGTGTCTAATTATCTTTGGGTATATTTCTTGAGAGTCAAGAGAAGTGGCATTTGCATGCCAAGCCACATGTTATATATTATCTATTTATTTTATTTAGTAATCACATCTATATTGGCCATCCATCTCAGAGTAAAGAGGGTTCTTTGGTGGCTTACAGTAAAAAAACATCATTAAAAACTTAATGTTCAAAACTACAGTTAAAAGACAAGAACCATACAACTAAGAATAGAAGAAGTAGGACTAAGGAGAAACTTCCTTAAGGAGGGAGGGAGGGAAATCGATAGATATGATTGTTAGATGGATGAGAGAGAGAGAGAAAAGAAGAAAAAGGAGGAGAGGGGAGGGGGTTGGAGGAGGAGGAGGAGGAGGAGGAGGAAGAGAGAAGGAGGAGGGGAAGGAGGAGGAGGAACCTGTGTGGAACAACTGAAGCAAACTCATGCTCCTAGATTTACTACGAGAGCCAAAAATAACAGTTTCATGACAGTTGTATCCAACTCTAGGGCATGGTATTCATCTCCGTTTCTTGGCCAAGGATGCCAGCCTTGCCCATAGACAGTTCCATGGTCACATGACCAGCATGACTGTATGCCAGAGACACACAAAACACTGTTACCTTCCTACCAAAGGGATACCTGTTTATCTACTCACATTTGCATGCTTTCAAACTGCTAGGTAGGCAGGAGCTGGGGCAAGGAACGGGAGCTTACCCTATTGTAGAAGCTTGGGTCTCAAAACTCAGCATCTTTAATTGCTGAGCCATTGTGCGCTGTCTACCATGAGAACTGTCCCTCCCTCCCTTTTCCTTCCTTCCTTCCTTTCCTCCTTTCCTCCCTCCCTTTCCCTTCCTTCCTTCCTTTCCTCCCTTTCCCTTCCTTCCTTCCTTCCCTCCCTCCCTCCTTCTCTTCATACCTTCCCTTTCCTTCCTTCCTTTCCTCCCTCCTTCCCTCCCTTTCCCTTCCTTCCCTCTGTCCCTCCCTCAGTCCCTCCCTTTCTCTCTTCCTCCCTCCCTCCCTCCCTCCCTCCCTCCCTCCCTTCCTTCCTTCCTTCCTCTTTCCCACTCCCATGTATATCCATTCTTTATATCCCACCTTTAAAGCCTCCAGTGATTGAGCACCCACAACGTCTGAAGACAAGCTGTTCTAACTGGTTAATAATCCTCACTGTTAGGAAGTTTCTCCTTAGTTCCAGATTGCTTGTCTCCTTGGTGAGTTTCCATCCTTTGTTTCTAGCCTTCTGGTGCTTTGGAAAATAAGTTGACTCCCCTCCTCTTTGTGGCAGCCCCAAAATCTTAAACTGCACACCTCCCCCTTTCTCCTCTACAGACTGAGAAACTAGGGAGGGTCTCTTCTGAGTCTCTTGCCCTATCTACTCCAAGCTGCGCTGTCTCTTGTGTGATTGTTCCCTTGGCAGCATCTCTTCCTCCCATCTCCAAGGACTTTCCCACATACCATCACACCATCTAAGCATAACAGATGGCGAATGCTGCCAATTAGATAAAGCCTATACAACGTACACAAACCCTAAACAGTGTCGTGTTATTCTCAGAACTGCATCGCCTAATTTTCTCATGCCACAGATGAGGAGCTGCATTTAGCATTTTCCTCCAATACGTTATTCAGGATAAGGCTGGATTCCATATCAACGTCTCGAGAATTCCTTTTTTAAAAAAAATCAACCCTAAAATAGATAGTGCCGCAAATCATGTATTTTAACCTCAATGTATGCAGTTTCTTTTTTTTGAGATGAGGAATGCATTGCAATGTTTCAAAGATATGCAGAATCTAAAGGATAAATATTCAGAGCTGCACATTAGTTGGAGATCAGACCAGTGAAGATTAAAGTCCTCCAAATCAGTTTACCTGTGCATTCTTCTGTCAGGGATGATAGTTTTCTCTGTAATAAAGCAGTCCCAGGTGTCCTCTCGCTGGTCTGCTCTCAAGTTGCCATAGGCAAGGGGGGAGGGGAAACTGTGGAAGCAGCACAGCAGCCACAACCAGAAGCACATTCCATGCAACCTTTCTCAAGGCTGTATCCCAGGTTACTTGCAACAGCAGGAGGGGCGTGATCTCTATAGCCTGCAGAAACACTCTGTTGGATAATGTGATTTATGACACACCCTGGCGGGATGGGTGGAAATTAGGGTCATAATTGGTCCGTAAGTTATGTGGGGTCAGAGCTGGCTTCACTTGGGTTCATGCGGAGATGTTGCTCCTAATAAATAACTGGATCTCTTTTGAAGCTTGACTTGAGGCTCATGATTTAATTAGGGCCTCCGTCGAAACCCTGACACCAGGATTTTACAACAACAATAAAGATGGTTTTCTATTTCTTTCAGTAGGAATAATTGGCCAAGGAGATTTCATATCTAGGAAAACAGAACTTATCACATATTACTGAGACATTACAAAAAAAAAAAAAAAGCTATCAACTTCTTGTGTACTGAACAGTATCTAAAGATGTAATGTATATATTCCATTTTTTTTTAAATGACAAAAAAAGGATTGGCAAATCTATTGGTGAGTGCAACAGCCCCCTTTCACACACACTGCAAGATGTGATAATTGTTGTCTCTTTATAGTTTGATGACTAATACTGATGGCTGCATCCATCCTGAATTTGCCTCAGCTCCAACATACTTTTAAAGCTGCGTAAAAGGTGGAGCTCTTGTCTCACAATCAGGAGGTTGTGAGTTCAATCCTAGGTAGAGGCAGATGTAGGGTCTCCTGCTTGGGCAGGGGGTTGGACTAGAGGACCTGCAAGGTCCCTTCCAACTCTGTTAATCTGTTACTCCTGCTACTAATCCCATATTAATAGATTAACCTGCATCGTTTGTTTTGGGATTTCAAATCCTTAGCTGGACCAAATGCTCTCTCTAAAAAAATAGTACACTTTTTCTTTTCTCTAGCCTAAATGTTATTCCACTTAATTTCATTGGATGGCCGGTGATTCTAATTAGGGGGTCCTTAATTTACTTCCACAACGGGGACCAGAATTTTCCTTGCTAAGCAAGGTATTGGTAAATGCTGATTTAATGATTTTTGCCATGGTTGTTAAGTGACTTGTGTGGTCATTAAGAAAATCTGGCTTCTGCCACTGGCTTGTTCGTTAGAAGCCAGCTGGGAATTTATTTATTTATTTATTGAATTTATATTGCCACCTGTTTGCACATGGTGACTCAAGGCACCCTGCAGAATATAAAACATCATTTAAAACAATAAAACTAATAAAAAAGGATCATATAATGTAATGTAATGTAGTACAGTACAGTACAGTACAGTACAGTGCAATGCAATGCAATGCAATGCAATGCAATACAATACAATACAATACAATACAATACAATACAATACAATACAATACAATATATAAAATGCAAGGAGAAAAATAGGAACCACCTTTGGTGGGAAGTTAACAGCGTTCCATGTGCCTTCGGCATCTTGGGTTCAAAACAGAGATGAGCACTGCCCCCTAGAGTTGGAAATGTCTTGCACATATGTGCTAGGGGAACCTTATCTTTTTAATAATACAATACAATACAATACAATGGTCTTCAGTGCCTTCTGGAGGAGTGTCACAGAGGGTGCCATTTTAATCTCTGAGGGAATGATGTTCCAGAGGAAGGAAGCCACCATAGAGAAGAACCTTCTTCTGGGTCCCACCAGGGATCTCTCCCTAGGGGATGGGACCCACCACATTCCCTGCCTCCCCACTCTGATTGGTTGGGTAGATGTGACCGGCAAGAGAACATCCCTCAGATAACCTAGACTTTGTCAGCGGGCGACGCCCAGGGGAAGGGCGCTCTCTGTGGCGGGCCCGGCCCTCTGGAACGACCTTCCCCCTGATATTAGGACGACCACTGACCTCCGCTCCTTCCGGGTAAAATTGAAGATCTATCTCTTTCGACTGGCCGGCCTTGAATAGTTCTCTCTGTCTTTTGACACCAAATTTTAGTGGGTTCTTAATTTTATATCTTTTAGCACGGGTAAATATTATTTAATTCTATTTTAATATATATATGTTGTATTTATTGTATATTGTTTTTAGCTCTGCCTGTGCACCGCCCCGGGTCCCTGTGGGGAGAGGGTGCGGTTAATAAATTCCAATTTCAATTTCAACCTGGTCCCAAGCCACGAAGGGCTTTCAAGATGACAAATGGTGATCACATGATCTTGGGACTCTGTAACCCTCGTAAATGTATTGCCAAGCACCCAAATTTTAGCCACATGTCAGTAGTAGTCATGAATGCAAGGAGTGGTTGTACATCACTTTTTTCAGTACCACTGTTAACTTTGAATGATTACTAAAAAATGGCCATAAATCTATGAGCTAGTTGTTCCCGACTCTAGGAGGAAGTGCTCATCTCTGTTTCAAAGCTGAAGAGCCAGCACTGTCCAAAGAAGTCTCCGTGGTCATGTGACTGGCATAAATTGAAAACACACTTTTTCTGCCTTGCCGGCCTGGGATAGCTACTCCTCTGTTTTTAGGGTTTATCGGGGATTTTTAGTTAGATAGTTTTAATGGGTATTTTAGCACAGGTCACTTAATTTAATCTATTTTTAATGAAATATGTATATAGCTATTGTTCTTATTTCTCCTGTGCACCGCCCCGAGTCCCTGTGGGGAGAGGGTGCGGTTTATAAGCAATAAATTATTATTAACTAAACCCCAAAGGAGCATGGAACACTGTTACTTTCCCACCAAAGGTGGTTCCTATTTTTCTACTTGCATTTTTACATGCTTTCAAACTGCTAGGTTGGCAGAAGCTGGGACAAGTAACAGGAGCTCACTCCGTTATGTGGCAATAGGCATTTGAACCGCTGAACTGCCGACCTTTCTGATTGACAAGCTCAGCATCTTAGCCACTGAGCCACCGCATTCCCCTACCTGTATTAAGAGACACCACTCTGCCCACTGCCAGAGTTCAATCCTGAACAGCTCAAGGTTGATCCATTCTTCGAAGGTCGGTAAAATGAGGACCCAGGCTGTTGGGGACAAATATGCTGACTCTGTAAACCACTTAGAGAGGGCTGTAAAGCATTGTGAAGTGGTATATAAGTCTAAGTGCTATTGCTATCGCTACTGCTATATTTGAGAACGATAATGTCCTAATCTCGGCTTCTTTTCAGCACCTAAACAAATCCTTCAGAATTTTATGGACTTCTGTGCTATTATACTCCAATGAGTCTAGCTATTTACTTCATAGATAATATTTATTTATTTTTCTTTTACAAAAATAATTCCTTTGCAACTTTTGTGACTCTGGAGTTGTGACCAAAACTCTACAAAATATTCTAAGTACAGTTACACAACATATTTATACAAAGGTATTACAGACTTTACATACATATTTTCCATTTCTTTCAAAATAACCCCCCACATGAATGTTGCCTTCTTTGGAGCATCAGTTTGTGCTGTTGCCTTTTCTTCTTTGTCTTAAATTAAACTAAAACTAACAAGATACTTTGGCAAGGATTCATTTCTCTTTAGCGGCTTCAAGCTTTCACCTCTTAGCATTTCATGAGATCTATTTGTATAGTTGGCAACAACTCACACAACCAAGCTAGGCGAAAACAACAACAACTGAATGTTGGGCTGCAGCGTTTGAGGCTATCAAACACAAATGCAAAGGCGCCAAACAGATCAGGCTTCCTGGGGCTTTGCACCTGCAGACTCTACGTGGGAAAACATTTCAACAGATGTTACTTATCTGGATAGAGTCAGGTTTGATACCAGGAATCTAGATTTACTGGGCATTTTATAGACCAGTGAAGGTGAAACTATGGCACATGTACCCACAGTGGCCCGCAAAGCCATGTCGCCTGGCAGGTGCAGTCTTGCCTGTTGTTACAAGTTTCTGGCACGCATGCGCATGTGATGATCAGCTGTCTTTTGCGCACACAACATTGCTAAAAACCGTTGTGAGCATGCCAGCTGATTGTCGTATGCGCATCAAAACCCAGAATTTTGGCTTTTTCACAGTGCAATCCCTTCGCATGCATGTCAGTGCCGACAACCGATGTGTGCATGCACGCCAGCCAGCTGATTGTCAGGTATGCATGAGTGCCAGAACCCGGAAGCTTGGCTTTTCTGGAGCGTGATCCCTTCGCATGTATGGCAGTGTTGAAAACCAGTGTTCATATGCGCACTGGCCAGCTGATTGTTTGGCACACATGTGTGTCAGAACCCAGAAGATTGATTTTTCCAGAGCGCAGCCCTGACGAGTGCATTCATGCCCACGCAATGTTTCCACCCAAGCTTTTCAGCACTGGGTTCCAAAAAGGTTCGCCATCACTGCTATAGACACATAATTTAAAAAAGCAAAATATCTTTGGAAACAATACCGCGAAGTGGAATGCAGAGCAATATCAGATATTTGCACTTTTCTTGAGCGCAGCTAAGATCAAGAGTTGAAGTATACACCATTTGCATTTCCCAAAACCATTGGCAACCAACAAATGGAATTAAACCGGTTGAAAAGATCCAATTGTTTTATGTGATGGTACAATAATAAGTGCATTTGTCTCAGTTCGTTCCCATCTTGTTTTACAAATCTATGGGCAACAGAAAGGAAAAATTGCCACAAGACCTTTTCATGCTCATTTCTTAAGATTATTTTTCTTTAATGTTTCATGTTTTTTTTTAAAACATTTTTTTAGCTTACATATAAATATATTGAATACAGTGTAATTGTTCTGGCGTTCCACTTGCCATAAAACAAGGTAAAACAAAATAACATCTATACTATTTTAAACAGTGCCAGAGTTGTATTTTTTAATAAAGCTTTTGTTTTTAAACAAACATAGCCAAGACATATAACATAAAACCATCTTCCTTTACATACAGTGTTGACTGGTTACAAGGTTTTTGTGCATCCTTTCCATAGTCACCACTTTATATAAAATCACATATTATCAGTCAAATATATTTGTATACGTTATTATTATTGTACTTCATTTGTTTGACTATCACTATTATTTCTTCATTTTAAGTGAGATGCTGAATATGGGTTCATTTATATTATAACAATTCATTATATCATCTTCAATATATCCAATAATAAAATATGTTATGTCATATTCTGTATCATTCTATTATTCTAATATTGATAACATTCTCTAATAATTTTCATTTCCATGGTTTTTTTAGCTAACGACTGGTAAAATAAATCCCATATCCTATAAAATTGTTTATCTTCTTCTTTTCTAATTTCAAATGTCAATTTACTCATTTCAGCACATTCCATTATTTTGTGAATAACTTCCTCCTGCGTTGGTATTTTCTCATTTTCCCAGTTTTTAACAAATACAATTCTAGCTGCTGTTAACACATTTGAAACAAATATTTCAGTTCTCTATTGTATGTTTACTAGTGTTGTATTTTTGACTATCGTATTCTAGAATATCAACTTATCTATCATTCTAATTCCTACATTCTTATACATACATAGTATCTTTTTTCATTTCCACCTGATCTGATTCTTTCGCATTCCAACTTCTACCTCGTGTTCCTAACCATTGGTAGAATCTATACCATGTAGCATAGTATTCTGCATCTCCTTTATCTTTTATTTTACTTGTTCATGTTTTTAATCACGTGAAGTTATACATTATAATGCCTTGGTTGGACCACACTTGGAATATGGATCTGGATGGGTGGTAACAAACTCAAGCTCAACCCGTCCAAGACTGAGTGGCTGTGGCTTCCGGCGCCCCGGTTCAGCCAGATTATTCCAACTCTGGCCATTGGGGGCGAAACACTGGCCCCCGTGGAGAGGGCGCGCAATTTGGGTGTCCTCCTGGATTCCCGGCTGTCTATGGAAGATCATGTGGCAGCCGTGGCCAGGGGGGCGTTTCATCAGGTTCGCCTGATGCGCCAACTGCGCCCCTTACTGGACCGGGGTGCCTTACGCACAGTCACTCAGGCCCTCGTGACCTCTCGACTCGACTACTGTAATGCTCTCTACATGGGGCTCCCCTTGAGGTGCACCCGAAAGCTGCAGCTAGTCCAGAACGCAGCCGCGCGGGTGATTACGGGAGCGCCTAGACACTCCCATATAACACCTATCCTGCGCGAGCTGCACTGGCTTCCTGTGGTCTTTCGGGTGCGCTTCAAGGTTTTAACGACCATCTTTAAAGCGCTCCATGGCTCGGGGCCTAGTTATATGCGAGACCGCCTCCTGCCCCATACATCCCTCAGACCGATACGCTCCCACAGAGAGGGCCTCCTCAGGGTGCCGTCGGCTGGACAATGCCGACTGGCGACACCCAGGGGGAGAGCCTTCTCTGTGGCGGGCCCAGCCCTCTGGAACGACTTACCCCCTGAACTCCGCACCATCTCCGACCTCCGCCTCTTCCGCAAGTGTCTGAAGACACACCTATTTCATCTAGCCGGCCTAGCGTAACCTCCATACTGACTATTAGATAGTTTTTAAACTTGGGATTTTAATTTGGTTTTTAGCGCAGGGTTTATTTATTAGAATAAGTATTTTAAATTCATATATTTTATATATTTTGTATGTATTTTAACATCCCTGTGCGCTGCCCTGGGTCCTAACAAGGAGAAGGGCGGGGTATAAATTTAATAAATAATAAATAAAATAATCCAGCTGTGGTCGCCACGATATTAAAAAAAAGATGTTGAGACTTTAAAAAGAGTCTCAACAGAGAAGGGCAACAAAGATGATTAGGGGACTGGAGGCTGAAGCAAATGAAGAACAGTTGCAGGAATTTAGTAGGTTTAGTTTAGTGAAAAGAAGGAACAGAGATGACATGATAGCAGTCTTCCAATATTTGAGGGGCTGCCATAAAGAAGACCTGGCCAAGGTGTTTTCTGAAGTATCTGAAGGCAGGACAAGAAGCAAGGAATGGAAACTAATCAAGGAAAGATCCAATCTAGAAATAAGGAGAAATTTCCTGACAATGAGAACACTAAACTAATACAATGGCTTGCCTCCAGAAGTTGTGGGAGCTTCATCACTGGAGGCTTTCAAGAAGAGATTGGACTGCCATTTGTCAGAAATGGGGTAGGGTCTCCTGCTTGAGCAAGGGTTGAAGACCTCCAATGTCCCTTCCAACTCTGTTATTCTGTTAATCATAAACTCCATTCTGAAATGATGAAATTTCACAATCTGAAATTTAATCCAAAATCTCATGCCACCTAGATGTTCATTCAACCACATCGTGAAATTGTTGGAAGGTTGTTTTTTTTTCAAAATATACTCTGAAAATAGTTTTCACAGGAAAGAATTTCCCATAAAAAACCTCAAAACCATTCTCTCCCATTAGTTTTATCTAACATCTTTCTGAAGGAAGAGATGAAATTCCTTAGGGGAAAAAATACATACTATTCCATTGCTTGGTGAGCTATCACAGTCGAAAAGACATTATGTTAAGGAATTTCCCATTCAACCTTAGAACATTGTCACCATTGCACTTAAGAAAATGTCATTGCTATTGACTTAGGAATGTCCCTTTTTTTTTCGTCATGAAAGAAATGCTTCTATTAAAACTTACTGAATTTCTTTTATCACGGCAGACTTGAAGATGGCTTAGCAGTGGCGCTCTATAATAGGTCCAAAGAGGATTATATTATTAAAAGCACAGGGGCCATTTTAAAAGTCACCATATGCTCTTTTAAAAGATTGGTATCATGCGACAGCTTGGGAATAAGATAACTGTGTTTATCCCCCATGTTTCATAATTTCTTAGTCGTCGTAGAAAAATGAGAAAGGAGTTTGCCTAAAGACCAGGGGTGGGCAAACTTTGCAACTTTAAGTCTGAAGGACTTCAGCTCCCAGAATTGCAAAGTTTGCCCACCCCTAGTCTAGACACGTGATGGCACACGGAGCCTTTTGTTAGGGCACGCGAGGCGTTGCCCTGTCAGTTCCAGCGCACATGTCCAGCTGACTTCAACCTTCTTTTGAGACCGTTTTTCACCCTCTGGAGGCTTCCCTGAAGGCTCCGGAGGGCTGAAGGCTCCTGAAGGCTCTGGAGGGCAAAAAGTGACCCTACAATCAAACCAGAGGGGGAAAGTGCACGCATGTGTGGCACACCCGCACATGACCCCCTCCCCGTGCTCCCCCCGCGTTTGGCATGCGAGCCAAAAAAGGTTCACCATCACTGGTCTAGACTCAATCCTATAGAAGGGAAGATATCCAAGGATACAAATATTTGTGTGTATGTGTGCGAGAGATAGTAAATGAGGCATGCCTTGGTCCTGAAAACAGGTTAGGACTTTACATCCTACTTGAAATGAACTGCATTGACTGTTTTAGTTAGGTGTTTAACTACAAATAGAAAGGACATGTTTTTCTTCATTTCATAGAAAAGGACTCCAACACCTCTATTTTCACTATACACCCCCAAAAACCTGATTTATAGGGTTTTTGACACATTTCAAGCTTTAGAATCTTCTTCTTCTTCTTCTTCTTCTTCTTCTTCTTCTTCTTCTTCTTCTTCTTCTTCTTCTTCTTCTTCTTCTTCTTCTTCTTCTTCTTCTTCTCGTTCTCCTCCTCCTCCTCCTCTTCCTCCTTGTTCTCCTCCTCCTATTCTCCTCCTCCTCCTCCCCCTCTCCCTCTTCTGTCTCCTCTTCCTCCTCCCCTTCCTCCTTCTCCTCCTCCTCCCCCTTCTCCTTGAAACATTAATTCAGATGAATAAAAGGCAAAGCATTCCAGGACCTTTTAAAAACCAATGTTAAAAAGGGGTCAGATTTGTTAAATACAGGAAGGAGAGAAGGGCAGAGGGAGGGAGGGAGGGATAAAGGAGGGAAGGAAGGAAGGAAGGAAGGAAGAGGGAGCGAGGGAGGGAGGGAGGGAGTGAAGATTTGAAGTGCTGATAGATGGACAGAAAGAAGTCTAGAAAAACATAATCCCAAAACTCTTGGACTAAACACTGCAGAATAATTATTAAATAATAATAAATAATTGCAGATTAATAAAATCCTACCCTTGAGCAGTGGTTGGACTGTGAAATTCCTTCTAGTCCTATGATTCTATGTTCTAATAGCTGAGTTGACTATAAGCAACTGTAGGAAGGTACTAATAGTCTAAATTGCCAAAGGTTTAAATTTGGCTCAAACTTTGTGATGGGTCAAACAATTTCATTTTGTGAATCTCAAGCAGTTGTCCTTTTTCACAAATTAAACTTCATATATTTTTGAAATACGCATATATTTCAAGTGTATGTTTGATGGTTGATGTTTATTTGACTTATAATAATAATAATAATAATAATAATAATAATAATAATAATAATAATAATAATAATAATAATAATAATAATAATAATAATAATAATAATAATAATAATAATAATAATAATAATAATTTTATTTATAGACCGCCTCCTCTCCCCAAAGGGACTCGGAGCGGTGCACAGGGAAGTTAAAAAGCAAATATAAAATACATAAATAGTTAAAATAAGAATTAAACAAATTATCCCTGCGCTAAAACCCACTATACTAAAACTAAACTACAATCCCCTAAGAACCCAGTTAAAAACGGAGGACTAACCTAGGCCGGCCAAGCAGAAAAAGTGTGTTTTCAATTTTTGACGGAAGGAGCGGAGGTCCGTAGTTGTTCTAATTTCAGGGGGAAGGTCGTTCCAGAGGGCTGGGCCCGCCACAGAGAAGGCCCTTCCCCTGGGCGTCGCCCGCTGGCATAGCCTAGTGGACGGCACCCGGAGAAGTCCCTCTCTGTGGGAGCGGATCGGCCGCAGGGATGTATGGGGCAGAATCCGATCCCGCAGATAGCTAGGTCCCGTACCATGGAGCGCTTTAAAGATGATAACTAACACCTTGAAGCGCACCCGAAAGATGACAGGCAGCCAATGCAGCTCGCGCAAGAGCAGTGTTACATGGGTAAACCTCGAGGTTCCCATAATTGCTCGCGCGGCTGCATTCTGGACAAGCTGAAGTCTTCGGGTGCACCTCAAGGGGAGCCCCATGTAGAGAGAATTGCAGTAGTCCAGTCGGTATGTCATGAGGGCATGAGGGACTGTGCAAAGGGCATCCCGATCCAATAGGGGACGCAACTGGCGTACCAGGCGAACCTGGTAGAATGCCCTCCTGGCCACGGCTGTCACTTGACTTTCCATGGACAGCCGGGTATCCAGGAGGACGCCCAAGTTGCGTGCCCAATCCACAGGGGTAAGGTGTTCGTCCCCTATGGCCAGTGATGGAGTTAACTGGTTGTACCGGGATGCCGGGAACCACAGCCACTCGGTCTTGGACGGGTTGAGTCTGAGTTTGTTACTTCCCATCCAGGCCCGCACGGCTTCCAGGCACTGGCACATCACCGCTACGGCATATATCCCGCACCTATCTCCCACAAAGGGACCCAGGGCGGCGCACAGGAAATTAAAACAAATGCAAATATACAAATACATAATAAATATCCTAAAACCAAATTAAACTAGAAAACTCTGCGCTAAGATATTGTTAAGATCCCTCAAATTAAAAATTTGCTAATTTAAAACTCAGTCGTTGTAGGGTGGTCACGCTAGGCCGGCTTGATGGAAAAAATGTGCCTTCTGGCGCTGGCGGAAAAGGCGGAGGTCCGCGGTGGTATGGAATTCAGGAGGAGGGCTGGGCCTACCACAGAGAAGGCCCTTCCCCTGGGCGTCGCCAAGCGGCATTGCCCGGCCGACGGCACCCAGAGAAGACCCTCTCTGTGGGAGCGGATTGGTCGAAGGGATGTGTGGGGCAGCAGACGGTCTCGCACATAAGTAGGCCCTGTGCCATGGAGCGCTTTGAAGATGGTAATCAACACCTTGAAGCGCACCCGAAAGGCCACAGGTAGCCAGTGCAGCTCGCGCAGGAGAGGTGTTATATGGGAGTACCTTACTAGCTGCAACCTTCGAGTGCACCTCAAGGGGAGCCCCATGTAGAGAGCGTTACAGTAGTCTAGACGTATAAAATGGAAGAATCTCATAAGCTTTCTGTACAATTGTCAGGAAAGTGAGCTTAAAACTCCTGCCAAATAGTTTTCAGGGTTTTTTTTTTTTGCATGAGAATATTTCTTACAGTAGGAGATTTTGTGTGTGTTTTTTTAAAAGAGGTTGTAGTTTTTTAATAAGCATTTCTGTGCCATTTTTCTGCCTATTTGCTTGTCTAAAGGCACTTGGGGTTTATGTAAATTGTAGGTAGACTAGCATTTTAACTTATTTCTTTACATTCCACCTCCCTTCACGCCTTCAGGATGCTCTCATAAAACTCTGTGTGAACATTTACTTCATGCTCTGCCCTCCCACTCATGGCATACAATCTGTGAGAAAGGGATGTTGCAACATTTCAGCAGAACTCCATTGGGCACAGTTCCTCTCCCCTCCTTGCAACATGTCCCTTGGTCTCCCTGGTCAGTGGATTGTTACTAATTTTGAAGAAGGTATATACCTGTCTATGATTTTGAATGCATCTCTCTCCCCACTCCCTCTCTCTCATCAATCTCTCATTTGTCTATCTATCTATCTCTGTCTATCCATCAATCTTACCTAATATCTAATATCTATCTACATCTATCTATCTATCTATCTATCTATCTATCTATCTATCTATCTATCTATCTATCTATCTATCTATCTATCTACCTACCTACCTACCTACCTACCTACCTACCTACTTACCTATCATTCCATCCATCCATCCAGCAGCTATCTGTCTATCTGTCTGCCTATCTATCTATCATCCATCCATCTATCATCCATCCATCCACCTACCTACCTATCTACCATCAGACATCCATCTACCTATCATCTATCTACCTATTCATCATCCATCCATCCATCATCCATCATCTATCATCTATCATCTATTTATTATTTTGAGGAGGGCATCCTATCAATCCACCAATCCATCCATCCATCCATCCATCCATCCATCCATCCATCCATCTATCTATCTATCTATCCATCCATCTCCTTCCAGTCATTCTTGACTCCTAGTGATTGTACTTCTCTTAGCAACATATTTTCAGAAGTGGTTTGCTCTTGCCTTCTTCCTAGAGCCACGAGAGAGGTTGTTAGCATGATGTAACAATTAAACTACAGTCAACTGGATGATTTAGGGATGAATTGCCTCTGAATAACTCAATGCTATTTGTACACAAGAAACAATTAAGGAAAGAGGAAGTCCCAATATCCTCGCAGTCCCCTTGTGACAAGGCCTGGGAGAAAAGGATAGGCTAGGACCCCGATCGAGGCACCCTGTTTCAGAAGGCAGTAGAACATCTTTGTATTTGCAAAGAATTTGACCTCCACATATTTAGTCTATCAGTGTTTGTATAGATAGTTCTCGACCAACAACAATTAATTTAATGACCATTCAAAGTTCAACAGCACTGAAAAAAGTGACTTATTGCCATTTTTCATCCTTACGACCATTGCAGCATCCCCATGGTGATCAAACTTCAGACAGTTGGCAACTTGACTCGTATTTATGATGGTCTCAGGATCACACCTTTCCTTTTTGTGACCTTCTGACAAGCAAAGTCAATGGGAAAGCCACATACGCTGACCCACCATGTCGCTAACTTAATGACTGTCCTGATTCACTTGACAACGGTGGCAAGAAATGTGGCGAAATGAGGCAAAACTCACTTAACAACTGTCTCACTTAGCAACAAAAGATTTGACCTAGATGGTGCTCATATGTCGAGGATTACCTCTTGCAATCTGGCTTGGCTGTAGGATCTATTTGCTTGTAGTGCATTTTCCTGGTTCAGGCAGCCACAACTTTGGGGGTGTGGTACAACAAGCAATGGTTTCAGCTGCCAGAACCAGATGCTGTTTTAGGGCTCAGAGAAAGGGGCTTGTTCAAGGTCACCCAGCTGTCTTCTGTGCCCCAGGGACAAGTACAACTTGGGTCTCTTTATTCCTGGTCTAGCAGAATCAGAATACAGCTGGAAGGGACCTTGGGGGTCTTCTGGTCCAACCTCTTGCTTAAGCCGGAGAGCCTACACCCATGAAGGAGAACCTCTGGCACATGTGCCCAGTCCTCTTCCAAGTTTCTGGCACACATGCCCATACAATGATCAGCTGGCCTTCATGCGTGTGACATTGCCAGAAACTGGAAAAACTGCCCTTTTGTTTTCTGGCATGAGCATGTGCCAGCTGATCGTTGCGTTCACATGCGTGCCAGTAACTGGAAGACTAGCTAGCCGGCATGCATGTGCGCACTGGAAACCAGAAGTTCATTTTCTGGCACGTGCATGCCCTCTAGGCAGCTGCTCTTCCAGGTGTGCAATCATCACTGACTTATACCATTCCAGACAAATACTGTAGCTGTCCAATCTTCTCTTAAAAACCTCCAGTGAAGAACCTTCCTCAACTCCAGGAAGCAAGCCATTCCACTATTTGATTTTTCTCACTGACAGGCCCTTCCTCCCTCCCTCCCTCCCTCCCTTCCTTCCTGGCTGTACAGTCTCTTCTTAAAAACCTCCAGTGAAGGAGCTCCCTCAACTCCAGGAAGCAAGCCATTCCACTGTTTAATTTTTCTCATTGACAGGTCCTTCCTTCCTTCCTTCCTTCCTTCCTTCCTTCCTTCCTTCCTTCCTTCCTTCCTTCCTTCCTTCCTTCCTTCCTTCCTGGCTGTCCAATCTCTTCTTAAAAACCTCCAGTGATGGAGCGCCCATGACTGAAGTCTAGGTGTCCCACTGACAAATTGTTCTCATCGATAAGCAATTTCTCCTTCATCATTACATCGTGACCATTGTCCCACACTGGCTATCATGCCAGTTAAAAGACTCCCACCACCCTCAAAGCAAGACCTTTGCACGAGGTCCTTCTTCTGACCTAGGCTTCCCAAAAGCACAAAGCTGACTCCTCGTCCCAATAAAACCCCTTTTGTTTAGTTTAAAGTGAATTCCTCTCCAGCAAAGTCCCGGCCAACAGTCTTTCAAGAGATTTCACAACTACAGGCCTTGATCAGGCTTGGAAAGCTGCCAGGCTGATATCTTCCAAACACCACTCTGTGGCAGACGATACCTGGCAAGAAGTCAAGAACAGATCTCCACTCTAATCAATGGAACTAATTGTCTCCTGCAAACTCCCCTCCCCTTTCGCTCCTATGGGAGGGGCCATTCACCGTCCACCTGTGGTTTTACTTCAGAGTTGATTCTTGGCTCCAGCTGTTCATCCTCCCCACTTGTCGCCAACTCTGAAGGCAGCTGATAACTCTCAGATGGCCCAGGCCCCCTTTCTGCCTCCAATGCAGAGCTCTCATCTCAACCTTTCCCAGACTCCAGGACTGGCCCATGTTCCTCCCCAACCTCCTCACTGTCTGAATCTGCTGCCATATCCGCTGGTGGGCCACAACAGTACTTGTGAAAAAGGGAAAGGGAGACTGTGGGGAATCACAGTGCATGTAAACCATACACTGATGTCAGAGTCAATATTATTAAGAAGGAGTGCTCTTTGCCTGGCGTTCCTCCAGCTGTGGCATAGCACCCTGCCCCTGCCAGTCTGAAAATGATTACTTGGAAGAAGTCAAGCGGAGCATATCAGAGAGGTGGCCTGCAGCCATGCTGCTTTTGTCAAAGGAGTGCCTTTTAAAAGCTCTTCCTAAAAATAGAAAGTCTTCCATCTGGGTCATGAGGGGAGCTGCTTAGGCGGCCGCTAAAACCGAGAAAAATAAAACCCACATAAATATGATTACCGTGATGTAAATACATACAGGAACACTTTTAGAAACAGTGCCTGTAATTGAAGTGGAAAGGCTATGGACTAGACCAGTGCTGGCGAAACTTTTTGGCACCAAGTCAGAGTGCCACAACCCAGAAGGAAAGATAACTGTCACACATGCACACACTGGGAAGCTGTGCTTCCAGTTTCTGGCGCACCACCTGGCCTTCTGGTTTCTAGTGCACATGCATGCATGAAAACCAGTTGGATGCTGTACATGCACGCGCCAGAAACCAGAAGACCAGGAGGCCAGTGTGCGCTTGTGTGCCAGGATGCTGCTCCTTCAGTTTCTGACGATCCCACCCACACAAAAACCAGGTGGCCAACATGCAGGTGTGCACTGGAACCTGGAGGAGTGATAGGCAATGGCTTGCATGCCTGGAGAGATGGCTCAGCATGCCACATCTGGCACACATGGCATAGGTTCGCCATCATGGGACTAGACCTTGTTCCAGTTCTGTTTTGTGTGCAGCTGGCAACATCCAGAATCTTGAAAAACTTCTGTTCAATAGTACTTAGCAGTAATATTTAAACTTCTACACTGCTTCACAGTGCTTTACAGCCCTGTCTAAGCAGTTTACAGAGTCAGCCCCCAACAATCTGGGTCCTCATTTTATTGACCTTGGAAGGATGAGTCAACCTTGAGCCATTCAAGATTGAACTCTTGGCAGTGGACAGAGTCAGCCTACAACTGCATTCTAACCATGGAAAGAAGGAAGGGAGAGAAGGGAGGAAGGGAGGGAGGGAGGAAAGAAGGAAGGGAGGGAGGGAGGAAGAACAACAGCAGTTATATAGTGCTTCATGGTGCTTTCGATCCCTCTCCCTAGCGGTTTACCGTCTATTGCCCCCAACAATCTGGGTCCTCGTTTTACCAGAAGGATGGAAGGCTGTGTCAACATTGAGCCAGTCAGATCAAACTCTTAGCAGTGGACAGAGTCAGCCTGCAATACTGCATTCTAACCACTGTGCCTATCTTCCAATGTATATCTAATGTGAGAGATTCCATGCCCTCCCTCCCATTTCTCCCGGTACCCTATAAAGATATGCCAGAGGTGGAAATAATTTTATTTTTCCAACCAGAGTTGGCAGCCCCTACTTTATTTAGGTAATGTGAGGCAAATGCTTATCTCCACGTATTTTCCCCACTGCCGTTTTGCATCATTGCAAAAGAAGTCAGTTCTCCTCCAAGTTACCCAGGCTCAGCCAAGATGTGACACTTGTGGTTAATTGCAGTTAATGGGTCTAATGTTCAAATGTAAAGCAGCAGTGGGGGGGAAACAGGATAACATCACAACTAAGACACAGGGGAAGCATGTACAACTGTTTTCCCAGTACTATTATCCTAATGAAAATTGCCTTTCCTAAGCCTGTATTTCTTCCCTTAAAATTATCCTGGAATGGACTTGCAAACTTCATTAATGTTTGTTTATTTTCCTATCAAGATTTACTAAACTGGGGGAATTATTGGTCCAAAGCAATCATCTGCAGCCATGGTTAATCAGGCATGCAATTCCTATTAGCCTTAATATTCAACTGGGTATTGCTCTTAAGCAAACTGAGTATTTCATGTAACTATCTTAGTCAGTAACTGATCATC
Source organism: Rhabdophis nuchalis (assembly GCA_039707465.1). Taxonomy (NCBI): domain Eukaryota; kingdom Metazoa; phylum Chordata; class Lepidosauria; order Squamata; family Natricidae; genus Rhabdophis; species Rhabdophis nuchalis. The sequence continues at coordinate 97,324,707 of CM077645.1, forward strand.
AGGATTCACCGTGGGCCCATCAACAGAAGCCCTGCTCTTCATAATACAGACATGAGTCACTGTAGGAGATGACCTGGCAAAGCCAGAGGGTGGCGTCAAATATATTATCAGTTTGGAATCCCTACACCCCATAAGAGACCTATGTTTGTTGGCTTGGTTTCAACAACCTTGAAGTCCATTGAGTCATATCTGGCGCCAATTTGCCCTGATGGTTAGTAGAATGAATAGAATAGGGACCTTGGAGGTCTTCCAGTCCAGTCCCTTGCTCAAGCAGGAGACCCTATACCATTCCAGACAAGTACATGTCCAAGCTCTTCTTAAAAACCTCCACTGATAAAGCACCTACAATTTCTGGAGGCAAGCTTGTCAGAGTTTGTTGCAAAAAATCAAATCCAGAAAGCACACACAGATAACTGATTCAGCAGGATTCATTAACTTCTTTATATACATAGTAACACATGAATAAATGTACAATACCAACAGCAGATTCTTCCAACGTGGTAGAGTGGAAAGGTTGAGATTTCAGTTTCAATTCAGCAGAGCAGACATTTCAGAGCTCAGAGCTTAATACAGACAAAGAGAACCTCCTCTATACAGGTGCAGTAAACCTAAGCCTAAGCCATGCCCTGGCACCAAACTGTTTCAATTTCCCAACAACCCTCATTGGCTGACTTAGTTGATATGCCTCTTCATTGGCTGACCTTGTTACCATGTCTCTGCCGGTTCATGAATATTCTGAAAAAGCTGTTCCACTGGTTAATTGCTCTTATTGTTAGAAAGTTTGTTCTTAATTCCATGTTGCTTCTCTCCTTGATTAATTTCTATCCATTGCTTCTTGCCCTGCCTTCTGGTGCTTTGGAAAATAGATTGACCCCCTTTTCTTTGTAGATCAAATACTTATTTAAATACATTACAAATTTATTCATTTATTTACAAATATTTATTATTTAAGTAGACTAGATATTTGTGCATAGGTTGCATGGAATAACTCATAGTGCTTTTCAACTCCACCCTGGCTCCTGATTCCTGCATCTGATAGACACCTATGAACCTCTGTGTTGTTGATATACAATTCTACTCATTCCTCACCCTTAGCTAGGTTGGGTCACATGGAAATCAGCATTCAATAAGATTTAGAGGGATGAAGCTTCCTCAGCCCAACTACAAATTTTAATGGTTTTCAATAGGTTAATTTGCAAGAAAATATGATGTCGCGGAATGCTAGAGCTCATATTCACAAAGGTTCTTTCTGAAATGGGAAAATTATAAAGGGCAGAAAATAGTTTGTGTGAAGAGCAGGAGAAGACAAGCAACTTGTATTTCCCTCTGCTGGAAGACAGCCGTGTCTCAGTTAGAAAGCAGGACAACAACTGGGACTTCCAGCCTATATTAGATCCCTGCTAATCCTAGGTTACATTAAGAAAGGGATAGAATCAAGATCACGTGATGTGCTGTGTACCACTTTATTAAGCTTTAGTAAGACCACATTTAAAATACTGCATCCAGTTTTGGTCATCATGTTATTGAGACTCTGGAAAGAGTGCAAGAGAAGAGCAACAAAGGTGATTATGAGAGAAATGACACTCCTGGGAGATTAAGAGAAAATAGTTGAAAGGAGGAAAGAAAGAAAAGGATTTACTAGTAGAATAGAATGAAAGTTAGTAAATATAGCCAATGGCATATATTCAATAAAATGTGTGGGATATAGATTAAAATTACTACTTGTGGATAACTAATTAAAAAATGATTTTTTTACTATATAAAATTAAACTTGAGGATATGTATTATTAATAGTAAAACAGAATAATAGAAGGAAATGATATGTTAAATTTGATTGACTTTGAGAGACAAAAGGATATTGTTTATATATTAAGAAAAAAAGTAAATTAAGCGGGAGAATACGGAATTAAAATAAGGTGACTGAAATGTAACATGGAAATACAATGTAAAATGTTATATGCATAACAGAAGATGTAAAGGAGGGGAAAACCAGGACAACACTTTGTTCATAAAAGAAGTTAAAATATGTAACAAAAAATACATTAAGAACTTTGTTTGGCATAGATGACTAAGGGAGGGAAGCCTAAATCATATGAAGAACGGTTGCAGGAATTTAGTAGGTTTAGTCCAGAGATGTCCAAACTTGGGAACTTTAAGACTTGTGGACTTCAACTCCCAGAATTCCCCAGCCAGCTATGCTGGCTGGGGAATTCTGGGAGTTGAAGTCCACAAGTCTTAAAGTTCCCAAGTTTGGACATCCCTGGTTTAGTCTAATGAAAAGAAGGAACAGGGGTGACAGGACAGCAGAGTTCCAATAGGAGGGAGTCAAGCTATTCTCCAAAGCACCAGAAAGCAGGACAAGAAGCAATGGATGGAAATTAATCAAGGAGAGAAGCAACCTTTAACTAAGGAAAACCTTCAGTGAGAGTGAAAACAATTAATTAATTAATGAAATGACTTGCCTTCAGAAGTTGTGAGTGCAACATGAGAAACACGAGGTAGAAGTTGGAATGGGAAAGGAGCAGGTTAGGTGGACATGGAAAGAGATACTATGTATGTATTAGAATTAGTAGGCATTAGAATGATAGATACGTTGACATTCTAGAATATGATGGTCAAGAATAAATGTACAACAGAAACACTGTTTAAAATAATATAGATGTTATTTTGTTTTTACCTTGTTTTATGACAAGTGGAATGCCAGGACAATTACACTGTGTTCAATATATTTATATGTAAACAATACAAATATATATATTACAAAAAGAAGAAATTGTGAGTGCTCCACCACTGGAGACTTTAAAGACAAGACTGGCTAGCCTTTTACCTGGAATAGTAAAAGGTCTCCCGCTTGAGCAGAAGGTTGGACTAGAAGACCTCCAAGGTTCCTTCCAATTCTGTTATTCTAGGTCTATGTTATTCATCAGCATCTTACTTGCAAAGATTACAATGATTTGGTTAATCTAGCAGTTTTTAAATGAAGATCAAGGAAGGTTGAACCATGGAACAAGTCAAGCACGAAATAAGTCTGAACTCTGCTAAAGATCCATCCAAAATGGTTATTTCCACATCTCCCCATAAGCCCTGGTTTAGTTCAGTTTCCCACGATAGCACCTTTTCTTTTATAGCTTACTGAAGCATGAAACCATTACTGCTAGCACAGTCCTGCTAATGACCTCACCGATCTTCTTCGCTTCATCCTTAACTAACCTGAGATGTCAGCATGAATTGAGAGAATATAATTGTTTATCCGCTTAATTGCTTTCCCTAACGATTATCCTCTGTCACCCAAGTATTGAAAAAGGAGTAAGGAGCGAAAGCATTAAAAGGTTCTTTCCCAAGATTTCAACTCCAGACCGAGTTAATTCTTTTGAAATGAAACAAAAGTTAACTGCATTGCTGTTTAGTCCGATTGCGGCAGGATATTGCATTTATAAAAGTTATTAGCCAAGGCGTTGGGCATCTGGTTTGCATGGAACTGAGAATGGAGTTTAAGGTGTGGGAAGATCATAATGTTAGGCCATGTATTGTCTTTATATTATATCCTGAAAGGAGGGGAAAAAGTGGGAAAAAAGAGAGAGAAAAGTAAGAAATAGAAAGTCTTCTACAGTTGAGGTTGGCTTCTATTGACTTAATCAGTGGAACGGCTTACCTTCAGAAGTTGGGGCTGCTCCAACACTGGAGATTTTTGAGAAGAGATTAGACAACCATTTGTCTTGAATTGTATAGGGCAGTGATGAAGAACCTTTTTGGCACCGATTGCCCAAACCGGAACATGCGTGCATGTGCGCGCATGCGCTAGAGTGCAAGAAAACCCAAAGACCAGCTGGCCGGCGTATGCATGCCTGTTTTGGGGAATTTTTTTGGCTCATTTTCAGGCCATTTCTGACTCATTTGGGGGCCATTTTCATGCTGGCTTTGGGCCATTTTCAGGCCATTTTTGGACTGTTTTCAGGCTAAAAATGGCCAGAAGAACGACCTGAAAATGGCAAGGAAAATGGCTTGATTTTTGGCCATTGTTTCAGGCTGTTTTCTGGCACTCTGGCACCTGCAAAGACCAGCTGGACATCGCGCACATGTGCACAGGAAAACAAAAGAGCAGCTATAATGGCATGCGTGCCCACAGAGAGGGCTCTGCATGCCACCTCCGGCACGCATACCATAGGTTCACCATCATGGGTATAGGGTTTCCCATTTGAGCAAAGGGTTGGACTAAAAGACCTCCAAGGTACCTTCCAACTCTGCTAGTCTGTCTTCTATAAGCCCATGTAGGTTTTTTGCAACATGGATTTCTTGGTAGTCTTTCATTTATGGATTAAATGGAATAAAACTACATAACCTTTTCAAAATCAGTCAATTCTGACTAGGTTCTGTCCCATGCTATAACCCAGGGGTGTCAAACTGGCGGCCCATGGGCTGGAGGCAATCATGCACAAGCCACGCCTACCCCAGCTCCGCAAAGGAGAAAAAAACATCACAACACATCACATGATGGCAACATGATGTTAGTTTGACTTCCGTGCTCTAGCCATTCAAAACTAATCTTATACATGGCATTTTATATAACTTGAGAAAAACCCCATCTATGTGATTGCTAAGAAATTACACTATCTTGATAGCACATGATCAATCAATCATCTGATATATTTAACATTTGAGTCAAGTTTCTTAAAAAAGTCAAACCCATTCAGTCGATGTCCAGCCTAAGATCTTTCAAATACTAAATCAACTATCCTACCTAACCCATGATAGAGTCTAAATGAAAACTAATAAATATTATTTTAATTATGTTAATAGATATGTTAATGGATAGGCAGGCAGGCAGGCAGACAGACAGACAGACAGACAATGTTTCTATAAACCACATTGAGCAGCATAATGAAAAAACTGAAATTGAGAACAATATTAAAAGCATAATTACAATTTTATAGAATATAAACTGACCTTAAATTCTCCAAGGTTTTATTAACGTTCCATTAGATTTTTATTACTCAGTATATGCCTGTAATTAAATTTGCATGGGAGCACTCTGCTCTTATGTGCACAGTCTTAAATTATAGAGGGTTATAATAACTACACCTACTAAAAATGGGGGGGGAAACTAAACAGAAATGTTTGCAATTGGAGTCCAATGACATAACAGTCCTATTTTCTGACTTCCCAGAGGCCAAGTACTTACTCAAACCAAGAAAGAAAACTAACTCTTCAAACCTTTAAACGGCCTAGCGTAACCTCCATTACTGACTTCTAGATAGTTTTAAATTTGGGATTTTTAATTCGGTTTTAACACAGGATTTATTAGAATAAGTTTTTTAAAATTTTATTATGTTTTGTATGTATTTTAACATTCCTGGGTCCGCTTGGAGAAGGGCGGGGTATAAATATAATAATAAATAAATAAATAAATAAGTTGACAGGGAATTGGTGTCCATCCAACCTTTACAATATTTTTTTTGAAAGTATTATCATGGTTGCACACATAAGATGTGCAGGAATACCAATTTCTGCTGCGCTTATGCAATTTCCAAACCATCGGTGCAACTGGTTCTCTGCCCTAATGACCAGCTGGGTAGGCGGGGCTTGGGGATTATGTGACTGGGTGGATGTGGCCAAATCAATATCGTTCATGTCAATGGGTGCTTCGCAGGGGTGGGTTCCAGCTTCTGTTACTGCTGGTTCGCTCAGGGACGTGCTTTGCTACGCTCGCATGCGCAGTAGTAAAAAAATTGCATGCGCAGAAGCAAAAACCAAAAGAACACAATAGAACTGGGTCCAGGGCATGGCCGGCCAAGTTACTATTCCCTTGACCGAACCGGCCTGAACTGGTAGGAATCCACCTCTGGTTCGCCTTAGCTGTTAACAATGTAATAAGGGTTAACGGAGAGAAAGTTTCTGTAAGCAGGGCAATAAAGATTAGGCTAGAACAGTGATGGCTAACCTTTTTTGGCTCGTGTGCCAAAAGCGGGGGGGGGAGCGCAGAGGGGTCGTGCATGGGTGTGCCACACCCATCATGCTATGTGCGTGACCCCCTGCTTTTGGTGCACTTTTTTCTCCCTCCCCAGGCTCCAGAGGCTTTCTAGGAGCCTGGGGAGGGTGAAAACAGTCTCCCCCCCCCCACCTCCAGAGGCTTCAGGAGCTTCCCTGAAGCCTCCAGAAGGCGAAAAACGGCCTCAAAAGAAGGCCTAAATCAACTGGCCAGCGCACATAAGCGCGTTGGAGCTGACAGGGCAACGCCTTGCGTGCTCTAAGAAATGGTTCCACGTGCCACCTGTGGCACCCGTGTCATAGGTTCACCATCACGGGGCTAGAAACAACACCAGAATGTTTCCTTCCTGTCTTCCTTACAGGATTAGCCCTGTAAAGTGGGGGGGGGGGGGAAACAAAATGAGATTTCTTCCAACAACCGGTTCTCCTAACTGCTTAGAAAGTTAACAACCGGTTCTCCCAAACAGGTGCGGACTGGCTGAGTCCCACCCCTGGTCTTATTTCAAGTACAGAGCAGGCGGGCATCTTTTCAAGATCTTTCTCATATCCGCCATCTACTTCCGTGACAAATTTGGCCTGTTTAACTTTAGAGAGTGCCCAAATCCCCCCAGTTCCCCATTCTAGGTCTCTAATAGCACCTCGATTAAAACATTTTTAAAAAGCTTACCTTTTTGCTGTGAATAATTCCGCCCCTTGTTTTCTGCATGTGGAAAGCCCAGGAGCAGGGAAGGCTGGACTTTTCCAGTCAATTAGGCATCATTTGCTGAACAATTAGAGATCTGACTAAGTGTCCATGATGATGGATCTGAAAGAGCAAAATGGCTTAGTTTTTTTTTTTTTAAAGTCATTCTTTTTTCTGAGAAATCCAGTAAAACTAAGCGAAGGGTAAGGCAGGATAATTGCTTGAGGTTCACTTCCTCTACATTAAAATGTCTGTGTGATCTGCCAATATTAGCATTTTCTAACTCTTTCAGGTAGCAGAACATGTCAGTTGCCAACACAGAGAACCTGATGCCTTCTCAGTCTTTTGGACTTCCCATAGGTTGAAACATGGAAAAATGAGCAGGAGATGTAGTCCTTCCTTCCTTCCTTCCTTCCTTCCTTCCTTCCTTCCTTCCTTCCTTCCTTCCTTCCTTCCTTCCTTCCTTCCTTCCCACCTACCTATCTACCTACCTACCATTCCTTCTCCATTTCCTTCCCTGTCCCATTTCTTTCTTTCTTCCTTTCTTTCTTTCTTCCTTCCTTTCTTTCTTTCTTTCTCTTTCTTTCTTTCTCTTTCCTTCCTTCCTTCCTTCCTTCCCTCCCTCCCTCCCTCCCTTCCCTTCCCTTCTGCACCACCCCCGAGAGTCAGGAACGACTAGCACAGATGTGTGAGGGGAACATTTACCTTTTTATGTATTACTTTATTTTGAAAAAAACAGAGTCTGCAGCTCCTTTTAAAGTCTGCCACCCAACTGTAGGGCATTTTCCTTCTAGACGTGTTCTGATAGAAAATGTATCATGCCAGACACTGCTATTTTTAGTAGTATGGTGGCTTTACTTAGAATTAACTGGGCCCATGCATATCCATGTAGTTTGTTACTTGATAGTAACTTTGATTAATAGCAGTGATTTTGATAGGGATATAGGTATCCTAATGGTCAACCAGATAAATATGAGCCAGCAGTGAGCTGCAGCTGCCAAAAAAGCCAACACAGTTCTAGGCTGCATCAACAGAGGGATACACTCAAGATCATATGAAGTGCTAATACTGCTTTATAATGCCTTGATAAACCCGCACTTGGAATACTGCATTCAGTTTTGGTCATCACAATACAAAAAAGATGTTGGGACACTAGAAAGAGTGCAGAGAAGAGCAACAAAGATGATTAGGGGACTGGAGGCTAAAACATAGGAAGAAAAGATGCAGGAATTGGGTATGTCTGTCTAGTCTAATGAAAAGAAGGACTAGGGGCAATTTGATAGCAGTATTTCAATATTTTGAGGGGCTGTCATAAGGAAGAGGGAGTCAACTTATCCACCAAAACACCTGAAGACGAGGCAAGAAGTCATGGATGAAAACTTATCAAAGAGAGATCCAACCTAGAAATTTTCTGACAGAATAATTAACCAGTGGACACCTTACCTTCAGCTTTTGTGGATGCTCCATCCCTGAAGGTTAAACAGTTTAACAGAGTTGGAAGGGACCTTTTAGGTCATTTAATCCAATCCCTTGCCCAAGCAACAGCCCCTACATGATTTCTGACAGATGGCAGTCCAGCCTCTTCTTGAAAGCTTCCTGTGATGCAGCTCCCACAACTTCTGAAGGCAACTTCTGTTCCATCGGTTGATTGTTCTCACTGTCAGAAAATATCTCCTTATGTCTGAATCTCTCCTTGATCCATTTCCATCCATTATTCCTTGTCTGGCCTTCAGGTGCTTTGGAAAATAGCTTGACCCCCACCTCTCTGTGGCAGCCCCTCAAATATTGGAACACTGCTATCCTGTCTCCCCTGCTCCTTCTCTTCTCTAGACTAGCCATGCTAAGTATTTACAACTGTTCATCGCATGTTTTAGCCTCCAGCCCCGTTGCTCTTCTCTGCACTTTCTATAGGCTCAACATCTTTTTATAGTGTGGTTTTCCAGAAGAGACTTGGTTACTTCTCTCCTTAATTAGTTTCCATCCATCATTTGTTATCCTGCCTTCAAGTGCTTTGGAGAATACGTTGACCTCCTCCTCTTTGTGGCAGCCCCTCTGATATTGGAACACTGCTATCGTGTCACTCTTGGTCTTTCTTTTCATTAAACTAGACGTTTTGTTTACATTGCTGTATTTCCCAGGAAAGTTTGAGAGAGAAGACAAGGGCAGAATTGTATCGATGGTAAGTTTGGGTAATGATATACTGAGCCAGATATCTGAATGCATTTGACATCTTGTATCTGGAGATGCAAGGATCTTTCACATTCAAATCTGGGGAAGGAAACCCTTATGACTTTGCCTGCTTTTTGCCTTCAGGCAAGGGATGAAAAGCTAATTCGGGAAGTGCTAAGAATAAAGAGGCATGTATTTTATTTTAATCTACAGGGGAAAAAGATTGTAGAACAAACAATTCAGAAGTTGGAAATATATATATATTTATATATATAAAACTAACACACACACACACACACACACACACACACACACATATATATATATTCTGAGGTTTTCGCGGGTGTTTGTATGTAGGTCTTTGGTTGTTCGGGTTTTCTCCCGCGTAGAATTGGAAGTATCTTCACGATGTTTCGATGAAGTCTCATTCATCATCTTCAGGCTGGTGCTTGGTGCTTCCAGCAGCAATGTGAGATCTCAGCCGTTTCCTCTTTTTAACTGCCAGTGGGGGTGTGACCTGATTGGGTGGGAGCTTGGCTGCATTCTGATTGGGTGGAGGTGTGTTCTGATTGGTAGGGGGCTTGGCTGTGCTCTGATTGGATGGGAGTTTGGCTGTGCTCTGATTGGCTGGGAGCGTGTTCTGTTTGGGTAGGGGCCTGGTTGTGCTCATGTTAGTCTGAGTTGCAGGGGGATTTGAGCTGGTGAGCTGCGTTACTGTTGTTTGGCTTCGCGTTTGTGGTCATGCCACGTCTCCGTGGTGGACATCAGTTTGCTTCATGTATGGATTGGAGGGGTTTAAAGTGGCTAATAATGTAGCTGTGGTCTGGCTTCTGGTTTGTGGTCATCATCGGTGTGGGTTTGGGCTTGCTTTTTGCGTGGATGTGTGATAGTGACATCCTGTGTGGTTTTCGTGAGTGTGGGTCTGGTATCATTCTTTGTGTTAGGGACTCGTTTGTCAGTGAGGGCGGGTTTCCAAATGGCTGGTAGGCGGGAGGTATCATCTCGTTTATTCATGCTGTGTGGCCGTTTTTCTATCTCAATAGCTTCTCTGATTATTCTGTTGTTAAAGTGTTCAATTTTGGCAATAGTGAGTCTGCTTCCTGCCTCAAAAAATGTGTTTCTCCAATTCTCATCCAGGGAAATATAATATTCTGCCTTTTTAGTATTTCCTAGAATATTTCCTTCTTCTGGGAGAGGGGTGGGTGCTAACTTCCTACAATCCCCCCTTTTTGTGCTAGGCCAAAATAATGTGGTCCTGTCCACCATTAAACCATCTTTCCAAGCAGCCATCATTGTTTCCAGTGTCTTTCTTCCCACTTGGAACTGAACCCAGATGGACATTTCTTCCAATAGCAGTTAAAAGAAATACTTCGTTTTTCACATCAGTTCAAATGTTTTATTTCTGTATATTCAGTTTGCACCAGGTATTACAGGTGTGCTAATTCTGATCAAAACAGAAAACCTAAGACAAAAAAGCTGGGGGGGGGGCAGTAAAAGAAGGTTTCCATAAGACTTCAAGAGAAGTTGCTATGCTAATTTATCCAAGGACTCTGCAAAACTCTTTAAAATATTTTTCTGCCAATAGAGTTATCTTAACAACTGAATCTGGTTAGAATCTTCAGAAACTCCATCTTTGTTATGAAAGTAAGTTTTTAATCTTCATGATCAAAAAGAAATTGATTGGAAAATGTTCAGTGCTTAAACAACTCATGTTTACCTGATGTTCATAGTTCTGGATTTGTCACGCTTTGAAAGTCTTGGCTTCAGAGGTAGTTGGACTTACGAGGGGTCAGAGGTGGTATTCAGCAGGTTCTGGCCAGTTCTGGAGAACCAGTAGCGGAAATTTTGAGTAGTTTGGAGAACCAGTAAATACCATCTCTGATTGGCCCTGCCCCCATCTATTCTCTGCCTCCCAGCTGATCTGGAGGAAATGGGGATTTTGCAGTAACCTTCCCCTGGAGCAGGGAGGGAATGGGGATTTTACAGTATCCTTCCCTTGGAGTGGGGAGGGAATGGGGATTTACAGTATCGTTCCCCTGCCACGCCCACCAAGCCACACTCACCAAGCCATGTCACACCCACAGAACTTGTAGAAAATTTTTTTTAATCCCACCAGTGCATATCCGTTAATGAACTAAAACTTTGTAAAAAAATAATAATAAATGAATTCATTTTAATAAATGGATTCAAGTCCATCCAGGCTTCTGTATCACCAATTAGTTACTGAGATTAATACAATCCACATCTTGAAGGGAAAAAGTTGGAAAACCCTACTGATTCACTAAATTTAAAAAAAAACTCAGAATGGTTAAGGTAAGGAATGGTTGCATGGTAGTAGCGCTTTATAAACTCTTGGTAAGAACACATTTGGAATACTCCATTTAGTTTTTGTCACCATGATTTTAAAAAAAGATGTTCTGACTCAGGAAAGAGTGCAGAGAAGAGCAACAAAGATGATTAGGGGGCTGGAGGCTAAAAAAATGAAGAACGGTTCCTGGAATTGGCTATGTCTAGTCTGATGAAAAGGACATGGGGTGACACAATAGCAGTGTTCCAATATCTAAAGGGCTGCCACAAAGAAGAGGGAGTCAAACTATTCTCAAAAGCACCTGAGGGCAGGACAAGAAGCAATGGGTGGAAACTAATCAAGGAGAGAAGCAACTTAGAACTAAGGAGAAATTTCCTGACAGTTAGAACAATTAACCAGTGGAAGAACTTGCCTCCAGAAGTTGTGGGTGCTCCATTAGTGGAGGTTTTCAGGAAGAGACTGGACAACCATTTGTCTGAAATGGTATAGGGTTTCCTGTTTGAGCAGGGGGTTGGATTAGAGGACCTCCAAGGTACCTTCCAACTCTTGTTATTCTCTTATCATGTAGTTGCAGAAAACCATCATGAATGAATCACAAAAAAGTTTGCAAGCGGAGCATTGCCTGGAGTCTACACACACACACACACACACACACACACACACACACTCCCATACAATAAACCTCTCACCAATGCCTACCTTTTGGGAAGAAAAACCTCAGAAGAGACTGCCTTGCCTTTACATCAAATGGTTTGCTTCTCCACCCAGCCAAATCACCAAGTTTAGCCTCAAGGAACAGCTCGCATCTGGAGCTATTTCAAATTCAGAAAATGAAGACAAAGTCGACGTGGGAAAATGTCAGCAGTGCAGAGCCATCCTATCCAAATATAATCAAAGGGTTATTGCCTTTTTTCTGAAGCCATTTGGCTCTACCCTGAAATCAAAAGATTTCTGCTCTGAATTGAAAAAGGGAGTGAATTGAGAGAAAGTGAAGGCAGGCAAAAAAAAAAAAGCTACAGTATTTCCCCAAAAATAAGACAGGGTCTTATTTTCTTTTGACACCTCCCCTGAAATAAGTGCTTGGCCTTACTTTCGGGGAGGTCTTATTATTTTTGAGGTGCAGAAGGTGGTGAGCGTAGTCACCTCATGGTTGCTGCTGTGTTGCAATATTTTTGGGGAGGGCTTATTTTCAAGGGAGGGCTTATTTTAGCACATACACTCAAAAGCCCAATGGGGTTTATTATCCAGAGAGGTCTTATTTTCAGGGGAACAGGGTAGGTTTCTAAAAACATTTGAGAATGTATTATCACTTAGGACAGTGGTAGTCAACCTGGTCCCTACCGCCCACTAATGGGCATTCCAGCTTTCATGGTGGGTGGTAGGGGTTTTGTACGATACTGAAGGACTTTCTTGTTTTTAATTTAATTGACTTCCCTACTTTATAAATCACCATTATTGTGGAACCGGTGAGCGGTTAGAAAATTTTACTACTAACAGAGATACAAAAGTGGGTGGTAGGTATAAAAAGGTTGACTACCCCTGACGTAGGACAATGGTTGCTGGAATTTGGTAGGTCTAGTCCAGGGGTCTGCAAAGTCGGCTCTTTTAAGTCTGGTGGACTTCAACTCCCAGAGTTCCCCAGCCAGCATAGCTGGCTGGGGAATTCTGGGAGTTGAAGTCCACCAGTCTTAAAAGAGCCGACTTTGCAGACCCCTGGTCTAGTCTAATGAAGAGAAGAACTTAGGGTGGCATGATAGCAGTCTTCCAATATTTGGGAGGCTATTACCAAAAAGAGGGGGGGGGTGTCGACCCTGATTAACCTGTTTGTGGTTTATGAGATTCTTTTCACTTGAAGGGGGACAGGCTGTCAACCCTGAAGCTGACATATCTGTAGCCATGTTTTATTGTAGTCATTTCCTATTCTTTTTCTAAGCTTTTTCTAGGTATTCTGTAAGTGGATCTCATGAGGCTTCAGGCTCACGACATTCTAGCAGTAGGAAGGGGGGTTGCAGAGATAAAGGGAGATGTTATAGCTAGGTAGCATTCTTTCCCGTGGGAACTGAGAATGTGCCTGCAGATGGCTGAAGGTGGAGTCACCGGACAGTTGGACTGTGAACTGATTGGAGAAAGTGACTCTGGGGGGGAAGTTTCAAACTTTTGCTTTTTACTGGGTGTAATTCCAGGGTTTGGTCAGAGCCAGAATTACACCAAGACCTTGCCAAATTGATATGTTCCTAATAAATGGACTTTGGTTGAATATGATTGCTTTGGATTGTTCATTCAGGGGACTTGGAAGCTTGACGTGGGTTCAGTGTATTTTTCCAAAGCACCTGAAGGCAGAACAAGAAGCAATGGATGCAAACTATTTAAGGAGAAAACCAAACTAGAACTAATACGAAACTTCCTAATTGTGAGAGCAATTAATCGGTGGAATGGCTTGCCTTCAGAAATTGTGAGTGCTCCATCCCTTGAGGTTTTTGAAGAAGATATTGGACATGGGGTGGGGGAGGAGGAGGAAGAGAAACCTAATGTTCTGAACTCGGCTTCCTGAGACAGTAAAAATCACATGCTTAGTCCCAAAAACCCTCTTTTTATTTCAATGGCTGTGAATTATGTTCATTCACAGCCTACCATGAGTCACAAATAGTTTGTAAAGAGTCCAATAGAAGTGTGCCAAAGTCTTTTGGGATAAGGCTAATAAGCACCCACCTTTATCTCCCTTGAAATGCTGGCAAAGACCTAATTGGCAATTAGCTTTGCAAGGGCCACACGGAGCACAGAGTCAAAATGGAATTTTTAGACTTTAAACCGACCAGAACGAACAAAGTTGCTTCCTGCAAAGGCTCATGTTTTATATCCTATGGGAGGGGCCAATCTTCTTCAAGCCTTACTCCTAAGTCACCCTTTTATCTTAACTGTTCTTGCCTTCTGGCAGCTCTGCACAGACGCGCACTGGGAAAGGCTCCCTCTGTTCCTCTGCCTCGTTGATGTCCAATTCTGGAGGCTCCAGAGGCAGCACATCTCCCAGATGGCCCTGGCCCCCTCCCTGCCTGTGACACAGAGCCCGCGTCTGAGTCTTCCCCAGACTCCAGGACTGCCCCATGTTCCTCCCCAACCTCCTCACTGTCCGACTCTGCTGCCAGCTCCGCAGGCTGCCGGCGGACCACAACACCTAGTAAGTTTAGCAATGAGATTTCAGTTGCTCCGTCAGCCTCCTTCTATTCTGGAATGGCAAAGGGAAATGTCTACTCTATTTTGCCACTCATTTATCTACCTTAATGACAGCCCAAGGAGAAATCCTATTTTTAACCCCTAGCTGTTGGATATCTACTAATCTCTTGGGTCATAAATCTAAAAGGCCTGAATGAAGACTAGGGGAAATCTCTCCCACTCTCTGTGAACTGAAATGGCAGTGCAGGATGTTCCTTCTTGAGGATGTCTGCTTCGCTGTCCCTCCAGCTGAAAGATCAAATATAGCATTGCGTGTAATTTCACTTGGATAGGGGAATTCTGCCTTCTGCCATATTTGAATAGGAGCTATTTTAGCTTTAATATCCTGGTACTGAATGGAGGCAGCAGCCTCCCTGATTTGAAACTTTCGTCTCTGACCCGATTTGGTACAGATAACTAGATAAGTGGGACACACCTCACTAGAGAGGAAGAATTTCTGTACTTGCCCCTGCTAATAGCAGATGGTATGATCTTGGAAGCTAAGCAGGGTCAGCTCTGGTTAGATTTTGCATGAGGGACCCCAGAAGCCCCAAGATTGTTGGTTGGTCTGGGAAGATTAATAATCCCCTGGAAGAATAGAAGGGTAAACCGTTTTATATAACCTCCAAGAAGTTGACTGTGGAACCAGCAAGAGGCACTTTCAACACAAGGTCAACTTTAACAGAATAACAGAGTTGGAAGGGACCTTAGAGGTCTTCTAATCCAACAGCTGCTCAGGCAGAAGACCCTATACCCGTGATGGCGAGCCTATGGCATGTGTGCCGGAAGTGGCATGTAGACCGATCCCTCTGGGCATGCCAGCCATTGCCCGTTGATCTTCTGAGTTCTGGCACGCACATGTGTGCTGGCCAGCTGGTCTTTGTGTAAGCAGAAGTGCCGGAAACTGGAAGAGCAGCTCCCTGGAGTGCATGCAAGTGCTGGGTAGCTTAGCTTCCAGTTTTTGGTGCGCATAGTCTTCGCATTCCAGAAGACCCGGTGAGCTGAGCACATCTGCATGCCGGCAACCGGAAGCTTGGCTTCCTGGTGTGTGCATGCCAACCAGGGAACTGCTCTTCTTGTTTTTGGCTCTCCCATGTTTGCTCCCATTTCGGCACTTGGTGCCGAAATGCTCTATACCATTCCAGATAAAAGGCTGTCCGACCTCTTCTTAAGGACCCCCAGTGATGGAAAACCCACAACTTCTAGAGGAAGCCATTCCCCTGAATAACTGTTTTTCCTATCAAGAACTTTTCCCTTTAATTCTAGGTTGGCTCTTTCTTTAATGATCTTCCACCCATTTCTTCTTGTCCTGCCCTCAAGACCCTGTCTTTTCTGTGACAGCCCCTCAAACATTGGAGAACTGCTATCATAACACACCCAGTCTTTCTCTTTGTTAAACTAGACATAGCCAGTTCCTGAAACCATTTATCATATGTTTTAGCCCAACAATGGTGAAACCTTTCAGCATCAAGTGCCAAAAAGGGAGTGTGCATGTGTACGCATTCATCTGGACTGCAACCCAGAAGTGGAGCTGCCCAACAGGTATGCGCATGCTGGAAAATGAACTTCCAGTTTCTGGTGAGGATATGTGCACCAGCCAGCTAGTCTTCTGGTTACTGGTGCACATGTGCATGCTCATGTTGGAAAATGGAAGATCAGTCCTTCCAGGTCAAGCACTGCCACATGCATAAAGGCCAGCTGATTGTCATGCATGCATGCGCTCCAGAAACTTGGAAGTGGAATGGGTGATGCCACGCATGCCAGGCAACATGGTTCCGTGTACCACTAATGATCTTTGCTTCTCTTCCCTTTCAAGCATCTCAACATTGTTTCTGTAGTATGGTGACCATAATTGTATGCAGTATCCCAGAATGTATCTGAGATTGTGACATTTATTTATTAAATTGATATCATGGCTTTCTACCAAAGTACACATTCAAAGTACTAAAAAAATATTGAAAAGCTAACACATAACATTAATACCAAAATTGAATTTAGTTTTTCTAAATGCAAAGCCCATGGAGCACAAAACATTAGCGGGGTGTGGTGTCACATGGGAATGGAACAACCATCAAGAACAAGAGAAAACATTATGGAATCCTAGTGAATTGTGAATGTGTAAATTGGTTGTCTCACGAATTCAGCTTCTCTAAATAAAAAGAATTCCTAATCTTGCCATAATTGTGATTAAAGGTTAACTTGTGGGAATCCTGTTCAGCCCTAATCCCTGGAAAAAAATAACCACAGTTTTAAAAAATCAGGAAGAGGGAAATCTTTCTGAGAGAGGTAAGGCTGGGAAGAAGAAATAGACAATCTTGCAAGTACAACTCTGCAAATATTCAGATGAAATGCTTATCCATCAAAATCCCAAATCAAATCTATTCTCCAAAGCAGGCAGCTGGTGTAAGCTGTCAATTCAGATGCAACTGAAATGCCTCTTTCCTGCAAATGTGCAGGAGCAGCCTTTTCTGATCCGATGTAGAAATCCCAGTCAAACTGACATATTTCAGCTCATCATGTGGGATGCCCAAACAAAATCAATTTTCTGAATTCCATCCAAGCTGCTGAATTAGATCAGATTGAATTATTAAACTGATCACCTGTACCGGGTTTTGTCTTGTGGGGTATTATTTGCAAGCAGTTCATCTTGCAAGTGGTCCCTTTGTGATTTTTTTACATGGGCAGATTGTAACAACATTCCACAGTATTCTTGGCTTGCAAAAGAAATAGTTCCTCAGCTAGTGGGAACAACCAAAGCAAATTCAGTTGATCCACTGAATTATGGGATCCCCATATCAAAACCACTTACCTTATGTGCGGCCAGAATCTGAAAATAAGATTTAACACAGCACAATAGTTAAGCAAATTGGTTTGGTTGAGATAGGAAGATGTGGGACTGATTGGGGTAGATTGTAGAGGTGATACCGAAATATAATTTTATATTTTATTTATCTATATTAAATTACTGTATTTTATTCCAATTTCATTTTAAATCATATTTTAGTTTAGTTTTATTTTGTTTATTTTTGTATATTTTATTCAACATTTTTTAAACATTAAAAACACAATTACACTTTTGCAGCTTTCCCTTATTGGTAAATTTTTTTTTGCTAATTTTGAATCTTCCATTCTAAGACCTATTGTTTTTTATATATATATATTGCAAATTGTCCTAAAAATGTGAGTTCCAGGTGTAGTTATAAAAGAAACTGACATAATGATCTCCGGAACTTTAAAATATGTTTAAAATATATTGCTCACTGAGCTTTCGTTAGCAACTGCTAACATCGTCAGAGTGTAAAAGCCATAAAAAGATACTTTTTATGACAAGTATCTTTTTTAAAGTTCCAGAGATCATTATGTTGGTTTCACGTGTGTGTATGTGTGTGTGTGTGTGTGTGTGTGTGTGTGTGCGTGTTAGGTTTTTGAGCTGATCAATAAATAAATCAGGGAGTCGAAAGGCAGAAAAGGAAAGCAGTATGCTTCCTCCCTTAATTGGGGCTTAACAGGGTGTTGTGACACAACCATATGTATATATATATCTCCTTATTTCATACTCATTTATATAATATATACAACATCTATAGCATTTCACATTTCTTTCATCTAGCCGGCCTGACATAGACTAAAGGTATAATTTTAAATTTTGATGTTTATTGGTTTTAATTTTTACATTATCCAAATTTTAGCACAGATTTAATAATTTAATTGTCTTTTATATTTTGTATGTGTTGTTGGGTTTTTATCTTTCTGTGCACCGCCCTGAGTCCCCCCAGGGAAAATAGGGCGGTATATAAATCGAATAAATAATAATAACAAATTTATTTTAGTTTCATTTTAAATTGTATATTATCCAATTCCATTTTAAATTGTTTTTTTTAATCAGATTTCAGTAATAATTTGTGTCTGGAACTCCGCACTTTGATATGGTGCAAAGGCTAATCCATAAAGTAAACTCGACAATCCCACTACTGAATTAATTCACTGTCAGATCATTAAATCTAAGTTCATGCCATGAGGTAAAAGTTTTAACTGGAGAAGCAGAGAAGACTGTAAGAAAGGGATACTATACTATAGACTAGCCCAGCCCTATATTAGTTATTGAAACTTATCTAGAGGAGAACAATGGCTTTGAGGATGAGGCAAATGGAAACGAAAGGATGTTGACATTTTATATTTTAAAAGATGAAACGTGATGTATGTCAAAGAACAAGCAAACTGCACAATTTATCGGATCCAATATCGTCATCCTAGAACAGATCACACCAGTTAGGTCCAATATTCAATTTTGCCAATTGCTCAGCTCTTGTGTGCATGAAAAGTTGCAGCCGCCTTTTGAGGAATTGCGTAGAAATGGAATGTTTGTGACCAACATGGATCAAAGTCCTGGACAGGGATTTGACAGATCTTAAAATGAAGCATAGCCTTAAGACAGGGGTGTCAAACTGGATTTCTTCGAGGGAAGGATCAGCATTGTAATTCCCCTCTGTAGGCCAGTGGTGGGGAAGCAGGGGGGAGAATGGGATGGATCCTCCTGCAGCACTTTGCCGGCCAAAATGGGACAGCGGGGGGAAGGGGCACAATACACACACACACCAGCGTGTTTTCAGCCTCCCTGGCTTCCAGAAACACTTAGCCAGCCAAAAATGGGTTGTGTGGCAGCCTCTGAGGCCCCTGCGTGGCCAATTTTTGGCCAACTGAGTGCAGCAGGTGGCTGGGCAGCAGGGGTGGGTTTCAAAATTTTTGGAACAGGTTCTGTGGGTGTGGCCTGCTTTGTGGGAGTGGCTTGCTGGCCATGTGACTGGGTGGGAGTGGCTTGCCAGCCATGTGACCGGGTGGGAGTGGCCAACTTGGAAAATGTGAAACTCACTTAACAATGGTCTTGGTTAACAACTAAACTTTTGGGCTCAATTGTGGTCATACGTTCTTTCTTTCTTTCTCTTTCTTTCCTTTTCTCTCTCTTTCCCTCTTTCTCTCTCTCTTTCTTTCTCTCTCTCTTTCCCTCTTTCTCTTTCTCTCTTTCTTTCTCTTTCTCTCTTTCTTTCCCTCTTTTTCTTTTTCTTTCTTTTTCGCTTTCTCTTTTTCTTTCTCTCTTTTTTTCTCTCTTTCCTTTCTGTCTCTCTTTCTCTGTCTTTCTCTCTCTCTTTCTTCTCTCTCACTTTTTTTCTTTCTTTCTTTCTCTTTCTTTCTTTCTCTCTCTGTCTCTCTCCCCTTCATCCGCCCATCTATCACTCTGTGTTTGTGTGTGTGTGTGTCTGTCTCGCATTCACGCACTTAATCACTTTCTGCGTCTCTCTCTTTCTCTCCCTCCCTCCCTCTCTGTCTCTGTGTGTGTGTCTGTCACTCTCTGATTCCCCCCTCTGCTCCCTGTCTCTCTCTGTGTCTGTGCCTCTCTCTGTCTGTCTGTCGTCGTGCCCGCCCGCCCGCCCGCCCGTCCCCCGCGGAGCCTCTTCATCCCGGGGCCTCTGTGCTCACTCACCTTAGCCTGCCCTCCCCGCCGCCCGGCCGCCTGCAGCTGAGAAGCGTGTGTGTGTGTGTGTGTGGGAACAGGGAAAGTTTTGCTGCGAGTGGCGGGGGGTGGGGTGGGGGTTTGCGCAGCTTAGCGCGCTCTTGTTCCGCTGCCCCTAGCGCTGGCTGAAGGGCTCGGCCTTTGAAGCCTGCCGGCTAGGGGCAGCAGAACAAGAGCGTGCTAAGCTGCGCAAACCCCCACCCCACCCCCTGCCACTCGCAGCAAAACTTTCCCTGTTCCCCCCCACACACACACACGCTTCTCATCTGCAGGCGGCCGGGCGGCGGGGAGGGCAGGCTAAGGTGAGTAAGGTGCGTTTTCCGGGTGGGGCTGGTGGGGCAAATCAGGAGCTCAGTTCAGTTCAGGGCTGTGAAGTTGCAAACAATTCAGAAACCAAAAGAGACACAATTTCCCAGGTCAGCAAATAGTAATAACGAAGGTATTCCAGAGAAGAAATCACAAATCCATCAAAAGAAATTTTTTTTCAAAAATCCAGAGAGAGTCCTGCTTTCAAAGAGACGCTGGAAATTTTCCTTAGTTGAAATAGTCAGGCAGGGACAAAGAAAAGCCACTTCCACCGCCCATCTCAGAGCCAGAGGGAGAGAGTAGCAAAATAAGAATTTTTTAACCAGCCAGACCTAGAAACAATGTTGCAAAGAGTCGCATTCCACTTTCCCTTGTTAAAGACCGTCCGGAGTGAAAGTTTCCACTTTCTCTTTGCAGAGAAGCCATTTTAACGTGCCGCTTAAATCCGAGGGTTTTTTTTTTAGAAATAAACACCCCCCTCCCAGTCCGTTCAGCCTGGCTGGCAGCAAGGAAAAAAAAAGGTGTTCTTTTAAACTCACTCTCCCTCGCAGCTGAAGCCTCAGTGATCCGCCCGGTCTCTCCGTTCAGCCCTCTCCATTAAAGCGAATGGCGCCGACAGCCGTTGGCGAAGGAAAAAACCCCCGCAGCATGTTCCTCTCCACCTAGGTCGCAGAGAGGAGCGCTCTCCCCACCGCCGTGACGAGGGACGCTCCCTCTGAGCCGACCCTACGGGAAACCTCTGGTAACCGGAGAGTTTCGCCCCCGTGGGGGGGCAGAAAAGGCAACAAAGCGGCGAGCGAGCCCTAGGCTCGCCCGTCGCCGCTGGAGCCGGATACCGGAAGTCTAGTCATCATATTTCTGTTCTAATACAATGCGTAGTACTTTTAACCACAATCTTATCTTTGATGACACCTGCTGCCAAGAATGATTTTATTTTATTTAACATCTCACCTTTATTATTTTTACAAATTGTTAGCAACTCTGGGTTCAGAACCAGTGTTACAACTCTGGTCCCGTAACCAGTGTTAGGAAAATAAATGTGGAATAGTGTAATACACCGGACAGTAAAGAGATATGCTGCTTTAACCACAAACAAACTCTAACAACAGTGATAGTAAGAAAATAAATAGACTTTACTTTGTAGCAACTAAAATACTTCTTCCGACCAGTGATACTAACTTCTCAAACAATAACAGTCCTTCACCAAACACAGAGTTATCTTACAGTGATGCAAAACAAATACTTCTTTCTTCAGTTTTCAGCTTCAGCTCCTCAGCGGCAAAAGTAAACACAGGAATTACAAGGAATCGAAAAGGGGAATGGACTGTGTTTCTGAGCTTCCTTATATGGTAGAGCTGAGAAGCACAGCCAATCAGAATTCTACATAGTTCTTAAAACTACATATACTCTTTAAGAATACTGGCTTATATATATTGTCAACCCAACATCAGGATGAATATCCTAACACAAATAACTCAAGGTAGCAAATATATCCTCCTCCTATTTTCCCCACAGCCATCCTGTTGGAAGAGAGAGAGAGAGAGAAAATGAGAGGAGGGGACTGTTCATCCAAGGTCACCCAGCTGGCTTTCATGGCTAAGGCGGGACTAGAACTCACAGTCTCCCAAGTTCTAGTCTGGTGCTTTAATCATTTTAGCTTTGGAACTAACCTTAGCCAAAGAAGGAAGTTTCAACAGTTCTTCTTACATGCCTATTTAGGTTCTGTATCTTCATTTAATGTGGATATTGCAATTGGAAATGCAAACTTATGTAGCTCATGGAGCATCTCGTGACCCCTGAACATCTTACACAAGTTCTCTTTCCAGTTTCAACATTCAGTTAGACATTCTGGTACATTCAGGAATATCCTTCTGACCTTAAAGTTGAAAGAACATACTTCTGGTTCCAAAATAGCAGTGATTCATTCTCAGGGCCACAAACATGTCTAGGTGATTAACAAACCAGCAGAACAAATATCCTAGGGCAGTGATGGCTAACCTTTTCCAAACCGAGTGCCCAAAGCGTGTGTTTGAACCCGCAAAATGCAATGCACATGCAGCCCACCTACCCAGGCCCCGCTCCCATGCATGCATGTGTTCCCCCCACATGCGCCCCATCCCCTGCGCATGCACGACAAAGACCCGACACCCAGCTGGCCAGCAGGAGGTGGCCACGCATGCACAGCACAGTTGAACTGGGACAACAGCTCATGTGCCATCAGATAGGGAGCTGCGTGCCATCTCTTACACACGTGCCTTAGGTTCGCCATCACAGTCCTAGGGAAAGACGATAACAAGTCACAACCCTAAGGCTGCCAAAATGACTCAACCTGACTTGGTTTTCACCTTACAACCACTCAACAGAACATCAGACGCACAAAATGTGCAGCAAAAATCAAAGTCATGAATAGTTATCCTAATCACTTTGGTAGTGATTCTTTTCAATCTTTTGGCCTTCTACCCATCAAACAATGATCATTGATGCTCAGGATGAGTGAGGCACTAGCACACCAGGACTCTGCAGCCATGTTTATAATGCCAAATTTCTCCCAGGCTTTGTGGCATTCTTTAACAGAGTGATTGATCTTTTTTCCAAGATGATCCCTAAAGCCTTACTTGATGATTCTCTGGTTTCAGTCTCAGCTTGGCTACCACAAATTCAGTCAAGATTTTAGATAAGTTGCCACTTTAATATGAATATGATCCTGATGATCGCCTCTCAGGATTCTTGTGCTCTTGGACCACCGTAAAAAGGATTAAAATTCTCATTAATGTACAAACTCTTTGTAGCATACAAAACAAAGCCCAATGTGTTAAGAAGTCCTTGATTCCTTTTAAGGTGATGACCACAAAATGACAGTATTATCTTGTAACTCTGTTAGTGTTGTGGTCTGCCAGGAGCCAGCACAGCTGGCATCAGATTTGGACAATGAGGAGGTAGGGCAGGAACATGGGCCAGTCCTGGAGTCTGGGGAGGGCACTGATGAGGGCTCTGCATCAGAGGCAGAGAGGGGGCCAGAGCCATATGCCAGTTATCAGCTGCCTTCAGATTCAGACATCTGTGAGGCAGATGAACAGCTGGAACCTGTTCCCAGTATTGCCAGATGAAGAGAATAGCTGAAGAACAGAGGTCAACTTGGGAGTAAGGCCACAGGTGGACAATGAATGGCCCTTCCAGAGGAAATAAAAGAGGAGTGAAAGGGGAGTGGAGTTTGCAGGAGACTATTAATCCGCTTAATTGGTTCATGACTCTCTGAGACTCCTTGCCCAGTTTTGTGGCTATCGGCGTGGCAGCTCTCCAAACTAGATAAGGTCTGTGACTGTAAATCCTCCCTCGAAAGACTTTGCGGGATGTGAATGAGCAGAATTCACAGCAAATTAATAAAAAGGGCTTTTGCTGGGACAAGGAGTTTGCTTCATGCTCCTGGGAAGCCTCGGTCAGTTAGATGAGCAGTCAGTTCTCTAAACCTGGCCAAAAGAATGAAGAGGGACTTAAAAGGCAGCTGATTAGCAACAGATTGTATGCACACATCATTTACTTCCTACTTTCTGAGAAGATTTATTTAGTGTAGGTCTTGGTCAGAATCCAATTCCAAGTGTCAACTACTTAGATGAAACTGGAACCAGGAGAACATTTACCACTCCTTTGTCCCGATGTGATAAATCAGTGGCTTTTAGTGTCATATTAATTCTTTCTATCGTGAGACTGCAGGGTCCATTTTAATCAAGCTGAACTTGGGTTACCTCCATCCCCACGCAGATCTTTGATGCTTTGTTCGGCGATCCATTCCGAATGGCCTTGTTGAAGACACATCCTTGCTGGCAACAGAACAGCAAGGATGGCGGTAGGAAAAAGCGTGGTGTGGGAGTTAGAAGGCATTTGCTCTTCGGAATCGTGTCAAGGAACACCAGGATGTCCCAAAGGGCAGGATTGCACCACTAAGCCAATATTAGTCTACCCCTTTTGTAAGGAACAGATGGAGAAGCTACCAATGGGATTCTTCTCCCCTCCAACAAAGTAATTAGCCTAAGTAAAAAGGGTGGAGAAGTAAGCAGTCCCATTTCAATCTAAAATGTACAAGATTCACTTGCCAATCCAATTAAGGTAAACAGGCTTGTTGGAAAGCAAAAGGCAGCCTGTCACTAATGAGATCGACAGTGCTAAACCAATCATCTTTTCCACTAACCAGGCTAATCTTGAGATGGGAGAACATGGCCCCAAGCTGCTTGCTGCTTGCATTTCTCTCCCATTTGCTAATGATTCTCTATCTCCCCAAATGTCTATCACCAAAGAGCTGTAGAATATTTGAACATTCCCCCAAACCATCATGAAGAAAGGGAAATAGTTTCAGGAGTGAGAAAGGCACCTACACAAATTCCTTTTTTTATGGAATTTTTGATAATGCAATCTCAAATCTGCTTTGGATCTGGATATTGTTTACTCACATACACAGAAACATATTGTCTATCTGTCTGTCGACCTACCTATTGATTATCTATCTAGCTATCTAGCTATCATCTCTCTCTCTCTCTCTCTCTCTCTCTCTCACACACACACACACACATCTATCTATCTACCTACCTGTTCCTACCTATCCACCCAATCATCCAACCATATCTATCTATCTATCTATCTATCTATCTATCTATCTATCTATCTATCTATCTATCTATCTATCTATCTATCTATCCATCCATCCATCCATCCATCATCTATCTATTTATCTATCATCCATCCATTGATTATCTATCTATTTATCTATCTGTCTATCATCCATCCATCCCTATTGAGCTATCTGTCTGTCTGTCTGTCTGTCTGTCTATCTATCTATCTATCTATCTATCTATCTATCTATCTATCTATCTATCTATCTATCTATCTACCTACCTACCTACCTACCTACCTACCTACTTACCTGTTCCTACCTATCCACCCAATCATCCAACCATCCATATCTATCTATCTATCTATCTATCATCTATCTATCTATCTATCTATCTATCGATCGATCGATCGATCGATCTTTCCATCCATCCATCCATCCATCCATCCATCCATCCATCCATCCATCCATCCATCCATCCATCCAACCATCCATAATCTATCTATTTATCTATCATCCATCCATTGATTATCTATCTATTTATCTATCTATCTGTCTATCTATCATCCATCCATCCCTATTGAGCTATCTGTCTGTCTTTCTGTCTATCTATCTATCTATTCATCCATCCATCTATCTATTGATGTATTAATCTATCATCTACTACCCTATCTACCTAGCTATCCATCTTCCTATCTATTTAGCTAGTTACTATATCTAGCCAGCTAGAAATAGATATATAAACATTTGTTTTACATTTCAACAAGGGTTGATCATACAAACAGACACACTCATCTGTTATTATATCCATGATTATATATGTGTATCATCCTTATAATTCATGATTGGTTTAACACATTCCAACTGTGCCCAGTTTCATCAGTTTGTTGGACTCTTCATCTTCCTAATTAAAATTAGAGGTGGTGGAACTGATGCTTTAATGTTGTACAAACTGGTTATATGATGCCCAACCCCGTGAATGTCCCCAAAAACAGGGAGGGGATTATGAAAAGTCTGATGAGCAATGTAGCACAAGCGCCATATTTGTTATAGAATTCAGGGCAGCTCCATCTAACTTCATATTCTCTTTTTCTCAGTTTTATACCATTTTGTGTTTTCTGCCTGAAATAGAAGCTTGATTCTATAATATGCAGTAAGGTAGTTTCTTTTATTCCTCATAATTCATCCTAATGTGATGGACCTTTTAGCAAATCCTGGAAACTTCATGCAACCAACTGTCCACTCCCAAGACTACAAGAATAATTAAGCATATCCTCTAAACCAGGGGTGAAATGCTACCAGTTCAGGTTGGTTCATCCCAACTGATAGTAAAAAAATGCTACCGGTTCACCAAAACTGGTAGTAAAAAAAAGTGCTAGAAATTGTGCGGCACAGCTGACTGTCGCAAAGCTGATTGTTGGAATTTTAAAAACCTTTTTTAATCATTTTTTTTTTACTACCAGTTCTGACGATCAGCTGTGTGACAATTAGCTTTGCTGCACGATTTATATTCGCTAAAAGCAGGAAATCTTGCTGTCTAGCGAATCTAAATCATGTGGTACAGCTGTTCCTCTCCTCACTGTTCGATTTACCTTTGCAGACCCAGAAAAGGCTTCTTAATCCGATGCGCACGCATGCAAAGCTCTCGTTTGGCACGCATGTGCACGTAAAGCAAACCGGTAGCAGACTTCAGAGCATTTCACCCCTGCTTTAAACCCAAAGGAACGTTTTCAGGAGGCAACTGGATTTTCTTGGGGTTTTTTGAAAATGTTTCACTTCTCATCCAAGGAGCTTCATTAGCTCTGACAGGATAGTGGGGAATGGAACGATTTATGCACCTTGCAGAAAGCTGATCATTTGCATCCTTTTTTAGGGTTGTTGAAGCCCTTGGAGGTTTGTGGGAGTGGGAGTAGGAATGGATTTCCAGAGAAAAATTGCAGAAGAAAGGAGGAGGAGGAGGAGGAGGAGGAGGAGGAGGAGGAGGAGGAGGAGGAACATGGGTCAGGCCTGGGGGCTGAGGAAATCTCAGACGAGGGCTCTGAGGCACAGACAGAGAGGGAGTTAGACAGCAGTGAGGCAGAGGAACAGCTGGAGCCTGTTACCAGTGTGTGCCTGCACAGAGCTGCCTGAAGACAAGAACAACTAAGAAAGCAGGGTTGACTTAGGAGTAAAGCCACACTTTGGTGCTCTCTGAGCTTACTTGTTTTCTTGCCGATGTTTGATGTTCCAAACTAGGCAACATCATCAGTATTCAGCAACAATGGTGCTACCTAATTTGGGGTCAAGAAAACAAGCAAACTCGGAGCACACCAAGGACCCCTCATTTCAACTGAGCTACAAATTTCTCCTTTTTGAGATGGATTCGTTGCTGTCCCCCGTCTTCCCCCCCCCCCCCCCCCCGTCCTTTCTCAGGGATGGGAGTCATTGTAACATGAATAAAACAGCTCCTAGGTTGAAAAATCTTGGAAATCTTTATTTCCAATTCTATACCATTTTAATGCTGGCTATTTCTACTCGTTTGGCGCAGGATTTGCACATTCTCCCTTTCGCCATCACCGCCCAACGATCCTTCCTTTCACTCTGCCCCCTCCTCGACAAATCTATGTGATCATTAAGTGCTGAAAGACTACAGCCAAGAAAAGGGAATTAATCAATATTTCATCCCTCCCGAGTCGTTCATTTGATAGGGCATCTCCGGCAACAGCCAAACTGCTCTGCTTACTGGCTGTTAGCTGTCAACTGTGATTTGGAGACTCTTTTATTTAAAGGTTATTGAAAAATGAATTTGTTTTCTCTTTAGGCTCCCTGGGCTGATTCAAAACTTAATTATGGGGGAGGGGAGGGAGATAGGAAGAAGGAAAAGCAAGGGGAAACCATAATTCACCAGAAGCTGAACAAGGGGAAGGCTGCGTGACAAAAGTCACTTTTCTTGGAAACTAGAGTGCGTTGGAGGAACAAGAAGGGCGAGATCCAAGTAGCATGTGCCTGAACTGATAAATCACAATTTTTTTATTAAGAGACTAGCTGTACCCGCCATGCGTTGCTGTGGCCAAGTTTGGTTAAATGAAAAAGTTTCCCCTCATAGACCCTCTCAGCAACCCCCTTCCTTCTCTGCCTCAGTTTCCCCTCCCTCTCCCTCCCCTCCCTCTCTTACTTTACCTACCTACCTACCTACCGTATTTCTCCCCCCCTCTCTCTATCCCTCTACCTATCTACATTCCTACCTACTGTATTTCTCCCCCTTTCTCTCTATCCCTCTACCTACCTACTGTATTTTCCCTCTCTCACTCTACCTACCTACCTACTGCATTTCTCCCTCTCCCTCTCTATCCCCCTACCTACCTACCTACTGTATTTCTCCCTTTCTCTCTCTATCCACCTACCTACCTACTGTATTTCTTCCTTTCTCTCTCTATCCCCCTACCTACCTACCTACTGTATTTCTCCCTCTCTCTCTCTATCCCTCTACCTACTTACCTACTTACCTACCTACCTACCTACCTACCTACCTACCTAGAGAGAGAGTAGAGAGAGGCCATTGACTTGGCAGCGGCTTTGTGTGTGGGGAGTTGGCAGAGGGCGTGGTGGTGGCGGCGTTGCCAGTGGCAAGATGGGAGGGGCAGAAGGAGGCGGAGGGGCGAGTGAGCGAGTGAGGAAGATCTGCAGTTTTACATTTGTGGGGCGTGTACCTGGCACCCGTGTGCCATCTACACAATCTGTACGTATCATTGGTGCTGCCCTTGTAAGGAACGTTGTGTGGAAATTTGGTGGTGATTGGTGCAGTAGTTTTGGAGATTAGTGGTTTTGAACAAACTCATAGTTAACGTTTTATTTATATAGATAATGCAGGGATAATGAATAGAACTTCCTTGGATTCACTTTGCTGAAGTTCATAGAATTGGAGAGATTTTTCTCTGCAATTTTTTTTTTGTCTACAGCAGAGGATGGGGCTTTAATCACATAGAATAGAGCTGGAAGGGTCCTTGGAGGTCTTCTAATCCAACCCCTTGCTCAAGCAGGAGACCCTATACCAGTGATGGCTAACTGTTTTCTCCTAGCGTGCCAAAATCGCGTACATTGCAATCGCACACAACACCGCATATGTGCATGCCTACACCCATAATACAATGCACCCAGCTCACCCTGCGCATGTGCACATGACCCCCTCCATGCTTCCCCCCCACATAGATGCATGACCCCCTGTGCTCCCCACATGCATGTAAATGACTCCCCCACAGCTCATTTTGAGCCTAGCAGTGCCTCCCTGAAGCCTCCTGAAACCAAATATGGGGTGCGGGGGGCACTCTGCACCCACCTTGCAATTCCCATACCTCCCAAACATACATGCATGAACCCCTCCCCCCACACATATACGTGCACCTCCCCACACACACATCTCATGCATGTATGTTAGAGACCCGAAAACCAGCTGGCCGGTGATAGGTGCGCACGTGCACGGTGGAGCTGAGCTGGGCAGAGAGGGCTTTGTCTGCCACCTGTGACACACATAGCTTCACCATCACAGCCCTATACCATTTCCCATAGGTGGCTATCCCGTTTTTGCTTTAAAACCTCCAATGATGAAGCACCTGAACCACCTCCGAAGGCAAAGCTATTCCACTGGTTAGTTGTCCTCACTGTTGGGAAGTTTCTCCTTAATTCCAAATTGCTTCTCTCCTTGATTAGTTTCGATCCATTGTTTCTTGTCTTGCCTTCTGGTGTTTTGGAGAATAACGTGACCCCTTCTTCTTTGTGGCAGCCCCTCAAATACCTGAAGACTGCTATTGTGTCATTCCTGCCCCCCCAGTCCTTCTTTTCTCTAGACCTGCCAAACCCAGGTCCTGTCCCCGTTCTTCATATGTTTTAGTCTCCAGTCATCTTAGCTGCTCTTCTCTGTGCTTGGGAATTAGGGAGGGGATCTGTCTTTGGAGATGGAATGGACTTCTTCCCAGCCGTTGTTTCATCAGGTTTCAAGGCCATCATGCCCTGAGGGTGAACTGTTATCTGCCTAGAACCTCAGCGTTCTCAAAACATTTTCTCGGCATCACACTGGCTATCGATGGGCTGGTCGGGGGAAGTTGGGTTTGGGGGAATGAAAGAATTGTTTTGTCCTCTGCACAAAATCTCCAGATTACATCTGACTTTATTGCATCCAGTTTCTCTCAGTAAAAGTTCTTTTGATTCAACCCAACCGCTTCAAGAGTCTTGCTTTCCTGGGTGGGGGGGCAACTGAGGCATGTCTGCCCCCCCCAGGTGTTTTTCTACAAAGAGCCACAATGGTTGTGGTCTTTGATCATCATAAGAATCAACTGAGCATCACTCCTTACAGATCGCGTGTTTCCTAAGAATTGCACCCAATAAGTTCTTAGAGAAAAAAATTACTTTGAGATTGTGACTCAGGAGTCAAGTATTTTTCATGCCATAATGAAATTCTTCCCCGTATAATTTAATGGGGGGGGGGAAAGGGGGGGGGGTGAGAGAAGGAATCTGAGAAACAAGAACAAATGCAATATTTATTTTCAGCCTGAAGCTTAAATCCTTGCCAATATATAAATTCCCATTTAACCAGTGCAGTGTTATCAATAAATGGATTAACTATTTATATTGATGTAAATCATTTATATGTGTGTGGCTTTACATTTTAATGACCCACACAAGGTCTGTGCTGTGTCCTTGAACTACATAGAGGAGGAGGAAGAAGAAGAGGAGGAGGAGGAGGGATGATGATGATGATGATTGTGGCGTTTCATGCAAAACGCACCTCTGAAAGAACTTTGCAATATGAGGTAGTCCCTGACTTCTAAATAATGGTGTGGTACAACCAGTAGGTCACCGCTACTGGTTTGCCCAAATCAGTCCGAACCGGCTGAATACCACCACTGGTTTTGTTCTTCTGAGTAAGTGCTTTGCTTTCATTTGCTTTGATTCAAGTCATGTTCAAGTTACAGGGGAAGAAGACAATAAATTTGGCAGAATGCATATGATCTGCTTAACCTAAAATTCAGTAAAGGACTGAATTCCACTCTGTGACGCATTTCATCATGAATTCTCTGAAGTGAAGGGTGAATTAGAGTTTTCATGTGATTGATGTATGCACAAAATAGGGCCTGTTTAGTAGGAACTCCCTGGTTTTGGGATTTTTTCCCCAAGAAAGTGAAATGGCTTCTTTCCTTGCTGTTCTTTCAAGAGTTACAAAAACTGTTCTACTGGGTTTTTAATAATGCACAAGTAGTCCTTGACTTACGACAATTTGGACTAAGACGTTCATTCTAAGTGATGCAATCATTAAATAGGTTGCATCTGATTCTACAATCCTTTTCCTCCCCCATATTCGTCAAGCCAATCCTGTTGACTTTGCATGCCACCAGGCATTCACAGATCCATGTGCGAGAAATTGAGTTGTAGGCTTTCCTGTGATCAATCCAGGCTGTGTTCTGCTTGATCTACTTAGACCTTGGCAGACTACTCTATGTGTAGGAAACTGGTGTTTTGAGCTTCTGGTGTTGTTCTCAATGCCCTTCTGACTGTGCCCATGTACTGGCCTGTCTGGACCTATAGCTTGGTAGCTATTATCCTTGATATAACTTTCCATGTATTGTGGAGGCAGGTTATTGGATGGTGTTGTTCTTTGTGGGATGTCTTTCAGCACTGTACTTCCTAGTGTTAACGGTCGACAATCTTAAACACTCAAAGAGCCACAAAGGCTCTAAATGGAATCCCCCCGTTCAATTCTGTAGCCGACCAGAAATCCAGTTCCCCCATCACAGAGTCTCTTCCTAGCATGGCATTCTTTTTCCTCTACCTGTCCTAACCAAAAGGCCTATCAATTGTGGCACTGACCGGTGACATGGAGCCACAGCAGAGGGATGAAAGAGCCACATGTGGCTCCAGAGCCACAGATTGCTGACTTCCATGTTAGCCAGTCTTGGTGAAAGCCTGATGCTAGCAATAACAATAGCAGTTAGACTTATATTCAAGGTTTTGGCGACCATCTTTAAAGTGCTCCATGGCTCGGGGCCTAGTTATATGCGAGACCGCCTCCTGCCCCATACATCCCTTCGGCCGATCCGCTCCCACAGAGAGGGTCTTCTCAGGGTACCGTCGGCCGGGCAATGCCGTCTGGCGACACCCAGGGGAAGAGCGGGCCCTGCCCTTTGGAACGACCTACCCCCTGAACTGCACACCATCACCGACCTCCGCCTCTTCTGCCAGTGTCTAAAGACACATCTTTTCCAGCAAGCCAGCCTAGCCTAACCTCCCGTGGGGACTATTTTAGAGAGTTTTAAATTGGGGATTTTAAAATTGGTTTTAGCATAGGACTAGAATAATTTAATATGTTTTTAAATTATGTATTTATTCTTTTGTATGTTTTTTAAATTCCAGTGAACCATCCTGGGTCCTCTGTGGAGAAGGGCGGGATATAAATATGATTAAAATAAAAAATAAAAATAAATAAAATATACCACCCAACAATGCTTTACAGGACTCCCTGGGTGGTTTACAATGTCAGCCTATTGCTCCCAACAATCTGGGTCCTCCTTTTACTGATGATGGAAGGATAGAAGGCTAAGATAACCTTGAGCCCTGTCAGGACTGAACTCCAGATTGTGGGCAGAATTTGCCTGCAATGCTGCATTCTAACCATTCTTCCACCAAGCCTCTAGTTCGGGAGTCTGCAAAGTCGGCTCTTTTAAGACTGGTGGACTTCAACTCCCAGAATTCCCCAGCCAGCTGGCTGGGGAATTCTGGGAGTTGAAGTCTACCAGTCTTAAAAGAGCCGACTTTGCAGACCCCTGCTCTAGTTGATTCATCTGTGGTGCTATATGTTCACACACTACTGTTAGTTTCTTTAGCCAGTTGGTAAAACAAGGACCCAGATTGTTGGGGGGCAATAGGCTGACTCTGTAAACCATTTAGAGAGGGCTGTAAAAGCACTGTGAAGCGGTATATAAGTCTAAGTGCTATTGCTATTCAGTTTCTGCTGTTGCATTCCAGTTTGGGGGTACACCTTGAATGGTTCTTTGGTGAACAGGCCATTTATCTTCTCACCCCCTGCTTCTCTTCTGTCTGTCTTTAGCCCAGTACTGTTGTTCTTCTTGATCATATAGTAGGTATGTGTGTATGTGAACAGTACATTTATTTATAAAATGGTTGGGCTTATCTTATTTGTATGAGACGGACATCCACTAAGACAACCTGGAAGAAGGCAAGTGGCAAACTGTTTCTGCCTTGTTGCAAAGGAAGCTAAATGGATGTGTCACCAGGAATCAACCTTGACAAATGACTTTTCATTCTACTTGCAAAAAACAATGTGGTCTGTTTTGATTGGGGTGTATTTCTTTCTCAACCAAAGCCAAAATAAAATCTTTGGAACACTTTAAGGCTTCAATTTGCATACTAAAACTACTGACGAATGAAAAGGTCATGTTCTGTCAATATTTTCAGACACGGTGGAAAATAGGCTTCTCATCACTCTTTGTCAAAAAAAATATGTATTTCTTATTTACTAGCTGTCCATTATTCTCAGGCACTTCTGCACCTTAGTCATTCTTGGCCCGATTTAAACACTTGATCACATCTTTATCCCTGATCGGCTGATAATCCACAAAGATCTAAGAGACAATTATCCACATGTGGGGTGTTGGTTGGTACATACTAGAATTAGAATTGAATAGGATGGGGTGGAGAGGAGAGGGGAGGGGAGGGAAGAAGGGAAGGGAAGGGAAGAGAAGAGAAGAGAAGGATAGGGTAGAGAACAGAACAGAATGTATTCTAGACTAGACTAGGATAGGATAGGATAGGATAGGATAGGATAGGAAATAATTAGAGTGGAATGGAATTCTCCTTCATGGTAAAGAAGGGGAGAGCCAATTGAATCTAGCGGTGAAGGCATCAGGATAGAAACCAGGAGACAGTGTGTTCTAGTCCCTCCTTAGGCATGGAAGGCAATTGGGTGATTTTAAGCCAATCATGAGGAGACTTCTAGTCTATCTTAGCCTTGAAAGTCAATTGGGTGACTTTGGGGCAATCCCCAGGAGACAGTGACTTCTAGTCCTTCCTTAGGCTAACTGTTGACTAGATGACTTTGAGCCAGTCACACACACACTCTCTCTCTCAACCTAACATATCTCACATGGTGGTCATTGTGGGGATAGGAGGAGGAAGAGCATTAAATAGGTTCCCTGACTTGAGTTATGTCTAACAAAAAGATAACAAAGATGGGATATTAAATAAAGATAAAATGGCATTGCCTGTTGGAGATGACCAGGATGATCTGAGGGAGGGGTCAAACATGTCATCAGTCTTGAGACCACTTGTGCCCACAAAAGATTTAAGTCTAGCCCACCATTCTATAGAGGAATTATTTGGTCTGTCATCTGCACCTCCATAACTGTCTGGTTTGGTTCTGTAACCCAAAAAGACAGACACAGACTTCCGAGGATATTTAGAACTGACGAAAAAACAATAACCTCCAACCTGCCTTCCATTGAGGACCTATACACTGCACAGGTCAAAAAGAGGAAATATTTACAGATCCCTCACATCCTGGACATAAACCTAACCCTAACCCTAACTCCTATCCTCAAAAACAACGCTATAGAGCACTATGCACCAAGACAACTAGACACAAGAACAGTTCCCCCCCTGAACACCATCACTCTGCTAAACAAAGAATTCCCTCACCACCATCAAACTATTCACTAAACCTGCATTACTATTACTATTAATCTTCTCATCATTTCTATCACCCATCTCCTCATACTTATGACTGCAGGACTGTAACTTTGTTTCTTGTATCCTTACAATTTATATTGATATTGATTGTTTCCTGATTGCTTATTTGTACATTTGACTATCATTAAGTGTTGTACCTTATGATTTTTGACAAATGTATCATAAGAACATAAGAATAGCCTTGCTGGAACAGGCCACAGCCCATCTGGTCCAGCATTCTGTCTCACACAGTGGCTCCCCATTTGCTTCAGGGTCTTCCCAAGCAGATGTCTTCACCTGCTTATGATTCCCTGCAAATGGCATTGAGAGATATCCTGCCTATCTCTCCATCCCGGAGGGTGTCCTTAGGCATCCATCATGATAGCCATGGATACCCTTGTTCTCCATGAACTCGTCTAATCCTTTCTTAAAGGTGTCGAGGCTGACAGCTGTCATCACTTCTTCTGGCAGGGAGTTCCATAGACCAGGGATCCTCTGGGTGAAAAAGTACTTCCTCTTATTTGTTTGAGGTCTAGCTATCAAAAGTTTCATGGAGTTCCCCCTAGTTCTAGTGTTGTGCGATAGGGAAAACAGTTTTTCCTTTTCTACCTTGTCTTTTTATGTACATTGAGAGCATATGCACCAAAGACAAATTTCTTATGTGTCCAATCACACTTGGCCAATAAAGAACTCTATTCTATTCTATTCTTGAATTCTGTTGACTCTTATCTTCTGCCAATTTGCTTCTTGTAGATCCTGGTAGAGAGCTTTAGCATACAATGAACCTATCTGAAATGCTTGGACTCCTGATTTTCTGTGTTTGACATTACCGGTCCCTACTGGAACTAGCAAGGGAGACTTGCTTCCTTCATGAGAGGAATATATGGGTCTTCCAAATAATTAAGGAGAGTAGGAGAACATAGCAGTCGGATGGCATCCATAGCTTCTGCTTCTTGCCATCGGATCTCCTGTCCCAGCAGCTCCAGCCAAATGGGGCAACCATTTTGATCTACTAATAATCAGATATTGTTTTCTTCTGGGGTTATGAAACAGGATCTTCACAGAAGACTCAGGAGCCAACACTACAACCACAATAAAAATGAAGGTGTAAGGAACATGCCATACCAGATGTGAACTTGCTCCCTGAACCACAATTCCCAAATCAGCAATGGCTATTAATCAAATGCTGTAACAAGCTGATTGCAACAGCACTCTGTATCCATGATTAATTAGACAGAAGCTTCAAAAGAAAAGGAGCAAACTCTCTTATTCAACCAGCAATTTGACATCTCCAGGCTAGGAAATGTACACATTTCAAATGTAGGGCTAAGCCAGGGTTGTTACTCATTTGCTCAGGTCTGGGACCAATTGAAGAGGCATGTCAAAAAAATTAAGCATTTTGTACAACAAAAGGGATGGAGAGAAGACCACGGGACACTGGTTAAACAACGGTGCGAGTTATCCTCCTTAGATGCTCTAAAGCAGTGATGGTTAACCTTTTTGTGCTGAAAATGGCATAGCTGCTATAGCTATGCTATTTTTAGAGTTGGGTTTTAAATTAAATTGTTCTTTTAGCACGGGCTAAATTATTTAATTTTAGTTTTAACCTTTGTAGAATTTTGTATTGTTGTATTTTTAGATTTTTAATTCCTGTGCGGCGCCCTGAGTCCCATTTTGGGGAGATAGGACAGGATAGAAATCTAATAAATAAACAAACAAACAAACAAACAAACAAATAAATAAATAAATAAATCACGCACATGCCCACACAACTGCATGTCTGCGTGCCCACACCAATAATATAATGCGTGTGTGGCCACTCCCCGCACCATGATCCCCTGTACATGTGCACATGACCCCTCCATGTGTGCCCCACCACGTGCATGCGCATGCAGCCTTCCACGTGCATGCACATGCAGCCTTCCGCATGCACACACAAACCCCTGTGCTCCCCCTGTGCATGCCCACAGAGAGGGCTATGCATGCCACCTGTGGCATACATGCCATAGGTTCGCCATCATGCATCTATAGCAATTCCTCTTTGCTGAAAGCGTGTGGAACAAGTGAAGCGGATATAATTCCATTGCACTGAGAAAAGCTTTGGATGACCCAAAGGAAAGATGGCTTGACGGGAAAGAAGCGGAGATGAAATTTTTCCAAGAATGGATGAAGTTTTACCATCGCAGGAACAGGATATGTTTAGTCTAATGAAGAGAAAGAATTGGGGTGACATGGTAGCTGTCTTCCACTATTTGAGGGGATGTCACAGAGAAGAGAGGGTCAACCTATTCTCCAAACCACAAGAAGGCAGGAGAAGAAGCAAAGGATGGAAACGAATGAAGAAGAAAAGCAATCTAGAACTATTTGATTTCTCAAAATTTCTCAACTGAAAAATTTCCTGACACTGAGAGCAATTAATCAATGGAATTAATTAATTCCAGATGTTGTGAGTGCTAAATCACTGGAGTGTTTTTGTTAGAGTGTGCACAATGTGACTATTTTGAGACAACCCAGGAGCAAACATACAGTATGAGGTTTGTCTTTCAAATAGTGGTTTAAACAACAGAGGTTTGTCTTTCAAATAGTGGTTTATCTACAAGGTGTATATATACATACATGTACTAGGCAAAGTCAGGCAATCAATCATCAACTACAGCATGGAAGCACACACAGAGATAGAGACACCCTCACAGGATCTCTCTTATATATACAGCCTCTTAAAGTGATAAGTTAAATAAGCTTGCTGATTCACATTTCATCATCATTTCATCATCATTTCATCATCAATAAGCTTGCTGATTCATTATTTCATCATCATTTCAGTACCTTACAGCATTACAACATTGGTAGCTGTCAGCTATTAAATCATTATTACCCTGACAATTTTTTTCTGGTGAGATCAGTCTATCAGGGAAGCCTGGTCTACCCAAATATGGGACGGAACATACAGCTTCCACTTTCACCTTTCAGCCTCAATCTAGGAGCCTTCACATGCAGTTGCTTCCGTAACAAACTATTTTTGTGTTAAATTGGTGGTTTTTAAGAAGAGATTGGACAACCACTTGTCCAGAACAATGTAAGGTCTCCTACTTGAGTCCGGTGTGTGTGTGTGTGTGTGTGTGTGTGTGTGTGTGTGTGTGTTGGATTAGGTCCAAGATCCCTTATCTGTTATTCTGTATTCTTGTGACACAAAAGTCTCAAACTATGGAAACCAAGCTGGATTAGATGCTTTGACAAAATGCACTGTTGTAATTCATTTAAAGCTTCCTACTTCAGAACTTAAAGATTCTGAAAAGACAAAAGTAAATGTTAACAAATTTACAAAAATCCTATACATAGGTGTTGTCACACACACGCACACACACAAAGTTTACTAATTTGCTACACAAGCTTCGGCCATTAGAAATGGGTGTTGGCTATAATCTCATATAGATTATATGAGCCATGGAACTTTGATTTTGGGTTTTACCGATTGGACTGACAGACCTTTACAGAAATGGCTAGTTTATATTATTATGAAAAAACAAAAAGTTGTGATTTGATGTTAATGCCTGATTTTACCGCAAGAGAGAGAGTTGGAAGTCAATGCTTATTTTTCTTTTTTCTAATCTTTCTTCACTTCTCTTTCCCCTCTTCTTCCCCACTGCTTTCCTATTTACTTTTGTATTTTGTATCTTATTTTGTCTCATAACTCAATAAAAATGTTAAACAGAAGATGAGCTGTCTGTCAGATATGGCTCCGCATGCCACCTGTGGCATATGTGCCATAGGTTTGCCATCACAGGTATAGGGTTCTCCTGCTTGAGCAGTGGGTTGGATTAGAAGACCTCCAAGGAGGAGGAGGAGGAGAGAGGAGGAAGGAAGGCAGGAAGGAAGGAAGGAAGGAAGGAAGGAAGGAAGGAAGGAAGGAAGGAAGGAAAGGAAAAAAAGGAAGGAAGGAAGGAAGAAGGGGAGAAAAAAGAAAGAAAAAAGAAAGAGAAAGAAAGAAAGAAAAAGGAAGGAAGGACGAAAGAGAGAGGAAGGAAGGAAGGAAGGAAGGAAGGAAAGGGAAAGGAAGGAAGGAAGGAAGGAAAGGAAAAAAGAAAGGAAGGAAGGAAGGGAGAAAAAAGAAAAAAAAAGAAAGAGAAAGAAAGAAAAAAGAAAGATGAAAGAGAGAGGGAGGGAGGGAGGGAGGGAGGAAGGAAGGAAGGAAGGAAGGAAGGAAGGAAGGAAGGAAGGAAGGAAGGAAGGAAGGAAGGAAGGGGCTTTAAAACAAAGAGTGATTTCCCCTCCCTGCAAATGGTAAAAATGGCCTTCTTCTAATAGCAGTAGTGTGTTGGGGAGGAAGCTTTACCTCTTTTGCAGGATTTGCAAAAGGTGTCTAATTCGCTTGTTGCTAGGTGATTCATGGCTTTAGGTGACAGGCACAAATACTTCTGATGAGCTACAGTCTGCCAAACACACCAGCTTCTTGCTGAGTGGGCTCGCTGTTGCCTTGGTAAATGTTAATTTTGAAGGAATAAGGAAAACAACAATCCTGGACTCGGCTCCAACACACACACGCGCGCACACACAATACTTGAAAGTGGTTTTTAAGGTCACACTCCAAATCTACAGAGAAAGTCAGGAAAATGTCTTGGATTGGTCGCTTTCTCCATAGCCTTGCCCAGTGATGCACAAGGAGAATCTCTCTTTCTCCTACAAACTGGACAGACCTAGACCCGACAATTTTTTGCGTGCCAAACTGGCAGTAATGTTGGTAGCAGCCCACCCCTGGATCAAGGCAAGAGCAATGCCTTAAAAGTCACAGATCTACAAATCAATAATGAAATGCAGATTCACTTATAGTAAATGAACAGGTGATTTTTTTAAAAGCTCTAGATTGCTCTCCTTGGTCCTGTTGTTGTTTTTCTTTCTCTTACTCTAACTCCACGCTGTGCTAGCTTCCAAAATCAATATTCAAACATTTCCAGAGATGTACAAGAGATAACTCAAGTCAAACAAGCTGTCCAGAAACTGCACTGCTGTGATCTGGTCCTAAAAATTTTACTGTAAAATATTTTAAGTCATAGATTTAAAAAAAAACATCTTGGGTGCAGTCACATTGAAACTTTTGTCAACCTATTTGAAAGAATCACGCAACAATTCCCACATAAATACTCCCAAATCCGCTCCACAGCCTTGGGCTAGTCACCTCAATTCTCTTTCCTGATCCAATATCTAGATGCCTCAATCAGGAGGAAGGTTGAGGAGAAGCTAAGAGTGAACTCATGGGGCAATGCCAAGCACAATCCTAGTCAAAGAGTAATAAGGTCTTCAGGTGTGGATGTCACACTGCAACCACAAAATCATCGTCGTCACCAGCAACTACAGCTCAACAATTCCTGCAAAGAAGTGAAGGACGCAGAAGTGGTGATTCTTTCTTTCACAAGTTGTGGCGAGTGTTATTTGTATGCAAGAGACTAGTGACACTAGCATTGATAAATAACAGAATAACCAAGTTGGAAGGGACCTTGGGGGTCTTCTAATTCAATGCTCTGCCCAAGCAGGGGACCCTATAGAATTCTGCCATGGTGGCGCAGTGGTTAGAGTGCAGTATTGCAGGCTACTTCGGCTGCCAGCAGTTTGGCAGATTGAATCTCACCAAGCTCAAGGTTGACTCGGCCTTCCATCCTTCCGAGGTGGGTAAAATGAGGACCCAAATTGTTGGGGGCAATATGCTGACTCTGTAAACTGCTTAGGGAGGGCTGTAAAAGCACTATAAAGCGATATATGTATAAGTGCTATTGCTATTCCAGACAAATGGTTGTCCAATCTCTCCTTGAAAACCTCCAGTGATGGAGCACATACAACTTCTGAAGGCAAGCTGTTCCACTGATAGAATGATGGTTTTTATTGTTCTCCAGTTGTTGGGGTTTTTGGGGTTAGGGTCCCCCTCCCAGCATAGGAGAAACCTACAACTGTCATTCAAACATGCACACGATAAGGATTTTCCTATATTTTAAGGAAAACTGAATGAT
Organism: Rhabdophis nuchalis; assembly: GCA_039707465.1. NCBI lineage: Eukaryota > Metazoa > Chordata > Lepidosauria > Squamata > Natricidae > Rhabdophis > Rhabdophis nuchalis. Next base: position 97,365,192 of record CM077645.1, read on the forward strand.
GCAGAATAATGATGCCAATCAATTCTCTTTTCACCTAAATTACATTTTAAATGTTATCCTTTTCTTCTCACCAGTCATGCTGGCTTTAAATGCAGGATAAGAAAAGGTTACAGTAGAAGGATAATATCAGAAAGAAAGAGCAGAAGTTCACAAAATGAACACTGTGATTGTGCCAGTCATAGGATGCCAAGAAAGAATGAGTTGGTTGCTGAAAAGTAGATGCCAACATCTATAAACATATGCTAAGCAGAACAGAGGGAATCATTTAAGTGTTATTCAGTACAGACCCTTTCTTTCTTTTTAAGGGAAAAATAATTATTCAAACTGGATTGATTTCTTCATCATTTTTGCAAGAAACCGGGGCGATGGAATATATTAGCAATCAAAGTTCAAGCTAATCATAGTTCTTCACATTTAAGGGGTATTTGCATTCAATCACATTTGCACCTGGAAGTCTTTCCCTAGCATAAACTTTTGAGGGTTTCCTCAGGCCTTATCTTGGAACAAATATCATTATGGATAATCTATATATACATAAAAGTGAAAATCACTCACGCCGGATCATGAAATCTCCAGAACCGTAAACCCTACAAACTTGAAATGTGGCACACATGTTCCTCCTGGCTTCTAGTTGCTCACTTAGAAAGGATTTTTCAAAATGACCATCAGATCATTAATATTTGTTATGTTATTATTAACATGCTCTGATGCTAAGGGACCTTCTACTCCCCTTCCCAACCTGAAAACTGCCACTTGGATATGGGCGTGGCCAGTGTGTGACTCATTCGGCCTGCTGGCTGGGAGTTTGGAGAGGAGCCTGAAGGAGAGAAGGGGATAGGATAGGGGAGGCTTCTGTGGGACAAGGCTGAGGGAGAGAAGGGGATAGGGGAGGATTCTGTGGGGCAAGGCTGAGGGAGAGAAAGGGAGAGGAGAGGCTTCTCTGGGGCAAGGCTGAGGGAGAGAAGGGGATAGGGGAGGATTCTGTGGAGCAAGGCTGAGGGAGAGAAGGGGATGGGATATAGTAGGCTTCTGTGGGGTCAGCCTGAGGGAGAGAAGGGGAGAGGAGAGGCTGATCATAACTAACTACTTGTTAATTTTCAAGCTGTAAGTATAGATTTATCGAGCCAGATCACATATTTTCATAGCAGAGCATGAGTATTCAGCTAGTAAATAAATAAATATAAATAGATATTAAATATAAATTTACCAGAAAATTCATATATTGAATTTGGCACATAAACATTAACTGGTTAAATTATAGAAAGATTGGGTTTAGGGACCAATTTCATTTTCTCTCTATTAATTTTGATGTGACATGGAAAACAATGTTCACTTCATATAGTACCTCCTCCATCTAGTAGTCGTGCAAATGAGGGTTACCTCTCCATATATTCTATTCCAAGCCTGCCTTCATTAGGTGAATTTCTCAGTGTCTTTCATATCATGGTTACCATTAAATAACTGGCTAGCTATAATGTAATCTGATTGAAACTAGGATATGAAACCAAGGTTGGATCAAATAATTTCATCCCATGGGGAAGATAGCATAGAAGTCTACCACCTTGTCTCTTTTTGCCTGCATATATTTTAAGCATTTATTTCCCTGAGCCTAGCAGAGAGAGCATCACAATGCAGAGTCTTGACATGATGTAAAAATAGATGTGGAGACTCTAGAAGGAGTGCAAAGAAGAGCAACAAGGATGATTAGGAGACTGGGTGCTCAAACATGATGAATGGTTGCAGGAACTGGGTTTGCCTAGTTTAATGAAAATAAGGACTAGGGGAGACATGATAGCAGTGTTCCAATATCTGAAGGGATGCCACAAAAAAGAGAGAGTCAAACTATTCTCCAAAGCACCTGAGGGCAGGACAAGAAGCAATGGATGGAAACTAATCAAGGAGAGAAGCAATTTAGAACTAAGGAGAAATTTCTTGACAGTTAGAACAATTAATCACTGGAACAACTTGCCTCCAGAAGTTGTGAATTCCAACACTGGAAGTGTTTAAGAAGATGTTGGATAACCATTTGTCTGAAGTGGTGTAGGATTTCCTGCCTAAGCAGGGGGCTGGACTAGAAGACCTCAAAGGTCCCTTTCAATTTTGTTATTCTATGATGAACCACCTCGTGAACAAAGGTCCAGATAGTCAAAATGATGGTTTTCCCAGTAGTGATGTGATAGTTGGACCAATGTAACTCTCTTAAGCACTGAAGAATTTATGCTTTCAAATTTTCGGTGTTGGAGAAGACTCTTGAGATTAGACTGCAAGGTCATCCAATCAGTCGATCCTGAAAGATATCAACCCTGACTGTTCTTTGGAAGGACAGATCCTGAAGCTGAAGCTCAAATTCTTTGGCCACCAGATGAGAAGAAGAGGACTCCTTGGAAAAGGCCCTGATGTTGTAAAAAATAGAACTTGAAAGGAGAAGCAGACAGCAGAGGGTGAACATGAAACGTAGGCTAATAGAGTTGGAAGGGACCTTGGAGATCTAGTTCTACCATCTGCTCAAGCAAGAGACCCTATACCATTTTAGACAAAAGGCCACACTGTCTCTTCTTGAAAGCCTCCAGTGATGGAGCACCCGCAACTTCTGAAGGCAAGCCAGGTTGATTGCTCTTACCATTAGGACATTTCTCCTTCATTCTAGTCAGTTAAATAGTGTCATCAATGCAATGAACATAAATTTGGGCAAACCCCGGGAGTCAGTAGAGAGGGGGGGCTGGCTTGCTGTGGTCCATGGGGTCATGATAGGTCAGATACAACTTAGTGACTGAACAACAAACAACCCTGAGTGTCTGTAAAAAAAAAACAACCCTAAAACCAGAGAGACAAACCCCAAACCATATCTGAGTATTACTTAGTTTATGATGCAGTTGAAATGTGAAGAGAATAGAGCCACATTTATTTAAAAGAACCACATGTTTCCTCCATTAAAAATAAAAACAAATTAGAATATCCACAGGAGTTAGTTTGTAAGTTATTAAAAAGGTGCCGCCAAGCAACTGCATTAAATAACTCAATTTGTGCTGAAGAAAATTGAAATGTGAGTAACATAAGCACTTTTTTTAAGTTCAGGTGAGGAATGACTAAGAAACCACACTTGATCTTAGCCAAAAGGCCGAGAAGCGACCTTGGTCTATATACCAAATGAATGACCCATTGGGATCCTCATATCAAAACAACTTACTTTATGTGCAGCCAGAACCTGAAAATAACATTTAGCACAGCACAGGTACTTAAACAAAATGGTTTGGTTGAGATCGGCTTATGTGGGACTGATTGGGGTAGATTGTAGGGGTCATTTTATGTCATTTTATTCTATTTTACTTATTTATGTATTCAGTTATATTCTATCTTTTCATCCTATAACTATTGTATTTTACCCTACTCTTATTTTAAATTGTTTGTATAGGATTTTATTGGTGATATGTGTTTGAACCTTGTGCTTTGATATGGCCTATAGGTTAATCAATAAACCTATAATCTAACTAAGAAACATTTAAAAGAACTATGCTTAAAAGACATCCTTTGAGGGGGATGAAGGAACTTTTGATAACATTCTCCAAGTGTTTTTTTTTTTTTGATAAAGCCAAATGTATGAAGATGCTTTTCAAAATTAGTATGCAGGAGTAAACAACTCTTTATTGGAGAGAAGAATGATCTAACAATAAAAAGCAAGACTGCAAAAAGCAAACATGTAATTTACATTTAGAGAGATATTTTTAAAAAAACCATAAACAAGAAAAATAGTTCTCTATCCGAAATGTCTGGAAACAAAGGAAAGAACAGCAAATGTGCAAATTACACAGCTAGTGGTCACCTTGGAATGGACTCAGAGCTGTCCCTGGTACTGAAATCACAATTACAGCAAGAGAAGAAAACCTAGTTTAAAAAAAAAAAACTAAAGAGAAATTTGGAGACAGAGGAAACCTTGGGTGTAAATGCTGTGTGCTCAGATATGGATTACTAGCCTTGTTCTCTGAAAATCAAAGTGAATTTTTAAAAATGAGATACTGATTAATTACAGAATAGAGATGGAAGGAAATTAGAATAACAGTGTTGGAAGACTTCTAGTTCAACCCCCTGCTTAGGCAGGAAACCCTACACCACTTCAGACAAATGGTTCTACAATCCCTTCTTAAAAACCTCCAGTGTTGGAGCATTCACAACTTCTGGAGGCAAGTTGTTCCACTGATTAATTGTTCTGTCAGGAAATTTCTCCTTAGTTCTAGTTGCTTCTCTGCTTGATTAGTTTCCATCCATTGCTTCCTGTTCTATCCTCAGGTGCTTTGGAGGATAGCTTGACTCCCTCTTCTTTGTGGCAGCCCCTGAGATATCAGAACACTGCTATAATGTCTCCCCTAGTTCTTCTTTTCATTAAAATAGACTTACCCAGTTCCTGCAACTGTTCTTTATATGTTTTAGTCCCCAGTCCCCTGTTGCTCTTCGCTGCATTCTTTCTAGAGTCTCAACATCTTTTATACATCATGGCAAGCAAAACTGGATGCAATATTCCAAGCGTGGCTTTACCAAAGCATTATAAACTGGTATTAACACTTCACGTGATCTTGATTCTATCCCTCTGTTTATGCAACCTAGAACTGTGTTGGCTTTTTTGGCTGCTGCTGTATACTGCTGGCTCATATTTAAATGGTTGTCCACTAAGACTCCAGGATCCCACTCGCAATTACTACTATTGAGCCAGGTACCACCTATAATAATAATAATAATAATAATAATAATTTAATTTATATCCCGCTCTCTCTCCCCGAGGGGACTCGAGGCGGGGCACAGGCAATTAAAAATACAAATAAACACAGACAAGTACAAAATACAGAATTAAAAATAAATTAAATAAATCCTGCGCTAAAACCTATAAACTAAAAATTACCCCTAAAAAACCCTAACCTAAAAAGAGACTACCCAAGGCCGGCCAGACGAAAAAAGTGAGTCTTTAATTTTAAGCGGAAGGAGCGGAGGTCCGTAGTTGTCCTGATATCGGGGGGAAGGTCATTCCAGAGGGCTGGGCCCGCCACAGAGAAGGCCCTTCCCCTGGGCGTCGCCCGCTGACAAAGTCTAGTGGACGGCACCCGGAGAAGTCCCTCTCTGTGGGAGCGAATCGGCCGTGAGGATGTATGGGGCAGGATCCGATCCCGCAGGTAGCTAGGTCCCGAGCCATGGAGCGCTTTGAAGATGGTAATTAACACCTTGAAGCGCACCCGGAAGACGACAGGTAGCCAGTGCAGCTCGCGCAAGAGCGGTGTTACATGGGCAAACCTAGAGGTGCCCATAATTGCTCGCGCGGCTGCATTCTGGACCAACTGAAGCCTCCGGGTACACCTCAAGGGGAGCCCCATGTAGAGAGAGTTGCAATAATCCAGTCGGGATGTCACGAGAGCATGAGTGACTGTGCGAAGGGCGTCCCGATCCAATAGGGGGCGCAACTGGCGTACCAGGCGAACCTGGTAAAACGCCCTCCTGGCCACGGCTGTCACTTGATCTTCCATGGACAGCCGGGTATCCAGGAGGACACCCAAGTTGCGCGCCCCATCCACAGGGGCAAGATGTTCGCCCCCTATGGCCAGCGTTGGAGAGAGCTGGTTGAACCGGGCAGCCGGAAACCACAGCCACTCGGTCTTGGTCGGGTTGAGCCTAAGTCCGTTACTTCCCATCCAGATCCGCACGGCTTCCAAGCACTGGCACATCACCGCTACGGCATCGTTGGGGTGGTTTGGGGTAGATATGTACAGCTGGGTGTCATCAGCGTACAGGTGGTACTCTACCCCAAAACCACGGATGATCTCGCCCAGCGGCTTCATGTATGCGTTAAACAGGAGAGGCGAGAGGACCGACCCCTGAGGCACCCCGCATGTGAGGGGTCTCGGGGTCGACCTCTGCTCTCCTGCACGCACAAATTGCGATCGGCCAGAGAGGTAGGAGGAGAACCACCGTAAAACGGTGCCTCCCACCCCCAACCCCCCCAGCCGATGCAATAGGATACCATGGTCGATGGTATTGAAAGCCGCCGAGAGGTCTAATAGGACCAGGATGGAGGAACATCCCCCATCTCTGGCCCTCCAGAGATCATCTACCAACGCGACCAATGCCGTCTCGGTGCTATGCCCGGGCCGAAAGCCGGACTGGCGCGGATCTAGATAGTCAACTTCCTCCAGGTGACGGGGAAACTGTTGTGCCACCACACTCTCAACAACCTTCGCCAAGAAGGGAAGGTTGGAGACTGGACGGTAGTTGTTCAAAAGAGCTGGGTCCAAAGAGGGCTTCTTGAGGAGGGGCCTCACCATGGCCTCTTTTAGGGAGGCAGGCAAGGAACCCTCACTCAAGGATGCGTTGACAACCTCTTGGAGCCAGCCTCGTGTCACCTCCCAGGATGCCAGTACAAGCCAGGAGGGGCACGGGTCCAATAAACATGTGGTGGCTCGCAGTCGCCCACGTAGCCTGTCCATATCCTCGGAAGTAACGGAGTCAAACTCCTCCCAAACAAGATCTCTCTCGTGGCATCCCACTGGGTCATGAATGGGGGTTAGCTCACTCTGTATCTGGGCGGTTTTCTCCTGCAGAAAAATCACAAATTCCTCTGCTCTACCCTGTAGCGGGGCTTCCCGTTCCCTCTGTTGAAGGAGGTCGCGGGTCACCCTAAACAGGGCGGCAGGGCGGTTTTCTGCGGATGCTATGAGAGTGGCACAATGATGACGTTTGGCCACTCTCAGCACCACAATGTAAGTCCGTAAATGGGCTCTTACCTGTGTCCGGTCAGATTCAGAGCGGCTAGCCCTCCATCTTCTCTCTAGGCATCTCTTGCGGCGTTTCATCACCCGCAGCTCCACAGTAAACCAAGGAGCCAGGGTGGTTCGCCGCCGCGAGAGAGGCCGCAGGGGCGCGACCCGATCTAAGGCTCCCACGGCCGCACTATTCCATGCGGCCGTGAGGTCCTCCATCGGGGCGCGGGTCAGGGATACAGGAAATGGCCCAAGCGCTGTCTGGAACCCATCCGGGTCCATCAAGCGCCTGGGGCGGTACCAGATTAGTGACTCTGGTTCCGCCTCCCCGCGGAGGGGAGCAGCGGTCGGAAAGTCGAGCCGGAGAAGTGAGTGGTCTGACCATGACAAGGGTGTGATGACTATATCCCCTGTACCCAGATCACTTTTCCATTGGCCCGAGACAAAGATGAACCTGTGCACCTGTGCATTTTGTTTTTCTTGCCTAAATGTTGAGCCTTACTTTTTTTCACCATTGGATTTCATTTTGTTAGTTAGCACCCAATGTTCAAGCCTGGAAGGGACCTTGGAGATCTTCTAGTCCAACCCCATGCTCAAGCAGGAGACCCTATGCCATTCCTGACAAGTATTTTCTTAAGTTGTGAAGCTCCCATAACTTCTGAAGGCGAGCCACTCCACTGGTTAATTGTTCTCACTGTTAGTAACATGGAGATATTACAAGAAGATGCTAAACTGAAATGTCATGAAGAACTAAAGAGTGTCTTCCAAATCACTTTAGCTCCTGGACTAGTCTTTTTGAAATAAATAATCTAGACCTGGGATTCCCTTATTTATTGTATGGAATCACAATAAAGCTTTTGTGAGAAGTTTGTCTATCAGTCTGACATCCAATCAAAAGAAAGGCAAAAACAGAAGGAAATACTACTGAATGTTTGAAACGATTAGAATCAAGTACCAACTTAATCCAATCTTGAATTTTAGAACAAGGAATTAAAAACAATGTGGAACCACTAGATTTAGTGGAAGTTAAAAAGGGAAAGATCTACAAAACCCAGAACTTTGTCAAACAGAAATAAAGGCAATAAATCAGATAAATTGCCTGCCTACCAATTACATAAGGAATGGGATAAAAGAACCATTACCTCTTTGCGAGATAGAAACAAACATGTTTTTACGATAAAAGAGATGATGCAGCAATTTGTTTTTCCTGATTATATCCTGAACAGACAATTAATCTGAAAAGGACGGAAGAATATTTGAGCGATATATTACTTCTAAATGTCATACATCAAGAGATGGAATGTAGGCCACGTATGGAAAAGATGGGGGAACCACAGAAGGCTTTCTGTGTAGGCTGGCTCTGCTCCAGCCTAATCAAGCCAATCTTAGAAATCTTCAATATTGGACAATAAATACTGCATATAATGCATATAGTACAATTTTATATCTATGCATACAACTATGAGTATGCAAGAATGTAAGCATAAACCTGTCTGTTCTGCCCCACAGACGGACATTTGTTTCCTGCAAATGGCCCTTCCCAAAGCCTTCCCTATAAGCTCTCTTGGGAGGGGCCACTCAGCAACCAGCTGGTGCTCATCAGCGTTTATGAGCTTGCCTCTTACATAACTGTTGCCTCCTTTTCTCAGCCCTGCGTAATCTGGCATCAGGGACAAACTGCCCTCATCCTCCCCACTGCTCCATGACCCAGGTGCCTCCTGGTGGCCAACCAGACTCTCTGCTTCCTCAAGGTTAAATATGAGCCAGCAGTGTGCAGCAGCTGCCAAAAAAGCCAACACAGTCCTAGGCTGCATAAACAGAGGGATAGAATCTAGATCACGTGAAGTGTTAATGCCACTGTATAGTGCCTTAGTAAGGCCACACTTGGAATACTGCATACAGTTTTGGTCACCACGATGTAGAAAAGACGTGGAGACTCTGGAAAGAGTGCAGAGAAGAGCAACCAAGATGATTAGGGGACTGGAAACTAAAACATATGAAGAACGGTTGCAGGATCTAGTTTGATGAAGAGAAGGACCAGGGGAGACATGATAGCAGTGTTCCGATATCTCAGAGGGTGCCACAAAGAAGAGGGAGCCAAACTATTCTCCAAGGCACCTGGGGGCAGGACAAGAAGCAATGGGTGGAAACTAATCAAGGAGAGAAGCAACTTAGAACTAAGGAGAAATTTCCTGACAGTTAGAACAATTAACCTCTGGAACAACTTGCCTCCAGAAGTTGTGAATGCCCCAACCCTGGAAGTCTTTAAGAAGATGTTAGATAGCCATTTGTCTGAAATGGTATAAGGTTCCTGCCCACGCAGGGGGTTGGACTAGAAGACCTACAAGGTCCCTTCCAACTCTGCTATTATTATTATTATTATTATTATTATTATTATTATTATTATTATTATTATTATTATTATTATTATTATTATTATTATTATTATTATTATTATTGTCTCCCTCCTCCTTCAGGGCAGACTTATAGGACTCTTCATTAGAAGAGTCCATCACCAGCTCATCCAGAGCCGGCTGTGCCACAACACCTCTCTATTTCAGAAATGAATGTGGTGTCCTAATTATAGTCTAGGTCAGTGATGGTCAACCTTTTTTACACCGAATGCCAAAAGGGAGTGTGTGTGTGTGTGCGCGCGCGCGCGCATGCGCACACTTTGCATGCATGCATGGTCATTGGGGACATGCCCCGGAAGACAAACTGTCAAGTAGTCATGCGCATGCTGGGAAATGAACTTCCCATTTCCAGTATGTGCCTGTGTACCAACCAGCTTATCTTCTGGTTACTGGCACACATGCGCACAGTAGAAACTGGAAAACCAGCTCTTCCAGTTTCCAGCACTGCTGCATGCTGCCCATGCAAAAAACAGCTGATTGTCACAAGTGCATGCTTACCAGAAACCCAAAAGAGGAACGGGCAATGCTGACATGGCTTTGCGTGCCACTTCGAGCATGTGTGCCATTGGTTCACCATCACAGTTCTAGGCGGTTTGCAAGCATGGAAATAATACCATAAGACCTTGAAAATATATAAAACTAGATCAAAACTCTCCCCCCCACCCACTCTCTCTTCCCATCTCTTTCGGATAGATGGATGGATAGACACACTGACTCTACCTCAAACTAAAGGATTACAGGTTCATAAAAAGGGCACAGAAAAAAGTGACTTATGACCATTTTTCACACTTACAACTGTTTCAGCATCCCCATGGTCATGTGATGAAAAGTTAGATGATTATTAATTGACTCATATTTATGTTGGTTGCAGAGTCCGGGGAATCGCATGATCCCCTTTTGCAACCTTCTGGCATGCACAGTCAATGGGGAAGCGGGATTCACTTATCAACCATGTTACACATGTAACAACTGCAGTGATTCGATTAACAAATAGGGCAAGAGATGTCATAAAATGGGGCAAAACTCACTTAACAAATGTCTCACTCATCAAGAGAAATTTTGGGCTTGATTATGGTTGTAAGTTGACGCCTTAATTTTTCAGAACTAGCACTCTGCATTCCAAATTTTAAATATGTCTGGACTTCAATTCCTAGAATTTCCAGAATGTTTGGGTGGGAAATCCAGAAGTTCAGACATTTGAAAATTGCCGAGGTTGAAAAACACTGTTGTAGACTGGGCAGGGGGGAAAAGAAAGAAAGAAAGAAAGAAAGAAAGAAAGAAAGAAAGAAAGAAAGAAAGAAAGAAAGAAAGAAAGAAAGAGGGAGGGAGGGAGGGAGGGGGAGGGAGGGAGAGAGGGAGATGGTGAGGGAGGGGGAGAGAGAGAGAATCACAGAGATGGAAAGGACCTTGGAGGTCTTCTAGTACAACCATCTGCTCAGGTTAGATCTTATTGCATTCCAGACAAATGGTCAACTATTTTTTTTCTGGAAGACCTCCAGCGATGAAGCACTCACCACTCCAAGAGGCAGGCTGTTCCATGGATTTATTGTCAGGAAATTTCTACTTAGTTCCCGGTTGGATCTTCTTCTGACAAGCTTCCACTCACTGCTTCTCAAGGGCTATGGAGCATCAATCTATGCTTCTTCCCCATGACAGCCCTTCAAGTATTGGAAGATGCTATCGTGTCTCCCTTTCGTTCCAGGTTAGATCTCCCTCTGACGAGTTTCACCCATTGCTTCTGGTCCTGCTCTCAGGTGCTTTGTAGAATAAGTCAATCCCTTCTTTTCTGTGACAGCCACTCAAGTACTAGAAGACAGCTATCATGTCACCCCTTTGATAGGCTAGGCCAGTGATGGCAAACCTTTTCGGCACTGACTGCCCAAACTGCAATGTGCATGCACCTGCGGACACTAGAGTGCTGGAAACCCAAAGATCAGCTCGATGGCGTGCATATGACTGTTTTTGGGCCGGTTCTGGCCATTTTTTTTGGTCATTTTAAGACTGTTTTGGGGGGCGTTTTCATGCCATTGCCAGCTGTTCTTCTGGTTTCCAGCATGTCAGCTGGTCTTTGCGGGCACCAGAAACGGCCTGGAAAACAACCTGTTTTTCGGGCCATTTTCAGGCTGTTTTATGGTGCTCCAGTGCCCGCAAAGACCAGCTGACCAGCATGCACATGCACACTAGTCAGCTGGAAACAAGAAGAGCAACTGGTAGTGGCACATGTGCCCACAGAAAAGACTCTGTGTCCCACTTTTGGCCGCCCTGAGTCCTTTTTTAGGAGAAGGGCGGGGTATAAATTGGAAATAAATAAATAAATAAATAAATGTGTGCCATACAGTTCTAGGCATACATACTAACTCCCTTAACCATTCATCCTATGGATTAGCCTCCAAACCCTTTATCATCTTGGCTGTTCTCTACATGGAGCTTCCCTTGAGGTGCACTCGGAGGCTCCAGCTAGTGCAGAATGCAGCCGCACGGGGGATTTCAGGAGTTTTGAGATACTCCCATGTAACACCTCTCCTGCGCGAGCTGCACTGGCTACCTGTGGCCTTCAGGGTGCGCTTCAAGATGTTAGTAACCATCTTTAAAATACTCCATGGCATGGGACCTGGTTACTTGCGGGACCGCCTCCTACCACATACCTCCCTTCGACCTGTCCGCTCCCACAAGGAGGGCCTCCTCAGGGTACCGTCTGCCGGACAATGCTGGCTGGCGACTCCCAGGGGGAGAGCCTTCTCTGTGGCAGCCCCCGCTCTCTGGAATGACCTGCCCCCCCGACCTTCGTACTATCACGGACCTGCGCCTCTTCCGTCGGGCATTAAAAACACACTTATATCATGCAGCCGGCCTGTATAGTTTTAAATGGGATTTTAGTAGGGTTCTCAATGATAATTTTAGCACGGGTCCTAAATTTAATTTATTTTTAATATTTCTATTGTATTTATTGTTGTGTTTTTTATTATTCCTGTGCACCGCCCTGAGTCCTGTCAGGGAGATAGGGCGGTATATAAATGTAATAAACATGAACTTGAACTTGCTCTTCCCTGCATTATTTCTACAGAGCTATATATAAATATATGCTCCCAGAAAGGGTGGGGACAGGAAACCGCTCCCTCTTCCTCCCCATGTTACTTGAACTAATATAATTATACTGCTAGCAAAATCAGATGGGGAAGAATAAAGTGTCAAAGGGAAGGCAAGAAAGTGAGAGAAAACCTTTTTTAGATGAACAAAAACAACCTCACCCAGTAATCCTTTCTCCCAACAAAAGATTAATTTTCAATCTTTCCAGCAACTGATCCATTGATCATCGTTGGACTGAGGTTGGGATGGGGGGGGGGGGGGGGTAGACTGTCCTATCCTGTAACTGCAAGAGTGAAGACTAAGTAAAAATTTAATCCAGTGTCAGTCAGTTTCAAATAAGGGACTTAATTAGAATTCAGAGGCATGTGCTATCGATGGCGATAAGTAAGCTATTTATAACACCTTCCCAACACCGTGTTGCACTGGGAACTGCAGACTAAAATATTGACTGAGAATGAGACACCGTTAATGAGACTCATGTGCGTGTGTGTGTGTGTGTGTGAGTGTAGGTTGTATACAAGGTGTCACAACAAGCAATTAGCCTGGAAGATTGTTTAAGAACAATAGCTTTTCCAAACTGTGGCGTGGTTTTTATGAAAATGATTTTGTGATCGGGGTTTCTGATCAAAGTTTCCCAATCAGGATGTTGGATCACGGTTGTGTGGGATGAGTTTAATCAAACCCGAAATGTTCTTCTCCAGCAGTGGTGGGATACAAATAATTTAACAACCATTGTTAAATGGTTGGTTGGGTGGGCATGGCTATGGTGGACATGGCCAGGGGGTGTGATAGGCAGCACTGGGTCTCCTGCAGCCCCTTGGGAGCAAAAATGGGTCACGTGTGGCACCCCCCCCCCGCACCTCTGTTTTGTGCCTAGTAGGCCTCCCTCTAGCTTTCTGGGAGCAAAAACAGGCCATGGGGGGGGGGTGCCGCTCCCCTGCATCCTGTTTTGGGCCTAGTAGGCCTCCCTGCAGCCTCCTGGGAGCAAAAATAGGCCATGGGAGGGGAATGCCACATCCCACTCTGCCCCATTTTGGACCTTTTGGCCTTCCTGCAGCATCCTGGAAGCAAAAATAGGCCACCGGTGGGGGGGGAGGGGTTGTTGCACACACACCCCTGCAAACTGTTTTGGGCCTAGTAGGCCTCCCTGCACTGACCTGGGAGCCAAAACAAATGTGGGGACTCCAGGAAGGGGGAGGGCCAGCCAGAAATTTAACAACCAGTGTGCTTGAAGCAGCCTCTCTGAAGCAGGCTGAATCTCACCACTGCTCTCCAGTCACAAGAACCCCCCAAAGCTCTTTTATACATTTCAGTCAGATCACTAGACTATCTACTTCATTTTCTCGTACATTAACTGGAAACCAGCTCGGGGGAGGTGTCCAGGGACCATTTTCATGGAAAACGTGTCTTCTGCCTTGCAGCTAAAACTTGACTTTGTGTGCAGTTATTGTGAAAAGACAGATTTCTGTCCAGGGATCATTAGGAAAAGCACTAAGAATATAACTGACAACACTGCAAGCATCTACAGCTCATCACCACATAAAATAGGATGCTCAGTTCTGGTTGCCATATGTAGAAAAGGCTAGTATGGGGCAGGAAAAGTCAACAGGAACCAATCAGCAAATGGATCAGAAGCTTCAAACAAGGTTCTGATATGACACAGTTGGAACCTTTAGGATTATTTACTTAGAAAAATGGTGATTAAAGATAAAGGTTCCCCTCGCACATATGTGCTAGTTGTTCCCAACTCTAGGAAGGGGTGCTCATCTCTGTTTCAAAGCTGAAGAGCCAGCGCTGTCTGAAGACGTTTCTGTGGTCATATGGCCAGCATGGCTAAAAACACTGCAGGCACACGGAACACTGTTACCTTCCCACCAAAGGTGGTTCCTCTTTTTCTACTTGCATTTTTACATACTTTCAAACTGCTAGGTTGGCAAAAGCTGGGACAAGTAACAGGAGCTCACTCCATTACGCAGCGCTGGGGATTTGAAAATGGCGATTAAGAGGCAGCAAACATGGCTGACCTACATATTGTAGATAGGGGGGAAAATTACCCCTTCTCTTGGAGCATTAAAACCAGGAGCTGCTCTGTGAAAACAAGAAGATTTAGAAGAGATAGAAGGAATGACCCAAACTAGGTAACATCATCAGTACTAAGATGGATGATGTTACCTATTTGGGTAATGAAATGTCTTCAGGAAAACAACCAAACTCATAGAACACCCTGAATCTACAGTTTTCCTCCTCCCTTCCTCCTCTCCATGCACCACACTTCCTTCTAGCATTGATGATATTACCTAGTTGGATAATGAAAGGTCTGCAAGAAAACAACCAAGCTGAGAGAACACCAAGGACCCCTCATTTCAACCCTGAGATTCAAATATTCTCCTTGATAGATAGAAGGAAGCTCTGCTTCACCAAAGCGGGCAATAAACTGTGTCAATCATTAATTCTACAAATACAAATCAAATTAAACATTGAGGACAGGGAAATCAATCAAAAAATAATGCTAGCTGAAACAATATGCTACATTAATGCTAATAATGAGCCATGGTGGCACAGTGGTTAGAATGCAGTACTGCACCTACTTTTGCTGGCTGCTGGCTACCAGGAGTTCGGCAGTTTGATCCTGACCAGCTCAAGGTTGATTCAGCCTTCCATCCTTTCAAAGTCAGTAAAATGAGGATACAGATTGTTGGGGGCAAAAGGCTGACTCTGTAAACTGCTTAGAGAAGATATACAAGTCTAAGTGCTATTGCTATTAATATGAATTAAATGTCCTTGATCTTGTATGTCACACTGATAGCAATGTATTTGCAGTCTATAATAGAATTCCAGTAAATAATTCCTGCTGTTCACTAAAGGTGCTTCAGTTTAAATCCTTAAATATAGTTTTTCTTGAATAGGAACTTCCATCCAGAACTCCAAAGAATTCCAAAGAAATACGGTGCATATATAAAGGTTAACGGCCCTTGCAGGGAGTCTCACCAATGGTGGAGGTTCTGAATTCAAAGAGAATTATTCCAACTTTTAAATGAGTTTTGCAGTAGGTAAAATTAGGTGACGTCTCTACATTTTTCTGATTCAAAAGCACGCTGAGAAAGTCATGGCTCTAGCGGTCAACTCGTTTTGGTAAGCAGTAGATTGACAAAGCACTTGGCGTAAATGAATGTTGATGTTAACAATCACATCAAAAAAGCAATCATTGGGCATTGTGCTGGAGCAGTGAACCGACAGCTTCTTTGTGTCAGGTTCTTTTGTGATGTATTTGGGGAGGGATAATTACCTTCTCTAGACAGCACATTCTAGCCTTTGCCTCCTCCTCTCCTTCCCCCCCCCCCAAAATCATGTTTTCAGATTAAAAACAAGATAAGCACAAGATGTTAAAAAAAAAGACTCTAGAAAGAGTGCAGAGAAGAGCAACAAAGCTGATTAGGGGACTGGAAGCTAAAACATATGAAGAACGGTTGCAGGAACTGGGTAGTTCTAGTTTAATGAAAAGAAGGACTAGGGGGAGACATGATAGCAGTCTTCCAATATCTCAGGGGCTGCCACAAAGAAGAGGGAGTCAAGCTATTCTCCAAAGGACCTGAGGGCAGGACAAGAAGCAACGGGTGGAAACTAATCAAGGAGAGAAGCAACTTAGAAGTAAGGAGAAATTTCTTGACAGTTAGAACAATTAATCAGTGGAACAACTTGCCTCCAAAAGTTGTGAATGCTCCAACACTGGAAGTGTTTAAGAAGATGTTGGATAACCATTTGTCTGAAGTGGCGTAGGGTTTCCTGTCTAGGCAGGGGGTTGGTCTAGAAGACCTCCAAGGTCCCTTCCAACTCTGTTAGTCTATTCTATTCTATTACAAACAAAGGAGGTCCATCTCTATCTACAGTCCAGTCATGTCCAATTCTAAGGTGTTCATCTCCCTTTCTTGGCCCAGGGAGCCAACCTTGCCTACGACACTTCTGTAGTCATGTGGCCAGCATGACTATACACCAAATGTGCACAGAACACTGTTACCTTCCCACCAAAGTGGTACCTATTAATCTGCTTGCATTTGCATGCTTTCAAACTGTTGGATGGGCAGGAGCTGGCTCAATGGGAGCTCACCCTGTAGCACGGAGCTTGGGTCTTTAAGAATGTATATATTTTAGTTGTTATAGATGAAGAAATATAAGGGGGGGAAGGTCTTCGGGGGGTGGGGGATGCACTGCAACATGTGTTTTGTTTTGTTTTCCTTTGTGCCATCATCAACGCAATGAATGTGAATTCAGGCAAAGTCCAGAAAGCCGTGAAGGACAGGAGGACCTGGTATACTAGAGTCCAGGCAGTCCACAAGCAACAACAGTAGATAAACCCAATATAAGAGCTGCGGTGGTGCAGTGGTTAGAGTGAGTACTGCAGGCTACTTCTGCCAACTGCCGCTTGCCTGAAATTTTACTCCAATTCAGAGACAATTCCCTGCTGAAACGCAGCTGCAGGGATCAGGAAAGCTGCCCATCACTTGCAATAGCCTAGATAACCCTGCAGTCAAAAAATGCCTTTGAAAAACCCATTAGGGTGAAACAGTGAAACCAGAATTTAACAGCGAGCTGCTTCCAAGCCAATGAACAGAATAAATGGCCAGGTTTCTATTTTGAGGGGAAGAGTCCAATCATGCAAACCAAATGACGTCTTTGCCATTAAGACATCGGTGCGTCATTTGGCAAGAGTGATGGAGGTCAGCATAAACCTAACACTCCTTTTATTTTAAGTCTCATTTTTCGTACAGGTAGTCCATGACCAGTGGTAGGATTCATTTTTTTTTACTATTGGTTCTGTGGGCATGGCTTGGGGGGCATGGCAGGGGAAGGTTACTGCAGAATCCCCATTTCCTCCCAATCAGCTGGGACTCGGGAGGCAGAGAATAGATGGGGGTGAGGCCAGTCAGAGATGGTATCTACTGGTTCTCTGAACTACTCAAAATTTCCGCTACCGGTTCTCCAGAACTGGTCAGAACCTGCTGAATATACTTCTGTCCTCAACATATGACCACAATTGAGCCCAAAATTTCTCTTGATGAGCGAGACAGTGGTTAAGCGAATGTTGCCCCATTTTACAGCCTTTTCTTGCTGCCACTGTTGAGTGGAACACTGCAGTTGCTTGGTTTGTTTTATCCAAGCAGAAGGGTTAAATTACAAGCCATGGCATACAGTATATCGCAGAAGTGAGTACACCTGAGGGCAGGACAAGAAACAATGGGTGGAAACTAAACAAGGAGAGAAGCAACTTAGAACTAAGGAGAAATTTCCTGACAGTTAGAACAATTAATCAGTGGAACAGAAGTTGCCTCCAGAAGTTGTGAATGCCCCAACACTGGAAGTCTTTAAGAGGATGTTGGATAGCCATTTATCTGAAGTGGTGTAGGGTTTCCTGCCTAAGCAGAGGGTTGGTTTAGAAGACCTCCAGGGTTCCTTCCAACTCTGCTATTGTATATGTATATATATATATATATCCCCTCACCTTTTGTAAATATTTAAGTACTGTATATCTTTTCAGCAGTTTACACATTAATGGCTGTGTGTTGTGCTATTTTGAGGGGCAGCACATTTATACTGTTATGCAAGCTGTCTACTCACTCCTTTACATTGTAGCCAAGACATTTATTTGGTGTTGTCACATGAGTATTTCTACCTGACGACCATTTCCCTGGCCAAAAAACGTGGCCTCAGTGTGGGAGAAGGTGACTGAAGAACGGTCATGATGGAAAAGGCTCCCAGAAAAGAAGAGTCAAATGATGGAAACCATCATGGCAATTTCATCTCCTTTATGATTTACTTATGGCAGTTGTCCAAAACTATTTGCCTGGATGGCTGAAATTGGGATTGGTAATTTGAAGCTGAAAACCATTTGTAGCATGTCACTTCTAATTTCTCTAAGTGGAGGTATATTTCCAGTAGTGAAACATTAACCATTCTTTTCACAGAAGCAAAAGAAGGAAGGGTAGAAGCTAATAAGTGCCCAATTTGCATTGGTGAATACCATCACCAATCAGCTTTCCTACAATAAATTGTCTCTTAGGACCTATCCTCAGATGGCTGGACACTTAATTATCTTCTTAAAGATCTCCTACCTTTAGCAATAGCACTTAGACTCATATACAGCTTCACAGTGCTTTTACAGCCCTCTCTAAGTGGTTTACAGAGTCAGCCACTTGCCCCCAACAGTCTGGGTCCTCATTTGACCCACCTTGGAAGGATGGAAAGTTGAGTCAACCTTGTGCCTGGTGGGACTTAAATTGCCAATTTGCAGTCAGTCAGCAGTCAGCAGAAGTAGCCTTCAGTACTGCACTCTAACCACTTTGCCACCAAGGCTCTTTAACAAGAGATTGGATAACAATTTGTCTGAAATCATATAGGGCAGGAGTCCCCAACCCCTGGGCCATTGGCATTTACCGGGCCAAGAGAAACTGGGGCACACAAGTAGTGAACACATGTACAAAGCCACCCCTACTCCCCCACCATTGCTGATCAGCAGAGCCAGAAAGGTTGGGGACCACTGATATAGGGTTTC
Organism: Rhabdophis nuchalis; assembly: GCA_039707465.1. NCBI lineage: Eukaryota > Metazoa > Chordata > Lepidosauria > Squamata > Natricidae > Rhabdophis > Rhabdophis nuchalis. The sequence continues at coordinate 97,383,977 of CM077645.1, forward strand.
CTGCTTGGGCAGGGAGTTGGACTTGAAGACCTCCAAGGTTCCTTCCAACTCTTGTTAGTCTGTTGTAGCTGTTTTGCAACCTAATCCAACCTTTTCAGTTTTGGTTTTTTCTGTCTTTCCAAAGCTAAACCAAACTTATCAGAACACTAGCCGTTCCCGGCCACGTGTTGCTGTGACCCAGTCTGGTTAAATGACTAACCAATCTGTGTGTAGATCTACACCTGCACACACAAACACGTACACACAACCACCGTATAACCCCCAACCTACCTACCTACTGTATTTCTTCCTCTCTCCCTCTACCTACCTACCTACCTACTGCATTTTTCCCTCTCTCTCTCTATCCCTCTACCTACCTATCTATCTACCTACCTACCTACCTACCTACCTACCTACCTACCTACTGTATTTCTCCCTCCATGTGCGAGGGAACGTTGGAGGCTTATTCGGTTGCGGAGGAAACGACCGTTGGAAATGTGAGGGGCGTGTGTGTGACACATCATAAGAAGTAGCCGGGTGGGAGGAGCTTAAGGAAGAAAAATAACTGAGAAGTGCGGTACTTTTACATTTGTGCTGCTTGCACATGACACAGGTGTGCCAGCCACACAATCTGTACATATGACCGTTACTCCCTTTCTTAGCAACATTGTGTGAAATTTGGTGGTGATCGGTGCAGTACTTTCTGAGATTAGCGATTTTGCACAAACTATTTTAAATTTTTATTTATATAGATTATGTGCTTAGTAGAAATTAATATTCAGCTAGAACTCAGCATACATCTAACCTGCAATGATTCTCCCCCAGATCCTTGAAAAGTGCATCAAAGTCAACATGTAGCCCTCTTTGCTTCCACTTGCTTATAACATTAAAGTCATGAGTCCAGAGGTGGTATTCAGAAGGTTCTGACCAGTTCTGGAGAACCGGTAGTGGAAATTTTGAGTCATTCAGAGAACTTGGTAAATGCCACCTCTGACTGGCCCCACTTCCATCTATTCTCTGCCTCCTGAGTCCCAGCTGATCGGGAGGGAATGGGGATTTTGCAGTAACCCTCCCCTGGAATGGGGAGAGAATGGAGATTTTACAGTATCCTTCTGCTAGAGTGGGGAGGGAATGGGGATTTTACAGTATTCTTCCTCTGCCATGCCTACAAAGCAATATCACGCCCACCAAGCCATGCCACACCCACAGAACCAGTAGTAAAGATTTTTGAAACCCATCACTGCATGAGTCCATCAATGCTCACTCCCAGCTAAGCAATCACAATATGCAAACATTGGCATGATGGCCAAACTTTTCAAATTAAATTAAATCCACATCAAAATATGCTAAGAGAAATGGAACTCCTCAAACATCCTAACATGGCATGAGAAAAAGTCTCCAAACTTCCATTTTAAATATCTTCTCAACCCAGGAGGCTAAACACAGTAATTTCCAAGGTGCCTTATAACCAAATATAGCTGCACTGGTCCACAGGATTTTGCTCAAGCATTTAACTTCTCTCAAAGATTTTCTAGGCCGTGTTCTCACAAAAAACAAGGGATATTATGTGCAGAGGTGGTATTCTGCTAGTTTGGACCGGTTCACTCGAACCGGTAGCGGAAATTGCGAGTGGGCCTGCCCATCCGTCTCAGCTCTATGCTGTCTTATTTAGGCATGTTTTTGAGGCCGAGCACATGCGCAGAAGCTGCGTGTGAGTAAAGTGCATGCACGGATGGCAGGCGCGTGCATGGAAGGGGCACGTCACCCATGAAGTGAGTGGAGGTGAACACAGCGAACCGGTGATAACAAAATGTGAAACCCACTGCTGATTATGGACAAAATGATTTCTCTGCTATTCTGATGAAATGTTTCTCTGATAAGTTTGGCCCCTGGATATGTCAGCCACAGCGAGAATTTTTTTCAGAAGTAACAGCCCTTGCATTGGAAAACATAGTAGCCTTTTCTCTGTGCCGAAATGCAAAATCCGTGCATGCTTTTCTCCTAGGAAATCCATCTCATCCATAATCTCCATCCTGAGTTTCATGACTGAAACATTTGGCCTTATTCTGGATTTTGTAACAACAACCCTCCCCCCCCCAAAAAAAACCATGCTCCAAAATTCAAACAAAACCTACAGCTGATTGAAGTCACCTCCAACGGCAAGCTGCATCAGTGGAGAATTCTAACATTTTGGTCAATCTCTCCCTGTTCTTCATGTTTTCAGCACTTTCCTAAACCCACTCAAGGAGTTATTATTAAAAGCTACACGCACCAAGAGATTATATTTGGTCTGTCAGCACTGCAGCTTTCAAAAAGATGGAGTTTCCTGCTTTCTCCATCAACAGCTTTAATGCTAAAATGTTATGCAGCAGGAGCTGTTAACAATAGGCGTTGAACTATGAGGCTGTAATCTGTTGGTCCACATTGGAGATTTGTCAAAACTCAGCCTTGGTTATACACTACTGCTTTCTAGCAACAACTTTATGCTGGCCTATTTTAGAGAAAGGGAACTCCAAATTCAGCAGGTAAATGTTTGGAGGGTAGGGGAAGGATTCTACGGCAATTAGCCATGGCCAACTCACTGTAGCCAATGGCACAAATTAAAACAATTTTTAAATAGAATTGTTAAATTGACCTGAGTGTACCAATCACCAGTGACTATGAGTTTGAATCCCACTTTAGGCATGAAAGTCAACTGGGTGGTTTTGGGCCAATCACCAGGAGACAGTGAGTTCTAGTCTCAGTTTAGGCATGAAAACAGCTGGGTGACTTTGCACCAATCAGCAGGTGACAGTGAGTTCTTGTTCCAGCTGAAGCAGGAAAACCAACTGGGTGATTTTGGATGAATCACTAATGACATGAGTTTGAATCCCACTTAGGCATGAAAGCTGACTTGGTCATTTTGGGCCAATCACCAGGAAACGGTGAGTTCTAGTCTCACTTCAGGCATGAAAACCAGTTAAGTGACTTTGGATCTGTAACTTTAGCCCAACTCAACTGAAAGGATGGTTGTTGTGGGAAAAATAGAGGAAGGATTATTAAGTATGTTCGCCACTTTGAACTATTTATAAAAAATAATGAAAGAGATAGATAGATAGATAGATAGATAGATAGATAGATAGATAGATAGATAGATAGATAGATAGATAGATAGATAGATAGATAGATAGATAGATAGATAGATGATAGATAGATAGATAGATAGATAGATAGATAGATAGATAGATAGATAGACAGATAGACACAGAGACAGAGACAGAGACAGAGACAGAGACAGAGACAGAGACAGATATAAAGATCAGGAACTTTTTAAACATAACTTCTGTTAATGCGCAAATTATGCAACTCCGCTTAATTCTACTTTGGGGGCTTCTTAGTTCATTCACCCAAAAGGTACCACTAAAGGAAAGCGGATTTTAACCTAGTTGTCCAAGACTGATAGTTGCATAAGAAAAAGATAAAGTGCTATGAAACAAAACAAAACAAAAAAGTAAAAAACAAAAATACTTTCTCTGGAGAGAGCGCATAAAGTGTACATGTAAACGTCTAATGGTTTTTTAATTACTGAGCGGAGGAGCCTGCTTAATTTCCCTAAGCTACCATTTAATGATAGTCAGCAGTATGAATGTGTGTTAATAAGCCACAATCGGGGAAAAGAAACTGACCCCTCCGAAATGCCTCTGCTGTATTAAGTATTCCATCCAGTCTCGTGGGCATTCCTACCCTGCAGACACATTTGTTTTATTATTCTGAATTGCGCACAAACTTGCATTTTTTTAACCCTGCATGGGAAGAGCTTGCCAATATGGGATGGAGAAATTGAATTGATTTTAACTCTTTTCTGCTGTAAATCTCATAAGCAATCCTAGACAGAGGGACAGTTTCAAGATCTTGTAATACCTTCTATTATTAGTTATTATTTATTTATTTATTTGGCTTGTCAAACATGTACAAGATAACAGGTATAGGTATAAATGTGGACATGAACAAAGGAAATGAAGAGGAATAAATGGGGACAATAGGACAGAGACGGAAGGCACACTGTTGCGCTTATGCATGCCCCTTTACGGACCTCTTAGGAACGGGGCGAGGTTCACGGTAGACAGTTTAAGGTTAAAATTATGGGGGTTTGGGGATGTAACCACAGAGTCAGGTAGAGCTTTCCAGGCATTGACCACTCTGTTGCTGCTCTGTCATATTTTCTGCAGTGTAGTTTGAAGTAGTTTACCTTGAGTTTGTATCTATTGTTTGTTTGTGTATTATTGAAGCTGATGCTGAAATAGTCATTGAGAGGTAGGACATGGTAGCAGACAATTTTGTGTACTATGCTTAGTCAGACCTTAGTCTGTGTAGTTCTAGGTTTTCCAAGCCCAAAATTTCAAGCCTGGTGACATAAGGGATTCTGTTGCGAGCAGAGGAGTGGAGTACTCTTCTCATGAAATACCTCTGGACCTACTCAATCATATTAATATCCAATATACAGTGTGGATTCCATGCAGACGAGCTGTATTCGAGAATTGGTCAAGCAAAGGTTTTGTATACCCCAGTTTGCAGTACAATGTTACTGGAGAAGAAGCTTCGCAAAATTAGGTTAACAACACTTAATGCCTTTTCGGCAACGCTGTTACAGTGAGCTCTGGGGCTTAGATCATTTGAGATGGGTACTCCTGACAGAGTGGGGGTCATCTACGAGGTCATGTCTACCCCACTTGTATTTGGTGTTCGGATTTTTGTTGCCACTGTGTAAGACAGAACATTTGTTAGTTGAAATTTGGAGTTGTCAATTGCGCAACTCCAATTGCTTTATAGTCCACGGGTAAGGCCATACTTGGAATGTAGGTGTTCCTTGGCTTTTACAAAAATTCATTGAAGTTACAACATTGCTGGAAAAAGTGACTTATGAAGATTTTTCACACTTACGTACAACACTTTGCAGCGTCTCCACGTTTGCATGATCAATATTCAGGCACATGGCAACTGACTCATATTTATGATGGTTGCAAACACCCGGGGTCATGGGATCCCCTTTTGCAACCTTCTGACAAGCAAAGTCAACAGGGAAGCCAGATTCACTCAACAACCATGTTACTAATTTAACAACAGCCATGATTCGCTTAGCAATGGTGGCAAGGAGGGTTGCAAAATGGGAGGGGGGGACTCACTTAACAACTGCCTCATTAAGGAACAGAAGTGTTGGGCTCAATTAGGTCGAGGTCTACCTGTACTGCATCCAGCTTTGGTCACCATGATACAAAAAAGACATTGAGACTCTAGAAAGAGTGCAGAGAAGAGCAACAAAGATGATTAGGGGACTGGAGGCTAAAACATATGAAGAACAGTTGCAGGAACTGGGTATGTCTAGTTTAATAGAAAGAAGGACTAGGGGAGACATGATAGCAGTATTTGGATATCTCAGGGGTTGCCACAAAGAAGAGGGAGTCAAATTATTCTCCAAAGCACCTGATGGCAGGACAAGAAACAATGGGTGGAAACTAATCAAAGTGAGAACCAATCTAGAACTAAGGAGAGATTTCCTGACACTAAGAACAATTAATCAGTGGAATTGATTAATAAGTGATGTCCCGGTGTCTGGAAGCCGTACGAGTCTGGATGGGGAGAAACAGGCTTCGACTCAATCCGTCCAAGACCGAGTGGCTGTGGTTTCTGGCGTCACGATATAGCCAGCTGGCTCCATCTCTGGCTATCGGGGGCGAGTCACTGGCTCCCGCGGAGAGGGCCTGCAATCTGGGCGTCCTCCTGGACTCTCGGCTGTCTTTGAATGACCATATGGCCATATGACAGCTGTGGCCAGGGGGGCTTTTTATCAGGTTTACCTGATACACCAGTTGCGCCCCTTTCTAGATCGTGCGCCCCTTTCTAGATCGTGACGCTTTACACATGGTCACTCAAGCCCTCGTCATCTCCCGCCTGGACTATTGTAATGCTCTCTACATGGGGCTTCCCTTGAAGTGCACCCGGAGGCTCCAGCTAGTTCAGAATGCGGCCGCGCGAGGGATTTTGGGGGCCTCGAAATGCTCCCATGTAACATGTCTCCTGCGCGAGCTGCACTGGCTGCCTGTGGCTTTCCGGGTGCACTTCAAGGTGTTAGTAACCACCTTTAAAGTGCTCCATGGCATGGGACCTGGTTAATTGCAGGACTGCCTCCTACCACATACCTCCCTCTGACCTGTTCGCTCCCACAGAGAGGGCCTCCTCAGGGTGCCATTGGCTGGGCAATGCCGGCTGGCGACTCCTAGGGGGAGAGCCTTCTCTGTGGCAGCCCCCGTCCTCTGGAATGACCTACCCTCCAACCTACGTACAACCACGGACCTGCGCCTCTTCCGCCGGGCACTGAAAACACATCTATTCCATGCGACCGGCCTGGCATAGTTTTTAAATTTGGCTTTTAATAGGGGTTTTACTGTGATTTTAGTACAGGCATTTTAGTTTAATCCATTTTTAAGACGTTTTTATTGTATTTGTTGTTTATTGTTGTTTTTTATTAGTGCCTGTTTACCGCCCTAAGTCCCGCAAGGGAGATAGGGCGGTATATAAATACGAATAAAATCAATAAAAATCAAATCAAATAGAGGTGGATTCCTACCAGTTTGGAGTGGTTCGGCCGAACTGGTAGTGGTTTGGCGGCATGGGTCACTGGAACCGGCAGTGACCCAGGCCTGCCCAGCCCCGAACCGCTTTTCCTGGCAGCGCCATAGGTGCTGCCATCTTGTTTTTTGCTTCTGTGCAATTTTTATTGCACTGCGCATGCACGCACAACGCACATCAAGCAAACCGATAGTAATGACTGCCAGAACCCATCCCTGAGTCGAACAGCTTGTCTTCAGAAGTTGTGGATATTCCATCCTTGAAAGTTTTTAAGTCCAACCCCCTAGTCCAACCCCCCTAGCCTGAGCTGGGGGTTGGACTAGAAGCCCTCCAAGTAGCCTTCCAACTGTTATTCTGTATTCTGTTGCACTTTCCTTAGAAAAGAAAGGAAAGTATGGAAGGAACTCTACCCATATCCTCGTTCTACGTAGCTAAATTTGCGTACCTTCTTCCTCCTCTCTTCTTTCTCCTCCCTCAACAGTCAACATTTTGTGTGGAAATCCTGCAGAAATCCAAAAAGAATGTCCTGTGCAATCAAGGTGCTACGTACATAGTCATCATTTAAATATAACTAATCGGCAAAATTCATTTGTCCCTGTCAGCTCGTTTGATAGGAGGCTGTCTGAGAAAGATAAATAAGGACGCCTGAGCTCTTTGTGCTAAAATCAGCATGTGTGACAAAACTCGGTGATTTATTTTATGGCTGAAATTTTCTAACCAGCTTTTCTCTCCGATGCCCCAGGCAACTCACAGTGATAAAATACAAATAAACTAACCATAAAGTTCCAATTAAAACATTAACTCAGATATGAACATACCCAAGGAACACAACAAATACAGATGTAGAAAAAAAATTAAGGGCATCAATTAAAAAAAAAGGAATGACAGCACCCAGTGGATTAAAACATGCTTCCCCAGCAAGTAAGCTTGGATGCCAATTGTCTGTCTACATAAAAATGACTTGATCTGACAATTAACCAGGTTCTTTCCATAATGTTCCCTTCAAATGGACGCCTAACAATGCTGGGAGTGATATTTTAAAACCAGTCTACTGCATTCCTTCCTTTTGTTTCTCAGACTCACAACTCACAACTTAGATGCACTCCTAAATCCTTCCATCAGTTTCCCTTCCTTGCAGACTTCCATATGCCAAGTTTTGTTATGGCTTAGAAAGGCCTCAACTGGAATATTGCATCCATTTTTGGTTCACAATATAAAAAAAGATGTTGAGATTCTGGAAAGAGTGCAGAGAAGAGCAACAAGAGTGATTAGGGGATTGGTGGCTAAAACATACCAAGAACGGTTACAAGGAATTGAATATGTCTAATCTAATGAAAACAAGCACTAGGGGAGGCATGATAGCATCGTTCCAATATTTGGGGGGCTCCTGCAAATATGAAAGGCAGACAATTATTTTCCAAAGCACCTGAAGGCGGAACAAGAAGCAATGGGTGGATACTAATCAAGGAGAGATCCAATCTAGAAATAAGGAGAAAATTCCTAATGGTGAGAGCAATTAACCAATGGAATAGCTTACTTCAGAAGTCTTATCATTGGAGGCTTTCAAAACAAGACTGGACAACCATTTGTCTAGAATGGTAGAGGATCTCCCACTTGAGTAGGCGGCTGGTCTAGAAGACCTCCAAAGGCCCTTCCAACTTATTATTCTATGTTCCCTGTTTCTTTGTCATCCACACTATGCACAAGGCATGCCACAGTTTGAATTCCTTAATGAAAAAATTGTTGTTTTTCTATCCATATATATCTCCAGTGTAGATGGCTATAAGGTCTCCTTTCAAAATAGCATGATTCTATAGACACATAGACTTTATAGACATGGCAGTGGTGGGATTCAAATGATTTAACAACTAGTTCTTTGCCCTATTGACCATATGGGTGGGTGTGGCCATGGTGGGCACAGCCAGGGATTGTGACAGGCACCACTCGGCCTCCTGCACCCCCTGGGGCAAAAACAGGCTACGGGGTGCTGCACCCTCCACCCCATGCCCTGTTTTGGATCAAGTAGACCTCCCTGCACTAACTTGGGAGCCCAAACAGGGCATGTGGGGACTCTTGGAAGGGATGGGGCCAGCCAGAAATTTAACAACCAGTTTGCCTGAACCAGCCCAAATAGTCTGAATCCCACCACTGAGACATTGTTGTTTTCTTGGCAAACCATGGTTTTCTTGGCAAAAATGCAGAAGTGGCTTGCCAACAGCTTCATCTGGAATGGTTTTTCGGTGTCCCAAGCTGAGTGACATTCCTGACATAATCTTGATGGTCTCCTACTCAAGCATTAATCAGGTCTGACCAGGTTTAACTTTCTGAGATCCCCCAAGTGACTGTTACCTGCTGGAGGTATGAGCTATCCTAGGATGGCTTGAATATACCAATGTGTTAATATTCCCTAATATGGCATTATAACCCTCTGCAAGGTTATAGGCATGCTTCATTAAAGGTTCCATTTAAATACTCTAATTTGTTCATGTTTTTCACCTCGGTGTGAGTCAGCGAACCAAAGGATCTACAAACACTGGAAAAAAATGGTGTATTTCAACACAGGAAATAATTTTTGAGATGTCCCTGGGTTCAGTTGGAATCTAACAAGAATGCCACATAGCCCTAAAAACAGAGAACCCATTGCTGGTTGCAGTCTACAATTCTGTAGTTGTGAATGCTGCTCCCATTAGGAGTCTCACTAGGGGAGCAGATACACAGAACCTACTCAGTCTAAAGGAGAAGGAGGGAAGCTAATTCTACCAAGATTTCTTTGCTGAGAAAAAAAAAGCCTTTCTAAATTTATCACACTACTGCAACAGATGGTGCCAACTAGATGATGCGTCAAATTGTCATGGCTGTAGGAGCTGCTGTCTATCATAGAAGATCTCGCAACTGTCATCCTCTTATCGGAAGCACACTGGAAGGTAAGAAGGGATGCTCAGATTTAGTCCATGTTTTAGCATCCAATCAAAAACAATCATTTGGTGTCTCTTGACAGCTAACATTCTTGGATACGATCATGAATGCCACGATGAACCTTGACACATTCCTAAGACAACTACAGATCTCAATTGTCACAATGTACCAAGAACAACGTCAGTTTTCTAGCACATATTCCAGACTGACTTCTGGCTGCATTTTGCTTTTCTTTTGGAGAAATTCTGGTGTTTGTCCAAGTTGCCAGGGTACTTCAAAGAAGATTTGCATTCTATCAGCGATGATTCCACACCGAGTTTGACTCAACTCAGCCAACATTCTGGCATTTAGTAATTTCTGATAGTTAGAAAGAAAAGAACAGATCAAGTTCCCTACTTAAGACAATACCTGGAGTACTGCATCCAGTTTTGGTCACCATATTACAAAAAAGATGTTGAAAAAACAATACAAAGAAGAGTAACTAAAATGACTAAAAAGCCTGGAGACTAAAACCTATGAAGAACGGTTGCAGGAATTGGGTTCGGCTAGACTAGAGAAAAGAAGGACTAGAGGTGATACAATAGCAGTGTTCCAATAATTGTCCTGCGGGCTACCACAAAACTGAGGGGACCAATCTCCTCTCCAAAGCACATGAGGGCAGGACAAGAAGCAATGGATGGAAACTAATCAAGGAGGGAAGCAACCTAGAACTAAGGAGAAATTTCAGGACAGTGAGAACAATTAGCCAGTGGAATGGCTTTCCTTCAGAATTATAGGTGCTTAATTTTTAGAATGTGCAGAAATGGATGGATTAACACTTAAAATTAAGGAGAAAGAAGAAACTGAATATTTTTAAAATGGGATTTGTTTTATCAATGGCTAATCATTAGAAACAGAAGTCAGAAACCTCTGTGGCGGGCCCAGCCTTCTGGAACTACCCCCGACATTAGAACAACCCCGACATTAGAACAACCACGGACCTCCGCTCCTTCCGTCTAAAACTAAAAACATATCTGTTCTGCTTGGCCGGCCTAGGGTAGTCTCCCTTCTATGGGGTTGTTAATAATTTTAGATGGGGATTTTAGTAATTTTTAACTGGGAATTTAAAAGGGATATCATTTAATCTGTTTTTATTATGTGTGTATATTTATTGTTTTATTTGCCCTGTGCACCGCTCCGAGTCCCTTCGGGGAGAGGGAGCAGTCAACAAATTAAATTTATTATTATTATTATTATTATTAAAAGTATAAGAGAAGGATCGATTACAATGAAGATTTACTAAAATGGCTAAGCAAATATTACTATTATCATATAATCTTTACTGATATTAAAAATATTATTTTTACTATTACCAATACTATATCTCAAACTCAATTGTACTCAGACAGCACACAGTTTATGTAGATATTGAATTTCTATGTATTACATTGTAAAAAAAATAAAAAAATAATACCAAAAAGAAAAGAGAATTATGGGTATTTCATCACTGGTCTTTAAGAAGAGCCAGGACAACCACTTGTCTGGAATGGTATAGGGCCACGCATGCCAGAGGTGGCACACAGAGCCCTCTCTGTAGGCACATGTGACATCACCAGCTGTTCTTCTGGTTTCCAGCCAAAAAACAGGCCATTTTCTTGGCCATTTTCAGGCCATTTTTCAGACCATTTTTGGCTCGAAAAAAAGCTTAAGAAACTTTAACTTTCAATTTTAATTTCATTTCTATACCGCCCTATCTCCCGACATGGGACTCAGGGCGGTGCACAGGAGCTATAAAATATAAAATATAAAAGTACAAACAATCAAATAGTTAAAATTAAGATTAAATAAGATTTTGCCCATGCTAAAAACATTAATTAAAACCCAATTAAAATAGTAATAGCTGTACCAGCTACGCCGGGCCAGCCAAACGAAAGAAGTAAGCTTTTAATGTCCGACGGAAGAGGCGAAGGTCTGTGATTGTGCAGAGATCTGGGGGTAGGTCATTCCAGAGGGCGGGACCTGCCACAGAGAAGGCTCTTCCCCTGGGAGTCGCTAGCCGGCATTGTCCGGCGGACGGCACCCTAAGAAGGCCCACCCTGTGGGAGCGGACAGGTGGCTGCAGGAGGCTCTACCTACCTGCCCTGGCATAATGCACGACCTTCTGCACATGCGCACACATTTGCAAACCGGTAGGGAAGGTAAGTGAATCCCATCACTGGAATGCCTACTTAATTATTAACATATTAACAGCAGCTAGAATTTTATTTGCACAAAATTGGAAAAGTGAAGAGATCCTGATAAATGAGAGTGTGATCAGGAAAATGTTAGAATGGGCAGAAATGAATAGAGTAGCATTTAAGGAGAAAGAACCAACTGAATGTTATATGATATGGGACTTAGATGACAAACATGGAAGTTAGAAACAGAAAAAAGAAAAAAAGAATCGTGAACTAAAGAAGAGACGCAAATATTATGATTATTATTTTTAATGTTATCATTTTAACATTATAAAATTAATGCTAATGTAATGAACATTGTTGTACATTTTGACTATTATGTTACAAAGATATTTGTACCCAGATGACACATTGTGTTTAATTAAAGATGGATTTATTATATTAAAAAGGAAGAATAAGAAAGCAGAGGGAGAAACACGTCTCAGAGTTTAGGGAGAAGAAGAGAGTTGTAAGAAGAGGCCATCTTCAAAAGCTGTCCTCCTTCCAGCTCACAGGGTTTGGATCATGAAGCTCTAATCTGCAGCCTTTCGAGGTCAATGCCAAGATCCTTAAATTGCACCCATTCGTAACCAGGGCATTGTACCACCATGCAAAGACAAGCAGAACAGTCAGACACCTAGAGCCAAGATAGCGAACCTATGGCACGCATGCTACAGGTGGCACACAGAGGCCTCTCTGTGGGCAGGCCAACCGTCGCCCCAGTCCAACTCCACCATGCATGCATGCGCGCCTCCCGCCAGCCAGCAGGTCCTCAGGTCACTGCCGTGCATGTGGGGGGGTGCATACGTGGGACGCGTGCATGCATGCGCAGGGGTGGGATGGGGAGCATGGATGGGGGGCACTCGCATTGCATTTTGGGGTCTCACACAGTGCCCCTGTACCCCATTTTGGCATCCAGGTTGGTGCAAGAGGCTTTCCAGGCCCAAAAGGGGGCATAGGGATAGAGTGCATGCATGGAGAGCAGGGCACAAGGGGTCACGCACGCATCGCATTATGGATGCGGACACACGGACATACTGTCGCACACGCTTGCACACACTTTCAGCAGACAACGACAAAAAGGTTAGTCATCACTGACCTAGAGTGACACAAAATCATGAGAGTATCTCCTGGGAAGCAGGGAATATAGAGAGCTTATTTTCGCTTCTCCGGACATCATTGTCCCCCTAGGAACAATCGCCACAAAAAGGCAATAATTGCTCAGGCTTATTGAATCAAAGCTTGAATAGAGTTTTCCCTTAAATCTATTTCTCGTTCCTAGCACAACCAATTAGAAGGAGTTGTTGCTGAACAAAAGAACATTTCCAAGCTAATGAGAGCAGAGAATTTATCTTACATAAATTAGTAACCAGTCAATTACCCAGAGCTGCCCTGTAGCTCCTTAGTTCTAGAGCAGTGGTCCTCAAACTTTTTAAACAGGGGTCTGATTTACGGTCCCTCAGACTGTTGGGAAGCTGGACCAGATTGGTGGGTGTGGCTAGGTGGTCATGTGACTGGGTGGGCATGGTCAATTTAGCAGTCCATTTTACCTTTGTCCTTGCTGTACTTGCCCCTACTCAACTCACCCACTGGCCCTGGATCATACGGCTGTGAAAAAAATCCTGAAAGGCTGTTTTTAAAGTGTTTTTGAAGACTTTTAAAGTTACTTTACAAGCCGGTAGCAGCTCCTTGTCTACTCACCCACCAGCCCTGGATCATGTGGCTGCACTAGCAAGATTACCCTTCAGTCAGCTGGTCCTCCCCAGCACCCTTCGGCCTCACCTTCGGCAGCAGTGGTGTGATCAGAAGTGCAGCTCAACTGGTGAAATAACTAACCAGAAGTGCAACTGGAGTGGATGTTTCCTGAAATCTAAGGCTGACAGTGAGGGCCAAGGCGACGGCATGACTGAATGCCAACGGTGCACAGAACGCTGTTACCTTCCCACCAAAGGTGGTTCCTATTTTTCTACTGGCATTTTTTACGGGCTTTCGAACTGCAGATGCTGGGACAAGTAACGGGAGCTCACTCCATTATGCGGCGCTAAGGATTTGAACTGCCGAACTGCTGACCTTTCTGATCCACAAGCTCAGCGTCTTAGCGAATGAGCCACAGTGTCCCTTTAGGGTAGTTACAAATGTGCTAATTTGCAAGCCACCTGGGGAATGCCAGGAAAAGGAGGGATGAGGTGAGAAAGCTAATAACAAACAGACAAAGGTAACGTGTTTCCACTAACTCAGCTCCTGGAAACCCTTCGCTTTTTGCAAGCAAAGCATTTGCTCAGCTATAAATTAAGTCCCTTCTCCTCACCAGGGGGATCTTATTCAGTCCATCGTCTACACCCTCAAGCACCCAGAGTGGAAGAAACTGCTTCCCTCCATATCAGGGTAAGGCTAGCTGATGAGAGCTAAATAGCTTGAAATAGATCTATACTAGTCTCCCTTATTTATTTATTTATCAGCACAAAAATGTATCATGTATGTATGTGTATGTATATATGGGTGTGTGTGTCTGTGTGTCTGTGTATGTTAGGTTTTTTGAGCTGATCAATATATATATATATATATATATATATATATATATATATATATATATATATATATATATATATATATATATATATATATATATATATATATATATATATGTTACATTTCTTTAAGGGATGATTAACAATATATCCACTTCATATATATATATATATATGTCCCCCTCCAAAGCATTGTTTTATTTTATTGATTTGATGGTACAGAATATATATATTCTGTATATATATATTCCCAGAATATATATATTCTGGGAAAGAGCACCCCAGCTTTGGAAAGACCTACCAATCTTTTTTTTTTTTATCAGTTCTTCAGCACAGAAGCTCCTCTGAATGACGATTTTTTTCTCTTTTAAAACAAAAGATGGTCGCAAGAATTTGGGCCATTGTTCTCTTTCGCTATGGCAACTAAGCAGCTATCTCGGTGTTTCTGATTCAGACAATGCCTTGAAGTTTATAATCATAATAATAATGTACAGAGCACTCAAGGCTGGTTTCCTCTGCTTTTCTCCCCTCTTGTAAATAGAAGGAAGTGTTTATAAATCTGCTTGGCCAAAAACGGGAAAATGAGAGGAGAGAGAATCAAATTTGGTGCAGAAAGTATTCCTGAGGAGGAGAAGGAGGCCTCAACCCTCCTTGTTTCCATCAGCAGATGTCTATAACCTGACCCAGATTTGTTTTTTTTAAAAACAAAAAAAGGGGAGAAGATAAAACTAAAAAAAAAGAAGAAGATGGATAGTGGAGATAGTGCAGTTCAGGGCTGGGCTGCTGGGGGTTCACAGGGATTTGGGAAAACCTCTAGATAAGATTTTGTGCAGTTTGGAGAACCCCCAAATCCCACTCCTGGATGGCCCCGCCCACCCGTCCCCTCCCAGGAGTCCCCACACAGCCATTTCGGATGCAGGTAAGTGCAGGCTACGCACAGAGGCTCATGGAAGGTGAAAAATGGGCCTACTAGATGTTCAGGCCCATTTCTGGCCTCCTGAGGGTCTAAGGAGCCTGGGGAGGCAATTTTCGCCCCCCCCCCCCGAGAGTCTCGAGGAAAGCCTGCGAAGCCTGGGGAGGACAAAAACACCCCCCCCCCCCATGGTGTAGGATGCTGACTAGGCCATGGCCACCAGCAACTGGGCAGAGAACCCCTTGCTAAAATTTTTGAATCCCATCCCTGGTGCAGTTGTTATTATTTCTCATTCTCCAAAAGGCCGATCTGTTTTGCTTTTGGTGAACACGTCAGATCTTCCAGAGTCTTCCAGATTCTCTTAAACCTTCCTAGTGTTGGAAGAAATATCCATCTGGTTCAATTCCAAGCTGGGAGAAAGACACTGGAAACATGGAGGCTGATTGGAAAGATGGCTTATTGATGAAGAAGAAACAACCGTGGGCTTTGTATTTGAGCTTCCTGTTCCTATGCAAGAATATGTCCTTTAATATTGTATTGGCTGTTGTCAGATTCCTATGGGGGACATGAAGAGATCATAGCTGGCTCTATAGGCCAGTGGTTCTCAACCTGTGGTTCGGACCCCTTTGGGGGTCGAACGACCCTTTTATAGGGGTCACCTAAGACCATCGGAAAACACATATTTTCGATGGTCTTAGGAACTGAGACATCAATTTTATGGTTAGGGGTCACCACAACATGAGGAATTGTATTAAAGGGCCATGGCATTGGGAAGGTTGAGAACCACAGCTATAGGCAAAAGAGGAAATGTCTGGGCTAATCTGGTCAGTCTGTGGCTTATTGTTTATCTGTTCCAAGGTTTCTGTGACTCTGAAGTTTGGACTGCTCTGGGATGGTGCAATGAAGGGTCTTGTGTTCTGAAAGGGTGTTGGGCAATTCCTATTGTGCCTAATGGCTTTTGTCCTGTATTGGATTTTGGGTGAGGGACTGCTTTCTAATCCTATCACTCTGCTTTCATTAGCTGTCAAACTTTGCTGCAAGGAGTTTCAATGGATTTCTTGAATGGATTTCTGCCTGCGGTATTTGCTCTGCTTATGGATAGAGCCATCTGGATAGTTGGCGCCTACTTTCAATAAGATCTTTATCTCCTTAAGTGCTGGCATCTGCTGTGGGCTGTTAAGAAAAAACGGGGGCTGCTTCCTGCCTCTAAAAATACATTTCTCCATTTCTCCCTTTGGGCAAATATAATATTTTGCCTTTTTAATGTTTCTTGAAATATTTCATTCTTTTAGGGAAGGGGGATTCCCACACTAGGCAATTCTGAAAGCTGTTATTTCAACACATTTTTGGAGGGATGGGGGAGTGAGCTTCAAGTGGGAAGATTCCAAGGCTTGAATAGCTTCTCTGTTCTAGATGCACCAACAGAGAAGTGGCCAAAAACATTTCTTCGGTATCCACACATTTTCCCTGTCTTGATTCTAAAGCAGAGCTACACAACACTCCGTCCTAACTATTTGCTGTTAGCACATATAGAGCCCAGCAGTTCCTGGCTATTTATTATCTCTAATAGAGTGCATAGCCAATTTGGTTAAACAGTTCCTTTCGGCAGAATAAATTGGTTTCCGGACATACAGTATCTGCTTCTGTTTGAATTTTTCTGGGCTTCGGTGTACATAGTTATATTACCGTTGATATATAAACTGCGTCACAGTTCCTGCTACTTTAAAAAAAAGAATGCAAACAGAACGAAAGCAAGCATAAGTCATCGTGACAGCTTTGTTAATATTTCTTCTGTCTCTTAAACGAATTACTAGCTTTGCATTTGTTCATTCCTGGGGCATGTCTTCATTTTTGCCGAGCAATAAAGGAATTAGGGAGACAATAGATAAGTGCTCCAAACAAAATATTTTTTAAAAAAAGATAAAAATAAGCTGTTGTAGAAAGATTTCCCCTTCTCCTCTCCATCTAGATTACATTATATTTCAATAACGCTGAAGTGATGATGACTCAGTTTAAAACTGAGCTCTCCAATGCCATAGGAGCAGGGGTGGGATTGAAACATTTTAGCAACCGGTTCTCCGCCTGGTTGCTGGGGGGCATGGCTATTGGGGGGGTGGCCTACTTGGCCTCCTGCACCAGGGAGAGGGAGCTTTTTAGGACAGGAACAGTAAGCACGCTGGTGCGCTTATGCATGCCCCTTACAGACCTCTTAGGAATGGGGTGAGGTCAACAGTAGACAGTCTTAGGTTAAAGTTCTGGGGGTTTGGGGATGAAACCACAGAGTCAGATAGTGCATTCCAGGCATTGAACACTCTGTTGCTGAAGTCGTATTTTATGCAATCAAGTCTGAAGCGGTTTACCTTAAATTTGTATCTATTGTTTGCCCATGTATTATTGCGGCTGAAATTGAAGTAGTCATAGATAGATAAATGGTGTAGACGACTATTTTGTGTACTACGCTTGGGTCAGACCTTAGTTGGCGTAATTCTAGGCGTAATTCTAAGCCCAAAATTTCAAGCCTGGTGGCATAAGGCATTCTGTTGTGAGTGGAGGAGTGGAGGACTCTTCTCGTGAAATATCTCTGGACTCGCTCAATTATACTAATGTCCGATATACAGTGTGGATTCCAGGCAGACGAGCTGTATTCGAGAATTGGTCTAGCAAAGGTTTTGAATTCAAGGTGATGTACATATCATGTGTAACAGGAAAAGGTGAAGGCAAGTTCAAGAAGGGGACGATAAAGTAGAGGATGAAAGAACATGTTAAGTTTGTATCTATTGTTTGCTCGTGTATTGTTGCAGTTGAAGCTGAAGTTGTCATTGACAGGTAGAACATTGTAGCAGATAATTTTGTGTACTACGCTTAGGTCAGACCGAAGACGGTGTTTTAACACAGCTGTGTTGGCAAAAGCAGGAATTTACAGTTGCTCGTTCAAGAACATCTGTCGGCTTTAATACTTTCCCCCAAAGGACGTGCAGATCAAACATGGAAGAAAAAACCCTGTGTTGTAATGTTAGCTCCATGTCACGAGTGGCTCAAGTCAAAGAGAAACATCGGAATTCTGTGCACAGAACATCATTGTGACATGCTGCCCCATCGGCAAGGCACCAAACCCTCATTCTCTTTGCGTTTCAGAATAACAGAGTTTGTAGGGAGCTTGGAGGTCTCCTATTTCAAGCAGGATACCTTACAAGATTTCAGACAAATGGCTGTCCACTCTCTTCTTTAAAATGACCAGTGTTGGAGCACCCACAATTTCTGGAGGCAAGTTATTGCACTGATTAATTGTTCTAACTGTCAGGAAATTTCTCCTCAGTTCTAGGTTGCTTCTCTCCTTGATGAGTTTCCACCCATTGCTTCTTGTCCTGCTGTCAGGTGCTTTAGAGAATTGCTTGACTCCCTCTTCTTTGTGGCAACCCCTAAGATACTAGAACACTGCTGTCATGTCTTCCCTAGTCCTTCTTTTCATTAAATTAGACATACCCAGTTCCTAGAACCGTTCTTGCTCCAGAAATTCCATTAATCACCACTTCCTCCTCCTCCTCCTCCGCCTTCTTTCTCCTCTTCTTCCTCCTCCTCCTGTTCTTCTCCTTGCAAGTGTCATTTTAAATCATTTCCTTCATTTCACCTAAGCTTGAAGATTTCTTCCCTGCCATGAATCAAGACCAGTTCCAGATTTGTATCCTCTTAGAATAATAGGAAGCAATTATAATCCGAGGCTACAACTGCACCTAATTACAGATTTCAGCAGCTGTGGCACTCACAAATTCTAGTTAAAAATAAATCAACATTATAACTTTGATGGGGAAGTTAGAAGCATAGTAAAAAGGAAGGAAACAAGATTAAGAGACAGGAATAGAGATTCCAAAGTCTTCTTACCATGATTTATAGATAAGAAAATATTGTATGGGATTTGAACAGCAGCTTTATTTTATTTTATTTTTTGGGTGATAATGTGAATTCTAATCCAGAGGATGTGGGGGGAAGACTCAAACCAGCAACCTCTTCTCTGAAATTTACTTTTAAAACTTTAAAATTAATTTCCAAGAAACATAATAAACGTGCACAGATGGTAGGACCACAATGGAGCCCCAAATTTATGTTGCTAAGTGAGACATCTGTCAAATGAGCTTTGCCCCATTTTATGACTTTGTTAAGTGAATCACTGCAATTCTTAAATGAGTAACACGGTTATTTTATTTATTTATTTGGCTTGTTAAACATGTACAAGCTAATAGGTATAAGTGTAAATATGGACATGAACGAAAGAAAGAAGTACAAATAAATGGGGACAGTAAGACAGGAACAGTAGGCACGTTGGTGCGCTTGTGCACGCCCCCTTTATGGACCTCTTAGGAGTGGGGTGAGGTCCACGGTAGACAGTTTAAGGTTGAAGCTGTGGGGATTTTGAGGATGAAACCACAGAATCAGTTAGAGCATTCCAGGCATTGACCACTCTGTTGCTGAAGTCATATTTTCTGCAATTGAGTTTTCTGCAATCGAGTGGTTCCCCTTGAGTTTGTATCAATTGTGTGCTCGTGTATTATTGAGATTGAAGCTGAAGAAGTCGTTGACAGGTAGGACATTGTAGCAGACAATGTTGTGAAGTGAAACCGGTTTCCTACTGGATTTTGCTTGTCAAAAAGTTGCCAAAGGGGATCACATGACCCCGGGACACTGTGACCGTCATAAATGTGAGTCAGTTGTCAAGTATCTGAATGTAAATCACGTGACCATGGGGATGGGGAAATGGCCATGAGCGTGAAAAATGGTCACACGAGTTCCTTTTTTTCAGTGCTGTTGTAACGTCGGTCACTAAGTGAGCCTGTTGTAAGCCAAGGACTACTGCCTGTACTTCAATTTATTTAAAAGAGGATGGGGGTATGGTTTCAAGAGAATTTTCCCCCCTTGTTCCACGTGGGCCCTGATTTGCAAACCTAATGCTACAGATGCAAATTCATCATTTTGGCTTCCCACTGCTCAGTTGAGCTCTCAACAGCTGCCTAAGCCTTCCTGTGTAATAAATCAACATTAAATCAGGAAACACCCTTCCCTCCCCTACACACACAGAGAGAGAGAGAGAGAGAGAGAGAGAGAGAGAGAGAGAGAGAGAGAGAGAGAGAGAGAGAGAGAGAGAGAGAGAGAGAGAGAGAGAGAGAGACCTTATTGTAGTGATCTTGCTTTATTTCATGTTTCTTGTTTGACACACCAAGTAATTGTCATCATGAAAGCAAAGGCTTTGCTCAGTATGATTGAGAAGGGTTATTAGTCTAAGAGTAGGTAAGGTACCATATTTTAAGGACTATAAGACGCACCGGTGTATAAGACGCACCAAGATTTTGAAGAGGTAAATAAGAAGAAAAATTTTCTGCCTTCGCCCAGCCCCCCAGAAGCACTCTACAGGCTTCAGCAGGGCTGGGGGAAGGCAAAAACGCCCCTGTTTTTCACCGAAATTCTTCAGAGTGCTTCTGGGGGGTGGGGAAGGCAAACACCCCCTCTGTTTGGTGAAAAACAGCCTGTTTTTCACCCATTTTTCAGCAAAACGGGGGCATTTCTCCCTCCCACAGCCCTGCTGAAGCCTGCGGGAAGGCAAAAGCACCCCCATTTTTGCAAAAAAATGGCCCATTTTTTGCCCATTTTTCACAAAAATGGGATGTGGAGGTGGGGCTTTGGGAGGTTAAAAATGGCTGTATTCGGTGTTTAAGACACACCAACATTTCCACACTCTTTTAGGGGGGGGGGGGAAGAGGTGTATCTTATACTCGGAAAAATACGATAGTCAAGAAAAGTATTCAAATCCTTTGATGATGGTAATTGGGGTTACCTTGGGGATGTCTGATTTATGTTTGGGTTAAGTGAGAACAAATATCAATACACAATCAGCAAGGATGTCAGGGTTCCAGGTAACACCCCCAATGGAAGAAGACTCCGAGGCTTAGAGATCCTCAAAGTTCCATTTTATTAGAGATGTCATCAGTGGTGAGATTCAAATAATTTAACCACCAGTTCTCTACCCTAATGATTTCTTCCAGCAACCAATTCACCAAACTTCTCAGAAAGTTAACAACCAGTTCTCCCGAAGGGGTACAAACTGGCTGAATCCCACAACTGGATGTCATATTGGCACATTGAGGAATACCCAAATCTGAAAACTTCCAGGTTTTCCCTACCCAAAAGAAAGTATAAGCTGTTCTGACCCAGGCTTCCTTAAAAAAGCAAGAAGCAGAGACTTGGTCCTGGCAAAAGCCCTTTTATTTACACAACTATGAATTCCTTTCATTCACAGTCCACAAGGCTTAGCAAAGAGTCTTTCCAAGGAATGTTTATCAACATGAACCTTATCTCATTTGGCGAGCGGCCAAATAAGTAGATTCCAAACGCAGGTCAAGGTAAAACATGACACAGTCTCTTATAGTCACAAACAGAACTTTCCACTCTTGAAACGACCAATTGAATTATTTCCTGCAAAAGCCCACTCCCCATTCGCTCCTCTTTTCTTTTCTATGGGAGAGGACAATTACCTCCAAGGTGTGGCTTCACTCCCAATTCGACCCTGTTTTCTAAGTTGTTCTTGTTTTCTGGCAGCTCTGCGCATGCGCACGCTGGGAACATGCTCCAGCTGTTCCTCTGCCTCACTGCTGTCTAGCTCCCTCTCTGCCTCTGATGCAGAGCCCTTGTCTGAGCTTCCCTCAGCCCCCAGGACTGGCCCATATTCCTCCCCAGCCTCCTCACTGTCCGATTCTGCTGCCAGCTCCACTGGCGGTCAGCGGGCCACAACACAAGCACCTACCCCAGTACCCACGTGTCTATCACATGGTCCAATCAAAGCACTGCCCCAACTGGAGATGCCTCCCAGTCACACTCTTCAAGGTTCAGGGCAGAATGTCCTTGACTCTTGGAGAAAGGAATGCTATTATGACTATATTATCTCCCCAGCTCCATACTCCCAGTTTCCCACAGCACTAAATGTGGCAGACCTGAAGATCCAATGCCCAAGATGGCTTCCAGGCCTATACAGTATATATATTGCGTATATTCTAAATTCTAATCTTTGTGATTCAAATGAAACATAGTTGAAGTGCGCTTCTACATTTTGTTAACCTACTCAAAACTTAACTCTGCTTTGGCATTTTGAATCTGGATTATCAGAATGCTCAAGAAATAAGAGCGGATAAACCGTTTTAATTGCCTGTTATCCAACCTATTCTCAGCTTCTACAGGTAGTCCTCAATTTACAACGGTTCATTTAGGGACCGTTCAAAGTTACAATGGCACTGAAAGAAGTGACTTATGATCGTTTTTCACACTTATGACCATTGCGGCATCCCCATGGTTATGTAATCAAAATTCAGATGCCTGGCAACTGGTTTGTATTTATGACGGTTGCCATCATGTGATCAGCATTGAAAACCACTCCATCAAGTCTTAGTAAGACCACACCTAGAATACTGCATCTAGTTTTCGTCACCACTCTACAAAAAAGATGTTGAGACCCTAGAAAGAGTACAGAGAGGAGCAACAAAGATGGTTAGGGGACTGGAGGCTAAAACATATGAAAAATGGTTGCAGGAACTGGGCATGACTAAGTCTAGTGAAGAGAAGGACCAGGGGAGACCTGATAGCAGTATTCCAATATTTGAGGGGCTGCCACAGGGAGGAGGGGGTCAAGCTATTTTCCAAAGCACCTGAAGGCTGGACAAGGAACAATGGATGGGAACTGAACAAGGAGAGATTCAACCTGGAAATAAGGAGAAATTTTCTGACAGTGAGAACAATCAACCAATGGAACAGAAGTTGCCTTCAGAAGTTGTGGGGGCTTCATCACTGGAAGCTTTCAAGAAGAGACTGGACTGCCATCTGTCAGAAATGGTGTAGGGTCTCCTGCTTGAGCAGAGGGTTGGACTAGAAGACCTACAAGGTCCCTTCCAACTCTGTTATTCTAAGTTTCTAAGAATAAATGAATACAATAGGATGGATGGATGGATGGATGGATGGATGGATGGATGGATGGATGGATGGATGGATGGATGGATGGATGGATGGATGGTACAAGCCTTCCTCTCTTTTTTGGCCACTAGGTGGTGACATCCCAGCTACAATTGAGTATAGCCTATGTGATAAAATGGGGAAGATCCCAATAGTGGTAGTAACATAACTAAGACCTCTCTTCATGAGTGTTCATTCTTTATAACTTTTATCTGACCAATGTGTAACCAGTGCATCAGGATCTCTGATGCTGGCTTTCAGGAACCTTATGTGAGAGCAACACAGTATTTTAAGGGTATAGTAATAACAATAATGAGATATATTGACATTTTGGGAGTGTAAAGATTGTATTTATGAGCATTACTGAATTTCTGTTTTGTGAAAAATAAAGGTGATTGGTTTGTTTTATTCCTGAATCCATGAATCACTGGTTAAGGAGTTCTGCAGGGATTACTTGTCTAAAAAAACATTGATATGACACCAGAGAGCTGTAGGGATATGCACAACAGAGATGTGTGTATGACTTTGGGGGATCAAATCCAACTGTTAGGAAAGATCCAGATTAACGTCTTAAGGAAAAGCCCTATTATTAAGAATCAATCAAAAATATTTGACCTGGAAAGACCACAGAGAAATATTGTGGTGACTTATGTTAAGACCAGAAGCTGTTGTGGATTTCCTATGAGTGAAATACAATAAATAGACTGTTCACAGAGGATTTTAAAGTTTAATTTAGCTGTTGGTTTTACCTACAGAATACAGAATAACAGAGTTGGAAGCGACCTCGGAGGTCTTCTAGTCCAACCCCGCTGCTTAGGCAGGAACAAACTATACCATTTCAGACAAATGTTTGTCTATTCTCTTCTGAAAAGCCTCCAATGATGGATAACCCACAACTTCTGAAGGCAAGCCATTCCATTGGTTTATTGTTCTCCCTGTCAGGAAATTTCTCCTTAGTTCTAGGTTGGTTCTGTCATTGATTAGTTTCCATCCATTGCTTCTTGTCCTGCCTTCAATTGCTTTGGCAAATAGCTTGACACCCTCTTCTTTGTAGCAACCCCTGAGATATTGGAAGATTGCTATCATGTCACCCCTGGTTCTTCTTTTCATCAAACTAGATATACCCAGTTCCACCAACCATTCTTTATATGCTTTAGCCTCCATTCCACCTGTTAACCATGTTTCCATATAATAGATAGATGTCAGGCTAGGTGAGTTGGATAAATAGTGATATAGAAATTTGTAAATGGTGTTCAAGGGAGGAGGAATTATTATCTTTGAAATATTGTGGTGGCTCAGTAGCTAAGATGCTGAGCTTGTCGATCAGGTCAGCAGTTTGACAGTTCAAATCCCTAGCGTCCCATAACGGAGTGAGCTCCTATTACTTGTCCCAGCTTCTGCCAACCTAGCAGTTTTAAAGCATGTAAAAATGCAAGTAGAAAAATAGGAACCACCTTTGGTGGGAAGGTAACCGCGTTCTGTGCACCTTCGGCATTTAGTCATGCTGGCCACATGACCACAGAGACGTCTTTGGACAGAGCTGGCTCTTGGGTTTGAAATGGAGTGGGGGGGGGAGTTTGTATTTTAAAGGTTTGAATAAAATAAAAAATTGAAAGGAAAAAAAAAGACATGACTAGGAACCATTCAAACAGCCCAAGGATGTGCAAAAAATACCATTGCCCAGCTGCGCACTGCAGGGAAACACCATGTATTAGGTCTCCTGCTTGAGCAGGGGGTTGGACTAGAAGATCTCCAAGGTCCCTTCCAACTGTATTATTCTCTATTCTGAGTTGCACTCTGCTTATTCTCAAGGTCCAGCAGTGCCTCTGAATTCTTCTGCCTCCTGAAACACGGTAATGAGCCAACAGAAGAGAACCAGTATCCAGATTTTGCTGCAACCCCTTTCCAGTTCTGTGACGGACACATTTAAATGAATTAACACACGGTTAACCTTTCCCGGACCTTCTTCAAATTAGTATCAGCTACTGGTAGATTATCTTTTAACTGAAGTTCTCCTCTTTAAAAAAAACAAAACCAGCAGCTGTTGTGTTTGCACTATTGATAGTAATATGCAGCCTTTCAATTTCCTCCTCTTTTTGGTTTGACAAAGACATGTTTCAGTTTGTTCAGGGTTTGGTCAATCAAGCTGGGAAAGTTTGAATACAATGAGGCGACAGTCCTGTTTAAGGAAGAAGGAAGATATTTTTTTTTCAACCGAGGCTGACGTTGAGAGGGAAAATAAAAGCCAGTTCAAACAACAATGACAACAGCACTTTTAAATACTGTTTTATTTTTCAGTGCAATAAACAAAACAGGATAACCGAGTTGGAAGGGACCTTAGAGATCTTCTAGTCCAACAAAATTATCTGTTTCACTTTTATTCAGTTTCAGTTTTATTCAATTTATATACCGCCCTTTTCCCTTTTGGGATTCAGGGCGGTGCACAGCCATAATAAAAATGGATAATACAAAAGCTAAAATAGTATGTTAAAATGAATTAAATGTAATTGGCCTGCATTTAAAAAACCCGTACTAAAATTACTTTAAAACTAGGACAGGCTGGCAGCACAAAATAAGTGTGTCTTCAGGGCCCGACGGAAGAGATGTAGGTCCGTGATTGTCCATAGTTCAGGGGGTAGATCATTCCAGAGGGCATGAGCTGCCACAGACAAGGCTCTCCCCCTGGGGGTCCCCAGCTGACATTGTCTGGCCGACGGCACCCTGAGGAGGCCCTCTCTGTGGGAGCGAACTGGTCGGTGGGAGGTATCAGGCCAGTGGAAAAGTGATCTTGATACAGGGGATTTAGCTATTATACCCTTGTCATGGTCAGATCACTCACTTCTCCGGCTCGACTTTCCTACCGCTACACCTCACTGCGGGGAGGCGGAACCAGATATCCCCAGATGGTTCCGCCCCAGGCGCCTGATGGACCCAGAGAGGTTCCAGATGGAGCTTGGGCCATTACCTGTGACCCTGACCCGCGCCCCGATCGAGGACCTAGTGGCTGCATGGAACATCGCGGCCACTGGAGCCTTGGATCGGGTCGCGCCCTTGCGGCCTCTCTTGCGACAAAGAGTCACCTGGGCTCCTTGGTTTACCGAGGAGCTGGGGGGGATGAAACGCCACAAGAGACGCCTAGAGAGTAGATTGAGATCTACACGCTCTGAATCTGACCGAACACAGGTGAGAGCCCATTTACGGACTTATATTGTGGCGATGAGAGTGGCCAAGCGTCAATACTGTGCCACTCTTATCGCATCTGCAGAAAACCGCCCTGCCGCCCTGTTTGGGGTGACCCGCTCCCTCCTTCAACAGAGGCCGCGGGAAGCCCCTCTGCAGGGTCGAGCAGAGGAATTTGGTATTTATCTGCAGGATAAAATCGCTCAGATCCGGAGCGAGCTGGTCTCCACCGAGAGTGGCCTAGAGGGATTGTCGGAAGCGGGTCTTGAGATACCTTCCTGGGAGGAGTTTGACTCTGTTGCTTCCGAAGATATGGACAGGTTACGTGGGCGACTGAGAGCCACCACATGTTTATTGGACCCGTGTCCCTCCTGGCTTGTACTGGCATCCTGGGAGGTGACACGAGGCTGGCTCCAGGAGTTAGTCAACGCTTCTCTGAGTGAGGGGTTCTTGCCGGCCTCCCTTAAAGAGGCGATGGTGAGACCCCTCCTCAAGAAGCCTTCCCTGGATCCAGCTCTGTTGGAAAACTACCGTCCAGTCTCCAACCTTCATTTTCTAGCGAAGGTTGTTGAGAGTGTGGTGGCACAACAGTTTCCCCGTCACCTGGAGGAAGTTGATTATCTGGACCCGCACCAGTCCGGCTTTCGGCCCGGGCACAGCACTGAGACGGCATTGGTCGCGTTGGTGGATGATCTCTGGAGGGCCAGAGATGGGGGTTGCTCCTCCATCCTGGTCCTGTTAGATCTCTCGGCGGCTTTCGATACCATCGACCATGGTATCCTATTGCATCGGCTGGAAGGGTTGGGGGTGAGGGGCACTGTTTTACAGTGGTTCTCCTCCTACCTTTCCGGCCGATCGCAATTTGTGTTGACAGGAGGGCAGAGGTCGGCCTCAAGACCCCTCACTTGTGGGGTGCCTCAGGGGTCGGTCCTCTCGCCACTCCTGTTCAACACATACATGAAGCCGCTGGGTGAGACCATCCGTGGTTTTGGGGTAGAGTATCACATCTACGCTGATGACACGCAGCTGTATTTTTCTACCCCAAACCACCCCAACGATGCCGTTGAAGTGATGTCCCGATGTCTGGAAGCCGTACGGATCTGGATGGGAAGCAACAGACTCAAACTCAACCCGTCCAAGACCGAGTGGCTGTGGTTTCCGGCGCCCCGGTTCAACCAGTTGATTCCATCACTGGCCATTGGGGGCGAACATCTGGCCCCCATGGATTGGGCACGCAACCTAGGTGTCCTCCTGGATACCCGGCTGTCTATGCAAGATCACGTGACACCGTGGCCAGGGGGGCTTTCCACCAGGTACGCCTGGTGCGGCAGTTGCGTCCCTTATTGGACCGGGACGCCCTCCGCACAGTCACTCACGCGCTTGTGACATCCCGGCTGGACTACTGTAATGCTCTCTACATGGGGCTCCCCTTGGCGTGCACCTGAAGGCTGCAGCTGGTCCAGAATGCAGCCGCGTGGGCGATCTTGGGAACGTCTAGATATTCCCATGTAACACCGCTCCTGCGCGAGCTGCACTGGTTACCTGTGGTCTTTCGGGTGCGCTTCAAGGTGTTGATCACCATCTTTAAAGCGCTCCATGGCACGGGACCAAGCTATCTGCGAGACCGCATCCTACCTCATACATCCCTGCGGCCGATTCGCTCCCACAGAGAGGGACTTCTCCGGGTGCCATCCACTAGGCAATGCCAGCGGGCGACGCCCAGGGGAAGGGCCTTCTCTGTGGTGGGCCCAACCCTCTGGAACGACCTACCCCCCGACCTCAGAACAACCACGGACCTCCGCACCTTCCGCCAGAAATTAAAGACACTCCTGTTCCATCAGGCCGGTTTGGCCTAAGTTATTTACCTAGTCTGCAGTCTGTATTATAAATTGTTTTAATTGGGTTTGTAAGGGATTATGTCTTAACTATTTAAGTTTTAGCACAGGGATAAACTATTTAATTCGATTTTAATTATTTATACTTTGTATTTGTGTTGTTTTAAATTTCCTGTGCACCGCCCCGGGTCCCTTCGGGGAGAGGGTGCGGTTATATAAATTTTATAAATAAATAAAATAAATAAATAAATTTGACAGCAGGAGGTGGTCTTGCAAGTAACCAGGTCCCTTGCCATGGAGCGCTTTAAAGGTGGTCACTAATACCTTGAAGCGCACCCGTAAAGCCACAGGCAGCCAGTGCAGCTCACACAGGAGAGGTGTCACATGGGAGCATCTAGACGCTCCCAGAATTCCCCACGCGGCCGCATTCTGAACTAACTGGAGCCTCCGGGTGCACCTCAAAGGAAGCCCCATGTAGAGAGCATTACAATAGTCCAGGCGGGAGGTGACGAGGGCTTGCGTGACCGTGTGTAAGGCGTCACGATCCAGAAAGGGGCGCAACTGGCATATCAGGCGAACCTGATAGAAAGCCCCCCTGGCCATGGCCATCAGGTGATCTTCTAAAGATAGCCGAGAGTCCAGGAGGTTGTGAGCCCTCTCTGTGGGGGCCAATGACTCACCCCCAATAGCCAGAGATGGCATCAGCTGGCTATACCATGACGCCGGAAGCCACAGGCACTCGGTCTTGGATGGGTTGAGTCGGAGCCTGTTCCTCCCCATCCAGACTCGCGCGGCCTCCAGACACCGGGACATCACTTCCACGGCATCGTTGGGGTGGTCCGGGGTAGAGATGTACAGCTGAGTATCATCAGCATACTGATGGAACTCTATCCCAAAACCACAGATGATCTTCACATAAATGTTGAACAGGAGGGGCGAGAGAACCGACCCCTGCGGGACCCCACAAGTGAGGCACCTTGACGGCGACCTCTGCCTCCCTGCCAACACAAACAGCAGCCCGGTCAGAGAGATAGGAGAACCACCGTAAAATGGTGCCCCACCCCCACCCCCAACCCCTCCAACCGGGGCAGCATGATACCATGGTCGATGGTATCAAAAGCCGCTGAGAGATCTAACAGGACCAGGATAGATGAACAACCCCTATCCTGAGCCCTCCAGAGATCATCGACCAACGCGACCAATGCCGTCTCCATGCTGTGTCCAGGCTGAAAGCCAGACTGGCGCGAGTCCAGATAGACAGCTTCATCCAGGTGCTGAGGAAGCTGTCGCGCCACCACACTCTCAACAACCTTCACAATGAATCGAAGGTTGGAGACAGGACGATAGTTGGCCAAAACAGCCAGATCCAGAGAGGGCTTCTTGAAGAGGGACCTCACCACTGCCTCTTTCAAGGTGGCCGGCAGAAACCCCTCACTCAAAGAAGCGTTAATAATTCCCTGGAGCCAGCCTCGTGTAACCTCCCGTGAGGCCAGTACTAGCCAGGAGGGACACGGATCCAATAAGCATGTGGTGGTGTTCAGCCGCCCCAGCATCCTGTCCATGTCCTCAGGAGTCACAGGATCAAACTCCTCCCAGATAACACTCCCAGGACCTGCCTCCATCAGCCCGTCTGAACTAATCCAGTCGGAGGCCAACCCCTTCCGAATCTGATTGATTTTATCATGCAGATAACGCCCAAATACTCCACTCACTCCTGTAGGGGAGCATCCCGCACCCTCAAGTGCTACAACGTCCTACCTGTCAATGACTACTTCAGCTTCCACCACAATAATACATGAGCACACAATAGATACAAAATCAAAGTAAACTGCTCCAAACTCGATTGTAGTAACAGAGTGATCAATGCCTGGAATGCACTACCTGACTGTGGTACATCCCCAAACCCCCATAATTTTAATCTAACACTGTCTATAATGAATCTCACCCCATTCCTAAGAGGTGTGTAAGGAGCATGCATAAGCACACCAGTGTGCCTACTGTTCCTGTCCTACTATCTCCATTTATTTGTGTTCATATTTATATTTATACTTATACCTGTTATTTTTTTACATGTTTGACAAACTAAATAAATAAATAAACTCTCTGCTCAAGCAGGAAACCATGCAACATTCTGAAACAAATGGCAGTCCAGTCTCTTCTTGAAAGCTTCCAGTGATGAAGCTCCCACAACTTCTGAAGGCAACTTGTTTCATTAAAATTTCTCCTTATTTCCAGGTTGAATCTCTCCTTGATCAGTTTCTTTAAAAGCCTCCAGTGATGGAGCACCCACTAACAAAAATCTAATAATTATGGATTAAATAGGGGAACTTCCTGATCAAATAGCTGGAGACTTAATGACTTATCATTTCCAGAAGATGCTAAACTGAAATATCATCAAGAACGTCATCTAGTGATGAAACACCCACAGCTTTGGAAGATAAGCCGTTCCACTGATTAATTGTTCTCATTGTCAGGAAATTTCTTCTTGTTTTTAGGTTGGCTTTGTCCTTGATTAGTTTCCATCCATCACTTCTTGTTCTGCCTTCAGGTGCTTTGGAGAATTGGTTGATCCCACTCTTCTTTTGGCAGCCCCTCAAATACTGGAAGACTGCTATCATGTCACCTTTTAGTCTTTCTTTTCAATAGTAATTGATTGGTGATTATATAGTCATTGATTAATGATTGATTGGGAACAACATGCCATTTATGTGATTTTGTCATATCACATCAATGATATGCTCTTCCTTACAGGCATGGTAGAATAAAGACTGATGGGAAGGAAATTCCTGACTTGGTACTGAAAACCATCTACAGCAGAGCTATTTAACCAGGGATTCATAGATTTCATGAAAAGGAATAAATTGAGCCCACCATTTGGAGGTTTTAAAGAAGAGATTGGACAGCTGTTTGCCTGGAACGATATAGGGTGTCCTACTAGAGCAGGAGGTTGGACTAGAAGACCTCCAAGGTCCCTTCCAACTCTTCTCTTTTCTTCTCTTCTCTTCTATTTGTTGTGGCCCTCCAACGGCCAGTAGAGCTGGTAGCAGTCAGACAGTGAGGAGGTTGGGAAGGAACATGGGCCAGTCCTGGAGACTGGGGAAGGCTCAGATGAGGGTTCTGTGTTGGAGGCAGAGACAGGGCCGAGGCCATCTGGCAGTGATGAGGTGCCTACGGAGCTAGACAGCAGTGAGGCAGAGGAACAGCTAGAGCCTGTTCCCAGTGT
Source organism: Rhabdophis nuchalis (assembly GCA_039707465.1). Classification (NCBI taxonomy): domain Eukaryota; kingdom Metazoa; phylum Chordata; class Lepidosauria; order Squamata; family Natricidae; genus Rhabdophis; species Rhabdophis nuchalis. The sequence continues at coordinate 97,415,338 of CM077645.1, forward strand.
GCTCATGCACAGAGCTGCCAAAAGAACAACTAAGAAATTAGGGTTGACAGTCACAGGTGGAAGGTGATTGGCCCCTCCCCATAAGAAATAAAAGAGGAGTGATAGGGGAGTGGGCTTTTTCAGGAAACAATTCGTTCATTCAGTCATTAGATTCATTTCAGGAGCATAAAGATCTGTCCGTGAATCTCAGAGACTCTGTGCCCAGTCTTTCCTTACACAGCACCTCATTTGGAAAATATTTGCATGGCGGCTTTCCAAGATAGTTAAGGTCTGTGATCATAAATATTCCTTTGAAAGACTGTTTGCCAGGCCTTGCTGAATGTGAATGAGTGGAATTCACATTTGTTTAATAAAAGGGTTTTTGTCGGGACCAGGACTCTGCCTCTTGCTTTTGGGGGAAGGCTAGATCAGAACACTATTCTATTCTAGTCTATCCCATCCATTCAAAATTTGATAATGCTCATGACAACAAAGTAATTTAAACTTCAAAAATGATACGTTTGTGGCATTATAGATGAGAGCCTATATCACATAAGGAATTAGAAAGTTGAAATCCTCTTTGCCCAATCTTGTAACTTCCCTTTAACCTTGTCCTAGTTCTACTTTCATTACATTGTCATTGTCATGATGGACACGAAAGCTTGAGTGTTGGTATATTGAGAGTGAACTTTGGATTGGATATTTTGTAATATATGTGTGTACCCAGTAACTCTAAGTAGGAAGTATAAGGAACTAGAGATCTCGTTTTGTACAATTCAAGATAGCAACCTGTGATTAATAACTGCAGAAGCAACTGAGTATCTTTAAATGCTGGAGCAAATATCTCAGTCGACACAACTCATTGTAATTAAATTAGATCTTGTAGCTGAGGAAATTGTGTCCTTCTGCAATGTAATCACACCATTACAGGCCCATTAAAACACAGATACACAGCAAAAGCAATTTGTAAATAATTTAGCCAGCCCAATGTGATTGATGTGGTGATCATCATGAACTCATGAGGAGTATCATCACGATAGGCAGATGAAATATTTCATATTTGCTTTCTTTTCAGAGGGAGACCGACTTATTTTTCAATGCAAAACTGAACAGCAGGACAAGTCATTTATTAACTGAGCCTTTATTGATTGAAACATATCTCCATGGCATGGGTCCTAGCTACTTGCGAGACCGCCTCCTACCTCATACATCCCTTCGACCGATCCGCTCCCACAGAGAGGGTCCTCTCCGGGTACTGTCAGCCGGGCAATGCTGGCTGGCAATGCCCAGGGAAAGGGCCTTCTCTGTGGCGGGCCCTGCCCTCTGGAACAAGCTACCCCCCGCACTCAGGAACATCACGGACCTCCGCCTCTTCCGCCAATATCTAAAGACACACTTTGTTCATCTAGCTGGCTTGGCCTAACTTCCGAGACTATTTTATCGACTGATTTTAAATTAAACTAAAGTTTTAACAAATGGGTTTTAGATTGATTTTAGCACAGGGTATAGTTTAATTTAATAAGATTTTATTGATTATTTATGACGTATTTATTCTTTTTGTATATGTTTATATTTGTGCTCTTAACTTCCTGTGCACTGCCCCGAGTCCCTTTTTGGTGAGAGTGGCGCAGTATAAAAGTCAAATTAAAAAAAAAAAATCAAAATCTATCATGTTTCCCCAAAAATAAGACAGGGACTTATCTTCTTTTGACCCCCGAAATAAGAGCTTGGCCTTATTTTTGGGAAGATCTTATTATTTTTGAGGTGCAGGTGGCGACGAGCGTGGTCACCTCATCACTGCTGCTGTGTTGCACGTTGCTGGGTCTGACGCTCTTTCTGTGGCAGCTATTAGCGTGACAAAAGGGGTGTGGTGGCTAGGGTTGCAGGAGCAGCCATTAGGTAAGGGCATGCAGGGTGCATGGAACATGTCCCCCCTCCCTTTCTCCCCCTCCAGCCTCGCCTCCTCACCTTGTGTTGTTTCCACATGAAGCAACCAGAGGAAATGGCGGGGACTGGCTGCTTGTGATATTTTTGGGGAGAGCTTACTTTCAGGGGAGGGCTTATTTTAGCGCATGCACTGAAAGACCCGATTGGGCTTATTATCTGGGGAGGTCTTATTTTCAGGGAAACAGGGTATCTACTGTCTTTTTCCAAAAAAGACAACCCACCTTGAAAAGAAGCCTTATCATGTTTTTGAGTGCATGCGATCAAGTTAAGCCCCACCCACAAAATTATCTTTAATTAAGACCACACCCACCCTGGTGAGTCGAGGCAGAGGGAAAAATTAAGCTAGTGTGGGGATGGGTGTGGAGCTGCCCTACTTACCAGGCCTCACACACCCCAACACATGCCTCGTCTTCTTCTACAGCTGCTTCTTCTGTGGCCACTTGCCGCCACTCGCATGCATCATCTTGGAGCTCTATTATCAGCTGCAGATGCCTTTCAATAGGCATCTGAAGGTAAAACAGAGGCCAGGGCAATGCATGCGAGTGGCAGCAAGTGGCCGCAGAAGAAGTGGGCCACTACTGTGAGGTGAATCAATAATTACCCTGTTTCCCTGAAAATAAGACCTCCCTGGATAATAAGCCCAATCGGGCTTTTGAGTGCATGTGTTAAAATAAGCCCTCCTTGGAAATATTGCAACACAGCCGCAGCCATGAGGTGATCATGCTCGCCGCCTCCTGCACCTCAAAAACAAGAAGACCTCCCCGAAAATAAGGCCAAGTGCTTATTTCAAGGGTCAAAAAAAAATAAGACCCTGTCTTATTTTCAGGGAAACATGATAGAACCGTCCAAAATGAAGGCCTAGATGTTTTATAGGGGTCAAAGAAATAAGACCCAGCCTTCTTTTTGGAGAAACACAGAAATTTCCTACTTCCTAGGAAAGGGGTCATTCTGACTAACTATCACTACTCTGCAAGCATTACAGACTTGTAGTACAGAGACCCCATAATGCTCTGCTAACTAAAACTATGAGAACAACAGCTTTACTCCAGCTTAGTCTTAATACTAAAAAAAGATAGGGAAAACATAGAAAGAGCAAAGTTGAGGGTCCAGAAGTTTTCAAAGTAGGTTTCTTTTATTGAAACAGAACTCCATATGCCCACAATAGCTCATGCCATTCTGTTAACCGCTGGCTGATCAATTTCCCTTCCAAACTTCACTTGGATTCATTAGGCAAGGGTAGTCAGCCACAAAAGATGAAGCCCAACACCTGAAGGTTCAATTAAACTGCTACTCATGCCTACACAAGGAATCTTCTTGACTAACAGTTAGTACTTGCTTGAAGTTAATCAAAGTGTTGACGGAATTCAAAGGAGGTTGGACTTACTTCACTTGTGGCTACATAGAGATTCTAGGCTGGTTCCCTCTTTTGACTGCTATTCCTTCTCCTACAAAGAGAGAAAAGGTCTAGAAAAAGTCTCTTAAAAATATCATTTTACTGATGCGAGAAACTGAGAGTCAGTGAAGAACTCGACTATGCTGTAGGCTGAGCCCAACTCACAAATCTTCATTTACAACAGGACCGCCTCCATGCTGTTGTGAAGAACCAATAAAAGCCCAGGCAGTTGGTACAGAGAGTAGAGCATTGAAAAAGCTATTGTAAATGGGAGTCCTCACTTAATGATCTATCACTTAGTGATGGTTTGAAGTTACCACACTTACCATGAGGTTCCAAAGTTCTGCACCTTCTATGGTCATGTGCAACCATCATGCATGTATGCCTGTTTATAGCAGGGGTGTCAAACTCGATTTCATTGAGAGCCGCATCAGGGTTGTGTTTGACCTCAAGAGGGCCTGAGCTGTGACCAGCGTTGGCATGGCCAGCATGACATCAATAATGTCGCAGGGCACCTATGGTGGCCCAAATATTCTGCCAGTGAAAACAGACTCCCGAACTCTGTTTTCAGCTGGGAGGGCCTCCTGCAACCTTCTGCCAGTGAAAATGGAGCTTGAGAGGGAGCTGCAAGCGGACCTCACAAGCTCTATTTTTGCTGGCAGAGCAACTGTGGGCTGGTCCTTCGCTGTTTCCAGGGTGGCCCCATGGGCCAGATCTAAGCACCCCATGGGCTGGATCTGGTTCCCAGGCTTTGAATTTGACACTACTGGTTTATAGCATCCCACAGTCACATAACCATGATTCTTGGTGTTATTTTGCCAGTTAACAGTGTTTGCTTCTGGTTTCAAGCCAAAAAAAACACATTCATTGCACACAACAGTTTCATTTAACAACCCCTGCATTCACTTAGCAATGGCCACATAAGAACCATGGCATTCCTTTAATGATGCAGTGTTCACTTAACGGCCACAATAAAAATCATAAAATCAGGTGTGGTCACATGGTCATCCCTTTAATGACTGCCACAACTCATGGCAGTCATTCCAGGCTCAATTAAGGTGATAAGTTGAGTATACATTTTGTAGCTCCTCACACACGTTCAGCAAATATCCTCGCATGAGTAAACTATTTAAAGTCAATGTTTCCTCTGTGTGGCCTTCCCAGGACCTGAAACCAAAACTTGCTTTGTAAAAATAGAGCTGCATGACTGAAACTCCCTAGGTTTCTTCCCATGAAATATTTTCAGAGTTGCACTACCGGACAGAACAAGTGAAACTGTGAAGACAACTAAGCGTGGTAACCAGATTGCTGTCTGTAGAGTCTCAGTTATGCAGGTCATCGTTGCCCCAAAGGTGCTTTTTTTTCCAAGAGGCAACTTGATTTTCAGGAGGATTTTTTTTGAAGACATTTCCTCTTCCTGAAGAAGCTTCTTCAGCTCTTTTTTTTGAAGACCTTTTTGTTCTAACCTAAAAATCACAAAGCAGACTCCTGGTCCTGACAAAACCTCTTTTTATTAAGCTAATGTGGATTCCTCTCATTCACATCCAGCAAAGTCCCAGCAAACAGGTGAATTTACCACCACAGACCTTATCAGATCACGAACAAATCTTCACACTAATTCAATTGACTAATTGTCTCCTGCAAACTCCCCTCTTTTTCTGTTCCTCTTTATTCCCTATGGGAGGGGCCGCTCACCCTCCACCTGAGCCATTACTCCTGAGTCAGCTTTTGTTCCTTAACTGTTCCCTTCTTCTGGCCGCTCCTGATGTGATGAGCACATCAGGAACAGGCTCCAGCTGTTCTTCTGCCCCACTGATCTCTGAATCCAAAGGCAGCTGATAACTGTCGGATGGCTCAGGCTTCCTCTCTGCTTCCGACACAGAGTCCTCCTCGGAGCCGTCCCCAGACTCCAGGACTGGCCCACGTTGCTCCCCAACCTCCTCACTGTCTGAATCTGCCACCAGCACTGCTGGCCACTAGCAGGCCACAACATGTTTCCCTTCTTGGATGAGAAGCGAAACATCTTCAAAGAAAAACCAGAAAGTCCAGCTGCCTCTTGAAAAAGCACCTTCTGTCAGGTTTCCGAAAGATGCCCTAATTAATTCATGACCCTTGAGCCATGAAGTTGACACCATCGGGACAACCAGATTGATGGGTTTCCTGTCCTTTGTTTCTTCCTCAGAGCAACATATAAGAGGCCACCCTTCATTTGATAAACTCTTTACTAAACACTTTGTGAGGTAGACTCTTCTAAGACAAGTAGTCCAGTTGAGTTCTGTGGTTGGATGAGGACTTCAGTCTCACTTTCCCAGGTCTCTGTCCACCACTCTGGGCCACACTGTCAGCAATTCTGTATGTAGTAGGTCATGTGTTGCTCTCAAGAGGTTATGGATTACAATTCTGTAATCCCTGATCATTGGTGATTGGTCATAAGAGATGTATCTGCCGCATTAATGATTTCCTTCTAACGGTAATGATGAGATACTGCCCAGTTGAAACATACATTAGCTCAGAGGTGGTATTCAGCAGGTTCTGACCAGTTCTAAAGAACTGGTAGTGAAAATTTTGAGTAGTTCGGAGAACCAATAAATACCATCTCTGACTGGCCCCAACCCCATCTATTCTTTGCCTCCTGAGTCCCAGCTGATCGGGAGAAAATGGGGATTTTGCAGTATTCGTTCCCTGGAGTTGGGAGGGAATGGAGATTTTACAGTATCCTTCCCCTGCCATACGACTGCAGCAACAGAGTGGTCAATGCCTGGAATGCACTACCTGAGTCCATTGTTACATCCTCAAACCCCCACAGCTTCAACCTTAAACTGTCTACCGTGGCCCTCACCCCATTCCTAAGAAGTCTTTAAGGGGCGTGCAATGGCGCATCAGCGTGTCTACTGTCCCTGTCCTATTGTCCCCATTTATTCGTACCCATTTCCTGTCTTCATGTCCATGTTCATTCTTAAACCTTGTACATGTTTGACAAATTAAATAAAGAAATAAAAATAAATAAATTCCATTGCAGCCACAACTCTAACTGCAAAAGAGGGGCTCAGGACTTTTACCCAGCCATCCAATGGAAGGCTAGTCCTGTTAAAGTAGGAAAAGACCCATGAACGACTGGAAAAAACCCTCACATCATTTCAGGGAAGTGATAACACAGAAGCAGTGGGTGCCAAATGTACAAAATCTCGCCCCAAAGAATGTGTGGTTCTGGAAAATCAGCTTGCCGTTGCATTTCTGCAAATGTCACAGGAGAAAGCCAGCATACAGAGAGAAGATAACTTCGTAAAGCCCTTCCCATGGCTACAGTTACTAGGGAAACCACTTTCTCCAGATGTAAACATTCGCCTGTTGACTCACTCAGTCTGCATTTCAGCACCCAAGGTAGAGAGTCGGAATAAGTATATAACGGAAACCAAGCGGTACAGCTGTTCTGCAATTTGAATTTCGTACAGAAAAATGTGATTCGAAGGACACATGGACACATATGCAGCAGCTGTCCCAAACACTTTAAAACTGAGCTTGTGTATCTTATCTCTGGAGCAATCTGTGACAACACCAGGCCAAGCTGCATTTAATTTAAGGTGTCTTTGGTAGGTGCTAAAATGCACACTTCCCACAAATCTTGACTCAAATTTTGCCCTTTCCTAGATCCAGACTTCTTCAACCTGCTAGATACGGGCTAACATCCCAAAGAAGATATCTCTTATTTATATCACCACCTAACAAGCAATGCATCTACCAGTTCTCCAAATTTATTTGTCCTAAGTATATTTTCTGGGGAAATGTTCATGTTGCCTAAGCCATGTGCATTGTCAATTTTCCATTTGTAATATCTCCAAATAACCTTCCTTGAGGCCCTGGATGAATGGATGGATGGATGGATGGATGGATGGATGGATGGATGGATGGATGGAAAAGGGAAGGGAAGAAGAAAAGAAGGGAAAAGGGGGAAGGAAGGAAGGGAAGAAGGAAAGAAGGGAAAGGATGGAAAGAAGGAAAGGATGGAAAGGATGGAAAGAAGGAAGGAAAAGGAAGGAAGGAAGGAAAAGGAAGGAGGGAGGGAAGGAAGGAAGGAAAGAAAGAAAGAAAGAAAGAAAGAAAGAAAGAAAGAAAGAAAGAAAGAAAAGAGGAGGGGAAGGAAAAGAAAAGGAAAGGAAAGGGATTTTCATTTGTTTCCAAACACGAAGTTCTAACCATCAGTGCAAAAATCCCTGAGAGTCCCATAAAAGCCTGGGAAATCCCATAAAAGAATTCTCACACCATCTCGATTGTATTTTTTTAAAGTTCCTTTCTATTTTTAGGCTGGTTTAAAAAAAATACCCAATCTTGCTTCTGCAACCATTAACAAAGAGAAAGCAAATCATGCAAATGAACTGACAGATTCCATTGCAGCAAGACAGCCAAACAATCTCTTTCAAGAAACAAGAGCTGCTATTGTGATTAAGAAAATGAAACAAAACTTCATCATTTCCACATCTGAATAATTAAGTAGCAACAGTTTTGTGTATTGGCCTAAGAGAAGGGTGTCGCTGATGCTGTATATAAACAGAATTCCTAACACAAACTCACTGGGGAAGCCAGATTCATTTACAACCATGTTGCTAATTTAACAATTGCAATGATTCACTTAACACCTGGGGCAAGAAAGGTCACAAAATAGAGCAAAACACATTTAATACTGTCCCACTTGTTTTGCGATGGCCAGAAATATTTTATGGACAATAAACAAACGGCTGTTGGTCAAGGACTACCCATAAGTAATATGAGAATACCAATAAGAATCAATCAAAACAATGATAATATCACCCACTGATGGCAACTGAAGGTTCCCGAGTTCACGATTAAAAGGAGAGTGTTCCTACAATTTGGAAAGCCCTGATTTACCACAAATAACAAACGGGGGTTTTCTTTTTTTTTTAAAAAGTATCAGACCAATCTGTTTCATCAGCAACTTCCCATTTATTTAAAATTGGCACTCTTTCACTGAAATAGCCGTGAGTTTTTTTTCCGTTTCCTAAAACGCAACTCTGGGTCACTCCGTGCAGGAAACCACAAGCAGACTGTTATTTGCTCCATTGAGAAAGATCAGATCAGTGAAAAGGACAAACTATGTCTTCCATGTCGGTCTTGCTCTCCTGTTAGGTTACCCCTTTTATTTGTTTTGCTCTTATATTTACAGCAGGAGGGGTTGAAAAGTTGAATAGAATAGAGCTGGAAGGGACCTTGGAGTCTTCCAGTCCAGCCCCCTGCTGAAGCAGGAGAATGCATACCATTTGAGATAAGTAACTGTCTAGTCCTGTGATGGTGAACCTATGGCACGCGTGCCACATATGGCACGCGTAGCCATTTGCTAGGGCACGCGAGGCGCTGCCCTGTCAACTGGCCAGTGCACATGTGTGTGCTGGCCAGCTGACTTTGAACTTCTTTTGAGACTGTTTTTCACTCTCTGGAGGCTTCCTTAAAGCCTCTGTAGTGCGAAAAACCAGCCCTATGGGCAAACCGGAAGTTCAGGAATGGACTTCCGGTTTGCTTGTAGGACCGTTTTTCGCCCTCTTGACCCTTCAGGAGGCTTCCCTGAAGGCTTTGGAGGGTGAAAAACAACCATACAGGCAAACTGGAAGTCACTTCTGCTTTGACCGTAGGGCCGTTTTTTGACCTCCGGAGCCTTCAGGGGCCTTCAGGATTCAGGATTCTTCCCGTCAGGATTCAGGATTCTTCAGGATTCTTCCCTGAAGGCTCCGGAGGGCAAAAACCAGACCTATGGGGAACCTGGAAGTTCAGGAATGGTGACTTCCGGTCTGTCTGTAGGTCTGTTTTTCGCCCTCTGGAGCCTTCAGGGAAGCTATCACTCGCCATCATTGATCTAGTCTCTTCTTAAAAACTCCAGTGATGGAACGTCCATGATTTCTGAAGGCAAATCCTTCCACCGGTTAATCGTCCTCTCTATTACTTAATTCCAGATTGAGTCTCTCTTTCATTAATTTCCAACCATTGTTTCTTGTCCTGCCCTCTGGTGCTTAATCACCTCTTCTTTGTAGCAGCCCCTCAAATATTGGAATACTGCTAGCATGTCATGTTTAACTAGCCAAACCCACAATCTGCAGCCATTCTTCGTATGGTTTAGTCTTCAGGCCTTTGATCATCTTAGTTGCTCTTCTCTGCACTTGTTCCAAAGTTTCAACGTCTTTTTTGTAATATGGTGACCAAAATGGGTTGCAGTATTCTAGGTGTGGTCTTATGAGAGTTTTTATAAAGCAGTACTAATACTCCACATGATCTTGAGTCAATGCCTCTGTTTATACAACCCAGGATTGTATTAGCTGTTTTGGCTGCTGCTGAACACTGCTGGCTCATATTCAAGTGATCATCCACTGGGACTCCTAGGTCTCTCTCACAGTTACTGTTTTTGAGCCAGGCCTTACCTAATCTGTACTTGTAATTTGGGTTTTTCCTGCTTAAATGTAAAACTTTGCTATTTGCAACTCCTTTTGTTTTAAAGGAGACGGTTACCAAATTGATGTCGAAAAGAACAGAGTGAAATAGCTCCAATTCCACCTGCTGGAAAGGTCTGGATGGCAGAACCATTGTATGATGCTACTCTAAAGAAATGTAAAGTAAGTTGTCTATTATTCATCTTTTGTGTTTCTGGGGAGCTACGTATTCAGGGATATCAATTTGATATCGTGGCAGGTATAAATTCCACTTTCAGCACGCCGTGTCACAAGTGCACCTAAGCAAATAAGTAGATAAATAATATTAATGAGCCAGGGTGGTGCAGTGGTTAGAGTGCAGTACTGCAGGCTACTTCTGCCGACTGCTGAGTCCCTGCAATTTGGTGGTTCAAATCTCACCAGGCTCAAGGTTGACTCAGCCTTCCACGGTAAAAGGAAGACCCAAATTGTTGGGGGCAATGTGCTGACTGTAAACCGCTTAGAGAGGGCTGTAAGTACTGCAAAGCGGTATATAAGTCTAAGTGCTATTGCTAATACAAATTGTAATTATGATGACAGTGATGATGATGACATCTCAGAAAGCTTGAGGCTCCAAACACTTATTTTCTCATTTTGAAATTCAGCAACATTGCGAGTGATATCCAGGGACAGACTTATAATGTGAACTCCAGTACAAAAAAATTAATGGATTTACATTCAAGGCAAGAAATTGTGGATTTAGTCATCTGGTCATATTCAAAAGCTATAAAAGCACTAGGACTGTGATATTAGTGGCACACAGAGCCTTCTCTGCAAGCTTTTGAGCCGTTGCCTCAGCTCAGCTCCACCGCACATGCGTGTGCGTCTCCCGCCGGTCAGCTGATTTTCAAGTCTCTGGCGCACATGTGCAGGGGATGAGGGGCATGTGGGAAATGCACACATATGCACGGGAGGGTAGCGAAGAGGGTACCCCCACACACACGGCCCATTTTTGCTCCCAGGGAGGCCTACTAGGCCCAAAATGTGGCATGGGGGGCATCGCAAGTGTATGTGTGGGGGGCAGTGGGAGCATGGGGGTGTTGCACGTACATGTGCAGGGCGTGCAGGGTGTGTGTGCCACACACATATTGCATTATGGGTATGAGCGTATGCGCACGCTTTCGGCATGTGACAACAAAAAGGTTAGCCATCTCAGCACTAGGAGAGAGAGAGAGAGACAGACAGACAGACAGACAGACAGACAGACAGACAGACAGACAGACAGACAAAATCCTCGCTCCTATCATCAACCACAATCTGTTTTAAATGGTTTTCTTCTAAACAGCCTTTCATACAAAAATTGCTAGTGATATGCAGGTTCCTTTGCTGAAGGAAGTTGGACAGAGAAGTACCTGGCAGGGAGATACCTCCATCATGAAGGATTTAAGGGTGACCTTTCCTGTTGTGACTGTTCATGCATGACTGAACTAATAGGTTTCCCTGCAATAAATATTTACGTAATAGCATTTAGATCTGAAGATGCTAGATCAAGTCTACAACCTTGGCCGCAATTCCTTTCAATAACACTGCAGTGTTATTTGAACACATGGGAGGCGGATTTAACAGAATTGGAAGGGGCCTTGGATGCTAGTCCAGCTCTCTGCTCAAGGAGGAAAGTCTATTATCATTTCAGACAAAGGATGGTCCAGTCTCTTCTTAAAAACTTCCAATGTTGGAGCACACACAATTTCTGGAGGCAAGCCATTCCACTGATTAATTGTCCTCACTATGTTTCTCCTTAGTTCTAGGTTGCTTCTCTCCTTAATTAGTTTCCATCCATGGCTTCTTGTTCTGCCTTCAGGTGCTTTGGAGAATAAATTGATCCCATCTCTTCTTTGTGGCAGTCTCACAAATACTGGCACACTGCTATCGTGTCACCCCTGATCCTTCTTTTCATTAAACGAGATATAATCAGTTCCTGCAACTGTTCTTTGTACGCTTTAGTCTCTTTTTAGAACCTCAGAGTTGTCCACCTCTAGGACAAGTAATTGGATCCAACCAATTTCTCTCTCTCCAAATTCACTACATCGTTGTTGTTGTTTTTAAATCAGCTTAGATTTTCTTCCAAAAACACTTGAAACAGAACCGATTTGTATTTTTGTTTTACAAAATAATGTTTTTCTCATTGCAATACCATCCTTGAGCAAAAAAAACCCCAGAGCCTTTGGTGAGTAAAAAAAAAAAGTTAGGCTTCTTTTCCAGGTAATTAAACTTTACCATTGCTAATTTAAACAGCCTTCTAATCAACTAAAATTGGTAGTAAATCAGCGAAAGTAATTAAAACGTATCCAGCAGCTGTAATTGCAAATGTTTGCTGAATTGTCAGCATGCGATGCACCCAGATGAAGGAGAAGCTAAAAGAATAAAACAGATAAAGTGGTAGTGGGACCCAAAAAAAAATCTCACCAAGATTACTAAATAAGATGTATAGTAGGGACTAGGGATATGGTAGCTCAATGGCTAAGACGCTGAGCTTGTCGATCAGAAAGGTCAGCAGTTCAGTGGTTCGAATCCCTAATGCCACATAATGGAGTGAGCTCCCATTACTTACTCCCAGCTTCTGCCAACCAAGCAGTTCAAAAGCATATTAAAATGCAAGTAGAAAAAATAGGAGCCACCTTTGGTGGGAAGGTAACAGTGTTCCATGCGCCTTTGGTGTTTAGTCATGCCGACCACATGACCACGGAGATGTCTTTGGACATCGCTAGCTCTTTGGCTTTGAAATGGAGATGAACACCGCCCCCTAGAGTTGGGAATGACTAGCACATATATGTGAGGGGAACCTTTACCTTTACCTATTGTAGGGACTGATGCAGTTCAAATAGCAGAAGCTAAATATCCCACCAACATGTCTATGGAGGTTCTCAGTAATCTAGGTCATGGTTGTCCCAAAGGTGCTTTTTCAAGAGGCAACTGGACATTCTTGCTTTTCTTTGAAGATGTTCCTTTTGTCATCCAAGAACTGAAGGAGCTTCTTGGATGGAAAGCAAATCATCTTTAAGGAAAAACAAAGTCCAGCTGCCTTTTGAAAAAGCGCCTTTGGGATATCTCACCAATAGTTGCATCAATTTTAAGCAAGGTTAAATCTACTACACACTTCTAAAAGATATTTTTATACACACACAGCTCCCCACCCCCCACCCCACCCCAAAGGGGCATTTTAAAACTTTGGAAAATTGCTGATAAAAACTCCCTAGAAATTTCCTTTCTTCCAGATGAGGTAGACCAACCATCTGTATCTTCTAAGCCTTTAATCAAACTTGTTGCTTTTCTATGACCCTTTCTTCTTCAAAAATAAGACATAATATCTGAAAGACATCAAGCCAAAATCAAAGAGTAGCTCAAGTCTTGTGAGCCAAATTATTTTTCATTATATGTCTGTTTCTTTCTAGTTGAAGTCTGTAAGCACCAGTAAATGTCTTGCTGTTTTGAGTCTATTTTGCGTGCGCTTCAAGGTATTGACTACCATCTTTAAATCGCTCCATGGCTCGGGGCCTAGCTATATACGAGACCGCCTCCTGCCCCATACATCCCTTCGTCCGGTCCGCTCCCATAGAGCGGGCCTTCTCCGGGTGCCGTCGGCTGGGCAATGCCGGCTGGCGACACCCAGGGGAAGGGCCTTCTCTGTGGCGGGCCCGGCCCTCTGGAACGACCTATCCCCCGACCTTCGCACTACCTCAGACCTCCGCCTCTTCCGCCAACGTCTTAAGACGTACTTATTCCAACAAGCCGGCCTAGGATAGCCGCCCGCTTCTGACTTTTTAAATATAAATTATAATTTGGCTATGGTTTTAATAATGGGTTTTAGCACGGGTGAGTTAATTTAATATATTTTTAATAGATGTATATTGTATTTATGGTTTTATATAATGCCTGTGCGCCGCCCTGGGTCCTAACAAGGAGAAGGGCGGGGTATAAATTTAATAAAATAAATAAATAAATAAATAAATATTTTGAGTGAGAACTATCAACTGATGGAACAAAAGTTACCTTCAGAAGTTGTGGGAGCTTCATCACTGGAGGCTTTCAAGAAGACACTGGACTGCCATCTGTCAGAAATTGTGTAGAGCAGTGATGGTGAACCTTTTCGGCACCAAGTGCCCAAACCGGAACGCGTGTGCATGTGCATGTGCCAGAATGCTGGAAACCCAAAGACCAGCTGGCCAGCATTCGCATTCCTGTTTTTTGGCCATTTTTGAGCTGTTTTCAGGCCATTTTCTGGTCCAAAAAACCAGCCTGAACAGGGTCCATAAAATGCCCTGCAAATGACAAACAAAACTGCCTGTTTCTGACCATTTTAAGGCGTTTCCTGGACCTCTGGTGCCCACGAAAACCAGCAGGCTGGCATGCAAAAACGGCCCAAAAAACTGCTTGGAAACTGCTTGAAAAATGGGCAAAAAAGTGGCCTGTTTTTGGGGCATTTTTCAGGCAGCTTTCTGGTGCTCAGGCACCCACGAAGAACAGTTGGCCAGAAACCAGAAAAACAACTGAAAACGGTGCACCTGCCCACAGAGAGAGCTTTGCGCCCCACCTCTGGCACCTGTGCCATAGGTTCGCCATTAGGGGTGTAGGTTCTCCTGCCTGGGAGGGGGTTGGACTAGATCACCTACAAGGTCCCGTCTAACTTTGTTTATATATGTTGCTGAGACTCCTGCAGGAAATTCCTGCTTCAATATTTTCATCCTTAGATGGATTCACAATTGGCTGACCAACCAAACTCTGTGTCGTCCTCAATGCAATTACATCTAAATGAAGGGAAGCATGCATTGGGGTATCTCAGTTCAGTCTTGTGCCCAGTACTCTTCAACCTCTTCATAAATGATTTAGACAAGAAGATAGAAGGGGAACTCATCAAATTTTCCGAAGATAATACTTTGGAAAATAAGCTCGAGATCCAGAAGGATCTTGATAGATTTGACAATTGTAACCTTTCCAACAAGATGCAATTCAGTGGTGAGAAAAATTAAGATCCTGCATATTTGGCAAGAAAAACAGAGTATAGCACAAGTATAGAATGCCATTGACTCAACAGTAGCCACTGTGAGAGGAATCTTGTGGACAACCACTTAAGTATGAGCCAGCAGTATCCTGCAGCTACCAAAAATGTCAATGCAATTCTAGGTTGCATCAACAGATGGATAGCATCAACGCAGCGAGAAGTGATAGCACCCCTTTACACCACATTGGTGAGATCGCACTTAGAATCAATTTCTGGTCAATAGACCTGATTTTAAAAACAACAACATGTCGAGACCTGGAAAGTGTGCAGAGATCAACAAAGATGATATGAAGCTCTGGAGGCTAAATTGTATGACAAATGGTGAGAGATCTAAGGAGGTCTAATCTATTCAAGAGAAGGTCCAGCCGGAAGAACTATCTCAGTACCTGAGGCACTGTCACAGAAATTAGGAGATTGACATATTCCCTAAGGTAGCAGGGGTAGGACAAGAATTAATGGGTGGAAACTTGTCAAAGAGAGATCCAACCTAGAAGTAAAGGGAGGTTTGCTGACAGTGAGAACAATTAAGCAGTGAAACAACTTGCCTCCTGGACTTATGGGGAGGGTCTATGACAACTCGTCACAGCCAAGAGACTGTGTTGTCCTGTGACAAGTTGGCCATGACTAATTGTTCCATCGCAAGTTGGCCATGGTAAATTGTCTGTGGCAAGTTGGCTGCGGCGAGTTGTCCCATTCCAAGTTATAGGTTCTTCTCCATCAAGAAGAGGTTGGACAACCATATGGCTTGGCTGGTGTAACATCTCCTGCCTTGAGCAGGGGATTGGACTAGAAGACCTCCATGGCCTCTTCCAGCTCTATGATTCTATTATTTTACTTAGCCAGAAAAAGAAAAAAGAAAGAACTAAGAGGCAAATGTTGAGTCATCTCAGAACCCAGAAAATGTAAAGTCCAAAAATCCTCCTAGCCACAAGTTGTATCACATGACCACTGCGTAGCGGAAATCTGTCGGCGTCGTGGTTTCCTGACTCCCAGGGAAAGCCCACGTGACAACCTAAGTATAGACAAAAACATCATTGTGATTCCTACATAGAGCAGTAGTCGAATCGCAGTTAAAAAAACTAATAGACCTGATTTGAAAAAACCAGGAATGCTTTATTGGGATTGCTGAAGGCCTAAGTTCCAGGTAAGGATTTGTGATCAATTATAAATCTCATCTTTCTTTTTACTCCTGAACACGGAACTTGAAAAGCAACAGCAGGGTGAGGATTATACCATAAATTTAAAACCATTTCAGCCATCAGGACTAACCAACCAAGTCAGGAAAGTGGTTTAGGAAGTTGTAAAGGAGGCGATTTTTCAAAAAGGAAGTTAGTTTCAGCAGAAACTCTAGCTAAGATCTTCAAGGTACACCTTAGCAGCTTAAAAAATGAGTTACATTTATAATGTAAGTTATAAATAATGCGCCAGAATAATGTAGAAGGCAAATGGGCAGAATAGAAATAGAAATAGAAATAGAAATAGAAATAGAAATAGAAATAGAAATAGAATAGAATAGAATAGAATAGAATAGAATAGAATAGAATAGAATAGAATTCTTTATTGGCCAAGTGTGATTGGACACACAAGGAATTTGTCTTTGGTGCATATGCTCTCAGGTTACATAAAAGGAAAAAAGGGGAAAAATACATCCATCAAGAATCATAAGGTACAACCCTTCATGATAGTCATAAGTTACTAAAAAGCTATCAAATCATACTAGGAAACAAATAAAACAATATAAATTGTAAAGATACAAGCAACATAGTCGTTGTCATAAGTGGGAGGAGACGGGTGATAGGAACGATGAGAAGATTAATAGTAATGCAGCCTTAGTGAATGGTTTGACAATGGTGAGGGAATTAGTGGTTAAGCAGAGTGATGACGTTCGGGGGGAAAACTGTCCTTGTGTCTAGTTGTTTTGGTGTGCAATGCCCTATAGCGTCATTTTGAGGGTAGGAGTTGAAACAATTTATGTCCAGGATGTGAGGGGTCTGTAGTTCTTTTATGAGCCCTCTTTTTCACTCGTGCAGTATACAGGTCCTCAATGGAAGGCAGGTTGGTAGCAATTGTTTGCAAAGATTCTGTTTGCATTTTCAGAATTATCTTTATGTATGTTCATTGTTATTCATGTTATTCATATTGCATTATGATTCATTATTATTTTTATCATTATCTCCCACTGGCCAGCTTATTTTTGGGTCTCTGCCGCACATGCGGGAGCTGCGTGCGCATTCATGGGTGAGGGCAGGGGGGGTCACATGGGCGGGATGAACGGCCATGTGAGGGGGCTGCGGCACCCCTCCCTGCAGCCCATTTTTGGTCCCACGAGGCATGCACTGGGTTGGAGCCCACGGGGGGTGTATGTCGGGGGGTGTATGTCATGCACACATTGCATTATGGGTGTTGGCACAAGCATCGCACAAGCGCTGTTGCACACACAGGCATTGTTCTGCACATGAGGACAAAAAAGTTAGGTATCGCTGTTTATCTATATAAATAAAAATGTAAATGTTCGTTTGTTCAAAATCTGTAATCTCTGAAAGTACTTCACCGATTGCTTTGAAATTTTGACACAACGTTCCATTCGAATATGTGCACGTTTTTATATACCTATATTATATAGATGTCACACCTGTGACAGGTAAAACCAAATGTAAATGTTCATTTGTTCAAAATCTTACATCTCCAAAAGTTCTCCCCTCCCCTCCTGCCGGGCCATTTGCTGTCTACGGCAGGGTGGCACAGACAGCCATCCCTCCGCCGCCTCCCCCTGGCCTTAAGCCAGCCTCCCCCAGCCCAGCCCAGCCCAGCTCCAGAGGAGGCGGAGGCGGAGCTGCCTGTGGTTTTTCGGGTGAGCTTCAAGGTGTTGATAACCATCTTTAAAACGCTCCATGGCACGGGGCCTAGTTATCTGCGGGACCGTATCCTGCCTCATACATCCCTTCGGCCGATTCGCTCCCACAGAGAGGGTCTTCTCCGGGTGCCGTCCGCCGGACAATGCCAGCTGGCGACTCCTAGGGGAAGGGCCTTCTCTTTGGCAGGCGACTCCACAAACACCTGAAGACATATCTCTTCCATTTAGCCGGTCTGGCCTAGTCCCCTGTAACCACTGGGAGTCTAAGTTTAAATTGTTTGAAATTGGATTTTAATGGGTTAGTAGGTTTTAGGTTATTTTTTAGCACAGGGTATCATGAATTTAATATGTTTTTAATAGGTAGTCTTATTTATTATAGTCTTGGTATGATTTGTATACAATACAATACAATAGCAGAGTTGGAAGGGACCTTGTAGGTCTTCTAGTCCAACCCCCTGCATGGGCAGGAATCTTATACCATTTCAGACAAATGGCTGTCTAACATCTTTTTAAAGACTTCCAGGGTTGGGGCATTCACAACTGCTGGAGGCAAGCTGTTCCAGAGGTTAATTGTTCTTACTGTTAGGAAATTTCTCCTTAGTTCTAAGTTGCTTCTCTCCTTGGTTAGTTTCCACCCATTGCTCCTTGTCCTGCCCCCAGGTGTCTTGGAGAAAAGTTTGACTCCCTCTTCTTTGTGGCACCCTCTGAGATATCGGAACACTGCTATCATGTCTCCCCTGGTCCTTCTCTTCATCAAACTAGACATACCCAGTTCCTGCAGCCGTTCTTCATATGTCTTAGTCTCCAGTCCTCTAATCATCTTGGTTGCTCTTCTTTGCACTCTTTCCAGAGTCTCCACGTCTTTTCTACATCGTGGCGACCAAAACTGTATGCAGTATTCCAAGTGTGGCCTTACCAAGGCACTATACAGTGGCATTAACACTTCACGCGATCTAGATTCTATCCCTCTGTTGATGCAGCCTAGAACTGTGTTGGCTTTTTTGGCAGCTGCTGCACACTGCAGCAGCTGCCAAAATTTTGTATTCTGGTTTTAATTCCTGTGCACCGCACTGAGTCGCCCTGGGGAGAGAGGTGCGGTTATACAAATCGAATAAAATGAAATGAAATGAAATGGAGCGTCTCCTCAGGCCGGTCAGCCCCACTCTCTCTCCTCCCTCCCCACTCAGAGCGAGCGACCTCCCGCCTCGCCAAGGCAGCTCTGATGGGGTGGGGGCGGCATCAGCCTGAGCCGTAGCGGCCACTGGGTGTCCTGTGAGGTGGCGGCTGCGGCAGCTGCAGCGTCTCTGGATAGGGCCATGGCCAGCAGGGGCTGCCTCATGTCCACGTCATCAAGGGCGGCTCCTTCCTCCTCCTCCTCCTCTGGGGATGCCGGGCTGGACCTGTGCCATGGACTGAGAAGGCGCCCACGGGATGTGTACCTGAGGGGCAGGGTGGCGGGGGTGTTGAGCCTGTCCCTGTGCAAAAGGTAATGGCTGGGGCTGTGCAGCAGTGACTGGGACAGCAGGCTGGGCCGGCGGTGCAGTGAACAGCAGAGTTGGTTGATAGCCACCAACGATGGTCAATGGAGAAGGAACAGCTGAGCCAGGAGGGGGCGCCCCTTGCTTCTGCCTGACTCAGCCACAGCAACGCGTGGCCAGGTATAGCTAATATATAAAATATATAAAACTCTGGAATGCCTTGACTAATTTCAACCAAACTTGGTACATAGAAGACTTACTGATGAGTCAATAGCAATAGCATTTAGACTTATATACTGCTTCACAGTGCTTTGCAGCCCTCTCTTAGTAGTTTACAGAATCAGTTTTGTACCCCCAATAATCTGGGTCCTCGTTTTACCAACCTCGGAAGGATGGAAGACTGAGTCAACCTTGAGCCAGTCAGGATCAAATCCCTGGCAGTGAGCTGTGAGTAAGCCTGCGATACTGGCATTCTAACCACTGCGCCACCACGCTTCTTCTAGCAGAGCATGCTCTGAGTGAATGAACGTGAAAGCAGGGTTAGGCAGAGAAATCAGGGCATTTTTCCTTTGTAATTGTTGTTTCATCACAATAGGGCAATTCCAAGTCCCCACCTAGACCCAGCCTTGGAATCAAGTTCCTGTGCTAGAATGAACTCTTTAGACCTTAGAAGGAAATGTTAGGCAATAAGAGAGTCAGTTTCATCTAGGGATTTAAAACAGAAATCAGGAGATTTGTGAGTTCAAGTCTTGCCATAGCCATGCAAAGCAACTGGATGACTTTGGGCCAATCAGCAGGAGACGGTGAGTTCTAGTCCCACCTTAGGCAGGAAAGCCATCTGCGTGGCTTTGGCCCAATTGCTAGGAGATGGTGAGTTCTAGTCCAACTTTAAACAGGAAAGCTGGCAGGGTGACTTTGGACCAATCATCAGGAGATGGTGAGTTCTAGTCCCACCTTAGGCAGGAAAGCCATCTGCGTGGCTTTGGCCCAATTGCTAGGAGATGGTGAGTTCTAGTCCAACTTTAAACAGGAAAGCTGGCAGGGTGACTTTGGACCAATCATCAGGAGATGGTGAGTTCTAGTTCCACCTTAGGCAGGAAAGCTGGCAGGGTGACTTTGGCCCAATCACCAGGAGACAATGAGTTCTAGTCCCACTTTAGGCAGGAAAGCCATCCGCATGGCTTTGGCCCAATTGCTAGGAGATGGTATATTTAATTTAATTTAATTTATTAAATTTCTATACCGCCCTTCTCCCTTCCGGGACTCAGGGCGGTGTACAGGCAGCAATAAAATCAGTGATATTAAAATATAAAAAATACATGAAATATATATTTAAAAATATATTAAATAAAACGCCTGTTCTAAAACCATTAATAAAACCTACTAAAACCATTAAAAAAATTACGCCAGGCCGGCCGCACGAAATAGATAGGTCTTCAAAGCCCGACGGAAGAGGCGCAGGTCCGTGGTCATGCGTAGGTCGGTGGGTAGGTCATTCCAGAGGGCAGGAGCCGCCACAGAGAAGGCTCTCCCCCTGGGGGTCGCCAGCCGACATTGCCTGGCCGATGGCACCCTGAGGAGGCCCTCTCTGTGGGAGCGCACGGGTCAGTGGGAGGTATTTGAAGGCAGGAGGCGGTCTTGCAAGTAGCCAGGTCCCTTACTTTAAAGGTAGTTACTAATACCTTGAAGCGCACTCGGAAAGCCACAGGCAGCCAGTGCAGCTCGCGCAGGAGAGGTGTCACATGGGAGCATCTAGGAGCTCCCAGGATCCCACGCGCAGCCGCATTCTGAACTAACTGGAGCCTCCGGGTGCACTTCAAAGGAAGCCCCATGTATATGAACTTATAGTGGTTCAAAATGTCCAATCCACCCAGCCGTTCAAGAACAGGGTGGCCTATATTGAAAAAGTTAGACCCTGGGCCAATGTAAGCTCTTGATGGGCATTCGGACACAATATGATGGATATTTTGTCGAGGGACACCACAGTCACACTGAGGGGTAGAGGCAAGACCCCATTTAAGCAATGAGTCCTGACAGACACCATGTTGGGTACGGATCCCATTCAGAGTTGGCCAATGCTGAAGCAGTATATCCATCTGAGTGCTATTGCTTTTGCTTTGGTGCATGAAGGCTTAGGGTTAAACTGGGATCAACCCAAAACCTATGATTCCCTTGTGGTCATTTCAAGCAGAATGTGTTCAGGGGATCCACATCGCCGAGCACTGCAAACATTTCACAGTTTGCTTTAGGCAGATTTCAGCTGCCACGACATAGTTTCTTCTTGTTTGGTAGGGGGGGAAATGCTGCATTTTATTAAAAAAAGAAGAAGAAGAAGAAGAAGAAGAGGGAAATGACATAGAGGAACAAAATAAACATCAGTTCCTCGTGATGTCACATCAAGTAGGCGTTGTTAGATGTGACCGAGTGGGTGTGGGAGGCTTGACTAAAGCCTGATGAGTTGCTGCCTGTGTCAAGTCATGCATCCTTTAACGAAGCTGAGCCAACTGATTGACGAGGAGTACATGAAGGGGACTTGCAAGATGACTGCAGTTACAGAGTATGACCACTTCTGTTTGGAGGCACCCTGACCACGTTAGCTCAGCTGCTGACTGTCCTGTGGTTTGCACCACAGGCTGCCGCTCCTTTTCAAGGATTGTAAGTATGCTCTCAATTTAAAGAAAACGTTGGCATGCAATTGATCCTGCCGGTGTTTTGGAATGCATAGCTGCAAATTGGCGGCACTGATCCTATTACGAAAGAAGAAGAATTAGCTAGCTCTTTTTTCAATACAAATCCTGGATGTTTTCCCCCATTGGGGATTTCTACTGTAATTTTTCTCGAGGTTGTGGACTGTGATAAAGAGGAAATTCTGGAAACAGGTGTGCAGGAAGAGTTTATACCAGGAACTTAGAGCCTTTTCTTTGTTTGCTTTAAGGCCTGGAGAAATCGTGCTAAGTGCTGCTGAGTTGTGCTTAAACAAATGTCTTTCATCTCAGTTGGGTGACGTGCCATTCACCCAAAAGTATTACAAAGGTGGAGACCAAATTTCTCCCTGGAATGTAGAATGGGTAGCTAAAACACATCAAAAAGTTGAGTAGAAGATGGCAGGTAGGTAGATATGTAAGTAGGTGGGTAGGTAGGTAGCTGGTGACATCCTTGTCAGGAGCTGGAGTCCTCCCCATGACTGCACTAAGACGTCAAACTTGAGTTTTCTACTTGTCAATCCAAATTCCTAAACAAGAGAGCCACTGTGCTCCGTGAGAGAGAGGCAAAGACAAAGGGAGAAAGAGAGGGAGGGAGGATAGATAGACAGACAGACAGACAGACAGACAGACAGACAGACAGACAGACAGACAGACAGACAGACAGACAGACAGATGTAGGCAGGCAGGCAGCCAGGTGACTCTTCACTGATTATTGATAGAGCAATATAAAGTCTCTTGATGTATAGATGTATAGATGAAAGGATGGATAGTGGATGGATGGATGGATGGATGGATGGATGGATGGATGGATGGATGGATGGATAGATGATAGATAGATAGATAGATAGATAGATAGATAGATAGATAGATAGATAGATAGATGACAGAAAGAAGTAGACAGGAGTTTCTTCACTGATTTATTGATAGAGTGATATAAAGTCTCTTAATGGAATAGGTAGGTAGGTAGGTAGGTAGGTAGGTAGGTAGGTAGGTAGATAGATAGATAGATAGATAGATAGATAGATAGATAGATAGATAGATAGATAGATAGATAGATAGATAGATAGATAGATAGATAGATAGATAGATAGATAGATAGATAGATAGATAGATAGATAGATAGATAGATAGAACAGGATGGACAGACAGACAGACAGACGATCAGATGATGAATGCAGGTGAATATATGTGTCTCAGGGTAAAGATGTGAAATTGAATTTGGTTCAGTCACTGGGAGTCTCTTGACTGATGTATTGATAGAGAGATATAAAGTGGATGGATGGATGGATGGATGGATGGAAAGATAGAGAGACAGATAGATAGACAGACAGACAGATGTTTTTTTGTCCCTGAAATCTTCACCTGAACAACCTCAATGGCTACCAGCATCCTACCCTCTTCAAGTACTTTCCCAAGGAGTTTAGTCAAGTCAGTCAGAGGTCAATAACATCTGCGGCCCCCTCCTCTATTCAACAAAGCAATTAAACCAGCTCAGCTAGCTTGGAAGCCCAACATACAACTTTATTTGCTTACTAAGCAACTCGCCGAACCATGGCTCCTCTTGAAAGAGCCGAGCAAGTTGGGTGATCATCAGGAAAGGACAAAGCCTTGTAACCAAGGAAACAGCATAGCTATGTCCTTGTAGTCACAAGGAATTAAGTTTGACACAAAACAGTCCTTATCTCTATTTATTTATCTAAAAAAAAAAAACCACCCAGCGTACCATTCTTATAGTCACAGGCTGCGCAGTGCTTAGCTAAAATGTTTAAAGCAATTGAAAACGTCTTTATTTTTAAAGCGTTCATAATGTGCACAAAAGTCTTTTAATGGGCTTCTTTGAGCAATGCCTTTTCATTTGGGCGAGCTATTCCTTCCAAAGCCCTCACCTCCTTCCCTGTTCCCATGACAGCAGGCTTATATTTTAGGCATATTTTGGTATCTCTCTTCTGCATTGTGCACACCGGTAAACACTTTGCCTCTTGATGTGTCAAACCTCAGAACAGAACACCTTCAGCACTGTTACCAATTAGCTTCCCCGCCTCCTGCTCTATGATGAGAAAGGAGAATAGAATAGAATAGAATAGAATAGAATAGAAGAGAAGAGAAGAGAAGAGAAGAGAAGAGAAGAGGGAATGGCATGGCATGGCATGGCATGGCATAGGGAATGATGTGGCATTGCATGGCACAGCATAGAATAAAACAGGGAATGGCATGGCATGGCATAACAGCATAACATAGCATAGGGAATGATGTGGCATGGCATGGCATGGTATAGTATAGCATAGAATTCTTTATTGGCCAATTGTGATCAGGCACACAAGGAATTTTGTCTCTGATGCCTAAGCTCTCAGTGTACATATAAATAAGAGTTCAAAGGCCATAAATCATAATTACAATCATTCATCATAATTTACAAACAGCAACAGATAAATCAATAGATTGATAAATCAGTCAAGCTCTCAGAACTCCAGGAAGTAAAGCTATACTATGCTTTCAAAAGCTCTGAAATGCCTCCTCATGTTGACTTTGGCTTTCTTTGTGTAAAGCTTCCACCTGTTAGTTCTTCCCAGACACCCTCACTTTTCCCCCTACGTGTCAGCCTTCCCAGGCAGACAAGAAACACCATCAGAAGTAATGGAATTCTACATTAGCAAAATCTTGCAAGTCAGACAGTGAAAATCTCCTGCCTTCCCTTTTGCAGGCATATAAATAATGGAGGATCCTTTCTGAGCTTCTTTCTCTGCCTATGATGCATCTGTGAGCTGTGGGTTTTCTTATCTGTTCATTCCTTAGATAAAAGTCTGTAAAGATTCTCAGTCCTCCAGGTCATGGTTGCCCCAAAGATTATGTTTTACTGGGGGCAACTGGACTTTCTTGTTTTTCTTTTTGAAGATGTTTGGGCTCCAGACCACAGCAACCAGGAGCACCACTCAGGTGATCCTGAGGACACAGATAAACCTCCAAGTGCTTTAGTGACCCTCTAAAAGGATGCAAAGGTCCAGCTGTCTGCAAGGAATATAAATCCTTCCATTTCCCACTATCCTGTCAAAGCTGAAGAAGCTTCTTGGATGAGAAGCGAAACGTCTTCAAAAGGAAAAACAAGGAAGTCCAGCTGCCTCCCCAAAAAGCATCTTTGGGACATTTCCTAGGTAGCATCTCTCTCTCTACCCTATCTCCCAAGACCAGAACCAACATACAATTAGAAATTAGACTGTCCAAGTAGTGGAAGACTGCTTTATGTCTCCCTTAACCTTCTCCTTTGTAGGTTAATTGTGCTGTATTCAGTTTTTTAAAGCATTCTTCTTGGCATTTAGCCTTCCAACCCCTCGTAATCATCGCTACTCTTCTCCACATTCCTTCCAGTTCTTTGGATATGACAAATCAGAATAGAGCTGGAAAGGACCTTGGAGATCTTCTAGTCCAGCCCCCTGCCCAAGCAGGAGATCCTACACCATTTCAGACAAGCAACTGTCCAGTCGCTTCTTAAAAACCTCCAGTGATGAAGCACCCACAATTTGTTCAAGTGAATATACAGTAGGTTTATTGCATGCTAATGCTCTTTGCTAGAATCTGAACTACTAATAGTCAAAGCAAATAAGCATTAGATAAGAATCAATGGAACTCAAGGAGGAAATCAGGAGTCCAAGCAGTTCAAAGGAATGCTGGTTTATTCATGCTAAAAATCTTTGCAAGAATCCGAACTAGTAACAGTCAAAGCAAATTGGCGGTAGATAAGAATTCAAGGTGGGCTTGACTTACATGTCTTGTTGGCACGCAGGGACTCAAGACTGATGACATGTTTAACCCATCGCTTGGGTTCAACTCCTTTGGTCAACTCCTACAGAGCCACTGGAGACTCTTCTGGGTGTCTTATTTGTAGAGGTCACCAACAAGAAATAAGCCCAAAAGTGATTAACTACTATGCATTGAAGAGGGTACTTGCAAAGAAAGATGCATAAGTTAATAGAACTCTATGGAAGCTGGTGCATCCCTCATGCAAACAGATACATTCACACAATAGAGCAACTGATACACAGGCTTAATCTTTGGCTCAGTGTGTTATACAAAACCTTTGGAGCTTTGGAGATTGCTCACATTCAAAGGGATGATCATCCCTCTTATGGCTCCAGCACAATGTGTGAAGCAGTTTTCAGACATCCTTTTGGGTGGGCACAAATTGCTAAAAAGGAAGAATCCAAACGCAGAATTGTTAGTAACTCTGGGCTTTAAATGCAGAGTTGAGTTCACCAGTGCCTAGATGCTGGGAGAGAGATCATAAACAGAAGGAGGCCACAGATTGCAGGATACATTTCTAACGGGAACCAATTCTTCTTCCTTTGGCAAGGCAGATTTTGCTCTGTCATTGTCCCCTTTCTGGAGCCAAGAGGCAAAACACAAATAATTGAAAAATGTTGGGTGAAACTTACTTCAGGTTTACATAACCAAGGAATCAACACCATCTGAGTTGCTGCTTATTTCATAGATGGAATAGAAGGGAAAATATTGTGCGTGCACGCACACGCACGCACACACATCTATATGGTTTTGTGTGTGTGTGTGTGTGTGTTCCAGCATAACTCTGGAACGCCTCAAACAATTTCAACCAAACTTGGTACACAAATGACTTACTCTCAAGGGGGGAAATATTGTGGGAGTAAGACACCCCTAAAACCCCTCAGGGTGTGTGTGTGTTCTGTTAAGATACAGTCTGTTGTGCCTTAAAATGGCTTCTACTGTCAGTTTATATTCTGGTGTGTTGTCTTTTCAGTGTTGGTGTGGATGATCTTAGAGATTCTTTGGTTAAGCTGTTTGCTGTTGGCTTCTTTGACAATTTCTTGATTGGGGTTTTGTTTACTTGATTATTGATCTGAGTTTAACCTTGGAGTTCATCTATGCTGATCTGGGTGCTGATTACTGGTGGAGATGTTCTTGGGTCTTTTTTGTTCCCTTTTGGGAGTGGTTGATTGTCTCTTTTGCATTGTCTATAGATGCTGTTCATGTCTATGCGTCTATCGATGGCTGATTTGTCAGAATGCCAGGCTTCTGGAAATTCCCTGGGTTTTTTGGATTTGGCCCGATCTAGGATGGTCACATTTTCCCAATTGAAACTTTGGTTGAATCAGTCTATGTGTTGTGAAATTCTGCCAGTTTTCTGCCTATTTGTCCTACATAGTGGTTGTTACAGTCCTTACCCTGTATGTTGTAGATGACTCCCGTTTTGTCTTCTGGAGTTGCTGGGTCTTTTGGTTTGCTTAGGATGTTTTGAATGGCTTTATGAACACAAATATAGAATAATAGAATAGCAGAGTTGGAAGGGACCATGGAGGCCTTCTAGTCCAACCCCCTGCTTAGGCAGGAAACCCTACACCACTTCACACAAATGGTTATCTAACATCTTCTTAAAAACTGCCAGTGTTGGAGCATTCACAACTTCTGGAGGCAAGCTGCTCCAGAGATTAATTGTTCTAACTGTCAGGAAATTTCTCCTTAGTTCTAAGTTGCTTCTCTCCTTGATTAGTTTCCACCCATGGCTTCTTGTTCTACTCTCAGGTGCTTTGGAGAATAACTTGACTCCCTTTTCTTTGTGGCAGCCCCTGAGATATCGGAACACTGCTATCATGTCTCCCCTCTTCTCTGCACTCTTTGTAATGTCTCAACATATAATGAGGACATCAATATATATTGATGTCCTTTCTGCAATAAGACTTGACAAAAAGTAAGTTGCCATTTTATCCTCTCTCAGAAAGTATTAACAGAATTAGGATTCTTTAAATTCTGTTTTCCCCACCAATCCTCTTGTGGCATGGAATTTTTCAAGCCTGCAACCAGAATTCAGAGACATCCCCTTCTCAATGTGTAAAACCCCTCTCATCCTCAAGAGCTTTTCCTCGGTCTGTTCAGGTGTTGTTACCTAGCTGGAAAAAAACGTGGGAGTTAAAAAAAAAAGACAGATTTCTGAAAACAGAGCCTTCTTTGGGGAAATAACAAGATTTGGTATTCGTCCAAACTAGACATGTAGCTGGAAGACGATTCAGATGGGATAGCTCTGCGTTTAGCTTGCAAAGTATCAAATCTGTAAAATGTTCTGCCGAATCTATCGCAGAGCAGAGAACGGGACAATTGAGATCTTCTTCCAGCCTTTTGAGCCTCTTAGATTTCACTTGGATTTAAGAAAGTAAGGGAATGTGATTAAGAAAACATTAAACTGCGCAGAAATGGATAGATTGACACCTGATATTAAGGATAAGGAAGAGACGGAATTGTTTTTTTTTGATATGGGACATATTTTATCAATGGTTAGATAATAAAAGTTATAAAGGAAGAGATACAGTTGGAGGAAATGATAAAGAGGAGAATTGTTTAAAAAAAAAAGTCAGGTTTCCAAATAGAATCCTCAAACAAATCACACTCCAAGGCAAGCAGTTCCTCAAAGTTGCAATTTATTAAAAGAGCCATGTTGGCACATCTGGGAAAACCCGAATCTGAAAGTTTGCAGGTTTTCCCACCCAGTTGAAAGTTCAAGATCTTGCTCCCACACCCACAAGTCCATCACATGGTCCAATCTTCCACTGCCACGACGACAGATACCACCCATCCAGTTCTTCCAGGTGCAGAGACAAAGATGACCTTATCTTTCTAAGAAGAATGTTATTATGGCTACATATCACCCAACTAGTGGTGGGTTGCAAGTAGTATGCCCCAGTATAGGCGTACCGGAGCCTGTCCAGAGCACTGGGTACCATTCCAGTACGGTGTTCCGGAGGGCCCACTAACCTGCCCAAGCTCCACCTGTGCTTTAAACTTTTCGGCACTTCCGCGCACACGCATGGCACATACAGCACCTGCACGGCACTCCACCAAGCAGCTGGAGTGTCACAGAGGCTTGTGGAAGTGTTGTTTGGAGCTACAACGCATGTGTGTGCTGCACACATGCATGTGGGCAATGCCAGGCCCACTCCAACTGTACCAGTTGGAACAGGATCCGGAACCCACCACTGTACCCAACTCTATATAATCAGTAAAAAATGTGGCAGACCAGAAAACTAAAAAAGAAAAGATGGCTAGCAGGTGATGACAAAGATGATGTCAAATGTTAAATATTAATGTTATCATATTATTATGTTACTAGCTGCTCCTGGCCATGCATTGCTGTGGCCCAGTCTGGTTAAATGGCCAATCAATCTGTGTATAGATCTACACCTGCACACACAAACACGTACACACAACCACCGTATAACCTCCAACCTACCTACCTACTCCTTTTCTCCCTCTCTCCCCCTACCTACCTACCTACCTACCTACCGCATTTCTCCCTCCCTCTCTCTATCCCTATAGCTGCCTAACCTTCCCCACTGTATTTCTCCTTGAATCTTATAGACAGAGTATTATGTCATTCTTTATGACATAATACCTGTGGCCCACTGCGCTCTCTGTATCCATCTACCTACCTTTTTAACAATCTTTTACATTTCTGTTGCATGTACCTGGCACAGGTTTGACATCTACACTATATATATATATATATATATCATTGGTGCTGTATTTCAAAGGAATGTTGTGTGAAATTTGGAAGCGATCGGTGCAGTACTTTCAGAGATTAGCGGTTTTGAACAAACTCTTGTTACATTTTTATTTATAGAGATTATTATACTATTAATATGATGGCAAGGAATTACAACAACAAAGATGTATAATATGATTGTTTAAGCATAATTGTAACCAGAATACACTGTTTGATGAGAATTGGATGTTAAATAAATAAAACAAATAAAACATGAAAAAAGAAAAAAAAAGTAAGGGACCTTTCAGAGAGCTTTCATTCTACAGCAGAGGGAGCCATGTAAGTATTCTAATCTATCAAAGAGAAGGGTTGGGAATGATGTTATAACTGTCTTGAAGTACTTGAAGGGCATTCACAGACAAGAGTGGCTTGACTTATTCTCCAAAGCACCAGAGGGCAGGACAAGAAGTAATGAGTGGAAGTTTCTTAAAGGAAGATTCAACCTAGAAGTCAAGAGAAATTTTCTAACACTGAGAACAATTCATTAGTGGAACATCTTGCCTCCTGGAGCTGTGGGTGCTCCATCGCTGAAGGTTTTTAGAATTAAACTAGACAACTTTTGGATCTGGATGGTATAAAGACTAGAGCATATGAAGAACAGTTTATAGTCTAGTGAAGAGAAGGAATAGGGGAGACATGATAGCAGTCTTCCAATATTTGAGGGGCTGCCAGAGAGAGGAGGGGGTCAAGCTATTCTTCAAAGCACCTGAAGGCTAGACAAGGAGTAATGGATGGAAACTGAAAAAGGAGAGATTCAACCTAGAAACAAGGAGGAACTGTCTGGCAGTGAGAACTATCAACCACTGGAACTGCTTGCCTTCGGAAGTTGTGGGGGCTTAATCACTTGAGACTTTCAAGAAGAGATTGGACTGCCATTTATCAGAAATAGTGCAGGGTCTCCTGCTTGAGCGGACAGTTGGACTAGATCAGTGCTTCTCAAATAGTGGGGCGCGCCCCCCAGGGGGGGGTGAGGCTCCGTAAAGGGGGGCGCGTTTGACCTCGGCAAACACTGTCATAACAAGCTAAGCCCCGGATTTAAGGATTTAATTTTTTTAAAATTTCTAATGCACTTTAAATCTTTTCTGCTACAGTTAATAAAGCTATTCTTTGTTGTAAATTGATCCACATTTCTTTCTTTTTTTATTCTCTTATACGTTAATAAGGATACAGTGTTATGCAGAGGTGTACTTATAACAATTTTATAGACAAATGATACTATTTACAGTCGCGCGGGGGGCGCGAAATGTTTTCTTCTTCCTAGGGGGCCATGACAGAAAATAATTGAGAAGCACTGGACTAGATGGTCTACAAGGTCCCTTCCAACTCTGTTAATCTGTTATTCTCCAAAGCACCAGAGGGCAGGACAAGAAGTAATAGGTGGAAGTTTGTTAAAGGAAGATTCAACCTAGAAGTATTCTGACACTGAAAATAATTCATCAGTGGAACACCTTGTCTCCTGGCATTGTGGTTGCTCCATCATTGAAGGTTTTCAGAATTGGACTGGACAACTATTGGATCTGGAAGGTATAAGGTCTCCTGCTTTCGGCATGGGGTTGGACTAGAAGACCTCCAAATCCCTTCCAGCCCTCTGGCTTTCCAACATATAGTATGGAACGCAAAGGAAGAAAATAGGTGGCTACATCTCCAAAGGTATTTTTTTCAGCTTAATGCCAAACTTGAAACATGAAGAAGCTATGCCCGTACCTTATGTGTGATTTGTGACTACACCTGAGTCCGGTTTAGGGTTTATTTTTGAGCAAACCTAGCTGGGCTTCTCCAGAATAAATGCCAGGGAATGAATACTAACCTGGCAGTTCTCAAAACATACATTTTGCTATTGGCGGCCCGATGCGGCATTGTTAATATCGCTAGGCAGCCCCAGTGTCACCATGGAAACTGCAAACAACAAGGAATGTGAAGGATCAAGGCTGGTCCTTTTCCAGAATCATCACTGATTCTCTACTCCCTCCATTCTTTATAATTTCTTCAAAATTATATATATAATTTTGGAAAGGACACATTTTCACTGCAGCTTCTCAGGGCCCCATCCAATGAGCCAGGGGTAAAAACCTCCCGGTTCAGCCTGGTTCAGCCAAACGATTGTCCTTGGTTCTGCGAACCGGTAGTAAAAAAAAAAAAGGCTTCCGAGGATCACGCGGCTCACAGCTGAATCACACGATCGTTGGAAGCTTTTCCACCCTGTTTTTTAAAGTATTTTTTTCCTGCCAGTTTGGGCGAATGAGCAGGGAAAAAATGCTCTAAAAAGCGGTGGGGGAAAGAGAGAGAGAGAAAGAGAGAGGGAGGCAGGGAAAGAGGAGAGGGAGGAAGGACCACAAACCTGGCACTAGATGAACCTTCAGAGGATACCTTGAAAGAGCACAGCAATCCAGGCCTGGAAGGGACCTGGAGGTCATTTAGTCCAACCCCCTGCTCCAGCAGGATGTTGCTAAAGTGAGTTTCTGTCTTTTGACACACGCCCCAGTCACATGACTACAAACATAGCCATGCTCACCCAGTCACATGACCCACCACCACCACCAAGCCACGCCCACAGAACTGGTAGGGGAAAAAAATTAGATTTCACCGCTGCAATGAGCTTCCTCACTTAGCTTCGAAACTGTCTTGTAAGGTAGGTTAGCCAGGCGGCTAAGCATGCTTTCCCAGGTTTTGTAGCAAAAGGAATGCAAAATCAGAATTCAGATCCTTCTCATCCACTGCCTGCTTACGAACGGCTGAGCCAGGAGCCTTAGCAAATCACAGCGCAAGAGCGACATATTTCATTGTTCCATATTCACTTCTGTTTGTGCGTGTGTGTGTGTAGAGTCTCCATTAGGCGATTGAAGGGGTGAGCTAACGCAATACAGATATGATTACCCTCGTGCATAATGCTGAATTGATTCGCTTAACTGTGTTCCCTCAAAGAAATTCTAGAATAAGCTCCGCTTTATATAACATACGATCGTAGAAACCCACAAACCGCATCAGGGTTGAACACGGTTTGCCAACTCGGATGGAGAGTTTGAAAAGGAAAGAGGATAAAAACAAAACATTTGGAGAAAGAGATGGGCGTTTTAATCTTAGGGTAGCTAACAATATATCAAATAACACACACATAAGCAGGGTTCCAGAGCTAAACATAAAATGTATTTCGACACCAAACGTATTAGCAAAATCTTCTTGCCTAGGATAGGGAGTCTTCTTTCATTGGGGGTGTTATTTGGAACCCTGACAGCACAACAGACAATGTGGTGCCAGCTCAACATTTGTCCAGTTGTAGCTTTTGCTTAGAGGAACTATCAATTCCCAAAATCCTTTCTTCCGATCATATCCCTTCCTTTTAATTCCATTTCATCACAACTGTGAGGTCATTTTAGCTCAGAATCACCCAGGGTGGTTCCATAATTCAACACTTAACAGAAGGGACCTTGGAGGCCTTCTAGTCCAACCCCCTGCTCAACCCAGAGACCCTATATAGCAGGGGTCCTCAACCTTTTTTGCACCAGGGACCGGTTTCATTTTAAAGAAAGTTTTGCGGCCCGGCTGAGTGGCTCAGCAGTCATGTGACTGGGTGGGCGTGGCCAACTTGGAAAATGTGAAACTCACTTAACAATGGTCTTGGTTAACAACCAAACTTTTGGCCTCAATTGTAGTCATAAGTTCTTTTTCTTTCTTTCTTTCTTTCTTTCTTTCTTTCTTTCTTTCTTTCTTTCTTTCTTTCTTTCTTTCTTTCCTTCCTTCTTTCTTTCTCTTTCTCTGTCTCTTTCTTTCCCTCTTTCTCTCTCTCTTTCTTTCTTTCTCTTTATTTCTTTCCCTCTCTCTTTCTTTCTCTCTTTCTTTCTCTTTCTTTCCCTCTTTCTCTTTATTTCTCTCTCTTTATTTCTCTTTCTCTTTCTTTCTCTCTTTCTTTCTTTCTCTCTTTCTGTCTCTTTTTCTTTCTCTCTTTCTCTCTCTCTCTTTCCTTTCTGTCTCTCTTTCTTTCTTTCTCTCTCTCCCACTTTCTTTTTCTTTCCTTCTCTTTTTCTTTCTCTCTCTCTATCTCTGTCTCTCTCTCCTTCGTCCGCCCATCTGTCACTCTATGTGTGTGTGTGTGTCTGTCTGTCTCGCATTCACGCACTTAATCACTCATTCTGTGTCTCTCTCTTTCTCTCCCTCCCTCCCTCTCTCTGTCTCTCTGTGTGTGTCTGTCACTCTCTGATTCCCCCCTCCCTCCCTGTCTCTCTCTGTGTCTGTGCCTCTCTCTGTCTGTCTGTCGTCGTCCCTGCCCCGCCCCGCCCCCGCCCCCCGTGGAGCCTCCTCAGCCCGGCCCGCCATGCTCACTCGCCTTAGCCTGCCCCGGCCGCCCGGCCGCCGCGCTTGGTCGCTCGAAGGCTCCTTGGGGGGGGGGGGGAATCGGCGGCCGGTAGGGAGGGCTGCTGCTGCGGCGCACAGGAGTCCCACCGTCGACGAGGGTGGAGGAAGAGCCGCACTCCAACAGCACAAACAGCCAGACCTGCGCTCTCCCGCGCGCTCTGTCCAGGGGGCTGCCCCCTCCTCCCTCCTCCTCCTCCTCTCCGGCCCTGCGGCCCGGTTCCTACCAAGCCACGGACCGGCACTGGTCCGCGGCCCGGGGATTGGGGTCCCCTGCTATATAGCATTCGAGACAAATAGTAGTCCAATCTTTTCTTAAAAACCTCCAGTGTTGTCCCACTCACAGCTTCTGAAGTTTTATTACTTAGTTTCCATCAGTTGATGGAAATTAATGTGTCATTATCCATCGTTGGAAACCAATGTTGGAAACTTCAAGATGAAGCTGACCTAGTTTTGTTTGTTGTCTAATTCTAGGCAAATATCATCACCGCCATTCATTATAGATAGAATGACTAAAGGAATTGCCCACTGCTAAATCTACATTCAACTCCTTCTTACCAGTTTCCATAAGTATCTAAAGAGCTACTTTTGAAATATTTATAGCTAGCCATACCCTTACTGGGATTCGAACCAGGGAAGTATTATATGTGAGGCAGGTGTAATTGCCACTAGACCACTGGTTCTATCCTGATCAGCTGAGACAGGGGGAAAAAGTCCGCCCTGAGTCCCGCCCTGAGTCCCTTCGGGGAGATAGGCTGCGGTATAAAAGTCAAATAAATTCAAAATCAAATTCAAGTATATGCTTGTGTCACAACACCCTGGTAAGCCCCAATTAAGGGAGGAAGCATACTGCTTTCCCTTAATCGGGGCTTACCAGGGTGTTGTGACACAAGCATATACTTATTTCCCCTGCCTCAGCTGATCAGGATAGAACCAGTGGTCTAGTGGCAATTACACGTTGTGGCAATTTGTTCCACTGGTTAATTGTTCTCACTATTAGGAAATTTCTCCTTGGTTCTAGGTTGCTTCTATCCTTGGTTAGTTTCCATCCAGTGGGAGGGTGGCTGCCGGTTCAGACCGGTTTGGGTGAACCGATAATTCTGAGCAGCGGCTGAGCCCACCCATCCACCCCAGCACTTTCCCATCCTATAGAACTGCTGTATTTTTGTTTGTGCATGCATGTGCGAGAGGTTCACAGATGGGCAAAGCGAGAGTGCATAGGCAAAACTAGAAAGCACGGGCGAAGTAAGAGTGCACAGGCACACACTCACATTTTCATGCTCTGGGCAAACCAGTCGTTACATTATGTGATGCCCACCTCTGTTTCCATCCATTGTTTCTGTCCTGCCTTCAGGAGCTTTGGAGAATAACTTGACCCTCTCATCTTTGTAGGAGCCCCTCTAATATTGCTAATATATGCATTAACATCAAAGAATGGGTGCAATTCTAATGTATCTTCAGCAGGTGGCCCCATCTAACTGACCACTGCTGATCTTGCAAATGTTTGGCAGAAAATCTCAGATCTGGCTAGAACTTGAATGAGAGACCACTAAGTATCTTCAGAATCGCAAGTTAGATCAGGAAATTGAAAAGAA
The DNA here is from genome assembly GCA_039707465.1 of Rhabdophis nuchalis. Taxonomy (NCBI): domain Eukaryota; kingdom Metazoa; phylum Chordata; class Lepidosauria; order Squamata; family Natricidae; genus Rhabdophis; species Rhabdophis nuchalis. Next base: position 97,450,666 of record CM077645.1, read on the forward strand.
AATGTGGAAGGAGACACTCACATACTTCTGCTGCCATTCTGCTGCCAAGCAACCAATAAGCGTAAAGTTAGTTTGATTCAAGGGAGATGTTACAAAAGTTCATAGAATGGAATGGAATATGGAATATGGAATATGGAATAGAATGGAATAGAATCGAATAGAATGGAATAGAATGGAATAGACCTTGGAGGTCTTCTAGTCCAACCCCCTGCTTAGGCAGGAAACCCTATACCACTTCAGACAAATGGTTATCCCACATCTTCTTAAAGACCTCCAATGTTGAAGCATTCACAACTTCTAGTGGCAAATTGCTCCACTGATTAATTGTTCCAACTGTCAGGAAATTTCTCCTTAGTTCTAAGTTGCTTCTCTCCTTGATGAGTTTCCACCCATTGCTTCTTGTCCTGCCCTCAGGTGCTTTGCAGAATAGCTTGACTCCCTCTTCTTTGTGGCAGCCCCTGAGATATTGGAAGGCTGCTATCATGGCTCCCATAATCCTTAATTTACAACTATTTGTCCTGTCACCATTCAAAGTTACAACAGCTTTGAAAAAGTGACTTATGACCGCTTTCCATGCTTATGGCCATTGCAGCACCCCCATGGTCATGTGATTTACATTCGGACAGTTGGCAACTGTCTCTCATTTATGACGGCCACAGTGTCTTGAGGTCACATGATTCCTCCTTTTGTGACCTTCTGACAAGCCAAGTCAGTGAGGAAGCCAGATTCACCGAATAACAGGGTTATTAATTGAACAACTGCACTGAATCACCTAACGGGCGTGGCAGGAAAGGTCGGAAAATGGGGCAAAACTCGCTTAACAGCCGTCTTGTTTGGCAATAGAAGTGTTGGTCTCAATGGTGGTCATAAGTCAAGGACTACTGTACTTTTCTAACTCAGACCTAGAGATCTGAGTCCATTGTATCCAGAATCTCAAGGATGTTCTTAGCTGGGTCAGCCATTTCAATGCAGGCTATTTCATTTTTAAAAGAGGAACGTGGGTGAGATGAAGCCTTTGCAGAGTTTGAAATCATGAGATAAAATAAGACCAGCTAAAATTCACTTAGGAACGCAGTGGCGCACTGGCTACGACGCTGAGCTTATAGATTAGAAAGGTGAGCAGTTTGGTGGTTCGAATCCCTAGCACCGTGTAAAGGAGTGAGCTCCCGTTACTTTTCCCAGCTTCTGCCAACCTAGCAGTTCAAAAGCAGGTAAAAATGCAGGTAGAAAAATAGGGACCATCTTTGGTGGGAAGGTAGCAGCATTCTGTGTGCCTTCAGCATTTAGTCAGGTTGGCCACATAACCACTGAGAGGTCTTTGGATAGCGCTGGCTCTTCGGCTTAGAAATGGAGATGAGCACCTCTCCTTAGAGCTGGAAATGACTAGCACGTATGTGTGAGGGGAACCTTTACCTTAAAAATCACTTCTTGCTATCCAGATATTTCACTGTTCTTCTGCTATCTGTGAAAATTAAGCGATCAGAGATGTTGAAGAGATGTTTCCAACTGTACTAACTATTCCAGTTCAAAGAATTTCAACTAGAATAACACTCCGAGTTAAGTGGCTATAAGTGCTACTTCCTGGCTCTTTGCCCTTTCCAATGTCCATCAACACCACGGAAAGCACAAAACGAATTATCCCCATAAGTGAGAACGTTGCCATTTTCTTCTTAAAGGCAAAGTTTCCCCCACACATGTGTGCTAGTCATTCCTGACTCTAGGGGGCGGTGTTGATCTCCGTTTCAATGCCGAAGAGCCAGCGCTGTCTGAAGATGTCTCCGTGGTCATGTGGCCGGCATGACTCAATGCCGAAGGTGCACAGAGCGCTGTTACCTTCCCATCAAGGTGGTCCCTATTTTTCTACTTGCATTTTTTCAAACTGCTAGATTGACAGAAGCTGGGACAAGTAACGGGAGCTCACCCCATTAGGTAGTACTACGGATTCGAACCACTGAACTGTCGACCTGATTGACAAGCTTAGCATCTTAGCCACTGAGCCACCACATCCCTATTTTCTTCTTATGTTGGTGGAACTCCCGGCTGAAGGTCAGCCATGAAAAATAGATGATCGCTTTCCTAGGTGGGTTCCAGAAATAAATCTGACATGAACAGAGAGTGCTGGGCAGCATCTGAGACAAGGCAGAGTTAGGGGATATGTTGTTTTTCACACTCGCACCTGTATGTTTTTACAACCAGGCTTAAGTGGCTTAGCGCCTACACTGGAGGCAGAGACTGGTTTGAAGATGTGGTTTTGGCCAGATCAAAAATTGAACACAATAGCATAGTGCAGTGATGGCTAACCTTTTTTGTCCTCCTGTGCCAAAATCGGGCCCATGGCCACACCCACAATGCAATGTGCCCCGCCCCCTGTACATGTGCTCATGAACTCCCCTGTGCATGTGCTCATGAACCCCCTGCGTGAATGCATGCATGTCCCCCCCCCCCCGCCCCCATGGCCTACTCAGCCTCCTGCACCACACTGAGGGGGAGATTATTTTTGCCCTCCCCAGACTTCGGAGGCCAGAAACAGGCCTGTTTCCAGACTTCTGGAAACTTCTGGGAGTCCCATTTTTCACCCTCTCAGGCTCCGGAGGGTTTTTTTGAGCCTCCGGGAGGGCGAAAACAGTCTCCCCAGGGCTCCAGAGGCTGTCTCTGAAGCCTCCTGGAACCAAAAACAGTGCATGGGGGAGGAGCGGTGCTCCCCCGTGCTTCACTCACACGCATGTGCACATGACCCCTTTGCACTCCGCACATGTGCAGGCATCTCCCAGCAGAGACCCAAACATGGAGCTGACCTGAGTGACGACTCGCATGCCCTCAGAGAGGGCTCCATGTGCCACCTGTGGCACGTATGGCATAAGTTCACCATCACAGGCATAGTATATGTTTATAGTGCATTTAGGGAGTTGGAACAATTTCCAGCCTATAGATGCTTTTGAAGAGAAATCGCAGAGAGCAGAAAGCACACATGGCAAAGAGATTTCTTTTCCCTGCCTTCTCTAAATAGTACACTCAACATTCAACAACACAGCAATGTCATCTACAGATGGCCACATCTCAAGATAGTGCCTGAAAGATAAGCATGAGATTATTGCGAGCATCCTGTATTTGGACCAGTGGAACAGCGCATGTGATGTGGGAAAGGCTTGGAACTGAGAACAGGAAGACAGTCGAGATTGATTGTAGCTGTAGAAAGGATGCAGCTGGATAAGATTTCCTTTGGCTTTTTATCTCTGCTCGGCCCCAAGAGTCATCTTCTTCACTCATTACCCACCTTCCATTTCCATGGCTCTTTATCGCCGTGGGCCACTCAGAGAAGGTTTCCTGCAGATGCTAGCAATGTGTACTGGGAATTATTGGATCATTGCTACATTGGTAATTATTGATATGGATATTTTGTCTGTCTGTCTGTAAGTCTATCTCTACCTATCTAGCTATGTAGCAATCTATCATCTAGCTAGCTATCATCTATCTATCTATCTATCTATCTATCTATCTATCTATCTATCTATCTATCTATCTATCTATCATCTATCTATCTTCTATATATCCCGATCTATACATCCTGATCTATATATCCCGATCTATATATCTTCTATCTAGCCTATCATCTATCTTATATTACTCTTTCTCTCTATCATATCTATCTACCTACCTACCTCATATCTCTTTCATCTATCTATCTATCTATCTATCTATCTATCTATCTATCTATCTATCTATCTATCTATCTATCTATCCCGATCTATATATCATCTATCTATATCACTCTTTCTCTCTATCATATCTTATCTATCCATCCTTCCATCCACCCACCCAGTTACCTATCATATCTACCTACCTACCTACCTACCTACCTACCTACCTACCTACCTACCTACCTATCTATCTATCTATCTATCTATCTATCCCAATCTATATATCCCGAACTATATATCTTCTATCTAGTCTATTATCTATATCACTCTTTCTCTCTATCATATCTATCCATCCTTCCATCCATCCACCTACCTACCTATCTGCCTATCATATCTCTTTTTCCTATCTATCTATCTATCTATCTATCTATCTATCTATCTATCTATCTATCTATCTATCTATCTATCTAGTATCTATCTATCTTATTTTCGGAGGAGAGCTTATTTTAGCACATGTGCTCAAAAGTCCATTTGAGCTTATTGTCTGGGGAGGTCTTATTTTTTTGGGGGGGAAGGTCTCTCTCTCTCTCTCTCTCTCTCTCTCTCTCTCTCTCTCTCTCTCTCACACACACACACACACACACACACACACACACACAGAATGCCTTCTCTCCCATTCAAGGAGGAACCATCAGTTTCATAAATCATAATAATAACTAAATAAATAACACTTACCATCAGCTATTATTTGCAAACTGGGAATGCTGAAATGATTCTTTGCATGCCCTGAACAAACAGTATTAAGTTGACCAAGCCAAGTCGCTTATAAGCCTTGGGAATCTCATCAGATAAATCTCACTAAAACCAATCTTTTCCCTGCAATTTCAATTTTGTTTCTGTAAACATTGTTGGAGGTTGAAGAATTTTGAACTAAAGGAGTGAAGCCAGGCTGGAGATTAAGATATAATGAATTGGTTTTCAGCCTACATATATTTTACGTACTCTTTTATTAGCAATTCATTTGAGGCAGACACTGAACATTTTTTAATATCTTAGCTTTAGCAGAAGGTGGAACATGTTGGCGGTTAAAGCATTCTCTGTGTGTGGTGGGAGAGTTTAAGAGTTCAAGCAATTATTATAACAGAAGTTTGAACAACAGACTAGAATTTATCCACACACAAAAACACATTATAGGGATAGGAAAAGCTTAGCATCTAACTAACTATCCTACCAGAAAGAGAGTCCAAGAACATTCTCTGTGCATCTGTAGCTAGGATAAAAGGACCTCAGACCAGCAACCTCCAAGACAAAGCACTAGCTAAATAGCTAAAGAAAGATGACAAAATAAACCTTTAACTTTCCATTTACACCCTACGGCTCTCTTGTGATCCATAAATCATGTGGTACTGAAGGTGAGGGACCAGAGGTGGGCTGCCCCCAGTTCGGCCTGGATCATGCAAACTGGTAGTGGCAGCAGCGAGAGGCTCTACCTGGTCATGCGCACATGAACCAACTGGTAGGGCTGGGGTTTGCAACCTACCTCTGTGTGGGGGCCCTGAACCCACACCTTCAACAGATCACTGCTAAGCAAATTATAAACAATCGGGATGCAGATTTTTGTTGACCATGTCAAACAATGGAGTTGAGTGGAGTGGAGTGGAGTGGAGTGGAGTGGAATGGAATGGAATGGAATGGAATGGAATGGAATGGAATAGAATAGAATAGAATAGAATAGAATAGAATAGAATAGAATAGAATAGAATAATAGCTTTATTGTCACTTTGTACACTAATTGGCATATATTAAAATGAAACTTCATTGCATACAGCTCTCTAAGGGTCACCACCTGCAGTATATACTACATAAACAGGACACAATAAATAAATAAAAAAATATGCATATATCCACATATTATGACACAGTGAAACGACACAGTCTAGTTCCAACTCTAGGAGGCGGTGCTCATTTCGGTTTCAAAGCTGAAGAGCCAATACTGTCTGAAGACATCTTTGTGGTCATGTGGCCAGCATAACTAAATGTCGAAGGCACATGTAACGCTGCTACTCTCCCACCAAATTGGCCCCTATTTTTCTACTTGCATTTTTTACGTGCTTTTGAACTACTAGGTTGGCAGAAGCTGGGACAAGTAACAGGAACTCACTCGGTTACGCGACGCTAGGTATTCGAACCACCGAGCTGCCGACCTTTCTGATCAACAAGCTCAGCAACTTAGCCACTGAACCACCGTGCATACCTACCACTCAACTTAGCACTCACTTAATTTGGGGCTCAATTGTGTTCATAAGTTGAGGACTATGTGTATACTGTGAATGGCTTCTAAATTCATTATTGGAAATTCGCAAATACCTCTTGAGACCAAATACCTCTGGTTGCAAGCTTTCGTGAAGGCTAACTGAGTTTCCACTATCGATCTTGGATGCCTTTCCTCCATCCACAAGAGAACACCCATGGGTACTTCAGAGTAGGTCAGAATCCAGGTTGATCATGGGGTTTCCTTGGAGGACCAAAGTGAGAAGGTCCTTAGAGATAACAAACTTTAACCTGATGACTCTGCATTTGGCTGTACACCAATTTATGGACTTTGTTTATTTATTTTGTCAAGCATGTATAAGATAACGGATAATAGACATAAGTATATACAAGATTATGAATACATGAAATGGATATGAATAAGTCAGGACAGTAGGACAGGGATGGTAGGCACGTTGGTGTACTCATGCAAACCCCTTACAGACCTCTTAGGAATGGGGTGATACCACCAGTAAGAATAGCAAGAATGTTGCCAGAATGTTCACCAGCGTACTGGAAATGTAACCAAGCACACAGAACTTTTTATGACATGTGGTGGACGTGTGCATCTGCAAAAAAATACTGGACAAAAATAAAAAATTGTCTCGAAGAGATTATTACACAACGAATAGAATTAAAACCAGAACTATTCTTATTAGGAATAATTACAGAGAACTATGAGAAAAAAACCGAATACCTAATGCTACATGTAATCATGGCAGCAAGAATCACATATGCACAGAACTGGAAAAACAAATATATGCCAACAGAAGAAAATGTGATTAAAAAAAAGTACTGGAGTGCTCCAAAATGAACAGATTCACAAAAGAACTAAAAGACAAAGAGGAATCTGAGTACTACTTAGTATGGAATCTATGGTACAAATGGCTAGGCTAGAGGAAAGAGGTAAAAAAAATAGGAAAGCAATAAAGGGAGGAAAAAAGATCAAGAGACCAGAAACTAAATACAAAACCACAGAATTAACAAGAGGGGGCAAATATAAGATAGACTGTATATGAAATAGTACAAAATAAGAAATATAAGAGAACCATAAGAAATATTGTATGAATCAAGAGAGATAAAAGATATATAAAAATATGTATGTATGTGTATGTGTATGTGTATGTGTATGTGTGTGTGTGTGTGTGTGTGTATACATACATACATACATACATACATACATACATACATACATACATACATACATACAGCATGTTTTCCCCGAAAGCAAGACAGGATCGTATTTTCTTTTGACCCTCAAATAAGCACTTGGCCTTATTTTCAGGGAGGTCTTATTATTTTTGAGCTGCAAGAAGGGGCGAGCATGGTCACATCATGGCTGCTGTTGTGTTGCAATATTTTGGGGAAGGGCTTATTTTCAGGGGAGGGTTTATTTTAGTGCATGCGCTCAAAAGCCCGATTGGGCTTATTATCTGGGAAGGTCTTATTTTCAGGGAAACACGGTATATATATGTGGCTAAAACATCTGCCTAACATGTAATACAGCCCCGGTTCAAATCCCAGTAAGGGTATGGCTAGCTGATGAGAGCTAAATAGCTCGAAATAGATCTATCCTAGTCTCCCTTATTTATTTATTTATTTATTTATTTGTTTATTTATTTATTTATTTATTTATTAGCTCAAAAACCTAACACACACACACACATATAATACACACACACACACACACAGAGATAGATATAGATGTATAAGGTATATATGTATAGACAAAAGAAAAGAAACATAACGGATATTTTAAAAATGTAGAAGTGTTGCAAAGACGATATAAATGTATATTAAAAAATAAAAATTTTAAAAAAGGAATGGGGTGAGGTCGACAGTAGACAGTCTAAAGTCAACATTTTGGGGGTGTGGGGAAGAAACCACAGAGTCTGGTAGAGCATTCCAGGCATTGACCACTCTGTTACTGAAGTCGTATTTTCTGCAATCGAGTTTGGAGCAGTTTACTTTCAGTTTGTATCTATTGTGTGCTCATGTTTTGTTGTCGTTGAAGCTGAAGTAATCATTGACAGGTAGGACAGTGCAGCAGATAATTTTGTGTACTACGCTGAGGTCAAACCAAAGGTGGCGCAGTTCTAAGTTGTCTAAACCTATAATTTTAAGCCTGGTGTTATAAGGTACTCTGTTGTGAGCAGAAGAGTGGAAGATTCTTTTCGTGCAATAGCTCTGGATTCACTCAAGTGTATTAATGTCCGATATGCAGTGTGGATTCCAGACAGATGAGCTGTATTTGGGAATAAGTCTAGCAAAGGTTTTATATGCCCTAGTATACAGTACGATATTACCGAAGAAGAAGCTTCACAAAATTAGGCTGACAATTCTTAATGCCAGTTTGGCAATGCTGTTACAGTGAGCTCTGGCATTTAGATCATTTGAGATGAGTACTCCAAGATTCTTGACAGGGTGGGGGTCATCCACTTTAACCTGTCTGAGGCTCTGCTGGGTCACAGTTGCAAATACCTGATGCTGAGGTTGGGCTGTATGTTAGGTGAGACCAACCGCATGCCAGCAGGTGTTGAAATTAGCTGAAGTGCTTCTACTTTGCGCTACTGTACCACACCCAAGGAACCAGACTGGAGGTGATACTAGCAACCCAACTCATGAAAGCATGCCGATTAAAAACATTTCAGGAATGTTCTTTTTATGGACATGTTTTGCTGTTACGTAAGTGAGGCATTCAATACAAAGCAACACCTTAACCGATTGAACTAGGGTTCAACTCAAATCTGAAATAGAGCATTGTAGTGAATGGCATGAAAAGATGATGTAATGGATGAAGTTCCCCATTTTTAAAATTCAAATGAGACTGCAAATTTTTTTTTAAAAGAAGAAATTGTATGTAATGCTAGCACCACTCTCCAAAAATAGTTTAATATCACCTAGCTTCATCACTACTTCTCCATAGCATTCTATTTTCCAGTGTGGCCAAGCTTTAGAGATGGATACATATCTATTTAGCCTCCGGTCCCCTAATCATCTTTGTTGCTCCTCACTGCATGCTTTCCAGAATCTCAACCTCTTTTTTTATAGTGTGGTGACCAAAACCGGATGCCGTATCCTTGGTGTGGCCTTATTTTATAGAGAGGTATTAGTGCCTCACGTGATCTTGACTCAATCCTTCTGTTAATGCAATGTAGGATGGCATTGGCTTTTTTGGCTGCCCACGCACATTCTTGGCTCATATTTAGTTGTTTGGCTGACAGTGTCACTTTGAGGTTTTTAATCATTATTATTCCTACAGTGATTAAAAGATGAAAATGCATATTTGGATGTGAAACATATGTCTCAATGAAACCTCCCTCTCAAATAAATAAATATACTAGATAGATAGATAGATAGATAGATAGATAGATAGATAGATAGATAGATAGATAGATAGATAGATAGATAGATAGATAGATAGATGCATACATACATACATACATACATACATACATACATACATACATACATACATACATACATTATATATGTAGTCCTTGATTTACCACCAAATTCAGCCCAAAACTTTTGTTGCTATGCAAGATAGTTGTTAAGTGAGCCTTGCCCTGTTTTACCACCTTTCTCGCCACAGTTATTAAGTGAACCACTGCAGTTGTTCAGTTAGTAACATGGCTTTTAAGTGAATCTGGTTTCCACACGGGCTTTGCTTGTCAGAAGGTCGCAAAAAGGGATCCCATGATCCCAGGGACAGCGCAACCATCATAAATTTGTGTCAGTTGCCAAGTGCCTGAAATTTGATCACATTTAATGACCCTGGGGACACTGCAACAGTCATAAGCGTGAAAATGGTCATAAATCACTTTTTTTAGTGCCTTTGCACTAAGGTCATTAAACAAACAACTGTTTACGTGTATGTGTGTATGTGTGTGTGTGCATGAATATATGTATATATTCATATGTTTTGATCATGTGTCCATGGGGATTCTGCAACGTGTGAAAAAAAGTCACTTTTTTCAGTGTGTTCTAACTCCGTTCACTAAGCGAACTGTTGCAAGTGGAAGGCTACTTTAAAAACAAGAATTATTTTATGTGCAACTCTGGGTGCAGGATCTAACCATTGAAAAGATTCCAATTGGATGAAGCAAATGCCCCTAATTTTATCTGCATGTGTTTGAAAAAACATCTCTACAAGAGGACAGGCAGTTAAGACTGTTTACACACACACACACACACACACACACACACACGTGTGCCAACCTGGCAGTTCAAAAGCACATAAAAATGCAAGTAGAAAAATAGGAACCACCACATGACCATGGAAACGTCTTTGGGCAGTGCTGGCTGTTCGGGTTTGAAAAGGAGATGAGCACTGCCCCCTAGAGTTGGGAACGACTAGCATTTATGTGCGAGGGGAGCCTTTACCTTTTTATGTATGTATGAACTTTAAAAGACAGGCATTTCAATGTATCTCCCCAAAAGACACCTTAGAAGGTGAATTTCCAACCCCCAGTTTAATTCCTGTTTTGTGTTGCTAAGAACAGCAACACCCGAGAAGCAGCCAAAGTTTCTGTCTATCTAAGGATTAGCCTGAACATCAGTTCCAGGCAGGCGTCGCATTCTGTAAAAGCCAGAGGTTACAAAACAATTCTAAAAATTGTCCTATGGATTTAATAAAAGGAGGTAAATGGCATATGCCAGAGTTATTTCCTTTGTAATTAAGAAAGCAGTCTAGGGTGGAAGAATGTAAATTGAGGCTGTTGTAATTACTTGTTACTCTTTGATAGGAAATCAGGCAGGCAATTCATCCAAGTACCTTTAAGTACATTGCATGCAGCAGCACACTGTAATTCAACCTCCAATTTATATTTGACTTCCAGCAATTATCTTAGTTCATCTTCTCCTACTTGACTTAAAAAGAAAATCATTATAGAACAGAAATAAGAACACTGACAAAATGTGCATACTATTTTTGGGGTTAGTTAGCCACCATTAGTTGCATGCGGTATATATCTATATGAATACATTCTATATATAGGGTCTTGTATTGTTGTGATTGCAACTAGGTACAGATTTGCGGATGTATGAAATCTACTTAATGTAAACCCGTACCACAATTGCTATGACTATGGAGATTCTCAATCCTATGGGTCAAAAGTGCTTTTTCAAAAGGCATCAGGACTTTTGCAGGCTGGACAAAACTGGATTTTCTTGGATTTTTCCTTGAAATAGCAGAATAACAGAGTTGGAAGGGACCTTGGAGGTCTTCTAGTCCAACCTGCTGCTCAATCAAGAGACCTATAGGATTCCATACAAATAGTTGTCCAATCTCTTCGTAACCCCCCCCCCCCATAACTTCTGAAGGCAAATCTTTCCACTAGTTAATTGTTCTCACTCTTTCTCTTTAGTTCTAGGTTGCTTCTCTCCTTCATTAGTTTCCATCCATTGCTTCTTGTCCTACCTTCAGGTGCTTTGGAAAATACATTGAGTCCTTCTTTTTTGTGGCAGCCCCTGAGATACTGGAACACTGCTATCATGTCTCCCCTGGTGCTTCTTTTTATTAAAATAGACATACACCCAATTCCTGCAACCGTTCCTCATATGTTTTAGCCTCCAGTCCCCCAATCACCTTTGTTGCTGTTCTCTGTACTCTTTCTAGAATCTCAACATCTTTTTAACATCATGGTGACCAAAACTGGATGCAACTTCACTTCTCATCTAAGAAACTTCTTTAGTTCAGTTCTTCTTTAGTTCTGAATTAAAGAAGCTTCTTGGATGAGAAGCAAAACGTTTTCAAGGAGAAATCAAGAAAGTCCCATTGTGTTTTGAGGAATCCTTGGGGATAATTTCTAAGCCTTCTTATTTTTGAAATGTTCCCCTGTTTACTCAGTAGAGCTTACTTGTCAGAAAGTGCGTATAGATCTGTGCAAATTGCATATTACAAATAAATGGACTGGAAGATACAATTGCCAAAAGACTTAGATCTCATAAGTGACTTTATTTTTGTATAGTACAACTCTTATTTGGATGTTTATAAATGATTGATTGCATAGATTTTAAAATGAAATATTTGTATCTCTTTCCACTTTGTAGAAAAAATGAAACATTTATTGTATTATCTATTTTTTTTTATGAAGCCTCGGAGGGGGCCGACACCTCCGACATAGAGGTTCTCAAAATGTCTTTGTAACTCCTTATATTCCCTTATCCTATTTTTATAAAATTTGTAATAAAACTTTTTCAAAACAAAAAAAATAAATGGACTTAATTTTGGGGGGGGAAACAAAGCACAAAATCTTTTACAATGCAGAGGAACAATCTCAAATTAAATCCAGACTTAATGCTAGACGCTAATTCAAAAATTCCAAGCTTTGCATGCTATTCCTAACCAAGAAACCTGTTTACCAACTACACAGTCCACAAAGCTGAAACAAATCACAATTGACATCTCCTTTGCTTAAAAAAGGTGTCTCAAAAGGAAGCAGGACCCTGCAATGTGTGGTTTACAACATGGCGTATGTAATCACAGCCAATCATGGCTTCTTCTGCAAAGCTCAGGTCGGCATGAAATGGGAACCCATCCATAACTGCCAAGTACTTTTTAGCTGTTGTTAAATATCACATGATTGGCATTTAACAGAATAAATACTGTGCTAAGTGGCTCGCGTATTAGTCATGGATTGTCAAACTAAACAGAGAGTAAAGGAACACTAAGCAACCGAAGGTGCATTAAGTAAAAGAAGAAAACAAAATTGGCACGCAACCAAGGCCAAACAAAATTGACTCACCAAGCAAGTTCTTCCTGCCTGCAAGCAACACCCTGTTCTTGCTATGTTCTTGACTGCCTCCCTATTTGGATACTTTGGGTCACAGAGCCCATTAAGAGAGCTAGCAAATTCTTCTCGAAGGCGGCTCGTCTTTGCACAAAAAACAATTGCTCATCTGGTCACAATGCTTATATTGAAAGGAGCTTTCTTTGAACCTAGATGCAACTCTGCAGTTTTTCTCAACCAGAGATAGGAAACGGACTGTAGGAGTACCGTGTTTTTCCAGATTGTTTTTGTTTTGAGCTCCCAGCTTAGGATTTCTTAAGGGTGTGCTGTCCACTGTGAGATTTTTTTGAGATCACCCAAGGCAAAGTAGATTTTACTGCACATGTATGTGTATTTATTTGTATTTGTATTTTATTAGTTTGTCAAACATGTACAAGAGAACAGGTAGAAATATAAACGTGGACATGAACAAAGGAAATGAGTACAAATAAATGGGGACAATAGGACAGAGACGAAAAGCACGCTGGTGCGCTTATGCACACCCCATTTACGGACCTCTTAGGAGTGGGATGAGGTCCACAGTAGACAATTGAAGGTTGAAGCTGTGGGGGTTTGAGGATGTAACAATGGAGTCAGGTAGAGCATTCCAGGCATTGACCACTCTGTTGCTGAAGTCGTATTTTCTGCAATCGAGTTTGGAGTGGCTTACCTTGAGTTTGTATCAATTGTTTGCCCATGTATTACTAAGGTCGAAGCTGAAGAAGTTGTTGACAGGTAGGACACTGTAGCAGACAATTTTGTGTACTGTGCTTAGATCATACTGCAGGATTGTCCAAACCCAACATTTCAAGTCTGGTGGCATAAGGGATTCTATTGTAAGCAGAGGAGTGAAGAACTCTTCTCATGAAGTACCTCTGGACCTGCTCAGTCATATTAATGTCTGATGTACAGTGTAGATTCCAGGCAGACGAGCTGTATTCGAGAATTGGTCTGGCAAAGGTTAATTAGCAATACAATGTTACCGGAGAAGAAACTTTGCAAAATTAGGTTAACAACTCTTAATGCCTTTTTGGCAATGCTGTCAAATGATCTAAGCTCTGGGGCTTAGATCATTTGAGATGAGTACTCCTAGGTCCTTGACAGAGTGGGGGTCATCTATGAGGTCATTTCCGTCCAACCAACGTAGAAGTTAGAAAGTCCCAATGACTTAGATGGAAATTGAAGTCTCAAGTCAAGATAATAGAGAACTTGAGCATAGTGCCAGTTGAACGTGGTTTCATATAGGCTTCAGATGTCTGTTGACACTACAGGTGTGCTTAAAATATATTAACTGGCATAGCCAGCCCACAGTTTAATCCTTATATCATGTTCCTTTCATTTTCCTCCTCATTTATTTCAGAATATCGCAGAATAGCACTTCCCCAAGTCCTGAGATGAGGAAACCTTTTTTGGGGGGAGGGGTTATTAAATTAATTGGTTTTATCGTAAGCCATCTAGTGGATAAACCTGGGCAGCTCTATCAATTTAATTAAATTAAATAAATCAATAAGTAATTTGTCCCAAATAATAAAATCCCAACCCAAATAATCTTCTTCCTCCTCCTCCTCCTCCTCCTCCTCCTCCCCTCTTCCCTCTCTTTCTTCATCCTCTTCCTCCTTTTCCTTCCATCTCCTCCTCCCTCTCCCTCTTCCCTAAGCCATGTAAATCTTTTTCATTTTTTTACAGGAGTATTTAAGCTGAAGAGCTTGGTTACTAGCTGGATCAGAAATGCCCCAATTTAAGCTCTAGCTTTTTCCAGGGAGAACCAAGAAAGACATCTAGGGAGCTATGTTGCCAAATCAGTATTACCACTACTAATAATGGGCTCAAATAACCTTCACCAGTTTCCAAGCAAGGGGTCTATTGCACCTTGAACAAACAGCTTCACAATAAGGCAGGTGGGTAGAAAAATTCCATTGGGAGAGCCCAAGTGTAGAAAGTACAAATTGTGGCCCACTGGTTTCAAGCAGCAAGCTAAGGACATAAATAATATCATGTTTGTGAAGAAAATGCCATTTTTCCTCCTTTATCACCTCGCTTGAAAATCCTGCTTCTTATTCATCCATAAAGTTAAGAAAAGCCACTTTTGTTGTTAGTTGTGAAGTCATGTCTGACCCCTCGTGACTCCGTGGACAATGTTCCTCCAGGCCTTCCTGTCCTCTCCCTTCCTCTGGAGTCCATTAGGTCACACCGACTGCTTCGGTGACTCCATCCAGCCACCTCATTCTCTGTCATCCCCTTCTTCTTTTGCCCTCAATCGTTCCCAGCATTGGGCTCTTCTCCAGTGAGTCCTTCCTTCTCATTAGGTGGCCAAAGTATTTGAGTTTCACCTTCAGGATCTGGCCTTCTAAAGAGCAATCAGGGTTGATCTCCTCTAGGACTGACCGGTTGGATCTCCTTGCAGTCCAAGGGACTCGCAGGAATCTTCTCCAGCACAAAAATGCTGAAAATGCCCTTTGTCCTCTTTCGTCATCTCACTTGAAAATCCTGCTTCTTCTCAATCCACAAAGTTAAGAAAAGCCCCCTTTAGGTGGACCTAAAACCCCTGGCCTTTATATAGCCAGAGGAAAGCACAACAGGCAGTTGTGTCCTTCTCCAACCGGGAGCATTCAAGATGAAAAAAAATTAATCATAAATGACCCTTTCATCTTCCCCCCCCCCCCCAAGAAGTTTTCTTTAGAACAAGCAAAAGTCCCTTACTTTCCGAGTCATAGGTTTTTTTTAATCAGATTTACACAAAACATGCCAAGAATTCAAACAGTGGAGGTGTCTAATTACATTAGATGCAAACATCCCTGACAGAGTGAATTTCACCAAGACACAGCAGACAAGAACTAATCAAGGAGTGAAGCAACCTGGAATTAAGGAGAAACTTCCTAACAGTGAGGACAATTAACCAGTGGAACAGCTTGCCACCAGAAGTTGTGGGTGCTCCCTCACTGGAGGTTTTTAAGGAGAGAATAGACAGTCACTTATCTGAAATGGTATAGGTTCTCCTACTTGAGCAGGGGGCTGGACTAGAAGACGTCCAAGATCCCTTCCAGCTCTATCTATTTTCTGTCTATTCTATGTTTTGGCATGTTCCATAATCCTCATTCCTTAGAGGAATTTAATTTTTTCTCCTTGATCCAAAGATTCAACACAGTTGAATGGGACCCTACCAGATAATACTATAAATGTCATTGCACCTTCAGGCCTGATACCAGTGTTCCAATATTTGAGGGGCTGCACCAAAGATGAGAGGGGTCAGCCTATTCTTCAAAGCACAGAAGGCAAGCCAAGAAGCAATTGATAGAAACTAATCAAGGAGAGAAACAACCTAGAGTTAAGGATAAATTTTAGTTTGAACAATTAATCAGTGGAACAATTTGCCTCCTGAAGTTGTGGATGTTCCAACACTGGAGGTTTTTAAGAAGGGATTGGACAGCCATTGGTTTGAAATCGTATAGGATTTCCTGCTTGAACAAGGGGTTGGACTAGAAGACTTCCAAGGTCCCTTCCTACTGTTAGAGGTAGTCCTCAAGTTATTTCATTTAAAATAGAACAGAGTAACAGAGTTGGAAGAGACTTTGAAGGTCTTCTAGTCCAACCCCCTGCTTAGACAAGAAACCCTACACCACTTCAGACAAATGGATATCCAACATCTTCTTAAAAACCTTCAACGTTGGAGCTTTCACAACTTCTGGAGGCAAGTTGTTCCACTGATTAATTGTTCTGATTGTCAAGACATTTCTCCTCAGTTCCAGGTTGCTTCTCTCCTTGATTAGTTTCCACCCATTGCTTCTTGTCCTGCCCTCAGGTGCTTTGGAAAATAGCTTGACTCCCTCCTCTTTGTGGCAGCCCCTCAAATATTGGAAAACTGCTATCATGTCTTCCCTGGTCCTTCTCTTCGCTAGACTAGCCATGCCCAGTTCCTGCAACCATTCTTCATATGTTTTAGTCTCCAGTCCCCTAATCATCTTTGTTACTCTTCTCTGCACTCTTTCTAGAGTCCCACCTCTTTTTTTACATCGTGGCGACCAAAACCGAATGCCGTACTCCAAGTGTGCTCTTGCCGAGGCCTTATAAAGTAGTATTAACACTTCACGTGATCTTGAATCTATCCCTCTGTTGATGCAGCCTAGAACTTGGTTGGCTTTTCTGGCAGCTGCTGCACACGGCTGGCTCATTTAGTGACCGTTCAAAGTTACAGCGGCCCTGAAAAAAGCCCGGTCAGCTTTTGCGATCTTCTGATAGGCCCAGTCAATGGGGATAGGCCAGATTCACTGAACAGTTGTGTGACTAACGACACCATTGCAATGATTCGCTTCGCAACGGTCGTTGTACCATGGGACAAAACTCACTTTACAAATGTTTCACTTAGCAATGTATCAATGTAGACACCCCTGGTGGTCGTAAGTCGGGGTGTAGCTGCATTTTAACTTTCTAGACAACTGGCTTTTTTTTTCTTGCCACCCTGTCCTGGGCTTTCTAAGCTAGCAAAAACTCAAGGAAGGACACTGAGCAGGAATGCAGGGAGTCCCGACTTGTCTGTTTCCAAAAAGGAGAGCTGAGAAGGGGGAGCCTTCCCCCCACCCCCAATTTCCAAGGCTGGCAGAAAAGACAGATGGGGTCAACCAGCTCTCCTTTTGAATCTGACATGCCTCCAGCTCAGCCAACAGTGGGTTGAGGCAGCTGCTGACGTCAGACCCAGTCTGGAAATTGGATGCTTGCAAGCTTTGTTATTTTAGATCTGAGCTGGCGGGAAGAGTTGCAGGACGAAGAGCATTGCTCCCTCCCTCGCTCTCTTTCTCTCTCTCATTACCCCTCCTCTCGGGCTGAAACTACGATGCTGGGCTAACAGGGGTGATACCTGCTCGAAAACCTATGTACATACTCCAGAAAGCCATGAGGGTAAGAAAGAGTTTTAGTTTTTCTCCTGCCTATCGCTTTTTCTTCCTTCCTTTTCCAAGGGCGAGCCGGTAATATTTGAAACTCTCTTAAAGAAAAGTTGAATGGGTGGGGGGAAAAAGCTTGATTGATCTCCAGTCTACTATAGGCAAGTTGTTGATCTCCAGTCTACTATAGGCAAGTCAGGCGTGGGAATATTCTCTGCTGTTCAGGCTACTCTGGAAGAATGTAGTAAACTGTAAAAGTGTTTAAGGTTGAAGTTTGGATGCTTTCTTTGGCCGTCCAAGCGAGTTGTTTCGTTTCTGCTTTCAAACTGCCCATTCTGGTTTGGCTGCCGTTGGGTAAATAAACATAATAACAGGAGACTTTTCGGTCCTTTTGGAGGCAGTGAAAATACATGTCTTTGAACGGTTTTATTTAGAAATAGGAGAGCTTGCAACAGCTGCATTCTTGGGTCCCTGTTTGACAGCAAAGGCGGACATAACAAGTGCAGGGACTTTTTAGCCTCCATAAGGGAAGGTGTGCAAACATATATTTTTTTTGACTAAAAGATTCTTAGCGTGCCAAATGCTCGCTAACTTGTAACTGGAGGCTGTGTTTTGTGTGCGTTTTGCTCTGCTTCCTGAAAAATAGCTCGCCTACAACTGCAGACGGATGTTGCTCTTTTGGGCACTTTTCCAACGTTTGCTGCTTAGTTTGTGGAGAGATCATACGGCAATATTTGCCCCGCGCTGTAGTGAATCGGCTGGTGAAAAGGAGCCAGACAGTCCACTGTTCTCAACTTTTCTCTCTTAAAGGTTGCCTCTCCCAAATGTGGGGAAGGATTGCAAGCTCCTCGGGGCAAGGAGATCTTGGTTCATTTAACCCAGACATAGAAAAATTAAAATGAAGGGGACACAATGGCTCAGTGGCTAAGACACTGAGCCTGTCAATCAAAAAGTCAGTAGTTCGGCGGTTTGAATCCCTAGCACCATGTAACAGAGTGAGCTCCTGTTACTTGTCCCAGCTTCTGCCAACCTAGCAGTTCAAAAGCACGTAAAAAATGCAAGTAGAAAAATAGGAACCGCTTTTGGTGGGAAGGTAACAGGACTCCGTGCGCCTTCGGCATTTAGTCATGCTGGCCACATGACCACAGAGACATCTTCAGATAGCACTGGCTCTTCGGCTTTGAAATGGAGATGAGCACCACCTCCTCGAGTCGGGAACAACTAGCAAAGATGTGCAAGAGGAACCTTTACCTTAGAAAAATGAAAGGTGCAGCTCACTTTTCTGGTAACGTTTGAAGCCACCGACTTCAGTGGCTCAAAAGGAATTCAAAAGCTGTGCCAGTGAATTGAGAGAATAAAAGTTTCAAAGCAATTGCCATGTTCAAATAAACCGTAAAACCATTAGTTTGAAATCATATAGGATTTCCTGCTTGAGCAAGGGGTTGGACTAGAAGACCTCCAAAGTCCCCTCCAACTCTGTTAGAGGTAGCCCTGAAGTTATTTCATTTAGAATAGAACAGAGTAACAGATTTGGAAGGGACCTTGGAGGTCTTCTAGTCCAACCCTCTGCTCAAGCAGGAAGCCCAATACCACTCCAGGCAAGTGGCTGTCCAGTCTCTTCTTAAATGCCTCCAATGATGAGGCACCCACAACTTTTGAAGGCAAGCCATTCCGCTGGTTGATTGTTGTCACCGTTAGGAAATTTCTCCTTATTTCTAGGTTGCTTCTTTCCTTGCTTGGTTTCCATCCGTTGCTTCTTGCTCTGCCTTCTGCTGCTATGGAGAGTAGGTTGACACAAAGGTGTGGCAGCCCCTTACCTGTTGGAAGACTGTGTTGCCAGACCCTTCTAATCAGACATTGTCCCTGAGGTTTGCCTTACACTGAAAATGGAGAGGGTTGCTAATCAGCCAGATTCCTGCCTATGAGACTATGCTCAGAACAAAGCACAGGTGGCTGTTTCCTAGTCAGGGGACACAACTTGGCACATTGGCTGGTAAACGACACTTAGGAGTTGTCGCAGGTGCTGAGCAACGTGTGCCAGTTTCATCCCCCGGAGACGTTGTCAAAGAAACCTTTGGACAGTTCCCAGAGATTAAACAATGGATGGCAGTTATAAACACTTCTCTTTTTTCTTTTGAGATCCTAAGTGGAAGGGAGACCACGAACGTTGAACCTTTGTACTAGGAAGCAAACTAATCTTGCTCGTTCAAAGTTGCCGAGCAGAATCCTTTATTTATTCCATGTTTATATCCCTCATCTCACTGATAACAGCAACTCTAGGCGGCTTACAGTGTAATTAAGGAAAGTAATAAAAAAAAAATCATACAAAGCAATTAAAATTCAAAGGGTTAAATCAAAAAATTAAACAGCACAAGGATTGGTCCTTCCTCCTTCATACATAATACAGAGAGTGTTAAGAACGATCCTGGGATGTTGACAAGATATTTTGTGGAGCGTCGTTTCAGAAATATTTGGGTTTGTGTTACATTTGCAGAAAAGCAACAAGGCTTAAGATAAAAAGCATCAACATCACGATGGGAATTATGCAAGTGTTCTTCTTAATAGTCTAGAGTAGTGGTGGCGAACCTATGCCACACATGCCGGAAGTGGCACGCAGAGCCATCTCTCCGGGCACATGAGCCAATGCCTGTTGCTCTTCTGGGTTCCGGTGTGTGCCTGCAAACCTTTTCGACACCGAGTGGTGAAAGGGGAGTGCATGCACGCTCCAGAGTACTGCAAACCAGAAGAGGAGGTACCCAGTACACATGCGTGCGCTACGAAGCTATGCTTCTGGTTTCTGGCCCGTGCATGCGCACTGGCTACTTGGTCTTAGGGCTTCTGGCACGCATGTGTGTGAGAAAATCAGCTGGCCAGCGCACATGCACACGCTGAAAACTGGAAGACCAGGCGGCCGGTGTGTACATGTGTGCAGGATGCTGTTCTTTCAGTTTCCAGCACTCCTGCATGCACAAAAACAATCTGGCCAGAAACCACAAGACCTGGTGGCTGGAAGCACAGTTTCATGGCATGCACATGTGCACCAATTTGCGGTGCTCCGAAGCACTCACTCCCTTTTCGCCACTCGGTGCCAAAAAGGTTTGCCAACACTGCTCTAGAGAAGTTTGTGTATCTCCATTGTGTGTCTACAGGGTGGCAGGTTGGGAGTATGCCCTTCTCTGGCCCTACATTTGTTATTTATATGTTGGATAAACCTAAATGTATATTCTTGCTTTCCTTGAGGAGCACATGGCTCCTCCGATTTTACTCACAACTACAACCCTGTAAAGTAGGCTAGGCTGAGCAAGATTGCCTGGTCCAGAGCCGCTCAGTGGCTGAAGGTACTTTTGGTCTTAACCCAATATCCTACCGCCACTCTGTCTCTCACTTTCTTTTGAAGAAGGGGTGGGAGGGAATGACCTCTTGTTTAAATCTCTTTGCATGAGTGAGATTCTACGATGAACGAATTGAGGGAACTGGGCATGTCTAGTTTAATGAAGAGTAATATTAGGGGTGACTTGATAGCAGTCTTCCAATACTTGAAGGACTGTCAGAAAGAATGGGGGGGGGGGGGGTCAACCTATTCTCCAAAGCACCTGAAAGCAGGAAAGGAAGTAACACATGGAAACTTATCAGGATACAAGCCAACCTAGAATTAAAGAGAAGTTTCCTGATGCTTAGAACAACTAACCCGTGGAACGGGTTGCCTCCAGAAGTTGTGGGTGCTCCAACACTGGAGGTTTTTAAGAAGAGATTGGAGAACCATTTGTCCAGAGTGGTATAGGATCTCCTGCTTGAGCAGAGGGTTGGACTAGAAGACCTCCAAAGTCCCTTGCAACCCTATTGTTTTCTGTTCTACTTTCAGAATACTCTCCTGACCCTTCTTGGATATCAGTGTTACCTGAAGCAAGTGGTGGTTTTATCTGGGATTAAAAAAAAACCTATCAGCCCTTGGAAGAGAACCAACCAAGGGAATCCCAGATCATGGACTGGGAATTTTTCTTTAAAAAATAAAACTAGTAAAGATCACTTTTCCTGTAGAGCTGTATAGAATCATGTGAGAGTGAAACGGGCCTATAGAAACTGAATAAATATATAGCAGCCCCCCAAATATGGCATGGAGTTATTAAAATTCCTTGAATGGTTTGAGGCATATCTTAAGAGCCATGGTGGCGCAGTGGTTAGAATGCAGTACTACAGGCTACTTCTGTTGACTGCCGGCTGCCTGCAGCTTGGCAGTTCAAATCTCACCAGGCTCAAGGTTGATTCAGACTTCCATCCTTCCGAGGTGGGTAAAATGAGAACCCAGATGGTTGGGGGGCAATAGGCTGGCTCTGTAAACTGCTTAGAGAGGACTGTAAAAGTACTGTGAAACAGTATATAAGCCTAAGTGGTATCACTATTGACTCAGCCTTCCATCCTTCGAGGTTAGTAAAATGAGGACCCAGATTGTTGGGGGCAAGAGGCTGACTCCCAAAACTGCTTAGAGAGGGCTGTGAAGCCCCATGAAGCGGTATATAAGTCCGAGGGCTTATTGCTATCTTGAGAAGTACCTGCTGGGGCAGAACCAAAATCCATTTTGCCTTCTGTTTTCAACCATAGCCAGCCAGGTAATTTTGCTTCTGGGGAACTTCATGGCTATTTAAGGAAGAGCTCTTCCTGTGTGGTCTGTCTAACATCAGCCTCTTCTATAGAAGAGTCGTTGCCCTGAGCTGTCAAAGCTTAGAGCCTCTTAAAGGCTCATCTTTGTCAGAGGACGCCTCCACGGGTAGTGAAAACCTTGCAGCTGTCAAACTTGCAAGGGTTTGACAGGAACAGGAAAATGTCAACAACATCAAAGCAAAATGAAGATTTGTGGATGAGAGTCTGTATATCGTGGGCAGGAGGCAATGGTGGGTATGCTTTGTGGGAGTGGCTTGGCAATCATGTCACTGGGTGGGCGTGGCCAACTTGTAAAATGTGGTGAAACTCACTTAACAACGCTCTTGCTTAGTAACCAAAATGTTGGCTCAGAAACTCTGGCATTTGAAGCATGCAAGTCTTGAAGTTGTCAAGTTACAAGACCCTTGCACCCGTAACCCTTTAGAAAAAAAAACCGCAGGAGTGTTCAAACTTGACAGCTTTAAGACTTGTGGACTTCAACTCCCAGAATTCCTCCTTTCGCTCTTCATCTTGATGATGGGCGGGCGGGTGGGGGGAGGGAGCTGGAACCGGTTCTAAACGGCCCTGTAGATTTGTGGAACCTCTTCTATAGAAGAGGTTAGAACTGGCAGGAACCCAGCCCTGGCAGGAGGGATCAAAATCTTCCGCCCAGTTAAAAGCAGTCGATTCCAGGGTCCAGGAAGTAAGAATCAATAGGGAAAAGGGAATGGAGAAAGGTATATGAGAGTAGGAACATAGAATCATAGCGCTGGAAGGGACCTCGGAGGTCTTCTAGTCTAGCCCAACCGCCTGCTCAGTAATTTAGCTCTGAACATTGATATAGTAAACTGATACTGCAATTCTATCTGGGCCTGCTGAGAAATAATGATGACTGAAATCAGGAAATGTTATGCTCAACCTGGACAGATCAGTGGTGGGTTCCGGCAGGTATGGCCCAGTATGGCCATACAGGTAGTAGCCGGGAGTTGCTAACAGCGTACTGGTATGGTGGCTTGTTTGGCCCACCCACCCACCCGCGTTCTATACCGGTTTTTAAAGCAACCGGCCAATTGCACATGCATGCACAGCTCTGCTCAAACTCCGACAGCCAGCTGGGTGCCGCAGGGGCGGTGGAGTGCACATGCATGCACAGTGTGTGTGCACGAAAGGTCATGAGCACCGTACCGATAGCAATGGAGAGAGGAACCCACCACTGGGACAGATGTAGAGTTCGTGATCAAACAGCTCACCCTTTATGGGTTATCCACCTTAGACGCTTTCTTCAGATACTTGGCTTGATCAGGGTTTCAAATGTTGAGCTTGACTTCCCTTTTCCATTGGCATAATTCTGGGATTTCAGCTACACACGGTATTCTGCTTTGAATGATATTCAGGTATTGCTACATTTGTGGAGTTCCATATAGCATGTTTTTGTCGCTTTGGGTGAATGAGAATTGCCTCTGGTTTTACAAAGCCATATTTCAGAATCAGAATAGAGCTGGAAGCGACCTTGGAGGCAGTGGTGAAATTCAATTTTTTTTTTTTACTACTGGTTCTGTGGGCGTGGCTTGATGGGCGTGGTGTGGCTTGGTGGGCATGGCAGGGGAAGGATACTGCAAAATCTCCATTCCCACCCCACTCTGGGGCCACCAGAGGTGGCAATTGCCAGTTCTCTGAACTACTCAAAATTTCCACTACTGGTTCTCCAGAGCCTGTTGGATTTCACCTCTGCTTGGAGGTCTTCAAGTCCAGCCACATGCTCAAGCAGGAGACCCTAAACTATCCCAGTGAAATGACTGCTCAGTCTCTTCTTGAAAAATCTCCTGTGATGGAGCACCCATAACTCAAGGATGAAGCTATTTCACTGATCATTTGTTCTCACTGTCAGAAAATTTCTTCTTAGTTCTAGCTTGGATCTCTCTTCAAGGATCTTCCACCCATTACTTCTGGTCCTGCCCTCAGGTCCTTTGGAGAAGAAGTCAGTCACCTCTTCTCTGTGACAGCCCCTCCTCTACTGGGAGACGGCTATCATATCGTTGAAGACGGATGGCACTTTTGTGAAACTGCGCAGCAAGATCAGGATCGATAAAAGGGCTCCTTCAGAGATGTAATGTGAAGGTGGACAATGTAGAAAATGACCTTCTACACTGGACACTTTCTGCATTGTCTACCTTCACCTGCTGCTATGTTGAAGGGTCCTTGGTGCTCTCTGAGCTTGGTTGTTTTCTTGGAAGATGTTTCATTACCAAACTAAGTAAGATCATCAGGTCCAAACTAGGCAACATTATCAGTTTTACAACTGATGATGTTACCTAGTTGGGTAATGAAATGTCAAACAAGATCAGAGAGCACTAAGGACCCCTTATTTCAACTCTGAACACAGCTTCACATGCATGTCATCTTTACCAGAACAGAGGTGGAAGGTTTTCCTCCATTCCAACATTTATGATGTTTATGCATCCAAATTAACTGTCTGTAATATACCTTAGCAGCCGGTCAGAAATCTCATCCCTATACCTGAAAGGGACAAAGTAAAACTCCCAAGCAAAGTCAAACCATCTTCCAGCCAACTTCTCAAACTATCCTGCCTTCCCCAAACAATGCCTTGTGACTAAATTTATGAAATGCCACTGAAAAATTATCGCAGAAGCACTTTGCCATACAATCACCCCGTCTCATTCCTTAAGTAGATTTTATTTCGCGGCTGTACATTCTGTCTTCAAATTCCAGTTCTCGTGACTCACCCCCAAACATTTGAATGGCAAACTTTGGACTGAACTGCAGGAAGAATGCTCCTGTTTACTATTAGGAACATTTCTTGTCCTAATTTGTAAATAGCCATGCAGAATTTGTTGGACAAGATGTACAAGATCTATTTTTAACCATTTTGAGGAGAAACAGTTGAAAAACTGTTTAACTGTTTGTTTCCTTTAAAAAAAAAAAGTCATCTCTTCGCATCAGCACTGAGGGTTGAGTGAACAGACAAATTCTCAAATCCTTAGATAAATATTAAGGGTGATTTTGGAAGAAGCTGCCTTAAAAGGGAAGAGAAGCTCGGAATTACCGCTTTAGACAGCAAAGTATCTCCAGCGCGTGTTATATTTCGGGTACTCATTCCACATTGCACATGTAGTATTTCAGCTTTGAGTTTGGCTTTTTTTTTCTCCTTCTCCATAAGTGAATACAGACTATGAAAGGAAAGGAAGAGAGAGAGAGAGAAAGAAAGGGAGGGAGGGAGGGAGAGAAGAAGGAAGGAAGGGGAAGGAAGTGAGGGAAAAAGAGAGAAAGAAGAAAGGAAGAAAGAAAGAAAGAAAGAAAGAAAGAAAGAGGAAAGGAAAGAAAGGAAGCGAGAGAAAAAGGGGAGAGAGAGAGAGAAAGAAAGGGGAAAGGGAAGGAAGAGAGAGAGAGAGATAAAGGAAGGAAGGGGAAGGGAAAGGAGATGAGTAAGAAAAAGAGAGGGAAAGAAAGAAAGAAAGAAAGAAAGAAAGAAAGAAAGAAAGAAAGAAAGAAAGAAAGAACATTTATCTGATTTGTTTAAAATGGAAATTTGCAAGAAATTATGGCTGACACCATGATTGGTATCTGCTACCATCACAGGAGACATTTTATATGGTGCAGAGCTAAAATAAATTAAACCCATATCAAAGTTGAGTTTAACCCCTTATGATTTATAGGGACCCTTGTTCTGTTTTCTTAAGATTATATGAAAACGTTCTGGCACTGTTTTCCTATGACCTTCTAATTTCTCTTACAGCCTATATTTCCAGGATAAACTCCCTACTAAAATTCTCACCAGGGAGGGTCTTGTTTAGCGTCCTTGATCAGTGACTCAAAGCTACAGTTTCCCATCTATCTGAGCAGGTGTGAGATAATCGTGCAAAATATTTAAAAACAGCCTGTAGGAGATGCAGTTGTAAGAAACTATAAATTCTAACTATCAAAAAAGGCCCATAGGAGAATAGAAATGGTTGCCTACAAAGACCGAGGCTTATCCAAAGTAGCTTAATAAAAGGATGTGGTAAAAGCCTCCAAGAGGGACTGGCTGAACTGCTGAAATATCAGAAGGCAGAACATTTTTCTCCTACTGCCGGCTATAGAAGAGAAATGTAATAATGAGGACAGCTACGCAGAAGAAACCCGGTTTAGGAAACGGTGGATTCAAGCAATAAAGTGATTGGGCAGTTTTCATATGAGTAGTTGTAACAGAATGCCACTAAGAATAACAGAGTCCGAAGGGACCTTGGAGGTCTTCTAATCCAATCCCCTGCCCAAGCAAGAGATGGCTAACTTTTTTGTCATCAGTACCAGGGGTGGGTTCCTGCCAGTTCTAAGCTCTTCTATAGAAGAGGTTCCACAAATCTACAGTGCCGTTTAGAACTGGTTCCAACTCCCTCCCCTCACCCATCCGCCCATCATCAAGATGAAGAACGAGAGGAGGATTTCTGGGAGTTGAAGTCCACAAGTCTTAAAGCTGTCAAGTTTGAACACCCCTGGGGGGTTTTTTCTAAAGGGTTAGGGGTGCAAGGGTCTTGTAACTTGACAGCTTTAAGACTTGTGTGCTTCAAATGCCAGGGTTTCTGAGCCAGCATTTTGGTTGGTAAGCAAGTGTTGTTAAGTGAATTTCACCACATTTTACAAGTTGGTCACGTCAACCCAGTCACATGACTGCCAAGCCACTCCCACCCGGTTACATGGCTGGCAAGCCACTCCCACCCGGTTACATGGCTGGCAAGCCACTCCTACAAAGCAGGCCACACTTACAGAAGAGGTTCTAAAAAAATTTAAAACCCACCACTGGTCCGCACCCATAATGCAATGCGTGCGTGACACACATACACCCCTCGTGCTTCACCCTTGCTCATGTGTGTGCAGCCCATTCCAGCCCCGCCCTCCGCACATGTTTTCGCCCCACCCTCCGCACATGTGTTTTGGACCTACCTCCCGCACATGTGTTTTGGGCCTGGAATGCCTTCTGCACCAACTTGGAAGCCAAAATGGGTACCACGCTAGGCCCCAAAATGCAATGCGAGCACCCCCCATGCATGCTCCCTGCCCCCGCACATGCATGTGTCCCTTGCATGCACCTCGCGCATGCGCAGCAGAGACCCAAAGAGCAGCTGGCTGGTGAGAGGCATGTGCGCATGTACGGCAGAGCTGAATTGGGTGACGGCTCATGTGCCCACCGAGAGGGCGCTTCGTGCCACCTGTGGCACGCATGCCATAGGTTCGCCATCACGGCCCTATACCATTTCAGACAGGTGGCTGTCCATTCTCTTCTTAAACACTTCCCGTGATGGAGCACCTACAACGTCTGAAAGCTGGCCTAGAATATTAACTTTCTTGGGGGGGGAAGTGAAGTTTTTGTGTCTATCATGATAATATACAGTATATGTTCTTTGGTGGACTTAGGAAATTAAATTCAGCTAGGTAACGTCATGTGGTTCAGCTTTAAATACTGAGCTGGTCAAACCTGGTTAAGACTTGGACAGACAAGAATATCCCAGGGCTACGACTATATATGTATACTTTTGTGTTCTATTTTTTGTTTAAGAAAGGAGGAGAGTATATGTTAAAATTAAATATGTATATCGAAAAGGAACTATAAATACCATCAACATAAAATGGAGCTTGCTCAGGAGCTGAAATACACCAAGTAAATGAGATGAAGAGTGTGAAGTAGAGGAGAGAGGAAGAGGAGAGAGAGGAAGAGGAGGAGAGAAATGAGGAGTGGAAAGGGAAGAGAGGAGAAGGAGAGAGGAAGGGGGAGTAGGGAAGGATGACAGAGGGAGGAAAGAAGGTCGGGAGGGGGAGGAGAGAGAGGGAGAAGAAAGTGATGGATAAGGACAAATATGGTGTATGGAGAGTAGAAGAGCGAATAATTGTGTTTCGGGAGTTGAGGGTAAGATGAATTGATGAAAACATTTGATAATATAAAACAATGCTGGTTATGTAATAGTATACATGTGATTATATGCTATGAAAATGAATAAAAAAATAAAAAAATACTATTACAAAAAAAAAAAGAATATCCCAGGGCTGTGAGCTAGACGGGGAAGTTGATAAAAGTTTTCCAGAAGCATCAAACTACTTCTCGCCTATGGCTCAGATGGCTGCATGGGGCGTATCTGTTAAGCAGAGCTTGATAGAAAAGATTTTACGTATATGTGTAACTCAGTAGCAGTGATCTAGAACACGAATCAGTCTGACTCTAGAAAGGAAATCCAGAGGAAGAGAGAATGAGGCTAGAGCCAGGTAACACAGATAGTCTTCAACTTATGACACCTGAGCCCAGCATTTTTGTTGCTAAGTGAGGCAGAGGTGAAGTGAATTTTGCCCTATTTTGACACCTTTCTTGCCACCGTTGTTAAATGAATCACCAAGGTCGTTAAGCTAATAACCTGGTTGTTAAGTGAATTCTCCATCGACTGCTTGGCAGACGGTCACAAAAGGGGATCACATAACCCTGCGGAATTGCAACGGTCATAAATATGAGTCAGTTGTCACTGCAACCGTCATAAATAGGAGTCAGTTGCCAAGTGTACTAATGTTGCTCGCATCCCGTCGGGATGCTGCAACGGTCATAAGGGTGAAAAACGTTCCTAAGTCACTTTTTTTCAGTGCCTTTGTAACCTCAGTCACTAAATGAACTGTTGTAAGTCAGGACTGCCTGCATAAAAACAAGGAACTGTATAGTAACTGAAAATCAGAGTTTACGTCTTTAGTTCGAAGGTTCAACTTTTCAAATTCTGGCAATGATAAACTTGAAAAAAAAAAAAGATAAAACACAGGTATCCTTCAACTTATGACAACAAGGGAGCCAAAATTTCTGTTACTAAGTGAGACATTGGTTAAGTCACTTTTGCCCCCCATTTTATGACCTTTCTTGCCAGTGTTGTTAAGTGAATCACCCCAGTTGATAAGTTAGTCACTCGACGGCAAAGCGAACCTTGTTTCTCCAACGTCAGATGGTCGCAAAAGGAGGATCGTGTGACCTCGTCACACTGCGACCGTCATAAATACGAGCCAGTTGCCAAGCATCCAAATTTTGATCACGTGGCCTTGGGAATGCCACAAAGTTCGTAACCCTGAAAAACGGTCACAAAGTCGCTTTTTCTGGTCCGATAGTAACTTTGAACGGTCACTAAATGAACTGTCGTAAATCGAGAACTACCCGTATTCATGGAGAATGGAAGATTTGTCCTGGAACAAAGGAAGGAAGCTGATTTCACCAGAGCAGCTTCTGATATGTTCCCTTAGCTTAAGCGCTTCCCTAACGTACGACTTAGTAACCTTGAAAACTCAGATGAGTAAACCCCAGCTATTGAGGAAACCCTGTGGAGGAGGGCTTGACTTCAATTGCTTTGACATCTGCCTTTAGCAGTAACAATCGGTTTCTCTTAGCAAGCCATGGGAACTTGCTTTATTTCTCGCCTCGACAATGCCGAATACGTATAGTTGTTGCACATTGGAGTAAGACACTTGGGGGAAAGAATAGGACCGACAGACCCGGGTTGCAAAAATCTGGTTGACCACCAGATGGAACCAAAGAGTTATGGGGAACCATAGTGGGGTGGGTGGGGAGAGAGAATAAGCCTCTGCTGTTGGTTGAGCAGTGTGGGTGTGCTGTCGTACATGAACAAGCAGAAACACGCAAAGCAGTCTAAACTAAAAGTTATTATTTCAGGTTTATGTCTTGGTTGCACCTCGCTGGCTCCTGATCCACTTACAGGAAACGTTATGTGTTCCTGCATGTTGGGAGGGGGGGGATAATAGTAGCTTCTGCTAAATTAGTTTTGGCAATGAAGCTGGCATCAAGTGGCCTTCAAAATGCTGCTCTTTGGTTAGCAGCAGGCCAGAGGTGGCAGTCGGTATCTATTAGAATAGAATAAAAGAGTTGGAAGGGACCTTGGAGGTCTTCTAGTCCAACCACCTCTTAGGCAGGAAACCCTACACCACTTCAGACAAATGGTTATCCAACATCTTCCAGTGTTGGAGCATTTACAACTTCTGAAGACAAGTTGTTCCACTCAGTAATTGTTCTAACTGTCAGGAAATTTCTCCTTAGCTCTAGGTTGCTTCTCTCCTTGATTTGTTTCTACCCACTGCTTCTTCTCCTGCCTTCAGGGGCTTTGAAGAATAGCTTGACTCCCTCTTCTTTGTGGCAACCCCTGAGATATTGGGAGACTGCTATCATGTCACCCTTAGTCCTTCTTTTCATCAAACTAGACATACCCAGTTCCTGCAACCATTCTTCATATGTTTTAGCCTCCAGTCCCCTAATCATCTTGGTTGCTCTTCTCTGCACCTTTTCTAGAGTCTCCACATCTTTTCTACATCGTGGCGACCAAAACTGGATGTAGTATTCTAAGTGTGGCCTTACCAAGGCATTATAAAGTGGTATTAACACTCCACGTGATCTTGATTCTATCCCCCTGTTGATGCAGCCTAGAACTGTGTTGGCTTTTTTGGCAGCTGCTGCACGTGGCTGGCTCATATTTAAATGGTTGTTCATTAGAATATGAATAGTAGGAACTCTCATAGTTCCTACTATTGAATAAGGTACCGCATATACTGTACCTGTGCAATTTTTTTTCATCCTTGCATTGAACCATTGAACTCTTGAGGAAAGTGGCTCACCGGGTCTGAAACCGGTGAAACAAAAGCATTGACATATCAAAGAGACCTTTCAAAGTGGTCACCTTTGAACATCCAAACTGGTTGCCTTTGAGCAGGGATGGGGTGCTCCATCCCTGGAGACTTTCAAAAAGACACTGGACAACTATTTGTCTGAAATGGTTGAGCAGGGAGCTAGACTAAAAGACCTCCAAGGTCTTTTACAGCCATGTCTAAGCAGTTTACATATCAAGTGTCAACTCGCAAAGCCTCCTTGGCCTGCTTTCGAGTTGCCATAGGAAACGGAGGATGGGAAACAGATGAATCAGCATGGCAGCAAAAGACATTCCAGACTTATCTCTCTCAAGACTGTATCCCGGGGTTACTTACAGCTGCCGGAGGGCGTCAGAACCCTGACAGCCAGCCTATTTTTCTTATCTGTTTCCTCATTTTATCGACCTTCGAAGGATGGAAGCCTGAATCAATACCAATAGCACTTAGACTTATATACCCCTTCACAGTGCTTTACAGCCCTCTCTAAGAGGTTTATAGAGTCAGTCTATTGTCCCCAACAATCTGGGTCCTTGTTTTACCGACCTCGGAAGGATGGAAGGCTGAGTCAACCTTGAGCGGGTCAGGATTGATCTCCTGTAATGAGCAGTGAGTTAGCCTGCAATACTGCATTCCAACCACTGCGCCATCACAACCCTTATGCTGAGTGTTGTAAAGCACCAAGAAGTAGTATATAAGTCTAAGGACCTTTGCTAAGTGCTAGGAGCCTGCCCTTAACCCTGCCCTTAATGGATTACCATTTGTCTGAAGTGGTTTAGGGTTTCCTGCCCGGGTGGGGTTGGACTAGAAGACCTCCAAGGTCCCTTCCAACTCAGTTATTCTGTTATTATCGAATCACAAGCAAAGGCTTGTGAGACCCAGCCTTCCAGATGTATCATCTCGCAATACGTTCCGTAATGATAACTTTGCAGAAGGAATGCACAGTTTGCTTCTATGCCCTTAGTCATGTGCCAGTCCATTGCTTCCAAAGGAATTAAGCCAACATTTATTAAAATAAGGTTTTAATTTTATTTCAATATAAATAATCCATCTTCCATTAAACAGTGTGTCATCTGGGTACAAATATTTTGTGTGATAACATTTAAAGTTTACAATCACATTCACTGTTTAATCTATTCCTAGCTTAATACCAATACCTTAAATGTCTATTACTAAAACAATCCTCTTCTTAATTTATTTAATGCTATTAATTATGCTAACTCTATTAATACTTTTTCTATATTTTACACAACTACTTTTACTTCTAATACTTAACGTTCATTCTCTAACCATAGATAAAATGATTCCCATATAATATTATAATCAGTTTGTTCTTTCTCTTTAATTGCCAGTGTTAACCTGTTCAGTTTCAGTTTCAGTTTCAGTTCCCCAACAGGACCTCAAAGTTCTGGGACATTTATGGTGCTTCCAAGTCCTTCATGTTACTTTCCTTTCCTTTTACAGGAAACTATGCCACAGACACCGATATTTTCCAGCATGCTCGGGACAGGATGTAGAGGACAGGTGCAACCTGACTCTGGCGAGAGGAATGGCGATCCTGTTTATCAGGATGGGAATCTCATTTCTGGATCCCTGGAGGTCCTCATCCAGCATCTGGTTCCCACCATGGATTACTATCCAGATGTAAGTAGACAGTTTACAATGGCACTCATCTTTTTGCTGTTGGTTTCCTAGATTCAACCGTTGACAATGCAGGTGGTCCTCGACTTATGGCTGCAAATGCGCCCAACGGCGAGAGAGTGAGATTTCGTCTGTTTTACTACCTTTCTTGCCATAATTGTTAAGCGAATCACTGCCATTGCTAAGTTCGGAACACATGTTGTTAAGCGAATCTGGCTTCTGTAGTGACTTTGCTTTGGCAGAAGGTCGCAAAAGGGGATTGCGTGACTCTGGGACATGGCAACAGTCATAAATACGAGACTGTTGCCAAGCGTCTGAATTTTGAGCACATAACTACAGGGATGCTGCAAGGTTCATAATTTGTCAAACATGGTCATAAGTCACTTTTTTTTCCAGTGACGTCGTAACTTTGAAATTTAAATGAACTGTTGTAAGTCGAGGTCTACCTGTATTATGAGCTTTTGCAAATACAGTAAGTAATTTTTTTATTTTTGTCAAGAGCTCCAGAAATAATTAAAAGCAATTCCTTCCTTAGTCCTGGAGTTGTTTATAGGCAGCAACAACTTCCTGCTTTGGGAAAGGATATGATAGAGATAAAGTGGTATTTCCTGAAGAAATCTTTGCAAGAACAGAGTTGGCATAAGAAAGTCAAACAGCAACCTGGGTGAACCCTGGTGGCACAGTGGTTAGAATGCAGTATTGTAGGCTAATTCTGCTCACTGCTAGGAGTTCAATCCTGACTGGCTCAAGATTGGAGTCGTGGTGGCGCAGCAGTTAGAATGCAATATTGCAGGAAATTTCTGCTCACTGCCAGCAGTTCGATTCTGACTGGCTCAAAGTTGACTCAGCCTTCCATACTTCCGAGGTCAGTAAAATGAGGACCCAGATTGTTGGGAACAAGATGCTGACTTTGTAAACTGCTCGGAAAGGGCTGTGAAAGCACCGTGAAGCGATATACAAGTATAAGTGCTATTGCTATTAGCTTTATTCCTCTCCTGTAGATCTTCTTATATAGCAACCCTATTCCTTTCTTGTAAATGCTGGTCCTTTATTTCAAAAAATTGTCCTTTAGATTTATTTATTTGTTTCATTGTTCAATCACTTGCTCGCTCACTCACACTCATTTATAAAGAGCCATGGTGGCACAGTGGTTAGAATGCGGTATTGTAGGCAGATTCTGCCCACTGCCAGCAGTTCGATTCTGACTGGTTCAAAGTTGACTCAGCTTTCCATCCTTCCGAAGTGGGTAAAATGAGGACCCAGATTGTAGGGGAGACAAGATGCGGAGTCTGTAAACCCCTCAGAGAGGGCTGTGAAGCACTGTGAAAGTGGTATATAAACCCAAGGGCTAATGCTATTCTCAGCATCTTCAGCTATCATTCATCACATCATGAATAGAAGGCCATGCTAATAAAATAATATAAAACACAGCCTGGGGAGGTTACGATTCACAGGAAATGACCTTTAGTTCAAGAAGACCTTCCTTTAACAGACACACACACACACAGAGACACAAATTTGTTGTACACAAATAGACTTGTTCAATAAATACTATTTTCTTTTTGGAAATAAGATCTTTATTAGCATTCTTGCATATTAAACGTTGGGAGATCATAAGCTGTTGATGCCTGGGATATTGGGAGGATGGGTGGATGGATGGATGGATGGATCAACGAACAAACAGATAGGGAGGTAGACAGATGGATGACAGACAGAGAGAATAAAAGGTATTTTTCTTCCATGCAGTATTTTTAAATGTATTTTAGATTTTTATTTTCCCATTCAGGCTTAAATCAAAGCTGCATTTGTCTACATATGTGATACTTATAGTATCAAGCACTGTCTATTTTTGTTTATGTATAGATTTATTTAGACAATTGCACAATTGAATCACTGGATTCCTCCCCCCCCCCCTTGACTTGGCAACTGATCCTGGGCTGAGCAAGTGAAAATTCCACCAGAGTGCCCTTCTGTAATAGATCAGGCAAACACCTGGCTTGGACATTCTGCTGTTAATTTTGGAACTGCATTAGCACACAGTCCAGTGAGGTGGGGGGGGGGGGTGTCCTGCTTCTTCACATTTTCATTATGCTTCTCTAGAGAGGAATTACAATAATGTCCCAGGCTGGCAGAGAGGGGGGGGGAGGGAGGGAGGGGCAATGACTAACTATTCTAGTTAAATTAGAAGAGTGCAAAAAACAAAAGAGAAAGAGAGAGAGAGAGAGAGAGAGAGAGAGAGAGAGAGAGAGAGAGAGAGAGAGAGAAGGAAGGAAGGAAGGAAGGAAGGAAGGAAGGAAGGAAGGAAGGAAGGAAGGAAGGAAGGAAGGAAGGAAGGAAGGAAGGAAGGAAGGAAGAAAGAAAGAAAGAAAGAAAGGGAAAGGAAAGGAGGGAGGGAGGAAGAAGGGAAGGGAGGGAGGGAGGGAGGCAGGGAGGGAGTGGAAATAATTATTCTAGTTAAATTAGAAGAGTGCAAAAAACAAAAGAAAGAAGGAATGAGGGTAAGAGAAAGCAAGCAAGCAAGCAAGCAAGCAAGCAAGCAAGCAAGCAAGCAAGCAAGAAAGAAAGAAAGAAAGAAAGAAAGAAAGAAAGAAAGAAAGAAAGAAAGAAAGAAAGAAAGAAAGAAAGAAAGAAAGAATTTCACTTGGAGTACCCCTTTTTTCTCCTGCCCTGCTGGAGAGAGAGAGAAAGAAAAACCCTGCAGACTCTCCAGGAAAATCCATTTGCATACAAGAGTTTGTTTGGCACCCAGGGAAATGTGGGTCTTCACCGGAGGACAATGAAGCTCCGTGTCTGGAATTTAAGAATGGAATGTACTGAACTCCAACTCTTGGTGCCTGACCATTAGAAGCAACATTTTTCTCCAAGCGCTCAAACAAATAAACGATTCCAGATCCACCAGCATAAACTGAGGGTCACAATATGCTGTGTTGTTGTTGTTGTCGTCGTCCCCCCTTCCTCTTCCCCAGAAGATATTTCTACATTCTTGCTCCTTAACTAGCAGTTACTATTTTAGTCTCTCTTCTCCTCGCTCTTTCACCCTCTCGATCCTCCCTCCTTTGATTTATCACGTCTCTTAGCAACAGGTTTAGGCACTAGAGGAATTCGCCTCATTCTTTCCGATTTTAAACACCCTGAAGCCTTCTTGCCTTCCATTTCCAGCTCATTCCAAAGGATTTTCTTATATTTTCTTGTTTGTTTTCCTTTGGCCCCCAATTTGTGCATAATCTTCTGACAAGCGACTCACGGTTCAGTCTGGGAGTTCAAAGTTTTCATTCCTTTAGGCTGATTTTTTGAAAAAAATCACAACTGTTATGCAACGCTGCCAGAGTCGGACCTTAGCTTCCATCGATGGTGTCCTTCTTGGTGGATGGTAGTTATTGGTTCAGAGGAGGTCGCTGTTTGAAGCACATAGGGCTTAAATCAAAAGAATGGAAGATAGGGTCAATGTTGTGTGAAACTTCGAAAGCAAATCATGTTGTTGTACTGGCGGACTGGATTGCACAGCTGGCAGCAGAGTTGGACAGTGATGACACACACACACCCCAGCCCAACCCCCTGTATGCACATCCACTGCACATGCCCCACCCCCTGTGCATGCACACCCCACACATGCGCCCGACCCTCTTAGGATTATTATCCTGATGTTTAAGGACTATGTGGAATCTGATTGGGTGTGCTTCCCAGCTCAATCATAAAAGGCAGCTGGAAACACAGTTCATTCCTTTTGCTTTCCTTTGCTTCTTGATTGCCACTGAGGAAGGAGCTGAACCTGAACATGGAAGAAGTATATTGTTTTGACTGACTGTAAGATAACTGTGTTTTTGGTGAAGGACTGTTTATTGTTAGGGGAGTTAGTATCACTGTTTGGAAGAAGTATTTTAGTTACTTCAAGAGTAAAGACTATTTATTTTTTCTACTATCAGTGTTTGATAGTTCTTGTGTGGTTTAAGCAACGTATCTCTTGCTGTCCAGTGTATTGCACTATTCGGCCTGTTTATTTTCCAACGGGGGTGTATTTACCCCTAACAGACACCACACATTAGGGCGCCTCCCTGCGCTCTGACCCCAGCACATGCACGGCAGAGACCTGAAGACTAGCTGGCCGGCGTGGCAGAGCTGAACTGGGGCGCCGGCTGGCGTGCCCACAGAGAGGGTGCTGTGTGCCATAGGTTCGCCATCAAAGTCCTAAGATGTTGACTGTAAGGTTTGACCATTTCACCCCTGTGTTGCAGTATCTGCCTTCTGTAATAGCATGCCCAACCCCTGCAGGGTTCAAACAACCTCGCTTTGGCTGTGTTTTCAATGAGTCTGGAAATCCTGGGGGTTTTTTCTCTCCCCGGGTTACGTGCGCCCACCTGGATTGGATGACGCTTAGTCCATTTATGGTGCTCGCTTGTTCTGTTCCTCACCATCATCTTTGATTCTTCGGAGTGCAAGGTGGCGTGGTGGTGTTTGTAAACTGTATGCTGCCAAGAGTTGCTGCTGAACTGGGCAGCCTCAGAAATCTAATAAAAGAATCAGCCTTACGCGGGATTACACAAATCGGCATGTCGGCGGGTTTTTTAAAAAAAACCACAACTTTGGCTGGTGGAACCAGTGCTGTGGTTACAGTGTTGGGCTTTAGAGAAGATCAGAGCCTGTCTTTGATCACAGTCCTCCCTGGATGACTCGGGGCTGTTTCTCAGCCTGGGAACGAGAATACGCTCCATGGATGGTGCCTTGAATCCCAGAGGAAAATGTGGGATGTGAATGCCATAATAAATAAATTACATGCATGCAGTTAAGAAAGTCTCGCTTCTCTTGCTCATTTAAAGCGACTCTTCATCTAGAACAGTGATGACGAACCTGAAGGACTTCAGCTCCCAGAATTCTCCAGCCAGCAAAGCTGCAGTAACCCAAGTTAGACTGTGAAAGCCTCAATAGATGCTTCCATTTCTAGGTTAGGATAGAGATTGCCACCCAGTAACGGAAAAACTAGGCCTGTGATGGCGAACCTATGGCATGTGTGCCAGAAGTGGCATGCAGAGCCATCTCTCCGGGAACACCAGCAATTACCCATTGCTCTTCCGGATTCCAGCATGCTAGCTAGCTGATCTTCAGGTGCACATGCGTGCCAGAAACCAGAAGATCAGATGGCCAGTGTGCATGCGCATGCTGGAAACAGGATGATAATCTTCCCGGCATGCTCATGCACACTGGGTGCCTGGTCTTCTGGTTTCAGGCATGCACATACATGTGCGCACACACGCTCCTGCTTCAGCACTCAGTGCCAAAAAGGTTAACCAACACTGATATAAGGCCTCCTGCTTGAGCAGAGGGTTGGGCTAGAAGACCTCCAAGGTCCCTTCCAGCTCATTCTAATTGATTGGATGTGGAATCTGAATAGCTAATGTTTCACGCAGCCCTACATGCAAAAGTGCTTTAAATATTTCAGGAGACCCATCTATGAAATCTGAGAAATGTCAAGCGTTCAAGTCGGGAAGCTGAACAGAAAAACAGGGAGCAGGTCTGAATTCCAAACACACGTGGCCTGGGGGGGAAAAATGCCCCACATCAACAAGTTTTTCCTCCGTTCACGTTCTATTTCCACAGACCATTTTCCTAAACCTCTTGCAACAAGAAAGGAAGCAAAACATCTTTTCATCACTTGTCACCACATGGCAGGCCAATCATCTCTGACTCTTTGTTTATTTATTTGTACCCTGTCTTTATTGTTTTTTTAAAAAAATACCTCAAGACAGCACACATATCCTCCTCCTGGTTTCCCCCCCCCCCCCAAACAATAACCCTGTGAGGTGAGATGGGCTGAGGGAGAGATAGTCATTGCCATTGTCCCAAAGTCACCCAGCTGGCTTTCAGGCCTAAGGTGGGACTAGAACTCATCGTCACCCTGTTTTCTAGTCTTGTGCTTTAACCCTCTGACCCAACTGGTTCTTATGGCTTAGTTCAGTGGCGACAAACCTTTTTAGTACCGAGTGCACAAACCGGAATGTGTCGGGGTGCCAGAAGGCCGAAGACCAGCTGGCCTGTGTGCGCAATCCAGCTGGCCAACAAGCCAGGGGTGAAATGCTACCAGTTTGGGCTGGGTCACCCAAACTGGTAGTAAAAAATGCTACTGGTTCGCGCAGTTGCTCTTTGGAACTTTTTTTTAAAAAAAATTAAAGCATTTTTTTACTACAGGTTCTCCGGAAATGCGAGAGTGGGGGGCACTCCATTTTTGCTCCCAGCAGGCTTCCTTGAAGCCTCCTAGGCCAAAAATTGCGGGGGGGGGGGGGGGGTTGCTGAGAAAAAAAGAAAGGAAAAAAGAAAAAGAGAGAGAGAGAGAGAGAAAGGAGAGGAAGGACTACAAGCCTAGCACTAGATGCAGCTTCAGAGGATAATCCAGGGGTGGAAGGGACCTGGAGGTCATCTAGTCCAACCCCCTGCTCCAGCAGGACATTGTTAAAGTGAATTTCTGTCTTTTGATCCCCCAGTTATGACTATATAGCCACGCCCACCCAGTCACATGACACACACACACCCCAAGCCACGGCCACAGAACCTGTAGCAAAAAAGATAGATTTCACCACTGCGACACACAAGCCCATGTCGGAGACCCAAAGACCAGGTAGTGACAGCGCACATGGCCACAGAGAAGGCTTGCCATAGTTTCGACAGCACAGGGATACAGTTTTCTGCCTGAGCAGGGAACTAGAAGACCTCTAAAGTCCCTTTCCAACTCTGTTATTTTCTTATTCTGTTACGTAATATGAGGAAAAAGAAATGAGCTTGAACTCAACACTTAGAAGGGAACGTGGTGGAAATACCAGCTAACACTGTTGCGTTGTGTTTATCCACACGTAGAACAGTTAGCCAGCAAAGGGAGGGAGGAGGAAAAGAAAGGAGGCAACTGTCATTTCTCAACAATTTGGGCTTGGTTGTCCTCTCCTTGCGACCTACATCAATAATCTGTCACATCAAGCCAGCTATCTCCACGCAAGCAGGCAGATCAGGGGCTGGGTCTCCCTTCCTGTCTGTGGCCAAAGGTTGGTCCTTATTTTCACTGCATTCAACAGCCAGAACTCATTTCAAGACTTCCTCCGTGGAGGTCTGCTTATCTGCTCCTCACTCACCCAACCCATACATGGTGTGTGTGTGTTTAAACAGTCTTAATGGTCTGTCCGCTTGTAGAGATGTGGTTTTTTTTTCAAACACATGCAGATAAAATTAGGGGCACTTGGAATCTTTTCGACGGTTAGATCTTGCGCCCAGATTTGCAGATAGAATAATTCTAGTTTTTAAGGTAGCCTTCCCCTTGCAACAGTTCGCTTAATGAACAGAGTTAGAGCAGCATTGAAAAAAGTGACTTATGACCATTTTTCACACTTACCAACGTTGCGGCATCCCCATGGACACATGGTCCAAATTTAGAGGCTTAGCAACAGGCTCATATTTATGACAGCCACAATCCTGGGGGGGAGGATCAAGTGATCCCTTCTGACAAGCAAAGTCAAGGGGGAAGACAAATTCGCTTAACAACCTTGTTTCTAATGTAATAAGTGTAGTGATTCATTTAACAACGGTGGCCAGAAAGGTTGTAAAATGAAGCGAAACTCACAACAAATGTCTTGCTTAACAACAAAACAATTGGGCTCAATTGTAGTCATATGTCGAGGACTACCTGTGTAGCATTTTGAAGCCTACCCACCTTTTCAGAATTTGGCAAGTTATGATAGGATAAAAAGGGGAAAAATAGTATTTGAGCGGCTGCCCCAAAGAAGAGGGAGTCAACCTATTCTCCAAAGCACCTGAAGGCAAGGCAAGAAAGAACGGATGGAAACTAATCAAAGAAAGAAGCAACCTGGAATTAAGGAGGAACTTCCTAACAGTGAGGACAATTAGCTGGTGGAACAGCTTGCCTCCAGAAGTTGTGGGTGCTCCATCAAAAAATGATACATGGAAACTAATCAAGGACAGAAACAACTTAGATATAAGGATAAATTTATTTTTTATTATTATTATTATTATTATTATTATTATTATTATTATTATTATTATTATTATTATTATTATTATTATTTATTAGATTTTTATACTGCCCTTCTCCCTTTCGGGACTCAGGGTGGTGTACAGGCAATGATAAAAATCAATAGTATAAAACATAAAATACGTTAAAAATATATTAAATGATTAGCCTGTCCTAAAACCCTACTAAAACCCCTAAAAACAATTAAAACTACACCAGGCCGGCCAAACGAAATAAATAGGTCTTCAAGGCCTGACGGAAAAGGCGCAGGTCCGTGGTCGTCCTTAGGTCAGGGGGTAGATCATTCCAGAGGGCAGGAGCTGCCACAGAGAAGGCTCTCCCCCTAGGGGTCGCCAGCCGACATTGCCTGGCCGACGGCACCCCGAGGAGGCCCTCTCTGTGGAAGCGAACTGGTCGGTGGGAGGTGTTTGGTAGCAGGAGGCGGTCTTGCAGGTAACCAGGTCCCTTGCCATGGAGCGCTTTAAAGGTGGTTACTAGTACCTTGAAGCACATTTGGAAAGCCACAGGCAGCCAGTGCAGCTCGCGCAGGAGAGGTGTTACGTGGGAGCATCTAGACGCTCCCAGAATCCCCCGCACAGCCGCATTCTGAACCAACTGGAGCCTCCAGGTGCACCTCAAGGGGAGCCCCATGTAGAGAGCGTTGCAGTAGTCAAGATGGGAGGTGACGAGGGCTTGAGTGACCGTGCGTAAAGCGTCACGATCCAGAAAGGGGCACAACTGGTGTATCAGTCGAACCTGATAAAAAGCCCCCCTGGCCACGGCTGTCATATGGTCTTCTAGAGACAGCCGAGAGTCCAGGAGGACACCCAAGTTGAGAGCTCTCTCTGTAGGGGCCAATGACTCGCCCCCAATAGCCAGAGATGGAACCAACTGGCTATATCGTGACGCCGGAAGCCACAGCCACTCGGTCTTGGACGGGTTGAGTCGGAGCCTGTTTCTCCCCATCCAGACTCGCACAGCCTCCAGACACCGGGACATCACTTCCACAGCATCGTTGGGGTGGTCCGGGGTAGAGATGTACAGCTGAGTATCGTCAGCGAACTGGTGGAACTCTACCCCAAAACCACGGATGATCTCACCCAACGGCTTCATATAAATGTTGAACAGGAGAGGCAAGAGGACCAACCCCTGTGGTACCCCACAAGTGAGGCACCTCGACCTCTGCCCCCCTGCCAACACAAATTGAGACCAGTCGGAGAGGTAGGAGGAGGACCACCGTAAAACGGTGCCCCCCACCCCCAGCCCCTCCAGCCAGCACAGCATGATACCATGGTCGATGGTATCAAAAGCCGCTGAGAGATCTAACAGGACCAGGATAGAGGAACAACCCCTATCCTGAGCCCTCCAGAGATCATCCACCAACGCGACCAATGCCGTCTCTGTGCTGTACCCAGGCCGGAAGTCGGACTGGCGCGAGTCCAGATAGACAGTTTCCTCCAGGTGCTGAGGGAGCTGCCGCGCCACCACACTCTCAACAACCTTCTCAAGAAATCAGAAGTTGGAGACAGGACGGTAGTTGGCCAACACAGCCAGGTCCAGGGAGGGCTTCTTGAGGAAGGGTCTCACCACCGCCTCTTTCAAGGTGGCCGGCAGAAACCCCTCACTCAAAGAAGCATTGACAATTCTCTGGAGCCAGCCTCGTGTAACCTCCCGGGAGGCCAGTACCAACCAGGAGGGACACGGGTACAATAAACATGTGGTGACATTCAGCCGCCCCAGCATCCTGTCCATGTCCTCAGGAGTCACAGGATCGAACTCTTCCCAGATAGCAGACTCAAGATCTGCCTCCGTCAGCCCGTCTGAACTAGTCCAATCGGAGGCTAACCCGTCCCGGATCTGAACGATTTTATCATGCAGATAACACCCAAATTCCTCCGCATGACCCTGCAAGGGGGCATCCCGCGCCCTCTTATAAAGAAGGGAGCGGGTCACCCTAAAAAGGGCGGCAGGCCGGTTATCTGCAGACGCGATAAGAGCGGAGAAATAATGACACTTCGCCGCTCCTATCGCCACTAAGTAGGTCTTCAAGTGCAACCTTACCAGTGTCCGGTCAGACTTGGAGCGGGTGGCCCTCCAACCGCTCTCTAGGCATCTCTTCCAACGCTTCATCACCCTCAGCTCCTTGGAAAACCAGGGTGCCAAGGTGGTTCGGCGCCGGATGACAGGCCGCAAAGGCACGACCCGGTCCAGGGCCCCCGTGGCCGCACTATTCCAAGCGGCCACTAGGTCCTCAGTCGAGTCACGGGTCAGGGTCTCAGGTATTGGCCCAAGCTCCCTCTGGAACCTCTCAGGGTCCATCAGGCGCCTGGGGCGGAACCATCTCACCGCTTCCGGTTCCGCCTCCCCGCGGTGGGATGCAGCGGTT
Source organism: Rhabdophis nuchalis (assembly GCA_039707465.1). Lineage (NCBI taxonomy): Eukaryota > Metazoa > Chordata > Lepidosauria > Squamata > Natricidae > Rhabdophis > Rhabdophis nuchalis. The sequence continues at coordinate 97,493,598 of CM077645.1, forward strand.
GGAAAGCCCAGCAGAACAATTAACCAGTGGAACAGTTTGCTTTGAGAAGTTGTGGGTGCTCCATCACTGGAGGCTTTCAAGAAGAGATTGGACAACCATTTGTCAGAAATAATATAGGGTCTCCTGCTTGAGCAGGCGGTTGGACTAGAAGACCTCCAAGGATCCCTTCCCACTATTGCTTTTATGGTCTGCTTAGTTTCTGCCCTACCATTTGCAGCTTGGAGGGTACGCAAAACTCCAGCAATAAAACAATCCCACCAGACTTTCTTTGCGATAACTTCCAGATTAAAATGTAAGCATGAAAAGAACATGTTCGTTTGGATTTGTGCCCCCCCAAAAGGGGGGGGGGATAAGCGAATGTAAATCGGGAATTTGGAGCTTTGGGGAAAAGGCTTTCTCTCTTTTTGCTTTGGAGAGCTAATCGGGAGCTCCTCAAAACAGATTGAGCCAAGATTCGTTACCACCGGTTGGTGGTGAAGGACAGCAAATTAAAAAGGACTCCAGACAGATGCAACCTAAGCCTGGCTTTGGTTTGGAAGTGAGGCACAGAAGCTTCCCCGAGACAAAAAATCTTCAAAGAATCAAAGCCAGAAAAGAAACAAAGCTGAATTAAAAAAATAAAGTTTGGTGCCCTATTTCGGCTTCTTTCTCTGCAGCTGCTCAAAGCTGTGTGAAGCGTTCAAAAGGCCCACACCAAAAAACCCATCGCTTTGAAGCATTAGGCCGGTTCCCATCTTTTGCAAGATTTGGCCAGCTGTCAAAAGCCGTCCCTGGCTTTCACACGTGCCTGTGTGTTTGTAGGCGCACAAGGATGCCGCTTCTAAAGGGTTGGCCAGGGAGGCATATTAGCTGTTCTGTGCGGCTGTTTGTCAATAACACGACTAGCTAGTCCTTAGAGGAGATCAACCCTGACTGCTCTTTAGAACAGGGGTCTCTAACCTTTGCAACTTTAAGTCTGAAGGACTTCAGACTTAAAGTTGCAAAGGTTGGAGACCCCTGCTTTAGAAGGCCAGATCCTGAAGAGGAATCTCTGCTTTCCATACACCATATTACACCCATTCTATGACCTTTCCCACCACCTAACAACACCACAGTTGTTAAGAGAATCGCTACGGTTTGCTAAGGTAGCAATGCGGTTGTTAAGCGCATTTGTCTTCCCCAATTTGTGATGTCAGAAAGTCGCCAAAGAGGATCACATGACCCCGGGAAATGTTCATAAATGGGAGCCAGTTGCCAAGCGTCCAAATTTTGATCGTGTGTCCATGGGGAAGCTGCGACCATCATAAATGCGAAAAATGATCATACGTCACTTTTTTCAGTGCCGTTGTCGTTTTGAACTGTCACTAAATGAATGGTTATAAATCAAGGACTAGCTGTACTGAATAGCCAGGACTTTGAGTCAATTCAATTTGGTTTATTACAGTTGTAACCAGAGACCACAACAACTAAAAACACTCAGTAGATATACAATTATAGAATAAAATAATAAATAAGATAAAATCTATTGTTAGGTGATATCTCCGTTGGGAGACAGCAGAGAGTGTGCAGCAGAATATGCAGCTAGAAGAATGTTGCTAATGTACCCACAATTAGTATACCAGACACTGTTTAAGTAAAGTAAAATAGTTTTTATTGAAGTTGTAAAAACTACATCTGGAGGGTTCTGCACTACGTCCCATAGCCCTTCACTGCGCAAAAGCAGACTACATTTTGCAGACCAGGATACATAGTTTGTCCCATCCAGCCGAGTAATCAGTGATAAATTTGGAGCTTGACCTTGTGCCATCTTCTCTGGGATATGAACTAAATTATTCAACAGATGTTTGTAAACTATAATGGGTGTAGCAACTATGATAAAATCCAGTCTGTCAGACTGGACTGGACTGGACTGGAGTAGAGTAGGAAGGGACATTGGAGGTCTTCTAGTCTAACCCCCTGCTCAAGCAGGAGACCCTATACCATTTGAGACAAATAGCTGTTCAATCTCTTCTTAAAATCCTCCAGTGATGAAGCACCCCAACTTCTGGAGACAAGCTGTTCTACTGGTTAATTGTTCTAACTGTCAGGAAATTTCTCCTTATTTCTAGGTTGCTTCTCTTCTTGATTAGTTTCCATCCATTGCTTCTTGTCCTGCCTTTTGGTGCTTGGGAAAATAGGTTGACTTCCCTCTTCTCTGGGAAGGGCCTCAATTCTGCCCACCCTATTCTTAGATTTTCAATCAAAGCTCTACTTGAGAGCCACAACCATGGAAGGACATAGAAAGTCAGAATTTGTGTGGATGCATTTCTGGCGGAGATTTGCTAAGCCTCCTTCTTATGGAGTATTTTGAATCATCCCGTGGCTAGCTCTGAAACTATCTTGGTGTCAACTCTAAGAGTTTCTTGCCTTTGGTATGTATCTGGGAAGCTCTGCAGAAATCCACCTTAATGAGCTGCTTCATCTTGATAGAGCATTGATTTGACACTTTCCAGCAGAGCATTGATGTGATACTTTCTGGGGATGCTTTGATATGTTTTGCAGTTGTGTTGTCTGTATTTCTTTGTCAGTTGATAGGGGAAGGGGATGTTTATCATCCCTGATTGGTGTTAATTCTGAAATTTGTACTTTTGTTCCATAAGCTACCGTGGAAGATTGATAGCTCAAAATAAGGACAAGGTTTTTGATCATCATTTTTCAAAAGAGAAGTGCCCAAACCTCCTTCAAGGAGAGCTTGACACCTTCACAGGTGTGTGTGTGTGTGTGAAACAAATTTTAAAGGTCCTTTCGTTCTCCCCTCTTTTCGATACAGAGGACATACATTTTCACCTTCCTTCTGAGTTCCCGTGTCTTCATTCATCCTCATGAGCTCCTGGCTAAAGTTGGACACCTCTGCCTGAAGCAGAAACAGCAGCTGGAGACCGGGGTTGAAGCAGACAAGGTAAGCGAGCGATCAAGTGGTTCCCTGATTTTAGCTTTGCATTTTCTTTCCTTCTGCAGTGACATCTACATCACTAATGGACAAACAAACCCTTCACCCAATGGCATGAGTTAATGAGCACAATGCTGGACTACAGAGGTCTTTTATGCCCTATATTTATATGTAATGATTGGAACTTCCTTACCAATTGTATTTTTTAGGCTAGCGTAATGTTACTTTTCTGTATAAGAGTTGAATATAACTTATTGGGAAACTGGAATAAGCTAGTTTCTGGGCTAAGAGCTTGCCTACTGCAGGGTCCTTGGTGCTCTCTGAGCTTGGTGGTTTTCTTACAGACGTTTCATTACCAAACTAGGTAACATCATAAGCACTAGGGATTAGGGTTAGCTAGCACTGCTAGTACTGATGATGTTACCTAGTTTGGTAATGAAACATCTGCAAGAAAACCAGCAAGGTCATAGAGCAACAAGGACACCGCAGTTCAACCCTGAGTTACAAATATTCTCTCCATGCTTGCTTACTGTTTCATGTGTCAATTTGCAGTATCAGGAGCAACACAATTCTGCCCAAATTCCCAGACAAAGTCTCTCTCAGTTTCATTCTGCAGGTCAACACACAATGAATTTGGATAGTCTTTGACGTAAGCATGAATTATTCAGGAACTGAAAGAGGCAAATTTGGCTTCTGAAATACTCCTGAATCCACTGTAATTAGCAAACAAAAACCTGGAATAACTTTTCCGACGGCAATCAATATTATAAGCCGTGCACCTGAAATGTTTAAACGGGGCCATGAAATTGTTAAATTCTGTCTCCAAGAAGTGGCTCCGGATATTCAAAGTAGAATATGCCACAACTTAAAGTGCTTGCATCTCTTCCTAATTTTGTGCACACACCCCCCCCCCGGAAAAGGTGTGACTGCTTTCAGATGTTACTTTCACACTGCTGTTTAATTCATGCCCCAGAAGCAGATCCTGAAGCAAAGAACTGCAGAGATAGAATGTAGAGTATTTGGAGGCTCAAATGATCTATTTGGACACATTCACGTTTCTTCTCTGGATGTAAAATTACGTCCAAACTGGTCCAAACCGGCTGAATCCCACACCTGGTTTTACGTGCTGCCCACATCCTGTGGGTGGGGCTTTGTTTGTTTCCATGGTCCAGTTTCTGGCATGCCACGGCCTGGTGCAGTCCACAGACTGGGGTTGGGGATCCCTGCCCTAAGGGATTACAATAAAGATGTGGTGGTGTAGTGGTTGGAATGCAGTATTGCAAGCTAATTATACCAACTGCCAGTAGTTCAATTCTCACCAGGCTCAAGGTTGACTCAGCCATCCTTCCAAAGTCGGTAAAATGAAGACCCAGATTGTTGAGGGCAATGTGCAGATATTGTAAACTGCTTAGAGGGCTGTAAAAGCTCTGTGAAGTGGTATATAAGTCTAAGTGCTATTGCTATTTCTAATAGTTAGATCAATGCTGGCCCTTTGATGAAAAAGTCAAATTTGTAAACTGGAAAGGAAGCAGTTGTGTATTCTGTCCTTGAATACCAAGAAAGACTATGAAATGAACTCTGATATAATGCATGTTTATAATAAATTGAAAGTTTTGACTTAATAAGCTAAGAACGATGGATTAAACTTAGTAAGTCAGTGGGAGGCCACCATGTCTTCCTTGATCTGTTAAGGAAGTTTTGAAACCCCATGGAAGCAATAACAAAACCGTTTTTTAGCCATATTGTTGCTAAGAAAATGTTTCATGCGCAACTCAAAGGAGATTAACATTTCAACTAGACTCAACTGCAGTAGCAATAGCACTTAGACTTATATACCGCTTCACAGTGCTTTTACAGCCCTCTCTAAGCAGCTTACAGTCAGCCTCTTGCCCCCAACAATCTGGGTCCTCATTTTTACCAACCTCAGAAGGATGGAAGGCTGAGTCCACCTTGAGCCTGGTGAGATTCGAACTGCCAAACTGCAGCTAGCAGCCAGCTGAAGTAGCTTGCAGCTTGCAGTACTGCACTCTGCACCACTGCGCCACCTCTTTAAACTTCTTAGAGAGGGCTGTAAAGCACTATGAAGCAGTATATAAGTCTAAGTGCTATTGTTATTAGAGCAATGTTTTTATTTCCGTTTCGATGTGCTTTCCAAGAAGGAATTACAAATAGAGAAGCTGTACAAAGACAAAGCAAGAAGAGATTTGGAGGATAAGATTTCATTAACTTGAGAGGGGGGGGGGGGGGGCGGAGCTATTTTAATAGAGCTTAACTTAACAGAGGCATTTGGTGTCTTTTACTATTGAGAGTCTGAATGTTCCTACTGAAACATTGGAATGGGATATAGAAACTTGTCTTGCATTTCTCTCCGCTCCTCTAGTTGATAAATAGAAAAGTCGAACTTTTAAATGTCTATGGAGATTCTCAGTCATACAGGTCATAGTTGTCTCAAAGGTACTTTTTCAGGTGACCCTGAGGACACAGGCAAACCTCCCGGTGGCCTCAATGACTCTCTAAAATAGGGGTAGTCAACCTTTTTATATCTACCACCCACTTTTGTATCTCTGTTAGTAGTAAAATTTTCTAACCCCCCACCGGTTCCACAGTAATGGTGATTTATAAAGTAGGGAATTAAATTAAATTAAATTAATTAAATTAAATTAAAAAAACAAAAGTGCTTCACTATCGGACAAAACCCCTACCACCCACCATGAAAGCTGGAATGCCCACTAGTGGGCGGTAGGGACCAGGTTGACTGCCACTGTTCTAAAACAACACAAATGACCAGCGGTTTGCCAGGAGTATAAACTCTTCCATTCCCCACCATCCAGTCAGAGCTGAAGAAGCTTCTTGGATGAGAAGTGAAACATCTCATCCAAGGAAAAACAAAGCAAGTCCATTTGCCTCTTGGGAGGGGGAAAAGGCACCTTTGGGTTCAACTTTTAAAATATACGTGTTTTAATCAACAGTGCCAAGGTTTTTCTTTCAACCCAAATTTTGAAAATAATTTAAAAAACAGTAAGGTAAGGATAGCAATCAAATGGGACTACGGTGCTGTTCTGATTGAGGTTTCCTGAGAGCATGAGGCAAACTCCTTGTCCTGACAAAAACCCCTTTTATTAATTTTCTGTGAATTCTGCTCATTCACATCCAGCAAAGTCTTTCAAGGGAGGATTTACAGTCACAGACCTTATCTGGCTTAGAGAGCTGACAAGCTGATATCTGCAGAACTTGGCAAGGAGTCTTGTAGAGTCACGAACCAATTAAGCCAACTAATTGTCTCCTGCAAACTCCACTCCCCTTTTGCTCCTCTTTTATTTCCTCTGGGAGGGGCCATTCATTGTCCACCTGTGGTCTTACTCCCAAGTTGACCCCTGTTCTTTAGCTGCTGTTCCCTTCGTCTGGCAACTCTGTGCATGCGCACACTGGGAACAGGCTCCAGCTGTTTGTCTGACTTACTGATGCCTGTCTCTGAAGGCAGCTGATAACTGGCATATGGCTCTGGCCCCATCTCTGCCTCTGACACAGAGTCCTCCAGGACTGGCCCATGTTCCTCTCCAACCTCCTCACTGTCTGAATCTTCTGCCAGCTCTGCCGGCAGGCCACAACAGATGCAAAATAGGGAAGGTTTACCCACACACCTTGCATAGTGATAAAATATTGGCAGAAACACTGTATGAAAATCAAAGCTGGTTGATGGTGTGTAAGAAGAAACATTGGCAGGAAAACTCTGTGTTGTTGTTGCGTGCTAAACTATTTGTCATTCCCACGTGAGCACCACCAGTGACTAGCAAAACCTCAAAAGAAACTGTTCCAAATCATAAGCTGGCAGATGAAAAGCAAACTTTAGTGCTGCTCAGATCAACCTGGGAGGCTTGACGTGACAAGTAGACATCTCAAATCCCCAGCTTTATTACACCTTCAGTGGGTTGTGAACCCTGCCAAGGATGGCTAAGCAGCAAACAACAGGAAATCCATCTGAGGTTCAGAAACCAATCCTAATATAATAGTAAGGTAGGATCGACACGGTTGCTGAAAAAGTAGAACATTAAAACATATGCGACTACAGTAAGTCGTGCATATACGACTTCCGACAGTTTTGTTTGATGATCATTTAAAGTTACGGTGGCCTTGAAAAAAAGGGAGTTACAGCTATTTTTTATACGTATGACCATTGCAATCACATGATGGTCATGTGATCAGAATTTGGACACAACTAGTTCATATTCATGATGGTCGCAAAGTCCTGGGGTCACCTGATCCCCTTTGGCAATCTTATGACAAACCAAGTCAGTGGGGAAGCCAGATTCAATTAACACCCGTGTGACTAACTTTACAACTGCAGTGATTCTGTTAACAACTGTGGGCAAGAAAGGTTTGTAAAATGGGACAAAACTCGCTTAGCAAGCGCCTTGCTTAGCAGTGGAAATTTTGGGTCAGTTTGTGGTCATACGTCAAGCACTACCTATAGTAGCTAGATTACACATATCCCAGACCTGTGATTGTGAATCTATGGCACGCAGCTGCCCGCTCTGATGGCATGTGAGCCATCACCCCAGTTCAGTTCCACCGTGCATGTGTGCATGCCTCCCACCAGCCAGCTGGTCTTCGGGTCTCTGCCACGCATGCGGGGGGATCAGGTGCATGCGTGGGGCTGCAGGTGCATACCCAAGGGGTGGGTGCATGCAGGGGATCGCATGCACAGGCATGGTGGGTTACGTGAGGGGGATGCGTGCATGTGCAGGGGGCACAGTGCATGCACGGGGCAGGGCGCATGCGTGAAGGATGTGCATGCATTGCATTTGGGGGGTTTGAGTGTGCACACGCATTCCGGAAAAGGTCAGCCATCACTGTCCCAGACAGTTAACAGGAAACAATTTTCTTAGTATCTTCACTTTGTTCTGTTTGTTATGCATAAACAACATTGCTTCAAAACATGTCCTTATGCAACACACCGATGTGTTACAAAATCTGGAACAAGCATCTGACTTGTTCTTAAATGTCAGATCCCAGTTAAGAGTTTGATCTGTTTCAAGGTAACGTTTTCCGTCATTTTTACTCTGGGTCTGAAGCAATTTTACAAATGCACAGAGGTAGCTATGACTTTCATATCTATCTACCAGTATCAAATGCAGAAAGAGCACAAGTTTCAGGCAACAGCTCATTGAACTGAGCTGGATTCTAAAGACAGATATGTGATGTTTTCCTGGGAACAATCTCAGTTGCTCTTGCTTTGTTCTAGGGTCCTTTTTATTTACTTCCCTGTCCAGCTTTATGGAACTCCATCCGATCACTAACCAACTCTGATTCTGCAGAGATTTTTTTTTTTAGTTCAACCAAAATAGTAAATGCTGCCTGTGTTAGTAGAGTGAAAAAAAGTGAGGGAGCTGTTTAAATTTGATCCCTGGAAATTCAGGAGAAGAAAAAAAAGATATTGGGCCATGTTCTACCACCTCTCCTTCCTAACCACCTTGTAAACCTATGAAGTTCTCAATATCCAGCTTGATGTTCCTTCTCTATGTTCCTTCTTCAGCAAAGATACCTAGAGTTTTTGGGAGTGTTTGAAGAAGTTTCAAGTCCAGTATTTTGACAATGATGTTGGTGGTGGTGACTGATTGATTGAACAATGATGGTGTCCTTCAAAATCAAAAGTGTTGGGTTCCACAAGAAGGAAAGTGGAACAAAGTTATTCAAGCCATACGCTTAGGATGAAAGGGAAATTAGGATCACCCTGTTACCTGAGAAATTGTTTGCATTTTCCAGAGTTCAATTTGGACAATTATAAATGATATCCGCAACTCTCCTGTGTCTTAGCAGCCGTTCCTTCCATGCCATTGCCAGAACACATAACGGAAGTCTCCACAAAGGACAAAAACCTGAGCTAAATTCAGAGTCTCACTCAAAAAAAACCCAACCCCAACCTTTTCATGTGACAAGACTCAATGAAGAATTTCTGGATTAACAACAACAACAACAACAACAACAACAACTTGACATAGTCATGGCTTAAGATGGGAACGATCAAGAAAGTAATGGAAGGTTCAATACTTGCTTCTCAGGAACAAGCACTACAAACTAATGCCATGAAAGCAAAGATACAAAAATATACTGACAAGCCAAACTGCCGACTTTGCAACAACAAAACCGAAATTGTTTCACATTTAATATGTGAATGTAGCAAAATTGCACAAACTGATTACAAAGCTAGACATGATCGAATTGTTACATTAATCCACTGGTCATTATGTGAAAAATACAACTTACCTATATCTGAAAAGTCATGGGAATATACAGTGGAAAAAGTTATCGAAAATGAGAAGATGAAGATCTTGTGGGACTTTTAAATACAGATGGAAACTCATTTGGAACATAACATTCCAGATATCACAGTGGTTGAAAACCAAAATGCACAATTTATTGATATCGCGGTATCAGTAGACACCAGTGTCGAAGAAAAAGAACGGGGGGAAAATCATGAAATACTACGACCTGGCCATCGAAACTATGTGATTATGGATGAAACGTGTAATAGTGATACCCATTGTCATCAGGGCACTTGATACCATGTCCAAGAAGTTTATAAGATACATCAACAAATTGCAGCTTCTTGCAATAACACCAGCAAAACTGCAAAAAACTGCTCTACTCGGAACATCGTATATTTTAAGAAGGTACTTGGTTGATACCTAGCATGCTGGCAGCAACCTGTATGAACCATTAGCACCAGTCAATGGTATTTGTGATACATTTTTGAATGTTCAGTTGACTGAGTTTCATGTTTAATGAATAAAGTATAATGATGATGATGATTATGATGATATTGCAGAAGGCCAACTTAAACTGAGCATTCTCTTGTAGAGGAAATTCTTTAAAAAAAAACCACAACTTCCTTTTTCCCCTAAAGGGAACTGGACTAATTTGGCATCTCTTGGACTCTCTCAATTCCCAAGCAAGGGTGCACTGCACAGAAGGAATAACCCATTTTCCTTCCTCTTTCGAAAGAGGGAGAAACAGTCATGAACTTTTCAGCTGATCTGATTAGAAGGGTGAACAAAGGAAGTCCCTGCTTCTCACCGCTTCGTTCAAAGAAATCCCTCTACTCGCTCCCAGAATAAGCATTTAAGCATTTCCCTTCCTTGAGAACTCGCTTCCAATTAATACCCAGCCATCCATGCTAATATAAAGAAACAGGATGAAGTTTATGACAACAATGGGTACCAGGAGCAAATGAACAAAACGCCCTCCAGGACTCCGTTGACTGACTCGATAAGGAAGCATGTTTCCAACTCTCTCCAACAATGCCCCATTGAAATCTGATCATCTTTGAATTCAAGCTAATGTCTAATAAAATTGGAGGAGCCATCGCTCTATGAATTGGATAACTCTAGGAAGATTTGTGCGTTTTTCTTCTTCTCAAAAAGTTCTTCCATCCCACCTTGGTCAACCAGTGAGTGGCGTGTGCTAGGGTGGTCCATTCACAGGAATGGCACTGTCTAGAAAGTCAAGGTGGAGGTTGCAACCATTGCAAAGTCACACATCTTGTGTTATCTCCTGGAAATAAAGGGACCAAGCTGTGATTGTACAGCTATGGCCACTCTGCCTTTTTTTATTTTTACCTTTCCCGCCATGGATGCCCCTGTGCTGGGGGCCCTATTCCTGACAGTTAGAACAATTAATCAGTGGAACAGCACCCACAACTCCACAAGTTGTGGATGCGCCAACGTGTGGAAATTTTTAAGAAGAGATTGGACAACCATTTGTCTGAAATGATATAGGGTTTCCTGCCTGAGCAGAGGGTTGGACTAGAAGACCTCCAAGATCCCTTCCAGCTCTGCTAATTCTATTCTATTCTATTCTCTCTCTCTCTCTCTCTCTCTCTCTCTCTCTCTCTCTCTCTCTCTCTCTCTCTCTCTCTCTCTCTCTCTCCTCTGTTCTGTGTTCTATTCTATTCTATTCTGTAATGAAATTAAAAAATAATAATTTTGATTTGATCTCATTGATGTATATACTTAATTCATTATTAATTTGTATGATTGACCTAAAGTCACATGCATTTAATACTTTTCTCCACATTAAAAACCCGAATCCCACCCAAATTCTGAAGATGTTCAAGGAACACAACCAACTTTGTCCAGGGATGATGTGACCAGTACCTTTTGTTCTCTTGTATAAAAATTGCACAGATATACCATTTGGAAATGCTGAAAACTCTCACCCACTTCAAAACACAGGCACTAGACTGATATTTATACTGGTTCTAGAGGCGTTGAAAAACTTCAAGCTAAGAGAGCCTGAAGGATCCTTTTTCCTAGGAGTGTAAAATGGCACTTAGATTTGCTAATGTTTTTCACCAGGAGCCTTCCAAATCCTTCCTTGCCATGTCCAATTCATTTCATGTGTCTTTGAGCTGCTGCCTCTTCTTTTAACTCAGGGTGTTGGGAGTGTGCTGGGATAAGCATTTATGCATACCTATAATCTTTCTAAGGGACATGGTGGCTAAGCTGCTGAGCATGTTGATCAGAAAGGTCAGCAGATCGGCGGTTCGAATCCCTAGTGTTGCATAACAGAGTGAGCTCCCAGTACTTGTCCCAGCTTCTGCCAATCTAGCAGTTTGAAAGCATGTAAAAATGCAAGTAGAAAAATAGAGTCCACCTTTGGTGGGAAGGTAACAGTGTTCCATAGGCCTTCAGCATTTAGTCATGCCAGCCACATGACCACAGAGACATCTTCAGAAAGCATTGGCTCTTCAGCTTTGAAACGGAGATGTGCACCGCCTAGAGTCAGGAACAGCTAGCATGTATGTGCGAGGGGAGCCTTTACCTTTACCTTATAATCTTTCTCTTTATAAATAAATTTCAAAACCAAGCCGATTTAGAAGACCAGCTTAGGTCTAACATAATGCAGCATGCAGAATGTTATTTCAGAATGTTCCATAACCAAATGGAAAGGGACCTTGGACGTCTTCTAGTCCAACCCACTGATCAAGCAGGAGAACTAGACCAATAGCTCTCCAATCTCTTCTTAAAAGCCTCTAGTGGTGGAGCACCCACAACTTCTGGAAGCAAAGCATAAACAAATACAAATTTATCGTTTCCTTTGTTTTAATTCTCCCTTTTTTTAATTGATCGTTCAAAATTTGGTGTCATGAACCAAATGAGTTTGTTCAAATGGGTACACATTTCTTCTTTGCTAGTAGATAAGAGTCAATGGAATTTAAGGAGGTCTGGACTTAAAACTTTTGTGGGCATCAAGGGACTCGAGCAGAGGTAAGATTCAGCCGGTTTGGACTGGTTTGGACAAACATTAGTGCCGATGATCAGTTGGCCCTGCCCTATCCTGTCCTATATTTCCTTCTTTCTGGCTCAGCTGATTTCCGCACCTTCGCTGTTCTACTTAGCGGGGCTGTATTAGAAGGTAAGCAGCTGAGCTTCAGTTTGCTGTATTTTGAGCGTCGTGTGCAAGTGTGCTAGGCACGCATGCACAGCACACACTCACCGAATCAGTTGTTAAACCACTTGCATCCCACCACTGGTCTCGAGGCTGATGACGCATTTGACCCCTTCCTCACTCTCACCCTGGTCATCTCCTATGTTTAGCACTGAACAGCATCATAAGGTTGCCCAAAATTCAGAGTTAGGAAGATTTTTGGTACATTGCTTAACAAACCCCCTCTTCTCGTTTAGGGGAAGCTCAAGGCCTTTGCAGCGAAGATAATCCAGCTTCTGAAAGAATGGACTGAAACATTTCCGTATGATTTCCAGGATGAGAAATCTATGAAGGAGCTAAAGGAAATTGCTCAGCGGATCACCCAGTGTGATGAGGTAAGGAAAAAAAAAGAATGAGTGCTGAGGAGAAGAAGAAAAAAAAGCTCACTGTCACTAACCCATGTATGAACTTGTTAAGGGGGAAAATATTTATCGGTGGCGGTAGATTTATGTCTTAGGCAGCACTGAGGCAGACAGACTGTTGACTGTAATTTGCTCTATGAGTTGGGACGTGGAGCACTTTGGATCTGAAGGACCTTTTGGTGCACATCCATGTTTTCCAAAATATTTTCCTCTTTCAAAGCCCAGGAAAGATATAGCAAAACTAGGAGTAAAGGTTTAACATTTAGAGCTATGGTGACGCAGTGATTAGAATGCAGTAGCACAGGCTAACTCTGACCACAACTTGGAGTTTGATCCTGACAAGTTCAAGGTTGACTCAGCCTTCCATCCTTCTGAAGTCAGTAAAATGAGGACCCAGATGGTTGGAGGCAAGAGGCTGACTTTGTAAACCACTTAGAGAGGGCTGTAAAAGCGCTATGAAGTGGTATATAAGTCTAAGTGCTATTGCTACTGATTCAGCCTTCCTTCCTTCCTTCCTTCCTCCCTCCCTCCCCCCCCCCCCCAGTGGTTAGAATGCAGTATTGTAGGCTAACTCTGCCCACTGCCAGGAGTTCAATCCTGATCAACTTAAGGTTGATTCAGCCTTCCATCCTTCTGAGGGAGATAAGGTGGGAACCCAGATTGTTGGGGGCAATAGGCTGACTTTGTAAACAGCTTAGAAAGGCTGTAAAAGCACTGTGAAGCAGTCTAAGTCTAAGTAATATTGCTATCTTCCTTCCTTCCTCCCTCCCTCCCTTCCCTTCTCTTCCCTTCCCTTCCTTCCCAGCAGTTAGAATGCAGTACCCAGATCATTGGGGGGCAAAAGGCTGACTCTGTAAACCGCTTAGAGAGGGCTGTGAAGCACTGTGAGAGCAGTATATAAATCTAAGTGCTATCACTATTGCTGTTTAAACCCCTCCGTCTTTTCAGGAATGCTTTATTACAGAGCTAAACTGTGTTTTTTTTTTAAAACCCAATGCGTTGAATCAGCTGCCAGAATAGTATCATGTGTTGCTCTTGATAGCCACAATTATTTATTGGTTGTGGGAATACAGGCCAGGCTTGTGATTTGATTGCTGCCTTTTCTTCCATTCCTTTCTGGAAATGGAAACAGCCTCCTCATTTTGCTACCTAACATTGCTGCTGTGGTGTTTGCTCACTTCCAAGACAGGAGCTTGCATGGATTGTTCTAAACAGAGTAAGAATTTATAAATCCCTAATCTTCCCTTCCTAGAAGACATTAGGCAAAGAAGAAGCCAGAAATAGCATAACACAACAGACAGAATTCAAAACAACAACTATACTCCCGTTAAGAAGGCATTAGTGTAAGATTTTGTCAGCAGTGTTTCTCTGCACATTTATTTGGGAGAAAGGGTTCAGATGTCCCAAAAGTCGCCACGATGTAGAAAAGGTGTGGAGACTCTAGAAAGAGTGCAGAGAAGAGCAACAAAGATGATTAGGGACTGGAGGCAAAAACATATCAAGAACGGTTGCAGGAACTGGGTATGTCTAGTTTAATAAAAAGAAGGACTAGGGGAGACATGAAAGCAGAGTTCCAATATCTCAGGGGCTGCCACAAAGAAGAGGGAGTCAAGCTATTCTTCAAAGCACCAGAGGGTAGGAAAAGAAGAAATAGGTGGAAACTAATCAAGGAGAGAAGCAAGCTAGTACTAAGGAGTCATTTCCTGACAGTTACAACAATTAATCAGTGGAACAGCTTGCCTCCAGAGGTTGTGGATGCTCCAACAGTGGAAGATTTTAAGAAGATGTTGGACAACCATTTGTCTGAAGTGGTGTAGGGTTTCCTGCCTAAGCAGAGGTTTGGACTAGAAGACCTCCAAGGCCCCTTCCAACTGTGTTATTCTATTCTATTCTACGGTGCTTTTTCAAGAGGCAACTGGACTTCCTTTGTTTTTCCTTGAAAACGTTTTGCTTCCCATCCAAGAAGCTTCGTCAGTTCTGAATTCAGTTCTGATTCAGTTCTGAAGAAGCTTCTTGGATGAGAAGCGAAATGTCTTCAAGGAAAAACAAAGGAAGTCCAGTTGCCTCTTGACAAACCACCTTTGGCCTGGATAACTGAGAATCTGAGGACAGACAAGGGGTTCAGCCCTGACGAAGCACCTCTTTGCAGCTCATTAAAGCAGCCCATTTTTTTTATTGCTGCTTTGAAGAACCTAATCTTTATTTTTGGTTCCAATCAAATCTCCTCCAGCAGGTCAGTTTGCTTGGATGAGTGTTTGCACTCCCCTTCACATGAGGCCCAAGATGTTTCTGCTAAAAGATTTTTGAAGCACACGCCACACGCTATTAAGTAATGCAAAATATAATGCAGTGGTGGGTTTCTGCAGGCAGGCACCAACTCGCGAGAGACGGTTCGTGAAATTTAGAGAACCGGTGAGAGGGGGTTCCACCGTACCTGGAAGTAAATCTGGCCCGCCGCTGCCAGTGACCCAACGGGAAGGAAAGGAAAGGAAGGAAGGAAGGAAGGAAGGAAGGAAGGAAGGAAGGAAGGAAGGAAGGAAAGAAAGAAAGAAAGAAAGAAAGAAAGAAAGAAAGAAAGAAAGAAAGAAAGAAAGAAAGAAAGAAAGAAAGAAAGAAAGAAAGAAAGAATTTATCATCACAATTGAGTCCAAAATTGTGGTTGCTAAGCAAGAGCGTTGTTTAATGAGTTTCACCACATTTCAAAAGGTGGCCACTCCCACCCTGTCACATGACTGCCAAGCCACGCCCACAAAATAGGCCACACCTACAGAGTAGGTTCTAAAAAATTTGAAACACACCACTGATATAATGCCCTCTTTTTTAAAAATAAAAATAAAAATAAAGAATGTGATGTTTTGAGATTGGTCATAAAGCTTTAAGAGTAATTGAGTCTGTGCTTATTAAAAAAAATGAATAGCTATAAAGCAGACGGCACCTTTGATGATTAAAGTTGACACTTAACTATTAAGGGTGTCGTCAGCCAGACATGTTCCAATTCGTCAGTCCAGCTGTTTACTGGAATGTCACATCATGAGGCTGAGAAGCCACGGTGGAGGTCATATGGCAGATGATTAAAATCATGCTTGCAAGCACATGCTTTCAAAACTGGTAAACTCCAAGGATATTCTTGTTTTCTTTGGCAGTCAGTTTAATAGGCTGCTTTTCCCAAAATAGGCCTCCCGTGGGTGAGGCCACGTCTGATTAAAGAAAAGGTGTGTAAAGAGGCCCAGGAAGGTGACGACAGAAAACTGGTCTTGTGGTTTTTATTGCTTTTAATTGTGTAAACCAGAGTTCCCAAACTTGGCAACTTTAAGACTTGTGGACTTCAACTCCCAGAAATCTCCAGCCAGCTCTGCTGGCTGGAGAATTCTGGGAGTTGAAGTCCACAAGTCTTAAAGTTGCCAAGTTTGGGAACCTCTGGTGTAAACCATCCAGAGTTGCCTCAAAGCAAAATGGGTGGCAAACAAACTTTAATTTAAAGGAAAAGGAAAAGGAAAGAAATAAGCTGGCAATAACAAAACTACGCAGGGTCAGAAGTGGCTGTATTGGGATGCGGCACCAATAGGAAATTCTATTTCCTGTTGGAACAATTAATCCAGAAATTGTGGGTGGATTCTGAATTGACTCCAGAAATTGTGGGTGCTCCATCACTGGAGGTTTCTACGATTAGACAACCATTTGTTTAAAATGGTATAGGGCAGTGTTGGCGAAACTTTTTGGCACCAATAGCCCAAACCGGAACATGCATGCTCGCCAGAGTGCCAGAAATCAGAAGACCAGCTGGCTGGCATGCACATGCCTGGTTTTTGGGTGTTTGGGGGCCCATTTTCAGGCTGTTTTTCGGGCTGTTTGTAGGCCATTTGGGGGGCAAACACCCCCCCCCCCACTATCATTTGGGCCAAAAAACACATATCAGGCCAAAGAAAACATCCATACATGTCCAAAAACTAGCCTAAAAATGATCCAAAAACCAACCTGAAAATAGCCTGGAAAACGGCCCAGAAATGGTCCTGAAAATGGCCTGTTTTTCAGGCCATTGTCAAGTCGTTTTCCAATGCTCTGGCACCCGCAGAGACCAGCGGAAACCAGAAGAGCAGCTGCGGATGGCGCGTGTGGACACAGAGAGGGCTCTATGTGCCACCTCTGCCACGCATGCCATAGGTTCACAAGTATAGGGTCTCCTGATTGAGCAGAAGGTTGGACTAGAAGACCTTCTGGTCGAATGGAATCTAATCTGAGCTTCCGCTGGAAAGTCAAAAGCATCCTGAACCCAAGAATGTGGCCAGGATTAGTGTACAAACCTCCTCATTTTATTCATTTTGTTTTATTTTTGTAATAAACTCACGGTTCCTAGTCCCGAAATTCACAAAAAAAAAATATCTAAATCTGGAGGTGGATGCATGTTAGCAGGGCTGGGCTGCTGGGGGTTCGCACAGGTTCGGGCGATTCTCTAGCTAGGACTCTGCCCAGTTTGGCAAACCCCCAAATGCCAACCCTGGCTCAATCTATTACAGCACGAGGGATTTGAACTGGTGAACTGCCAACCTTCTGATTGACAAGCTCAGTGTCTTAGCCACTGAGCCAAGTGTCCCTTATGCCTCCCAATAATGTCTCCCTATAGCAGTGATGGCTAACCTTTTTTAGCTCGTGTGCAAAAGCAGGTGGAGCACAGGGGGGTCGTGCGTGGGCGTGCCACACCCATAATGCTATGTGCGCGACCCCCTGCTTTTGGCACACTATTTTTGCCCTCCCCAGGCTCCAGAGTCTTTCTAGGAGCCTGGGGAGGGTGAAAACAGCCTCCCCTCCCCACCTCCAGAGGCTTTAGGAGCTTCCCTGAAGCCTCCAGAGGGCGAAAAATGGCCTCAAAAGAAGGCCTAAATTAACTGGCCAGCGCACATATGTCCACTGGAGCTGACAGGGCAACGCCTCGCGTGCCCTAAGAAATGGTTCCACGTGCCGCCTGTGGCACCCATGCCATAGGTTCGCCATCCCTGCCCTATAGCCATTCGTTATTCCTTTTTTTTTAAAAAAATACATTTATTATTTTTTAAAAATGTGGTCATTGTGATATGGTTCTTCGTATCTAAGTAGGCAAAAATGCAGACATGGCTGAAATTTCAGGAACAAGGAAGCACATTATTACATCAACTTGTTTTTTCAAGTTGCAGGCCAGAACGTAGATGCTTAACCTCATGAAGCATTAACACCTACGCAGGCAGGATGAAGCGGTTTAACCAAAGTCCATTAAGCACTTTTTGAGATCCCAATTAAGTTACCAAAAAAAAAAAAAAGAGTGTGTTAGGATCTACATCAGGAGTGTCAAACTCAAATTTCATTGAGGGCCACATTAGGGTTGTGTTTGACCTCTAGGGGCCAGGGCGAGGGTGGCTAGCTCCATGTCACTCATATTGGGGATGCCTGTGGTGGCCCGAGCAATCTGCCAGCAAAAATGGGCTCCTGAGTTCCATTTTCTACTGCCAAGGCGTCCTGCAACCCTCTGCTCTGTTTTCACTGGCAGAGGATTGCTGGAGGCCATAGCAGCTGAAAACGGAGCTGGGGAGCCAGTTTCTTCTGGCAGAAGCATCACAGGCCAGTCCTTCACTGTTTCCAGGGTGACCCCACCGGCACCACATCTGAACTGGTAGTAAAAAATGCTACTGGTTCACAGAACAGATAGTTAAAAAATACTAAAAAAAGTAATTTAAAAAAAGTTCATATGATTGCACGTCGCACAGCTGATCTTCAGATTTTTTTTAACATTTTAAGCATTTTTTTTTTACTACAGATTCTCTGGAAACACACTGGTGGGGGCGCATTTTTGCTCTCAGGGTGCTTCCCTGAAGCCTGCTAGGCCAAAACGGGGGGTGGGGGTGCTGAGAAAGAAGGAAGGAAGGAAGGAAGGAAGGAAGGAAGGAAGGAAGGAAGGAAGGAAGGAAGGAAGGAAGAAAGAAAGAAAGAAAGAAAGAAAGAAAGAAAGAAAGAAAGAAAGAAAGAAAGAAAGAAAGAAAGAAAGAAAGAAAGAAAGAAAGAGAGAGAAAGGGAGGGAGGGGACTAGCCACAGCTTCAGAGGATAATCAAGGGCTGGAAGGGATCTGGAGGTCATCTAGTCCAACCCTGCTCCAGCAGGACATTGTTAAAGTGAGTTTCTGTCTTTTGATCCCGCAGTTACATAGCTACATAGCCACGCCCACCCAGTCACATGACCCCCGCCAGTGGTAGATTTCACCACTGCCTTAGAGGTCTTCTACTCCAACGTCCAGCCCAGGTTAATTTACCCCTTCTCAATCCCCTCAATTTATTTTATGGATTAGGAAAATGGAACGGTCAAGAAGATCATCAGCCAGATGACCCAAGATCTTCTGATGGCTCTTGCTGCCCGCAATCAGTACCAAGAGATCCGAGAAAAGTTCCGCCAACCGGTGACCGAGAAGGGTGCCATCCTCAAAACTAAGCCACAGGCATCCCAGAAGGACGTTCTGAGTGTGTGCTGTGACCCTCTGGTCCTTGCGCAACAGCTAACACACATCGAACTGGTGAGTGAGCCCTGCCTTGGCCTCCCTTTGCTTCATATTGTCGCAAATTCTCCGATTCGAGACCAGCTGTTTTCGAAAAGCTACTCCAAGAGGGGAGGAAGATGAGGGGCAAGTACAGAGATGTTGTGGCCTGCTGGTGGCTTGCTGAGCTGGCAGCAGAGTCAGATAGTGAGGAGGTTGGGAAGGAACATAGGCCAGTTCTGAGGGCTGGGGAAAGCTCAGACGGGGGCTCTGCATCGGAGGCAGAGAGGGAGCTAGACAGCAGTGAGGCAGAGGAACAGCTGCAGCCTGTTCCCAGTGTGTGCATGCGCAGAGCTGCCAGAAGACAAGAACAACTAAGAAAGCAGGGTTGACTTAAGAGTAAAGCCACAACTTGGAGGTGATTGGCCCCTCCCATAGGGGAGGGAATGAAATAAAAGAACGGGGAGTGGGCTTTTGCAGGAAACAATTCATTCATTCAGTTGTGTCAAGAGAGAAAAGTTCTGTTTGTAATTATAAGAGGCTCTGTGCCAAGTTTTGCCTTGCCTTGCATTTGGAACTAGTTATTTGGCAGCTCGTCAAATGAGATAAGGTGCGTGTTGATAACTATTCCTCTGAAAGACTGTTTGCTAAGCCTTGCTGACTATGAATGAAAGGAATTGAGAGTTGTGTAATTAAAAGAGGTTTTGCTGTGACCAAGACCCCGCTTCTTGCTTGTTAAGAAACCTAGGTCAGAACAAGAGAACAGCTTTGTCAGAACTCAAAAAGTTTGTGTAACTTGTCACTTGCCAACTCTTTACTGCTCAAACATATATGTATATATACATATATAAGAACGAAAAACAGCTTATCTCATGAGATTAAGAAAAATGTTCATTTTTAAACAACACTTTGTTCCAAGTGCATAGGCAGTTGTCTACACTGGGATGAAAAGCACACCTCTTCATGTTACATTGGTGTCTTCTTTAGACATCTATGATCTTGATCGTCTTTTTTTGTCTTAGGAGCGGGTAAGCAACATTTACCCAGAAGATCTCATGCAGATAGTCAGTCACGTGGATTCTCTGGATAACCACAAGGTGAGTTTCAAAATTTGAATGAAGCCGACATGGGAAATAGAAAGATTAACCCACAATCTCTGGTCACGCCCTAGTCCCCTCCCATCTTGACTATAGCAATGCACTCTTCCTGGGACTGCTCTTGAAAAGTGTCAGGAAGCCTCAATTGGTTCAAAATGCAGCAGCTCTTATGATTTTGTGAGGATCCAGATGTGCAGAAGTGTTATCTCTCCTGCGGGAGCCACATTGGCTGCCGATCTGCTTCCAGATACAACTCAAGGTGCCAGTTACCACCTTCAAAGCCCTACGTGGCTTGGGACCAGATTATCTGAAGGACTATACTTTCCCGGTGACATCTATCCAACCTACCAAAAAGGGGGAGAGGCAGGTAATGTTGTGGGTCCCCCTCTTTTAAGAGGATCCATCTGTGGGACCCAGAAGGAAAGCCTTCTCTGTGGTGACTCCCTCCCTGTGGAGCATCATCCCTTCAGAAATTAGACTGGCCCCCACTTTCATCCTCATTGCAAGGCCCTGAAGTCCTGGCTTTTCCAACGGGCTTGGAAAACCCCGGAGTGGGATGGAGCCCATCAAGTGGTTCATTTGATTGTTATCACGGGGGTTGGGGTGTGTGGGTTATTGTTTTTGTTGTTTTCTATATTGTGTGTTTTTGTTAAATAATATAAGTTCCCCAGAGCTACTGAGTGGGGCACAGTGATTCATTTACCCTCCCTCTCGGTTCACAAATGTTTGTGTGCTTTGCTCACATGCATTGCGTCTGTGCCTGCAGAGTGCTCACGCATTACGTCGGGGGTGGGTGGGTGGGGCCTCCCGCAGACGCCGCTACTGGTTTGCCCAAACTGGAGAAAACCAGCTGAATACCACCTCTGATGGGGCGACTGTACAAATTTTCTTAAATAATCCCAAAAAAAATAATGTGGAAGACCTACATAGGAATGGTGACAAAGGCCAACTCATGGGGGCGTGCAAGGACTACCTTTAGACAGGATGTATATTTGGACTGTGAAAATCCTATCACTGTTTTGCACACACACTCAAAATCTCCTAAAAGCAGGTTGCTACTTGGGAGACATCCATTTTTATTTTTAATTATTAACTACTAAACTAAATCATTAACTACTAAAAATGCTATACTAAGCTTTCAAGAAGAGACTGGACTGCCATCTGTCAGAAATGGTGTAAGATCTCCTGTTTGGGTGGGGGGGTTGGACTAGAGCAGGGCTCTCCAACCTTTGCAACTTTAAGTCCGAAGGACTTCAGCTCCCAGACTTCTCCAGCCAGCAAAGCTGGCTGGAGAAGTCTGGGAGCTGAAGTCCTTCGGACTTAAAGTTGCAAAGGTTGGAGACCCCTGGACTAGATGACCTACAAGGTCCCTTCCAACTCTGTTAATCTGTTAAACATACATCTAACCTCGGCTTAGTTATGAAGAAGAGAGAAAGACTTTGTTGGAAACAGTACCCTCGTTTCAATTCAGGTCTAACTGCGGATGTTTGATTTCTTTCAGTGCCGAAGCGATGTTACAAAGACCTACAATCTTGAAGCCTACGACAATTGGTTTAACTGCCTCAGTATGTTGGTGGCGACAGAGATTTGTAAGGTAAGTATCCACAGGAGAAACGAACTGGGAGATGGATGTACTACTGACTGGTCCAATGTCTCTGTATTTTTTTCCCAAGTTTTTAATTAATATATCAAATCAATGTGTGAGCCGGTGTCATACATTCTAATACAAATAAAACTAACAAAGTTAATCATAATTATTACATTCAATCAACATATATTTCTAATAATGTTATACATTTATATTATGTTGCAATCTCTCCTTATTCAATTATTCCATGTTTTCTCTTATTATTACTTTTATTTTATTATATAAAAGTGTATACACTAATATTCCCCCTTCTCTTATTTCTATCACTTATTCTAGCTTTTAATCATGTCACCTATTAAAAGACTTTTCCTTTCTATCCTAGCTAGCTTCTAATCATGTCACTTACAGAGAGAGAGAGAGAGAGAGAGAGAGAGAGAGAGAGAGGGAGAGGGAGAGGGAGAGGGAGAGGGAGAGAGAGAGAGAATCAAAAACAAATCAGAACAACCACAAAAAAGAGAAATTATCTGTCCATCGTCTCTTTCTTGCTTCAATTCTTTGGTTGCTATGCTTTTTATGACTTGGCACTCAGATTCCTCTCTTGAATCTTTATTTCTATCTGCATCTGCTTCTTGGCTATTCAATTTATTTCTCCCTCCTCTACCTTCTACCACTGCCTAGTTTCCAAGATTTCTGCCCAGACCGGTGCAATGTCTCTGTTTTGAGGGTAGCTGATTCACATGCAAGCAGAACACACCTGTCGATTTTAAATCTGCTTTTTTTAAGTTTGCTGTAACTTTCATCAAAGTACTTAGACCTGATGCATGCTGGAGAGTTAAGGCATTATCAGTCTGTTTTCCAAGTTATCATACACTTTTCCAAAATTGCCTACTATTGGAGCAGTGAATCAAAATCACGTGAAGCATTAAGACCGATTTATAAAGCCTTATTAAGGCCACACCTATAATCCTGCATCCAGTTTTGGTCCCTGCATTACAAAAAAAGATGTTGAGACTTTGGAAAAGTGCAGAGAAGAGCAACTAAGATGATTAAAGGCCTGGAGATTAAAGCATATGAAGAACCTTTGCGGGATTTGGGTATGGCTAGTCTAGAGAAAAGAAGGACTAGGAAGGACATGTCTTCCAGTATTTGAGGGGCTGCCACAAAGAAGAGGGAGGTCAACTTATTTTCCAAGGCAACAGAAGACAAGACAAGAATCTATGGATAGAAACTAATCAAAGAGAGAAGCAACCTAGAATTAAGGAAAAACTTCCTAATAGTGAGGACAATTAACCAGTGGAACAGCTTGCATTCAGAAATTGTGGGTGTTTCATCACTGGAAGTGTTTAAGAAGAGACTGGACAACCCCTTGTCTGAAATGGTAATAAGGTCTCCTGCTTGAGCAGGGGGTTGGATTAGAAGATCTTGAAGGTCCCCCCCCCCCAGCTCTGTTCTAACCCTTTCATTGCAATAGTTTGCACAATTAGTGCACAAAAGGATCATCTTTAGATGATATGAAATCTCTCCCCCATTTGTGCTTCCCGCTCCCTGCAATCTTGCACTCAGGCAAATTGGCCATCAGTATTATTATTATTATTATTTATTCGATTTGTAAACCGCACCAATCTCCGTCGAGACGGACTCTGGGCGGTGCACAGGACATTAAAAAATATACAATAATAAATAATATATATACAAAAGTTCAAAAGAAATTAAATAATAAACCTGTGCTAAAAATCCCATTAGATTAAGGCTCTATCATTCCTACATTAAATTCTATGCCAGTCCAGCTTGCTGAAAGAGGTGTGTCTTAAGTGAGCGGCGGAAGAGGGGAAGGTCCATGATAGTACAAAGTTTGGGGGGGTCGTTCCAGAGGGCAGGCCCTGCCACAGAGAAGGCCCTATTTCTGGGCGTCGCCAGCCAGCATTGGCCGGCAGTCAGCACCCTGAGGAGGCCCTCTGTGGGAGTGAATCGGTCGATGGGAGGTATGTGGCAGGAGGCGGTCCCGCAAGTAACACATACACATAAAGAACATCTACATACTGTGCAAAAAAACCCCACAACCAACAAGCCAAAAAGAGAAGAGGAAGACCAAAACAGCTCCCCACCAACCAATCAACAGCCAGATGAGAATAGATTAACATCAGACCAATAATCAATACCCCAATCAAGGAACTGCCAAACAAGATAACAGTAACAGCCCAACCAAACAAGCTCTAAGATTACCCCTACCAATGCAGTTTGGAATATAAACTGAAAGCAAACCCCACTACATATTAGCACTGAGGATGTTACCTAGATGGGTAATGAAATGTCTGCAGGGTGACAACCAAGCTCAGAGAGCACCAAGGACCTCACAGTCCTCCTCCTCCACCACCGCCATCACCCCATCCCCTTCTAGCACTGATGATGTTACCTAGTTTGGGTAATAAAATGCCTGCAAAGAACAACCGAGCTTAGAGAGCACCAATGACCTCCTCATATCAACCCTGAACTACAGATATTCTCCTTTATCAGATAAAAGTACCAAACTGAAACTGGAAGACTATGAAATGTAATCCTGCGTAAGGCATGGAGCTTTGTGCAACCAACTCAATGACTTTGGGCCAGTGACCATGCATCAAAGGTGATTTGAAGTGCCCCTCCTCCTCTCCCCCCCCCACCCCCCAAAATCCCACTAAAGATGGGTGTGTGTGTGTCCAGATTGAGTTAAGAGTATATGTCAAAAAATTTTGACAGCTACCAAAAAAGCCAACTCAGTTCCAGGCTGCATAAACAGACGGCTAGAGTCAAGATCACGTGAAGTATTAATACCACTTTCTAATGCCTTGGTAAGGCGACACTTGGAATACTGCATCTAGTTTTGATCGCCATGATATAAAAAAGATATGGAGACTCTGGAAAGAGTGCAGAGAAGAGCAACAAAAATGGTTAGGGGACTGGAGGCTAAAACATATAAAGAATGATTGATGGACTTGGGTATGTCTAGTTTAATTAAAAGAAGGACTAGGGGAGACATGACAGCAGTGTTTCAATATCTCAGGGGTTGCCACAAAGAAGAGGGAGTCAAGTTATTCTCCAAAGTACCTGAGGGCAGGACAAGAAGCAAAGGATGGAAGCTGATCAAGGAGAGAAGCAACCTAGAACTAAGGAGAAATTTTCTGACAGAACAATTAATCAGTGGAACAACTTGCCTCCAGAAGA
Source organism: Rhabdophis nuchalis (assembly GCA_039707465.1). Lineage (NCBI taxonomy): Eukaryota > Metazoa > Chordata > Lepidosauria > Squamata > Natricidae > Rhabdophis > Rhabdophis nuchalis. Next base: position 97,518,734 of record CM077645.1, read on the forward strand.
TGTGAATGCTCCAACCCTGGAAGTTTTTAAGAAGATATTGGATAACCATTTGACTGAAGTGAGGTAGGGTTTCATGTCTACGCAGGGGGTTGGACTAGAAGACCTCCAAGGTGCCTTCCAACTCTTTTATTCTAGTCTAGATATTGGAGGAATGCAACAGTATTCTGTCAGAGGGTGTTTGATCAGGTGAACACACCATAGCCCTGAGACAAGACTGTAGAGTTCTCAGTTAGAATATACAATACAATATTTTGGTACAGAGTGATTTTGTTCCCATAGTTACCAAGGATCTTGTTTTGCTAAAGCTGTTTTGAAAGATCAACTTAAAAATAGGCTTCCATTTTTTATTAATTGGTGTCTATTTCCAAACCTCTGTATTATAAACAGAAATGGAAAGCGCCATGAGGACTTGTTCAGTCATTCAGAAAGGTCAGCGGTTCAAATCCCTAGTGCCGCGTAATGGAGTGAGCTCCTGTTACTTGTCCCCAATCTAGCAGTTTGAAAGCATGTAAAAATGCAAGTAGAAAAATAGGGGCGACCTCTGGTGGAAAGGTAACAGCATTCTGTGTGCCTTTGGCATTTAGTCATGCTGCCACATGACCATGGAGACATCTTCGGACAGCGCTGGCTCTTCGGCTTAGAAATGGACATGAGCACCACCCCCTAAAGCCGGAAATGACTAGCACACATGTGTGGTGTAAACTTTATCTTTAACTATCCACTGGAATCTGTACCTGTCCTGTTTAGTTACTGTCCCAAACCTGATTTGCTGCTATGGCTTTTCATAACATTGATAGAAGTAGTTATAGAAATACAAAGCAGACCCAACAATTCCCCTGTATTAAAAATACAGAGAGATAATTCCTCTCTATTAAAAAAAACCCCAATAAATGATTAAAAAAAATAAACACCAAAAAATATCTGGAGTGTCTAACTCATGTCAACAATTGAAAGGAAAATTAAAAACAACCAATCAGTGTGGAGGGCATTTGAGCAGAGGAGAAGCAAGCCAGTAAAAACAGTTGGAGTGCATTTTGTTTCCAAAAAGGGCCAGATAGAATCATGCAACAGGGAACCCTTATTTATAGAAAGAAATCCTTTAGGGAACTCTATTATGTAAGTATTTTTCCCCTCTAGAAATCTATCAGAGCAAAGCAAAGTATCTTAGCATAACCACTTCTTGTAGACAACTCTGCAGAAAATACAAGTTAGCTCTAAAAAGCCAAGTCGGCCACAAACTATTAACAGTGAAAGTAATAAACAAACAGAGCAAGGAATTGCTTTTGGGAAGCTACATACTGGAAAAAGAGAGAGGCAAAATTACAATTCGGGAACAAAACTTGTGAGGAAGGCTCCTGGAACTGAAAAACCTCTGGGTTGCCCTTTTGAATGGTCGCTACTAGAATAAAGTTAGAGAGCATGCAACCCTCATGACAGTCCTGGAACTCTTGATGGCATTCATGATCTTATTTTCTCCCCAGAGGTTCTCCAAATTTAGGGGAGGTGGAACAACCTCAAAACAATTCCATTGTCGGAGAGAGATTGGCTTGAGGCAGGTGCAGGAGTCAAGCAAGGAATTAGTGTGGAGCAGGTGTCGGCAACCTTAAATACTCAAAAAGCCATTTGGACCTGTTCCCCACAGAAAAGAAAACACCGGGAGCCACAAAACCCTTTCCGTGCCTGACTATTTCCTGAGCGCCCACAAAACTAGCATATGTAGTTGAATTAAACATTCTGTTTTCTTCTGAAACTTTTCTTTTCTCGGATTTATCCATGATTGGCCTACTTCCGGGCCAATCAATAAATTGTGTACTGGCAGGTGTCATACATTGGCAGTTGTGACACATAATTTGAGTGACAGGGAGCCGCAGCATATGTAGATGAAAGAGCCACATGTGGCTCCAGAGCCGTGGATTGCTGATCCCTGGTCTGGAGTCAAACGGTCATAGTTTTCTCTGGGTCAATATATTTTAAACACAGTACCAGGGCTGGGTTCCTGCTGGCATTACTGCCAATTCGGTGAGCGAAGCAGGCAAACCAGTTGTTAAGTTATGTGAAGCCCAACTCTGCCCTCTACTTTTCAACATCAACGTGGAACCACAGATGGAGAACCTTTTGAAATTCAGAGGGAAATGTCACCGGTGTGACACACAGCCTTTCCTTGCTTTGGATACAGATGAGACAGCAGAATAGTTGCCTTGGCTCTAAACACCCACCACACAAATCACAATCTTCAAAACTAAAACAGCGGAGGGGGGAATGTAAGAGTTTGTTGCAGATATCCCTGCATCATATGGGTTAATCAGGACAGTCTCTGGTGATCAGGGACCTCCAAATGGCCAAGTAGAGCATGGTCAGATATGAAATGCATTGTGTGGCTCGCTCTCGGCTGATTGCCCATATTTTATGCAGAAAAACACCACGGTGTATTAAAAGATAATTGTCATTGTTGACCTAACAGCGTGGTTGGGAGGAAATATCTCGAAGTCCTTGTAGGATCTGTGTAATAAAATATGTAATCAGGAGATAATCCAAACCTAAATTCAACAGCGCTTGTAATTAAGTCGAATCAAATCAGCTTTTAAGCTTATTGGTCTCATTGATTTGCATATTTGAAGCGAGGAACGTTTTGTTTTAGGGTAGAATATGTTCTGCATCAAGTATGACTCTTAAAAAGTTGGATTATGGCTTCTCGGTGTCATAATCAAAACCCTACAGGATCAAAGCAATCTTCTCTTTTTAGAGGCAGGGCAAGGTATTTGGCAGTTTCTCACTTTAAGGCTAGAAAACTTAAATACTTTTCAGCATTCAGCTCACCAGAGGCATTTTTTTTCACGCATTCTTTGTCCTGATTAGAAGGAAATTATTTAAATTCTTGCTAGTTCAGAAGCACTTAAGACCCTGAATACCTAAAGCAGGGGATCACACTTAGCACGTAACAACTCAATTTGCAGGATTTTGATGTTCTCCTAAAACAGGGGTCTCAAACTCAATTTACCTGGGGGGCCGCTGGAGGCAGAGTCTGGGTAAGGCTGGGCCGCATATTAATATTATATTATATATTATATTAATATTATAATATATAATATTATACTTTCATATCACAGTGGGGGCCACAAGATACCGTCCTGCGGGCCGCAATTGGCCCGCGGGCCGCGAGAATGAGACCTCTGCCCTAAAACATACAGAAGAAACTCAACTTACTGCCTAACCCCGGTGACTTCCATGAAAAATGGAATTCATCCTATCAATTTTCCAACAAATGTGTTGGCTCTACTATTGGTTTGATATTCCTGTGGTATTAGTACGGTTCCCAAGGCGGCCTACAGGTAGAGCTCTCACATCACAATCAGGAGGCTGGGAGTTCGATCCGAGCTAGAGGCCGTTATTTCTCTCTTTGGACACAATGAGAATATTTCTGCTGGGGAAAAAAACCTCTGCATTGGCGACAGGGAAGGGCATCTGGCCAGTAAACGCTCAGCTCCATTCAGTTGCCCAGACTCTAGGGATTATGGGGTCCTTAAAAGTAGATGACTAGTATGGTTCCCCTCTTCTCACCGAACATCCTTTTAATGTTTCAGGTGGTGAAGAAAAAGCAGCGAACAAGAATCGTGGAATTTTTCATTGATGTAGCAAGAGAATGCTTCAACATTGGGAATTTCAACTCCATGATGGCCATTATTTGTGAGTAAGGTCTCTGTGGGCATGACAGCATCAGTAAAAAAAAAAAAGAGAGTGGAGTAGATAAAAGCTTAGCCTGAGAATGCAAGTCAGCTATTTGGCACATCGGTGTCATCTCCTACTAATATTAACTGTTCTGCACCTATATTATTAACTGATCCCGTGCAATGATCCCCATATATACATACCGGTGCCCTAAGCACTGACAAAACTTGGTGCCCCCCTTCCTTTGTACGTACTGTACAAATCTTCATTGGTTTTTTCTTTCTTTCTCAACTTTGTGGTGCTGCCTTGGGCCTGGTGCCCTAAGCACATGCTTAGTCTACTTAATGGTTAATACACCATTGTTCAAAACCTTTAGTTCCCCATTGTTGTAAAAGTTGGGGTTTGGAGCAGAGGTGAAATCCAGCAAGTTCTGGAGAACCGGTAGCGGAAATTTTGAGTAGTTTGGAGAATCGGCAAATGCCATTTCTGGCTGGCCCCAGAGTGGAGTGAGAATGGAGATTTTGCAATATCCTTCCCCTGCCACACTCACCACGCCATGCCCACCAAGCCACACCACACCCAACAAACTACGCCCACAGAACTGATAGTAAAAAAAGTTGAATTTCCCCACTGGTTTGGAGAGCAAGATTTGCTCAGTGCAGGGATTCAGAGGCAAAGTTATTGTCACTGTAAAACAGATGATGATATGCACAAAGAAAGAAAGAAAGTCAGCAAGACCACTGTTAGGTGGAAAAGCAGTAGGTTTATCAAAAAGATGTAGGAGGATTGGGGCATCCACTTGAAAGAGTATGATTCAATTTGCTAGAAGGTGTGGCATGCCAATACTTCTCAAGATGGATTGGAGGAATATGGAATGAAGAAACCAGGGGCTTGAGAACATTTTGACCCCTTGGCTTCTGAACTTTAGAAGCCAATGTGGATTGTCCTAAGACATGTGCTTAGGACAATCCACGCGTCTGCAGAAACTTCTACTTGATACAAGTCAAGAGAGTCCTGATTGAAGTTTTATAAAAGACCATTGTTGCTAGAAAAGCATTTGAAAATGCATGCTGAAGTATTGCAAATTATTTGCATTTAAAAATATTTTTCTTTCTCACTTTTTTCTTTGTTCCTTCTTCTCCCTTTCCCTTTCCCCTTCTCTCTGCTTCGCTCTTTCTTTCTTCATTTTTTCTTTTTTCTTTCCTTCCTTCCTTCTATTTCCTTTTTTTCTTTCTTCCTCCCTCTCCTCACTTTCTTTCTTTCTCTTCTTTCTTTTTCTTTCTTTCTCTTTCCCTATCTATTCCTCTCTCTCTCTCTCTCTTTCTTTCTTTCTCTCCCCATATCTATTTCTCTTTCTTTTTCTTTTTCTTTCTTTCTTTTTCTTCCTTTCCCCCTATTTTTCTTTCTTTCTTTTTCTTCTTCTTTCTTTTCCATTTTCTTTCTTTTTTTTCTTTCTTTCTCTCTCCATGTCCTTCTCTCTTTTTCTCTCCCCCCCCCCTCTCCTTTCTTTCTTTCCTTTCTTTTGTTCTTTCTCTTTTTTGCAGCTGGCATGAATTTGAGTCCTGTTGCCCGACTAAAGAAAACATGGTCCAAAGTGAAAACAGCCAAATTTGATGTTTTAGAGGTACATATTTCATACCTTCCTGCATTGGGTCAAGGTTTTTCACTCAGCGGATTCTTTTCATTTTTATTTTCAAAAGCAATGACAAGCCACAATACAGCAGCACAAGAGGTGGGCTTAACCATAGTTCCCTGCTTAGCGTTAGGGAACAGAAGAACAGAGCAAGCATGAAATACAGTTGTGGGTTTCAAAAAAATTTGGAACCTCTTCTGTAGGTGTGGCCTGCTTTGTGGGAGTGGCTTGCAGGCCATGTGACTGGGTGGGAGTGGCTTGACAGTCATGTAACTGGCTGGGCATGGCCAACTTGTAAAATGTGGTAAAACTCACTTAACAACGCTCTTGCTTAGCAACCAAAATGTTGGCTCAGAAATTCTGGGAGTTGAAGTCCACAAGTCTTAAAAGTTACAAGACCCTTGCATCCCTAACCCTTTAGAAAAAAAAAACCAAGTGGTGTTCAAATGTGACAGCTTTAAGACTTGTGGACTTCAACTCCCAGAATTCCTCCTCTTGCTCTTCATCTTGAGGATGTGCAGACAAGTGGGGGGAGGGAGCTGGAACCGGTTCCAAACGGCACTGTAGTTTTGTGGAACCTCAAGAGGTTAGAACTGGCAGGAACCCACCCCTGATGAAATAGTAATGAATAAGCTCTTCCTTCCAAATCATAAAATCAATCAAATTTCAATCAAACTGGATATAAAGAATTTCCTCAATTGTCAGTAGACACTCAAGCAGGTGTGCCTTGATTGGCTAAAAGTCTATCTTTCTTAGTGCATTTGTTTTACATATTTTTATCAGTTTGATGAGGGAAACACTCTTTATCATGCTGGAAGGTTCCTCTTCCACCCGTAACAATTTTCACACGGTGACTGAAGCGGATAGCATTTGAAAGACCAGGAGAAGACCACTCAGAATCCACCTATACTTTTCATTTTTAATCACACCTCATGAAAGCCTGCCATCTGGTGGAGAATTATATTCAGGTTTTAATAAAACATGCAAGCCATCTCACTAAGGGACGCTCAGTGGCTCAGTGGCTTGGACTCTGAGCTTGTCGATCAGAAGGTCGGTAATTCAGCGGTTCGAATCCCTAGCGCCTCATAACGGAGTGAACTTGTCCCAGCTTCTGCCAACCTAGCAGTTCGAAAGCACATAAAAAATGCAAGTAGAAAAATAGGGACCACTTTTGGTAGGACGGTAACAGCGTTCAGTGTACCTTCGGCATTTAGTCATGCCTTCCACATGACCCTGAAGACATCTTCAGCAAGCATTGGTACTTCGGCTTTGAAACAGAGATGAGCACTGCCCCCTGGAGTCAGGAATGACTAGCACATATGTGCGAGGAGAACCTTTACCTTTTTAAGCCGTCTCAAACCAAACTTAAAATAAAAGGGATTAGGTAACAAAGGTGCTTTTATTTTTTTTCAAGAGGTAACTGGACTTTCTGTCTCATGACTACTACCTGACTCTGTGGTTTCTTCCCCAAACCCCCAAAACTTTAACCTTAGACTGTCTACTGTCGACAATGCCCCATTCCTAAGAGGTCTTTAAGGGGCGTGCATAAGCGCACCAACGTGCCTACCGTCCCTGTCCTAATATCCCCATGTATTCGTATTCATTTCACGTATTCATAATCTTGCATATACTTTATATCTATTATCTTATACACGCTTGACAAAACAAATAAATAAAAAGCAAACAGAGCTGAAGAAGCTTCTTGGATGAGAAGCGAAACGTCTTCAAAGAAAAAAGCCCAAGAAAGCCGAGTTGCCTCTTGAAAAAGTGTATTGAGGTCAACCTGGATGACAGATAATCTCTGCAGACATTAAGCCCCTCCTTCTTATCATTCTTTGCAAATAGCATCACATGGATCCTTCCAGCAACTTTTGTAACTATCGGACGGCTCTCCAAGGGGCGGCACAGAGATCTCAGACAGCACACAGCAGCCGGGAGAAAATTGTCATCCCTGTTTTCAATCTGTTCATTAAAGATATCTACTTCCTGCATAAGATACACACCAACCACCTGCCGAATGGACAAATCAACTTCAAGGTAAGCAGCCTTTTGCAATGTACAATGAACGCATGTGGCATGCAATAAATGGGATGAATGGGGCATCTGAAATAGGGGGGGAAGAAAGTGCTCCCTTTAAAGGGGGGGGGGCATTTCACTACTTTTATGATCGTTTTTGCTTTCATTACTATCCTCAAGGATACGTTTGCCTCCATAAAGCCTCAGGGCTGCACGTGGGGTTTATAGCATTTAGGAACGATATTTCTCTGCATGCATTTCACAATTAAAAAAATAAAAGACTTTGCTCCACATAGCCACCCTGAATAGAAATATGTTTCAGATTTATTTATGCAGAAAAAGAAATGCTTGTAAGCTGGTAGATAGTTCATTTGGTAAAAATCTGGAGTGGAGTGGAATGGAATGGAGTGGAATGGAATGGAATGGAATAGGGAATGGGAATGGGAAATAATAGAATGGGAATGGGAATGGAATAGAATAGGAATAAAATGTAGAACAGGATGTAGAATGGAATGGAATAGGAATAGAATGTAGAATAGAATAGGGTAGGGTAGGGTAGGGTAGGGTAGGGTAGAGAATGGAATGGAATAGAATAGAATAGAATAGAATAGAATAGAATAGAATAGAATAGAATAGAATGATGGGAATGGGAAAGAAAGGGAACTAATAGAATAGGAATAGAATATAGAACAGGATGTAGAATAGAATGGAATAGGAATAGAATGTAGAATAGAATAGGGTAGAGTAAATATAGAATATAGAAGAAAATAGAACAGAACAGAACACAACAGAATGACTTTATTGACACTTTACTCATCTTAGCATGTTGCCTGCAGGACAAAGTCTTGATTTCATGGGAGAAAAACAGATTGCAGTGGCACACAAGCTACAGTGATCCTAACAGGAATAGGACTTCTGAAGCAATAATCAGGGACGAGGGAGGCCCTGAGGACTGCTTGTCCTCCTCCCCTTGACAAAAGCAAGGCCAGACAAGAAGCAATGGGTGGAAACTAACCAAGGAGAGGACCAGCCTAGAAATATGGAGACATTTTCTGACAGGGATAACAAAGCAGCTGTCTCTAAGGGATGTTTTAATGTGGAGGGAGGGATTCCTTTGATTCCATGATGTTAACAATACTAATTTCCATCTGTTTTTGGTCGGTGTGGATCTCCTGCAGAAATTCTGGGAAATTTCAAGGCAAATCCACGATTTTGTCACTTGGAAACAGGTGGAATGTCCTTTCGAAAAGGACAGGAAGATTCAGAGCTATCTGCTCACTGCACCTATTTACAGTGAAGAAGGTGAGACTCTGGGGCGGGATGGGCAGGGGGGGGTTATTCTTAAAAAAAAAGAAGAATAGCTCCCCACAACTGTCTTTGAATCTCTCACACACTGTCTATCTGTCCATCTGTCTGTCTATCAGCCTACCTACCTATCCCATCCCATCCCATCCTATCCACCTACCTCTCTACCTACTTAGATGGATCCATCATCCATCCATCCATCCATCCATCCATCCATCCATCCATCCATCCATCTACTTCTCTACCTATCACCTATCTATCTATCTATCTTTATCCCTCCTCTATCTATCATCTCTATCTATCATCTCTATCTTTCTCTATCTATATATATCAGTCTATATAATAATAATAATAATAATAATAATAATAATAATAATAATAATAATAATAATAATAATAATAATAATAATAATAATAATAATAATAACAACTTTTAATTTGTAAACCGCTCCCTCTCCCCACAGGGACTCGGGGCGGTGCACAGGGAGAATAAAAACAATAAATATACACATATACAAAATATACAAACATAACTAAAAACGAATTAAATCTAATACCTGTGCTAAAAATCCCATTTAAAGCTAAAATACCCAATAATTAAATATAAAACCACATAGAAGGGAGACTACCCTAGGCCGGCCAATCTACCTACTTACCCACGTATATCTACCTACTTACCCACGTATCTATCTAGCCAGCCCCAAATGGCATATTTCTGACACTATTATCATCCCAAACTGATCAGCTTGTCTGTCTTTCTCTCCCTCCTCCAGCTTTGTTTATTGCCTCATTTGAAAGCGAAGGTCCAGAAAATCACATGGAGAAAGACAGCTGGAAGACTCTCAGGTAATCATGATTATTGATAAATGGGAAGCAAAGAAGTTGCCGGAAGGAAGCCAAAAAGGTGACTTCTCATACTCAAGAAAATAAAACAAGTATTGTCCTATTTGTCCCAAAGGAAAGGAGAACATTCAAAGAAAGACTTGCCTCCCTAGTTCTTCTAGCGGCCAAGCCACCAACCACCCTGAGCCAACTCAAAGCCACAACCTGCCCCACCACTTTCTAAATATGGGGCAAAGAAGTAAACTATGTTTCTTCGTTGAGAAATGGGGAGAACACTATTTAAATCAGGAGGTCCTCAGGAATATGGACAGAGGTTGAGATGGTGGCCACCAAGATGGGATCAAAGCCCTGCACCCTTTTTTACATGGACCAGAATGCATCTTTCAGTCCTAAAGTTGTGGTCACTTCCTAACCTTTCATCCTGCTGCAGATACCAATTTTAATGTTGTAAGGGTTAATGTCAAAAACTCCTTGCATGGTAGACAAAAAAGCTGAGTTAAGCTTTTTCTCCCCAATGTTCTCATTTTAAGGTTTCCAGGAAGTATTTATTTACTTAGCCTCGGTCCAGGAACTATTTATTTAGCCTTGGTGGCACAGTGGTTAGAGTAGAGTACTGCAGGCTACTTCTGCTGACTGCCGGCTGCCGGCTGCCTGAAATTTGGCAGTTCAAATGCCACCAGGCTCAAGGTTGACTCATCCTTCCATCCTTCCACGGTGGGTAAAATAAGGACCCAGATTGTTGGGGGCAATAGGCTGACTCTAGAAACTGCTTAGAGAGGGCTGTAAAAGCACTGTGAAGCGGTATATAAGTGCTTTTGCTATTGCTATTTATTTGCTTTCTGTAGCCGCCCATCTCACAGCAAATAATTGGGGGCAGCTCATAATTCAAAATGTATGTTGTAATTTAAAATTTTAAAAACAATAACAACAGTAAAAAGCATGAAGACAGTCAAAAGTATTAAAATGTCTGAGTACTTATAAAGTGTTAATTTGTGCATGCGTTTTTTAAATTGGGGAACACCAAGAAGCATTATCTTCCTTTTACCATCTCAGGATTTACCGTATTTTTCGGAGTATAAGATGCACTCCCCCCCCTAAAAGAGGGTGAAAATTTGGGTGCATCTTGTACACCAAATGTAGTCCCACCCATCCACCGGCCTGCACCCTTTGGCCTCTGCCTCCCAGCAATTTGCCTCCTTGCAGCAAACAGCAAACAGCCTGTTTCAGTTTCAGCTTCAGCACAGCCTGATTAACACAAGCAGGATCGGCCTCCCAACCATCAGCTGTTTCAGGCTGCAGGGATTGCCATTGCCGCCTCCGGGCACCCCGTTTTCAGCCTCTGTGCGACCCATTCTGATCCCCACTGCCCAGAATGGGCAAAAGATGGAGTGTGCGGAAGCCAAAAACAGATGCGGAGGCCAAAAATGGGGCACACGAAGGCAGCAATAGGCTATGGCAATCCCTGCAGCTTGAAATCGTCAGGAGGCCAATCCAACTGACAATTGGCTGCTTGTGCTAATCAGGCCCTGCTGAAATTGAAACAGAAGCACGCTGTTTGCTGCATGGAAGCAAATTGCTGGGAGGCAGATTTTTTTTTCCTTGTGCTAATCAGACTAAACTGAAACTAAAGCAGGCTGTTGGTTGTTTGCTGCAAGGAGGCAAATTGCTCCGAGGCAGAGGCCTTTTTCCCCCCCTCCACAAAAACTAGGTGCATCTTATATTTCTGAGCGTCTTATACTCCGAAAAAATACGGTAATACAGCAACCCCGTTTGTATCTTTTCCCAACAGAGGAGCGATCCAATGGGAGAGTTCTGAATTATTCAGGGATTAGTGGTCTGCTTTCCACTAACTGGACTTAATTCCACTTAAAACGCAAACAGGCCCTGTGGTTTTGGCCTGCTTTTATAGCATGTTTCACAGGAAGGGAACAACAACAAAATTGTGGGCACATAGAAAAGTTTAGCCTGTAGACAATTTTCAGCATATGTTTTGAGGGCTGGCTGGAAATCATCTTCAGAAATCAGAACACAAGGACAATTTCAGTGTTCCTTATATAAGGAAAGCATGAAATTTCATATTTAGGGGACTGGGGACTAAAATGTATGAAGAACAGTTGCAGGGACTCTTGTCTAACAAAGACAAGGGTTAGGGATGATATGATAGAAATCTTCCAGTATTTGAGTGGCTGCCACAAAGAGGAGGAGGTCAATTTATCTTCCAAAGCAGGGGTCTTCAACCTTTGCAACTTTAAGTCTGAAGGACTTCAGCTCCCAGAATTCTCCAGCCAGCTTTGCTGGCTGGAGAATTCTGGGAGTTGAAGTCCTTCAGACTTAAAGTTGCAAAGGTTGGAGACCCCTGTTCCAAAGCACCAGAAGGCAGGAGTAGAAATGATGGATGGAAACTAACCAAGGAGAGAAGCAACCTGGAATCAGGAGAAATTTCCTGATACAGAGAACAATTAACCAGTGGAACAGGTTGCCTTCAGAAGTTGTGGGGGTTTTAAAGAAGGGACTGGACAGCCATTTGTCAGAAATGATATAGGGACTTCTGCTTGAGCAGGAGGTTGGACTACAAGACCTCCAAAGTCCCTTCCAACTCTGCTATTCTGTTCATTCATCCGCCAGGTTTTTGAGATTCTCAGGGAAAACTTAAGCGGGAAGTCAAGGGAAACTGAGATTTCACATTAACATAGTCTGATTTCTCCTTAGCATTAAAACCATATAGCATTAGTTGATGTGAGATGACAAGGTGCCCAAAAAATGGCCCGCGCCTACACTAATAGTTGGGAGGAGCAGTAGGAGGAGGTGTAGTAGAAATGAGAAAAAATGCAGTAGACACCAGTGGACACAAGAATTGCTTGTGTATATGTGTGTTGCATAGCGACCTGTATTGTTGTGTGGGCTGTCTTAGGTTTTGGAGCCCACTCACTTAGGGGTACATTTCCCCAGTGTCCGAATAGAGCTGGAAGTGACCTTAGAGGTCTTCTAGTCCAACCCCTGCTCAAGCAGGAAACCCTATCCCATTTTAAATTGGTTGTCCAGTCTGTTCTTTAAAACCTCCAGTGATGAATGTCTATGGGGATTCTCAGTCATCCAGATCATAGTTGCCCCAAAGGTGCTTTTCCAAGAGGCAACTAAAATTTCTGGTTTTTCTTTGAAGATGTTTTGCTTCTCATCCAAGAAGCTTCTTCAGCGAAAGGTCTTCAAAGAAAAATGAAAAAGTCCAGTTGCCTCTTGAAAAAGCACCTTTGGGACTCCAGGGAGGGAGTACTCACAACTTCAGAAAGCAAGCCATTCCACTGGTTAATTGTTCTCATTGTTAGGAAGTTTCTCCTTAGTTCCAGGTTGCTTCTCTCCTGGATTAATTTCCATCCATTGTTTCTTGTCCTGCCCTCCAGTGCTTTGGAGAATGGGTAACCCCCTTTTCTTTGGGTCGGCTCCCTCAAATACCAGAACACTGTAATCATGTCCCCCTGGTCCTTCTTTTCTCTAGACCGGCCAAACCCGATCCTTGCAACCATTCCTCATGTGTTTTAGTCTCCAGGCTTTTAATCATCTTAGTTGCTTTTCTTTTTCCAAAGTCTCAACATCTTTTTTGTAATGTGGTGACCAAAACTGGATACAGGATTCCAGGTGTGGCCTTACTAAAGATTTATACAAATCCCTAGCACCGAGTAACGGAGTGAGCTCCCATTACTTGTCCCAGCTTCTGCCAACCTAGCAGTTCGAAAACATGTAAAAGTGCAAGTAGAAAAATAGGAACCACCTCTGGTGGGAAGGTAACAGCGTTCCATGCTCCTTCGGCATTTAGTCATGCTGGTCACATGATCATGGAGACGTCTTCGGACAGCGCTGGCTCTTCGGCTTTGAAACGGAAATGAGCATCACCCCCTAGAGTCGGGAATGACTAGCATGTATGTGCAAAGAGAATCTTTACCTTATTAATGATTTTGATCCCATACCTCGGTTTATACAACGAAGGATATCATTCGTTTTGGCTGCTGCCGCATAAAAGAACCCCATGACAGTAACCTTTTCTCTTTTCGTTTTTAGGACAACCCTCCTCAACCGAGCCTGAGAATTGGAACTTTTGGATTTTAAAGCACACTCTACAAACACTGGGTTTCTTTTTTTAAATCCTGAAAGGCTTGGTTTGTGAAAAGAAGGCCTCGCTGGTTGGGGTCAGTTTTGTATATATATATATGATACCTTTTATGAACGACTGAAAAACAAATTACGCTTGATAATATTTCACGTCAACTTTAAGGCACTTAATTACGGTTTTTGGTCTTTTTTTTTAAAAAAACCTCCAAATTAAGGGCAGGGCCCTGGTCTCAGAGATGAAACGGACTGTGTGGGAAAGTGGAATCCGTGGCGATGTCTTCTCGTATGGCCATCAAGATCTTTATTTTCATGTGTGACGATTTTTACCCAATACTGTACATGTATACCCTCTGCCAGGGAGTCGTTACTCTCTCGTTTTGGGGGGTCTTGCGTGTGCCTGGGACTTCCTGGCGAAGAGCGGATGCATCGTGGCCTTGCATGTGCCTGGCGCTTTCATGGTGTGGAGCGGATGCATCGTGGTCTCGCGTGTGCCTGGTGCTTTCACGGTGAAGAGCATCTAGAAACCACTGAGTGACCCAAAGAGGCAGCCAAGTTGATTCCAGGATCAGGTTGATTCACTACAAAACTTAAGCACGGAGCCTTTGTCAAACTACACACCCGTTTAAGTGAACTGATATTCCAATAAGCGTGCTTCTTCTCTGCTGCCAAGTTTCTAGCTATACTTCATACATACATATATATATATTTCCCCCCCTGGGTTGAATATGGTAAAGGAGGCATTTGCCTAGAGAAATTTAAAAAGGGTAAATTTGTTTGTCTCGAGGCTGCTCTGGATGAGTCATTAGTTTGCTGCAATGTATTCCATACTAGCATTCCTGCAGAATCATCTCAATTTTTGTTTCTGTGCCGCTTTATTTATTTATTATTCCTCCAGTGACGTGAAGGGCACTTTGCTTTCCTACTTAACACTACGGATGTACAAATCCTTTGGGAAATGTACAAAGCTGCTTCTTCCTCCCACCCTCTCTCCCAGTTGTTACATTGGCTATTCCCACCTCCACAAGAATTGTGGATGCTTAGGAAGCTACATACATGCCTGCCCACAGCTACATAGATTTCCTCCTTCCCACACCACCATCCCCAGTGAAGTGGAAAGCATCACCGGGGAAGCATACGCTGGTACCCTGTTTCCCGGAAAACAAGACCTCCCCGGATAATAAGCCCAATTGGGCTTTTCAGTGCATGTTCTAAAATAAGCCGGCCCCCGAGAATAAGCCCTCCCTGAAAATATTGCAACATAGCAGCAGCCATGAGCTGACCACGCTCGCCACCTCCTGCACCCCAAAAATAATAAGACCTCCCCGAAAATAAGGCCAAGCGCTTATTTCGGATGTCAAAAGAAAATAAGACCCTGTCTTATTTTCAGGGAAACATGGCATGCTTTAAAGAGAATGGTTTAAAGAAAATTCAGTATGGTGGTCACAGACAAGTGATAGAAGCCACATCTGCACTACCACACGCATAACAAAGGGCAGAGTTTCAATCGCACCATCATGGATGCCATCTTGACTTATCTTACCCTATCTTATCTTACCCTGTGGGAAATTGGGACAAAGATGGCAGCTGCTTTAAAAGGCTTAGAAGTTCCAAAGTAGCTTCTTCAAAGGTTCTGCACAGCCCTACTTTAAACAGTAGTAAACAAAGGTGTTGCATTGGTGGCTTATTTTAGGAACTATGTAGAAAAAATAATAATGTGGAAAATTGTGGTACAAGAAGACTAAGCTAAATCTTTCTTCTCCCCAGATGCAGGGGTGGGATTCAGCTGGTTCGGACCGGTTCGGGTGAACCAGATGCTAATTTTATATCTGGTTTTCTGAACCGGTAGTTGCAAGGACTTGGTGGCCCCACCCACAGTGCTCCATCCCTCCCAAGAGTCTCCACATGGCCCATTTTGGATGCCCGGTGAGTGCAGGGCCTGCACAGGCCTGTTTCTGGCCTCCGGAGCCCTGAAGAGGCTGTTTTCTTCCTCCCAGAGGCTGGATGAAAGCTTCCGGAGTCTGGGGAGGATGAAAAATGGGCGTCCCGGGAATCTGGAAAAGGGCCTATTTCTGGCCTCTGTTTTCACCCTTTCAGAGATTTGAGGAAAGTCTCTGAAGCCTGGGCTGGGTGAACCCCCCCCCCCTCTCCATGGTGGGCAGGAGGCCGAGTAGGCCATGTCCACCCTGGCCATGCCCACCTAGCGATGGGGCACAGAACCAATTGCTAACATTTTTCAATCCCACCCCTGCCGAGATGCCAGGGCTTTCCTTTGACTTTGGGTTGCTAAAACAAAGCGACTTAAAGAAGTAGACAAAAGGAACATATCTCATCTCCTGCTTCTTTTGCGGGGTACCACAGCCCCAAGAAAGGAGGCCTTTCATAAATGCTCAAAGGGGGCCTTCATAAGCATGTGGGCAGGCCATGAGGGCGTGAAAGAAACTGCAAACCTCTTTGCAAAAGAGGAAGGCCGAAAAAAAGAGAAAAGATCCAATTCTGAGAAAGCTCTGCTGGCAGGGCAAAAGTAGGGAGAAAGGAATTTTTAATCTCTCCTTTCTCGAGATTAAAAAAAAACCAGACTCTCTCCCGCTCCTGCAATCACTTGGCTTGGGATCTACACCATTTTAGATAAATGTTTTTTGCTGACCTTGGATGGGAGTAGAAAATCCTAGGATTGGAAGGTTCAAAAATGCCCCAAAGGTGGCAGTCCACATTGTTAATCACATCTATATTTTTAATAAGAAAATGGCTTGTATATGGTTGACCTGGAGACAGTCCAAAGAGTCTCAGCGAATTCCTTGATCAACTCTCAGCATAGTTTTTAGACCCGGACTGCAAACCTGCCAAGGATTGTTAGGGGGTGGCCACGAGTGAGAGCAACCCCTTTGCTCCCATCTGGTGGCCGGCTCCATTTTTGCAGCTCAGATGTAACTGCCCCAAGTTTGATCCACCAGTCTTAGAAGCTGGCAGGGCAAGGAAGGAGAGTGACGTGCCTGTAAAAGCTTTTCTCCCTACTTGGGAAAGGAAATCAAAGCTAACCCACACAAACACACCTTGTAACTCCAGAAATGCTCTCCGAAGGACCAAAGATTGCAGCTTGAATTAGCTTGTTGTAGTAACACAAGCCAACTTTACTTTCATGGGGAGCATCCAAACACATCATCTTCACCTTGATTTATCCTAGATTAAGCGTCCCTGTTGCTTGTCCCCATTGCATTGCGGCACAAAAGGGACTTTTAGCAACTGGTGCCCCCATCTCCACCCAAGGATTCAGTCCTTCCTGTCTCTGGCCTTAATCGTTGTAGCAGCCTAGCTGCCCCCTCTCACATCAGAAATTAGTGCCTTACAAGGTACTGAAATTGTTTAGTGTACCTTCTTTTACAATTCTGCGTCAGAAACAAGCGAATTAAAACTAGGGATATCTCGAAAAACCAGCTATCGCTTTGTAAATAACCTGGAGGATCTATCCGACGAAATAAGAGTCTACCTTTCTCTGGATTATTAATAGCGCAGCAGAAATTATTTTTGTTACAAGAGAGCAAAGGAGAATCGCTCCATTTTTATTTATTTTATTTTTTGGGTTTCCCCCTTAAGACAGTTTTACCAATGTTAAGAACATTTTCTTTTGCATCAGAATTTTGTTCATCGGGGATATAACATTTGAAGGAATCATAATCTTGAGCAACTGGTGTTGGGGTGTTGACGATTATAACGCATTGCCCAAAATACAAAAATCCATTTGGTGGATTTCCCTAAATCTACCGTAAGTGCTCCCAAAAGAGGTTGGATTTTATAAAGAGGAAAAAATTTTGGTCTGCGGGAAAAAACAAAATTGACAGCATCTTCTCTTTGTCTTGGCTCCTAGCTAGTTATACAGCTAACTCTATCTGTATAACCAAATACAGTATCTCTATATTAAGAGTTAAAACCAGTGGTGGGATCCTGCCGGTTTCAAAACCAGTTCGGTGATAGCGTGCTTGCACACGTGCCTGACGTGCACTTGCACAGCTTTAAGAATACTTACCTCCTTGGTAAGGGGGGGGCACAGCTGAGGCACACCAATCTGTTCTGTCATGTGAATCAGCTGGAAGATATAGGTTTGTATAGTGCAGGGGTGCATGCAGGGGAGAAATTCAGCAGGTTCTGACAGGTTCTGGAGAACCAGTAGTGGACATTTTGAGTAGTTCTGAGAACCGGCAAATACCACCTCTGGCTGGCCCCAGAGTGGGGATTTTGCAATATCCTTCCCCCAGGAGTGGGAAAGGAATGGAGATTTTGCAGTATCCTTCCCCTGCCACACCCACCAACCCAGACCCACCAAGCCATGCCATGCCCATCAAACATGCCCACAGAACTGGTAGTAAAAAATTTAGAATTTCACTACTGGGCGGGAGGGAGGCCCCACCTGATCATTGGAACGAACCAGTTTGCTCTCAGCTGGTTGTTGGAGCTACCAGTTCAGCTGAACTGGTCTGAACAGGTAGAATCCCACCCCTGGTTAAAACCATGACAAAGCTTGGTAGATTGGGACAACTTTAAGAAGAAACAAAAATCATCACTGCCTCTGCTAGAATCTCAATAGGAGGCCAATTGCTCACTGAATATGAATATATATATATTAAAATCTCCCTGTTGATTCAATTCATAATTGATCTGACTGTATTGTTCATTAGAATTGACCCTTTTTGCTCTTGCTGAATTCTTGGATCCTGTTATGGAATTGAGACCACGTATTTTTTTTAAAGTTATCTGCCATGTTCTATTTCCATTAGAACCAAGTTTTAAATGTGTGTGCGTGTGCTTGTGTGTGTTTATATATATATTTCAGTGCCTCCTGTTAATTTATTCTGTTCTAAACGTGTTTTCTGATCATCATGAATCTAATTTCTTGCTTTCTGGGTTTTAAAATTGCATTAGTTTCAGCGGCGGGGTGGGGGTGGGGGTACCTAGAAGTGGACATCCAGCTTGTGTAAAGAAATGCTTTGAATGTCAGAAGGTGTGAATAGAGGTGATCCTCGACATACAGCAATTCATGTAGTGACTGTTCAAATTTACACTGGAAAAAGTGACTTATGACCGTTTTGCACACTTATGACCATTGCAACGCCCCCACAATCAAAATTCAGACGCCTGGCAACTGACCCGTATTTGTGATGATTGCGGTGCCCCGGGGTCATGTGACTCATTGTTGCCACCATCTGACACGCAAAGTCAATGGGGAAGCCAGATTCACTTAAAAACTGTGTCACTCACTTAACTGCAGTGATTCGCTCAACCACTGCAGCAAGAAAGATTGTAAAATGGGGCAAAATTCACTTATCAAATGTCTCACTTAGCAACAGAAACTGTTGGGCTTAGTTGTGGCCGTAAATCGAGGATTACCTGTATTGCAGCTACCTTAACCTTTTAAGGCATCCGTGTCCTTTCCTAGGACAAAATGTGGCTGCGTTAAAAAGTTTGCTGAAAGATGTTCTCACCGTTGGCCATTTGAAATCCAATTAGTTAGAGGGGTCTATTGTCCATAAATGCAAGCTAATTATTTGATTTTTCTAAGTTAAACCATGATTGGCTATTTTGTAGTTCAGCTGCTGTCAGAAAATAAAAAGCCACTGCATAAGGTTGTAAAAGACTTAAAAGTTGGATAAAAGTTGAAACGCAGTTTGGCCAAGTCAGAGAAAGAGGGTTACAATAAAAAGAATGTTGGGGAGGGGCGGGGAAACGTGAAGCTAGCCAGTTCTATATATACATATCTACATCACCAGAATTCAATTTAGCTCATTATTACTCTCCAACTTTCTGCTCATTAAAATTTAAATTAGGAGAAACCCTTTTTAATTTATTCAGTAACGGGTTCCCAATTTTACATTTACAAGTTCCAAATGGAGGCCCATTAAAATGCTATGAAATCTGTGCCTATGTACATGGTATACGCACAATAAATAAATATTCCATTCTTTTGATTAATGCATTGGAACATCTATCTATCTGACTCAAAAGAAAACATTTTGCTACTTGCGTTCAGATTGTTCAGGGTACACGGAGAAAGCAACAAAAGAAACAATCAAATTGATTTATACCAATCAAAACAAATATATATGAAATCATAGAACAAGAACTCCACGAAAGCAGACAGAATTAAGGGCTAAGGTTTATTGGTTGAGCTGCTGCTATTTCCCCCCCCCCCAACCCTGAAGTATTGATTTTTGATCCCAGTTGAGAGAAAAATAAATATTTGTACTGTATTATTTCAATGAGGTATTTTCCTTTTCCTTTTTTTTTTGTACTTTGAGAGGTCCCCTACTTAGGAACATTGTCAAATCCTACGAAAGGGATTGTATTTTTGGCTTTGTTGATGTATTTGAAATTTACACCCGGATGTTTCAAATTTCATATATGAGGAGCGCAATTTCTGCAACGCGTGATGTGTAGGCATATTTAAGATGAAACATAACAAAGCTTTGATATGAATGTGCACTCCAGTGGTGATCCGAGCTGGTTCCAGTATATCCTTTGAAAACAAGTGTGATTCCCAAATTCTCAAATTCGACTCATTCTCCTCCCTACCCCACCCCTTAGGCTTTGGTTTGAAATATCTCTTCAAACATCTGTGTTTCGTTATTGGGAACTGAATTGCTACATATAAAAAGCTGTACCATAAAGCAGGATATTCCGTGTTTTGAGTTTGCTGTGCTTGCATTAATAAAATCAAAATGGCTTCAACCAGGCTTTATGTGGATCTGTCGTATGTAATAACCCTTGAGGAAAAAGTATTAACCCCCTCCAGAATTTGCTCATCCCCTTTTTAAAAGTCTGTGGAGATTCTCAGTCATCCAGGTCGTAGCTCTCCCAAAGGTGCTTTTTTCAGGAGATAACTGGACTTTCTTGTTTTTTCCTTGAAGATGTTTTGCTTCTCATCCAAGAAGCTTCTTTAGCTCTGACTGGATTGGTGGGGAATAGAAGGATTTATACTCCTTGCAGACAGCTGGTCATTAGAGTCCTTTTAGAGCAGGGGTAGTCAACCTTTTTATACCTACCGCCCACTTCTGTATCTATGTTAGTAGTAAAATTTTCTAACCGCCCACCAGTTCCACAATAATGGTGATTTATAAAGTAGGGAAGTCAATTAAATTAAAAAAGGAAAGTGCTTCAGTATTGGACAAAATCCCTACTGCCCACCATGAAAGCTGGAACGCCCACTAGTGGACGGTAGGGGCCAGGTTGACTACCACTGTTTTAGAGAGGCGTTGAGGCACTTTGAGGCTTATCTGTGTCCTCAGGGTCATCTAAATGGTGCTAATGGTTCCTGCAGTCTGCAATATTTTTTGGAAATCCATTTATACTCCCACAACATTCGAAGGGTGTTCATCCCAAATGTTCATCCCTGGGAAAAAAGCACCTTTGGGACAACCATGACCTGGATGATGCAGAATGTCTACAGATTTTTAGCTATGCAATTTGGGGTGAACACCCGAAGTTGCGATGGCACTGAAAAAAGTGACATTTTTTCTGTCAGAGTGCATACAGAGTGACTATTTTGAGAACAACCCAGGAACAAACTACAGTAAACAGAGGTTTGTCTTT
The DNA here is from genome assembly GCA_039707465.1 of Rhabdophis nuchalis. Classification (NCBI taxonomy): domain Eukaryota; kingdom Metazoa; phylum Chordata; class Lepidosauria; order Squamata; family Natricidae; genus Rhabdophis; species Rhabdophis nuchalis. Next base: position 97,539,879 of record CM077645.1, read on the forward strand.
CAAATAGTGGTTTATCTACAAGGAATATATACATACACGTTAGGCAAAGTCAGGCAATCAATCATCAAATATGGCACGGAAGCAGACATAGGGGGAGAGAGAGAGAGAGAGAGAGAGAGAGAGAGAGAGAGAGAGAGAGAGAGAGAGAGAGAGAGAGAGAGAGAGAGAGACACCCTCACAGGGCCTCTCTTCTCTGCACTCTTATAGAAAGAGTGCAGAGAAGAGCAACAAAGATGATTAAGGGACTGGAGACTAAAACATATGAAGAACGGTTGCAGGAACTGGGTATGTCTAGTTTAATGAAAAGAAGGACCAGGGGAGACATGATAGCAGAGTTCCAATATCTCAGGGGCTGCCACAGAGAGGAGGGGGTCAACCTATTCTCCAAAACACCTGAGGGCACAACAAGAAGCAATGGGTGGAAACTAATCAAGGAGAGAAGCAACTTAGAACTGAGGAGAAATTTCCTGACAGTTAGAACAATTAATCAGTGGAACAGCTTGCCTCCAGAAGTTGTGAATGCCCCAACACTGGAAGTCTTCAAGAAGATGTTGAATAGCCATTTGTCTGAAATGGTATAGGGCTTCCTGCCTAGGCAGGGGGTTGGACTAGATGACCTCCAAGGTCCCTTCCAACTCTGCTATTGTATTGTATTGTATGTCTACAACCTCTTAAAGTTGTACCAGCCCCAAAAACCTTGATGACTCATTCCCTCTTGTATTGTATTGTATGTCTACAACCTCTTAAAGTTGTACCAGCCCCAAAAACCTTGATGACTCATTCCCTCTTATCATTGTACCAGCTATTTCTCCAACATTTTCACAGTTGCGACCTTTCCAGCATCGCTATAGTCACAAGTTTGACATTCAGATGCTTGGCAACTGACTCACATTTATGACGGTTGCAAAGTCCTGGGATAATGAGATTCTCTTTTGTGATCTTCTGGCAACCAAAGTCAATGAGGGGGAACTTAACAGCCGTGTTACTCATCGAACAACTGCAGTGATTTCCTTAATGACCATGGCAAGGAGAATCGTAAAATGGGGCAAAACTCACATAAAAAATGTCTCACTTAGCAACATAAATTTGGGGCTCAATTGTGGACCTATGTTGAGGGCTGCCTGTACTTGCTGCTTCTGTTAATCTATCTATATAAAAACCAAATACCACTCATCATGAAATCTCCAGAACCGTAAAATCTATAGATGTGAAATTTGGCACGTATGCTCCTCTTGGCTTCTAGGTGCTCGTCAAGAAAGGATTTTTTCAAAATGACCATCAAATCATTAATATTTCTTATAGAGTAATTAACACACTCTGATGCTAAGGAGTTCTACTTCCCCTTCCTATCTGAAAAGAACTCTGTTCCAACTGCCAATTGTCTTACATTCCGTTACCTCAGTTCAGACTTTCCAATCCTTCACTTAGGAGCAGTTTGGTGCTCTTTACAGAACTAAATGTCGGTACGTCACCAACATGTCTACGTGTTGCATCTATGGGAATTGCTTCCAGACTCAAGGTGGTGGTAGTGATATTCCCTTAAGTGTTTCAGTCCCCAACCACCACTAAGCCAACAGATTGTGAACCAAATTTTTCCTACATAGCCCGATCAGATAGTTTCTTTGCAAAGCACAGGTATAGTATTTTTTATACAGTAATTAACACACTCTGATGCTAAGGAGTTCTGCACCCCCTCCCCACCTGAAAAGAACTCTATTCCAACTGCCGCTTGCTTCACATTCTGTTACCTCAGTTCAAACTGGCAGATGTTCCACTCCTTCACTCAGGAGTGGTCTGGGGCTCCTTACAGTACTAAACGATGGTATCTCATCAAAATGTCTATGCCATCCACCTATGGAACTGCTTCTGGACTCAAGGCAGCGGGAGCAATATTTCCTTATGTGTTTCAATCACCAACCACCACTGAATCAATGGATTGAACCGGATTTCTCCTGTATTACCTGATCACAACGTTTTGTTGCGAAGCACAGATAGTCAGCTAGTAATACATACATTATACAATTTTTCATTCCTATAGCAAATTGTTTATAGTGGACCACGACTGTAAGAGTTTTTAAGCAACCTTTCAAGAAGTACTCAAGATCTCAGTGCAAGCAAAAGGCATCTGATGGGTATAATGCAAACACCATGGAGATAATAGTTTGTTCCAGACCATTCAAGAAATCAGTATTAAACTTCTATTACATGTCCTATACCAGGGGTCTGCAAAGTTGCCTCTTTTAAGGCAGGTGGACTTCAACTCCCAGAATCCCCCAGCCAGGCTGGCTGGGGAATTCTGGGAGTTGAAGTCCACCCGTCTTAAAAGAGCTAACTTTGCAGACCCCTGTCCTATACAGTTAGCAATCCCCCAGGGTTTTAAAAAAAAAGTTAGAAGAAATACTAAGAAAACAAACTCACTCTCCGGCACATACGTAGTTACCTTCCCAACCAGATTTAACTCTCTAGATATAATTGCAGTTCTAAAATACATTGTTTAGAAAATGAACTAAAGCAAGAGCAGAACATTTATTGGACAATGGGTTTTTCAAATCATAAATATTCACTTACTTTTTGTCGAGCAGCGAGTTCCTCAGCCAGACTCAACACGCCACTGGTACTTTTATTGTGGAACAAGCCGATAACAGTTCTTCAAGTTGAATTTCAGGTTCTGCAATTTTAAAAAGAGCAGGAATAGGAATAGAATTGAAACAGGAATAGGAACAGGAACAGGAACAGGAATAGAAGTGGAATTGGACTTGAAATAGAATTGGACTTGAAAAAGAACCGGAAGAGGAAGAGGAATAGAATTGGAACAGGAAGAGGAATTGGAAATGGAATAGAATTGTACCAGGAATTAAAATTGAGAGATGACCCAGTGACCCCTCTTCTGTGTTCTGTAATATCAAATATTAATTCATGGTATTATAGGAAAATACCAACAGTCTCCTAAAACATATAAAGAATGGTTGCTGGAATTGGGTACATCTAGTTCAGCGATGGCGAACCTTTTTTGACTCGCATGCCATAAGTGGGGGGAGCGCAGGGGGATCGTGCACATAATGCAATGCACCTTTTTGAGTGCTCTGGAGGCTTCAGAGAAGTTCATGGAGGCTCTGGAGGGCCTCAGAGGAGGTGGGGGAGGCTCTTTTCACCCTCCCCAGGCTCCTATAAAGCCTCTGGAGCCTGGGGAGGGTGAAAAGAGCATGCAAAAAAAGCATGCACGCTGGCCAGCTGACAGGGCATCGCCTCGCGTGCCCTGACAAATTGCTCTACGTGCCACCTGTGGCACGCGTGCCATAGGTTCGCCATCACTGGTCTAGTTTAATGAAAAGAAAGACTAGGTGTGACATGACAGCAGTGTTCCAATATCTCAGGGTTTGCCCCAAAGAAGAGGGAGTCAACTTATTTCCTAAAGTATTTGAAAGCAGGACAAGAAGCAATGGATGGGAACTAATCAAGGAGAAAGCAAACTAAAACTAAGAAGAAATTTCCTGATAGTTAGAACAATTAATCAGTGGAACAACTTGCCTCCAGAAGTTGTGAATGCTTCAGTGGTTCTGGGACAGAATTCCCTCACACATACCTCAAGGCAGCCACATCCCTTCACTAACCTGCTTTCCACCCCAAGAAACATAACAAATTAAAAGTTTAATTTGTGTGTATTTTTAATGCACTTCTAAACACACACACACCACAGACAGTCCGCCCCTTTCCCCCATCAACAGTCTGATGGACCATGAATTGGCCCCTTGTTTAAAAAGTTTGAGGACCCCTGCCCTAGAATTTTAGGCTGAGACAGTCACCATAAATTGTTGTAAGACAAGGGCTGTCTGTAAAGTGTGAAATTCCCTTTTGTTTCATACCTGTTCCACTTCTACATTAAATAAAAGTCTCTTAAATTAACTATCTTACCCTTATTCCAAGGGCAGACAGATTTACATCAGAACATTTCTTTTCAGAAGAAATATTAAGCTTTGTAAAAAATGCCACAGGAAAAATAATGGGGTCTATTGTGTTAAAATGTACATAATCCCAGATAAAGATGCAAGGCAGTTACACCACCTAGTGGGGACTGAAATAAACACATTATTGAAGTTTTTTTTTCCTGGGTAACAAAAGCTGCAACTGTTAATCCCAACTTCCATTGAATTCATTAAAGCAGCAATGTTAGTATTTATTAGGCTTCCCTGCAAGGCATAAAAATTAGGTGGCTACTTTAAGAGTCTCATTAAAATTCCACTCCTTTCATTATTTGATTCTTCTTTGCACAGGAGTCGGAGGGAAAAATAGAAAGGCCGTACATCTAGCCCTTGAGTTACAACTTATTTGTTTAGGGACCGAAGCTACAATGGCACTGAGGGGAGGGGGGTTACTTTTCCATTTCCCACCCACCCCCTGCAAATAATAAGCTACTTCCCTCCCATTTCAGAACCAGGAGCACGCTTATCTTGTGAGCAAGCTGGACAAAACAACTCCTAGACTCACGAAGGAGCTCCTACAAATTGGGGCAGCTGGTTTTTGAGCTTCTCTGTGCAGTAGGACAACAGCCAGTGATGTCCCAAAGGTGCTTGGCTTCTCCTTACCCATGAAAATCAAGCATTTATGGGGGGGAAGGAGTTCAGGAAACAGAAGGCTCCCACCTGTAGCAGTTGCTTCCTAGTTGAGATGATGACTCCCAGTAGGACCTGCAAGATCCCTTCTAGCCCTGGGGTTCTAGGATTCTATGGTCTCCAGCTGTGGTAACTCATGAGCTGCAGGTGCAACTGCTCTGTAGTTTGCTGGGGAAGGAGGTGGCTGTATGATTCTTATTGAGGAAACTAAGGATAGAATAAAATATTCTTTATTGGCCAAGTAGAATTGATAGGACAGGACAGGACAGGGAAGGACAGGACAATAGAAGAAGGAATAGAATAGAATAGAATAAGTAATAGAATAGAATTCTATTCCAGTTCCAATTCTATTCCTGTTTCAATTCCAATTCCTATTCTAATTCTATTCTTGATCCAATTCCTATTCTAATTCTATTCCTGATCCAATTCCTATTCTATTCCTATTCTACTTCTATTCCTATTCCTATTCCTGTTCCAATTCTATTCCTGATCCAATTCTATTCAAATTCCTATTCTATTCCTATTCTACTTCTATTCCTATTCCTGTTCCAATTCTATTCCTAATCTATTCAAATTCCTATTCTATTCCTATTCCTGTTCCAATTCCAATTCCTATTCCAATTCTATTCCTATTGCTTTTCCTATTGTTTTTCCTATTGCAAGGATAGGATAGGATAGGATAGGATAGGATAGGACAAGAGAGTAGAATAAGGATTAGAATAGAATAGAATAGAATAGAATAGAATAGAATATTTTTTATTAGCCAAGTGTACACACAAAGACACACAAAGAATTTGACTCTGGTGCAGAAGCACTCAGTGTACATACAACCAACAAGTGATAAATCATGATCGCAAAATACAGTCATCACAAATCATAAGATACACTTGGTGATTGTCATAGGATACTAACTAAACAATCAACATAAATCGTAAGATACAAGTGACAAATTTATTGTGATTAGAAGCTAAGGAAACAGGTAATATGAAAGATGAGATGGATAACAGGCAATACAGCTTTATTAGGTGATTTGTCATCTCAGGGCATAAGACAGTGTTGTGGGGATTAGTTGTTTAGCAGAGGAATGGCATGAGGGTTGGGATAACTATATTTGTGACTAGTTGTATTTGGTGTGCAATGCCTTACAGCGTTGTCTTGAGTGAAGTTGAATCAGGATATATCCAGGATGTGAGGGGCCTGTAGATATTTTCTCAGCCCTTCTGATCTGTGCAGCATACAGGTCCTCAATGGAAGGCAGGCTGGTTGCAATTGTTTTTTTCTGCAGTCCTATCTGTTGGAGTGTCTATCTTGTTGGGCTGCTGTGCCAAACCAGACAGTCATAGAGGTGCAAATTGCAGGCACAATAATTCCTTTGGTAAACTGTTCTCAGCAGCTGCAGGTGGGGGATTTCGACTCCCTATCACTCCCTTCAGTGGTGGGATTCAAATTTTTTTACTACTGATTCTGTCGGCATGGCTTGGTGGCCGTTGTATGGCTCGGCGGGCATGGCAGGGGAAGGATACTGTAAAATCCCCATTCCCTCCCAATCAGCTGGGACTCGGGAGGCAGAGAGTAGATGGGGGTGGAGCCAGCCAGAGGTGGCATTTACCGGTTCTCTGAACTACTCAAAATTTCCGCTACCGGTTCTCCAGAATGGGTCAGAACCTGCTGAATACCACCTCTGACTCCCTTTCTTTAAAGGGAGCCATTTGCTTCGGAGGTGGTATTCAGCAGGTTCTGACCAGTTCTGGAGAACCAGTAGCGGAAATTTTAAGTAGTTCGGAGAACCTGTAAATACCACCTCTGAATGGCCCCGTCCCCATCTATTCTCTGCCTCCCGAGTCCCAGCTGATTGGGAGAGAATGGGGATTTTGCAATAACCTTCCCCTGCCATGTCCACCAAGCCACGCCCACCAAGCCATGCCCACAGAACTGATAGTAAAAATAATTTGAATCCCACCACCCATTTGCTTCCTCTGAATTACCACCAAAGCGCTTTCAAAACTTTCTGTCAAGCCTTCAAAGATCTTATGAAAACCCAATTGCCTTAAAGGGTGAGGCATGGTGGGTCTAATCCCCCATTCCAGGTAGACATCAATGGCAACAGCTCATTTAACGACCAGTCAAAGTTTACAACGGCACTGAAAAAATGACTTACGGCCGTTTTGCACACTTATGTCCGTTGCAGTAGCCCCATGATCAAAATTCAGATGCTCCGCAACCGACTCATATTAATGACGGTTGCAGTGTCCTGGGGGATGTGTGTGTATGTGTCACATAATCCACTTTTGCAAACTTATGAGAAGCAAAGTCAACAGGGAAGCTGGATTCACTTAACAACCGTGTTCCTCACTTCACCAGTGCAGTGATTCACTTAACAGTGGCAAGAAAGGTCTTAAAATGGGGCAAAACTCTGTCTCACATAGCAACATTAAATTTTGGGCCCATTTGTGGTCAGAAGTCAGGAACTACCTATGTTTTCTACAGAGATACGTATCTCTGTAGACTTTTCTTCAGGATGCCGTGTACATAATCCTTCGTAGGATTCATGTTCTCCATCACATATCTATTCATAGGGGCTGTCCCCACCTTTGGTTCTCTTGTGATGCCCTTCGTCACCCTGCCCATGTTGTTGGGAAGACTGGACAACACTTCGGCCAGCGGTCAATGCAATTGAACCTTTGTCTCAAACCCATTGATGAATTCAATACAAAGCAGCCTTGCAGAGTTGGAAGGTACCTTCGAGGTCATCTAGTCCAGGGGTCTCCAACCTTTGCAACTTTAAGTCTGAAGGACTTCAGTTCCCAGAATACTCCTTGCAGACAGCTGGTCATTTGAGTCCTTTTAGAGCAGGGGTAGTCAACCTTTTTATACCTACCGCCCACTTCTGTATCTCTGTTAGTAGTAAAATTTTCTAACTGCCCACTGGTTCCACAGTAATGGTGATTTATAAAGTAGGGAAGTCAATTAAATTAAAAAAAGAGAAGTGCTTCAGTATTGAACAAAACCCCTACTGCCCACCATGAAAGCTGGAACGCCCACTAGTGGGCAGTAGGGGCCAGGTTGACTACCACTGTTTTAGAGAGTTGTTGAGGCACTTAGAGGCTTATCTGTGTCCTCAGGGTCATCTAAACCAGGGGTCTCCAGCCTTTGTAACTTCAAGTCTGAAGGACTTCAGCTCCCATTCTGCGAGCTAAAGTCCTTCAGACTTAAAGTTGCAAAGGTTGGAGACCCCTGATCTAGTCCAATCCGCTGCTCGAGCAGGAGACTAGATACCTGTGATGGCAAACCTATGGCACACAGAGCCAGCTCTCTGGGCACATGAGCCATCACCCGTGGCTCTTCCAGGTTCCGGTGTGCTGCCCAGCTGGCCTTCATGTACGCTGGAGTGGCAGAAACCGGAAGAGCAGCCGATCAGAACCTTTACCTTGCATGCCAGTTTTCAACTTGCGATGTTATCCTTTCAGTTGCGTCTGACTCTTGACAAGTCTATGGGCCAGGTCTCCTCCCATCTTCCAATCTTGTACTAATCCTTTGAGGTTGTACTATCCTTCAGTGGTGTAGGTTGCCCTCTACTTATCGGTTATTTAGTGACCGCCTAAAGTCACAACAGCACTGGAAAAAATGGATTTTTGACCATTTTTCACACTCGCTCACATTGCAACATCCCCACGGTTACGTGATCCAAATCCTGACGCTTGGCAACTAATTCGTAATTATGACCATCACACTGTCCCAGGATCACATGATCCCCTTTTGCGTGACCAGCAAAGTCAATGGGTGGAAGCCGGATTCACTTTACAACAGTGTTCCTAATGTCACAACAGCAGGGATTGCTGACCAACAGCGACAAGAAAGATTATACAAGAAGTAACAACTGTCTTGCTTAGCGAGGGAGATTTTGGCTCCGTTGTGGTCGTAAGTCGAGGACTACCTCTATTCTAATGATATTCTCTTTGACAACAGGAGAAACTCTCCCTTTGTGTCCCTTTGGTTTCGTTCTCTCAATAACCAGTGGTGGGATCCTACCGGTTTAACATGGTGTGCTTTGTGCAGTTTTGAGAAAACTTACCTTCTACATTTTTATTTTTATTTTATTTAGATTTATACCCCGCACCTTCTCCAAAAAGGACCCAGGGCGGCTGCCATGCAACAGCTTAGTTGCACGGCAATCCACTCTGCCTCGTGACTCAGCTGAGAAGATATAGGTGAGTAAAATACAGAGGAGGGAGGGCAGGTCCAGTTGATCGTCGGAGGGAACCGGTTCGCTCCCAGCTGATCACCCGAGCTACCAGTTCGCCCGAACAGGTCCGAATCGGCTGAATCCCACCCCTGTCAATAACCCCAGGAAGGGAAAAGGTTGTCTCAAAACTTCCCTTTATCGAACTGTGAGCTGACAGTCAATTTGTTAAGAAGGCTCCCAACAGACCAGTCTCCAAACTGGCCCCACAATTTGGGGTTCTTTGATGTAACTGTTCCCTCTTTTCCCCATCCTTTTCTCCCGGGTTGAAACTCCAAGGAAGAGAAACCAGGCACATATTAAAAGAGAGGAATATTCAATTTATTTATAAAGACATGACAACAGCAAGCCCCATGACATTCTCTCCAAGTCAGATAAATAATATTTGTTCTCCACAATGTTATATAAAAGCAAACTACGTGTTAAAAAGGGATGGGCCCAAATAGTATACGGCGGTTCAGACTGAGAAAAACTCCAACCTGTCCTCCCCCCACCCACCCTTCGTTATCCAGGAATTTGTTGGGAGAGTTCTGGCGTCTCTTTGACAAATCCTGCTTGAAATGGATAGATTATTTTTTTTTTTAAAAAGGTAGACAGCATAATTCCACTTTTCTGCCACTAGTGTTCATTGCAATTCAGCCTGAATAGACGGACCTGTGCGCCCAAGGCTAAGAAATATAAAAAGGAGATAGCAAAGTTGACGTCTAACTTTCAGGGCCATTTTCTGATGCTCTCCACCTCAGTCAAGGAACGGAAACATTGCTACTTTCCTCTGAAGAGCCAACAGGATCAGAATTGAACTATTTAAACCCTTGTTTTATTCTAAGTTCCAAAACATGCAAAAGAAAAAGAAAAATTGGCCAGTAGCTAGGATAAGCAAATAGCGTATAAAGCTCAACTCATGTACAATCTGCTAAAGTACAGCAAGGCGACCGTATCGTGAACTCCTGAACCGTCTTTTTAGTTTTTTTTAATTTTAATTTTTTTTTAGAAACCTGACATCTAGATGTATTTATTTTTTGCAAGTTGGATGGATGTTCCTGATAAGGCAAACTCAGCGGTTGTAGCTGCAACGATGTATCAGGCGGCACAATCACACCACCTTCTGTCTCTTCCCATTGAAGCAGGGGTGAAATGCTACCGGTTCAGACTTGTTTCACCCGAACCAGTAGTAAAGATGCCAGCTGTTCGCCCGAACCGGTAGTAAAAACAATGCTACAGGTTCGAGTGAACCAGTTTTTCTGACAATCAGCTGTGCCGTGTGATTTATATTAGCTAGAAAGTAGGATTTCCTGCTTTCTAGCTAATCTAAATCATGTGGCACAACGGACTCCCCCTCCGCTTGCTGTTTGCTTACCTTTGCAGCTCGGTAGCAGGCTCCGCCCACCCCATGCTCCTGGATGTCATTTTGAAGCTCTGCGCATGCTCACATTGCTACCAAACCGGTAACAAAAGTAAGTGGGTTTCACCCTTGCATTGAAGGGATATGTACCGTGTCCGTTCTTAAAAAAAAAAAAAAAGGAGGAAAGGAACAATGAAGAATAACTGCAGAAAACGGAGAGGTGTGATCTACACCTCCGCGGAATGCCGGTTGGAGAACCCCAGCTATGAAAAGTGGAAAGTGGAACAGAGGCGGTCTGCTTCTCTCCACCCCACCTCACGTGCACCGTCCAACTTGTCGAAGTGAAGGGTAAGACACCCCTTCTGGGTGAATGCCTCCTCTGGTGAGGACCTCGGTGATACCTGGCCGCAGGAAGAGATCTTTCGACTCAGAGAGAGAGAGAGGAGAGGCACTGCATGTTTGTAAGCTGAGTTAATTAAGGCTTCCGAACCAAACCTGGTTCATAGCAGCTACGGGGGTCTGAAGGTTGCCCCCAAGGATCATTCTAGCCAATGGCTTCACTGTCAGTCTTGTAGGCTTGCTTGCGCAGATGGGTTTCGATCTCCTCCCGGAAAACAAGCATGCCAAGGTGCGAGTGAGAAGCCTCGTTCATGGCTTTCGACTGAATGCACATGCGGTATTGCTCGGGAGTCAATTCGTCAGCACAGTGCTTCTCGTGCCAAAGGTGAAAGAGGCCAGGCACCGGGGTCCTGACCACCATCAGGCTGCTGTGCAGGTACTTCCGGTAGAGGTGAACGTCTTCTCCGCCCCATCCTTTGACTTCCAGATCGAAGCCTCCTGTGGGAAATCAGAGAGATGAGGTCAGGAGAGAACCTTTTGAAGGTTCGGGGAAGACGGAGCCTGAATCAAAAGGGATGGGTGTCAATCACTTTATTAAAATAACTAACTGATAACCCGGCACTGTCCGGGTATTTATTTATCCCAACCCTCCTTCCATGAACATCACCGCAATTTTTAATGTTGGATTTCCCTCCTTACCAGAGGGAGCCCCCTTGTGGAGTACTGTGAAGCTGTAACCATGGCAACTCCACAGCGCTGTACAGTAGAAGCCATTTTAAGGCACAACAGGCTCTTAACAGAACAAAACACCACTAGAGGTATTAGGGGTATATTCAGCAGAGTGGCGGAGTCTCCAAACACACAGAGAGACATTTGTATGAATGTATGTGTGTGTGCGTGTATGTATATATATTGGGTAAGGGTATGGCTAGCTGATGAGAGCTAAATAGCTTGAAATAGATCTATACTAGTCTCCCTTTATTTATTTATCAGCACAAACGTAACACAAATATAACAAAGGCAACAAAAAAATAGCTTTCTGCCTGGATGGCTCCTAGGGTGAGCCGAAAGACAGAAACGATGCTACCTAGTTTGTTAATGAAACATCTCCAAGAAAACAACCAAGGCTCAGAGAGTAAGAAGGTCCCTTCAACTGTTTTTAAAAAAGGGGGAGGAGGGGGCAAGACAAAGTTTGAGAACCCTCTTGTGAAGGGATAGAATGCAATAGCTATATTTCTATGGATTAAAATACTAAAAATAATTTAAAATATATTACATGCTAATTTAAATATATAATGTGCTAATTTCTCCTAGAGGAGATCAACCCTGACTGCTCTTTAGAAGGTCAGCTCTCGAAGAGGAAACGCAAATGCTTTGGCCACCTAAGGAGAAAGAAGGACTCACTGGAGAATAGCCCAGTGCTGGGAAAGATGGAGGGCAAAAGAAGAATGGGATGACAGAGAATGAGGTGGCTGGATGGAGTCATGGAAGCAGTTGGGGTGAGCTTAAATGGACTCCAGAGGTTGCTAGAGGATAGGAAGGCCTGGAGGAATGTTGTCCATGGGGTTGTGATGGGTCAGACACGACTTCGTGACTAACAACAACAACAATGCTAATTTACAGTAGATACGCAAGAAAGGCAATTATTCCTATTACTGAAATAAGATGTTTACATTTTGCTCTAGGATTTGTTTACTTTCCATTAATAAATTCTGCACTCAAGAAGGCAGGAAAAATCTGTATTGTGCCATTCTGGAAGAGCAAACATGGACAGTTTTCACTTAGGATATTTACCTAGCAAATAAAAGTGGTTTCCAGTTTCATCCATTTGACTGCAATGTATTAGAATTTGCATGGAGGCATAATCTCTTTGGCTGAAAAATTATGTTGAGCCACATGATGGCACCAATGTACAAAATGAAAAAAAGTTTTGGTTGCTCATGCTAGTTTTCCGTTTAAAAAAAAAAGTTATGTGAATGATAATGAATGTTTCACAAAGGTCCAAAATCAGAATATTGCATGCAGGAAATCCCAACAAGAATTAATTAATTTACACTCGATAAATAACTAATTGAAAGTTCATGCTCGCTGACCCATCCTTTAGATTTAACCACCCATCCTTTAGATTTAACTACCCACACTTTAGATCAGGGGCTGTCAAACTCAATTTCATTGAAGGATGCATCAGAGCTGTGATTGACCTTGGGGGGCCAAACGTGTGTGGCCAGCTGGGTGGATGTGGCCAACTGGGAGGGTGTGGCCAGCCTGACACCACTCCCCAAACAGCTGGCATGTTTCCCCTTCAAATTGGGTAGACCAGGCTGAAGCTACACTGGCCCAATCTTTCCTCTTTGCATTGGGTAGACCAAGATGGCCCCACAGGCTGGATCCAATCACATCGCGGGCTGGATCCAGCCCATGGGCCTTGAGTGTGACACCCCTGCTTTAGATCAACGAACGCAAGAGTTGTGAGCCGTGTATGTCAGCAGAAAATCCATTAGCTACAATAAAACAACAATAAATAAAAGAAAAGGCATTTGGGCCAGGGTGGATAAAAATCGATGATTTTAAATTAGAAATCATATTTTTTAAAATTGAAATTGAACTTTTAAAATTTAAATTAGATTTTTAAATTTTTGTATTCAATTCATTTTAATAAAATGCTTTTGGAGTAAAAAAAATCTATCTAAAGATAGCTTTCTATTTAAGATACATTCATAATTTAGTTTATTCAGTATGAAATGGAGCTTCGTTATCTAGCATGAGACTGTATATTCTACAATATTGGGACTGTCGGTGAGTCAACAGTGGGTCAGAGAAGGAGCCACTGCGAGACAGAGATAATAATAATAATAATAATAATTTAATACTTATAGACCGCACCCTCTCCCCACAGGGACTCGGGGCGGTGCACAGGAAGAATAAAAACAATGACTATATACAACGTTTCATATTAAAAATAGATTAAACAGTACCTGTGCTAAAATACCCGTTAAAACTAACTAGACTAAAAATTCCCCAATAAACCCAAAAACAGAGGAATAACTATCCCAGGCCGGCAAGGCAGAAGAAGTGTGTTTTTAGTTTAAGACGGAAGGAGCGGAGGTCCGTGGTGGTCCTAATGTATTGGATGACAGTTGCTCTTTAAAAAATTGTGATTTAAAGATAAATAACTAGAAGATAAATAATAGAATTTATTGCAGTTACAATATGTATGTCAAGATTAGAAGTTAGAAGACTATGATTATGTATATTATGACTAACCAATTTCATTGTATTTATTTTGTACATTTATTTATTTACAATAAATGTACAAAATGACAATAAAAACTATACTATTTAATTTTATTATTACTTTAAGTACTGTATACAAAACACATTGATCCAATACACTGTCCACAAAATATGTAAGGATGATAAGGAAAATTAAAAATAAAACATATAAACTATATATGATTTAAATTGAGTTGATTTAAATCAGAGGTTCCCAAACTTGGCAACTTTAAGCTGGCTAGAGAATTCTGGGAATTGAAGTCCACAAGTCTTAAAGTTGCCAAGTTTGGGAACCTCTGATTTAAATCAAGCTTTTTCACTGGGGTATCACGGAGACCTGGTTGGGCCACGAGGGAGGATTACCCCTCATGGAAATGTGCCCGCCAGGCTAACGTGCTTTTCATCAGCCTAGGGCCCTAGGCAGGGGTGGAGGGGTGGCGATTATTGTTAAGGAAGGTCTCGAGCCGAGGGAGACCACTGTACCTCAGACGACCGGGTGTGAGTCGCTCTACGTGAAATGGGGCCGTGGGAGGCAGTTGGGCGTGCTGATTGTATACCTGGCTCCCCGCTATGTAACAGCAGCCCTGTCCGAGCTCCTCGAGGTGGTCGCCGAGATGGTGGTTGATACCCCCAGACTATTAGTCATGGGGGATTTCAACCTGCTATCAGTAGGCGAGACATCCGAGGCAGCTCAGGAGTTCATGGCCTCCATGACAGCCATGGACCTGACCCAAGTAGTTTATGGCCCCACTCACGATGGAGGACACACTCTGGATCTAATTTTTGTCTCTGGTCAGTGGAGGAGTGATCTGGGAATAGGGGATTTAGTCACCATACCCTTGTCATGGACAGATCACGCTCTCCTTCGGCTGGACTTTCTAATCGTCACGCCCCACCGTGGGGAGGCGGAACCAGAGATTCCAAGATGGTTCCGCCCCAGGCGCCTGATGGACCCGGAAAGGTTCCAGAGGGAGCTTGGGCCATTACCTGTGTCCTTGTCCCGCGACTCGACTGAGGACCTAGTGGCCGCATGGTATAGTGCGGCCACGGGGGCCTTGGACCAGGTCGTGCCCTTGCGGCCTCTCATGTGGTGCTGAATCACCCAGGCTCCCTGGTTCTCCGAGGAGCTGAGGGAGACGAAACGCCACAAGAGACGCCTAGAGAGTAGGTGGAGATCTTCTCGGTCCGAATCTGACCGAACACTACTAAGAGCCCATTTGAGGACTTACTTAGTGGCGATAAGAGTGGCCAAACGTGAGTATTGTGCCACTCTTATCGCATCCGCAGATAACCGCCCTGCTGCCCTGTTTGGAGTGACCCGCTCCCTCCTTCATCAGAGGCCGCGGGAAGCCCCTCTGCAGGGCAGAGCAGAGGAATTTGGAGAGTATCTGCTGGATAAAATCACTCAGATTCGGAACGAGCTGTTCCCCACTGAAGGTGGCCCAGATGGACTGTCCGATGCTGGTCTTGAGACAACATCTTGGGAGGAGTTTGACTTTGTCACTACAGAGGATATGGACAGGTTGTCGAGGAGACTTAAGGCTACCACATGTTTATTGGACCCGTGTCCCTCCTGGCTTGTACTGGCATCCTGGGAGGTTACACGAGGCTGGCTCCAGGATATAGTGAACGCTTCCTTGAGTGAGGGGTTCTTGCCTACCGCCTTGAAAGAGGCGGTGGTGAGACCTCTCCTCAAGAAGCCTTCCCTGGACCCAGCATTGTTGGTAAATTACCGTCCGGTCTCCAACCTTCACTTCTTAGCGAAGGTTGTAGAGAGTGTGGTGGCACAACAGTTTCCTCGTCACCTGGAGGAAATTGATTAACTAGACCCGCGCCAGTCTGGCTTCCGACCCGGTCACAGCACCGAGACGGCATTGGTCGCGTTGGTGGATGATCTCTGGAGGGTGCGGGATAGAGGGTGCTCCTCTATCCTGGTCCTATTAGACCTCTCAGCGGCTTTTGATGCCATCGACCATGGTATCCTATTGCACCAACTGGGGGGGTTGGGGGTGGGAGGCACCGTCTTGCGGTGGTTCTCGTCCTACCTCTCCGGTCGGTCGCAATTTGTGTTGGCAGGGGGGCAGAGGTCGACCTCGAGACCCCTCATATGCGGGGTTCCTCAGGGGTCAGTCCTCTCGCCACTCCTGTTCAACACCTACATGAAGCCGCTGGGCAAGATCATCCGTGGTTTTGGGGTAGAATACCACCTGTACGCTGATGACACTCAGTTGTACATATCTACCCCAAACCACCCCAACGATGCCGCCGAGGTGATGTCCCGGTGTTTGGAGGCCGTACGGGTTTGGATGGGAAGTAACAAACTCAAGCTCAACCCGTCCAAGACCGAGTGGCTGTGGTTTCCGGCGCACCGGTTTAGCCAGATAATTTATTTATTTTTTATTTTATTAAATTTATACCCCGCCCTTCTCCTTGTTAGGACCCAGGGCGGCGCACAGGCATTATTAAAACCACAAAAATACAATAAATATCAATTTAAAATATATTAAATTAGATTAACCCGTGCTAAAACCCATGTTAAAAAACCTTCCCAAATTATAATTTATTTATTTTATTTTATTTTTTTTTAAAGTCAGGAACAGGGGGCTATCCTAGATAAGTCCAACACTGGCCATTGGGGGCGAGTTATTGGCCCCCATGGAGAAGGCGCGCAATCTGGGTGTCCTCCTGGACTCCTGGCTGACCATGGAGGATCATGTGACAGCTGTGGCCAGGAGGGTGTTTTACCAGGTACGCCTGGTTCGCCAGTTGCGCCCTTTACTAGACCGGGACGCCCTTCGCACAGTCACTCAAGCACTGGTCCCGTCCCGTCTGGACTACTGTAATGGGGCTCCCCTTGAGGTGCACCCGAAGGTTACAGCTGGTTCAGAATGCGGCCGTGCGGGTGATTATGGGAGCCTCAAGGCATTCCCATATAACACCTGTCCTGCGCGAGCTGCACTGGTTACCTGTGGCCTTTCGGGTGCGCTTCAAGGTGTTGATCACCATCTTTAAACCGCTCCATGGCTCGGGGCCTAGTTATATGCGAGACCATCTCCTGTCTCATACATCCCTTCGACCGATCCGCTTCCATAGAGAGGGTCTTCTCCGGGTGCCGTCGGCCGGGCAATGCCGGTTGGCGACGCCCAGGGGAAGGGCCTTCTCTGTGGTGGGCCCGACCCTCTGGAACGACCTGCCTCCTGATCTCCGTACCATCTCAGACCTCCACCTTTTCCGCCAGCATCTGAAAACGCACTTATTCCATCAAACCATCTTAGGTTAACCACCCGATAAATGACTGAGTGTTAGTTGTACAAATTTTTTAATTAGAGGGTTTTTAAATCATGTTTTTAGCACAGGGTCATTGAGTTTAATAGGGGTTTAGGATGTTATGTATTTTGTATTGTATATTGTGTTTTAAATTCCTGTGCGCCGCCCTGGGTCCTTTTGTAGGAGATAGGTGCGGGATATAAATATAATAAAATTTAAATCTAAAATCTAAACTAGTGATTTAAATCGTGATTAGATTTAAATCAAATCCAGCCTGATTTGAGCACCATCTCAACCAAAATCAGAAGCGAGGTGTTTACATCTTACCAATGGCTAAGAAATCTGTTCGATACTGACACATCATCCCGAAGCCAAAATCTCTCCAGAAGCCGGAATCCTTTTTGTGGACCTATTAAAGAAATAGAAGCAGAGTTTTAGCTTCAGGAAAGAGCAAAACAACAAGAAATGACCTGAAATGAAACCCACTTTAGCATTGCCTGATTTTAAGGAAAAAAGAAGGGACGTAGACATTAACCATCAACGGAGAGGAGAGGTGTTTAGAAGTAGATTATTAAAGATATTAATAATAGATATTATTAAAGGAGAAACAGACTACTACTCAATATGGGAGTTATGGAATAATTGTAAACAATAGGTACAGAGGTTAGAAAATTAATAATGAAAGAAGATTAACAAATTAAAACCAAATACAGGTGCAAAGTTATACAGAAGAATATATATTGCAAGCAATATTATTATCGGACTGTACACAACTGTAAATTGAAATGTACAGAGTGATAAATATATAGCGTGTTATGTTATAAACATAGAAATAACGGATACAACTATGATGTACAATATTATGCATTTAAAAAGAAACTATACTTATATGATTAAGAGAAAAATGGTCATGATTAAGGTGTATAACATCAGGTATATTTAAAAAGGATTTGATACAACCAGTATACTGCTGTTGCAAAGTTGAAATTGTGATGTGGGCGACTGGTCTTTGTTTTTCCTTGAAGATGTTTCACTTCTCATCCAGGAACCTTCTTCAGTTAATAACGGAAGAGCTGAAGAAGCTTCTTGGATGAGAAGAGAAACATCTTCAAGGTAAAACAAAGGAAGTCCAGTTGACTCTTGACTAAGCATACCCTGATCTGGATGGCTGAGATTCTCCATAGACATTATTGCATCAAGTTCTGTTTGGGCTTCAGGAAGCGATCCTAATCATTCAACAGGATACCACCTTAATGAACTCATTAAGAAAAGGTTCCATCACAGCTTCCAAGATTCCCTCTTTGACCTCTAATTCTGCTCCTTATTGAAATCTGTCTGTAGGCGAACTGTAAGGCAGAGGTCAGGGATGGAGATAAATGCACCATCAGTCAAGGCCCAATTCCAGACCTCTGCCCCCTTGAATTCCACCGAGCTTTCTCCACTTTTGACTTAATGATGACCATGAGTGGATCAGATCCTTGTGAATGGGTTTGAATACATCTCCATAGCATGGAGGCTGGGGAAAGGGAGAGGGGAGCAGCAGCGGGGAAGGAGTCTCTGGTGGCCGCAGCAGCTGAAGCAGTGGCAGCTGGAGCATAAACCTGGACTGCCAGCTCCGGCTCTTGGAGGCAGACTGGGGGAGTGGGGGGGGGGGGTGGAGGGAAGGGAGACATTGATTCATGCTGGGGACCATCCTGGCCATCACCGTCGCCAAGCTAGAGAGGCCTTTGGGGTGAAGGAGGATAGGTTTCCCGGAGATGCTCCAGCCTTCCCTGCCCCCCCCCCCCTTCACACCCGGTTTGCAAGTAAAGAAAGAAACGTGCAGGAGCTGAACCCCCTTTCCACCCACTGTCCCCCCAAAATTCGGGACTGGTGTTGTGTGTGTGTGTGTGTGTGTGTGTTGTTTCTGGGCGAGCGGAGGGGAAAGGGGATTCAGAAGTTCCAGGAAATGATACATTGCACGGTGTTGTTATTCCTATGGAGAGCAACGTTTTTTAAAGCTTCTTTGGAACCCAGTCTCTTACCAATTGCTGTTCCACTGGAGGTGGCCCGTCTTGATTAGCGTAGACGATGGCAGGATTATACAGGCTGAAAACCACCGGATAAAAAACCTTCTTGCCTGCGAAAAAGGGGAAAGAGTTCGTGGGGAACAACTGACGAAGAAAAGGCAGCCACATGTTATCCGGGTTTTTTTTTTAAATTAACCATTGAACTACCGTATTTTTTGGAATATAAGACACACCAGAGTATAAGATGCACCATGATGTTGAAGAGGTACATTTTTAAAAAAACGTTTTTGCATTCTGAAGGCCTCCCAAACCCTCTACGCGCCTGGTTGCTGTTGGGTTTTTTTGAAAAAATATGGGCCCATTTTCACGCAGCCGTTCTTCATGTGTTTTAGTCTCCACGTGTTTGATCATCTTAGTTGCTCTTCTTTGCACTTTTTCCAAAGTCTCAACATCTTTTTTGTAGCATGGTGACCAAAATTGGTTGCAGTATTCTGGGTGTGGCCTTATTAAGGATTTATAAATCAGTACTAATACTTCACGTGATCTTGATTCTATGCCTCTATACAATCCAGAATTGTATACAATCCAGAATTGCACACAGCTGGCTCATATTCAAGTGGCCAAGAAGGCATAGTCTAGCTAAAGACATAGTCCAGCTGAATCAAACTTCTAACCCCATACCACTACATAGAAGCTTGTCCAATGACCTGACCAGGGTGGATAAAAATCGATGATTTAAAAAAAAAAATGGATTTTTTTATTTAAATCACATTTTTTAAAAAAAATTAAATCATTTTTTGGATTTTTATCAAATTTATTTTCACAAAAAGCTTTTGGAGTAAAAATCTATCTAAATATAGTTTTATATTTAAGATACATTAATAATTTAGCTTATCCAGCATGAAATGGAGCTTAGTTATGTAGCAAGAGGCTGTATATTCTGCAATATTTACATTTTTGGTAAACCGATTCAATAAATCCAAGCTCTGCTAGCTAAATAGGAAACCTTCATTTTGTTTGCAAATAATAATATTAAAGATTCTAACTACCGGCAAGAATGAGTACTTACATTGAAAGAAAACCTGTCATTTCAGATCCATCATTGCAATGCCTGTTAAGAGGGCATTGGCTCACCTGTGGCCCGCTACGTCCCTCACCTTATTGTGTTACTGTCGCATCACCAGCCATCCCATTAAAGCAGGGGTGTCCAAACTTGGGAACTTTAAGACTTGTGGACTTCAACTCCCAGAATTCCCCAGCCAGCTATGCTGGCTGGGGAATTCTGGGAGTTGAAGTGCACAAGTCTTAAAGTTCCCAAGTTTGGACACCCCTGCATTAAAGTGAATGGGACTGTCGGTGAGTCAACAGTGGGCAGAGGAGGAGCCGCTGCAGGACAAAGATGACAGTTGCTCTTTAAAAATTATGATTTAAATCGAGTTGATTTAAATCAAGCCTTTTTACTAGTGATTTCAATCGTGATTTCAATTGTGATTTAACTCGACTTAATTTAAATCAAATCCATGGGGGATACAGGCATTACAGAATTGATTATTTACCTGTTTACAAAGTAGCTGCTTGGAACCATTAAGTATGCTCATGTTGTGACCTAGGCTTCCCCAGAAGCACAAATCTGAGTCCGAGTCCTGATAAACCCTTTTTATTTAATTTACAGCGAATTCCTCTCCAGCAAAGTCCCGGTCTACAGTCTTTCAAGATAGTTCACAATTACTGGCCTTTATCAAACTGGCACAGTGGCCAAGCTGATATCTTTCAGACACTCCCAATACTTGGCAAGAATGCAGGAATGAACTAATGGTCTCCTGCAAACTCCCCTCCCCTTTCGCTCCTCTTTTATTCCCTATGGGAGGTGCCATTCATCATCCACCTGTGGCCTTACTCCCAAGTCGACCCTTGTTCCTGAGCTGTTCCCTTCGTCTGGTAGCTCTGCGCATGCGCACACTGGGAATAGGCTCCAGCCGTTCTTCTGCCCCACTAATGTCCGACTCCGAAGGCAGCTGATAACTGTCAGATGACCCTGCCCCCCTCTCTGCCTCCTACACAGAGCCTTCATCAGAGCCTTCCCCAGACTCCAGGACTGGCCCATGTTCCTCCCCAACCGCCTCACTGTCCAAATCTGCTGCCAGCCCTGTTGGCTGCTGGTGGGCCACAACACCAAGTGTATCCACAGGAAACCTCCTCAATTAAGAGGGCGCTAAAAGTTATTGATCATCTCACTGTGATTATGACCCTAATTTTATTATGTGGGTAAGAAACCTTACCGGGGACCAAGGAAGTTGGACCCTATCACAAGGATCTCAATGGGGACCATGTTGTCCCACCTCTTCTCCAATCTCTTCGGGATAGAAAGGGAACCTACCTGGTTCTGTATTCAGGCGGCAGCTGTTCAAGAACTCAGCTGTGAAATAAATATCCACGTCGCAGAAGAACATCAAGACTTCCCCTTTCTCCCAAGCTCGGGCACCCACATCCAGTCCTTGGCCTCGGTTGAATTCCTCATTCAGAGAAACCAGAGTGTAGTTATGGAAGTCAGCCTCTCTATCGAGAGAAAGAATCAAGAGTTTGGGACAGTCAAGTTCTCGGTTTCACAGCCCATCCGCTCAACACAACATCCTAAAGGCCAACGGATTCAGCCCAGCTCCATGTCTTACATTTCACCCTTATAGAGTTGCTATTGGAAAGAAGATCTGTGGTGGGTTCCCTGCGAAGCAACGGGACTGACCAGTCTCTTCTTGAAAGCCTCCCGTGATGGGGCAGCCACACCATCTGAAGCCATTACATCAAGCTCAGTTCAAGAGATTTTTTTTAATGGGTGATTGATGGGTATAATTAATTGATTAATAAATTAATTAAACATAAATGAATAAATTATTGAGTCTCGGTGGCCCAGTGGTTAGAGTGCAGTACTGCAGGCTACTTCTGCTGACTGCCAGCTGCCTGCAATTTGGCAGTTCAAATCTCGCCAGGCTCAAGGTTGACTTGACTATCATGTATCTATCATGTATCTGTCTGTCTGTCAGTCCGTCCGTGGTGGCACAGTGGTTAGAATGCAGTATAGTGGGCTAACTTGATGCTGACTGGCTCAAGGTTGACTCAGTCTTCCATCCTTCCGAGGTGGGTAAAATGAGGACCCAGACTGTTGCAGGAAAGAGGCTAACTATGTAAACTGCTTAGAGAGGGCTGTAAAAGCACTATGAAGTGGTATATAAGTCTAAGTGCTATTGCTATTGACTCAGACTTCCATCCTTCCGAGGGCGGTAAAATGAGGACCCAGATTGTTGGGGGCAAGAGGCTGACTCTGTAAACCGCTTAGAGAGGGCTGGAAAGCACTTAAAGTGGTATATGTCGAAGTGCTATTGCTATATCAAATAAAAATTATGTTTGTGTCCTGCAAGGTCATGGAATAATTTTTATACGCGGTTTGTTGCCTTCGGTCCTAGCAGCTGAGGATTCACTTTGACGAGATGTATTACTCAAAACAAAACACAATGAATTCCCCCTGGGTACAGAAGGGCCTCAGTCAAGACCAGAGGTGGTATTCAGCAGGTTCTGACGAGTTCTGGAGCACCGGTAGTGGAAATTTTGAGTAGTTCGGAGAACCGGTAAATATCACCTCTGACTGGCCCCGCCCCCATCTATTCTCTGCCTCCCGAGTCCCAGCTGATTGGGAGGGAATGGGGATTTTGTAGTATCCTTCCCCTGGAGTGGGGAGGGAATGGAGATTTTACAGTACCCTTCCCCTGCCATGCCCACCAAGCCATGCCACGCCCAAGGCATGCCAACAGAAACAGTAATAAATTTTTTTGAATCCCACCCCTGGTCAAGACCAAAGGCAGAAGTGATCTCTCCAAATGAGGGGTTTTATTACGGGGAGATGCTTATGTGTGCCAGTGAAGCAGTGCATCCATCTTAGAAACTGTGGGCTGTTTTATTTTGCATGAAAAAGGCGAACAGGCTTCTCTCCAAGATCCACACAAACTCAGTATTTTCAAAATAAACAAAGGACGTGACTTTGCCCCTAAAATGAAACCAAAACGTATCACAAATCGTTTCAAGAGAACGTCTCTGCAGGGGAGAGATTCAAACCGATTTCCACTTGTGGTTTCCTTTCTATCGTCATGTCTGCGTGACCCCATGAGACTCACCTTGCAACGGATTCTAAGATGCTTTTGACGTCGGAAAGCCCCTCCTGTCCAAAATACACCACGGTGAGATGAATTCGCTTGTCTTGATTAATGCAAACATCCCTGGGAGCAAAAGAGAATGTTAGGATAATTATCCTGCTGTTGGGTTGACAATATATATAAGCCAGGATTATTAAAGAGTATATGTAACTTTAAAGACTATGTGGAATCTGATTGGCTGTGCTTCCCAGCTCAATCATAAAAGGCAGCTGGAAACACAGTTCATTCCCTTTTTGCTTTCCTTTGCTTCCTGATTGCCACTGAGGAAGGAGCTGAACCTGAAGACGAATGAAGAATCATTGTTTTGACTGACTGTAAGATAACTGTTTTTGGGTGAAGGACTGTTTATTGTTAGAGGAGTTAGTATCACTGTTTGGAAGAAGTATTTTAGTTACATCAAGAGTAAAAGACGATTAATTTTTTCTACTATCAGTGTGGTAGATTTTTTTGTATGGTTTAAGCAACGTATCTCTTGCTGTCCGGTGTATTGCACTATTCCGCCTGTTTATTTTCCAGAGGGGGTGTTTTTACCCCTAACAAAGAATATTAGTGAATCGGTAACTTCTTCACAAAGAACAGATCCAAGTATTTCCTCTGCTGGCCATTTTCAGAGTCAGAATTCTCCAAACGGATTGATCAGCCGAAATCTCACAAAAGATCTAATCTCACTAGGGCTGCTCACAAATCACGTGAGCTAGCCATGTTGGCTTTGTTACGAAGACACTTTGATAAAAAAAAAAAAAACAGCTAGCTTTCTTAAAAATTTCAGGCTGGCAATAATTGAATCCATAGCAATTGGACTCAGGGGCTGCCCCAAAGAAAAGGGAGTCAAGCTATTCTCCAAAGCACCTGAAGGCAGGACAAGAAGCAATGGATGGAAACTAATCAAGGAGAGATGCAAGCTAGACCTAATGTGAAATGTCCCGACAATCAGAACAATTAATCAGTGGAACAGCTTGCCTCCAGAAGTTGTGAATGCTCCAACACTGGACGTTGTTAAGAAGAGACTAGATAATCATTGGTCTGAAATCTTTTAGGACAGGGGTCTCCAACCTTTGCAACTTTAAGTCTGAAGGACGTCAGCTCCCAGAATTCTCCAGCCAGCTTTGCCAACTTTTCTTTCTCTTTCTCTTCTTCTCTTTCTTCTTCTCTTTCTCTTTCTTTTTCTCTTTCTTTCTTTCTTCCTTCCTTTCCTTTCCTCCTTCCTTTCCTTTTTCCCTTCCTTCTTTCCTTCTTTCTTCCTTCCTTCCTTCCCTTTCCTTCCCTTTTTTCTTCCCTTCTTCCTTCCTTCCTTTCCTTTCCTTTCCTTTCTTCCTTTCCTTTCCTTTCCTTCCTGTTGGGTCACTGGCAGCGACGGGCCAGATTTACTTCCAGGTACGCCGGTGGAACCCCCTCTCACCGGTTCTCTAAATTTCACCAACCGGCTCTCGCGAGTAGGTGCGAGCCTGCAGAAACTCACCACTGATGCGAAGGCAGAAAATGGTGCACGTGGAAGCCAAAAACGGGGCATGCAAATGCTGAAAATGGGCTACTCAGAGACCAAAAACTGGCCCCACAGAGGCCAAAAACAGGGCATGGGGAGGCCAAAAACGGGATGTGCAGAGGCAAAAGACCGGTTGCATGGAGGTGGAAAACGAGGTGAGCGGAGGCCAAAAACAGGATGTGCAGAGGCAAAAAAACAGGGTATGTGGGGGCAGAAAATGGCGCATGTGTAGGCCAAAAACAGGAGTGTGTCTTATTGTGTAAAAAATCCAGTACTTATATGTGGATGAACAGATGGGTTGCAGCAGAGCAGGGATTAATGTGCTGAGTAATTTGGAGGAAACGATACAGCAGAATCATGAGAGAAACAAAGATATGATTGCCATCTTCTTATCCTTATCTATTAAATGTGGGGTCGGAAGCTTTATCTTAAGATTAAGTTTGATGCAGCAAAGCAGTTCCTGGATTTGTTTTTGCCAGAAGTAGTCTTATACAAGGCTGTACAATTGCAGGGAGTTACGACCATTGAGCCCAAAATTTCTGTTGAAATATTTGTTAAACAAGTCTTGCCTCTTTTTGATGATCTTGCTGGCTGCAAGCGTTAAGTGAATCACTCCAGTTGTTAAATGAGCAACAAGGTTATTAAGTGAATCTAGCTTCCCCACTGACTTTGCTTGTCCAAGACGGTTGCAAAAAAGGATCACAAAAGTCTGGGGATACTGCAAGGGTCGCATGTGTGAAAAACGGCTGTAAGTCACATTTTTCAGCACCGCCGTAACTTTGAATGGTCACTGAACAGATTGCTCTTAAATTGAGGACTACTTGGATTACATTTTTTTTACACGCATTTCACATTCCCATTTTTCCCACAATCAGAATGTCAGTCTCCAAATATCACAAGTAGATGCACAACAGAGCTACTTTAATCTAGAACAGGGGTCTCCAACCTTTGCAACTTTAAGTCTGAAGTCCTTCAGACTTAAAGTTGCAAAGGTTGGAGACCCCTGATCTAGAAGATACAGAAAGTCTACCGCTAGCATTGGCAGGATAAAAGAGGAGATTGTGAAAGCTATGCTTTCTTCTACAACAAGGCGTGTCAAAGTCAAGGCCTATGGGAATCAAAGGACCAGCCTGCTGTGCCTCTGCTGACTAAAATGGGCCATGAGCACCCCCCTCCCCTACCTGGTGGCCTGTTTTCAGCCTACATGGCCTCCTGCAGCACTTTGCCAGCAAAAACAGGCTGGAAGCGGTCCGAAAATGGGCCACGCAGAGGTCCCGTGCGGCCTGTTTTCAGCCTCCATGGCCTCTAGCAGCACTCTGCCAGCCAAAAATGGGCCATGCAAAGGCCTTCCGAGGCCCCCCCTCCTTGCAGTCCGTTTTCAGCTTCACTGGCTCCAGCAGCACTCTGCCAGCCTTTTTCAGACCGTTTTCAGTCGAGAAAGTGCTGTTCAGGCCGAAAACGGGATAGAGCTTTGGCCGATAGGATGCTGGCAAGAGGCATCCATTCTGTCTCCCCTCCCGCACTCCACCCCTCCGTCTGCCGGCCCTTGGAGAACTGCAATGCTGATCCATCCCTCAAAGAAATCCAGTTTAACACCTCCGTTAAACACCATTAATAGAACACCATTAATAGAAGTTTTTCAAACGTGGTGACTGTAAAAGTCTGCCAGCTCCAAATTTCCAGAATTCCCAAGCTAGTGTGCTGGTAGGAGAATTCTGGGAGTTAAAGTCCATTGCAGTCTCGAAACTGCCACATTTGAAAAAAACACTCATTTATAGCTAAACTTCAACAAAAGGAACGGCAGGATGCTTTCAAAGGACACGGACTGGCATAAAATGGATAGATTTGAGTTGGGATCTCGTTTAAGAAATGAACTTTCCAAATCAACTGAGGAACAGAAGGCTCATTCTTTCTACATAGATGAAATGTTTACAATAGCTGTGTATTCTTTGTTTTTTTTCCATTCAAAGGGAATGTAATGTGTTCCATTTAAACAGAATTAGCATTAATTTAGAATAACAGAGTTGGAAGGGACCTTGGAGGTCTTCAACCCCCTGCTTAGGCAGGAAACCTTACACCACTTCAGACAAATAGTTATCTAACCTCTTCTTAAAAACTTCCAGTGTTGAAGCATTCACAACTTCTGGAGGCAAGCTGTTCCACTGATTAACTGTTCTAACTGTCAGGATATTTCTCCTTAGTTCTAAGTCGCTTCTCTCCTTGATTAGTTTCCACCCATTGCTTCTTGTCCTGCCTTCAGGTGCTTTGGAGAATAGCTTGACTCCCTCTTCTTTGTGGCAGCCCCTGAGATATTGGAAGACTGCTATCATGTCTCCCCTAGTCCTTCTTTCATTAAACTAGACATACCCAGTTCCCGCAACCCTTCTTCATATGTTTTAGCCTCCAGTCACCTAATCATCTTTGTTGCTCTTCTCTGCACTCTTTCTAGAGTCTCCACATCCTTTTTACATCATGGCGACCAAAACTGGAAGCCAAGTGTGGCCTTACCAAAGCATTATAAAATGGTATTAACACTTCATGTGATCTTGATTCTATTCCTCTGTTGATGCCGCCTAGAACTGTGTGGGCAAAAGACTGCCTTGTATTGTAAAAAATCCACAGAATTGTTCCACGGAGTATAAAGATTCATTTTTGGATTTTATATTGTTATTGAGTCCTGGGGGCTGAGGAAGACAAGGGCTCTGTGTAGAAGGCAGAGAGGGAGCTAGACAGCAGTGAGGCAGAGAAACAGCTGGAGCCTGTTCCCAGTGTGCGCATGTGCAGAGCTGCCAGAAGACAAGAAAAACTAAGAAAGCAGGGTTGACTTAAGAGTAAAGCCACAACTTGGAGGTGATTGGCCCCCTCCTATAGGAAACAAAAGAGGAACGAACGGGGAGGGGGCTTTTGCAGGAAACAATTCATTCCTTCGGTCAGTTCAAGAGTGGAAAGTTCTGTTTGTGACTATAAGAGACTCTGTGCCAAGTGCTGCCTTGCCCTGTGTTTGGAAACTAGTTATTTGGCAACTCTCCCAACGAGATAAGGTTCGTGTTGATAAATATTCCTCGGAAAGACTGTTAACTGACTGTGAATGAAAGGAATTCACAGTCGTGTAAATAAAAGGGGTTTTGCCGAGACTCTGCTTCTTGCTTTTTAAGGAAGCCTGGGTCAGAACAACCAGCATGATGCACAGGATAGTTTTAGCAACATCCCAGTGATGGATTAATTCAGGATTTTAGAGTCTCAATAATATAACATGCAAGATTCTTTCTAATTGCTAATTCCCTCCATATGTTAGTATGCCATAGTTTTAAAATAGAATCAGTTATGCTTTTGAGAGTTTTAGCATTTAGCGTTCGTATTTACATTCTGCTTTTGTTCATTTTATGTAACTACGTCATTTGTTGAAAGCATTTCCTTTGGTTTTCATCTGAATCTCGTTGTTTCCCATGAAACTGAAACAAGATCTAATCTATTATCGTAACAAATGACAGTATCCGGAGTCTATTGATGGGAGTAGATTAACAAAGGTCAATTCTCAACCAACTATTTTTGCATTTAAGAATTACTGTATTTTTCAGAGTATAAGACGCACCTTTCCCCCCCCAAAAAAGAGGGTGAAAATCTGGGTGTGTCTTATACTCCGAATGTAGCTCCGCCCACCTGGTCCACGCATCGGTCTGGCAAGGGCGCAGGAGCTGGGCATTGGAACAGGGCAGGCAAATCAGAGACAGCCAGCTGATTGCCGGCTTGCCAGCTCTGCTGCTGGTTTCCTGGAGCATGTAGGCAGCAGAGGAAACCCGTGTCGTGGTCTCCTCCTTCTTCTGCCTCTGCACATTGAGAAGGCTGAGTAGCAGCAGCAAGGAGAATGTGGACCTCCCGAGCCATGAGAAGCAGCTGTCAGCAATGCCCTCGGGGTGAAGACATTTCGAGCAGGGAAGGCTTGGCCCCCTCAGGAGCCGCTGCCTGAAAAGTGATAGTGGAGCAGTGCACCCTCCCCCTCCTCCGCAGACTCGCCTTCTCTTTTTTTCTGGCCAGATCTGCCGCCTGAAACGGATCTGGCCAGGAGAGAAGGCGAGTCTGCAAAGGAGGAGGAGGGGACTGCAGGAGAATGGAGCGCAACCCTGGGCAGCCTGCTCCGGCTGTCCCTTCTCCGAGCATGTCCTGCGGTGGTTGCAGCTGGGCGGCGGGGCTCTTGCCATCACTGCTGTTCCTGCTGCTGCTGTGAATGGAGAGTAGCAGCGATGGCAAAAGCCTCGCCGGTGCCAGCAGTAACAGGACATACTCGGGGAAGGGAGAGCCGGAGCTGGCAGCCTAGGGCTGTGCTCCAGCCACCACCGCTTCTGCTGCTGTGGCCACCAGAGACTCCTTCCCTGCTGCAGCTCCTCTCTCTCTCCCTTTCCTCAGCCTCCACGCTATTCGGGGGGGGCGGGGGGAGGGAGAGCAAGCAGCTGCCAGGCAGGAGGACCACCACACTTTCCCAATGGGTGGGAGGTTGAAGGGGCGACCACCGGCGCAAGAGAAAGACTTCAAAGTCAGTGGAGGTGATGTGTGACTGGCGTGCCTTGCTCTGACTTTTCTTGGGTGCAAATTGCTTTAAAAAAATAAAGGTTTTTTTTAAAGGGTTAGGGGTACAGTTTTAAGACTTGTGCACTTCAAGTGCCAGAGTTGAAGAGTTGTAAAAAGTATATGTGGTTGTAAACATTATTCTGCCGTACTGATATTTTATTAAATAATATATTACCACACCATTTGGTTCAAAATACTTTTCCTCCTTCTTTTCCTCCTTTAAAATCTAGGTGCGTCTTATAGTTCGATGCGTCTTATACTCCGAAAAATACGGTACTAAATACAAAAACACAAAAAATTTGTGCTGCCTCTATGAATGCTGATTTCTTGCAGTCACCCTGTGTCCGTGCCTGATTTAATGATCTTTTTTCTAGCAGTTACATGAATACCAGGGTTGCTAACCGAACGCATTGCCCACGATTGGGGCAGTAGAAAATTGTGATTTTTCTGGGCAAAAAAACTGTCAGAAACTGTGGTCAGTCAAGTGACACTGTAAATGGCCATATTTGCGGGCTAGTTGCTAAGCACCCAAAATGCAATCACTTGACTACAGGGCTGCAAAGGAACCCATCGTAAATTGAGGACTACCATATTTTCCCCAAAATAAGACTCTTATAGTAATTTTTGCTCCAAAAGATGCATTAGGGTAGTGTTGGTGAACATGAGTTAGTGAACATGAGTGTGCCGAACATGGGTGTGCCAAGCAGCTGCTCTTCCAGTTTCTGGCACGCACATGTGCACCAGCCACCTAGTCTTCCTGTTTCCAGCTCGCATGTCACTGGCCAGCTGGTCTTCATGCGTGTGGGAGCACCGGAAAACGGAAGAGCAGAAGCATAAGTGCATGCGCTGGAAAACCATGTGGGCGGTGCAAATTTGTGCCGGAAACCAGATCATCTTTCTGGCGCACGCATGCACACCAAACGGCTGCTTTTCCAGTATCCAGCGCACCTATGCATGTGAAGACCAGCTGGCCGGCACCCTGGAAGAGCAATAGGTGATGGCTCATGTGCCCGGAGAGATGGCTCTGCGTGCTACTTCTGGCACACGTGGCATAGGTTTACCATCACAGCATTAGAGCTTATTTTCCAGTTAGGTCTTGTTTTCAGGGAAATAAGATACTAAAATGCATCTGTCTGGCTGACGATCTTAACCGAGGCTTATTTTTGGGGTAGGGCTTATACTATGAGCATCCTTAAAAAATCATGCTAGGGCTCATTTTCCTCGTGGGTCTTATTTTTGGGAAAACACGGTACCTGTACTACTACTCTGTTTTCTCCAATTAAAGGCCTATATATCTGAACTTGCGTGAGCTGCACTGGCTGCCGGTGGCCTTTCGGGTGCGCTTCAAGGTGTTGGTGACCATCTTTAAGACGCTCCATGGCATAGGGCCTAGTTATTTGCAGGACCGTCTCCTACCACATACCTCCCTTCGACCGGTCTGCTCCCACAGTGGGCCTCCTCAGGGTGCCGTCAGCTGGTCAATGCCGGCTGGCAACGCCCAGGGGAAGAGCCTTCTCTGTGGCGGGTCCAACCCTCTGGAATGACCTACCCCTCGAACTTCATACCATCACGGACCTTCGCCTTTTCCGCCGCTCATTAAAAACGCATTTGTTCCACCTCGTTGGCCTTGCTTAGAGTTAGTGTATGCCTATATTTTGGGTTAGATTTTAACATTGGATTTTTAAGGGTTTCTATTTTTAGAGTTGGGTTTTTAAATTAATTGTTTTTTAGCACGGGCTAAATTGTTTAATTTTAGTTTTAACTTTTGTAGAATTTTGTATTGTCTGTATTTTTAGATCTTTAAATTCCTGTGCACCGCCCTGGGTCCCATTTGGGAGATAGGGCGGGATAGAAATCTAATAAAATAAATAAGTAAATAAATAAATAAATAAAGTTTTTATTTTTCTCGCTGTCTTTTTTTTTCTTAACCTCTTCTGCGGATAGCTTTTAGATGTCCTATGGCATTACTGTCTCCTTTGGAAGCATTATTGCACGAAGGCAGTGCAGAGAGTGGTGAGGATGGAAGAAAAAGTTACTGGCAGTTCACTCCCTTCTATCCAGGATATGGCATATAAGCGATACTTAAGTAGGGTCTGTAATATTATCAGGCATGCTACACATCCTTGTCATGATCTGTTTTCCTTGTTACCTCCTAGGAGGGGGGCTTCGTGGTACCCAAAGCAGAACATCCAGATTCTGAAATAGACTGTGGTTTATATGTGTGTATATGTATGTGTGTGTGTATACATACATACATACATACATACATACATATATATATATACATATATCGTATATCATATTTATATGCGTGCTATGTATGTGTATCGGTAGATATATTATTTATTTGGAGAGCAGGCAACAGAATTTGATTTATAATGAGTGCTACCAGTAAAAAAAACATGATAATAAAGGTTACCTTATCTTATCTCATGTACTTACCTGAAATTTTGCATGAATTGGGCGAAAACCTCTGTCCTTCCCGCTAGAGGAACTATGACATTGATCATTGACCGGGAGATGTCCACTGTCTCTGTCTTCACTTTCATAAGAGGACCAAATGGACGAAACAGCGAAACGTGTCGGTATTCCATTTCGTCTGCTTTCTTGTAGAATAATTCATACTGGGAACCTTTGTCTCTCTCCGTGCGGTAATAACCTGGTGGAAAATGCAAAAGACGGAATCAACTCAGCCATAGATTTTACAGGCAGCAAGAAAAGGCTGGGAAGCACATCCTGGTGCATTTCCTAAGGAAATTTGTCTTGGACTCAATGCTACATTTAATCCTCGACTTACAACTATTTGTGGTGGCGCAGTGGTTAGAGTGCAGTACTGCAGGCTACTTCTGCTGACTGCCAGTTGTCTGCAATTTGGCAGTTCGAATCTCACCAGGCTCAAGGTTGACTCAGCCTTCCGTCCTTCCGAGTTGGGTAAAATGAGGAGCCAGATTGTTGGGGGCGAGAGGCTGACTCTATAAATCGCTTAGAGGGGGCTGGAGAGCACTGTGAAGCGGGTCTAAGTGCTATTGCAATTTGTTTAGTGACTGACAGTTAAAACGGCACTGAAAAAATGATGACCGTTTATGACCGTTTTTTTGCATTTATGACTGTTGCAGCATCCCCATGGTCAAATCTGTGTGCTTGGCAAGTGGCTCATGTTTATGACGGCTGCAATGTACCTGGGGTCAGGTGATCCCCTTTTGCAACTTCTGACAAGTAAAGTCAACAGGGAAGCCAGATTCATTTAGTGTTCTGACTGAGACTTCCCAAGAGCATGAAGCAAATTCCTTGTCCTGACAAAAAAACCAACCCTTTTATTAATTGACTGTGAATTCTGCTCATTCACATCCAGCAGAGTCTTTCAAGGGAGGATTTACAGTCACAGAGGTTATCTGGCTTGGAGAACTGCCAGGCTGATATCTGCAAAACAAACCAATTAAGCAAACAAATTGTCTCCTGCAAACTCTACTCCCCTTTTGCTCCTCTTTTATTTCCTCTGGGAGGGGCCATTCATCGTCCACCTGTGGCCTTACTCCCGAGTCGACCCCTGTTCTTCATCTGGCAACTCTGCACATGTGCACTCTGGGAACAGGCTCCAGTTGTTCTTCTGCCGCACTGAAGTCTGACTCTGAAGGCAGCTGATAACTGTCAGACAGTCCTGGCCCTATCTTTGCCTCCGACACAGAGCCCTCGTCAGAGCCTTCCCCAGACTCCAGGACTGGCCCATGTTCCTCTGAAATGTCCTTACTATCTGAATCTGCTGCCAGCTCAGCTGGCGGGCCACAACACTTAGCAACCCTTCAACATTGCAATGATTCACTTAACAACAGTGGCAAGAAAGGTCGTAAAATGGTGCAAAACTCAACAACTGTCTTACTTGGCAATGAAAATGTTGAGAACTCTCTATATGCATGAACCCACTCAACAACTAGCCAACCAAATATGGTTTTAAACATTTGCAACTTAGCATGATCTATCATTCATACATTAAACTCAGAATTTATAAAGACTTGGCTAAGAATCCAGCCATATTTTAAAAACTACCTTAAAACATTAAACAAGAAATGGAAATTGAGCCCAAAGAAATATGTCATTCATACATACAAGGATGTCAACTATTTCAAGGTCTTTATCCAATTGGGTCAAGTTTTTGGTCAAATCTTGCTTCCAGCTAAAGTAGGTGAGATATGATTCTACAAAGAAGCTCTTGCAACATCAGTATTAAGGGAAAAGTTTTTCCTTCCCTTTCCAGAAAACATGAGTCTCCCGCTGTAAATTCTGGTATGCAAAAATAACAGTCCAGGAAGGAAAGTTCAGAATGAGATCATCTGGCACATATTTTTCATTAGGTAACTTATGGAACGATTTTGGGCGATTTTTAGAGAAACGGGGATGACTTCAGTCAGCTTGTCTTAAGTTGCACATTCATTATTTCATCGAAAGCAACATTTCTACCAACCAGTTTATAAAATTCTATGGCTGCCACTGCACCATCTACATTAACAAACATTTAAAAAGAAGGAGGAGGAGGAGTGGGGGGGGGGGAGAAGGAAAGGAGGAGGATAGAATTCTATTCTATTCTATTCTACTCTACTCTACTCTATTTCCTATTCCATTTCATTTCTTGTTTCTATTCTATTCTATGCTATGCTATGCTATTCTATGCTATTCTTATTCCATATTCTATTCTGTTCTGTTCTATTCTATTCTATTCACTTATGCACACCATGGAGGGTTTACCCTAAGTAAATACAGTGTGGGAATCAAATTTAACTTCCAACCTAGACAGGAATGCAATGCATTCTGTGCGGTTTTTAAAAGATGTATCTTACGATGCATCTTCTGAACAAGAGGAAAAATGAGTAACACAAAACAATGGACAATTGGAGCCAGAATGAATTTAAGACTGGTAATGAACTTCAGCTGGCTTTCAGATAAGCTGTAGTTTCCCCCCCCCCCCCTAGGTTCAAGAATTTAAATTTAATCGCCGTCACAAAGGCTGCATAGAATTCCGCAGTAATAGAATCATATGCTGTTTGAGAGCAAAAATTTCAAGGAAGAATTTTATGAAAGGTTCTTTCACATAAGCTAAAGTTTCCCCTTGCACATATGTGCTACTCATTCCTGATTCTAGGGGGCGGTGTTCATCTCCGTTTCAAAGCCAAAGAGCCAGCACTGTGCGAAGATGTCTCCGTGGCCATGTAGCCGGCATGACTCAACGTCGAAGGTGCACAGAACGCTGTTACCTTCCCATCAAAGGTGGTCCCTATTTTTCTACTTGCATTTTTACCTGCTTTGAAACTGCTAGGTTGACAGAAGCTGGGACAAGTAACGGGAACTCACTCCATTACACAGTGCTAGGGATTCGGAACGCCAAACTGCCGACCTTTCTGATCTACAAGCTCAGCATCTTAGCCGCGAGCCACCGCGTTTCACATACCAATATCAATTACTATTGAAACCGATGAATGAAATTCAAATAATAAAAGCAATACTTGAGATGTGAGAAGATGGATACCTTACTTCAACGCACAAAGGGAAGCAAAAGTTAAGGTTTCTTTTTTAAAATTCCATTAGCTTAATTATAACAATAGGTTTGTGGGGATTTCTTCTGATTTTGTTCCCAATGTTTTATTGTTTAATAAGAGGAACACACACACACACACACACAGAAACAGAGAGAGAGAGAGAGAACCAATGGGCTGCATAATTCCCATTGCAGGGTGTGTCTGATGTTAATCCTGGCATGTAAAACTTAATGCCAACTGGGCACCTTTGAACCAGAATGATGAGGTTTGCTATCTTGCACGTAAAGTAAGCAGAAAATTAAATCCATTTTGGCTACAGTACTGAGACATGTCATGCCCTTCCACTGCTTATCAAACTCTTCTTCTGTTCCTTCTTTGCAACCTTCAAGTTTTAACAAACTTTTTTTTCCCTTTTGTGTTACTCTGTTTAGTAAGCCCTCAAAAGCATTAGTTAGCATACAGGATAAAACCCCAAATTTAAGAAGAGAATCATTCTTTCTCCAAAGGGTTATGATTATCTGACCTTTGGGGCAATGGCGAAATTTAATTTTTCTTACTATCGGTTCTGTGGGGGTGACTTGGTGGGCATGGCAGGGGAAGGATACTCCTTTCCCTCCCCATTCCAGGGGAAGAATACTGCAAAATCTCCGTTCCCTCCCCACTCTGTGGCCAGTTAGATGTGGCATTTTCCGGTTCTCTGAACTACTCAAACTTTTCACTACCGGTTCTTCGGAACCTGCCAGAAACTGTTGAATGCTACTGGTTCAGACTGGTTCGCCCGCACCGGTAGGAAAAAAATGATTTTTTTCAACTATCAGCTGTGATGCGCGATTTATATTAGCTAGAAAGCAGGATTGGCACAGTGGATTCCCACCCACCCCCGCTGGTCACTTACCTTTGCAGGTGCGCGGAGGTGGCGAATGCGAGCATAGCGAGCTATTGAACCTGTAGCAAGGGTAAGTGGGTTTCACTCCTGCTTTAGTGCTTTGGCAAATCTAGTACGTTTACCAAATTATCTTTTCCCCCAAGACTCTATTTATGAACTGCTGAGTATTTGGGGTGACAGTTGGGTGACTGGGGGGATCCATATTGATTTTTTTGTTATTGACAGAGAGAGGGAGAGAGAGGAATAAAGGAAGCAAGGAAGGGAGGGAAGGAGGGAGGGAGAACAGGAAAGAGAGAGAGAGTGTGTAAGAGAGAGAAAGAAAGAAAGAAAGAAAGAAAGAAAGAAAGAAAGAAAGAAAGAAAGAAAGAGGAAAGGATGAAGTAAACTAAGGAGGAGAAAGGGAAATGGATGGAATGAAGAAAGGATAGAATGAAGGGAGGGAAGGTGGGAGGAAGGGAAAGAGAGGGAGAGAGAGAGAGAGAAAGAAAGAAAGAAAGAAAGAAAGAAAGAAAGAAAGAAAGAAAGAAAGAAAGAAAGAAAGAAAGAAAGAAAGAAAGAAAGAGGAAGGAAAGGTGGAAGGAAAGGTGGAAGGAAATGGAGAAAAATGGATGGATGGAAGAAAGGAAGGAAGAAGGAAAGGAGGAAAGAAGGAAGGAAGAGGAAGGAAAGTAAGGAGGAGACAGGGAAAAATGGATGGATGGAAGGAAGAAGAAAAGGAGGAAGGGAGGGTGGGAGGGAGGGAGGAAGGAAGGAAGGAGGGAACCAGTAGCTTGCTCTAGTGGTTAAAGCACCGAACTAGAAGGACACTGTGAGTTCTAGTCATGCCTTAGCAATGAAAGTCACCTAGGTGACTTTGGGCCAGTCCTTCTCTCTCTCAGTCCAAACCACCTCACAGGGTTGTTGTGGGGGGGAAATAGGAGGAGGAAGGTGTGTTGGATACATTGGCTGCCTTGAATTATTTGTAAAAAAATAAAATAAAGGTGGGATACAAATAAATGAATAAAATTGGAATCCTACTCCATTAAGACCAAACTTTCATCTGTGAACCTTGCTGTATTCTTCTGAATGACACATGGGCTGTCTCTTATCCCCAGTACTGTTACTCACCCAGACAGGGCCTGTAGTCCAAGCAGACAGAATTTAAAATTCAACCTCCACTAGCAATGTAGGAGTGTAGTTCCTCCAATTACATGTTACCGTCAAGCTCGAGAGAATCATTTAAGCAATGATTTCAACACAACTCAAATCCTTGGAAGGGTTGAAAAGCTGAAGCCAATCTTTGGTGGGTGTTATTGGATTTTTTGAGAATGATGTACCCTGTTCCTTAAGAAAACATTAAGAAAACTAGGACCATGGCATCCTCTCAATTCCTGCCAAATAGATGGGGAAGAAATGGAGGTAGTGGCAGATTTCATTTTCCTGATCTCCAAGATCACCACAGATGGGGACTGCAGCCAAAAAATTAAAAGACGCTTGCTCTTGGGGAGGAAAACTATGGCAAATCTAGACAGCATACTAAAAAGCAGAGACATCACCCTGCCAACAAAAGTGTGTATAGTCAAGGGTTTTCCCAGTTGCAATGGATGGCTGTGAAAGGTGGACCATAAGGAAGGCTGAGCGCCAAAGAATGGAGGACTTTGAACTCTGGTGCTGGAGAGAAGACTCCTGTGAGGCCCTTGGACTGCAAGGCGTTCCAACCGGTCAGTCCTAGAGGAGATCAACCCTGACTGCTCTTTAGAAGGCCGGATCCTGAAGAGGAAACTCAAAGACTTTGGCCACCTAATGAGAAGGAAGAACTCCCCGGAGAAGAGCCAAATGCTGGGAAAGACGAAGGGCAAAAGAAGAAAGGAACGGCAGAGAATGAGGTGGCTGGATGGAGTCACGAAGCAGTCTGCGTAAGCTTGAATGGAGTCCAGAGGATGGTAGAGGACAGGAAGGCCTGGAGGAACGTTGTCCATGGGATCGCGATGGGTCAGACATGACTTCGCAACTAACAACAACAACAACACTACGTTGTTCCTAAAGTTTAAATCGTTGGCATTGGCATTAAAATACACAGCAGATTGGCCAATAATAGTTACTTTGTGGGGAACATGTAACCTCGTAGCTAATTGTAACCAGGAAAGGGGAGTTTCCCGTTTTCCCTGAAACAAGTCAGTGGTGCTTCAACTCAATTGCAAAACACCAAACATCTCATCCTGTTGAAATCTAAAACGGAGAAGAGACAAGTACCCGTTGACCCACAAACCATCTCAAACAAACTGACCAAAATGGTTTTAAACGGTGCCCCGTTTCGTCACCGAACTAAAAAATCTGTCAAAGGAAGGAAGGTTGGGGTTTACATAAGGAAGCAGTAAGCTCTAAAAATTTACTGCCTGAATTGCTTTCCCCATAAGGATTGCGGAACGATTCAACAATACCTGTAAACTCCAGAGTCTGCAAACATCTGGCTTCAGCTAGTTTTCAGTTTAAGGCCTTTTGCCATAGGAAATTGCACTAGGAAGCCAAAGCCAGAACGCAACAGACATATATGTCATGGGTATTCAAGAGTGCAACTCATGCATGAAAATGTTGTTATTCAGAGGGGGGTATGAATCTCAACCAGCATTTTAAATAACTGCAGATATTTATTACTATGGAGCTACGGAGGAACTGATCTCACATCTTGGAAATGTCCCAATGCAATCTCCACCATAAACATTTTTAGTGAGCCAATAAAATCGGGTTTTATGGGTGTGTTTTGGAATCCAAGTGGGACTCAGAACAGAATTTCTCAGTTCTGCTGCTGTCTGAAGATCTAGTGATCAAGTGCAGCTATCACTAAGACCGTGATGGTAAAACTATGGCACGCGTGCCACACTTGGCACACAGAGCCCTCTCTGAGGGCACGTCAGCCGTTGCCCCACCCCAGTTCCACTGGGCATGCGTGTGTGCCTTCCACTGGCCAGCTGGTCTTCAGGTCTTTGCTCCGTATACGTGGGGGGCGGGGCGCATGAGGGGATGCGCCTGTGTATGTAGGGGGGGATAAGGCGCATGCACGGGGCACTCACATTGCATTTTGGGCCCTGCGCAGCCCTGCGTCCTGTTTTGGCTTCCAGGTTGGTGCAGGAGGCCTTCCAGGCCCAAAACGAGGCACGGTGGGGTGTGCAAACTCCCCTGCGTGCCCCATTTTGGGCCTGGAAAGCCTCCTGCACAAACCTGGAAGCCAAAAGTGGGCGGGGGGGGGACAGGGTGCATGTGCGGGGCAGTGTGTGTGGAGGGGTGTCACGTGTGTATTGCACTATGTGTGTGGGTGCACACATGCGCTATCACACACATGTGCACCGGGGGGGTTCAAAAGGCACTACTGCCGGTTCGCTCGTGGGTGCATTGTGCACCCACGCACACTTGATGTGCGCGGCACGTGCATGCGCAGTGTAATAAAAATTGTTCTGTGCATGCACCTTTGGCGCTACCTGGAGAACCGGTTCGGAGGTGTGGCAGAAATGGGTCGCTGCAGTGACCCAGGCCGCCAAACCACTACTGGTTCAGCCCAACTAGTCCAAACCAGTAGGAACCCATCACTGATGCGCACACTTTCGGCATGTGATGAGAAAAGGGTTAGCCATTGCTGCAGTAAGAGGTCTATGGAGATTCTCAATCGTCCAGGTCACGGTAATCCCAAAGGTGATTTTTTCCAAAAGGCAGCTGGACTTTTTGGGGGCATTTCATCATCTCTGAAAACATTTCACTTCTCATCCGAGAAGCTTCTTTTGTTCATGGGGAAAAAATACTTTGGAAAATGTGCAAAGAAGAGCAACTAAGATGATTAAAGGCTTGGAGACTAAAACATATGAAGAACAGTTGCAGGATTTGGGTTTGGCTCGTCTAGAGAAAAGAAGGACTGGGGCAGGGATGGGGACATGATAACAGTCTTCCAATATTTGAGGGATTGCCAGAAAGAGGAGGGGGTCAAATTATTCTGCAAAGCACTTGAAGGCAGGATAAGAAGCAATAGATGGAAACTAATCAAGGAGAGAAGCAACCTGGAACTAAGGAGAAACTTCGTAACAGTGAGGACAATTAACCAATGGAACAATTTGCAACCAGAAGTTGTGGGTGCTCCATCAATGGAGGTTTTTAAGAAGAGACTGGACAGCCGCTTGTCTGAAATGGTATAGGATCTCCTGCTTGAGCAGGGGGCTGGACTGGAAGACCTCCAAGGTCCCTTCCAGCTCTATTCTGATTTGTCCTCTTGGGAAAGAATTTTGGGATTATCACTATAAGCTTCTTAGAAACCAGAAAAGCCAACTGGTTAGGCGAGGGGTCTGCAAAGTTGGCTCTTTTAAGACTGGTGGACTTCAACTCCCAGAATTCCCCAGCCAGCTATGCTGGCTGGGGAACTCTGGGAATTGAAGTCCACCAGTCTTAAAAGAGCCGACTTTGCAGACCCCTGGGTTAGGCTGTTTCCCATTTCTCTTATGTATTGGTCTTGAATAGTTGTCTTCTCTTTCAAGGCATGTTCTATCTTAGCTTCAAAACGCCAGAGCAAGGGAAGAAAACCCAATTTATTCATGGGTCTCGGGCAACTTAAAAACATTAAAACAGGGGTGTCCAAACTTGGGAACTTTAAGACTTGCGGACTTCAACTCCCAGAATTCCCCAGCCAGCTGGCTGGGGAATTCTGGGACTTGGAAGTCCACAAGTCTTAAAGTTTCCAAGTTTGGACACCCCTGTATTAAAAGCATTAGAATTCACTGATTATTAACACAAATCTCTGTCTGGGACCCAGCTAAGGAACTGAAGGAAGAGACGCAGCAGATCAGAGAATGAAGACGGGTGGTGTTTTGCCAAAGCAAACTCTGTGTTTCATAAATATGTCATCAGCAAGAAATATTTAAGACCTGAAGCTCTAAATACACCTAGCTTAAGATTCCTAGAATAGATAGCAAACACTGAGCAAGATTTGTCATTAAATAATAGATAGTAATGCACCTGCTGGCAGAAACTGTAAAGCATAACTCATTAACCACGTGTTGTAACCTACTCAATATGTGATAGTTCACTTGATCATTCCAATCTTAGATAGAGTTATGGTGGGCAATCATGCGTGGCAGGTAAGCCACTACCTGCGAAGGAGTAGATTTCTAGTTTAGAAAATATTAGACAACAACAAGAAGAAGATGGAAGATAATCTTTGTAGTTCGGGGTTGAAATGTGGTGTCCTTGGCACTCTCTGAGCTTGGTTGGTTTCTTGCAGACGTTTCATTACCAAACTAGGTCACATCATCAATGCTGTGCCGATGATGGACATCAATGATGAATCAAGCTCGAAGATTTCCCCCTCCCCAAAGAAGAAGTATGAAACAGGAGTATTGTTACGTTTCTCAGGTAGCTCTCAATGTCCTATAGTCGTGATGGTGAACCTATGACACGTGTACCACAGGTGACAAGCAGAGCTCTCTCGGCAGGCACACGAGCTGTCGCCTACTTCAGCTCCACTGCGCATACGCACATGCTTCCTGCCGATCAACTGATTTTTGGGTCTCTGTCGCGGATGCATAGGGGGCAGGAAGGCTGTGTGTGCATGCCCAGGGACGGGGGGAGCACAGGGGGATGTGACGTTCACCCCAACACCACGTGGCCCACTTTTTGGTCCAATGAGGCTCCAGGAAGGCCTACTAGGCCCAAAACGGGGTGTGGGGGAGTCACACGTGCATGCACGTGGAGGTGGGGGGAGCGCGGGGGGAGCGTGCAGGGGGGCAGGGCGTGCAGGGGTGTCACACACGCATTGCATGATGAGTACAGGCACACAAGCGTGCCCTTTTAGCATGCGACAACAAAAAGGTTAGCCTTCACTGTCCTATATTTTTAAATTGTTTTTTTTTTTAACCCCAACTTTAAAAAACATTGCTACCCAATCTTGTGCTTTGAGGGAGATGGTTATATATAGTTCTCAATAACTCCTTCAATTCTCCAAGATGGAGAAAGATTATAAGCGATGACTTGAATTATTGGGAAGGAAAGCCCTAAAAATAACTGTATCTGAAGCTGGCTTAGACTTTAAGATAGCTGAGATTTTCAGGATTAAGGATGGGCTGAAAACAGTATCCATCATCAAGCTGTCGTTAATTCTGCCAATATCACGTTATGTTAGAACTTGGACACACTAAAGCTGAACAGACTCTTTAATTGGCCTTTTCTCAACACAAAAGCTTTTGAAAACACCTGCTATATATGACATTTCTCAGTGTGACCCAAACACCTGTTTAAACATTTTCAGCATCCGATCAGCCCCGTCTTTTGTTTTGTAATCTGTCATACAGGCAAATGCTTTACTTTGTCACACTTAAAGACTGTTGCAACATCCCTGTATTCATGTGCCAGCTTGACAAGTGGCAGAAAAGACAATTACTACCAACCTGCCTTCCACTGAGGACCTGTATACTGCACGAGTCAAAAAGAGGGCTGTGAAAATATTTACAGACCCCTCACATCCTGGACATAAATTGTTTCAACTCCTACCCTCAAAATGATGCTATAGGGCCGCGATGGCGAACCTTTTTTGGTTCGCCTGCCAAAAGTGGGGGGAGCGCAGGGGGGGGTCGTGCGCAGGCGTGCCACACCCATAATGCTATGCACATGACCCCAGTGTGCATGCACGCACAACCAACGCCCCCTCCCCCTTTTTTTACCCTCCCCAGGCTTCAGAGGCTTTACAGAAGCCTGGGGAGGGTGAATACAGCCCCCGCCCACCACCAGAGGCCCTCTAGAGCAGGGGTCTCCAACCTTTGCAACTTTAAGTCTGAAGGACTTCAGCTCCCAGAATTCTCCAGCCAGCAAAGCTGGCTGGAGAATTCTGGGAGCTGAAGTCCTTCAGACTTAAAGTTGCAAAGGTTGGAGACCCCTGCTCTAGAGGCTTCAGGAGCTTCCCTGAAGCCTCCGGAGCGCAAAAAACTGGCCTTACGAGCAAACTGGAAGTCTGTTTCCGAATTTCCGGTTTGCCCTTAGAGCTGTTTTTTCATGCCCCAGAACCTTCCTGAAGCCTCCAGAGGGTAAAAAATGGCCTCAAAATAAGGAAGCATGTGCGCTGGCCACCTGACAGGGCAACACTTTGCGTGCCCTGAAAAATGGCTCTGCGTGCCACCTGTGGCACCCGTGCCATAGGTTCGCCATCACAGCTATAGGACACTGCATACTAGAACAACTAGACACAAGGACAGCTTTATCCCCGAACGCCATCACTCTGCTAAACAACTAATTCCCTCACCACTGCCAAATTATTCACTAAGGCTGCATTACTATTACTATTAGTCTT
The DNA here is from genome assembly GCA_039707465.1 of Rhabdophis nuchalis. Taxonomy (NCBI): domain Eukaryota; kingdom Metazoa; phylum Chordata; class Lepidosauria; order Squamata; family Natricidae; genus Rhabdophis; species Rhabdophis nuchalis. The sequence continues at coordinate 97,582,921 of CM077645.1, forward strand.
CTCATCGTTCCTATCACCCATCTCCTCCCACTTATGACTGGAGGACTGTAACTTTGTTGCTTGCATCCTTGTGATTTATATTTATATTGATTGTTTTCTGATTGTTTATTTGTACCCTATGATTATCTTTAAGTGCTGTACCTTATGATTCATGATACATGTATCTTTTCTTTTCTATACACCGAGAGCATCTGCACCAAAGACAAATTCCTTGTGTGTCCAATCACACTTGGGCAATAAAGAATTCTATTCTATTCTATTCTATTCTATTCTATTCTATTCTACTCTACTCTACTCTACTCTACTCATATTTATGATGGACACAGGGTCCCTGGGTCTCTGTGTGTGTGTCACGTTGATCCTTTTTGGTGACCTTCTGATAAACGAAGTCAACGGGGAAGCCAGGTTCACTTAACAACTTCCATGAGTCACTTAATAACTGTGGCAAGATCGATCATAATATGGGGAAGAAAACTCACTTAACCACTTAGCAATGGAAATTTGGTGCCCCATTGTGGTCGTAAGTCGAGGACTACCTGTACGTGATCGGGGCAGAATGCCTTCCTGCAAACTCTGATTTCCAAGGCTAGTGTTGTGGCCTCTCAGCCACTGAGAGCTCTGAGGGGGAAGAAGGAACGCAGCTGGCAGAGAGAGAGAGAGGCAGAGCCTGGGCCATTTGTCAGCTCTCAGATGGAGAGTCAAGAGCCCCCAGGTCTGGAAGTGGCTGATGAGGAAGACGGGGGACAGCTGTGTCCAGTGCCTGATGTGCGGGTGCACAGAAGGCACAGGAGAGGAGAGGAGGGCAGTGGAAATCTATGGGCTGATCCTTGGATTAGAAGAACCACTGCTGCTAGTGAAGCCCTACCCTAGCTGTGACGATAAAATGCAGGGGGCGGAGATGTATAGATGTGGCAGACAACTACTCCTCTCCCTGCTGGATGGACTTATCAGCCTGCGTTGAGAGATAAACTTTTTGCCGGAGTTGCTGGTGCTCCTAATAAAGGAATCATTGCTTTAACTAGAGGTTTTGGGGAGCTGGGTCAGAAGGAGCCAGGTGGAAACATACCTTCTACGAAATCACTTTCGCTGTAAAGCTGCCTCTCCCCGATTCCGTCGTCTTCCTCTTGGCCTTCTTCATCGGGATTATTGATCACCTCCAGACCCGCCTCAATCACTTCCACCAACTCATCCCGCTTATCTTTCCGGACGGGCTTCTCCTCTGGGTGACGGGTGAGTCCCATCTCCAACTGGTAAACCTTCATGGAGGTAAAACTCTCAAAAGGGATCACGGCGTATTCGCTGGGCAGCTTGGCGCCGATGCTCACTTCGGCTTTGTCTATTTGGGAGTGTAGGTATTCTAAAAGGTCGTTGGAGGTTTGTTCCTTAGTGCCCGGAGAGCCCATGCTTTGGACTTTGGGGTTTTTCTTATCCTGCAACAGCTTCAGTTTCTCGCTCATCTCTTGAAGTTCCAGCTTCAGCTGGGCGATCTGACGCTTCAGGCTGGCGGCCCTGTCTTGGTAGTGTTCTTCCTGCTCTTGAAGGAGGGCCTGGTAATGCTCCTTACCGAAATGATCCCCACTGAGGCCAGGAAGCGATCGGTTGCTTTCGGTTGGTGGGGCGCACTCCAGGAGATACATGATCAGTAACAGACTCAGCAGCAAAGCTAACCCGACCAAAAGCCATCGCGTTCTGGCTTGAAATATTAACCCTCTCCTGGGCATCCTTAGAGCGCTGTGGTCCTATTCCGAATCACAAAGCTGATCTTTGCAGGTCATTCCTTGCCATCTGAAAGGAGCCATCATTTTGGAGGCGAATCCACTCGGCTGTTACAGCCACATTTCAACAGCCCTCTTCTTCATCTCCAAGCTGAGCTTTAATCCCCAAGCGAGGCTGCCTTCCATTCCTGCCAGCCGCTGCCTGCATCCAACTGGCTGGCGCACCTCTCCTTTAAATAAGCACCGTTTTGCACCAGTAGGGAAAGCTTGTTGTTACAACAAAGTCACCTGCTTTTCGTTTCGAGGCCCTTAAGTTTATCAATCAACTTGTATGAAAAAATAAAGGAGAAACCCGCTGGAAATACCGACGTTCTTACTGGCCGTGGAGTAGGTTTAACCTCCTCCATGGAGAAGCCAAAAAGCAGAAGTTAGTATTTCAGCAATACCAGAGAGTCAGCATGGTATTTTCATCCAACAGTTGTCCTTCTCTTTTTCTTCTTCTTAGAAATCCAGGATCTGAGTCAGCAAAATGCAGGAAAAGCCTAATATTAAATCTGGGGGAGGAAAAAAATATTTGGTTAGAACTACAAAGCAACCAGACAGATGGAAAGCACATAAAGGCAATGCCTAATATCCTAAAAATCTAAATGTAATGAATTGCATATAAATTTATGGCTAGGCTAGAATAGGGGAAAATGTCAACGCTGGCATATTTTCTACTTTACTCATCTGCAAGCGCCTTCTTGGGCAACAGATTTTTTAAAAAAACTATAATTGGTCTGTCAAGACTCATTCCATTTTGAGTTTTCCAAGAAGCATTTTTTTCTAATTTGCTGAATAAAATCTGGAAAGAAAAAAAAAAGCCAGCAAATTCTTCATTACCAATTCAAAAGGACTTTTAAATGCAAGAATTTTAGAATGTCGAAAAGTTTCCGACCTTCTACAGCTTGGGTCCCCAAAATAAATAAATAAAAGATGCTAGAGAAATATCAACTGCGGTATTGGCTTTCAGATGTTGGTTATTTCAAGAATAATTGGGGAAAGTGCCATAGTTGCTTTAGGAACTAATAAAATATGTTCCAGAATACAGAATAACAGGGAGATGGAAGGGACCTTGGAGGTCTTGTAGTCCAAATTCCCTGCTCAAACAGAAGGCCATTTACCCGTGATGGTGAACAATTTTTGCACCAACTGCCAAAACGGGAGCGCACAGGCGGGGGAGTGCCAGAAACTAGAAGAGCAGCTCCCTGGCACGCATGTGCAGGAGCGCCGGAAACGCATGGGCGCTAGGGAGCTGGTCTTCCGGCTTCTGGTGCTCCCGCACACACGAAGACCAGCTGGATGGTGCGCACAGGCGTGCTGGAACCCAGAAGAGCAATGAGTGACGGCTGCCCTGCCCAGAGAGATGGCTCTGCATGCCACTTCCAGCATGTGTGCCATAGGTTCCCATCACTGCCATGTACCATTCTGGGCAAATGGTTGTCCAGTCTGTTCTTGATTACCTCCAGTGATAAGCTTTTCCACTGGCTGTTTTCAGAGTTAGAAACTTTCTTCTTATTTCTAGGTTGGCTCTCTCTTTATTAAGCTTCCACTCTTCTTCTGCCTTAGGTGCTTTGGAGAAGAGATTGATCCCCTCTTTTCTGTGACAGCCCCTCTGTGACTACTATCATGTCACCCTTAATTATTCCTTTCATTAAACCAGACATACCTAGTTCCCACAACTATCCATCATATCTTTTAGCCTCCAGCCCCCTAATCATCATTGTTTTCTCTTCTCGGCACTCTTTCTAAAGTCTCAACATCTTTGTAGCATGACCAAAGCTGGATGCAGCATTCCAAGTGTGGTCTTACCAGTGTAGTGTAAAGCACTATTAATTGTTCACATGATCTTGATCTTTAATCAAATCAGTCTAGAGAACCTTGATCCTTAATCAAATCAGTCTAGAGAACCTTGATCCTTAATCAAATTGGTCTTGAGAACCTTGATCCTTAATCAAATTGGTCAAGAACCTTGATCCTTTATCAAATTGGTCTTGAGAACTTTGACAGGCAGGGGTGGTATTCACTCACCTTCCCACACATACCCCATCCGTGCATGTGCTCGGCCTTCTGCGCATGCGCTTTGACTAAGAAAAGTGCCTAAATGGGATGGTATAGAGCCTGGGCGGGTGGGCCCACCCACGATTTCCACTACCGGTTCGGGCGAACTGGCCCGAACTGACAGAATACCAGCTCTGTTGACAGGTAATAACAATCTTCAACTGAATGTCCTAACTCTCCACCACAGGATAGGACTTGAGAGGGAATCGCTTCTCCAATAAACTTCTAAATCCAAATCAAGATGGAATGAAAAGACCAAACTTCCTTCCCATAACACTCTTTGGGGTCTCTGCACTGACATCTGCAAAATCAATTGTACAGTTTTGCTGTACGCGCAGCTCAAAATGTTGCCCACTTCTTTCCGTGAGTCTCTAAAAACTGTTTCAAACATGGGCAGAGTCCTGCCATAGTTAGAGTGTCAAGACCTTTACTCTGGACTGCTAACAATTATCACATAATTCCTACCAAAAAAAAAAACCAACATGCATGGATTTACACTGTTACCAATTAATAGCAATGACTGCAAATTGTTATATTTGACTAGCAGAAAGAGAAGAAAAACAAGTTTAATGTGTTGAAAAAAGAACTGTTACAAAGATCCAGATTTCCCTTGGTTAGAATTCTCCCCATATTAGCTCATGTTCTGATGGTAATAACATTTCTACGGAAGTGGTCAATTCTTTTGCATTTAACATTTTTATTGAGTTACTAGCTGATAACCCAGCATTGCCTGGGTATTTATTTATCCTAATCCTGTATTAGACAGGAAAAGCCCTGATTTTGGTGACAATTAAATTAGTTACAAATGTTTTTCCTGTGCCCCCAGAAGTCATACATTTGTCCTCAAAAATAATCAAAGCCTTGTTGAAAATATTCGGACCAAACTTAATTTCTAATGTTGGGTTTTCCCCCTTACCAGAGGGAGCCCCCTTGTTGAGTACTGTGAAGCCGTTACCATGGCAACTCCACTGCCCTGTACAGTAGAAGCTGTTTTAGGGCAGTACAGTAGAAGCCATTTTAAGGCACAACAGACTGTATCTTAACAGAACACACACCTCGAGGGGGTGTCTTACCCTCACCGTATTTGTTTCCAGAGAGTAAGCCATCTGTGTACCAAATTTGGTTGCTCAAGGAGTTCCAAAGTTATGTTGGAACACACACTCACCCACCCACACACACACTCTCAAAAAATACATATATTTATATATATATAGCTTAAGTACTATAAAATACAAAATACAAAAGTAAATAGAAAAGCAGTGTGGGGTGGGGGAGAGAAGTGAGAAAAGATAAGGGGAGGAGAAAAAGAAGCATTGACTACCTACTCTCTCTGTTACAGTAAAATATGGTATTAACATCAAATTGCAACTTTTTGCTTTTTCATAATAATACGAAGTATCAAGTCTTTTCTATAAAGATCTATCAATCTACATGGTAAAACCCAAAGTCAGAATTTCATTCTTCTCCACATCAAGCACGAAGTTCAGAAGTGGTCTCGACGTGGAAACAAAAGTATTTACCGTATTTTCTGTGTATAAAACGCACTGGAGTATAAGACACACTAAGATTTTGAAGAGGTAAACTAAAAAAAAAGGTTTTTGCGCTCTGTAGGCCTCCCAAACCCTCTGCACGCCTCATTTTTTGTGAAAAATGGGGCATGCAGAGAATTTGAGAGGCCTGCAAAGTGCTCCTAAGGGCTGGGGGGGGGGGGGGGAATTTTGCAAAAAAAAAAACCAGGGCATGCATAGGCTTTGGGAGGCTTGTAGAGTGCTCCTGGGGGCTGGGAGGGGGGGCAAAAATGAGCAAAAACTGCCCATTGTTCGTTCATTTGTGCCCTCCCTAGCCCCCAGGAGCAGTTTGTAAGACTCCCAAACCCGCTGCATGTCCATTTTTGCAAAGGGAGCGGAGTTTTGGGAGGCCAAAAATTCAGTGTATAAGATCCACCCAAATTTTCACCCTCTTTTTGGGGATAAAGATGTTTCTTATACTCTGAAAAATACGGTACATTCTTTTCTTTCATCAGTCGTTCATTTTGCCATTTCAGCCAACTCTATCAATCTCTGCAACCATTCGTCCATAGTAGGAATCAAAGTGTCCTTCCATTTTAGTGCATACAAAATAATAACAAAGTTCCACATTTTTTCTCCTATTCTTTTTCCATTAGGCCCAAAGGGAAAAGTTCTAGTTTCATTTTTATCTCCATTTTCAAAATTTCCTGTACTAAAATATGAATCCTACTCCAGAAACTTTTTTGCTTTATTACATGTCCATCATAGATGATTAAAATTTCCCCTCTTTACTTTTACACTTCCAATATTCATTTGATGTACCTTCATACATCTGAGACAATTTATCTGGTGTAAAATACCAACAATACATAGAAGTGGTCAAATCTTTTCCAACCAACCCACAGAGGCACGTAGCCTCAAGGGATGTTAAAAAACTAACCAATGTTATAATCAAAAGCTTTGTGGCCCATCTCATCAGATACTGGAATTCAATTACCAAATGCAGAACGGAGGTGATGGAGAAGAAAGAGATGGAGTGATGGAGGAAGTAAGAAACTTTCCTATCATGTGCATTGGGCTTCAACTACCATAACCCTATACACCGGTGATGGCTCACCTTTTTGATGCCAAGTGGCCAAAGGGCGCGCACAAACCCCCAAAATGCAATGCGAGTCTCCCCCATGCATGTGCCCCACCCCCACACATGCACCCAAACCTCTGCACATGCATGCAGGTCCCCTGCACATGCGCCCCCCCCTTTTAGCTTCCAGGTGGGTGCAGGCGTTTTTCCAGGCCCAAAACAGGGCATGGTGGGGCCTTGTGCGGTGCTCCCACGCCCCATTTTGGCTTCCAAGTTGGGGCAGGAGGCCTTCCAGGTCTAAAATGGGGTGCGGGGGGGGGCACACACACACAAACCCCAAAGTGCAATGTGAGTGCCCTCCATGCATGCCCCCTTCCGCACATGCGCAGCAGAGACCCGAAAATCAGCTGGCCAATGGGAGGGGCGCGCGCATACGCAGTGAGGCTGGGCTGGGACAAGGTCTGGCATGCCCGCAGAGAGGGCTCTGCATGCCACCTGTGGCACACGTGCCAGTGATTCGCCAACACGGCTATACACCAACGTACAAAGTACTACACACCAACAAAGTACTACACACCGACACACAAAGTACTGTACACTGACACACAAAATATGAGGAATAACAGAATAATAGTTGCCAGTGTGTATGGGGGATACTGCAACGGTTATTAGTCATAAGCCACTTTTTTCAATGCTCTGTAACTTCAAACAATCACTAAATGGATTCCCTGCATTAGAGAACAGTAACGAATATGTAGAACCTAGCTGCTTCTTTTAAAAATTCTTGACTAAGCTCTCAAATTGCAAACACTGTGAATCTGATGGTTCATTTTTTACCTCCTTTAACCTCTGACTTCTTAGCCTTGGTGGTGATTTTTTTCTGAATTTTTTTAGTTTATTCAAAGGAAGTTAAAATACAAAGTGCCAAAATATTTTTTTTTAAGGGAAATTAAAAACAAACAAAGAAGACATTAAAAAGCATCTTAAAAATAATTAAAAATAAGACTAACACATACACACATAACTTCCTCCCTGGTATTTGTCCTAAACAGATGGCTATCTTAAGGGCAGAAGAAAGAAATATTTATGCATTCACAAGTCAGGTTGATCTTTATAGTGTGGAAAGTTATCACCCATCTCTCCCCCAGAAAAATGAAATGCCCTAGGAAATATTGAAAAGGCAGAATATTATATTTCCCTAGATGTAAAAAGGAAGAAACATGTTTTGTTTCCTGCAGCCTCCTGCCCCCACCCCCTCTGTCAATGGGCCATTAAGGCCTGGGCTAGTCCACTTTACATAATAAAGAGTTCTCTTCTTCAGCTCCAGAATCATGGGATTAAGGTAAGACTTGCCTTACCAAACCTGGACTCAGCCCATGGGAGCCTGGCAACCAATCAGAGTACAGTTCTTACACAGGAACAAGAAACAGATAGGTGGGGTCAAACAGTTGATAAAAAGCCCTGCAAGTCCCTTGCTCAGCCCTTCTCCTCCTGTCCACCAACATTGAAGCATGTAAGCACCTTTTCTGTTCAGGACTCCAGCCATGTGGTCCTGTCCACCATTAAACCATCTTTCCAAGCAGCCTCCATGTCTCCAGTGTCTTCTTCCCCACTTGGAGCCAAACCCAGAAGGACATTTCCTTATAACAATAGTATGACAAAATGCTTCATTTTAAATCTCCATATTTATTTGCCTTTGCTACTAATCATGGATCTTCCTACAGCCTATGTAGCACCTGCAAACATTAAGTGGTTTGCTTAGCATTTGATTTAGATGAAGTTCCTCTGCTTCAGTTATGAAATGTTTTACATAATTCATCATTTAGAACCAACTTAAATTTCCTTGAAGTAGAATATACATAACTTCTCCAAAACTCCTGTTCCTAACTCTGGGTTGTGGCCCGCCATCTGCCAGTGGAACTGGTGGCAGACGTGGACAATGAGGAGGTTGGGGAAGAACCTGGACCAGTGCTAGAGTCTGGGAAAAGCTCTGATGGATGCGCTGTGTCTGACGCAGAGATAGAGACAGGACCATCCAACATTTCCCAGCCACTGGAGAGGCAGCTGCCTTTGGAGGCTGATATAAGTGAGGAAGAAGAACAGCTAGGTCCTGTTCGTATGTGCAGAGCTATTAGGAGAGGAGAACAATGGAGGACAAAGAGTCGACTCGGAAAGGAAAGAACATGTGGCCGCTGAATGGCCCCTCCGTACTTGGGAAATAAATAGAAGGAAAGTGGAGTGGTTGTTGTAGGAAACAACTGTTCCTATTTCTGAAGATTTTGCTCATTGTGTTTTGTGCCTCAGAGATTGCTTACCAGAACTTAATTTGCAGCTTTGCAGCTAAAAGCTCATAGCTGGGCAATTATCCCAAGGAACTGATAAGGTCTGTTACTGCAGTTAACTCTTTGAAGGACTATTGCCTGGACTTTTCTGTGCCATTAATTCACAAAAGGGATAAATAAAGAGGGGGTTTTCGTGACAAGGAGTCGATTTCTTGCTTCTGCTAAGGCTGGGTCAGAACACTCTGTTGTGAATTTAGGCAGCCTGAGCTCGTAGGTTTACATCCCTAAGCAATTCTTTTGCAATGCTACAGCAACTTCTGCTAAGGTGGACATGAAGCTACTATCAGTAACAACCTTCTCTGGATATGAATTAAAAAATGCCTGCAAAAAGCTTTCTGCTAATGGCTGATCATGACGGCCAGCGATAACTTCTTGTGAAGTCCTTGAGCAGGAACCATGAGTGATAAGAAGGCAGACAGATCTACATAGAAAGTTGATAAATAGAAGCCGGATAAATGTCAAGGTTCAGAAAGACATACTAGCATTCAAGGAAACTGAGCTGAATGGGATGATAACAACCGATACCGGAGCCATCTAGAATTGCCAGAGGTCAGGTGAGGAAGACAGCAAGGTTCTCCTAACCATGATGCACCCCTGAATTCTCAGACAGGGGATGGTATTTTCAAAGCCAGATATCTACACGAGCATTTAGCTCTGGAAACCAGAAATCAGGTTTTATGGACTTAAGAAGACAACCAATTGTAAATCAGAGGGGAAGATCGGCCCTGTCTAGTACCTGGGATGCAAGACTGTCTTTTTCGGCTAGGTGGCAGAAGAGATAACAGAGATTTTCTAAAGCCAGCCAACTTGAGAAAAACAAACTGTAGCCAGGAAATTGAGATACGGTTTGGTGTAGTAACAGGGGTGAAATCCAGCAGGTTCTGGAGAACCGGTAGTGGAAATTTTGAATTCAGAGAACCGTCAGTGGAAATTTTGAGAAGTTCGGAGAACCAGCAGATGCCACCTCTGGCTGGCCCCAGAGTGGGGTGGGAATGGAGATTTTGCAGTATCCTCCCCCTGCCACGCCCAACAAGCCATGCTCACCAAACCACACCACGCCCACCAAGCCACAGAACCAGTAGTAAAAAAATTGAATTTCACCACTGTGGAGTAGAGCACAGGAGCCCAACCTTGGCAGCTTTAAGACTGTGGACTTCATCTCCCAGAATTCCCAGTTGCCGGCCAATTGGGAATTCTGGCAAAAGTCAAAAGGTCTTAAAGTTGTTAAGATTGGACACCCCTGGTGTATGTTCTACACTAGGCAGGGTGGATAAAAATCAATGATATTTTTTTAATGGATTTTTTTCCATTTAAATCAGATTTTTTTGATTTAAATCGGATTTTTTTTATTTTGCTCAAATTTATGGAGTAAAAATCTATCTGAAGATAGTTTTCTATTTAAGATACATTCATAATTTGGTTTATTCAGCATGAAACAGAGCTTCGTTATGTAGCATGAGGCCGTATATTCTGCAATATTGGGACTGTCGGTGAGTCAACAGCGGGTCAGAGGAGGAGCTGCTGCGAGATAGAGATGACAGTTGCTCTTTAAAAATTATGATTTAAATCGATTTAAATCAAGCCTTTTTTACTAGTGATTTAAATCACGATTTAAATTGTGTTTTTAAACGGTTTATATCAAATCCACCCTGTCTCTAAGGCACCAGGCAAGAAACTGGAAGACCTGAGTTCTAGTCTTGCCTTAGGCGTGAAAACCATCACCATCCAATATCTGGGTGACTTTGGGCCAGTCCTTCTCCCTTAGCCCCTGGAATCAGGCAATGACAAACCACTTTCAAGAAATCTTTCCATCAAAACTGCAGGGATTAGTTAACACTGATTTACAAAACATATCATCAAACCACTGGCGCTTTAATTCTTCTCCTTTGAGAGACAGAATGATGTAAATAACAAATTAAGACGATTAATTCTATTTAAGATTAAAGATTACTTGTACTCCATAGTGGCTAAGATCCAATATTCAACACCCATCTCTGTCTAGTCCAATTTGTTGGGGAATAAAATCAATCAAAATCAAGCTATGTGCAGATAGCCCTCGACTTACGACCACAACTGAGCCCAACATTTCTGCTGTTAAGTGAAACATTTGTTAAGGGAGTTTTGCCCCACTTTATGAGCTTTCCTGCCACAGTTGTTAAGTGAGTCACTGAAGTTGATAAGTTAGTAACACAGTCGTTAAGTGAATCTGGCTTCCCCATCGACTTTCAATAATCAATAATCAATAATTTATTTTATAGACCGCTCCCTCTCCCCGGGGGGACTCGGAGCGGTGCACAGGGAAGTTAAAAATACAATAAATATACATAAATAACTAAAAGGCAAATTAAACAATTATCCCTGCGCTAAAATTCCCAATTTAATTACTAAAATCCCATGATAAAAGAGACCACCCTAGGCCGGCCAAGCAGAAAAGATGTGTTTTTAATTTTAGACGGAAGGAGCGGAGGTCCGTGGTTGTTCTAATGTCGGGGGGAAGGTCGTTCCAGAGGGCTGGGCCCGCCACAGAGAAGGCCCTTCCCCTGGGCGTCGCCCGCTGACAGAGTCTAGTGGACGGCACCCGGAGAAGTCCCTCTCTGTGGGAGCGAATCGGCCGTGAGGATGTATGAGGCAGGATCCGGTCCCGCAGATAGCTAGGTCCCGAACCTCTGACTTTGCTTGTCAGAGGTTGCAAAAGGGGATGGCCTGACCTTGGAACACAGCAACAGTCATAAGTATGAAGCAGTTGCCCAACAGCTGAATTTTGATCTCACAATCATGGGGCTCCTACAAAGGTTGTAAGTATGAAAAATGGTCATAACTGTAGTTAAAATTTAACTAGGAATTTCTAGTGAAAAGCAAAAGAGAACTGGAGCCGACATTTGCAATATTCACTTTATTTGAGCAGTGATTTGCAATGTTCACTTTATTCCATTATTTTAAAACTATTCTATTGTGATATAAAGCAAATCAGGGAGCCCTCCACTTACAACAATTCACTCAGTGACCATTCAAAGTTATGACAGCACTGAAAAAAGTGACCGTTTTTCAGACTGTTGCAGCATTCCCGTGGTCACGTGATTAAAATCCAGACGCTCGGCAGGCGACTCATATTTATGACAGTCGCATTGTCCCGGGGTCACGTCATCCCCTTTTGCGACCTTCTGACAAGCAAAGTCCATGGGGAAGCGGGATTCGCTTAACAGCTGTGTTATTCACTTAACAACTGCAGTGCTTTGCTTAGCCAGGGCAGGCATAAGTCTAATCTTTATTGTCATTGTACTTGTTTAGTTGTTAACCTCACTGGTGCAAAATTATAACAGAAAAAAAAAAAAGGGGGAAAAGAAAAAACGAAAAAACTAGCATGTGCATGGAGTGATTGTGGTTGAATTTAAAAGTCTCACAGCCCAAGGATAGAAGCTATCTTGAAACCTGCTTGGCATGAAATGAGGCAAAGCTCACTTAAATAGCCTTGCTTAGCAATGGAAATTTGGGGACTCAATTATGGTTGTAAGTCGAGGATTACCTGTATAACAATGAAGCTTTCCCCCTAAGTCCTAAGAAGATCGGCATCTTCCAAAAATGCTACTGAATGTTAACATTTTCAATTCAGCCAAGTGCCAGGGCTGATCAAAGGTTTTCTTAAATCAATATTACATAACTTTCTGAAATCAGCTGGCTTTTATTCAGGTTTAGCAACTCAGGATTCTCTATCCTATTCTGCAGCTACACTACTAAGCCATTCACAGTTCACAATAACTGGAAACAAAACAGAGAAATCCAACGTTTAAACATACGTAAGACAGGTCCAGAGTTACCATACAGTGCCATGCTATCAGCTCTTCTATTATTTTTGAACATTAAAAAACCTCTACATACACACTGAGTCTGTCTGTCTGTCTCTCTCTCATCTATTGTCTGTCTGTCTGTCCATTGATCCATCCATCTTTTACATCTATCACCTCCACAAGCATTCTGCAGAACAAAAGAAAAAAGGCCTCATTTTTTTGGCCCCAAACTGGCCGTTTTGCCAGTTTTTGGCCTCCTGGGGTGTCTGTGCACTCCGTTTTTCACCTCCCACGCCTCCAGAACATCTTTGAAGGACAAAGTTGTTGGTCTTACCTTTCTGTTCCAGCCCGCGGGGCTCACAAAGGTTAAGTCCTGTGCTCGGCCGAAGGGTGGGGCAGGGTGATGTGGGTGAGGTAAACTCGTGGTCCTGTGCAGGCTGGATTAATGGCTTCAGCGGGCCGTAGTTTGAGGATCCATGATCTATAATCTCTCATTCATGTATCTATCTATCTATCTATCTATCTATCTATCTATCTATCTATCTATCTATCTATCTATCTATCTATCTATCTATCTATCTATCTATCTATCTAACTATCATCTCTATCACCTAGCACAGGAATGGCGAACCTATGGCACGGGTGCCACAGGTGGCACGCGGAACCATTTCTGAGGGCACGCGAAGCATTGCCCTGTCAGCTCCAACGTGCTTGTGTGTGCTGGCCAGCTGATTTAGGCCTTCTTTTGAGGCCGTTTTTCGCCCTCTGGAGGCTTCAGGGAAACTCCTGAAGCCTCTGGAGGTGGGGAGGGGAGGCTGTTTTCACCCTCCCCAGGCCCCTAGAAAGCCTCTGGAGCCTGGAGAGGGCGAAAAAAGTGTGCCAAAAGCAGGGGGTCGCATACACAGCATTATGGGTGTGGCACAGCCATGCAAGACACCCCCCTGCGCTCTCCTCCTTTTGGCACACGGACCAAAAAAGGTTAGCCATCACTGACCTAGCATCTATCATCTATATTCTATTATCCATCCATCCATCCATTCATCCATCCATCTATCATCTAACCTCTCTCTATCATCTATATTCTATTGTCTGTCTGTCTGTCCGTCCGTCCATCCATCCAAAAATGTTATTTATGACCCAGTCTCCAAATTATAACTGCTGCACAAAGTGCATTTTGGGCACTTTGCATTTATGACTGGTTGCCACTCACTAATTTGTCACTCTCATTTTGACACTTCTGGGGAAGTCCCGATCAATGCACGAACCCGAATCAAACACTCCTTTGGTATTCATGCATCACAAAAGGACACATGAATTCAATCACAGAAACATTTTCAAAAAATGCAAGTAAAGTGTGTGGGAGGAATGCTCAATTAAATAAAAAGCAGGAAAGGTAAAGGGTTGGCAAATCTCTTCATATACATGAAAATGCCAGCTTCCTTTTAATACCGCATGAAAAAACAGAGGAGGGATAAAAAAGAAGAGAAGGGAGGAGGCAGGCAGGCAAAATGAGCAATCAGGACTAACAGATTCATCCATTTCTAATGGGGAGTTCTCCTTCACTTGCTAATGTTCACGTGAGTCTAGAAATCTGAAAGGGCTGGAAGTTTGTGGCACAGCCTCCACCAACATATACACTGCTTCAAATCCATCACAGTAGGCTATCTTCAGCTGAACAGTAGGGCAGGGCAGGGCAGGGAATGGAAGGGAAGATTCTTTATTGGCCAAGTATGATTGGAGACTCAAGGAATTTGTCTCCGGTGCAGAAACTCTCAGTGTACATATAAGCAACGTGATAAATCATAATAATAAAATAGTGTCATCATAAATCATAAGATGCAACACTCAGTGACAGTAGTAGGATACGATATAAGCAATAAACATAAATTATGAGATACAAACAACAAAGTTATAGTCATAAGAAGTTAAGGAAACAGGTAACAGGAAAGATGAGAAGAATAATACTACAGCCCTACTTGGTGGTTTGATATCCCAGAGCATAAGACCGTGTTGTGGGAATTAGTTGCTTAGCAGAGAGATGGCATCCAGGAAAAAAAATGTCCTTGTGTCTGGTTGTTTTGGCGTGCAATATCCTACAGCTGTGATGGCAAACCTATGGCAGCCATTGTCCCAGTTCAGCTCCACCACGAATGTGCGTGCACCTTCTGCCAGCCAGCTGGCCTTCAGGTCTCTATCGCGCATGAGCCAGGCGGAACACATGGGGGTCATGTGTGGATGCGCAGGTGGCAGGGCATGCACAGGGGCTCATGCATGCATGTGTGGGTGCGGGGGACGTGCAGGAGGGTGATGCATGCTTTGGCCACTCAATCCAGAAAAGGTTAGCCATCACTGCCCTATAGCGTCATCTTAAGAGTAGGAGTTGAACCAATTTATGTCCAGGATGTGAGAGGTCTGTAGATATTTCCATAGCCCTCTTTGTGACTCATGCAGTATTACAAGTTCTCAGTGGAAGACAGGCTGGTTGCAATTGTTTTTTCCGCAGTCCTAACTATCCATTGCAGTTTGTCTCTGTCTTGTTTGCTTGCAGTGCCCTTATAATACCCCTTCCCTATCACATACATAAAGCCCACCAGTTTTCCAGCCCCCAACAGCCCGTGACCTCTGTTGGCTGGCTTTTCACCACTAAACGTAGAGTTATAAACTCTCCCAGGAGTTGGATGGGACCTCAGAAGTCATCTGGTCCAACTCCCTGCTCATTGCAGGGTCTGAGCTCAGAGGCTGCAGAACTGAATAGCATCCCAAAGTCTCCTCCCTTGGAAGAGTGCATTACTGTCAGAGTGAAGCCTGTAGTTGTTGTTAAGTTGCACACAAGAACCTTTGGCAAAGCTGGGAATTTTTCACTAGGCTTCCGAATAGTGAACAGAGAAGAACAACAGGATTGCTAACCGTCAACTCAGCACATCGAATTCTCAGTCACTTTCTCCTCCTTTGGAACTCTGGGGAAGACTGAAGACAAGGGGTAAGGACTTGGTCTTTGTCTTCCTCTTCCTTCCTTCCTCCCTCCCTCCCTCCCTTATCCCTTTCTTTCTCTCTCTCTCCCTCCCTCCCTCTCCCTCTCTTCTTTATTTTTATTTCTCACTCTTTTTCTATTTCTCTTTCTTTTTCTTTCTTTCCTTTCTTCTTTTTTTTCTCTTTGTCTCTTCCTCCTTCCTTTCCTCTTTTTTCTTTTTCTCTCTTTTTTCTTTTTCTCCCTTCCCCCTCCCTCTTTATCTCTCTCTTTCTTCGTCTCTTTCTTTCGTTTTCTCTCCCCCTCCCCCTTGTCTCTCAATGGGATAAAAAAGAGAGAAGGAACAGTGATGCATAACATGTGACTCAGCCTGTAAAAACCTTGAGATGGAAACTTGCTTCCTCTGGGATCCATAAATGAAGCCTGCCCATGACACTCTTCCTGCAAACTGCAGATTGCATGCATATCATGGTCTCCTCTATGAATCACCGGTTACATTTAGAGGGTCAGGGAGTGTGCCCCACAGCCCTTATGTCTCCACCAGGTGCCCCTTGACCTCCAAAATTATAACCAATATTTTAAAAAAATTAAATCCCCAGATTAATTTCCAGGGTAGGATCACAGATCTTGGAAAATGTAACTGGGTTCTCATACACAGCGTTATAAAACTCTGACTACTTCCCCCCACCCCCCAAGTATTCTTTGTTAATTTAAAATACTGTGCTATTTTTGTCCTGTTGCGATATATGAAGTCCCATTAAAATGTTTATTGCAAAGCCTAACAAAAATATTACAGATTACAGTACTGGCTCAAAATCATTGACTGTGAAAAGGACTTTGGAGTCCTAGGAGATGATCCCTTAAACATGAGCCAACTGTGTGCGGCGGCAGCCAAAAAAGCCAACACAATCCTTAGTTGTATAAACAGAGGCGCAGAATCAAAATCACGGGAAGGATTAGTAAATCCTTAGTAAAACCACACCTGGAATGCTGCATCCAGTTTTAATCACCACATTAAAAAAAAAGATGTTGAGAGTTTGGAAAAAGTGCAAAGAGCAACTAAAATGATCAAAAGCCTGGAGACTAAAACAATATGAAGAACGGCTGCAGGATTTGGGTATGACTGGTCTAGAGAAAAGAAGGCTATGTACGGCCATTTTAGTGAAGGGGGCGGGGTTTCGGGAGGCAAAAAAATTGTTGTATTCAGTGTATAAGACACACAGATTTTCACCCTCTTTTGGGGGGGGGCAAAATGTGTCTTATAGTCTGAAAATTACGGTACTTTCAGCAATCAAGAAACTTTTACAAAGTTTAGGGAGAAAAAGGTTAAGTCCACATAGAAAAAAAATGAAATGACCCCGGGAAATAAGGTTTCTTTCCTTTTTTTTTTAATCCCACATTTGCTCCTACAAACCATAAAAAGCATACTGTTCTTCTCTTGGAGTTTCAGCTCAAAACTACATTTTTAGCTTTCTATTACCCTAGAGCAGGAACAGAACTCTAATTTATCTGACTCCAGCCACAAAAAAATAGCAATAAAAATAAATAAATGCATTTCTCCAAGCACAGTCCTGGATCTCACTTCCGTTTTATAAAACATTTACCACTCTGTGATCATTTCCCATTCGGTCTGGGGCTCTTCTTACACGATCTGTGTACTGTTACTTCACGCATGACCTACATAACAGGATTCACACAGGCATTTCTTGCAGTTAACTTGCTAATTTTGAGAGCAGAGTGGTAACTTTAGATCTTGTTTTCTCAGCCTCAAAGACACAATATTAGAACATGACACATGTTGTGATTGTTTCAGCCTTACAAAAGAAAAGGGAAAAGGGAAGGAGGGAAAGACAGAAAGGGAGAGGAGAGGAGAGAAGACAAATAAGAGAAAGAGAGGGAAGAGAAGAGAGAAGAGAAAGAAAAGAGAGAGGGAAGGGAAGGGAGGAAAATAAATAGCGGCATAATGCAATATACCCGACAGCAAGAGATACGTTGCTTTTAGCACACAAGAACTATCAAACACTGATAGTAGAAAAAATAAATAGTCTTTACTTTTGTAGTAACTAAAATACTTCTTCCAAACAGTGATACTAACTCCTCCATCAATAATCAGTCCTTCACCAAAATCAGTTATCTTACAGTCAAAACAATGATACTCTTCTTTCGTCATCAGTTTCAGCTCCTCAGTGGCAATCAGGAAGCAAAGGAAAGCATAAGGGAATGAACTGTGTTCCCAGCTGCCTTTTTATGATTGAGCTGGGAAGCACAGCCAATCAGATTCAACATAGTCCTTAAAGTTACATATATTCTTTAAGAATCCTGGCTTATATATATTGTCAACCCAACATCAGGATAATTATCCTAACAGTGTGCCGACATGCCTACGGTCCCTGTCCTAATGTTTCTTTTTATTCGTATCTATTTTGTATATCCAAAATCATGTACATACATACATACATACATACATACATACATACATACATACATACATACATACATACATTCTAATTCATGCTTGACAAAATAAATAAATAAAATAAAAATAAAGAAATAAACACAGTATTGATTTCTTCTTCCAACCAGAGGAAACAAACAAAGGCAGAAAGAATTGGGGAGGGGGGTGTATTTTCTGCCAGCAATACAATATAAGACCCGTTGGAAAAACTACTTGAAAGCACATTCAATTTTTATGATGTGTGAGATCGCAAAATCCCCCAAAAAGGAGCTGGGGGAGGACAAGAAATAAACTTGATTCCATCTACATTAGGTTCAAGTTAAATTGATTTCATAGCCGTAATATAATTCTTCCCAGACATGGTTTTAATTGATTCCGCCTTCCCTTGAAAATTACAACTTGTTGACAACTAGGAGAAGGCTTCCTGAAGGCTGCACTCAAAAGTTTGGTGACATGTTTTGCCCTGGGCCTTAAGGTTGGGTGATCTCTGGCTATACTTTAGAGAAGCAGCAGCTGTCTCCTATTGACTCTCTCAAGGTTCTGGCCTGGACAAGCCCAGGAGATGGGAAGAGGCCCTGGCTACCCTTGGAAGAACTGCTGACGGTTGGCAATGCAGGGGAAGGCTTTTGGGTAATTTAATAAACTGTCGGAATCAGAACAGAAATATGAAAGGGCATGGAAGGAGAAGAGTGATGGAGCGGAAAGGAGAAAGAGGAGAGTCAGAAGAGAAAGAGGAGAAGTTCTAGAAGAAGGAAGGGGAGCAGGAGGAGAAGGGGAAGAAGGAAGAGAGAAAGAAATAAGGAGGAAGAGGAGAAGGGGTAGAAGGAACAGGAAAAAAGATAAAAACTAGAAGATGGAAAAGGAAGAGAAGAAGGGGCAAAAGAAAAAGAGGAGAGAAAGAAATGAGGAGGAGGAGGAGGAGAATGGGTAGAAGGAACAGGAAGAGAGATAGAAACAAGGAGGCAGAAGAGGAGGAAGAGGAAGAGGATGAGAAGGGATAGAAGAAACCGGAAGAGAAAGAAACTAGAAAAAGGAAGAGGAGGAGAGAAGGAAGAGGAGAATGGGTGAAATGAACGGGAAGACGGATATACAATAGAAGATGGAAGAGGTGGAGAAGGGGTAGAAGGAACAGGAGGAAAAATAGAAGCTAGAAGAAAGAGGATGAGGAGGAAGAGAAGGGGTAGAAGGAAAAAGAGGAGAGAGAAACTAGGAGGAGCAGGAGGAAAGGGGGTAGAAGGAAAAGGAGGATAGAAAAAGGAGATGACATGGGACTGAATAAGGGGAATAAGGAATAGAAGGAGGAGGAGGAAGACAGACAGAAAGCAGTAGAAAAATATTAAAATTATGTTCATATCAGATCCTTGTTACTTTTCCAAGACCCAATCTGTAACCTCACTTCAAAACCTAGTTTTGCACCTACTAAAAAGATGGGAGCCAAGAGGCAGCCCAGAATTCAATGCAGCGCATCCCTCCCTCCTGCAGGAACAACCATCAGAGAGTCCTGCCATTAAACCAGGTTCATTAAACCAGGTTCGTGATGCTCCGGTTTCCACATTTTGACTCAGGCAAAGGATGACTACTGAAATTTTGCCAGCAGCTGAGCTCACACATCATACTACTTCATGGTGTATTTTTTTGCTCCATGGTTTGATGACCAAATCATAGTCAGGCTCCCTTCCCCACAGCCAGCCAGCCAGCCCTCAACTTACAACCATTCACTTAGTAACCGTTTGAAGTTATAACCCTGTGATGGCAAACCTGTGGCACACATAGCCCTCTCTGCAGGCAGGCCAGCCCTGCTCCACCGTGCATGCGTGCGTGCATCTTCCACCGTCCAGCTGGTCTTCAGGTCTCTGCCATGCATGCACACAAAGCAGGCCGCATACAGGGGACACACATGCAGATGCACGCAGGGGCAGGGCACATGCGTGGGGGGCATTTGCATTGCATTTTGGGGGCTCATACAGCGCCCCCCGTGCCCTGGTTTGGGCCTAAAAATGGGTGGGGTGCGCATGCATGGTGTGGGTGGGATATGCAGGTGCGTGTGCGCACATTGCATTATGGGTGCGGGTGCACGCATGTGCTGTCCCAGTCTCGTGCGCATGCTTTCAGCACATAACAACAAAACGTTTAGCCATCACTGTTATAACCTCACCGAAAAACTGACCTATGACTGTTTTTCCCACTTACATTTGCAGCATCTCCCTGATCACGTGATCAAAATTTGGAGGCTTGGCAACTGGCACATACTTATGACTGTTGCAGCATCCTAGGATCACCGAGCAATGGGGAAGGCAGATTCGCTGAACGACTGTGTTACTCTCTTAATTGCAGTGATTCACTTTAACAGTGGTGGCAAGAAGATTGGTAAAAATGGGACACAACTCACTGAACAGCAATCTTGTTTAGCGACAGAATTTCTGGGCTCCATTGCGATCCTAAGTTGGCGTAAGCTTTAACCAGTGGTGGATTAACGCTCTCTGGTGCCCTAAGCACTGACAAATCCTGGTGCCCCCTCTCTCCTTTGCACATTCTGTACATTTTTCTTTCTTTCTCCACTTTGTGGTGCTCTCTTGGGCCTGGTGCCCTAAGCAGGTACTTAGTCTGCTTAATGCAGTGTTTCTCAATCTTGGCAACTTGAAGATGTCTGGACTCCCAGCATTCCCCTTCGAATGCCATTCGAATGCTGGCTGGGGAATTCTGGAAGTTGAAGTCCGGACATCTTCAAGTTGCCAAGGTTGAGAAACACTGGCTTAATAGTTAATACACCACTGGCTAGAACTCTAGTTTACAAATAACAGTCGAGCATAGAGCTGACAATCAAATGAATCATCGATACACCGTAGCCTACTATAATGTGCAAACACTTCCACATGCACTGCATGGCTCGAAACCACATCCTGCTTTTGGTTTCATTTGTTTCCCTGGCTCTTTTCATCGTTGGTCAAAATGATGACACACTAGAGATTCTCAGTCCTCCAGGTCATGGTTGCCCC
Source organism: Rhabdophis nuchalis (assembly GCA_039707465.1). Taxonomy (NCBI): domain Eukaryota; kingdom Metazoa; phylum Chordata; class Lepidosauria; order Squamata; family Natricidae; genus Rhabdophis; species Rhabdophis nuchalis. Next base: position 97,603,871 of record CM077645.1, read on the forward strand.
AAAGGTGCTTTTTTTCAAGAGGCCGCTGGACTTTTTTTCTTTTTTCTTTTCTTTGAGGATGTTTCACTTCTCATCCAAGAAGCTTCTTCAGTTCTGACATTCCCCACCATCCTGTCAGAGCTGAAGAAGCTTCTTGGATGAGTAGCGAAACGTCTTCAAAGAAAAACCAGAAAGTCCAGTTGCCTCTTGAAAAAAGGCACCTTTGGGATATTACACACTACTGTATGCATGTGCTAAATTCAAGTCTCGTGCTTTTTGAAAAGTAATGAATGAACCAAGAGCAAAATGAATTTGAAATAAACTCTCCTTCCTACCTACCTTCCTTCCTTTCCCTCCCTCCCCCTCCCCTTCCCCCTTCTTTCCTTTCCCTTCCTTCCCTCCCTCCTTCCCTCACCTTCCTTTCTTCCCTCCCCCCTCCTTCCTTTCCTTCTTTCCTTCCCTTCCTTCTCTTTCCTTTCCCTCCCTCCCTTTCCCCTTTATTTCTTTCCCTTCCCTTCCTTACTTTCCCTCCCTCCTTCTTTCTCCTTCCTTCCCTCCCTCCCTTCCCTTCTTTCTTCCCTCTTTCCTTTCCCTTCCTTCCTTCCCTCCCTTCTTGCTTTCCTTCTTTCCTTCCTTCCTTCTCTTTCCTTTCCCTCCCTCCCTTTTCCCTTTATTTCTTTCCCTTCCCTTCTTTACTTTCCCTCCCTCCTTCTCTCTCCTTCTTTCCCGCCTTCCCTCGCACCCTTCCCCTTCCTTTCTTCCCTCTTTCCTTTCCCTTCCCTCCCTCCCTTCCTTCCCTTTCCTTTCCCTCCCTCCCTTTTCCCTTTATTTCTTTCCCTTCCTTCTTTCCCTTCCCTTCCTTCCTTCCCCTCCCTCCTTCTCTCTCCTTCCCTCCCTCTCTTCCCCTTCCTTTATTCCCTCTTTCCTTTCCCTTCCTTCCTTCCTTCCCTTCCTCCCTCCCTCCCTTCCTAGCTTGGTACTGCTTGTATCTGTTTTGAAATGCTCTAAAACGACTTTCTGCTTCAAACCAAACCTCTCCCGAGACACAGTTTAGAAACGAATCCGCTTCTTTTGACCGACACCCACTCTGATAGACTTCATAGCCTTGTTAATAAAAAGGAGATTACAGAGCTATTGATTGCATCTCTTCCATCAGGGCATTTCATACTACAAGTAAGGTTCTGCCGTGGCTCATAAGGGAGCAACAACAGAGAGACAGTTATCAAGGTCTCGTGAAACCTTAGTACTGCTTTATACTGTTTTGGCAAGACCCCACTTGGAATCCTGCATCCAGTTTTGGCCACCAAGAAATTAAAAAAAGATGTTGAGACTCTAGAAAGAGCGCAGAGAAGAGCAACCAAGACAGTCAGGGGGCTGGAGGCTAAAACATGCAATGAACGATTGAGGGAACTAGGTATGTCTAGTACCCTATAGCAGGGGTCTCCAACCTTTACAACTTTAAGTCTGAAGGACTTCAGCTCCTAGAATTCTCCAGCCAGCTTTGCTGGCTGGAGAAGTCTGGGAGCTGAAGTCCTTCAGACTTAAAGTTGCAAAGGTTGGAGACCCCTGCCCTATAGCATGCATGCTATAGGTGGCACACACAGCCCTCTCTGCGGAGATGTGAGCCGTCTTTGGTGCATAGGCTCTCAGTGTACATAAAGTGAAAAAAAAACATTCCTAAAGAATCATAAGACACAACACTTAGTGATAGTCATAGGTTACTGAACAAGGAATCAAATCATACTAGGAAACCAATAAAACAATATAAATTGTAGAGAATACAAGCAACAAGGTTATAGGCCCCAATCAGCAGAATCAAACAATAAAGTTTGGATGGGATTGTATCCATCGCACTGCTGTTTAGCCGCCGTGACAGACGCCTGTTTCAATCCCCTGAAGGAAGACCAAAATGTGCACACTCCCTCACACAAAAACAGATGTTTGGAATAGAACTAGGCTACAATCCAACCTTCCTGAAATGTTTTATTCATGTCTTCTCCTTCGACACTCCAGGGACATAAATGCAAATGTTTTGAATGAAGGAGCCTGCAAAAATAAAAACAGCCGAACCGACCTCTCCTTGTCTTGACTGAACCAACTCTTTCCGATTCCTGGAGATCATTTCTGCTTTCGTTTAAGCTCTCCTCAAGGGCTAGCTAACCCCTGCTTCCTTGGCAAAAGTTTGGACTGGCCAAAATGCCTGGGGTTTTTGGGATGGCCTCTTATGGTAATCTCAACTAGATCAGTCCTAGCTTAGCTCTTTCAAGATCAGCCGAGCCCAGAGCAAAGAGGATAGGATAGGATAGGGAATAAGGTAGAGAATAGGGTATGATAGGAGGGGATAGAGTAGGGAACAGAGTAGGGGATAGGATAGCATAGGGAATAGGATAGGGCGGCGTTGGCAAACCTATGCCACGCGTGCCCAAATTGGCACACGGAACCATGTCACCTGGCACATGCGGCGTCGCCCGTTCCTCTTCCAGGCTTTTGACACATATGCCTGTGTGACGACCTGCTGTTTTTTGTGTGTGCAGCAGTGCCGGAAACCGGAAGAGCTGGTCTTCTGATTTCCGTTGCCTTCCGGTTTCCATTGTGTGCATGAGCACCGGCCAGCTGATCATCGTGTGCGTGTGCGCACCAGTAACCAGAAGACAAACTGTCTGGTATGTCTGCGCACACTGAAACTGGAAGTTCATTTCCAGGTGTGCGCAGCCTGTCTTTCGGGGCGTGTCCCCAATGAGTGCACATGCGCTCCTTTTTCAGCACTTGGCGCAAAAAAAGTTCCCCATCACTGCCCTAGATAGATTTTTATTCAAAAACTCAGCCATAGCAATTTCGGCCATCAACTTTCCTTGAATGCATCCATGCATTTTTTTATTATAACAATGATCCAAGCAGGCACCTTCTAAAATAAAGGCTGGGTGTTGTTTTTTCCCAAGAAGGAAGGAAGAAAATTGTTCACCTTGTAAAAATCAGATGGCTAAAATGTTTTTTTTCCGTTTTTTTTTTTCATCTTTTTGGAACATTGATGTTACTTTTGATGAAACATAAAATGCGAAATTGTATTCAGTTCGGATGCAAATTGAAAATATTTTGTAAACATACATCAAACCTTGACAACATTTCTACACAGGGTGGATAAAAACCGACTTTTAAAAAAATAATTTAAAAATGATTTTTTAAAATTTAAATTGGATTTTTTTTTCTTAAATCGTTTTATTTTTTATTTTTATCAAATTTATTTTAATAAAATGCTTTTGGAGTAAAAATCTATCTAAAGATAGTTTTCTATTTTACACTCATAATTTAGTTTATTCAGCGTGAAACGGAGCTTAGTTATGTAGCATGAGGCTGTATATTGTGCAACATTGGGACAGTCGGTGACCCAACAGCAGGTCAGAGGAGGAGCCGCTGTGGGACAGAGATGACAGTTGCTCTTTAAAAATTATGATTTAAATCAGGTTGATTTAAATCAAGCCTTTTTTACTAGTGATTTAAATCCACCCTGTTTTTATAAGGCTTTAACATCATCGTATCCTCTGCCAACCTTTTACAAGGGCCAATTAAGCTTCATCGCATTCATACAGCAAGTCCTTGTGATATAACCATCATGGAGCCTGTCCATTATGGTCAAGTGTCATTGCAAACTCACTGGGAAAAGTGACTTATATCCACTTTTCACACTTAACAACCATTGCAGATGTCAGCTTGTGAAGTGTTTCCATGGCTACTATCAAGCTGCCATAGAGAAGGAAGGAGAATTCCATGCATGCCTTTGGCCAGAGTCAGTTCTCATATTCTTGCAGCTGGCATGTGAATGCGCATGTCCATAACCTGTCGTAGCATCTTGTTGGTGAATGTGATTTATGACTTAGGCAGAGGGGAGGGGACACAGGGGTAAAACTCAGACGCCATTAAGTGGAATTTAGTTTCGGCTCCACAGAAGGACATGCCAAGATGCTGAGCCTAATAAATGAATGGTTTTTGTTTGAACTTTGTCACGAGGCTCATAAATTAATTAGGTCATCTCTTGGGAACTTCACAGAGAGCTGAAACTTCACAGCAGCATTCCTCATTGTCACGTGATCCAAATCCACTCGTGACGTCTCGGCTAGACTACTACAACACTCTCTACATGGGGCTCCCCTTGAGGTGCACTCGAAGGTTACAGTTAATCCAGAATGCAGCCGTGCGGGTGATCATGGGAGCCTCAAGGTACTCCCATATAACACCGCTCCTGCGCAAGCTGCACTGGCTACCTGTGGCCTTTCGGGTGCGCTTCAAGGTGTTGATGACCATCTTCAAAGCGCTCCATGGCTCGGGGCCTAGCTATATGCGAGACCGTCTCCTGCCCCATACATCCCTGCGACCGATCTGCTCCCACAGAGAGGGCCTTCTCCGGGTGCCATCGGCCGGGCAATGCCGGTTGGCGGCGCCCAGGGGAAGGGCCTTCTCTGTGGCAAGGCCTACCCTCTGGAACGACTTGCCCCCTGAACTACGCACCATCTCAGACCTCCGTCTTTTCCGCCAACGTCTTAAGACGCACCTATTTCAACAAGCCAGCCTAGCATAACCTCCTGTTCCTGATTGTTTTAGTTATAAATTTTAATTAGGGAATTTTATATTGGTTTTAGCACAGGGTATGGGTTTAATTGGTTTTTAATTAACGGTATTTTGTATATTTGCATTGTTTTTAATTTTCCTGTGCGCCGCCCTGGGTCCTTTTTTAGGAGAAGGGCGGGATATAAATTCGAATTAAAAAAAATAAAATTGGATGCTTGACTCATATTTATGACAGCCGTAGAGTCCCAGGGGAGGGGGTGTCACATGATCCCCTTTTCCTCAATAGGGGAACCCAGATTCATTTAACAACTGAACAATGGCAGTGATTCACTTAACAACTGTGGCAAGACAGATTGTAAGATGGGACAAAGCTCCCTTGATCGAGGCGCAGTGGTTGGAACGCAGTATTGGAAGACCAATTCTGCTGCCTGATTGTTGGGCTGAGGATGGAGCCCAAAATTTACGTTGCTAAGTGAGAAATTTCTTCAGTGGGTTTTGCTCCCATTTTATAACTTTCTTTGCCGCGTTGGTTAACTGAATCGCTGCATTTGTACCACTGAGTCACGCAGTGGTTACGTGAACCTGGTTTCCCCAGGGGCTTTGCTTGTGATCATGTGACTCCGAAACCCGGCAACCGCCATAAATGTGAGTCAGTGGTCAAGGATCCAAAAGTAATTCTCATGACCGCGGGGATGCCACAATAGTCGTAAGTGTGAAACATTCCATTTTTTCAGTGTAACTTCAAACGGTTACTAAGTGAATTGTTCTAAGTTGAGGACTACCTGAACAGTATCCCAAGCATTCTGGATTCAGTGCAAACGGATCTTTCCATAAGGCAAGAGCCCTTCTCCTAAACAGATCTCTTTCTTCTTCTTTCTTGGGGGAGAACAGCCCACTTCTGATGGAGAAGGGATTAAACTTTTAACACTTCTATGTTCTTCCTTTTTTTAAAAGAAAATTATTTACCAGAGACAGCACTGCGGCCTCTGCTTAGTTCCAAACAACAACACAGCTGGAGGGAAGGTTGTGGGAAGGAGATTTCAGGCACAAAACTATGTTAATTACTATTATTGCATTTTCAAAATACAGACATCTTGCCGAAGTAGGCCTGGCTACAGCCTATTGTATTGTGGCCATACTGTTCTCCGAACAGCAAAGAAAATGTTGCATCCAGTGCAGCCTCCTTCTGATAGAAAAGAGAAAGAAAGAAAGAAAGAAAGAAAGAAAGAAAGAAAGAAAGAAAGAAAGAAAGAAAGAAAGAAAGAAAGAAAGAAAGAAAGAAAGAAAGAAAGAAAGAAAGAGGGACGGAGGGAGGGAGGGAGGAAAGGAGGAAAGGAAGAAAGGAAGGGCAAAGGGAAGGGGAAGTAAAGGAAATGAAAAGACTGGGAAGGGAAGGGAGGTAAATGGATAAAGAAGGAAAGGAAAGGAAAAGGACAGGGAAGGGACAGGGAAGTGAGTAAATGGATAAAGAAGGAAAGGAAAGGAAAGGAAAGGAAACGGACAGGGAAGGGACAGGGAAGTGTGTAAATGGATAAAGAAGGAAAGGAAAGGAATTGAAAGGAAAGGAAAGGAAAGGAAAAGAACAGGGAAGGGAAGGGACAGGGAAGGGAAGGGACAGGGAAGTGAGTAAATGGATAAAGAAGGAAAGGAAAAGGAAAGAAATCAAATTCTGACCCAGTCCCATTATCCTACACACCTTCCAGGTGACGGGAGACTTTTTAGGCATAGCACAAGAGGAAGTGAGAATGTTTCCTACTTCCTTTGGCTTCCCAAATCCTCCGTCCACACAAGAACTGTTTGCTAACAGAGATAATTGGCTCCAATCCTGCACTTTCATTTTTATGGTGCAGGGTAATTAGCAGCTGGCATTTACCTAAGGCTTCAGTGTCTTTGCAATATTTCGCATTAAATATTTACAACAATCCCCAGATGGTTAAGGGAGCAGGGAAGGCAGGCACAAGGCAACAGAAGGAGCTCATGTCCACTGGGACAGGCAAGGATTCCCCAGCATCAAGAGTTCAGAGGATCAAGCAATCCCAGTTCAACTGGGCCACCTTTGAAAGCTTCACATAATGCAACAAGACGAGGAATAATCAGAGAGACGGAGAAGAAGAGGGAGAGGGAGACAGAGAGAGAGACAGAGACAGAGAGATACGTTAGAGAGAAAAAGATAAAGATAGGTAGGTAGGCAGACAGACAGAAACAGACAGAGAGAGGGGGGGAAGGGAGAGAGAGAAAGAGAGAGAGATGCTAGAGAGAGATAAAGAGATAGAGATGGATGGATAGATAGATAGATAGGATAGATAGAGACAGAGAGGTACATAGAGAGAGAGAGAGAAATAAAGAGAGAGCTTCATCTGCGATGGTCATTAAGTGTGAAAAACGGTCACAGGTAATTTGTTTCAGGGCTGTTGTAAGTGCAAACGGTTGCTAAACAAACTGTTGTAAGGTCAGAACTGTTGTAAGAGAGGAAATCTGCTAAGAAGAAAAAGCTATTTGAAGGGGCAGAACAAAAGGCAAAGGAGAAATACGTTCTAACTTCCATTAAATACAGGCAGTCCTTGGCTTACAACCATTCCTGACCATTCAAAGTTACAACAGCACTAAGATTTATTAATATGGATAAGCAAATATTATTTATGTGATTATTATCAATGCTATGAACATTATTGTTGTTATTACTATTATTTCTCAAAATGTACCCAGACAACACACTGTTTATGTAGATATTGAATTTTTATGTTTATCAAAGAAAAAATATCAATAAAATACATATATAAAAAAACAAAAACAAAATTACAATGGCACAGAAAAAACTGACATAGACTTTTTCACAGTTACAATCTTTGCAATGTCCCCGTCATCATGTGATTCAAATTCAGGCGCTTGGCAATTGGTTCGTACTTACGACGGTTGCTATGTCCCGGGGTCACGTGACACTCCCCCTTTTTGCGACCTTCCAACAAGCCAAGTCGATGAGGAACCTAGATTCACTTAACAACCGTGTTACTCACTGATCAACTGCTGTGGTTCACTTAATGACTACGGAAAGAAAAAGGGCGACAAAAACAAACATCTTGCTTTGCAACAGAAACGTTGGGCTCTGTTGCGGTCATAAGTCGAGGAATACCTGCATAACGGTCACACCCCCCCCCCCAAAAAAAGGTCAGGAAGAGGACATGTGGATTACAAGCAGTGATGGCTAACCTTTTCTGGACTGAGTGCCCAAAATGCATAGGTGCATTTTGCATCTATGCAAAATGCATGTGCATGCCTGAACCTCCAAAATGCAATGTGCACACGGGCTCCGAGCATGTGCACCCACCGTGCCCCGCTTCCCTGCACATGCACATATGGCCCCCTCATATACACCCACGTATGCGCACGCATCCCATCGCACGCTCCCCGCTCCCCTGCACATGTGCCTGTGGCCCAGAGGTGGGTTGCTCCTGGTTCGGGCGAACTGGCAGTAGTGGCGGCAGGACGCTCCGCCCATCCACTTGGATGCTTCTTTGCATGTGTAGAAGTATTGCGTGTGCAACCAGTAGTAAAAAAATGGGTAATTCACCACTGGTACGGCCCCCTCACATGTGCTCCTGCATAGCACGTGTGGCACATTGCATGTGCCCCATTCCCCTGTGCATGTGCATGCATCCCCCTGTACGTGTCCCGCCCCTCGCATGCACGGCAGAGACCCGAAAGCCAATTGGCCAGTGCACACACATGCACAGTGGAACTGAACTAGGGCGACGGCTTGTGCCCACAGAGAGGGTGCACACGTGCCACAGGTTCGCCATCACAGATCTAGCAGAATGAGTGACAGTGTTTCCCTAAAAGGTTTACAGGGTCTGTCCCCTACTACAGCGATCCCACCCAGGAATAATGCGAATTATTTCACTTGGGGCCAAGGCTGGGCTAGAAATAATAAGACCTTGTAATACACATTAAATTCTGAATCCTGCCTCCAAGATTGCAATATTGCCCACTCGGGAATTTTGCGAAGGAGCTTTAAAAAAACGAACTCAAGCCAAGTTTTGACAGACTTCCCACTCCACCAGCGTAAACCTTATTTCGTTTTTTTTAAAATTGTGACACTCCCTTCACACCACCCTTAAGCTCCCCCCTAGTAAGAAAAGCAAGACTACAAAGAGTTGCAACCTACAATTTAGCAAAGGGAGGAAAAAACAAGCAACTTTCAGCTGGTTATGGGAAATCTGCGCCCTGCGAGATTTTGTTTTGAATATATACAGACATACATACATAAAAAAAATTCCAATGTTTAGAATAAACACCGAAGTGATGACCCACAAGCAGCCCAGACAAAATTTCAGGGAAGAAACAAAACATGTCTCTTTGCTGGACTTTGGTTCCCAGCTCCATGCAGCTCCCTTAACAGCAAAAGTGGAAGTGGTGCCAATTCACAACACAACCGGCTTCACACAATATTGCTGCTTAACTAATCGGGTTAGAGCTTCGTTGCCACAGGTTCAGCTGGGTATTAATCTGGGCGACTTACAGGTCTGCTTCAGAGGCAGCACAAAACCCAACCGGCCCTTCACAATTTGGGTCTACCCACCACTTCATGTCAAACCAAGGTTTGTCTCTTGCCTCACTACTACACCCCAAAGTCCGGGAAAATCTCTTCCTCTGCAAAGCGGGATGGGGGCAATTGCATCCCTTCCAAATTCAGACATCTCCAGCTGGCCAGCTTTTAGGGAAAGCTTGTTTTCAAAACACTCTCCCAGCAAGAAAAGCTTCAAGGCAGGAAAATGAAAGGACACCCTGAGAGCAAAGAGGAGAAGGGGAACGAATCGGTGAGCTTGGAGGGAGGGAGGGAGGGAGGGAGGGAAGGGAGGAAAGGGGGGAGGTAAGGAAGGAAGGAGGAAGGAAGGAAGCAAGGAAGCAGGAAAGGGCGGGAGGAAGGAGGGAGGGAGGAAAAGGAAGGAGGGAGGAAAGGCGGGAAGAAAGGAAAGAAGGAGATAAGGGAGGGAGGGAGGAAGTAAAGGAGGGAGAAAAGGAAGGAGGGAGGGAGGAAGAAAGGAAGGAAGGAAAGCAGGGAGGAAAGGAAGGAAGGAGGGAGGAAGAAAGGAAGGAAGGAAAGCAGGGAGGAAAGGAAGGAAGGAGGGAGGGAGGAAAAGAATAAAGGTGGGTGGGTGGGAAGGAGGGAGGGAGGAACGGAGGAAAGGAAGGAAAATGGGTTATTTGTGGTTCGGACATGGGCCCTTCACCTACATGTGCAAGGCTAGGTTCTTGTGAACACACCTTCACCCAGCAAACACAGTGGAGGGGGGAGATGAGACACCTCTCTCTCATGAGAGGGGACCCATGGAGGTTTGGGGCAGGGAAGGGAAGGATGGGGAGGAAGGGAGGGAAGAAGAAGAGAGTGAGAGGAAGGAAGAAGGAAGGAAGGAAGGAAGGAAGGAAGGAAGGAAGGAAGGAGAAGGGGAGAAAGGAAGCAAAGAGACGGAAGGAAGGAAAAAAAGAGGGAAGGAAGCAGAGAGAGGGAAGAAAGAAGGAAGGAAAAAGAGAGGAAAGGAAGCAGAGGGGGGGGAGGAAAGAAAGAAGGAAGGAAAAAGAGAGGAAAGGAAGCAGAGAGAGGGAGGGAGGAAAGAGGAGAGAGAGAGAAAGGGAGGGAGAGGAGGACGGAAGGAAGGAAGGAAGCAAAGAGGAAGGGAGGAAGAAGGAGGAAGGAAGGAGAGAGAGAAGGGGGAAAGGAAGCAGAGAGAGAGATAGGGAGGGAGGGAGGAAAGGAGAGAAAGGGAGGGATAGGACGATGGAAAGAAGGAAGCACAGAGAGGGAGGGAGGGAGGAAAGGGGAGAGAGAAAACGAGGGAGGGAAAGACGGAAGGAAGAGAAGGAGGGAGGGAGGAAAGAAGGAAGGAAAGAGAGAGGGAGGGAGGGAAGGAAGGGATTACAAGGGACTCCCCCTCCCTCCCAATCCCTCGCCCAGCCCAAAGAAGACCCTTACCTTACCTCAGCCTCGCTGCAACCCCGAGCCGGCAAGCACCCTTTCCTGCGCGCCCAGCCAGCCCGCCCGGCATCCAGCGGGGCCCGGCCTGGCCTGGCCTCGCAGCGGGGCCGCCCCTCTTCTAGCGGCGGCGCCCAGGAGGCGGGCGAGGCTTCGGCGGCGCCCCGCCCGCCCGGCTGGGCTGCGGAGGCGGGCGGGCGGGCGGCGAGGCCGGCGGGCGGGGGCTGCGGGGTGGGCAGGGGAGGCGGACGGCGCCGGAGCTTCAGGCTGCGGGCGGCGCGAGTGACATCATTCCCCGGCCGAAGCTCCTCCTGGCCGGCCCCGCGGAGCGCTGGCAGGCAGGGAGTGGCACGCCGAGTCCCCGCCGGGAGCGGCCGAATCCCCGCTGCTTTTAGGCGACCCCCAGGAGTGACGGAGCGGCGTTCTACGGGCGGTCCTCGGCTTACAGTCAAACCTATGTTTCTAAGCGAGACATTTCGGTCGGGGATGTTTGCCCCTTTGCTTGCTCCTCCTGCGGCTGTTAATCAGACAGTCATTAAGTGAATCGGGCTCCACCCCCACTTGGCTGTCCAAATGGTCGCAAAAGGGGAATCACAGGACAGACACACACTCACACATACACACCGGGAATACTGCAAATCGTAACTATGAGTCGGTGTCCAAGTGTTGACATTTGGGTCGTGTGACTGGTTTTTTTTTGTGTGGGGGATGTTGCAACGGTCATAAAGTGTGAAAAGCAGTCCTAAGTCACTTTTTCCCCAGTGCTGTTGTAACTTTGAGAGGTCACTAAATGAACCAGGCCTGTATTTGCCCTTACACCCTCTCCCAGGATCAGTTTCAAGAAGTGTGGGGACTGTGTGATGACTAACATTTCCCTCTCCTTGCTTGCATCCTCTCTGAGTCAACCCCCCCCTCCGGATTTCTAACTTTCTGTCGCTAAGTGAGTTTTGCCCCTTATGGTCATATGGTCTTCTATGTGAAGTAAACTGCCTATTTATTAAGATACAGTAGAATGTAGGGTTGTTTTTGTTTCCCTCCTTTGATTCAATTCCATCCAAAGATTTTAAAATTTAGGGTTGTTGTTTTTCCCCCTCCTTTGATTTAATTTCATTCAAAGATGCTTGCTTAGAAAGATCACACTTCTGCTCCAGATCAGAACAATTGTGTACTGCATGAAAACAGGAAAGAAAACTTCTGCAATGCAGGTAATCCTCAATTTACGACCAGAACGGAGCCCCAAATTTCTGTTGTTATGTGGAATGTGTTAAGTGAGGTTTTTTTTTTTTTTTTTAATTGAAAAAGTTTTATTGGTTTTACATTTTTCCATAGGATGGGGTAAGGGATACAAAGAAATTTTGAGAGCATTCACGTCAAAGTCGTCGGCCCTTCCGGGACTTCAAAATACATTGATAACAATAAAAAAACATTTTCCGTAACACTACAAAGTGAATTCAAGTACATATACCTAAGTTCTCAGTTCTATGCTGTCAGTCATTTACAAAAATCCAAATACAGATATTATGCAATATTATTCAAAAAAAATCAAGGCAAAGTTATTTTTTAGATCTAAGTCTCTTGGCAATTGTGTCTTCAACCTCTTCCTCCAGGCCCCCAGTGGGCGGGGCCGTGGCCCCCCCTGCCCCCCCTGAATCTTCCCCCAGGACAGAGGAGTGTTTTTTGAAAAAGGCTTCCGCCTCGGCAACTGTTTTAATCCTCACTCTTCCTCCTTCCCAGAACACCAGCATCCCTTCGGGTGTCACCCACTTGAACCAAATCCCGTGATCAAACAATGTTTTAGACAAGAAGGAAAATTTCCTTCTTGCATCTCTAATCTTTCTTGGGATCTGCTTCAAGATAGCAACCTCTTTTTGTTGGTAAATTAACGGACTTCCTCTCTGCACTTTCAGGATTTCCTCTCTGGTTGACCTTCTAACAAATTTCACATGTATCTCTCTAGGTACTTCATTTATCCTGGCATATGCTGAGTTTATTCTGTAGGCTTGGTCAATGTCCCCCCTGATCTCATCCTTAGGTTTATGTAAATAGTCTGCTATAATTGTGCTCATGACATCAGGGAGGCATTCACCAGGTTCCTCAAAAACATTCTGAAATCTCAAAAAATATGTCATTTTCCATATCAATCCTAGACACATGCCCATTTATTTCCACAACCTCACTAGTAACATTTTTAATCTCTCCCTTAGCCCCCACCAGCCCCCCTTCCAATTCTTCATTCTTCTGTGTGTTTTCCAGCACTTGTTTCCGTGTGTCCAATAACTCCTTCTTAAAGTTAATATTTTCTGCCCTCTGGGCCTTAATTTCTTGTACCAAAGTTTGTATAACAGATTCAAGAGAAGCCATCCTTTGTTCTAAGCTTGCCATTGCTGTTTCTTGTGCCATGATTAGCTGTTAAAATCAATGCCACTAAAATGGCGTTTTCTGGGTAAGGCTGATGAGGCAGATCAGGAGCCAAAAGTTCCGTTCAGGGTTGTAAAGTTGCAAAGTTCAAGAACCAAGAGAGAAACAATTTTCCAACCCAATAAGTATAATAGCGAAGGTACTCCAGAAAAGAAATCACAAATCCAAAAAGAAAAAATTCTTCATTAATAACCAGAGGAAGTCCAAATTGCAAAGAGACGCTGGGAGTTTTCCATAAGTGAAATAGTCAGTCAGGAACAAAGAGAAGCCATCTTCCACCGCCCAAGCTCAAAGCCCGAAGGAGAGAGTGGTAAAATAAATTGTTTCAGCCAGACCTAGAGACATTGTTGCAAGCAAACCGCAGATCACTTTCCCTTGCTGCAAACAGTCAGGATTAAAGATTTCCGCTTCCTCGCCGCGAGGAGCCATTTTCAAGTGCCGCTTGAGTCCGAGGGTTTTTTTTTACAAACAAACACCCCCCTCCCAGTCCTTTCAGCCCGGCTGACAGCAGAAAAAAAAGTTTTAAATCACTCACTCTCCCCCTCACAGCTGAAGCCCCGAGAAGCCTTCCGACTCATTCGATCAACTCTCTCCATGATCGCGAATGGCGCCGTCTGCCTTTGGCGAAGGGAAAACCCCCCGCAGCATGTTCTCTTTCACCTAAGCCGAGGACAAGGGTCGCTTCCCCCATCGCCGTGGGGGGGAGCGTCCCAGGCGAGCCGGCTTTACGGGAGACCCCCAAAAACGGGGCGTCTCGCCCCCGTGGGGGGGCAGAAAAAGCAACAAAATGGCGAGTGAGCGCTAGGCTCGCCCGTCGCCGCTGGAGCCGGAACCGGAAGTCAAGTGAGTTTTGCCCCATCTTACACACCTTCCTTGCCTTAAGTGTTTAATGAATCACCACAGTTGTTAAATTAGTATTAGTGGTTAAACAATCTGGCTTCTCCATTGATTTTGATTGTCACCCCAGCACCATGCAACCATCCTAAGTACACGCCAGTTGCCGAGGATCTGAATTTTGATGGTGTAGCCGTGGTTGCTAAGTGTGAAAAAATGGTCGTAAGTCACATTTTTCCAGTGCCGCTGTAACTTCGGATGTTCGTTAAACGAATGACTTTTCAGTTGAAGACTGCCTGTACATGCCTGGTTGGGTCGGTCTGCTCTGTGCTTTTTCATCACAGCCACCAGTCCGTGTAAATCGCTACTCCTGGGTTTTATTTATTTATTTATCAAACATGTATGAGAAGAAGATATGAGTATAAACATGGACATGAACACAGGAAATGGGTACGAATAAATGGGGACAGTAGGACAGGGACGGTAGGCACGCTGGTATGCTAATGCAGGCCCCCTTTAGACCTGTTAGGAATGGGGTGAGATCCACGATAAGACAGTTTAAGGTTAAAATTATGGGTGTTTGAGGATGTTACAATGAAGTCAGGTAGAGCATTCCAGACATTGACCACTCTGTTGCTGAAGTTGTATTTTCTGCAATCGAGTTTGGAGCGGTTTACCTTGAGTTTGTATCTATTGTTTGCTCTTGTTTTATTGCGGTTGAAACTGAAGGAGTTGTTGACAGGTAGATAATTTTGTGTACTATGCTTAGGCCAAACCGTAGGTGGCGTAGTTCTAGGTTGTCCAAGCCCAAAATTTGAAGCCTGGTGGCATAAGGGATTCTATTGTCAGAAGGTGAGTGGAGGACTCTTCTCGTGAAATACCTTTGGACTCACTCAATTATATTAATGTCTGATATACAGTGTGGATTCCAGGCAGATGAGCTGTATTCAAGAATTGGTCTGGCAAAGGTTTTGGTCTGCCCTCGTTTGCAGTGCAATGTTACCGGAGGAGAAGCTTTGCAAGATTAGGTTAACAACTCTTAATGTTTTTCCACATTCTGGGTGTATAGCCATGCATTTCTTGAAGTATCACTGTGGTAGGTCTTCATAAGACCCTTTGCACTCAATAGCACTTTGTCCGCAATTGTGTCAGAAAGCTGGCAAGCCTTAATAACCTCACTGTTCCATGTGAGATTATACATTTATATTGCTGAGGGCAGCTGCAATCAACGTCTTCCTGCTTGAGTAGGGGGCTGGACCAGAAGACCTCCAAAGTCCCTTCCAGCTCTATTCTACACCTTTCTGGGAAGTATCTGTGATAAGTAATTGGAATACTGCACCCAATTTTGGCCACCACATTGCAAAAAGATGTTGAGACTTTGGAAAAAGTGCAGAAAAGAGCAACTAAAATGATTAAAGGCCCAGAGACTAAAACATATGAAGAATAGTTGGAGGATATGGGTTTGGCTAGTCTAGAGAAAAGAAGGACTAGGGGAGGACCTGACAGCAGTCTTTGAGGGGCTGCTACAAAGAAGAGGGGGCCAAATTACTCTCCAAAGCACTGGAGAGCAGGACAAGAAACAATGGAAACCAATCAAGGAGAGAAGCAACCTGGAATTAAGGAGAAACTTCGTAACAGTAAAGACAATTAACCAGTGGAACAGCTTGCCTTCAGAAATCTATCACTGAAGGTTTTTAAGAAGAAACTAAACAGCCACTTATTTGAAATAGTATAGGTTCTCCTGCTTGAGCAGGGGGCTGGACTAGAAGACCTCTGAAGTCCCTTCCAGCTCTATTCTATTCTAAGTCAGAGACCACCAAGGACCCAGCCTATCTGATAGGCCTTGGAGCATGACCACCTTGCTAGTCCTGGTGAGGCATGAAGAGATAGCTGGTACAGAAGATAACTTTGCCCTGTGCCATGCAGGGGTTTATCCAATATTTTTTTGCTGAGGGACAGGTCCACCACATGTGATAGTATGTTCCCTGTATCTGTTTGCATTTCCAGCATTCTGGTGATGTGTTTGGAAACATTTTTGCTAGTCTTGCTGGTTGTTTCTCTTCTTGATTGGTTTTCATCCAGCAATCCAGCTAGGTGGATGAAAACCTAGCTTGTGCGGGTATCTAGGCTTTGTTCCAATATGTCATTTGAACTCAGAAAATGAGTTAATTCACTAAACAAGGAAGTGGTTTGCTATGTATGCCATCATAGGCATAGTAACATGGTTGTGTTGTAAGTAGATGGTATAATAACTGAACCAAACATCAAGGAAATCAGTTAAATTCCTGCTTTGAATAGGAACATAAATAATCCACTTCCTTATAGAGTAGAGTGATTGATGGAATACTGACATGATTTGGGCTTGCCCTTCCAGAGTCAAATTTTTGCCTGTTATTTTATTATCTCCTCTTATTTTCTTTCTCACGTTCACGCTTATTTTCTTTGTTTCTTTTCTAATATTTCCCCTGCTTTTTATCCCATCACAATTTCTTAAATAAAAATAAGAGTTTTATTATACAAACACTGATCAATATTAATGGTGCACTTAAGGTTTAATAGTATATTCAAAATCTCAATTGTTTTCTATTAGTGGGGAAGTGTATTTCCTATTGCTTTTATTTCTTGTATTTTGTATGTGTAAATATGTATACTTTTGTATGTATGTGTGTGCATATATATGTAGCCATACAAAAGGAAAACGGTGGCTAAGTGGCTAAGACACTGAGCTTGTCGATCAGAAAGGTAGACAGTTTGGCGGCTCGAATCCCTAGTGCCACGTAACGGAGTGAGCTCCTGTTGCTTGTCCCAGCTTCTGCCAATCTAGCAGTTCGAAAGCAGGTAAAATGCAAGTAGAAAAATAGGAACAACCTTTCGTTGGAAGGTAACCTTTGGCATTTAGTCATGCCGGCCACATGACCATGGAGACGTCTTTGGACAGCGCTGGCTCTTCAGCTTTGAAATGGAGATGAGCACTGCCCCCTAGAGTTAGGAATGATTAGCACATATGTGTGAGGGGAACCTTTACCTATGTATGTATGCATGCATGTATGTATGTATGTATGTATGTATGTCTTTAGTTTATTCTGATGATTTTACTTAAAACTTAATATGGTTATCCAAAGTAGTAGGTGCCATCCATCTGAATGAATCATCATAATGACAGTTGAGTAGCAGAATAAATTGCAAGTGTGCAAACCCTTTCTGGAAGTGCAAACAATGATAATCCCATTAATAGCTTTAGTCATTCTTGGAAAGTTGTTGCTGATAATCTGACAAAGAACAACGTATTTCACAGCTATTCTGCATAGGAATTTTCTGCCCCCTGTTCTGTTAAGACTTTGTTGGTCTATCATGCTGGGAGATTTTTGTATGGATACAAAGCATGGGCAACTGTCAAAAGTGACAATCAATTGAACTTTGAGCTTTTGAAATGTGGATATAGAGCATTAGCCCCAATGGCACAAGTTGAATGCATACAAAAGGAGTCCTCCAAAGAACAGGTGAAAAGAGGGAAATATAGAAAGAGAGAGAGAGAGAAAGAAAGAAAGAAAGAAAGAAAGAAAGAAAGAAAGAAAGAAAGAAAGAAAGAAAGAAAGAAAGAAAGAAAGAAAGAAAGAAAGAAAGAAAGAAAGAATATTTAGGACTTGTAACACCCAACAAGAAACATCAACTACTTAGATTAATTATGGAAGGAAATATTTTAGATAGATGAGAGGGGGGGGGGGGTAGCAAGTGAGATAGAGATGTTGGAGAGAGATAGAGATGTTAGAGGATAGATGGAGGAAGGGGGAAAGAAAGAAAGAAAAAGAAAGAAAGAAAGAAAGAAAGAAAGAAAGAAAGAAAGAAAGAAAGAAAGAAAGAAAGAATATTTAGGACTTGTAACACTCAACAAGAAACATCAATTATTTAGATTAATTATGGAAGGAAATATTCAGAGGAAATATATCCTGGTTGGGGGGGAAAAATCTAAGTGCACGGTTTGGCAAAAATGCAACATCCTTGTTTTTGTACAAGATCATCAAAAGAACAAAGAACAAGTGATGGCTGCCGAGCTTTGGGAAGAGATGGTGCTTCAAGGTGAAGTTTGCAAACAATATAATAAAATCCCACCAGGCCTGAAAAGTAAAGGAGTAGTATTCCATGATAATTATTTGTGGCATCATTCAGCCTTACATGAGCATGAGATGTCCCCATCTCCAAGATCTTACTTGCCCAGGATTGCAATCCAAGTATTTTGGTTGAATTTGTGTCGATAGAATTGCCACCATATCCCAGGTTAAAAGACCAGAGAAGCAATATGCAGCCACTCCGTGTTCGTTTTATTCTTGTGTTGTGGCCCTCCAGCAGCCAGCAGAACTGGCAGCAGATTCGGTGAGGTGGTTGGGGAGGAACATGGGCCAATCCTGGAGTCTGGGGAAGGCTCTGATGAGGGCTCTGTGTCAGGGGCAGAGAGGGGGCCAGAACCATCTGACACTTATCAGCTGCCTTCAGAGTCAGACATCAGTAAGGCAGACAAACAGCTGGAGTCTGTTCCCAGTATGTGCATGCGCAGAGTTACCAAATGAAGGGAACAGCTAAAGAACAGGGTTTGACTTGGGAGTAAGGCCACAGGTGGACGATGAATGGCCTCTCCCAGAGCAAATAAAAGAGGAACAAAAGGGGAGTGGAGCTTGCAGGAGACAATTAGTTCCCTTAATTGTTTCATGACTCTGAGACACCTTGCCAAGTTTTGCAGATATCAGCCTGGCAGTTCTCTAAGCCAGATAAGGTCTGTGACTGTAAATCCTCCCTTGAAAGACTTTGATGGATGTGAATGAGCAGAATTCACAGTCAATTAATAAAAGGAGTTGTTGTCGGGGCAAGGAGTTTGCTTCATGCTCTTGGGAAGCCTCGGTCAGAACAGGCAACAGAAACTGAATGGGGAAAAGGTTTCCTCAAGACCAGAAGCCTTTGGGGCTTCCCCATCCACAGGACCTTCACTGGTTGTGAGTAGAGATGGAGAGGAACACACCAACAAAAAAGGGACCAAGATTGTTTCTTAATCTGGACAAGCTTGAAGTCACTCCTGAGATGTGTGAAGGTCAGTCAGTTTCCTTGAACTTCTCAAGAAAGCACCACAAGCCATTACAAAAAAACAGAACCAGAAGTTTTGTCAATAAGTATCTATGGAAATTCTCAACCATCCAGGTCACCATTGTCCCAAAGGCTCTTCTCCAAAAGACTTTTTGGTGGGTGCCCCCCCCCCTTGAAAACGTTTCATTTCTCATCCAAGAAGCTTTTTCAATTCTCAAAGGAAACCAAGGGGAAAAACACAATTGCTTTTTGGAAAAGCATCTTTGGGACCTATTGTCAATAAGCAGTCCCTTCAATTGTGACCTTGGGTCTACTACACCCTGTCCGGACTGGCCTTGTGGAATGAAGTCCTGACTACGGAGGAGGGAGGGAGGGAGATTTTAGATAGATACTAGCCATTCCCGGCCACGCATTGCTGTGGCCCAGTCTGGTTAAATGGCCAATCAATCTGTGTGCACACATAAACACGTACACACAACCACCCTATAACCCCCAACCTACCTATTGTATTTCTCCCTCCCTGTCTCTCTCCCTCTACCTACCCACCTACCTACCTACTGTATTTCTCCCTCTTCCTACCTACCTACCTACCTACCTACCTACCTACCTACGTACTGTATTTCTCCCTCTCTCTCTCTCCATCTACTTACCTACCTACGTACTGTATTTCTCCCTCTCTATCCCTCAATCTACCTACCTATTGTATTTCTCCCTCTCTATCCCTCTACCTACCTACCTACCATATTTCTCCCTCTCTCCATCCCTCTACCTACCTACCTACTGCATTTCTCCCTCTCTCTATCCCTCTACTTACCTACCTACCTACTGTATTTCTCCTTGAATCTTATGGACAGAGTATTTTATGTCATAAAGGATGACATAATACCTGTAGCCCACTGCTCTCTCTGTATCCATCTACCTACCTTTTTAAATAATTTTTTACATTTCCGTTGCATGTACATGGCACAGGTGTGACATGTATACAATCTATATATATATATATCATTGGTGCTGTATTTCAAAGTAATGTGTGAAAATTTGGAAGCGATCGGTGCAGTACTTTCGGAGATTAGCGGTTTTGAACAAACATTTGTTACATTTTTATTTATATAGATAGATACTTTATTTATATACATAGATTAGATCTATATCTCTGAGAGGAAGGGAGGTGGTAGGTAGCAAGCAACAGAGATGTTAGAGATAAAAAGAGAGATAGAAGATGGATGGATGGATGTTAGGTAGATGATAGCGATAGATGGAGTGAGAGATGTTAGAGATAGAGGGAAAGATTTTAGATCGATGAGAGAGAGAGAGAGGTAGCAAGTGAGATAGAGATGTTGGAGAGAGATAGAGATGTTAGATAGAGGATAGATGGAGGAAGGGGAAAGAGATAGAGATAAAGTGATATAGATAGATGGTAGATAGATATGTTAGATAGATAGATGATAGAGATGACGGGAGGGAGAGAGAATGAGAATGAATTAGCCAAGATGTTGGATAACCATTTGTCTAAACGGTATAAGGTTCCTGCCTAGGCAGGGGGTTGGACTAGAAGACCTCCAAGGTCCCTTCCAACTCTGCTATTGTACATTGTATATATGGTCTTAAAGCAATTGGTGCTTGGATTTGCCAAGTCGTATTGAAATGGAGCATCTGGAGGCTACAGATCTGACTGAAAAAATGAACATTTACAGATTATTATTAATAATAATAATAACCTCCTCCAGCTTTTAGAACATGGCCGAGATTCAAGTCGCAAACCTCCCATATGGAAGTAGCTTCAAGAAAAAACTCTTCATTTCATATTCTCCTGGGACACCCAGGTACCTGCTATCCATCGCAAGCCTTTAGAAATTCAATTCCAGGCTATTTTGGGGGAAATTGCTTTCTCCTTTTGAAGAACATCTCTTAACCTTAGCATCTTGAATAATCAAAGGGATGAATATAATTATGATCTCTTGGAACTTGTAAGAGGATAAATCCAGGCTCCCAACTTTTGAGTTGATTTGTCATTTCATCAGTGACCTCCTTATCAATCCCTGTGGGCTACATCACTCCAGGTAAAATATCTGTGAAAGTTGGTTATAAATCAGAATATCCTCTCTCTCTGATGAGCCTCACCATATATCTGAACTCCTTCAGAAGGACAATCGGCCACTGTCCAGATCGCTCTTATTCTCGCTCTACCATGTTCTGTACTAACAAGCCCCCTTAATTAGCACTGTGCAGCAACTGCCAAAAAAAGCCAACTCTAGGCTGCATAAATATAGAATCAAGATCACGTGAAGTGTTAATACCACTTTATAATGCCTTGGTAAGGCCACACTTGGAATACGGCATTCAGTTTTGGTTGCCACAATGTAAAAAAGAGGTGGAGACTCTAGAAAGAGTGAAGAGCAACAAAGATGATTAGAGGACTGGCTAAAACATATGAAGAACAGTTGCAGGAACTGGATATATCTAGTTTAATGAAAAGGACTCGGGGAGACGACTTGCCTCCAGAAGTTGTGAATGGAAGTTTTAAAGAAAATGTTGGATATCCATTTGTCTGAAGTGGTGTAAGTTTTCCTGCCTAAGCAGGGGGTTGGACTAGATGACCTCCAACGTCCCTTCCAACTGTTATTCTATTCTCTATTCTATTTTCATCTCGAGCTGCAACCTATCAGCAGACAACTAACCTCTCTGTTGTTAGCTTTCCTTCCTTTCTTTCCCCATTTCCTAACATTTTGGCCTCAAAAAAAGACCAATTCTACAAAACTGCCTTCTTCTCTGGCCTCAAATTCACTCCGATTCAGCTATCTGAGGATGGGGATAGAAAAGATCCCCTTACGCCTACTTCCATATGGTGAAATATTTTTGCAGTCATGCCACATGCTATCCGCAGCTGTTTCTATGGTAGTGGGATTTGTTTTGGACGAGGCTCCTCCGAAAATGTGAGGCGATCTGACTGAAAACAAGGCTACAATTTTTAATTTACAACCGGTGCTATGGTAACCGAACACATCTCGTCTGTTTACAAACACAAGACTCCAGGCCTGGGAAAGTTCAGCTGTTTTTTTTTTTTTTAATGTAGCTTTTCTTTTGAATATTTTACGAGTCGCACTGAAAAAAATGAATCAAGCTGAAGAAAGGGAATAGACACATTCCAATAGACTTATTCTCCATCCTAAAGTAGAGTTAAGAAGGAGAGCAATATTTCTACAGACCACGATGAGACTGGTGAAAATAAACCACTGTACAAGGGGAGGAAAAACACAATTCCAGAAAGGCAGCAAATTTAGTTAAGAGTGCAAAAAGTGTCTTTATTGTGTTCTGTTTTAGAACCTGTAGCAAATCAGAAACCTCCTTTTGCAGAAATCAATAATTTTAACAATGATCACCACGGGATGCTTTTTATTCTTACCAAGCCAAAATGGAGAGAGCAATTTTGAAAATTCTCAATGAGCCTGCTCCAAAATGCTCATTAAAAAGTTTCTAAAATTTGTAATTCTACTGAAATAGGAGAGAAAACCTGGACAGCTGACAAGCCTCCCTTTGAAATGGTTATTTTATCAAAGTTTTTATTGTGTTCTTAAATTTTTGTTTAAACGAAGGCAGGGAAATGACACTTCACCCGGTTTTGTCATTGTATCCGTGGTTCCCAGTTTGTGCTTTACTTGTGGTTGTGGTTTCGCCTGGGTGTGCAGGTGTGTAACTCTTTCATCTACATATCTTCCTTTTTGTGCGTGCCTGCACGCCCTGTGGTAACATTTACTGTTGAATCTTTCAACATTACTTACGTCCCTCTGTTCACTTTCTTGCCAAATTGTCTTTTAACGTCTTCAGATGGCAGTACTTCCTGTAAACTGAATCCTGAACCAAAAATTTAAAAAAAATTGATTATTTAAATGTGGTTTTATAGTTTGTGCACGGCCATTTATCGTGGATTTTGATTCTTACACAAACTGCTTTCTTTCTAGCAAATTCTTCTTTAATTATGGCCCACAGATAATCTGACAACCCCTGTCAGATAGCTTCCCTAATGTGTGCAAACTCTCCATGTAGCTGCCAATAAGCGAATGTTTGGGAATGTTCTCTAAACCAAATGGTTTAATCCAGGGATGTCCAAACTTGGGAACTTTTAAGACTTGTGGACTTCAACTTCCAGAATTCCCCAACCAGAATGCCCTTAAAGTTCCCAAGTTTGGACACTCCTGGTTTAATCTATAGGTTTTGCAGTTACGGCACTGTTCGCATTAAAATTTGTCATTTCAAATTTCTGCACACGACCAGGTGGATGGGATGGGGGAGACATGGATTCTTGGTGGCTATTTTTGAGTAAAGAGAAGACACCTTGAATTAATGATCTGAACTAGAACAAGACAGTGGGTCAATGGCAGAAAGACCAGCTATTTGGGTCACAATAATTTGAATTTGAATTTATTTATATTTATATCCCGCCCTTCTCCACAGAGGACCCAGGGCGGCGTACAGGAAATTTAAAAACATACAAAAATAAATACATAATTTAAAATATATATTAAACGATCCTAATCCTATGCTAAAAACCAAATTATTAAAATACCCAATTTAAAACTTTCTAAAAAGTCCCCGTGGGAGGTTAGGCTAGGCCGGCTTGTTGGAAAAGGTATGTCTTTAGACATTGGCGGAAGAGGCAGAGGTCGGTGATGGTGCGTAATTCAGGGGGTAGGTCGTTCCAAAGGGCTGGGCCCGCCACAGAGAAGGCTCTTCCCCTGGGTGTCGCCAGTCGGCATTGTCCGGCCGACGGCACCCTGAGAAGGCCCTCTCTGTGGGAACGTATCGGTCTAAGACAGTGCTTCTCAAATAGTGGGGCAGGCCCCCCAGGGGGGGCGCGAGGCTCCATAAAGGGGGGCGCGTTTGACCTCGGCAGTTTAGTTTAATTAAGGATTTAATTTTTTTTACATTTTTAATGCACTTTAAATCTTTTCTGCTACAGTTAATAAAGCTATTCTTTGTTGTAAATTGATCCACATTTCTTTCTTTTTTTATTCTCTTATACGTTAATAAGGATACAGTGTTATGCAGAGGTGTACTTATAACAATTTTATAGACAAATGATACTATTTACAGTTGCGCGGGGGGCGCGAAATGTTTTCTTCTTCCTAGGGGGGGCATGACAGAAAATAATTGAGAAGCACTGGTCTAAGGGATGTATGGGGCAGGAGGCGGTCTCGCATATAACTAGGCCCCGAGCCATAATTGTTTGTCAGATGCCTTTATCGCTGCTTCACAGCTACCGTAATAACAGAAAAGCTGTGTAAAAGGCCTGGATTGATCTGCTTTTTAGACGGTACTCAAAAGTCCACAATTAAGGGAAAATAATCGGCGTTTCCTCATTCTCAATCCTTTTACCTTTTTTGGGGGCTTTATACAGATTAATATTGGACGGTAACATTGCTGGCTTATTAGGTACAGAAATAGGATGTGATTGCAATCCTTCAGAGCATAATGTCATGCATTTTGTAGAGCAGCCAACCGTGATGAAAATTGCTCAACGCTGTGATCCAGTTGGATCTAACTGGTTTCTAATCAGATTATGCTGACCAGACTGATTTTTATTTTTTTGGCCTACTGCCTATAGGTAGTCCTCGACCTACGGCCACAACGGAGCCCCAAAATTTCTGCTCTTAAGTGAGACATCTGTTAAGTGACTTTTGCCCCATTTTTTTACGACCTTCCTTGCCGCTGTTGTTAAGTGAATCCTTGCAGTCAACAAGGTAGTCACCTGGTTGTTAAGTGAATCTGGCGTCCCGTCTGACTTTGCTTGTCGCAAAACGGGATCACGTGACCTCGAGATGCAGTGACCACCGTAAGTATGAACTGGTTGCCAAACTGGATGAATTTTGATCACATGATCATGGGTAATGCTGCAAAGGTAACTGTGAAAAATGGCCACAAGTCACACGTTTCAGTGTTGTTGTTAACTTTGAATGGTCACTAAATAAACTGTTATAAGTCGAGGGCAACTATACTGTGCAATTTCTTCCTTTGGCCCAAACTGGACAGTCCTCAAGGGCTCCATTTTATGATGGGTGCATTTCAGTCATTAAATAACTTCTGGCTGAACCCCAAAGAATTATTAAAACTCCAACATTTACATATTTTATTATTATTATTATTTGAGATGACTGCTTGTTACAGGATACTGACAGCTGTTGGACATCTGTGTACACAGATACATTTTTCCCTTGTAAACACAAATGCATAATATCATAGTTTACAGAACAGAAATTGTCCTCCTGTTCTTTCATCTGAAAAGTAGCTTATTTTGAAACCGTTATCCTAAGGAGGTTTAGCCCTCTGGCGTGATTGTGTTTTTGGCAATCTGACTCATGATTTCTGAAATAATTGGAGCACGTAAAGGAGACGCACAAAATTACTCAGCTGAAACCTAAGATATAGGATGAGCAATGCTTTGGTATATTTTCAATATGCAGGAGTATCCCAAAAGAATAAAAATGTTGGATTAACATTCCAGCATTCTTTAGAAATTGTTGAAATGCCAAACAAAAAAAAAATGCATAATCATGTAATGCACTTTCTGCTATGCATTGCAAGAAAGCCCTGTAAAAGTCAGCCCGCTTCCGAAAACACTGTGCCAAAATTGAAAACATCACATCTGGTTTTAGCTTTGACTCTTTGGAAAAAGACAATAACCTTAGACATTTTTTTTCTACACTGACGGAGGAGGAAAAAACACAAACACGGAGAGAATAAAGATTAAATATGAGACAAGGAGTGTGTACTGTATTCACACATTTCACACACAAACAGGAATCATATAAATTAAAATGTCTGTTGGGGCTCATAGCAGATTCCACACTCATTTTCTGTTACCTTTGGTTTTCACAAAGTTGCTGGAAATGCCACCTTCCCCTCTCCAACTATGTGTCTTCATCACAACTGAACAGTTTGTGGTTACTAATGAAGAACTGTGGTTAACGTAACCAAGATTTCTGCTTTAACATGGTTCGGACTATGGAATAGGAAGAGAATGATGGCGTATCTTCAAGTCAGTGTCAATTCTTCACGACCAACAAAATTAGTTCTTGTTAATATTAACTAAGGACTGAGAACCGTAACGGTTTAAATGGAATTAAAAACGGAAGGTAGAAATTTCGTCTAAGGAAGGGAAAGACTTGGAGATACAAATGATGCATTTGAAGTTTATTCGCCACAGTTAAGAGGGAATCCGTCCCGGGTGTGGGTGGCGGAAATAACATTTTTGATGAAAGAAGTAAAAATTATGGAGCAAAATTAAACTGGTTCTCTTTGTGTCAGTTTGCTTGTTTTAAAACATCTGGAGCCCATGTTAAGATAACCACAGAAGGAATGTGATGGAAAACAAATTATATTGGGTGGGCATTCTGAGATTAAGTCTCTATTCTAGTTTCTAAGATATCAAAGTTTTCTATTGTGCTAACGGTAAGAACAATTTAACCCTGGGGTTGCTTTTTTTTTGTTTTTCTTTTCTTTTCTTTTTTAAAAAGAACACTTATTTTCCCCATAACCACAGGACAGTACATTACTACAGGTTTCCAAAATGTTGTTTTTTGGTCCGTTATCCCAAACCAATTTCCTACTGCCAATTCAACGCGAACGCTTAACATGAGATTAAGCTGAGGCGTTTTTTTAGGGGGGGAAAAAAGACAAGTGCTTTCCCACTTTGTGCTTCTTGCTTTAATTTGCCTTTTTCTTAGCAACGACCACAGGGAACAGAAGTCGCTAGTGAAACCACAGGCTTTCGCTCCCCGCCCTCATAAAACAGCTGTTCCAGGAATGCGACGTTACTCGGAACAAGATATCCAGCGGCTGCATCAAATCTAAATGAAATTCTTGGAGAACACTTTGAGACAAAAAAAGAAAAGAAAAAAAAGTCTAAAATAGTTACGGCGTCTGCCAGAGAGGAGGTCAAGGGGACTCAAAATGGCAGCCATTGGATCATGTCATATTGACCACCATCTTAGCCTGTTTAACCCCTCTTTGGATGCCATGTTTACGACTTTATAGAGTTGGGACAAAAGTGTTCACGATCAGAGAAGGAAACGGGGAGGACGCATTTTAGAAACTAAAAAGCAGATTGAAATTTAAGTAAATTTCAAAAGTGAAGGGAACGTTTTCCCCATCCTTGACATTCCTGTTTGCTTCAACCAGTTGTTGCTACTCAAAGAACGAGCTGAGGGGGGGACAGTCAACTCTTTGGACACAGGGAGGGGGCTCCTTCCTGCATCGGTTACCTTCCACCAAGTAACTGTTAACTATCAAACTCTGTCCATAAATTTGGTCGCTGAGGGTGAAACCATCCAGTTAGCATAAACACTATCATTTGCATATCTTGAAAACACAGCCTTAGGCCCATCGCTTCTGGCAAGTGGAACAGGGCTCTCTTCGGGCCAGTTCGGGTATGACATGCCTAAAAATGAAAACAGATAATTTTTTCTGCACTGAAGAACCAACACTTCATGTGCAGACAGTAAGGCCCTTGGCAAAACTCCCTTCGCAAATTGCAAGCCAAATGACAAGACGAGCCCTCGCCTCCCCAAGGAACTCCCAATGTGTTTCCCAGGGAACTGGGACCCAAAGCTAAAACTCACAAAAAAATAGGGACTTCAATGAAGCCTGCTCAAACGTTTGCTCTTTTTAAAATTTGAGAATGTTATATTTTTAAAGGTAAAGGTTCCCCTCGCACATATGTGCTGGTCGTTCCTGACTCTAGAGGGCAGTGCTCATCTCCGTTTCAGAGCCAAAGAGCCAGCGCTGTCCAAAGACGTCTCCGTGGTCATGTGGCTGGCATGACTAGACGTCGAAGGCACACGGAACACTGTTATCTTCCCACCAAAGGTGGTCCCTATTTTTCTACTTGCATTTTTATGTGCTTTCGAACTGCTAGGTTGGCAGAAGCTGGGACAAGTAACGGGAGCTCACTCCGTTACGCGGCGCTAGGGATTTGAACCGCCGACCTTTCTGATCGACAAACTCAGTGTCTTAGCCACTGAGCCACCGCGTCCCACGTTAAATTTTTAGGGGAATGCAAAAAAGAGAGGTTCTTGCAAGTGAGGATTCCCGTGGCATAAACAACAATAAATCTCACAATTAGAAAAAAAAGGTTGAATATTCTGCATGCAATGTTTTCAATCAAAGACACTGATGGACGGAGGAAGGAAGATTTATTTGTGTGTTTACAGGCACACATGTATATATATATATATAAATATGTCTGAGAGCCTGGAACATACTCCATAAGGCCACTGAAATGGATATAAACCAAAACTTGATTCTGGCTTTTTGTAAATGGCTTAATCTGATGTTTGTCTTTTTTTAAAAAAAAAATTAAACTTGTAAGGTGCTTCGAGTGGTTTTGGAGTTGGGCAGCAGCAATAATAATGCCCAGCCCAATTCCTTGAACCCATCAAGTTTAAGGTTCTTGCAAATGAAATACTAAATCAAGATTCTTAAAGGGAATCTAATCATGCCCGTTGAAGAGAGCCACCATCCCACCCACTTCCCCCTCCCCCCCAAAAAAGTTCCTGGATTTCAAAAACAGGATTCACTTGGCTTGAAAACTATTTTAAGAGCCCGGCTACGAATTTAAGAACTAGGGCTCGTGACAAATGAATGGAAAGGCATGGCTTGAATTAAAGTCATTTCAAGGCCTTGATGGCATGTGCAACGTTTAATTAGGAGACCAAAAATGAAGGAGTTTTGGCAAGATTTGTCTTTACTGTCTATCTCACCACCACAATATCAAAGCACATTCCTTCTAAGACACTTGCAACCACATTCAAAACAAGGGTGTAGAGGCTAACATTTTCATGGAAAAAAACAAACAAACCCCAAAGCATGTGAAAACAGCAATGGTTGTTTTCGTTGGATCGGAGTCTTTCAGCTCCCCCCCCCCCCAAAAAAAAACCCCAACAAGGCAACGTTTCTGACTGTGGACTCCATCTGAATCCAAAAACGGGAGCGGACTCTACAAACAGTGAATAGAAGAGGACGACCCAAACTTTTAAGCCATAAAAAAGTGATGCTGTTTTTGACAGAAGACACCACCTCCAAAAAACAAAATTGGGATTTAAATTTTCCAACCCCAGACATACACAAAAAGGATAATTTTAATTGGATAATGGCTAGCATTTTTTTTTTAAACTTCCCCTGAGAATGCTTCCCTGATTCTAGGATTTTTGTCTGTCTTAGGCTACATATCTATATTCAGATATATAGATATAGAAGGATAGGTTGCACGTTTTCACATCCTTTAAATGTTTTTGTTATTGTTGAACACAGCTATAAAAGACGGCTAAAGGAACAGAGCTTGACAAGAAATGAAGAGGGGGAAAAAAAGGAGAGGAGGAGGGTGTTAAAAACTTGCCAAGCAAAGTTTGATTGGTTTCATACCAACAAATAATACTCAGAAGGGCATTACAGAGAGCGTGAGGACAGTGCAGAAGAGAAATCAGTTTTGGGAGGTTGTGTGTGTGGCTAGAATCTAGTAAATGCATGTGAAATTCTACCATAGAGTTTGTTTTCAATCCATGTGGAAGGAAGTGTTCGAGGGAGGGGAACATTATTACAATCCACAAGGGGCATCTCTTCTTCCGAGAGTCCATCATCGTAAAGCAGAGAGTCCGAAGGAGTGGAAGCGGCCAGATCTAAATAGTCCTAAGCCAATAAAAGAGAAAGAGGGTTAAGGAGAGAGGACTTTGGGTCTCCGTTCAAGTCAAGTCGATCATCCTGAAGGAACCCAAATATCAAAGCTCAAGCAACCAGATGCACACGGGTAGAGTTCAAGTTAACTACTTCATTGCCTTCAGCCTATAATATAAGTATCCCTGGAAAACTGATTGCCTTCCCTTGGGAATTGATAAAGGTTCCACCGAGGTACTAGCTCTCTCACAGCTGCACGATTCAAGACTAATTCCCTGCTTGAGCCCTCTTCCCTATCTGGCTGGGCATTTTTCCATAAAAACTCCGTTTTGGAGAGACAATTTTTATTGTCTGGAAAATTAGCAGCCCTGGAGATATTTTTCCTTGGAATCAGTCCAATTCATGTTTCCTTAGATATCTGCTGAAGTTCTCCATTTCTCCTCAACTTAAGTAGGGTTCCTTGCCAACACGTTAATATCATGGGTCTGGCAAGGAACCCTTTACAAATCCACAGCCTTCTCATCCAGCATCACGTATCTCTTTCAGAAGACCGGCTCATCAATTTGCTACAGAAGCCTCTCTGAATAATCCTTTGTCTGACATTATGGAGATTTTTTTTTCCAGAAGCACTGAATTCTTGCACATCTGTTCCTGCTGAATATGGAAGGAAAAAAAAACATTTCTTCCCAAGCAAATAATGTGCTTTGCATTCATTTGAACCTTCACTAAACAGCTCTGGTGCAAATTCAAGGCTATCGTGTGATCCCATTACAGCCCAATATCATGTGGATTTAATCTTATTGCAAGATACAGCCTTCTAATAAAATTGCACTGTATTTTAAAAAACAGCAAAGAAAGGCTTTGCATACTTACACAAACAAGCTTTGGGGGATCCCAAGATAAACAGAATTGCACCAACCCTTGTAATATATGTCCTGCAATTTCTCAAATTTTCTTACCCAGGGAGATGAGTTCATTTAAATTTTATTCCAAAAGTTCCTGAGAAGTTTTTTTTTACATTTATGTTGATTCTTTTTGGGGATTTATTTTCTTGTTGTAGATAGTGATGGCTTTATTATCGTCTAGGGCAGTGGTCACCAACTGGTGGTCCACAAGAAAACTTTGGTGGGCCGCAGAAAAATTATTTGCATTTTTTAAATTGCGCTAAATTAGGGGTCCTTAAATTACGGCCCTGGGACGGATATGTGCAATAAACGCTTGTGTTGCTCCAGTGTCGGGTCTTTTTGTGTGGGTCGGAGGGGGGCAGAATTTCCAACTTGGGGTCTGTTTCAGCTTCCTGGTGCAGGGCTTTGGACGAAGGCTGGAGGGAAGCACCGCTGGTGGCAAAGAGCCGGAGGGCCTTGTTTTCAATTGAACTGCATCCTGGCAGGGAACTGGCTGACCATCTCAGCTCGCTGAACCTCCAAGCGCCGGTACCTGGCCTTGCACTCCTGCAGGTCCTTCCTCTGCTTGGAAAGCCTATGCTCATAGTCTTCAGTGAGCTGCCTCTGCTGAGGCTCCTTCTCAGTCAGATACAATTTGAACGGAGCCAGCTGTTTTGCCAACTTTTTCTCATAGTGGCTGCTTAGCTCCAACAACTGCTCAGGCGGGCAGGTGAGGAGTGACTGGGAGGGGAGGGGCGAGTAGAGGCCGGTGAGGCGCCCTTCAATGTGAGTGATATCAAGTTGGCCACGCCCACGCAGTCACATGATCACCTAGCCATGCCCACCCAGCCGGTCATTAAACAGATCATATTAGTGGTCTGCGCGATTTAAAATTATGAACTTAGTGGTCCCTGAGGTCCGAAATGTTGGTGACCACCTATCCTAAGATACTGATAATTTTATTTTATGATATCCTCTTTCCTTTATTTTTAACCTCCTCGATTCCCCACTTCCTGATCTGAGAAAGCCTGGTGTTCAAGGAGATACGATGAAACAGAGCATTCACCCTTGTGCACTTCGTAACAATGCTCCACTCCATCTAAAGGTAGTCCTCAACTTACGACCACAATTGAGCCAGTTTGTTCCTAAGCAACACGGCTGTTACGTGAGTTTTGCCCCATGGTTCCTGTGATGTTGTTGTTGCTGGAGTGGGGGAGGCGGGGTAGGGAGTTATTATATTATTTTATTATTTGATTTTATTTGAAATTTCTACTGTGATAGTTGAAACTAGATGGCAATGAAAAACATGATTGAACGTATGAATTATACAATGTAACGTATATGAATGCTTGCCCTTTGGTTGTTGTTTTTTTTAATTGTATTTGTATGAAGTTTTGGGAGGACCACCACCTCCGGCATGGAAGCCACTAAAATGTTTTATTTACCCTACAACCCTTTTCCTATACATATTGTAAAAACCAATAAAATTGTTTAAGTGATATTATTTTATTATTATGTGTCAAACTTGTTTTCATTGAGGGCAGCATCAGGGTTGTGTCTGCCGTCAGGAGGGCCAGGGTGGGCGTGGCCAGCTCAATGTCATTTGTGTCAGGGGCACTTTGGTGGCCCAAGCGCTCTGCCAGCGAAAACGGGTTCCCAAGCTAGCTGCGGTGACCTCCTGCAGGGAAAACGGAGCTCGGGAAGGCTGCGTACAACTCTCCCGACCTCTGTTTTTGCAGGCAGGGGCATTCTGGGTCGCCCCTTCACTGTTTCCAGGGAAGCCCCATGGGCCAGATCTAAGCATCTCGCAGGCCGGATCCAGCCCCCAGGTCTTGTGTTTGACACCTCTGAAATATACGATCTCTCTTTTCTTCAAACCAATACAGGCATAGTCCTCGTTTACTGATGTTCAGAGTTACAACGTCACTGTGAAAAAATGACTTATGCCTGTTTTTCACACAAACAGGCTGTTACGGCATCCCCACGATCACATGTATTGAAATTCAGAAACGTGATCCCATTTTGTGACTTTCTCACAAGCAACGCCAACCGGGAAGCCAGGAGTCACTTAACAACTGTGTGACTATCTTAACAACTGCAGGGATTCCCTCAACAACTCTGGCAAGGAAAGTCGTAAAATGGGGCAAAATTCCCGTGACAAATATCTCACTTAGCAACAGAGGTTTTGGGCTCAGTTGTGGCCGTTTAAGTTGAGGAATTGCCTGTACTGACTTCTCGGGATCTTGAAGCCCTGTTGACCTAACCAAAGCTGCTGCCTCCATCCAGCTTTGTTTTTCTAGAACTACCAAATCCATCCATGTTAGGATGAAGAGAAGCATTGGATTGGCTTAAGAATCTAGATCTAACTGGGACCAGCAGCTGCAAGGAGAAAACTGTGTTTCAAGACAACTCCAGATTTTACAAAATAATATTCAAGTGCTTGTGTGCCTTTTCAAAAATTCATCATTCATGAAAAGAGCTGTCCGGAATCTATAATATATATATATATAATGTGTGTGTGTGTGTGTCTGTGTGTGTGTGTTGCAGCATAACTCTGGAATGCCTTGAGCAATATCAACCAAATTTGGTGGGTCTAGGACCGTCCTCCTCCTCCCCTGCTCCACGCCCATTTGCCCCCAGGTTTCCGCCCCTAGCCATTAAACTCTGCCATCTCCTCTCCGCTGTTGGGACCCTAGCTGTCCATGGCGGCCAATGGGACACCCCCCCACCTCTTTAGTCCCACACGCTTCCTCACGGACTTTTGGGAGAAGCGCTGCTCCCCGCAGGCTTTTGGGCTCAGGTGACAGTTCACCGCCAGCCAATCAAAGGAAGGGAAGGGAGAAAGAGAGAGAGGTAGAGGAAAAAAGTGTTCCGTGTTAGATTTTCCTCTCCGGGGAGGGGGGGTTGTTACTTCTTTGCATCCCCCCCCCCCAAAATAACCTCAAAATAATACACAACGCCCACAGGAAACTTAAAATCCTGACTTTCTAACATAAACAGATTCCTTTCTGGCAATGTTTATCTTTTGTTGTTCCTGATTGGCCTATAAATATTTGGGGGTTATTAGCTATTCCCCAATCTTTTGGGGTGGGGGAAATGCAAAGGATTTATTATCCCCTCCAATATTTTAGGGTTATTAGCTATTCCCCAATATTTTTGAAACTCAACACATCACTCCCTGGGGCATCTCACACACGCACTCACATTCATACTACAATCAGTCTTTCATGCTTGCTCATGCCAACCATTCATTTTTAGGTGTAGAGGGGTGTGTGTGTGTGTGTGATTTTTGGATCATTAGAATCGAAGACTACTAAAACAGTGGTTGCATTATCTGCAGTGCTAGATAAGAAACACCACTAACTAGTGAAACCTATGTACTCATTTCCATGGAAGCAGGCAAGTGGGAAGTGGGGAGTGTGGGTGTCTGCTCATTTTAACCTTGTGCGTTGCCTTTCACCATTTTCATCTTTTTCATCTGCATATCAGTTATATTTCTTTTCCTGCTCTGAAAACCATTTTGATTTTTCTTTTGGAAATTTTTGAGGTTTAACAAGCTTAATTAAACCTATAAGAAGAAATGGTTTTGAGATTGGGGAATAGCTAATAACCCCCAAATATTTAAAGGCCAATCAGGAATAACAAAAGATAAATGTTGTAGATCGACCTCAATTGTCGAGGACCTCAACAATAAACATTGCCAGAAAGGAATCTGTTTATGTTAGAAAGTCGGGATTTTAAGTTTCCTGTGGGCGTTGAGTATTATTTTGGGGTTATTTGGGGGGAGGGGGATGCAAAGAAGTAACAACCCCCCCCCCTCCCCGGAGAGGAATGAGAGGAAAATCCACATGGAAGACTTTTTCCCTCCACCTCTCTCACTTTCTCCCTTTCCCTTCCTCTGATTGGCTGCTCTCTCACTTTCTCTCTTTCCCTTCCTCTGATTGGCTGGTGGTGAACTGTCACCTGAGCCGAAAAGCCCACGGGGAGCAGCGCTTCTCCCAAAAGTCCTTGAGGAAGTGTGTGGAACTAAAGGGGGGGGGGGTATTGGCCAGCATGGACAGCTAGGGTACCAACAGCGGAGAGGAGATGGCAGAGGTTAATGGCTGGGGACGGAACCCTGGGGGCGAAATGGGCGCGGAGAAGTGGGGGGAGGAGGATGGTCCCATTTCGAAACTTGGTACACAGATGACTTACTCTCTGGAAACAAATACTGTGTGGGTAAGGCACCCCTAACACCCCTCGGGGTTGTGCCTTAAAATGACTTCTACTGTACTGCCTTAAAATGGTTTCTGCTGTACAGCGCTGTGGAGTTGCCATAGTTACAGCTTCACAGTACTCCACAAGGGGGCTCCCTCTGGTAAGGGAGAAAATTAGAAATTGCAGTAGCATTCATGGAAGGAGGGTTGGGATAAATAAATACCTGGGCAGCACCAGGTTATCAGCTAGTAAATTCTAAACTTGAGAGGTCAGATTACATTATTAAATACGTTTCTCTTTCCAAGAGCTACCAATTGACTCTTTAGATACCCGTTGATTTACTTTTACTTATACATTTCCTAAGTGGAGAAAATTTTTTAGAGGGAATTCTACTTCCTCTATTAATGAATTTAATTTTCTTTCAAAGCAAGGAACATGGCTTGGCCTCAAAAGGGAATACTTTCTAAGGCCTGATTAGAAGGAGTTCGATCCTGACCGTCTGCAAGGTTGACTCAGCCTTCCGTCCTTCTGTGGTCTGTAAACTGCTTAGAGAGGACTATAAAGCAGGGGTGAAATCCACTTAACTTTGCTACTGGTTCGGCTCACTTCACTCACACGCACCATCTTCGTGTATGTGCAGGACCTTCCGCACATGCGCAGAGCGTCAAAATGATGTTCAGGTGGCTGGGCGGGGCCTGCTACCAAGCGTGCCTACAAGGCTAAGCGAACAGCGAGTGGGGGAAATCCACTGTGCTACGCAATTTAGATGAGCTAGAAAGCAGGAAATCCTGCTTTCTAGCTAATATAAATCACAAGTCACAGCTCATCATCGGAAATACTGATTCACCCAAACTGGTAGCATTTCACCCCTGCTATAAAGCACCATGAAGTTTAAGTGCTATTGCTATTGACTCAGACTTCCATCCTTCCAAGGTGGGTAAAATGAGGACCCAGATTGTTGGGGGCAATAGGCTGACTATGTAAACCACTTAGAGAGTGCTGTAAAGCACTATAAAGTGGTATATAATGGATGGGAAGTAACGGACTTAGACTCAACCCGACCAAGACCGAGTGGCTGTGGTTTCCGGCTGCCCGATTCAACCAGCTTTCTCCAACGCTGGCCATAGGGGGCGAACATCTTGCCCCTGTGGATGGGGCGCGCAATTTGGGTGTCCTCCTGGATACCCGGCTGTCTATGGAAGAGCAAGTGACAGCCGTGGCCAGGAGGGCGTTTTACCAGATTCGCCTGGTTCGCCAATTGCGCCCCCTATTGGATCGGGACGCCCTTCGCACAGTCACTCATGCCCTCGTGACATCCCGACTGGACTATTGTAACTCTCTCTACATGGGGCTCCCCTTGAGGTGCACCCGGAGGCTTCAGTTAGTTCAGAATGCGGCCGCGCGAGCAATTATGGGCACCTCTAGGTTTGCCCACGTAACACCGCTCCTGCGCGAGCTGCACTGGCTACCTGTCGTCTTCCGGGTGCGCTTCAAGGTGTTAGTTATCATCTTCAAAGCGCTCCATGGCTCGGGACCTAGCTATCTGCGAGATCGGATCCTGCCCCACACATCCTCACGGCCGATTCGCTCCCACAGAGAGGGGCTTCTCCGGGTGCCGTCCACTAGACTTTGTCAGCGGGCGACGCCCAGGGGAAGGGCGCTCTCTGTGGCGGGCCCGGCCCTCTGGAACGACCTTCCCCCTGATATTAGAACGACCACCGACCTCCGCTCCTTCCGTGTAAAATTGAAGACCCATCTCTTTCGACTGGCCGGCCTTGAATAGTTCTCTCTGTCTTTTAACTACAATTATTTTAATGGGTTTTTAATTTATATTTTTAGCACGGGTAATTTTATTTAATTCTATTTTAAGTAATGTTTGTATTATTGTATATTGTTTTTAATTATGCCTGTGCACCGCCCCGGGTCCCTGTGGGGAGAGGGTGCGGTTAATAAATCTCAATTTATTATTATTATATATTATTATAAGTCTAAGTGCTATTGCTATTGACTCAGCCTTCCATCCTTCTGAGGTGGATAAAATGAGGACCCAGATTGTTGGGGAGAAATATGCCGACTCTCTAAACCGCTTAGAGAGGGCTGTAAAAGTACAGTGAAGTGGTATATAAGTGCTATTGCTATGATGCAGGCATTTTCAAACACCTGTTGGGATGAATTTCCATTTCATACTTCCGAAAGATGCCCACAGACATTATACGTTGTGCGAAATGGCCTTTGTTTTGTGAAGTTGTGTTTACAGTTACGCTGCATCCTTTAAATTAAATGGTGATATTTGATTGCTATAATCACAGCCGCCCTGTGCATGTGTACACAAAAGCATTTTGCACTCTGCAATTTCAATCTGACCTCAAATGTTTTCTTAATCTAAGTAACTGTGGCACGTCTGATCCCAGGTGATTAACTAGGCTTTTCTCCCTTCCTGCCTTTCAAATATCCTTTCTTTAAATCTCTCCTTGAACAAGTTCTCTTCAAATGGGACCAAAGGGGAACAAAGACTCCAAAGAGAAGCCAAGTACCAATCACCTCCACCACACATACCTTCGTAGCGGTAATGAATTTTGTAAGGTGCTTACCCGGCTTTTGACCATCATTTTTTCTAATTCTTTACTGATCTCAGCAAACGTTGGCCTCTTATCTGGTTCCTGTTTCCAGCAGTGAAGCATCAAATTGTACCTTTAAGAAAACAAGCAAACTTTGAATCTTCAAATGAAAAGGAGGAAGGGCAGGAGGAGGGAGGGGAGGGAGAAGAGGGGAAGGGGAAGGATGAGAAGGACGAGGAGAAGGAGGAGAAAGAGAAGGAGAAGAGGAGGAGGGAGGGGAAGAAGAAGAGGTGGAAGAAGAAGAATAGGAGGAGGGGAAGGAGGAGAAGAGGAGGAGGAGGGAGAGGAGGAGCAAGAAAAAGAGGAGGAGGAGGGTGGGGGAGGACAAATAATTCCCGGAGTCCAACATTTCTGTTTTGTGAAGATGGTATTGGAATCTACTGGAATGGGGCACCCTATAAAATAAGCAATCACAAGTCTCTGTCCTGAACCCACCCCAAAAGCTTTAGGGAGAAATCCAATAGATTTCTCCAAACTACGCATATCCATGCATGAAGATTGATGATAGGATTTCTGCTTAAATGCATTAATTCAACAAATTCATACCCAACTTTTCAACAGGCTGAAATCTTAAAAGGTTGCGAAGAATATAAAAACAATGAAAAGGGATTCCTCTCTCATCAGCCCTTTAGCTATTCTTTTTTCATCTCAGGTAAAGCCTGGTAGCCTTCAAGAAAACTCCAAGGGAGAGTTAAAGCGTTGTTTTCTTCCCTGCTAAAGGACCATACATCTAGGCTGCAAAATACTGGATGACCTTTTCTGTGTCAGACATGGTAGCTATTTTCTACATTTGGACCTTCAGGCCTGCCACAATTTCTACTGTGGGAAAATGGGAGGGGGGTTATGTGCAGTATGGGAGATATATAGTCAAAATAACATTCCTTTCTCAGAAAGTCAAGGACACCTTGCCCTGCAGCTGTGATGGTGTGACTGGGAGGCATCTCCAGTTTTGGATGGTGCCTGATTGGATCCTGTGATGGATATGTGGGCGCTGGATAAATGTTTGGACTTTCACTTGGGTGGGGAAAACCTGAAAGCTTTCAGATTCGGGTTTTCCCAGATGTGCCAATATGACATCTCTAATGAAATGGAACTTTGAGGAAACTCAAGCCTCGGAGTCTTCTTTCGTTGGGGGTCTTACTTGGAACCCTGACATTCTGTATTTCTTTGTTGTCAACCTAGTATTTCTCTTAATTTTGCAAGCTGAATGTGGCAGACCCTTCAATGAAAGCAATAGCAAGCCCTAGTTCTCACTGAAGAAGAGACTGGATAATATAATTATGGGTCAGGGTCTTATTTCCCAACCATGAAATAGGCACACCTGTTGGCCTGAGCCATTAAAATTCTCAATCATGGCCATCTTCAACAATGGAATTCAAGTTCATTTTTAGAACTAACAACAGAAGACAATGTTTGTAGATTGGGCCTGAACTGCGGACTTCTGAGCTTGGTTGTTTTCTTGAAGACATTTCATTACCAAACCAGGTAACCTTTGCCAGACCAATTCTCGAATACAGCTCGTCCGACTGGAACCCACATTGTATATCAGACATTAACACGATTGAGCAGGTCCAGAGGTATTTCACGAGAAGAGTACTGCTCTGCTCTCAATAGAATCTCTTATGCCACCAGGCTAGAAATTTTGGGCTTGGAGAACCTAGAACTATGCCGCCTATGGTCTAACCTAAGTGTAGCACATAAAATTATCCACTACAATATCCTACCTGTCAGTGACTACTTCAGCTTCAACCACAATAATACATGGGCAAACAATCGATACAAACTCAAGGTAAACCTCTTCAAACTCGATTGTAGAAAATACGACTTCAGCAAGAATGGTCAATGCCTGGAATGCTCTACCCGACTCCATTGTTAAGCCCCCACAGCTTCAGCCTCAAACTGTCTAACATGGACCTTACCCCATTCCCAAAAGGTCCGTAAAGCGCATAAGCGCACCAGCATGCCTACTGTCCCTGTCTTACTGTCCCCATGTATCTGTACTTACTTCTTTTGTTCCATGTTTATGTTCATACCTATACTTGCTATCTTGTACATGTTTGCCAAATAAATAAATAAGATATTACATAACTGTGTAATAAAATGTCTGCAAGAGAACAACCAAGCATAGAGAGCATCAAGGACTCCACATCTAGAAATTGTTAAGATGAGGAAGCTGAATTCGATGAGCCAGTTAATCGTCCTTCCTGTGTTCCACCAGGCCTCCATCCTTTTGGGATTAGGGTTAAAAGTTTAAAGGCTGTCCATGTTTGAGTTCCTCCTCAATGGGGAGGAAAATAATAATTCCTAGACAGTTCAGGCGCACACATCTGCAAACCAGTAGAAGCCAAGGAGCCGTCAGTCATGCCTTGATACCATCACGCAAACACACACATTATATGACTGGTATCCTGGGCAGATTTATTTTTATTTTATTTTATTCACATTTGTATACCGCCCTTCTCCCTAGCAGGACTCAGGGCGGTGAACAGGCAACAATAAAATCAACAATAAAAACAAGAAATACAATAAATACGCTAAAATATATTAAACAAATAAGCCTGCTCTAAAATCCCAATACAAACCCCTGGTAAAAACAATTAAAAACTACGCCAGGCCGGCCGCACGAAATAGGTGGGTTTTCAGGGCCCGACGGAAGAGGCGCAGGTCTGTGATTGTGCGTAGGTCAGGGGGTAGGTCATTCCAGAGGGCAGGAGCTGCCACAGAGAAGACTCTCCCCCTAGGGTTCGCCAGTCGGCATTGCCTGGCCAACGGCACCCTGAGGAGGCCCTTTCTGTGGGAGCGGACTGGTCGGTGGGAGGTATTTGGCAGGAGGCGGTCATGATGATGAGCTGAAGATCACCTACTGTCCTTTGACCCCTTATGGATGGTCATGTTCAGGGATGGGCTGCCAGGGGTTCACAGAGGTTTGGGAGAACCTCTAGCTAAGATTCTGTGCAGCTCAGAGAACCCCCAACTCCCACCCTCCCTCCCCTCCCAGCAGTCCCCACATGGCCCGTTTTGGATGCAGCTAAGTGCACGGAGGCTCGAGGAGGGTGAGAAATGGGCCTACCGGAAGTTCGGGAAGGCCAGAAACGGGCCCACTTCAGCCTCCAGAGCCTGGGGAGGCCATTTTCGCCCTCCCGGAGGCTCGAAAAAAGCCTCTGGGCCCAGGGAGGGCAAAAAACACCCCTCCCCATCATGATGCAGGAGGCCGACTAGGCCACCACCACCCCATCACCACCACCCCACAGCAACAAGTCAGAAAACCTCTTGCTAAAATTTTTGAAGCCCACCCCTGATCGTATTCATCCAGTTTGCAAAATTCTAAGAGAAAATAGCTGATTGCAATCCTTCATGGGCTGGATATGATCCTTCTGATCTGAGGTTACTTACATCTCCTCACTGCAGTTTTCCGGCTTCTCCATTCTGTAACCAGTTTTTAAGAGGTTAAACAGCCTCTCTGGAGCAATTCCTGGATATGGGTTACCTCCGAGGGTCACAATTTCCCATAACAGCACTCCAAATGACCATCTAAGGGGGAAATTTAAAAAAATAATAATCAGAAGCAGTTATTTCTACAGACAAAGAAACCTTGCTCAATAACCCAAAAGAACTAAGGACAGATGCATTTGAAGAGAAATTCTATTTTTCCTGGCCAGCTTTCTGAATATTCTTTCTTACAATCAAATATCGAGTGGCAAAGGACAGGCTGTAGCAAAATTTCACCAAAAAAAAGAGGTGGGTTTTTTTGCAAGTCTGCTGAGCTGTTATAGAATCACAAGCATAAGATTTTTTTTTTTTTAAGTATATAATTTTGGCTCTCAGATAAACTTAAATTTGGTGATTACCTAGAGCAGGGGTGTCAAACTGGATTTCTTCGAGGGCCAGATCAGCATTGTCATTCTCCGTAGGCCAGTGGGGTGGGGATCGTGCCAGGGAGTGGAGGGGGGGGTAGACAGGACAGACGCCTCCTGCAGCAGCACCCTGCTGGCCAAAATGACTGTCACCCGTTTTCAGCCTAAATGGCCTCCTGCAGCAATTTACCAGCCAAAACAGGGCACAGGGGACCGTGCGCCCCCCCCATGCCTTGTTTTTGCCCTCCATGGCCTCCAGCAGCACTATGACAGCCAACAATGGGCCACGCAGGGGCTGCCCAGGGTCCGTTTTGCCCGACAGAGACATCATGGGCTGGTCTTTTGATATTTCCTGCACCCCACTGGCCGGATCCAGCCCGTCGGCCTCGAGTTTGACACCCCTGATTTACCATGTTTTCCCCAAAATAAGACAGGGTCTTATTTTCTTTTAAACCCTGAAATAAGCTCTTGGCCTTATTTTTGGGAAGGTCTTATTATTTTCGAGGTGCAGGAGGCAGCGAGCGTGGTCACCTCATGGCTGCTGTTGTGTTGCAATATTGGGGGAGGGCTTATTTTCAGGGAAACAGGGTAGATCAGGGGTCTCAAACTCAATTTACCTGGGGGCCGCTGGAGGCAGAGGCTGGGTGAGGCTGGGCCGCATAAGGGATTCCTTATATTAATATTAATACTAATATTAATACTAATATTATACTTTCATATCACGGTGGGGGCCACAAGATACCATTCTGCAGGCCGCAATTGATCCACGGGCCATGAGAATGAGACCTCTGGGGTAGATGATTGTATATCCTCCTTGGTGCTCTTTCAACCTACTGCAGGGAAGCTTGGTTCTACCAATTGGTTCTACCAATGCTCCACATACTCTTTAAACTTATTTGCAGCAGCCTTATATATTTGTCAGGCAGCACTGAACAAGAGCGGACTTGTTTTGCTGGATCAAACCTAAGGTTTATCTATTGCAGCTAAAGAATTTCATAATTGCAGACCATAAAGGAATCTATTCTTCATTCAGGGTCAGTCTTCTTTGGTGGGTGCAGATTCTACAGAAGATCAGAGCTTTTTTTTTTTAATTAAATGCATGGGTTTTGTAGCTAGAAGTATTTGGTATGTCTAGTTTAATGAAAAGAAGAACCACGGGTGACATGATATCAGTCTTGCAATATCTATGAGGCAGGGGTGGGTTGCTGCCAGCATCACTGCCGGTTCAGCGCGCAAATGTTTTTGCTCTGCGCATGTGTGCATTTGCACCTAAAAAGATCTGCGCTTGTGCAAAACATTTTTTTAAAAAGAGGGGGGAAACTTTACATTTCTGCAATGAAAATTGTTCTGGACATGTGCAGAACCAAAAATCAAGATGGTGGCGCCGTCGAAGAACCGGTTTGGGGGCATGGCAGGATTGGGTGAACCGGTCTAAACCGGTAGAAAGCCACCTCTGCTATGGGGTTACAACAAAGCAGATTGGGGGGAGGGGGGTGTCCAACCTATTTTTGAAAGCATTGAAGGCAGGAGAAGCATCAATGGATGGAAACTAATCAAGGGGCGAACCAACCCAGAAATCAGGGGAAATTTCCTGATAGTTAAAACAATTAACAATTAACTTGCCTTCAGAAATTGTAGGTGTTCCATCATTGGAGGTTTTCAAGAAGAGATTGGACAACTTTATGTCTAAAAAGATATAGGGTCTCCTGCTTGAGCAGGGATTAGAAGACCTCCATGGTCCCTTCCAGCTCCGTTATTCTGGTGCTAACCATTCTGAATCATCATATTTTTTTAATACCTTTATCACTGTTTCCTGCTCTTTACTGCTAGACATACAGAAATATGGACATACCAACATTTGCTGGAGGTAAAGGTAAAGGTTCCCCTCGCACATATGTGAAAGTCATTCCCGACTCTAGAGGGCAGTGCTCATCTCCGTTTCAAAGTTGAAGAGCCAGTGCTGTCCGAAGATGTCTCCGTGATCATGTGGCCGGCATGACTAAACGCTGAAGGTGCATGGAATGCTGTTACCTTCCCACCAAAGTGGCCCCTGTTTTCCTACTTTCATTTTTACATGCTTTCAAATTGCTAGATTGGCAGAAGCAGGGACAAGTAACGGGAGCTCACTCTGTTACACGGCGCTAGGGATTCGAACCACTGAAATGGCGACCTTTCTGATCAACATTATATGACATTTGCTGGAGAAATGTGTCTAAATAAATGCTTATTAAATAACCCAGTTAGACTAAATTTGTGAAGCTTCTGTCATCACTTTGGGACTGTTTTTTTCTTTTCTTTTTGGCTGTTACAGCCAAAGTTGGCTACTTCCCAGCGTTCTGTGGTTTCTTCATCCCCCGCTTATTGAAATATGAGCACAAGTCTTCACTGCTAAACATCCTTCATTTTTCTTTTGTCTGTGAACTCTCCAGAAGCACATCGGATCCTCCAGGCGAGATGTTGTGGATTCTCAAAGAAATTGTAGCGGGTGGGAAGAGACTCAAGGGTTGTAGCCAGCAAACAAAAACATGGATAAATGTTGTAACTTCTGAAAGAAGAACTGGACAGTTGTCGCGGAAAGTTATTTTTCCCACGTGAGATGTCCAGCACAAGGAATCAGCACCATGTTATGTTGATGTTAAGATTCATTGTTCAAGTCTATGCACAAGAAGGGACACAGTGGCTCAGTGGCTAAGACGCTGAGCTTGTCAATCAGAAAGGTCATCAGTTCAGTGGTTCGAATCCCTATCACCATGTAACGGAGTGAGCTCCCGTTACTTGTTCCCAGTTTCTTCCAACCTACCAGTTCGAAAGCATGTAAAAATGCAAGTACAAAAACAGGGACCACCTTTGGTGGGAATAACAGCATTCCATGCACCTTTAGCATTTAGTCATGCCAGCCACACGACCAGAGACATCTTCAGACAGTTCTGGCTCTTTGGCTTTGAAACGGAGATGAGCACTGCCCACTAGAGTCGGGAACGACTAGCACATACTGTATGTGTGAGAGGAATCTTCACCTTTACTTTTATGCACAAGAATATAGCCATCTAATGTTGAATACTAATTTGGCGCTAGATAAAGTCAATGAAATGCATGAGGCTCAAATTAGACCATTTACGGGAACACAAAGATTCTAGGCTGATGACTTGCTTAACTCCATCTACCAGCTCTTCCTGCTCTTCACCTACACTAGCTGCCCAAATGAGTGAATACTATCAGGAGCTGAGCCTTTTTAGGAAAGAAAATGAACAAGAGAGAATAACAGACTAACAGAGTTGGAAGGGACCTTGGAGGTCTTCTAGGGCAACCTCTTCCCCAGGCAGGAAACCCAAGGTGTCAAACTCAAGGCCCGGGAGCTGGATCCAGCCAGTGGGGTGCTTAAATCTGGTCCATTGGGCCGCCCTGGAAACAGCGAAAGTCCAGTCTGCAATGCCTCTGCCAGCAAAAACCCAGGGAGCTCCGTTTTTGCTGGAAGAGGGCTGCAGGAGGTCATCCCGGCCAAAAACGAAGCTTGCAAGTGCTGCACGCCCTCTCCCCCGAGCTCCGTTTTTGCTGGCAGAGCGCTGCAGGAGGCTGTCCAAGCCAAAAACAGAGCTCAGGAGCCTGTTTTCACTGGCAGAGTGCT
This sequence comes from Rhabdophis nuchalis, assembly GCA_039707465.1. NCBI lineage: Eukaryota > Metazoa > Chordata > Lepidosauria > Squamata > Natricidae > Rhabdophis > Rhabdophis nuchalis. The sequence continues at coordinate 97,648,549 of CM077645.1, forward strand.
CGGGCCACCACAGGTGTCCGTGATACAAGTGATGTCAAGCTGGTCACACCAACCTGGCCAGCCCCAGCCCCCAGCCCCCGAAGTCAAATACAACCCTAATGTGGCCCTCAATGAAATTGAGTTTGACACCTTTGCCCTATACCCATGATGGCAAACCTATGGCACGGGTGCCACAGGTGGCATGCAGAACCATTTCTTAGGGCGCGCGAGGCGTTGCCGTCAGGTCCAGCACGCTTGTGTGCGCTGGCCAGCTGATTTAGGCCTTCTTTTGAGGCTGTTCTTCGCCCTCTGGAGGCTTCAGGGAAGCTCCTGAAGCCTCTGGAGGTGGGGGGGGGAATCCTGTTTTGACCCTTCCCGGGCTCCTAGAAAGCCTCTGGAGCCTAGGGAGGGCGAAAAAAGCATGCCAAAAGCAGAGGGTCACGCACATAGCATTATGGGTGTGGCACGCCCATGCACAACCCCCCTGCGCTCTGCCCGCTTTTGGCACGCAAGACAAAAAAGGTTAGCCATCACTGCCCTATACCATTTCACAGAGAGTTATTCTAAGTTGGAAACATATCATCTTTCTCCAAGTTCCAATTTCCCTTTTGTTTTTAAACAAAAAAAGCCAGGATATTACAAAATCTGAACAGCTAAATAAGCTACTTTGTTCATCTGTTGGATCAACATTGGGTATGGCTATCAGTTGAAAAAAAATCAGATTAATAGTGAATGGTCTATGAGTCAGTGTTGTTTCAGCGCTGCCATTTTCAAAATAGATGGGTTTGTTCCCTATTTTGAAATGACATCATACAAGCCTGAAATGACATCATACATGCCTGACATCATAACCTAAACAACACGAATTGTGTCATTTGCCTAATTGTGTCATTTGCCTAATTCGGAACACAGAACAAATATTCCACATCTGCAAATGTTCTCTGGACATCGTAACACAAATGATATATTTCTAGGCCCTTTATGTCATTATGCCAGGGCGCCTCCACGCCCCCCTCCCTCTTGCTTGCCCTAAGGACACTGCAAAGTCTGTCTTGCACAAACGCTATCGATATCCATTGGAGATACTGTTTGGATTTAAAGATACAAATTTCCAATAACATAAATCAACGTACACATCACTCTGGGTCGTATAGATGTGATCAAAGAGGGACTCTATGGCCATCCATTTTACAGGTATTCGACCCTGTTAGAAGAGAAATATATATATTACATTACTTCTAAAGCCACAATCCTCCAACAGCTCTGGGTTTTTTAATCCCTCATTTTCCATTTCTCCCATTGTCTTTTCTCAGAGACAAGTTAGTTGACTTTCAGGTGACGGATTTTACAGTTACACTAACTTGGCCCAGTCAAGATTCAAATGCTATGATATGATAACTAACCTTAGTTATCTAGTTACGATAATTGATAGAAACATATCTAATATCATAATCTATGATAATGTCTATCTGTCATCTGTCTGTCCTACATCTGTCTCTGTCTATATCTGTCTGTCTGTCTGTCTGTCTGTCTGTCTGTCTCTATCTATCTATCTATCTATCTATCTATCTATCTATCTATCTATCTATCTATCTATCTATCTATCTATCTATCTATCTCTGCCTGCCTATCCATCCATCCATTATCAATCTATCTATCAATCTATCTTTCTATCTATCTTCCATCCATCCATTTATCTGTCTGTCTGTCTGTCCGTCCGTCCGTCCGTCCGTCCGTCCATCCATCCATCCATCCATCCATCCATCCATATCTTCCATCTATCCATCCACTATCTGTCCATCCACTATCTGTCCATCCACTATCCATCCATCCATCCATCCATCCATCCATCCATCCATCCATCCATCCATCCATCCCATTTGTTAACTGTGGCAGAGGGACTTATTTTATTGACTTTTCTTGAGTGAGCAACATTTTGAAGCATCTTGTGTTTCTCACGCTGACACTAGTTACAGTATGAAGACTCTGATCCTCTTCCAAAAGCTATCCAAATAGTTGGTCCTAATGGCATCCCAGGGCAGAAAATCCCATTTTGACTTGCACATTCTATAAAATACTTTTATTGATTCTGAATTTTCCAGTATTCAGGTTTTGATGGATAACCTCAAATTCTTAACATTGTAAGGATGGCATTACAAAAAAATATCCTGGTACATTATCTTACGTGTCTCCTATTTTTTCCCCCAGGTAAAAAAAAGACATTTATGAAGAGGCCACAATGATCTGTTTATTTAACGGATAATCCGTCAACAGCTGCAAGGGACTTAGAACGTTGGAGTTTGCCCCTTTAAATAAACAGATCATTGTGGCAAATAAATAATTGTCTTACTCACCTTGCTCCTCTTGACATAAGAGTCCTCTTCATAAACGTCGCGAGACAAACCAAAGTCAGAAATCTTCATTTTACGCCCTTCGGCTACTAAGACATTCCTGGCTGCTAAATCACGATGAACAAGCTTGGGAGAAACACACACACACACAAACAAAATAAATTAACAGATGAACCCCACCTTGGAAAAGTTCCAGGGGTGGGCTGCTACAGGTTCGCCCAGGTTTGGGAGAACCCATGACTAACATTACGTCTAGTTCCGAGAACCTCCAAATCCCACCCCTATCTGGCCCCTCCCACCCTGCCCCTCCCCACCCCACCCCTCCCAGGAATCTCCACGCAGCCCATTTTGAATGTGAGGTAAGTGCAGGGCCCACGCAAAGTCTTGCACAGGGGAAAAATGGCCTTGCGGAAGTTCCTGACCCGTTTCTTCCCTACAGAAGGCCTCCGGAGCCTGAGGAAGGTGAAAACATTGTCATCCACCCCCCACCCCACCCCCGCCGTGGTGCAGGAGGCTGACTTGGCCACACCCACCCAGCAACCAGGCAGAGAACCCATTGCTGAAATTTTTGAAGCCCACCCCTGAAAAGTTCATGGAAATAGATTGGGTGGGAAAGGGGAAGTCCATACCTTCATCTCGGCAAGGTATTGCATGCCACGGGAGATCTGCCATGCAAAGGAGATCAGGTCGCCCATAGTGAGGGCCCGCTCATCTGGATTGTCCAAGTAGCTGGAATTTCTGTTGGTATCACTTCCCACGTAGCTGGTTCCCACTTTCCGGCTTTCCCTTAGGAAACTCCGCAAGGAGCCATATTTCGCATACTCCACAATTAAGTATAAAGGCCCTGAGGTCAAACAAGGGGGTGGGGGGGGGAATGCAAAAGTTCAATCAACTTGCCCTCAAAAAAAATGGGCAAGGTCCTTATTTTTTATTTATTTTTCATTTGCACCAAGTGAAGTTCATGTCAGTTTCACACATCTCACATTACTCTCCAGGATGAGACTTTGGGAATTCAGATTTCTTTCTTTCCTTCCTTCCTTCTCTCCCTCTTTTTCTTCCTCCCTCCCTCCCTCCCTTTTCTTCTTCTCCCTCCTTCCTTCTTAAAATGATTATTTATTTTTTAAAGAAATGGACCATGTCTCCCAACTTTTTCCTTCGTCTTCTTTTCCCTATGGATGCCCACCATTAGTGAGAACAATCAACCAGTGGAGCAGAAATTACCTTCAGAAGTCGAGGGTGGCTCCATCCCTAGAGGTTTTCGAGAAGAGACTGGACAGCCGTTTGTCCAAAATGCTATAGGATCACCTGCTTGAGCAAGAGGTTGGGCTAGAAGACCTCCAAGGACCCCTTCCAAACTCTGTCCTTCTATGTTCTATTGCAGCCCTTCCCTCATTCCTCACTGCTGCACTTAAGATTGCCATATTTTTCAGAGTATAAGACACACCAAGGTTTTGGTGTGCCTCCCAAAAATGGGTCCCATCCCCCCCACGCCACAAATGGGCATGAATAGCCTTTAGGAGGTTTGTAGAGTGCTCATGGGGGGTGGCGGCAAAAACGAGCAAAAAGGGGCATACATAGCCTTTAGGATAGTGGTAGTCAACCTGGTCCCTACCGCCCACTAGTGGGCGTTCCAGCTTTCATGGTGGGCGGTAGGAGTTTTGTCCGATACTGAAGCACTTTCCTTTTTTTAATTTAATTGACTTCCCTACTTTATAAATCACCATTACTGTGGAACCGGTGGGCGGTTAGAAAATTTTAACTACTAATAGAGATACAAAAGTGGGCGATAGGTATAAAAAGGTAGACTACCCGTGCTTTAGGAGGCTTACAGAGTGCTCCTGGGGGCTAGGGGGGCAAAACTGAACAAAAAACGGCCCATGTTTCGCTCATTTCTGCCCTCCCCAACCTCTAGGAGCACTCTGAAAGCCTCCTAAAGGCTCTGCATGGCCATTTTGGTGAAGGGGACGGGGTTTTGTGAGGCCAAACATGCTTTATTCAGTGTATAAGATGCACCCAGATTTTCACACACACACCTTTTTTTTTGAGGAAAAAAGGTGCGTCTTATACTCCGAAAAATACAGTACTTGTTCTCTCTTGCACATCCTTTTGCTTTGGGAATCAAAATTCTCTAGAAATCAAAATTAAATACTTACCGTCCTGGCTACAAGCACCATACAGCCTGATGACGTGAGGATGGTTCACCTGTTTTAAAAGGTTGAACTCAGAATGTAAATCACGGAGCTCGCTTGATAAAGCATTTTCTGTGGAACAGAGCAGGAAAAGACCTCTTATTAAGGCATCCCAACTATGACTTGAGGCAGGATTTGCCAATGACACATTAGAATCTTATGTATATAATAGAGAAATGGCTCTCCTTTTCATGATACAATGGCAAATCTAAGCTATTTTTTTAATATTAAACTAGCTGATAACCTGGCATTGCCCAGGTATTTATTTATAGGGGGAAAATGTCCAGACCAAACATAATTTCTAATGTTGGATTTTCCCCCTTACCAGATGAAGCTCCCTTGTGGAGTACTTTGAAGCCGTTACCATGGCAACTCCACTGCACTGTACAGTAGAATCCATTTGAAGGCACAACAAGCTGTATCATAACAACCTCCCCCCTCACCGCAAGGGTTGTTAGGGGTGTCTTACTCCCACAGTGTTTGTCTCCAGAGAGTAAGTCATTTGTGTACCAAATTTGGTTGAAATTGCTCGAGGCGTTCCAGAGTTATGCTAGAACATACACACCCACACATCCATTCACACATCTACACCCCCCACCCACCAGACACACACACACACACACACATATACATACATACATACATACATAGAGAGGGGGGGGGAGGGAGAGGGAGGGAAAGGGAGGGGGAGAGAGAGACTATACTATAAACCTTGTACAACAGCCCCAAAATCAAGGCAATGCAATATCTTAATTTGGGAAAAGTCGAATTTAATTAGCTCCATGCTGTCCTTGTACTTCTTGGCCACTTGAAAATGCTGGTTGTGGCCTTGAAATCCTTAAATGGGTAGTTTTTTAACTTGGCGACTTGGTAGATGGGTGGGATTCAACTCCCAGAATTCCCCTTCTGGAACGGGGAATTAAATTCAACTCCAATTCTGGGAGCAGAAGTCCACACATCTTATGCCAAGTTTGAAAAACACTGTCCCAAATCTGCTGATCCGGTCCAATGATCAAACTTACACGGATCATTTTGCAAACCAGAGTTGCTGGAATTGGGCAGCATATAAAATTTAAGGGCTCATAATCACAATCCCAGCTATGGAGAAAGCACCTTTGTTTGTCTTGGTGCTCTATGAACTTGGTTGTTGGTGGGGGTCTTTTTGCAGATGTTTCATTACCTAAACTAGGTAACATCATCAGCGCTAGTGAGGAATGGGGTTCGCTCTCACTTTATAGACTCCCTGTCAGGGTTCCAACGGATGCCCTAATTAATTAGAAGCCTTGAGCCAAGCTTCAAGAGAAATCCAGTTATTTATTAGGAGCTTCATGTCAGCATGTTCTAAGTGAAGCCAGCTCTGACCCCACATAATTTACGGCCCAGGCTTGACCCTGTTTACCCCCTCTCCTCAGGGTGTGTCATCAGTCACATTCACCAACGAAGCAATTTCGGGGTTGAAGAGATCACAACCCTCCAGCCACTGTGGGTAACCCCAGGAGACAGCCTTGACAGAGATATGTCCAGAATGTGCTTTTGTTTTTGGCTGCCATGCTCTCCAAGTTCGTTTTCCCATCCCCTTTCCCTACGGCAACTTGAAAGCAGCCAGGGATGCTGTCCGAGTTAACACTTCCATCAACACTGACAGAGCAAGCCACTAGACTATAGACAGCAACCCCACTCCTTATTAGCACTGACGATGTTACCTAGTTGGGTAATGAAACATCTGCAAGAAAAAAATCCAGGCTCAGAGAGCACCAAGGACCCCGCATTTCATCCCTGAGCTACAAATACACTTCTTTATTGACATCTTCGGGTTTTTTATTCTTCCAAGGTACATTATACAGACAGCCCATTTTTACTACTGATCTCCCCGTTGACTGGATAGCAATAGCACTTAGACTTATATACCACTTCATAGTGCTTTTACAGCCCTCTCTAAGCAGTTTACAGAGTCAGCTTATTGCCCCCAACAATCTAGGTCCTCATTTTACCGATCTCGGAAGGATGGAAGGCTGAGTCAATAGCACTAGCACTAGCACTTAGCCACTAGTCTAAAAGGTCACATATGTGCTAGTGGTTCCTGACTCTAGGGGGCGGTGCTCATCTCCGTTTCAAAGCCGAAGAGTTGGCGCTGTCCAAAGACATCTTCATGGTCAGCTGGCCGTGGCATGCCAAAGGCGCACAGGACACTGTTACCTTCCCACCAAAGGTGGTTCCTATTTTTCTACATGCATTTTTACATGTTTTTGAACTGTTAGGTTGGCAGAAGCTGGGACAAGTAACAGGAGCTCACTCCGTGGAGCGGGACTAGGGATTCGAACCACCGAACTGCTGGCCTTTCTGATCGACAAGCTCAGCATCTTATCCACTGAGCCACTGCATCCCCTAGCCACTAGACTATAGTCAGCCTATTGCCCCCAATCATCTGGGTTCTCATTTTACCAACCTTGGATGGATAGAAGACCAAGTCAACCTTGAGAATCGAATTGCTGAATTGCTGGCAGTCGACAGTCAGCAGAATTAACCTGCAATACTGCATTCTAACCACTGTGACACCATGGCTCATAACTCCACTTTTTACAACACTCTTCAAGGAAAAGAGCTCCGCATGGTGTCTAATTGTTTTTATTATAGTTTTGTGTGTGCCCCTCCCCCCACTTTGAGCCATGTCAGCCTGACAGATAATTCAGCCAATGAGGCCATCCATCCCTGGCAGGTGTAGAGGTGAACCATTCTTCAGCATTACACAATCTTTAACTGTCACCCAAACATCGGTGAAGGATGACTAACTCACCGTAATTACAAGGGGGAAAAGCACCGACCCATTTGGGTGGAAAGTGACACATCTATTTAAACTTTTTTCCAGGGAAGCTGCATTGGTGATTATATTTATTAGAGATTAAAGAAAGGGAAGTTATACGGGGGAGTTCAGAAAGGACAACTGGGAAGAATTGGAAAGCACAATTTTGACTTGGACAGAAATCAAACTTGTTTAAGCCCAAGGATTGGGATCAACATTTGCTTAGATTTTACACTCACATAGGTACACTCCTATTAATTAGCTGGGAGTCATAATAAAAGGTACATATTTTATTCCATTAAAGTATGAAAAGGAACAATGTAAAAAAAAAACAACACAAGATAGTAAACCAGGGAAATCAAATCTTATTATGAGGTTGGTTGAAGAGAAAAGGGCCCATTAGATTTCTTAAATGACACACTACTGTTCTGACCTAGGCTTCCCCCAAACCACCAAGCAGACTCCTTGTCCTGACAAAAAGCCCTTTTTATTAAGTTACTGTGAATTCCTCTCATTCACATCCAGCGAAGTCTTTCAAGGGAGGATTTACAGTCACAGACCTTATCTGGCTTGGAGAGATGACAGGCCAATATCGGTAGAACGTGGCAAGGAGTCTTTTAAGAGTCATGAACCAATTAAGTGAACTAATTGTCTCCTGTAAACTCCACTCCCCTCTTGCTCCTCTTTTATTCCCTATGGGAGGAGCTATTCACCATCCACCTGTGGCTTTACTCCCAAGTCGACCCTTGTTGACTTGGGACCGACAGCTGATAACTATCGGATGGTCCTGCCCCATCTCTGCTTCTGATGCAGAGCCCTCATCAGAGCCTTCCCCAGACTCCAGGACTGGCCCATGTTCTTCCCCAACCTCCTCACTGTCCAAATTGGCTGCCAGCTCCGCTGACAGGCCACAACATCTACTTCAGTCACACTCCGTTGTGGTTTCATACAATATCTAATGTTTTCAGGGCACACAGAATGCTGTAAAAGAAAGCACAGCAATGTCCGCTTTAAGATGGGACCTGCTAAAGGGAAACCGAAGGCAGGGTAGACTACACAAAACTTGGTGTCAGATATTCAAAGATGACTTATGGACAGAGGACATCAAATGGGAAGATGCTGAAGATGCCGCCAGTGATAGCATTCATTGGAAGACGCTAGCTGCCCTATGCACTTTGTGAGAAAGGAACCAATGATGATGATGCTATCTTTCAGCCTCACATGGTTAGGGAACACGGTGGCTCATGTTGTTAGGAAGCTGGCTTGACAATCAGCAAGCCTACGTTCGAGACCCGAGGGCTGCTGTGGGGCAGGATGAGCTCTTGTCATTGGCTCTACTCCTGCTGATCTAGCTGTCATGCCCCTGTCGGAGCCTGACTCCAAGGAGGAGGATGGGCCGGAGCAGGGGCTGATGGAGATCGATGGGGCAGTCTTGTTGGCTTCAGAGGAACACGGGGAGCAGCAGAACCAGGCAGCCCCAGCCCCCTTGGGCTTGAGATGGCTGTCCTCAAGGAGGAATGGGGGCAGGACAACCAAGAGAGGGCAGGCAGTGGAGATGAAGAGCGACGGAGCTCAGGCGATGAGCAAGGTCCACCTCCTCCTGATCCTTGAGGATGGAGAGTGGAGAGGAGGTGGGAACAGTATAGGCTGACCAAAGACTCGGGAGGAGAGCGCCCCACCCTTCTTCACAAGGCACACCTGGGGACTGAGACTTAAGGAGATGCTGTGGGGAGGGGCATTTGTTGGGAACAAACACTGAATTTGAGGAGTTTTGTGTGCCGTTGTTGACGTCTGGAGTTTGCAGGACTTCTTGCCTTCTCCCTTGCTTCATGGACTTTGTCTTGTTCCTTGCTTCATGGATTCCTTGCTTTTTTTCTTGCTCTATGGATTTACTGCCTTGTTCCTTTGCCTCGCTGGACTTTGAAGCCATTGTGCTGACAGCATTTTGCTGGACTCTTCGCAGCCAGAGGCTGGTGTGTGTGCGCGCACGCTTTGCTCCTGGGACTTGGCAGAAACATGGGAGCATTTGGGGGAAAGTTGGAGCAATAAAGGGAAGTTTTGAACTATCAGCTGGCTGTGTTGTCTTCATGCCTGGGTCCCAGGTTATCACACTAGCAATTCGAAAGTGAGTAATTGCAAGTAGATAGATAGGTACCACTTTGGTGAGAACATTAATGGGGACGTGAAAGGTGTCCCCAACCATGCATACCCTGGACAACACTGGTGTCAGTGGCTAATCCTTTCAGCCTCAGTGCTTCCGACACAAAAGCAGCCAATAGCGATCGCACAGTTTGTTTTTTTCTGAATAAAATTAGGGATGAATCTCAAATATGCCACCTTGAGTTCCCACATTAAAGGTGAGATATATGTACTCTATAATAAGTAGATAGTACGGAACAGAAATAGACGGCTGTTTTTATTACCAAACTATTCTATATGAGCCACGGTGGTGCAGTGGTTAGAATGCAGTACTGCAGGCTCCTTCTGCTGCCTGCCGGTTGCCTACAATTTGGCAGTTCAAATCTCACCAGGCTCAAGGTTGACTTAGCCTTCCATCCTTCTGAGGTGGGTCAAATGAGGAGCCAGATTGTTGGGGGCAAGAGGCTGACTCTGTAAAACTGCTTAGAGAGGTGTTCTGCCCCCCCTCCCCTTTCTCTGACTAACACAAGACTGGCTGCCTGCCACTAACTCTCTTGGCTGCTTGCTTGAATGACTCTCAACAGATACGAAGCTTCCTAACTCAACTAAATACGAACCTGAAAATCAACACGAATAAACACGAACCTAGAAATCCAACATCGTTCTCTGCAAGGACTTTCTTAGCAAAGACTTCCTTTTAAACCCTCTTGGGAGGGGCCAGCCATTAGGGAACTGGGACTAATTCAAATCCTTCGAGTCCACTTCTGATGCAATTGAAGCCTCCTTTTTTCAGCCCTTCTCAATCTAGCATCAGGGACAAACTGGCCTTGATCCTCCCCACTACTCCAAGACCCAAGTGCCTCCTGATGACCAGCCGGGCTCTCTGCTCTCTCAAGGTCACCCTCCTCCTCTAGAGCAGACTCATAGGACTCCTCACTAGAGAAGTCCATCAGCAGCTCATCCGGAGCGGGCTGGGCCACAACAGAGAGGGCTGTAAAAGCACTATGAAGCGGTATGTAAGTCTAAGGGCTGTTGCTATTCTCAGAATTTCCCAGGGAGAAGAACCTACCTTTCAACATTTTCACCGCCACGGTGGTGTAGCCAGCTTTGCCCTTGAGTCGGAAGGCTGTCGCTTTGACAACTTTTCCAAATTCTCCCTCGCCGAGAGTCTTGCCGAGCACCAGGTTCTTCCGAGGAAATTCCCACTTGGGATCTTCCTATAGAGGATAGGAAGAAGAGAAAGATTAATAGAACCAAAACTGAGCTACATCTGATAGGTTCATCTTTTGCTCTTTCAGACTACAAGATTAATACTGTTGAAGGGTCCTTGTTGCACTGATGGTATTACCTAGCTGGATAATGAAACGTCAATCAGAATAGAGCTGGAAGGGGCCTTGGAGGTCTTCTAGTCGAACCCCCTGCTAAAGCAGGAGACCCTACACTAGTGATGACTAACTTTTTTGTCCTTGTGTGCTGAAATTGCACATGCACACACCCATAATGCAATGTGCTCCACCCCTCCTGCACATGCACACACAACCTCCCTGTGCTCCCCCCTCCCTGAAGCCTCCTGGGACCAAAAACGGGCCATAAAGGGGCACCGTACCTCCTGTGCCCCATTTTGGGCCTAGCCGGCCTCCCTGAAGCCTCCTGGGACCAAAAACACTCCCCATGCTTCCCCCGCCCCCTGCGCCTTCACCCCCTTCCCCCCACTCATAAAAGCGCATCCCCCACATGTGCAGCAGAGATCCAAACTGGCCAGTGGGAGGTGCGCGCACATGCACAGTGGAGCTGAGCTGGGAAATGGCTTATGTGCCCGCAGAGAGGGCTCCGCATGCCACCTGTGGTACTCATGCCATAGGTTCACCATCATGGGCCTATACCATTTCAGACAGGTAGCTGTCCAATCTCGTCTTAAAAACCTCTAGTGATGGAGCACCCACAACTTCTGGTGGCAAGCAGTTCCACTGGTTTATTGTCCTGTAAGAAGTTTCTCCTTAATTCCAGGTTACTTCTGCTACTATAATTACTGAATGTTTTCTGAATGTAGGCAGAAGATAGCAGTAAAACACCAGAATAATGCTTATGGTTAGTGATTGAAAAGAAAATGAGAACCAGGGCTGTTTTATACAGGCTAAATATAAATGAGTGAGGGTCTGATACACACATCCCCACTATTGCACTGACATATAAACCAGTCAACCACACGTATCAAAGGATTTTTTAAATGCAGATGTTTAAGAGCTGCAAAAGAACATTGCAGTTTTTAAACCAAGAAAGAGACCGGACAGTTTAGTTTGCCTAGAGAAGGTAGAAGAGGGGGGGGGGGGGGAATAGAACATAGAAGAACAGAGTTGGAAGGGACCTTGGAGGTCTTCTAGTCCAACCCCCTGCTCAAGCAGGAGAGTCTATACCAGAGGTGTCAAACTCAATTCCATTGACGGCTATATCAGGTTTTGTTTGATCTTGGGGGGTGGGGGGATGTTGGTCGGGGGCGTGGCCAGGGTGGGCACGGCCAATTCGACATCATTCAATGAGGCTCCATTTTCAACTGTGATGGCCTCCTGCAAACTAAAAGATAAAGGTTAGGATATGTGCTAGTCATTCCCAACTCTAGGGGGCCGTGCTCATCTCCGTTTCACAGCCAAAAAGCCAGCGCTGTCTGAAGACATCTTCGTTGGCATGTGGCCAGCATGACTTTTTATCTGGATTTTAGAACAGGCCATCCATTTAATATCCTTTTGAATGTATTTTAATATATTTTGATGCTTTTATTGTCGATTTTATTTATGCCTGTTCACCGCCCTCAGTCCCGAAAGGGAAAAGGGAGGTATACAAATCTAAAATAAAGTAAAGTAAAAATGATCCCTATTTTTCTACTTGCATTTTTTACCTACTTTCGAATGGCTAGGTTGGCCAAAGCTGGGACAAGTAGTGGGAGCTCACTCAGAAGCGTGTGCTGAGACCTTAAAACAGGGTTCTCCAACCTTTGTAACTTTAAGGCTGAAGGACTTCAGCTCCCAGACTTCTCCAGCCAGCAAAGCTGGCTGGAGAAGTCTGGGAGCTGAAGTCCTTCAGCCTTAAAGTTGCAAAGGTTGGAGAACCCTGCCTTAAAACACACCATCCATGGTGGCTGATTGGAAGAGTTCCCAGGTCTACATTTTGCAACTGCAGAAGGCTTGACAGCTACCCCATACGACCGGGGGAAGTTAACATTTATAAATAGTAGGTGACAATTACGTTGGAATCTGCCTAAATCCTCTCAGTTTTCTTGGTGCCAGGAAGAAGGGAGTACAGAGTGTTTGTAAAGATAGTTTGTGCTGATTTATGGAACTCGAAGGGGAAGGGCGGTTTTTTTTTTATCCCAGAAGCCACCTTATTTATCCTAGACAATTGCCTTTCTGTTCTGGGAATCTACTGGTGAATACAAGTAAATAACATTCAAGTCTTCCATGGAACACATCTGCTCTTAATACCTTAATACTCATGCACTTGGGGGCTCTTTATGTTTTCTTTTTCACTTTTTTCAGTTCTTAACTGAATTGGGTACAGTTCTTATTGCTCCTAAAACCTTGAATAAGTCCTCAATTTCGGCACAACATTTGTGTTGCCAAGCAAGACAGTGACTAAGGGAGTTCTGCCTCATTTTACGATCTTTCTTGCCATTGTTCATTGACTCACTGCAGTTGTTAAGGTAGTCACACGCAGTTGTTAAACAAATCCGTCTCTCCCCGTGGATTTTGCGTGTCAGGAGGTCGCCAAAGGGGAGCACGTGACTTTGGGGGGGGGGACACTGCAACTGTCATAAATACGACGGTCTCGCATGTAACTAGGTCCCCATGGCTCGGGACCTAGTTACATGCGAGACCGTCTCCTGCCCCATACATTCCTTAGACCGATCCGCTCCCACAGAGAGGGCCTTCTCAGGGTGCCGTCGGCCGGACAATGCCGACTGGCGACACCCAGGGGAAGGGCCTTCTCTGTGGCGGGCCCTGCCCTGTGGAACGACCTACCCCCCGAATTACGCACCATCACCGACCTTCGCCTCTTCCGCCAGTGTTTAAAAACACACTTGTTTCATCAAGCCGGCCTAACATAGCCTCCGCTGTGACTAGAATTAGATAGTTTTAAAATGGAGATTTTAATTGGTTTTAGCGCAGGTCTGAAATATTTAATAGCTTTTTAAATTTTGTATTTTGTATATTTATGTTATTTTAAATTCCTGTGCGCCGCCCTGGGTCCTTTTGGAGAAGGGCGGGATATAAATCAAATAAAACTCATAAAACTCAAAAACTCAAAACGAGTCAGTTGCCAAGTGTTCTGACCTAGGCTCCCCAAAAGCAGGAAGCTGACTCCCCGCCCCTTTTATTTAGGGCAGGGGTCTCAAACTCAATTTACCTGGGGGCCGCTGGAGGCAGAGTCTGGGTGAGGCTGGGTCGCATAAGGGATTCCTTAAATTAACATTAATACTAATATTAATACTAATATTATATTTTCATATCACGGTGGGGGCCACAAGATACCGTCCTGCGGGCCACAATTGGCCCACGGGCCGCGAGAATGAGACCTCTGATTTAGGGTAAAGGGAATTCCTCTCCAGCAAAGTCCCACCCAACAGTCTTTCAAAAGATTTCACAACTACAGACTTTTATCAAGCCCTCGTCTGAGCTTTCCCCAGCCTCCAGGACTGGCTCATGTTCCTCCCCAACCACCTCATTGTCCGAATCTGCTGCTAGTTGCTGGCGGGCCACAACACCAAGCAATTTTGATTGCGTAACCATAGGGATCCTGCCACGGTTGTAAGTGTGAAAAACGGTTATAAATCACTTTTTTCAATGACTATGCCAACACCGATGATGTTACCTAGTTTGGTAATGAAATGTCTGCAAGAAAGCAAGCAACTTCAGAGAGGACACCTAGTGTCAACTCTGACTCCAAATATGCTCCTTTATTGGTCATCCAGTTGTACCACCGACCCCTTGGAAAATTAAGAAAGATTGAGAAGACAAACAAGCAGCAAGTGTGCAAACATAACACCTAATACAGTCTGGAAATGAAGTTGGAGCCAAGTCCTTGTGCCTTCACCATGTGGGGGCTATTTATAGAGCTACGTATTGTAAAGCAAATTGTGTGTGTGTTTCTAACTCTCTCTCTCTGTGTCATTCAAGACACAAATGGGTGACTATGACAACCGGATCTCAATTTGCTTCTTAAAAACCAAATCAAATCTTGCTTTCATTTAAACAATGACATTTCTTCTCCGGCAAAGAACTAAATTTGATATATCGCACTGGCACAGTTGTTAGCAGCTGCAAGGGGAAATTGCTGGCTGAGGTTGCTAAGAAACATTAAAATAATTGATTGCAGGCTTCAGAAAAAAACTAGTTAACTGTAATCCAATTGCTCCTTCCTGTAGAACAAGCAATCATGTGTTGTGCTCCCTATCAAAAAGCACACGACAAACAAATAAACTATTGTAAGGAACAGAACCATGTGGAACGTTTGCTGCTCATATAGGCTTCATAGGGCCAGATCGCAAAATGCACATGGAAACCTATGATTTGCAAATAGAATAGACTAACAGAGTTGGAAGGGACCTTTAAGGTCTTCCATACCAACCCCTGCTTAGGCAGGAAACCCTCTACCATTTCAGACAAATGGTTATCCAACATCTTCTTAAAAACTTCCAGTGTTGGAACTTCCAGTGTTGGAGAATTCACAACTTCTGGAGGCAAGTTGTTCCACTGATTAATTGTTCTCATTGTCAGGAAATTTCACCTTAGTTCTAGGTTGCTTCTTTCCTTGATTAGTTTCCACCCATTGCTAAAGTTGGGTGTTAAATAATAACACCCAACTTTACTTTCTAGAGCAGTGTTTCTCAACCTTGGCAACTTGAAGATGTCCGGACTTCAATTCCCAGAATTATGGCTGGGGAATTCTGGGAATTGAAGTCCGGATATCTTCAAGTTGCCAAGGTTGAGAAACACTGTTCTAGAGTATTTCGGTCTTCCCCCTTATATCTAATTGCAATCTATAAAAATTCTGTTTAACCAGCTAGTATATCAATGTATTAACTCTAGGCCTTGTTAGTTTTAAAGTTCCTGACTTCTTAATCCATTCCGCATTTTTCTAATGTTTGTTTTTAAGCCACCCACAAGGGAAAATAATTATATTTATCAATCAGAAATAGAGGGGGGTGGATATAAATAAAACCTGTTAGCTGTTAACATGCACGCCTCCATTATATATTGAATTTTTAACCAACAGAAGAGATTATTTGTACCTGAGGGTTGCACTGATTATGTTACCTAGTTTGGTAATGAAACATCTGCAAGAAAATGCAAGGCTTAGCTCACCAAACACAATGAATTTTTGTATGCAGCTTTCTTTAAGATACACTCTTTTTTTAAAAAAAGAATGGAAATACCATGATATAAGAATCTTTTAGAAACTCAAACATCTTTTATAATGTTGTTTTATTTAAAAAATGTGAATGCAGCCAGAAATTGTGTTTTCCCAACCCCCTCTGCATGTGCCTCTCTCAAGCAAATGCTTTATTGTATAAGATGTTGGCATGGAACACAATGTCAAATAAAGTTGAAGGAGTTGCTTGATTAAAGCTCAATAGATTGCTTGGGGGTAAATTATTAAAACTACAACTAAAATGCAGGTAGATAGATTATTGCTGGAAAAAATCTTTCCAGGTGAAAATATCTTTTTCGAATCAAGCTCTCCATCCAGCCTGATTAGATCTCAGAGAGTCCAAGGTAATTTTTGCTAGCTGTAGCTTTTCTTTTTCACAAATAGCTTTCTATAATGATTGAGGTAGGGAGACACAGACAGATGATTGATAGATACTCTAGATAGGTAGGTAGATAGATGTAGTGGGTGGGTGGGTAGGGTTGTGTGGGTGGGTGGGTAGATGGATGGATAGAGAGATGATAGATAGATAGATAGATAGATAGATAGATAGATAGATAGATAGATAGATAGATAGATAGATAGATAGATAGATAGATAGATACTGAAGCTAGGTAGATATTGTGGGTGGGTGGGTGGGTGGGTGGGTGGTTAGGTAGGTAAGGTAGGTAAATATTGTAGGTGGGTGAGTGGGGGATGGATGGATGGATGGATGGATGGATGGATGGATGGATGGATAGATAGATAGATAGATAGATAGATAGATAGATAGATAGATAGATAGATAGATAGATAGATAGATAGATAGATAGATAGATAGATAGATAGATAGATATTGTGTGTGTGTGTGTGGGTGGGTTGGGTATATGGGTAGGTAGGTAGATATTGTAGGTGAGTGAGTGGGGGATGGATGGGTGGATGGGTGGATGGATAGATAGACAGACAGACAGACAGACAATTTTTACCAACGGAATACAAATGAAGAAAGAAATGCTAAGGCTTTTCTAATGCATTTTGCACCTTAGTTTTTAAAACTAAGGTTTAAATAAATTTGCCTTTTTGAAGCTAGGGATTATTTTGTTTAAAAAGAAGAAAAAGAAAAGATGTGACTGCAGTGTTAGACTAAGTATACGTTAACATCAGGCAACTCGCGTGCACGCGCATGCACACACAAAAGCACACACGCTCCTATCTGCTTGAGAATAAACTCAGGAACATTCACAAGCAAAAAATGTCTAGAAAAATACTTCATCTCTTTTTATCCCCAAATAGTAAAGTGAGATTAACCAGTGGTCTTTCTGAAACTTGGGAAGTGCGTCTTACTTGGTACCAAGCAGTGGTGTGCCAGGACTAAGTTTAAGTTTACTT
This sequence comes from Rhabdophis nuchalis, assembly GCA_039707465.1. Classification (NCBI taxonomy): domain Eukaryota; kingdom Metazoa; phylum Chordata; class Lepidosauria; order Squamata; family Natricidae; genus Rhabdophis; species Rhabdophis nuchalis. Next base: position 97,665,795 of record CM077645.1, read on the forward strand.
TATTGTCATTGCACCTTATACAATGAAAATGCCATCATACGTAAGAACACTATAAACACACACACACACACATCCTTCACATTCTATACAATTGAATTGAGAACCCCTGATATTGCGTTCATATTGCATTATACAATAGAATTCAATATAGTTACTGCCCTGGGATAAAAGCTGCTTTTCAGCCTATTTGTCCTGATTTTTATTGTCCGGTACTGTCTGCCAGATGGCAATAGTTAAAAAAAAAAAAAAAAGGGTGTGTGTGCCCAGGATGAGATGGATCTTTAAGAATGTTTTGAACTTTCTTAAGGCAGCGGGAGTTATAAAGCTCTTCCAAAGAGGGGAGAAGGCAACCCACGATCCTCTGGGCAATGATTTTGACCCTCTGGAGCTCTGTCCTATCTGCCACTGTGCAATTGACAAACCATACACAGGTGCAGTAAGTTAAAATCATCTCTATGGTGCAGTGATAGAAGGTCACCAGCAATGGAATGTCACCAGCAAAAAACATAAGGATGGTAAAGAATCCTTCCAAAAGTCCCATTAAAACCTTTTTTTTTTCTTTGCATTCCTTTCCCCCTCCACCTTCTAGTCCCTCAGGGACATGCTTGTCTCGCATTGAAACAAAGCCTCAGATAAAACCCGGGCAAGATATCTTCCTCATTAAGCAGCTGAAAACCAGAAGAACTTACAGGTATTTTAAATGCATCTACTGACATTTGGTTCTCGGAGTCCATCGATGGTCGACGGACATTATTGGATGAGTAGTTGATGGGGTAGGCCTGAGCCGGCCGCCGGAAAGTCATCTCTGCCGAGGCGATGGGTGTTTTTGGCGCATTCTTGTGGTACCGATGAATGAAGTAGGAAGAGAGGACAACTGAGATAATGAAGGAGAGCAGGACTCCACCCACAATCACCATTTTGCACATGTCATCACAAAAAGATTCTGCAAAGAAAGAATAAATTTTTGAGACTCTTCGTTCTTGATCTTGCTCTCCCTTTTTATGATCCTGTAATCCCTTAATTTGGGGTAGGGTGGAGCTGAGCATTTACTGGATAGATGCCCTTCCTGACCCCTACATAGAGTTCACAGCAGATATGTCAAAGCACCTGGTATGCCCAAATATGGGAGGGAGCATACTGTTTTCCTTTTGCCTTTCAGCTCCACCCTAGGAGCCTTCCAGGCATTTCCTTAGCTCAACTGATAAGGGAATAGAGTTTGTGGCTTAGAGGTTAATATAACTGCCTAATATACAAAAACAGCCCAGGTTCAAATCCCAGTAAGGGTATGGCTAGCTGATGAGAGCTAAATAGCTTGAAATAGATCTATACTGGTCTCCCTTCATTTATTTTTCTGCATAAATGCAACACAAATATATATTTATCTTCGCGGTCTAGAAGACAGAAACATCTGCTGCTTCCTAGGTTTGAACTCTGAACCGTCCGAGTGGGCGGGGCAAGCATCTTACCCGCTAGGCCACCATACTGTTCTCACTCCTAATCTCGCTAACTGTGGGTAATCCGTAATCTATCACCAAAATCGAGCCCCAAATTTCTGTTACTAAGCAGGACAATGAGTATTGTTCCATTTTGCGACCTTCCTTGCCACAGTTGTAGATATATAATACATAAGAACAATTAGCAGGCTTTCAAAAATTCAATCAATAGCTCATTTTCGAATTGCCCCCATTAAAAATCAAATTACCCCCCCCCCCTGTGGGATGTGGGCCCCACAGTTGGGAACCACTGGTTTAAGAGCCACCAAAATGCTAGAGCAGGGGTCTGCAAAGTTGGCTCTTTTAAGACTGGTGGACTTCAACTCCCAGAATCCCCCTGGAGAATGGGGAATTCTGGGAGTTGAAGTCCACCAGTCTTAAAAGAGCCAACTTTGCAGACCCCTGTGCTAGAGCATCCAGCAATACAACGAGAGACTCATAGCTTGGGACTTACCCCTGATATCATCTTTCGCACAGTAGCAGCTTATTCCTGGAAAGCAGTGACAAACTCCGTGTCCTGCCTTGATTCCAGTTCCAAGGCTCCCTTTCTGATGACCTCCAATAATGTTGGTTTCTAAATCAAAGGCAGATTAAGATAAGTTTAACCGAGGCACACAGTGCTCAGAAGCAAAATGGCGTTTCCCGAATGTATATTCGAAATGTTGGCTTATCAAAACAGCTGAAGCAAACAGAGAAAACTGACCCCTAACAGATTAACAGAGTCAGAAAGGACCTTGTAGGTCGTCTAGTCCAACCTCTCCCGCCCATGCAGGAGACCCTACACCAGAGATGGCTACCGTATTTTTCGGAGTATAAAACGCACATTTCTTCCTCTAAAAAGAGGCTAAAAATTTGGGTGCGTCTTATACATCGAATACAGTATTTTTTTGCCTCCCGGAACCCTGCCCCCTTCACCAAACTGGCCATGCCTAGTCTTATGGAGGCTTCCAGAGAGCTCCTGGGGGCTGGGGAGGGAAGAAATGAGCCTCAAACAGGCAGTTTTTTTTGCCCCCCCCCCCAGCAGCACTCCCCAAGCACTCCCCCAAGCCTCCATAGGGCTATGCATGCAATTTATTTGACACAAAAATGGCCCGTTTTCGTGATAAATGGGCTGTTTTTTTGCTCATTTTTGACACACACCCCCAGGAGCACTCTGAAAGCCGCCCCCAGGCTAGTCATGCTTTTTATTTGGAAAAAAAAAACGACCCCGTTTTCACGGAGAAACGGGCCATTTGGGGGAGGTTTGCAGAATACAAAAGGGTTTTTTCCCCCCTGCTCTTTAACTGTTTCTGTGCCAGCAGAAATAAAGTCCTAAGGTTTGTCAGCGATTTCCTTCTCCAGGACATGGATAAATGCACCTGGAAACATCAACCTACCTACCTACTCTCTCTCTCTCTCTCTACCTACCTACCTACTGTATTTCTCTCTATCCTTCTACCTATCTACTGTATTTATCTCTCTCTGTCTCTCTCTCTGTCTCTATTCCTTTATCTACCTACCTACTTACCTACACACACACTCTCTCCCTATCTACCTACTGTATTTCTCTCTCTCTTTTTCTCTCTCTCTATTCCTTTATCTACCTGCCTACCTACCTACACACACTCTCTCTCCCTACCTACCTACTGTATTTCTCTCTTTTTCTATTTCTCTCTCTATCCTTCTACCTACCTACCTATCTACCTACACATTCTCTCTCTCTCCCTACCTACCTACTGTATTTATCTCTCTTTTTCTCCCTCTCTATCCCTCTATCTACCTACCTACTTTTTTTTGTAATTTGCCTCTTCAAAACCTTGGTGCGTCTTATACTCCGAAAAATACGGTAACCTTTTTGTTGTTGGGTATCAAAAATGTGAGTGAGAGCATGCAATATAACATGCTTGCCGATAGCCATAATGTAAAGCACCTCATCACATGTGCGCAGAAACCCCCCCCCCCCCCACACACACACACACTCCCTCCACCACACTGCTCGCCTCCAAGCTGAGCTTGGTATTTCCTCCGGAGGGCCAGAGGAGGTCGTTTTCATCCTCTCCAGGCTTCAGGAAACCTCCAGAGAACAAAAAATGGCCTCCCCCGGCCCTCCGGAAGTTCAAAAATCAGCTGGCTGGCTGGCGTGTGCATGTGCACTGTGGTACGCATGCCGTAGGTTCACCATCACTGCCCTACACCGTTTCTGACAGAGGGCAGTCCAGTCTCTTCTCAAAAGCTTCCAGGGATGAAGCTCCCACAACTTTTGAAGGCAACTTCTAGTCCATGGGTTGATTATTCTCACTGTTAGAAAATTTCTCATTTCTAGGTTGAATCTCTCCTTGCTCACTCCTTGCCTTTTTCCCCCCCAAGAGCAACCAAACTCAAGCAATAGAATAGTAAATGTCGGAAACACTCTACCTGAGTCTGTTGTTAGTTCCTCTAACCCCCATACCTTTTACCTTACCTTAAGTCTACCGTGGGCCTTACGTGTTCCTTAAGATGTCCCTAAGGGGGCATGCATAAGTACACCAGCGTGCCTACCGTCCCTGTCCTACTGTCCCCATTTATCTGTACTCATTTTATGTGTTTATGGCTATGATTTGCTTATTTATATCCATTTATTTGTGCCATTTTATTCATGTCTCCATGTCTATACTGATACCATGTTTGCCCGAAAATAAGACAGGGTATTATTTTCTTTTGACCCCATGAAATAAGCACTTGACCTTATTTTCGGGGAGGTCTTGTTTTTGAGGTGCAGGAGGCGACGAGCATGGTCACCTCATGGCTGCTGCTGTGTTGCAATATTTTCGGGGAGGGCTTATTTCAGCGCATGTGCTCAAAAGCCCAATCGGACTTATTATCCGGGGAGGTCTTATTTTCAGGGAAACAAGGTACTTGTTTCCTTGTACTAGTTGACAATAAATAAATAAATACCAAATAAGCAAACAAATAAACAAACAAATAAATAAAAACTCTGGTTTTTGCCTGAAGACATTTTGCTTCTCATCCAAGAAGCACCTTCAGCTCTTCCCGCAGTTGTCCATCAAAGCATTCCTCTGATCTGATCCGTCTTATCTCCCTGAGCTCAGACAAAATCATCCACCAGATGCTATCACCTGTTGACTTAGGGACAGAAAGAAACCAAACAGGCATCAAAGCCAATAGTAATTAAAAGGGAGGAAAAGTTCATACTTGTGCAATCTTGAGGGCAGATTCTCTTATCTTTGTTTTCTACAGCATCGCAAATGCCGTCCGGACATGTCTTGATGCTTGGAGTACACGTGGAGTAATTGGTGGTTATTCCTAAAAGCAGAACATGGTCTCTGAATGCTCAGCAATGCATAGACAATTCAAACCTATTCTCTTAAGAATAGTTTAATTGAGTTTCTTTCGGGTATTTTATTTTGTATTCCTACATTGCTCGTGCGATATAATACTTTTAGGTTTCTTTGTCAAATACGCAACTTCTTTTGCAAGGATAATATAAGCAAAGGTGAAGGTACCCCTCGCACATACAGTATGTGCTTGTCGTTTCTGACTCTAGGGAGCAGTGCTCATCTCCGTTTCTAAGAGCCAGCGCTGTCCAAAGACATCTCCGTGGTCATGTGGCTGGCATGACTAAACGGCGAAGGCGCACAGAATACTGTTACCTTCGAACCGCTAAACTGCCGATCTTTCTGATCGAGAGGCTCAGCGTCTTAGCCACTGACTCACAACGTCCGTATAATGATAATATAGTCACAGTATTATTTAGCTTCTTATGCACTGATGATGTTACCTCTAGTTGGGTAATGAAACAATTACTCAAAGATCACCAAGGACCCCACAGTTCATATACAACATTATAATGCTGGGTGACATAGGGCCAATCCAGAAGACTGTTAGTTCTAGTCCCGCCTTAGGCCTGGAAGCTGGCTGTGGGCCAATTCCCAGGGAGACTGAGAGTTCTAGTCCTGCCATAGGTGTAAAAGCTGGCTGGTGACTGTGGGCCAATCACCAGGGAGACAGTGAGTTCTAGTCCCGTCTTAGACATAAAAGCCAATTGGATGATTGTGGGCCAATCCCCAGGGAGATGGTGAGTTCTAGTCCCACTTTAGGCATAAAAAACGGCTGGGTGACTATGGGCCAATCTCCAGGGAGACTGCGGGTTCTAGTCCCGCCTTGGGCACGGAGAAGCTGGCTAGGTGACTTTAGACAAGTTTCTCTCAGCCTATATTTGGTTTGGATGACAAACTGGTCGGCCAATTCTTGTCACAACCAACAGTCAGTTGGTCTGAAAAAAAAAAAGTCGATCAATTCATTCCACAAAGCTGCATTTGCTGCACATGTGGTTCAGCCCTAAGTTGGATTTTCCAATATGCAAACATACCTCTCCCGCTTCCTTGCCTCCACTGGCATTTTCCCATCAGTACTCCAACACCTCCACATTCTTCACACTCCGATCGCCTTTTGCTCATAGCACAGGAGTCTGGGCAGTTCTTATCATTCTGTATAACTGAGAAGAGAAAGAACATCAGGGGTATTGCTGTCACCCTCGTGTTGCAGAAATGCTTCTTACGACTCACTAATGTCAGGCACGAAAAGAAGGGTCACGCATAATGTTCCAGTTCCGGGGATTTATTGCTCGAGTCCAAAATAAAAAATCTAATTAATTAATGGTCAGCATTACATTGCTGTTGTGGTCCGCCGGCAACCTGTGGAGCTGGCTGCAGAGTCGGACAGTGATGAGGTTGGGCAAGTCCTGGAGTTTGGGAAAGGCTCAGACAAGGGCTCTGCATTGGAGGCAGAGAAGGGGCCAGAGAACAATCCAGGACTATGTGCCTCTCTAGCAGCTAAATGGTTCCTTCCCTGTCTAACAATACAGCTGTGGTGGCAGAATGCTTAGAAGGAAGTATCGATTCTAAATGGCTCAAGGTTGACTCAGCCCTCTGTCCTTCTGAGGTCAGTAAAATGAGGACCCAGAATTGTTGGAGGCAAGATGCTGACTCTGTAAACTGCTTAGAGAAGGCTGTAAAGCACTATGAAGTGGGATATAAGTCTAAGGGATATTGCTATCTATCATGTATCCATCCATCCATCCATGGTAGCACAGTGGATGCAGTATAGCGGGCTAACTTTGTCCACTGCCAGGAGTTCAATCCTGACCAGCTCAAGGTTGACTTCCATCCTTCCAAAATGGGTAAAATGAGGACCCAGAATTGTTGGGGGCAAGAGGCTGACTGTAAACCGCTTAGAGAGGGCTGTAAAAGCACTGTGAAGTCTAAGTATAAGTCTATATAAGTCTGGGCGCTCTTGCTATCTCTGTACTTCCTCTTGTGTAAAAGCCTAGTTAAAGTTGACTTATTTAACTCACTGAACAATAAAAGAAGTGGCACGAGAGTCTTGGCCTCAGGAACTTCAGTGACTAATTTGTTTCGCAAATGAAAGGGAACAAGCGGTTTAGAGCAGGGGGAAATTTCATCATGAAAATCTCTGTCGCAATACCAGCAAGAACTGGGCAAGGGGTAAACATTCTTTGGTTCTTTACTTGCACGGTCTGCTGTATATCAACTAACTCCACCCTCCTCTTCAAGGCTAACCGAACTGCAGCTTTCCAGAAGCATCAACAGTCTTACGTGATCCTTCAAGCACGACAGTGAGATGAGCGTAAGCTTCCTTCCTGCTCCACTCCTCTTTAGCTAGCACGGGGTAGTGGATTTCTCTGCACTCGGGGCTCTGCAGCAGGGCTGAGTTGTTCACGTAGAGAATCCCGTACTTGTCATCGTGGCTTGGAGCCACCTCCACCGCGTAGCAGCTGATATTTGGACTCTCTAAGCTGTAGGTGATGCTGACGCCGTAAAACTTCATGCAGTTGTCAATGCAGAGTTTTCCTATCTAGGCTCAAAAAAAGAGAGAGAGAAAGAGAGAGAGAGAATGAGAACAAGAAAAGAGAAGCTGCCAAAATGTCAGCAAGAGTTCCTGAAGAACAGGAGAGGAGAAGAGAGGAGAGGAGAGGAGAAGAGAGGACAAAAGAGAAATAGAAGGAAGGGAAAGGAAAGGAGGAGAAGAGAAGAGAGAGAAGGGAAGGGAAAGCGGGGGGAAGGGAGAGAAGGGGAGGAGAGAAGAGAAAAAGAGTGGAGAAAAGAGAGAGAAAAAGAGGGGGAAGAGAAGAGAGAGAGGGAGTGAAAAGAGAGAGGGGGAAGGGAAGATTTGAGAGGAGAGAAGTGGAGAAAAGAGAGAGAATCAAAGGGAAGGGAAGAGAAAAGAGAGAAAGAGAGGGGGGGAAGGGAGGAGAAAAGACAAAAAGGGAAGGGAAGGGAGAGTAGAGTAGAGGAGAGACTTGGGAGGTCTTCTAATCCGGGGGTCCCCAACCACCAGTCCATGGACTGGCACCGGTCCATGGCACACCAGAAACCGGCCCATGCAAACAAAGCCCCATCCACAGGATGCAGACAGCACGTGAAACCATCCCCATCTCTTCAGTCCAGAGAAAAACCTCTCTCTGTGGAATTGGTCCCTGGTGCCCAAAAGGTTGGGAAGCACTGTATCTAGTCCAATCCCCTGCTGGAAAAGGAGCCCTTATACCATTCCAGACAAATGACTGTCCAATCTCTACTTAAAAGCCTCCAGTGATGCAGCACCCATCATGTCTGGAGGCAAGTCGTTCCACTGACGAATTGTTCTCACTGTCAGGAAATTCCTTCTTAATTCCAGGTTGCTTCTCTCCTTGATTAGTTTTCATCTGCTGCTTCTTGTCTTATCTTCAGGTGCTTTGGAGAATAAGTTGACCCTTCCCCCTTCCTTGTGGCAGCCCCTCAGATATTGAAAGACTGCCATCATGTTCGAGTCCTTCTCTTCATTAAACTAGGCATACCCAGTTCCATCAATCTCTTTGCAAAAGGTATAAAATAAGTAGACCATCAACCAATATATTCAAAGCCATTACAGGTTAGGGAAAGCTATTATTATTTAAAACGCAGCACAATGTTTTCTTTTACAGTCATGTCATGCCCCTGTCGGAGTCTGACTCTGCGGGGGAGGGGGGGGGAAGATGAGCTGGAACAAGAACTGACAGTGAGTGAGAGGGCAGCTCCGTTGGCCTTGGAGGAAATTGGGGAAAGGCAGAGTCAGTCCAGGAAAGGCTTTTCGGAATTAGTAAGGCCTGCAGGCAGGAAGGAACAGAGGCAGGTTGGAGAGACAGAACTCAGGGGAGGAGCAAGAAACACCCTCTCCTGATCCAAGGGATTGGAGAGTGCAGAGAAGGCATGATTAGCGGGAACAGATCAGGTTGCTCAGGAGGAGCATGCCCCACCCACCTTCACCAGACACATCTGGGGAATGAGACTTAAGGAGATGCAGACAGCACTGGGCTGGACTAATTGCAGCCAGAGGCTGCTTGAGGTGTGTGTGTGTTGTTAGCACTCTGCTCTGGGACTTGCCAGAAACATGGGAGCATTTGGGGAGATTTGGAGCAATAATGAGGCTGTTTGAACTGCCAGCTGTGTGTGTTATTGTTGAAAAAAGATACCCCAGTTCCTTTTTTAATGCAGCTCCAGCTTTTCATTGCAATACTGGTGATTCAAATAGAAAAGCCTCCGAACAACAACTGTCTTGCCATTTTTGCGGTAAGCCATTCAATGCCGTTTCTGACACGTTGCAGGAAATCCCTGCTGCTCTATACATTTGCTGCATTGCTAAAATTGCTTAAAATGTCTTCAACTCCTCTCCACCTTTGTAGAATTTATTTGCGGAGGACATTCAGGCCTTCACGCATCTTGTATCTGGTCATGTTTCCAAATTGGATCAAATTTTTTCCCAACAGATTATGGGCCAAAAAGTCGGATTAGAAATGGAGAAACCCAGGATCACATTAGCTGTTTGCTGTGGAAACTCACTTAGGTGATTTTGGACCGATCCTTCTCAGCCCAACCTATGTCAAAACACTTGCTATAGCAGGAGAAAATGAAATTAAATCGCCATAGAAGCCCTGTTCACGTCTTGGAAGAAAAGCAAGCTACGAATCTAAGTGAAAACTGGGTCCTTTCCCCCTCATTGGTCCAGCAAAGATATGGAAAGGCTCAAATTCTTAAGCATGGAAATTGTAATGATTTAATTCCCTGGAATAATGATGACGAGTCATCTAAAATGCCAGATCATTTGCATTAAAGGAGTGAATAAGAAAATGCATATTACATCCTAATGTTCTAGCCCCGTGATGGAGAATTTGTGGCACGCGTGCTGAAAGTGGCATGCAGAGCTATTTCTCTGGGCACACTGGCCATTGCCCGTTGCTCTTCCGAATTCTGAAGCACACATGTGTGCCGGCCATGACTACGTGACCGGCGTGCATGCACACGCTGGAAGCTCAGCTTCTTGACACACACATGCGTGCCGGGAAATTGCTCTACTGGTTTCCAGCGCTCTCACGCATGCGCATCAGGGAGCTGTTCTTCCAGTTTCTGGTTCCCCCACCCCACGCGCTCTCATTTTGGCACTTGGTGCCAAAAAGGTTCGCCAACACTGTTCTAGCCTCATCCCTAGGCACAGCAAAAGGGTTTATAAACTGAGGAGCTGCAACTAAAGCAACTAAAAAAAATGTAATCAAAACATTAGTAAATGGAAAAAGCACATTAGATCCAGCCATTAACAAGGCTTGGCACCCGAGCATCAAACGTTTAAAGAAAATATCCCTTCCTTTACGCAATCCTTCCAATGTTGTCTTCCTATGTGACAAATGTTCCCACAGACTGACATTTCCTGAATCTCTTGGCTTCAAACAATCCATTTCTTTCTCTGTTCCTCAATTGGAGGTTTCTCGCCTTCCTGTTTTTAATGCTGACCTTTGCAAGTGGAACTCTTCGCTTTCTTATATAGTCAGCCCAACTTCTCAAACCTCTGTAAATGAATTGGGGGTTCTTTATGAAATTGTAGGTGGTCATCATTTTGGATTTGCTGCTCATTTAAGGTAAAGGTTCCCCTCTCACATATGTGCTAGTCGTTCCTGACTCTAGGGCGCGATGCTCATCTCTGTTTCAAAGCCCAAGAGCCAGCGCTGTCCGAAGATGTCTCCGTGCGCATGTGGCCGGCATGACTTAATGCCAGAGTTGCACAGAATGCTATTAGGTGGCTCAGTGGCTAAGACACTGAGATGTCAATCAAAAGGTCGGCAGTTTGACGGTTCGAATCCTTATTGCGCGTAATGGAATGAGCTCCCATTACTTGTCCCAGCGTCTGCCAACCTAGCACTTTGAAATCATGTAAAAATGCAAGTAGAAAAATTGGGACCACCTTTGGTGGGAATGTAACAGTGTTGCTGCTCATTATGAGTCTCTAAGAGCAGGAGATGTTATATGTCTTTGATGATTATTTTCTCCTGCTATCCGAATGACTGCTATCATTCAGGTCAGCCATGGCTCTTGATAGCAATCTTCCAGGAACTGGGTATGTCTAGTTTAATAAAAAGAAGGACCAGGGGTGACATGATTTAATTTAATTTAATTTAATTTATTAAATTTCTATACCGCCCTTCTCCCTTCCGGGACTCATGATAGCAGTCTTCCAATATCTCAGGGGCTGCCACAAAGAAGAGGGAGTCAAGCTATTCTCCAAAGCTCCTGAGGGCAGGACAAGAAGCAATGGATGGAAATGAAATCAAGGAGAAAAGCAATCAAGAACTAAGGAGAAATTTCCTGACAGTGAGAACAATTAACCAGTGGAACAGTTTGCCTTCAGAAATTGTGAGTGCTCCATCAATGGAGGTTTTTAAGAAGAGATTGGACAGCCATTTGTCTAAAATGGTATAGGGTCTCCTGCTTGAGCAGGGGGTTGGACTAGAAGACCTCCAAGGTCCCTTCCAACTCTTGTTATTATGTTATTCCTGTGTAATTAATATCTGCTTTGCTGAAAACCAACTCAAAGACATAATTTCTTCCTTGCTGTGTTATTCTTTCTTGATGGATTATATTCCTCCTTCTTTTCCTTTGCTTGCCGAGTTCAATTTGCTGAAGTCCTACCAGACCTGCTTCATCAAATAGAAACAAAAAATCCATCTCTGCTAAAAAGGACATTAAGATGCGGATAGTTTATTTATTCTTTAATTGTCATTGATTTAGAAAAACTGAATTAAAAACTTGTAACAAATCCTCCCTAAACTGCTTCTCAATCTCATTTGTGATACTCTTTACCATAGGGTGGGATTACAGGGGTGGGCGGCTGGGGGCTCGGGCGATCCTCTAGCTAGGATTCTGCCCAGTTCGGTGAACCCTCAAATGCCACTCCTGGCTGGCCACACCCACACGGCCCCTCCCATCCCAGGAGTCTCTACATAGCCCATTCATCATGCCAGGTAATTGCAGGGCCCGCTCGGAGTCTAGGGAAGGGTGGGAAGTAGGCCAACCGGAAGTTCCGGAAGTTTGGAAACGGGCCTGTTTCTGGCATCCAGAGGGCCTCCGGAAGCCTGGGGAGGGCGAAAAACACATCCCCTCCGCCTTGGTGCAGGAGGCTGACTAAACCATGCCCACACAGCAACGGGGCAGCGAACCCATTGCTGCAATTTTTGAAGCCCATCCCTGATTGGGAGCTACTGTTTTCCATTGTTTTAAGGACTTCGGGGGAGTTTCAGAATTTTTGCCAATAAACTTTCAAAATGCTACTTTTACTCATGAATTAAAGGCATCTTAAATGCGACTTTTGGAATGAGTCATCTTTACTTTAGAAGTTCCAAGAAAAGAAATAGGCAGATAATGGCCTTTTAATGTGCTGCTATTCTTATTTCAATAAACGGAGGAGAAATACTTAAAGCACATGGGATTGATTGATTGATTGATTGATTGATTGATTGAGTGATTGATTTGTTTGTTTGTTTGTTTGTTTGTTTATTTATTTATTTATTTATTGGATTTCTAGACCGCCCCCTCTCCCCGAAGGGACTCGGGGCGGTGTACAGGTAAAAATTAAAAAATAATAATTATTACAATCAACAATACATATAAACTAAAATCGAATTAAATAATCCCCTGTACAAATTTATAAAAATTTAAAACTTAACCTTAAAACCAAATAAAATAATTTAAAATTACAAACTGAGGCGGGAGGCATGGAATTAGGCCAGGCCGGCTAGATGAAACAGGTGAGTTTTGAGTTTCTGGCGGAAGGAGCGGAGGTCCGTGGTCGTTCTAATGTCAGGGGGAAGGTCATTTAAGACAATTAAAATTTTGGAGTCGTTTTTCTTCAGCGCAACCTTAGTAACAAAACCACATATTTTTCCTCCTCTCCAGAAGTAAGACAAATGTCCATGCTTTAATTTTATTATCTTCTTGGAATGTGAATTTTTTTGGGGCGGGGGGAGAAAATGCAGTTAAGATAACTTACGTGCAACAATGGTTGTGAATGATTGGAATTGTGTGCTCATTAAAGTTGCATACCATGTTTCCCCGAAAATAAGACAGGGTCATATTTTCCTTTAACCTTTGAAATAAGCGTTTGGCCTTATTATTGGGGAGCTTATTATTTTTGAAGTGCAGGAGGCGGCGAGCGTGGTCACCTCACAGCTGCTGCTGTGTTGCAATATTTTCGGGGAAGGCTTATTTTGGGGGGAAGGGCTTATTTTAACACATGCGTTCAAAAGCCCAATTGGACTTATTATCCAGGGAGGTCTTATTTTCAGGGAAACAGGGTACATATAAATTAAATTTATCCATTAACAAATGTGAACAAACAATCTGCAGATTAAGCCTCGAAAAAGGAGCTAAACATTAATTTCAAATAATGAAGGATGAATTAGTTCCTATTGTAGGAAGTCAGCACCCACCCCTCTCCTAGAAAAATGAGATATTTTAGGCAATATTAAAAGGGCAGAATATTTCCCCTAAAAGGGAGGCAGCAATTCATCCTCCCCACCTTTGTCAATGGAGCATTAGGATCTGAACCAGTCTATTCTACATAACAAAGATCTACCTTCTTTAGGCAGAGCCATAGTAGGAATTGCCCAAAGCCTTCTATCCATCTCACCACATCGCACCTGAGAAGATTACATCACCCAGCAAGACTCAACCAAGCCTGCGACTACTTATAGCCTAGGAAAGCCTGCAGAGTTGCCCCTGCATGACCCCATGGGAGTCTGATAACCAATCAAATTCAAAAGCCCAGAGAGGGCATAAAACCAGGGCACTCTCAGCATCTCTTCCCTTTTGAACCCAGGACCTCAAACGATGTGATCCTGTCCAGCTTTAAACCATCTTTCCAAGCAGCCTCCATGTTTCCAGTGTCTTTTTCCCCACTTGGAACTGAACCCAAATGGAGTTCACATAAAACACTATTGTCTTTTATGAAATCCAGTCCTAAAACAGGACAGCCATTCACCAGCTTCTCATAAGGTTTCATTTTTAGGATTATCATCATTTTTTTTCCTTCTCTTTTCCTTCACTGCTTTCTTTCACTCTACTGCTTGGAACATCTGCAATTTTTACTCAAATTGCACTAACTACTTAAGACATTGTCTCTAACACAGGTAGAATATGAGCAAATTTGGATTGATAGGGATTGAAAAGCTACATTTTTCCAGCGCTGAAAACAGGCCTTCAGCACGGCCTAACAATAAACTAGATTAAATGTAAAGATAATTCAACACATGAGAAACAAAATAAAGTAAGATACATGTGTGCTTATACAGCGGAAGAGATTAGTAACATGCCATAACATGAATTTGCTCAAACACTTTCATCATAGTGTGAAGTCTGACAATTGCAACGACAAAAATCGCCAGTCCAAATTAACTATAAAGTAATTGCCTCCTTCTAAATTACAAACGCAGATCATTTCATTGACTAAACAATTCCTCTACAGCTTAATCATCTTTAAGCAGTTAATTATTTTGTCCTTGCAACCGCTTTAAACACTTTATTAATTACTAGCTTTACCCGGCCCAGCGTTGCTGTGGCCCAGTCTGGTTAAATGGCCAACCAATCTGTGTGTAGATCTACACCTGCACACATACACACAACCACCGTATAACCCCCAACCTACCTACCTACTGTATTTCTCCCTCTCTAGCTATCCCTCTACCTACCTACTGTATTTCTTCCTTTCTCCCTCTATCTACCTACCTACCTACCTATTGTATTTCGCCCTCTCTATGCCTCTACCTACCTACCTACTGTATTTCTCCCTCTCTCACTATTCCTCTACCTACCTACCTACCTACCTACCTACCTACCTACCTACCGCATGTCTCCCTCTCTATCTATCCCTCTACCTACCTACTGTATTTCCCCCTCTCTCTATTCCTCTACCTACCTACCTACTGTGTTTCTCCCTATCTATCTATCCACCTACCTACCTACCTACCTACTGTAATTCTCCCTCTCTATCCATCCCCCTATCTACCTACCTACTGTATTTCTCCCTCTCTATCTATCCCCCTACCTACCTACCTACCTACCTACCTACCTACTTACCTATCTACTGCATTTCTCCCTCTCTATCTATCCACCTACCTACCTACTGCATTTCTCCCTCTCTATCTATCCACCTACCTACCTACCTACCTACTGTATTTCTTCCTTTCTCCCTCTACCTTCCTTCCTACCTACCTACCGTATTTCTCCCTATCTATCACCCTATCTACCTACTTACTGTGTTTCTCCCTATCTATCTATCCCCCTACCTACCGTATTTCTCCCTATCTATCCCTCTATCTATATACCTACCTACTGTATTTCTCCCTCTCTATCTATTCCCCTATCTACCTACCTACTGTAATACAATAATACATTAGCAGAGTTGGAAGGGACCTTGGAGGTCATCTAGTCCAACTCCCTGCCTAGGCAGGAAGTCCTATACCATTTCAGACAAATGGCTATCCAACATCTTCTTGAAGACTTGCAGTGTTGGGGCATTCACAACTTCTGGAGGCAAGCTGTTCCACTGGTTAATTGTTCTAACTGTCAGGAAATTCCTCCTCAGTTCTAAGTTGTTTCTCTCCTTGATTAGTTTTCACCCATTGCTTCTTGTTCTGCCCTCTGGTGCTTTGGAGAATAGCTTGACTTCCTCTTCTTTGTGGCAACCCTTGAGATATTGGAAGGCTGCTATCCTGTCTCCCCTAGTCCCTCTTTTATTAAACTGTATTTCTCTCTCTCTCTCTCTCTCTCTCTCTCTCTCTCTCTCTCTCTCTCTTTCTCTCTGCCACCTGGGAGTTTGCTATCCCAGTGCCTTTTTGGCCCTAAGAGGCCTCCATACGTTGCTGAGGAAATGACTGTTGGTGGGAGGAGTTACAGGGAGGTGAAAACATGATCAGTGGGTACATTTTACGTTTGTGTACCTTGCACATGACACACGTGTGCTAGGCACAAAATGAGTACGTATTCTATTATCGGAAGTTCTTGGGAACATTGTGTCAAAATTTGAGGTAAATCGGTGCAGTAGTTTTTGAGATTAGCTGCTTTGTACAAACTATTTTACATTTTTATTTATAAAGATAATTTACTGTTTTAATGCATGTCTTAATAAATGTACACCTGTTAGGTGTGAAAGACCAATTCCATACGTGAAGGCGCAATTAAGTAGATTTATTGCTTAGATTGTCTACATCAGGGGTGGGCAAACTTTGCAACTTTAAGTCTGAAGGACTTTAGCTCCCAGACTTCTCCAGCCAGCTTTGCTGGTCTACATCCTAACCAGAGGTGGTATTCAGTAGGTTCTGACCAGTTCTGGAGAACAGGTAGCAGAAATTTTGAGTAGTTCAGAGAACCGGTAAATACCACCTCTGACTCCTGGAAGGGGCAGGGCGGGGCTAGTCAGAGATGGTATTTGCCAGTTCTCTGAACGGATTAAAATTTCCGCTACTGGTCCGCCCAAACCGATCAGAACTGACTGAATACCATCTCTGGTCCTAACCATCTTATCATTTGTACATATGTTTTCCTGCCTGATGATTGAATTCTAAGACACTCATGTGTAAAAAAGAAGAGAGGCGCCATTCTCACTTGTGAAAAGTTGGCAGCATTTCTGTTCACCGTGAACCGATACGTCGGGTTTGAGAACTGGATGGAGACCGGAAGGATGGAGACATTGAAGTGAAGGGTCAAGGATTTGTCGGGCCCCTGATAAGTTGTGTCGTTCACAATGACATCCAGCAGGATGGAACGGCTTTCCGTAATGGAAACAGTCCTGTTTAGTATCAACTCTGCAAAAACAATAGAAAATCAGTTTAGCTTCCCCATATTTTAGCAATTGGGAGAAGGAAATACATAACAAAGAGAGACACCCAGTGGATGAAGAATGGATAGGCACTAGACCCTAAGAAAAACAGTAGTTTATGGGGAAATCTGGCCGCAGATATACTGAAATGCAGAGTTCTGTTCCATAACACAACCCCAAAATCTTTTGAAGGTAACAGAATACAGAATAACAGAATTGGAAGGGACCTTCTAGTCCAACCCCAACTAGGCAGGAAACCCTACATCACTTCAGACAAATGGTTATCCAACATCTTCTTAAAAACTTCCAGTGTTGGAGCATTTACAACTTCTGGAGGCAAGTTGTTCCACTGATTCATTGTTCTAACTGTCTGGAAATTTCTTCTTAGTTCTAAGTTGCTTCTCTCCTTAATTCATTTCCACCCATTGCTTCTTGTCCTGCCCTCAGGTGCTTTGGAGAATAGTTTGACTCCCTCTTCTTTGTGGCAACCCCCGAGATATTGGAACACTGCTATCATGTCTCCCCTAGTCCTTCTTTTCATTAAACTAGACATACCCAGTTCCTGCAGCCGTTCTTCATATGTTTTAGCCTCCAGTCCCCTTATCATCTTTGTGGTTCTTCTCTGCACTCTTTCTAGAGTCTCCCCAACTGTCCCCAACTGGGCAGGGTAAACTTTTACTTTTATTATATGTTTAATCTGGGACATAGGTGAATTTGCATTTGAGGGATATATTATAGTTTAAATGAAATATAAGATTAATTAAATGTGGTTATTACTAAGCTAAAGTAAGTTTTGCTGGAATTGAACTTTAGTCCAAGTGATTAATATGATGTAATCGTATTATTTTCTTTGTCACAATTCACCATTGCTTTTGTCTTGGACACTGGTGTCAAACTGGCGGCCCACAGGGCACATGCGTCTCACACACAGGCCACACCCACCCCAGCTCCGCAAATAAGAAAAACATTGTGAAATGTCACCGGATGGCAACGAGACGTGGCAAGTTTGACACCCGTGGTCTAGAATGTCTTCTCCACTTGTCTATATTGAGATTTTTCCTGGCCATCTCTCATCCAATACTAACCAGGTTTAACACTACTTACCATTCTGGGATCAACCAAACTCAAGCTCAGTAAGATGCTGTTCTCTGCTATGCCAGAAGTCCACAATCCCTGGGCTGTGGCCCTTTGGGAACCGGGCTGCACAAGGGGCACACACATGTGCAAAACCTGTTCTGACCTAGGCTTCCCCAAAAAGCACGAAGCAGATTCCTGGTTCCGACAAAACCCCTTGTATTAAGCAATCGTGTCTTTCACATTCAGCAAAGGCCTGGTACACAGTCTTTCAAAGGAATATTTATGACTACAGACCTTATCTACCTTGGAAAGCTGCCATGTAAATATTTTCAAAATGAGATGCTGTGCAAGGAAAGACTTGGCACAAAGTCTCTGAGATTCATGGACACAAACTAATGAACGAACAAACAAATCATTTCCTTCAAAAGCCCACTCTCCTTTGGCTCCTCTTTTATTTCGCGTGGGAGGGGCCATTCACCATCCTCCTCTGGCTTTACTCCCAAGTCGGCTCTGATTTCTCAGCTGTTCTTTTCTTCTGGCAGCTCTGCGCATGCGCACACTAGGAACAGGCTCCAGCTGCTCCTCTGCCTCACTACTATCTAGCTCCATAGGCACCTGATCACTGCCAGACGGCCTTGGCCCCGTCTCTGCTTCTGATGCAAAGCCCTCGTCCGAGCCTTCCCCAGCCTCCAGGACTGGCCCATGTTCCTCCCCAACCTCCCCGCTGTCCGACTCTGCTGCCAGGCCACAGCAAAACCATTCCTTCTAACCACTGCTGGTCTGCAGAGCCAGAAAGGCTCTATGCCACCATTAATATTATTTCCTACTTCTTTAATAATTTCTATGATTCCTAATTTATTAAAGCTCAATAAAGGTTTCACCTAACGCTTTAGAAGGGAGGCACTTACACAGATGCACATACAGAAATACAGGTGTGTGTTTGTGCATGTGTGTATGTCTCCAACAATTAAAAAAAGAAACCTTTCCAAATCCTCTTGAATTCTAACCATGATCTTTTTAACAGAAGGTGTGGCTGCGATAATAAAGACGTGCATAAAATTACTATATTCGTGTTGCGTGCCCCGCACTTGGCTGCCATTTGGGTGGAAATAGATCTCGTGGAAGAGATGGTCCACACGAAACGTTTCCTGTATCCACGGATCTGATGAATTTATGGTGCCCGTATATTTCTTCCTGCTGGTATCGACAGGGTAGATAGGAGTTGTGTCTGTATCCAGGACTGATAATGCTGCCAAGGCGGTACCCTGGAAAAGAAGAGAGGTAGATTAAAGCAGCAGTCACCAACTGGTGGTCCACAAGAAAATTTTGGTGATCTGCAGAAACATTATTTGCATTTTTTATATTGCACTAAATCAGAGTCCTCAAACTACGGCCCCCTGGGCCAGATACGTGCAATGAACATTTGTGTTGCTGCAGAGTCTCCCCATTTCAGGTTTTTTTTGTAGGGGTCAGAGGTAGAAATTCCAACTTGAGGTCTGCTTCAGCCTCCTGGTGCGAGACTTTGAGCCATGGTTGGAGAGAAGCGCTGCTGGTGACAAAGAGCTGTTCCAGTGGGATTGCATCACATGGCCTGGAACTGGCTGACCATCTCAGCTCGCTGAGCTTCCAGGCGCCAGTACCTGGCCTTGTACTCCCGCAGGTCTTCCCTGTGCTTGAAAAGCCTATGCCTGTAGTCCTCAGTGAAGTGCTTCTGCTGAGCCTCCTTCTCGGTCACATCCAATTTGAACTGAGCTGTTTTGCCAACTCTTTATCGTGGTGGCTGCTTAGCTCCAACAACTGCTTCCTGTTGGCGCCCTAAGGAGCCCGGGTGGGGAGGCGAGGAGTGGCTGGGAGGAGAGAGGCGAGGAGAGGCTGGTGAGGCACGCCTTGACATGAGTGACATTGAGTTGGCCACGCCCACCCAGACACATGACCGCCTAGCCATGCTCACCGAGCCGTTCATTAGCAGATCATATTAGTAATCTGTGGGATCCCACGTATGCACGGCAGAGACCCAAAAATCAGCTGGCTGGCAGAAGGCGGCTGCACATGCATGGTGGAGCTGTGCTGGGCGAGGGTTCATGTGCTTGCAGAGAGGGCTCTGCGTGCCATAGATTCCTCATCACGGGCTTAGTGCATCAGTGTTTCTAAACTGTCTAGACCAGGGGTGTCCAAACCT
Organism: Rhabdophis nuchalis; assembly: GCA_039707465.1. Taxonomy (NCBI): domain Eukaryota; kingdom Metazoa; phylum Chordata; class Lepidosauria; order Squamata; family Natricidae; genus Rhabdophis; species Rhabdophis nuchalis. Next base: position 97,685,697 of record CM077645.1, read on the forward strand.
GGGAACGTTAAGACTTGTGGACTTCAACTCCCAGAATTCCCCATCCAGCCTGGCTGGGGAATTCTGGGGAGTTGAAGTCCACAAGTCTTAAAGTTCCCAGGTTTGGATACCCCTGGTCTAGACAGCGGCCGTCGATGGAAACAAGTTTCAGCCATGAACTAAACGAATGAAACATTTCTTATTCAATTATTTGCAACACACCTCCCCTGCTCACTCTCTCCGGGAGGATACAGAGGAAGAGCATCCAAGCAACAACAACAACAACACAAAATGTAACAGGTATAAATACAAAGGATGGAAAGAGTGAAGGATCCTTGGTGCTCTCTGAGCTCGGTTGCTTTCTTGCAAACATTTTATTACCCAAACTAGATAACATCATCGGCGCTAGCAAAGACTGTTAGACTGGTCTCAGGTCTATGACTGTAATAAACTGAATTGATTGACTGTTAGATTGTTTGGGAGTTAATCATCAGCATAGATTAACACCAGACCAATGGTCAAGTAGGCGACCCTCTGCCATTTCAGACAGGTGATTTTCCAGTCTTTTCTTACAAACCTCTGAAGTACTCACAACTTCTGGTGGCAAGCTGTTCCACTGGTTAATTGTCCTCACTGTTAGGAAATTTCTCCTTAATTCCAGGTTGCTTCTCTCCTTGATTAGTTTCCATTCATTGTTGCATGTCTTGCCTCCTGGTGCTTTGGAAAATAAATTGACCCCACTCTTCTTTGTGGCAGTCTCCTAAATCCTGAAATACTACTATCATGTCACCCTTAGTTCTTTTCTCTAGACTGGCCATACCCAATTCCTGCAACCGTTCTTCATATGTTTATCAATATAGATGTTAATAAGGCTTTAAAGAATGCATTTTAGACTAAGACAAGGATCGAAGCTGGAAAAAATGTGTACTTGTTTCAAGAGCCTGAATGAAACACCAACATAATTTATCCAGCCATAATCTAAACAAGCTTCTCAGATCAATATGATCACACCCATAATCTTCAACCCAGCAGTCATGAAGAGCTGAGACTAAAGAAAAGTAGCAATGATAATTCTGGACTGATGGTGGCAGCAAACACCCAAAAATGGGACTTTTTTTCTTGCGAAATCCTCTAGGCAAGGAAAACAATTTACTGGATGAAGAATGATAACTTCATATAAGGACTAAGCAGTGCTTGCAAAGTAGAGGTTAGGAAAGGCACTTTTGTTTTTAGAAGTCCATTTCAGTATTAAATTTGGATCTCTTCCTCCAAACTACCCTTAGAGAACAATATTTGTTTTCTTTTACAGACATCCTTTTTAAATTTCTCTCTCCACCCCCTCTCTGTGTCTGTCTGTCTGTCTGTCTGTCAATCATGAACCCATGGGCAATTTTCTCCCAGGCCTTCCTCTACCATCCTCTGGAATCCATTTAAGGTCACACCGACTGCTTCGGTGACTCCATCCAGCCACCTCATTCTCTGTTGTCCCCTTCTTCTTTTGCCCTCAATCTTTCCCAGCATGAGGCTCTTCTCCAGTGAGTCCTTCCTTCTCATTAGGTGGCCAAAATACTTGAGTTTCCTCTGGATCTGGCCCTCTAAAGAGCAGCCAGGGGTGATCTCCTCTAGGACTGACTGGTTGGATCGCCTTGCAGTTCAAGGGACTCGCAGGAGTCTTCTCCAGCACCAGAGTTCAAAGGCCTCCATTCTTTGGCGTTCAGCCTTCCTTATGGTCCAACTTTCACAGCCATACATTGCAACTTTTGTAAGCAGGGTGATGTCTCTGCTTTTTAGTATGCTGTCTAGATTTGCCATGGCTTTCCTCCCCAGGAGCAAGTGTCTCTTAATTTCTATATTTACTGTATTTTTTGGACTGTAAGATGCACTTTTTGTGCCCCAAAAGTGGGTGCAAATGTCTGCGTGTCTTACAGACTGAATATTGCCGAAGCCCTGCCTATTTTTTGGCTTCCGCACACCCCTTTTTTCAAGCCTTTGTTCAGCCTGTTTTTGAGGCTTTTTTTGGCTTGTTTTTCCAAAACAAAATGGGCCAAAAAAATCCTCAAAAATGGGCTGAAAAAATCCTCAAAAACAGGGCGAAAAAAGGCCTGAAAAAGGGGCATGCAGAAGCTAAAAAATGGCCAGCTGATAGGCAAGGCTTCGTTTTCTTGACCCTTTGAAAACGGGTCAAGAAAAACCTCAAAATGGGTTGAAAAAAGCCTCAAAATGGGCCAAAAAGCCTCAAAAATGGGTAGAAAAAAGGCTGGAAAAGGCCCCCAAAAAGCCCCCCCCCCCCAAGGGCCGAAAATGAGGCACGCAGAGGCCAAAAACCTTTCTTTGTTGTTGTTTTCCTCTTTTAAATTTAGGGGTGTCTTATAATCCGAAAAATACGGTAACTATTACAACCCAGCTATCTCAACAGGAGGTCTAAGGACAAAATTCCCCTTGTGCCAGCTTACCTCTTCTCTTTTAAACTCCACTATAGCGTCCGTTGTGCTGGTCCCATTGGACAGGAAAGGAGGCATGTCGTCTTCATCCAGAATATGGATGAGCAGTGGGACCTCCCGAAGCATCTCCTGGGAGCCTTCCTTCAAAGTGCACTGAGCCAACATCTCGTACTTTTCTCGTTCTTCTCGGTCGAGGGGTTTGGACACTCCTATGGTGGTGGTCTCCTCGTTATAATAAAAGGGCAGATGCTCATCTGGAACACGGTAGAAAGAAAAATCTTATTTTCTCATGAAACCTGGAGTGATTTATCACATCGTTTGGTCCTGAAAGTCCATTATATACACCTTGCAACTCAACATTCACACAAGTCGCCTATCCTGGTTCTTTAGTTCAGAGACTGGGAAAGGGGGATTAGATCATTGGGACTTTTGATTTGAAGTATGAAAAGACAGTAATAGTAATTGGAAGAGCGCTGGAAGGGACTTTAGAAATCTTCTAATCCAGGAGTCCCCAACCTTTTGGACCTCAGAATTCATAATTTTAAATCCTGCAGACCACTAATATAATAACTGGGTGGGTGGGTGGGTGTGGCTAGGTGGTCATGTGACTGAGTAGGTGTGGCCAATTTAATGTCATTCATGTAGAAGGGCAACTCACCAGCCTCTTCTCGCCCCTCCCCTCCCAGCCACTCCTTGCCTGCTCCTTAGGGCCCCAACAGGAAGCAGTTGTTGGAACTAAGCAGCCACTGGCTAGTGCACTGACTTGATGGCTGGTGTTCCAGCAAATATGGCTCCGTGTGTCACCTGTGACACGTGTGCCATAGGTTCGGCACCATGGTGCTAGTCGTTCCTGAATCTAGGGGGGGGGTGCTCATCTCCGTTTCAAAGCCGAAGAGCCAGCACTGTCCGAAAACGTCTCCGTGGTCATGTGGCCGGCATGACTCAATGCCAAAGGCGCACAGAATGCTGTTACCTTCCCACCAAAGGTGGTTCCTATTTTTTCTACTTACATTTTTACGTGCTTTCAAACTGCTAGATTGGCAGAAACTGGGGCAAGTAACAGGAGCTCACTCTGTTACACAGTGCTAGGGATTCAGATCTTTCGGGTCAAAAAGCTCAGCGTCTTAGCTATTGAGCCACTATGTCCTTTATAGTAAAGGGAATATGTACTTAATGCTACATGTGTTAACAGTTGCTAGAATTGTATTTGTGCAACACTGGAAGAGCATAGAGTTCCCTACAGAGGAGAATGTAATAAAAAAAATACTGGAATGTGCAGAAAAGGACAGATTAACATCGAAAATTAAAGACAAGGAAGACATTGAATATTTCTTAATATGGGATTCGTTCTACTAACGACTAGAAATCGAAGTTAGATTTCAAAAAATACAAAAGAATGACTAATTTTGTAAAAATGGTTTACCAAATGGATAAGTAAGCACTATTGTCATTATATGTTTATTATCAATGTTATGATGAGACATCATTGTTACTATATGATTATTACTAATGTTATGAATGTGATTGTTATGATGACGATGATGATGACTGCTCAAACCAACTATACCCAGACAACACACTGTTTATATAGACATTGAAATTTTTGCTCTTTCTATATTTAATAAAGGGTTTCTATAGTTTCTATATTTAATAAAGGTGGCTCAGTGGCTAAGACGCTGAGTTTGTCGATCAGAAAGGTCAGCAGTTTGGTGGTTCGAATCCCTTACGCCATGTAACGGAGTGAGCACCCATTAATTGTCCCAGCTTCTGCCAACCTAGCAGTTCAAAAGTAGGTAAAAATGCAAGTAGAAAAATAGGGACTACCTTTGGTGGGAAGGTAACAGCACTTCATGCACCTTCAGCATTTAGTCATGCCAGCCACATGACCACGGGGACATCTTTGGACAGTGTTGGCTCTTTGGCTTTGAAACAGAAATGAGCACCACCCCCTAGAGACAGGAATGACTAGCACATAAGTGCAAGGGGCAACTTTACCTTTTAACTTTAATTAAAAAAAATAAAAACCAGAGGGGGGCGGGGGTTGTAACCTACCACCATCACCCAAAAGGCAATTGAGTAAATGCAGAGTTCACCTGTGATAAGCTTGTAGGAAATGCTGACGTTGTGACACTGGTATTGCAGGGCAAAAGACTGGAGCTGATGAAAGATTCCAGGGGGCTTGTTCTCCATGATGTGAAAAGAGAGGTCCATGGCGGGAAAACAAAGCCGGCTGGACATTGCAGAGCTGCACCCTGGCATGGTGCCATTGATGACCGAGAGTTTGACGAAAGTCATAGCCGAGCTGAGACAGGTTTTGGCTTGGAAAGGTTTGGCAGACAGGTAAACACGGAGCACGACTTTGGCCACTGGGTTTCCCGAAGCTAAAAGGAGAGGGAGAGAAACATTGACAAGGGAACGCAAAGGGAGCGCTTAGTCGAGTCATTCTCCAATGGAACATCAATAGGATCAATATTAATTATCACTTAAGTCAATTTAAGGGACTTCGGAAGCCGACCTGGACAAAACCACAAAGCTAAGATTTTCAACGGATTCTGAATTAAAAAAAAAAATACAGGGACAAAATGAGGTGAAAAGCCTACAAGGATGACAGTGAAAATAATCAATCAGTTGGAATGAGTGGTGGGATTCAAAAAATTTACTACTGATTCTGTGAGTGTGGCTTGGTGGGCGTGGTAGGGGAAGGATACTGCAAAATCCTCATTCCCTCCCGATCAGCTGGGACTCCGGAGGCAGAGGATAGATGGGGGCGGGGCCAGTCTGAGATGGTATTTACCAGTTCTCCGAACTACTCAAAATTTCCACTTCCGGTTTTCCAGAACTGGTCAAAACCTGCTGAATACCACCTCTGGTTGGAATGGCTTGCTGTCAGAAGTTGTGGGTGCTCCATCATTGGAGTCCCTTTAAGAAAGGACTGGACAGCCATCTGTCTGAAATGGTTTGGTATAGGGCCTCCGTCTTGAGCAGGGGATGGACTAGAAAACCTCCGAGGTCCCTTCCAGTTCTATCCTGATTGATTGATTAAATGTCGATGGAGATTCTCAAGTCATCCAGGTCATGGTTGTCCCAAAGGTGCTTTTTCAAAAAAAGACAACTGGACTTTCTTGGTTGCTTTTCTCAAAAACATTTTGCTTCTCATCCATTCAGCTTCTTGCAAAAAAAGCAAAATGTTCCTATTCAACCTGTATCAAGCAGCTTGAAACACCTCCCATCCCTAATTAATTTCCAAGGTTTCTTTCATTCAGAATATCTAGCAAAGCAAAAGAACGCAATTGATCCAAGCGCACTGACACTTTATGGTGCATTTTTGTCCAGCTAGGCTCACCTTATCGTTTTTTTTAAATATGTTACTATTTGCAATATGCAGGATGCCTTCATTTATCCTGGCCTTCTCTCCATGCAATGGGCTTCCTTTGTGATGGAAAAGAAATAAAGCCTAGACTTACCAAAGCAATATTTTGCTTCCCCCTAGCCTCCAGTTTGGAGAGTGAATATACAGAGCTGTAATTTTCCTTCAGAATAGCAATAGCAATAGCACTTAGACTTGTATACCGCTTCACAGTGCTTCACAGCCTTCTCTAAGGGAGGGAGGATGGGGAAGGGAGGAAGGAAGAAGGAAGGGAGGAAGGAGCAATAGAAATAGCACTTAGACTTGTATACCGCTTCACAGTGCATCACAGCCATCCCTAAGGGAGGGTTAGGGTTAGGGTTAGGGTTAGGGTTAGGGAGGGAGGGAGGGAGGGAGGGAGGGAGGAAGGAAGGAAGGGGCAAAGAACTATAGAAATAGCACTTAGACTTGTATACCGCTTCACAGTGCATCACAGCCTTCCCTAAGGGAGGGAGGGAGGGAGGGAGGGAGGGAGGGAGGGAGGGGAAAAGAACAATAGCAATAGCAGATTTATATACCACTTCACAGCCCCTCTCTAAGCGGTTTACAGAGTCAACCTATTGCCCCAACAACCTCGGAAGGATGGAAGGATGAGTCAACCTTGAGCCAGTAAAAATCGAACTGCTGGCAGTCGGCAGAATTAGCCTGCAATACTGCGTTCTAACCACCGCCCCACCAAGTCTCAGTGAATGTTAATTTTACCTGCATATCTTGGGGCAGATTTAAGCTATAAGCCCATCTAACCAGTAGTTTATTAATAGTTCATTTTTAAAAAGCCAATGTATTCTCGTATTTATCTGTATCAAGCCAATCTAAGGGTTAAAGGCAAAATCTAAGGTTGGCTGCAGAAAATGCAACACAAGGGAGCATGCAACTAATTCCTGAAGCTCATGGGAAGCAGCAGTTTCAGCTACAGGTAGTCCTCGACTTACGACCGACCACAAGGAGCCCCAAATTTCCATTGCTAAGCAAGAGAGCTGTTAAAGTGGGTTTTCCCCATGTTGCAACCTTTCTTGTCACTATTGCTAAGGGAATCACTGCAGTCGTTAAGTGGGTACCCCGGGTATTAAGTGAATCTGGTTTCCCCCACTGACTTGCTTGGGAGAAGGTCACAAGAGGGGATCACGTGACCTCGGGACACTGCAACTGTCATAAGTACATGCCAGTGGACCAAGCTTCTCAATTTTGATCATGTGAGCATAGAGGTTCTACAATGATTGTTGGTGTGAGAAGCGGTCATAAGACTCTTTTTTTCAGTGCCATCATAACTTCCGCCACTAAATAAATGATTGTAAGTCAAAGACCACCTGTATTTTTATTCCAGATGCCACATAAAGAACAGAGAGTAAAATCTTGAGTTAATTCTTCCAGCCAACATACCGGCGTAGGATATGGCAGAGTTCCGCTTTTTGTACACCGAACAGCTATTTTTAAGTGCCAGTGGGGCATTAATCTAGTGTCGGTTTTCAGCTACATTTCAAACTTAAATGTCTCATGCAGATCAGAATTATTCAGTTACTAAAATGTCCTTTGTGGTCAAGGGCAGATTTACAATGTCCGTTAATATTACTAATGGATGCCCTGGTACTGTAGGAATGTTCAGAAAATATTGGGCACCTCAACAAGAACATTTTTAGTTTTTGCAATCAAAGATAGTCATAGCACTTAGATTTATATACCACTTCACAACCCTCTCTAAGCGGTTTTACAAAGTCAGCATCTTGCCCCCAACCATCTGGGTCCTCATTTGACCCACCTCGGAAGGATGGAAGGCTGAGTCAACCTTGAGCCTGGTGGGATTTGAACTGACAAATTGCAGTCAACAGCAGAAGTAGCCTGCAATACTGCACTCTAACCACTGCGCCACCGTGGCTCATTTTTTGAGATTCACTTTCCTTCCCCCAAACGCCCCACTTAGTAACTGAATAAGTCGCTCTAGACAGAAATCGGAGTCACCATCACCTTTTCGCCATCGAGGGGCACTCAAGGTCGCTGACAAAATTAAAATGATAGGATGAAAACACAATTAGAACCACAACACACAAACAACACTCAACGTGTCCCCCAATGTTTCGCCATGATGCTGAACATCAGAAACCTGTTCATATAAATCTGATTTTGCCTCCTAAAGCAGGGGTGTCAAACTCGATTTCATTGAGGGCTGTATCGGGATGGTGTTTGATCTCGGAGAGTTTGAGGGCATGGCCAAGGTGGACATGGCCAGCATGACATCACTCATCTTGGGGGGCACTTGTGGTGGCACAAATGCTCTGCCAGAGAAAGCGGGCTCCTGAGCTCCGTTTTCGGCTGGGACAGCCTCCTGCGACCTTCTGCCAGTGAAAATGGAGTTAGGGAGGGGTGCGTGCATCTCTCCTGAACTCCATTTTGACTGGCAGAGGCACCACGGGTTAGTCCTTTAGTGTTTCCAGGGCGGTCCTGTGGGCCAGATCTAAGCACCCCGTGGGCCGAATGTGCCCCCCCCCCCGGGCCTTGAGTTTGACACCCCTGTCCTAAAAGGAACACTTTTCCTAACACGCTTCCTTGTCTACAGAGATTCTCCATCATCCAGGTTATGGGGAACTAAACTTCCTTTGTTTTTCCTAGAAGACATTTCACTTCTCATCCAAGAAGCTTCCTCAGTTCAATTCGAAGAAGCTTCTTGGGTGAGAAGTAAAACATTTTCAGAGGGGGAAAAACACCAAGGTAAGAAAAAACCCGGGATAACCCTTCCTCCTTCCCACCCATCGGCAAAGAATCCCAGAGACTTACAAAGGGCAATGAAGTCTTCTCTGTCCAGACTCTTGTTGAGGTATAGGAGTCCCGTTCGCTCGCCGATCTGAAACCAGATGTTTTTGGACCCCAAATCCGGGACTAGACAATAGAAAGCTTCTTCCTCTTCTGAATCTTTTAAGGCATGGAGTTGTAATAAAGGTGTCCCTTCCGGTTGTTCCAGGTAAATGTTTTCATGATACGTCTTCCGGGGGAAGTACAGGCCAAAGGCAACTGGAAAACAAAGGGGGGAAACACATAAGAAAAATAACATTGTCTATTTAAGATTCCTGGCGTGAGAGTGTGTCCTTTAAAAAAAAACCGCAACTTGTCAGATAAAGGGGGAGATCACCCCCCAAAAAGAAACCACAAAATATTAAGGAAAGGAGGAGAACAGGGAAAAGCCTGGAGAAAGTTGCTAGAATAATAAAAGGAAATACCCTGAAGAAAAGATACAACAATGACAAAAACAGGGAAAAGAAAAAGAAGAAGTTAGGGGAAAGGGGGAGAAGAAGAAAAAGAATTAAAAGTGGAATTTTTGAGAGCCCAAGAGAAAATGGCTAAAGGAGGAAGAAGGGGGAAAAGAGTTACATTAGTAGACCAAAAAGAATAGTAGTAAGATTGTTATGTTATGTAACTAATTAAGAAATAAAGAAATGATAGTATATTGTTAAATGTAGGGGGGGGGGGGGGAAACTGAAAGAAATCCTCTCCAGGTTTAAATTGAATTAAAGGATATAGGCTGTTTGTAGCAAAATTTATCAATGGAGAAAATAAGAAATGAAAATTTGGTGAAACTGCGACAGGGCAATTGAAGATACTTTAACTTTTAACTTTAATTTCATTTCTATACCGCCCTATCTCCCGACATGGGACTCAGGGCGGTGCACAGGAGCTATAAAATATAAAAGTACAAGCAATCAAATAGTTAAAATTAAGATTAAATAAGGTTTTGCCCGTACTGTTTATGTACTAACAAAAAAATAGTATAAATAATGCAAGATAATAATTTGGCTGGAAATGAAAACAAGACAATGATGGGAAATGGCCTATGCAAATGAGAGGAGGTAAAAGAAAAAGACAATGGCTTGTTCCTATAATATGTATAATTTGTATTAAAAAATAATAAAAAATTGAATTGGGGAAAAAAACCACCCCTGCTTATTACAAGTTATCCTACGCTTACAATCATTTGTTTCATGACCACTGGATGTTACAACAGCACTGAAAAAAAGTGACTTACGGTCATTTTTGACATAAACATCGCAGTATCCTTGGATTGGTCATGTGATCAAAATTTAGACGCTTGGCAACTGGCATGTACTTATCCCCTTTCATGACTTTCTAACAAGCAAAGTCAGTGGGGAAGCCAGATTGACTAACTTAACAACTGCAATGATTCACTTAGCAACAGTGTCAAAAAAGCCCATTTAACAACTGTCTTGCTTAGCAATAGAATTTTTGGGCTCAGTTGTCATAGGTGGAGAACTATTTGTTCCTTGTGAATTTACCTCCTTGTAATCTTGCCTAGTAGGTAAATTTGGAGGTAAATTTACCCCCTTGTAATCTTGCCTATTAGGGCTCAGTGGTTGGCTCAGTGGTGGTGGCTCAGTGGTTAAGACACTGAGTTTGTCAATTAGAAAGGTCAGCAATTTGGCGGTTCAAATCCCTAGTGCCGTGTAACGGAGTGAGCTCCCGTTACTTGTCCCAGCTTCTGCCAACCTAGCAGTTCAAAAACACATAAAAATGCAAGTAGAAAAAAAGGATCACTTTGGTGGGAAGGTAACAGCGTTCCGTGCGCCTTCGGTGTTTAGTCATGCCAGCCACATGACCACAGAGACATCTTCATTTCAGACAGTGCTCGCTCTTTGGCTTTGAAATGGAAATGAGCATCACCCCCTAGAGTCGGGAACAATTAGCACATATGTGGGGTTTTTTTTTATATTAAATTTTTATTATAATTTTCCACAAATTATACATCTACACATAAAATTTACTTCTTTTTTTTAAACAATAATCCACCCAGTGCTATACAAAACGAAAGGAAGAGTTGGTTCTTTGGATATCTTCAATTGTCTTTAAGATCTCCAAAATCCGCGTTCCCTGGGTACAGGTGTCGAGGCATCCAAAGTTCCAAGTGCATAGTCCACAAATGGGTTCCAAGTCTTCCAGAAAATGTCTTTTTTATAGACCCCCTCTCTGAATTTAATATCACAAGTCATTTTATCATTTAAGGCTAATTTCCACATTTCACAATACCACTCTTCTATTTTAATATTTACCTCTATTTTCCAGTATCTTGCTATTATAATTCTACCCATTATAATCATAATTCTAATCAGTTCTTTCTCATATTTTGTTAATTCTAATTCCTTAATTATCAGTAATAATATAGTTTCTGATCTCAAAGTTATTCTTTTCTTCATCATTTCAAACATCATTTCCTCCAATTGTTGCCAAAACTTTTTAATTTTTTCACATTTATACCACATATGTTCATAAGTTCCCACTTCCATATTACATCTCCAACATTTGTTACTGATTTTTTTGTCCATCAATGATAACCTTAATGGAGTCCAATACCATTTCCAAACAACCTTAAAATTGTGCTCTTTAATCCTTATAGACATAATCCTCATAATTCGACTTTTCCAATTCACATTCCAATCCGAGTCTAATATTTTAATCTTAAATTCTTCCTCCCAATTCGTCTTCATTACCATTTGTGGATTTCCATCAAAGTTTATAATCTTATATATCTTACTAACGAGTCCCTTTAACCCAATTTCATCCTTGATAATTTGAGATACTAAACTTTCAAATTCAGTTTTACTTCTGCCTATTTTACATGTTCCCCTTACTTCCGTAGACCATTTTTCTACCTGTATTTTTTCAAACCAATTCAACTCCAATTTTTCAATTATTTCTTTTTTTCTGCTCTCAATTTCTAATGCTCTTAACCAATTTACTATACTTCCTATATTTTCATCCTCAATTACTTTATCTCGACTTATATTTGTTTTAATCGGCCAACTTCCAAGTGCAATTAACAGTTATTGGTTAAAGGGATTGAGTAAAATTTGGAATAAATTTGTTAAAATATTGATTCCGGATATATCCTTCTTGGGGAAGACACTTGGAAATTAGCACATATGTGTGAGAGGAACCTTTACCTTTATCTACTGCATTTTTCAGAGTGTAAGACGCACCTTTTTGCCTCAGAAAAGAGGCTGAAAAACTGGGTGGGTCTTATACACCAAATACAGCATTTTTTGGCCTCCTGAAACCCTTCACCAAAATGACCGTGCATAGCCTTATGGAGGCTTTTTAGAGCGCCTGCGGGCTGGGGAAGGCAGAAATGACAGAAAAACGGCCCAGTTTTTGCTGAACTCCCCCCCCCCCCCCCAATGTCTATGCATGCAAAAAAATTGACAAAAACCACAAAAATGGGCCATTTTTTGCTCATTTTTGCCCTCCCCCAGGGCTCTTCAAGCCCTCTCAAGGCTTCATGCCTTTAAAAAAGGGGGGGGGCATATATGTGAAAAACTGGCTGTTTTGGGGAGGTTTGCAGAGTGCAAAAACTTTTTTTTCCTTTCAAGCTCTTTATTTAGAGTGGTTGATGAGACATTGATTACATTGATTAAGTGCTGTGCCAGCAGAAACAAAGTTTTAGCTGCTGCAGATTGTCAGCAATTTCCTTCTCTGGCACATGGATAAATATACCTGGAAACATCTACCTATCTACCTACTCTCTCTCTCCCTACCTATCTACTGTATTTCTCTCCCTCTCTATCCCTTTACCTACCTACCTACTCACTCTGTCTCACTCTCTCCCCCTACCTACCTACTGTATTTCTTTCTATATATATACCTCTACCTACCTACCTACCTACTCACTCTGTCTCTCTCCCTACCTACCTCCTGTATTTCTCTCTTTCTCTCTCTTCCTTTATCTACCTAACTACTCACTCTCTCTATCTACCTACTGTATTTATCTCTCTCTCCCCCTCCCTCCCTCTCTATCCCTCTATCTACCTACCTACTTTTTTAAAAAAATTGTCTATTCAAAACCTTGCGTCTTATACTCCAGTGCATTTTATACTCCGAAAAATACAGTAATCTTGCCTAATAGCTAAAGTTCGAAATGTAACATCTAAAAACACCTTTTTAAAAAATCTGTTTTATAGGTCTCACTTGTAGAGTTAATGGGGAACCCAATACATAGTCTGTATATTTTCTGATCAAGCTGTCGCTGATTTGTATTCTTTTAAATGAATCTCTATACATTATTAGTATTACATTTCTTATTCCGAGTTGATACTTCTTTGTTGAATTCTATGCAGTGAAATGCATCTTTTTATGCAGGGATCTCCAACCTTTGCAAATTTAAGTCTTAAAAGTTGCAAAGGTTGGAGACCCCTGTTTTAATGGGTCCACACTTTTGTTTAAACTTTTGTTCAACTGCCGGAGTCATTGTGAAGACTGGGGCAGCCGTTCAACTCTAAATAAATAAAGGTCTCCAATCATTCATCCACTACAATTGATGCGTATTTATATTACATAAAATTTGGTGAAATGTTTAAAAAGTGCTCATTTCCATGGATTTTGCACATTGCAAATATGAAAAATGGGATTATAATACATGTTAAAAAGCTAAAAAACAAAACAAAACCAAGGACTCGTGACCTACAGTTGAGCTCTTAGGTCCAACTAGCTCAAATACATTTTTAAAAGCTTTTCTTAATTTGCACAATATTTGTTAAAAAATTTCTTTTGAAAGCTTCAGCCTGCACTGCCTCCTATGCACGTTCACCTCTGTAAACTATTGAAACTACAAATCTGAATTGGCAATAATTTCCAACTGTTATATAAGAACACATAGCAATATTTGGAAGGAGAGGGAATAAAATTATATAATTGTGAGGATGCATTATCAAAAGCCAGCCAGAACATATGGCTAATTCCTTATTGGTCCTTAAAATGGGAGGGCATAGGAATACTTGAAGTCTCGCCTGGAAGTTGGTGGGGAAATCAACTGGTTCAAGATTACGAGATCTGCAGATTTTTTTTTCAAAGTGATCTTAGAGTCTTTAATTTCACAGAAGGTCGCAAAAGAACAAAACAATTTGGATTTCTACAAAAAAAAGAGGGTTGAAGAGTTTAAACTGTAGGCACTTTTGAAGGAAATGACCATATCACCTTGGGAGTTTAAAATAGGAACAGACAAAATTTCAACGGCTTACAGCAGGGGTGTCAAAATCAATTTCATTGAGGGACACATCAGGATTTCGTTTGACTTCAGAAGGCCGGGTGGGGGGTCTTGGCATGGACATGGTGGGCGTGGCCATGGTGGGCGTGACAAGAGACCGCACCTCTGCAGAAATGGTCTTCTAAACTTATAAAAATAGGGAGGTGTACATTTCTGCAATTTTCTTTTTTAAATACTTACTTGATCTACTTGATCATCATATGAGAGAGAGAGACCAGATCAAGAAACTGACTCCATAGGAAGACTAAAACTATACATTATTGACATCGGCTATAGTAGCAGAATCCTGCAAGCCTAAAAAGTAAAATATTTTACATTTCTTCCCTTTTATAGCCTTCTCAGTCAAGGACGGCCTCCTGGAGCACTCTGAAGAACACCCCACCCCACCCCATTTTTGCTAGCAGAGACACTGCAGGCTGGTCCTTTGCTATTTCCAAACCAGTTCCACAGGCCAGATCTTAAGATGTTGAGACTCTAGAAAGAGTGCAGAGAAGAGCAACAAAGATGATTAGGGGACTGGAGGCTAAAACATATGCAGAACAGTTGCAGGAACTGGGTATGTCTAGTCTGATGAAAAGAAGGACTAGGGGAGACATGATAGCAGTGTTCCAATATCTCAGGGGCTGCCACAAAGAAGAGGGAGTCAAGCTATTCTCCAAAGCACCTGAGGGCAGAACAATAAGAAATGGGTGGAAACTATTCAAGGAGAGAAATAATTTAGAATTAAGGAGAAATTTTCTGACAGTTAGAACAATTAATCAATGGAACAACTTGCCTCCAGAAGTTGTGAATGCTCCAACCCTGGAAATTTTTACCATGATGTTGGATATCCATTTGTCTGAAGTGATGTAGGGTTTCCTGCCTAGTTGGGGTTGGACTAGAAGACCTTCAAGGTCCCTTCCAACTCTGTTATTCTATAGATCTAAACACTTTCATGTTATAATGCAGAGATGGACAAATTTACAAAAGAAATAAAAGAAAAGGAGGGAACAGATTATTATATGGTATGGAACGAGTAGTACAAATGGCTAGAGGACAGATGTAAAGCTTAAGGAAAGACTAAATGAAGACACAGCAGTTAGAAATTAACAATGTATAGGTAGAGATGAACAAACATGTATAAATGGAAAGGAAGATTGTAAATTAAGGATTGTATCTAATAATATCATATGTATAGACAAAGAGAAACTGTATTAAGGGGGGAGAAGTACATTTTCAGTGGATGTATACCGAGGTGAAAATGTTGCACAGAAGGAAATTGCAAAAAATAATATTTTCTTTTAGTCTTTTTTTTTTTTAACTTTTCAATAAAATATTTATTTAAAAAATAAATAAATAAACCCCCCGCGGGCCTTGAGTTTGACACCCTTGGCTTGGAGAAATATTAGATAGGATCCACAGACAGAAGACTTCAGGTCAAGAGTAGGCAAAGGAGAGTGGGGAACTTTGAAAAAAAAATAAGGTCCTGAAACTGTTGCTCTCTGACAGGTTGTCCGCCTAATTCACTGCCAGGTTCTTTTAGACTTTACAAATTTTCACAATGCTACATGTGAAAAACGAAATTTTAAAAACGTCATTTTTCTAAGAAGTCATAACTTTGATCCATTAAGTCCCTTAATAAATAACTGGCACTGTAAAGCTGAATTACCAATAACTTCCAAGTGTTATAATGATGCATAGAAAAGGTCAAAATACTTCTTGATCGAAGTCTACAGTGAATAGTCAGTGGTATAGTAGTCTGCCTCTCAAACCTTTCCTACCTTTCTCCCTGGTATTAAAGCACTTTCATTAATTACGCTATAATCACAATAAATCTCCAACAACTTCATTCTCAGCCGGCAGTCCTGAAGTCTGACGTTCTGTTTCTCAGTTGTCAGAATAACAGATTTGGAACGGATCTTGGAGGTCTTCTAGTCCAACCCCCTGCTCAAGCAGGAGACCTTTTAGACCATTTCAGACAAGTGACTGTCCAGTCTCTTCTTAAAAACCTCCAGTGATGGAGCACCCACAACATCTGGAGAAAAGAGGTTGCACTGGTTGGTTGTTCTCACTGTCAGGAAATTTCTTCTTAGTTCTAGGTTGCTCATCTCCTTGATTAATTTCCATCCGTTGCTTTTTTCCTAACACTGTAGACAAAGATGTCTCTAACTAACTTGGCTGGAAGTCCATGAGGAAATAACAGAGTTGTAACTGGAAAGTTCAAAAATACTGTATCCTGGGGGAGCTCAACGTCAGGTTTCTGAAAGATGCTCTAATTAATTTACAAGCCTCGAGCCAAGTTTCAAAAGAAATCCAGTCATTTATTAGGAACAACAATACCCCGCAGGCAGTCAGATCTGACCTCACTTAAGTTATGGCTAATATGGGTGTAACTTCTGTTTAAACAGACTCTTCTCCAGGCATCTATCTAATTCATATCTTACGATCTAAGTGCCAGAGACCGCTGTAATAACATTGCCAAAAAGGCATTAAGAGTTGTTAACCTAACCTTGCATATCTTCTTCTCTGATAATACTGTACTGCTAACCAGAGCATACAAAACATTTGCTAGACCAATTCTTGAATACAGCTCATTTGTCTGGCACCCGCACTGCATATTGGACATGAATACAATTGAGGGAGTCCAGAGATATTTCCCGAAAAGAATCCTCCACTCCTCTGCTCACAACAGAATACCTTATACCACAAGGCTTGACATTTTGGGCTTAGACAACCTAGAACCACATCGCCTTCTGTCTGCATAATACACAAAATTATCTGCTACAATGTCCTACCTGTCAATGACCGACTTCAACCACAAAAATACATGAGCAAACAATAGATACAAACTTAAGGTAAACCACTCCAAACTCGATTGCAGAAAATACAACTTCAGCAACAGAGTTATCAGTGCCTGGAATCAGTGGTTTCTTCCCGAAACCCCCATAACCTTAATCTTAGACTGTCTACTGTCCAGCTCATCCCATTCCTAAGAGGTCTGTAAGGGGGAGTGCATAAGCGCACCAATATGCCTACCATCCCTATCCTAATATTCCCTTTTATTCGTATCCATTTCATGTATTCAAAATCATGTTTATAGTTAATACATGCTTGACAAAATAACTAAAAAGAAATATATGGAAGAAGCAGCCAGCAGGCAGCACAATGTTGTCGTTCGTTAGGCCATGGGGTTGCCTAATTCCACCGGAGGGGCGAACTCAAGCGAGAGATCATTGACTGATGGCGCTTTTATAAATCATCCAACAGCCTCCATCCCGTCCCAGAGTTTGGGCTTCAGATTTGAGATCTGCGAGACAGCTAATAGCCTCCCCTTTACAAACCATCTGTTTTTTATATATATTTATTACACAAGGAAAGGGGGGCTCAGCGCCAGCCAGCGCTGATCAAAAAGGAAAATAATCATCTCCCCATAAAAGAAGAATTGTTCCGTATGCAGATGGTGGGAGACCGAGGCTTTCGTTCAGCAAACAGCAAAGGAAAGAATGAGCAGAAGTTGTTCCAAGTTCTCCTTGATGTGAGAAGATGACGGCCGTGATACTTTCTTTCTGATGCAGTGAAAACACACTTAGAACTTCCTCGCCAGCAGCACAACGCTTCTGCCAGGATGAAGTAGGGAAGACGGAACTAAAAGTATATTGTTGTTGTTGTTTCTGTTATTATTATTATTATGTAGTTAATCTTTGGTGAGATTCACAGCCTTTGGGACTGGTTGGTAGCTCAACAGCTCGAGTCCTAACCAAGAACCTAGGAACTGTCAGGGTAACGTCGGAGGATATAAGTTGTTCCAAGCAGGGTGGCCCTTT
Source organism: Rhabdophis nuchalis (assembly GCA_039707465.1). Classification (NCBI taxonomy): domain Eukaryota; kingdom Metazoa; phylum Chordata; class Lepidosauria; order Squamata; family Natricidae; genus Rhabdophis; species Rhabdophis nuchalis. The sequence continues at coordinate 97,703,364 of CM077645.1, forward strand.
GTAGAGTCAGAATGCTCAGGTCTGGCAAACCTAGAACCTCCACATAGCGAGGCAGTCCCCTAAGTATTGCTCCAAGGGCTCCAATCACAATCGTTACAACACACAACTTTCTCTTCCACAATCGCTCAACTTCAATTTGCAAGTCCTAGTACTTTGTGATTTTTTTTCTTGCTGCTTATTTTCAATTCGTGCATCACCAGGTATTGCAATGTCAACGAACCATATTTTTTTCTTTTCAACTATTGTTATATCAGGTTTGTTGTAGGACAAGTGCCTGTCAGTCTGAATTCTGAAGTCCCACAAGATCTTGACTTTCTCATTCTGTAGTTGTTGTGGTTGTTGTTGTTGTTGTTGTTGTTGTTGTTGTTGTTATTATTATTATTATTATTAGGTTAATCTTTGGTGAGATTCACAGCCTTTGGGGCTGGTTGGTAGCTCAACAGCTCGAGTCCTAACCAAGGACCTAGGAACTGTCAAGGTAACGTCGGAGGATATAAGCTGTTCCAAGTAGGGAGAATTTTGGTGGAGTCAGAATGTTCAAGTCTGGTAAATTTAGAATTTCCAAATAGCGAGGTAGCCCTTTAGGTGTTGCTCCAAGGGCTCCAATTACAATCGGGACAATATACAATTTCTTTTTCCACAGTTATTATTATTTCCACAGTTGTTGTTGTTGTTATTTTATTCATTAAGCATGAAACTCAGTCAAGCGAACATTTAAAGATGCATTACAAATACCATTGACTGGTGCTAATGGTTGATATGGGTTGCTGCCAGCGTCCTAGGTATCAACCAACTACCTTCTTAAAATATATGATGTTCCGAGTAGAGCAGTTTTTTGCAGTTCTGCTGGTGTTATTGCAGGAAGCTGCAATTTCTTGACGCCTCTTATAAACTTCTTGGACATGGTACCAAGAGCCCCGATGACAATGGGTATCTCTGTTACATTTTTTATTATAATAAAATTATTGTTGTTTTGTTATTGTTTAAACATGAAACTCAGTCAAGTAAACATTTAAAGATGTATCACAAACACCACTGACTGGTGCTAATGGTTGATAGGGGTTGCTGCCACTGTCTTAGGTATCAACCAAGTATCTTCCTAAAATATATGATGTTCCTAGTAGCACAGTTTTTTGCAGTTCTGCTGGTGTTACATGCTCATGCATATCCGCACATGCATATGTTCACACATGCACACCTTTTAATTTGTGCATGTGCACGTGCAGTTTGGGCACTAAAAGGTTCGCCATCAGTGCCCTATACCAGGGGTCTGCACAGTTGGCTCTTTTAAGACTGGTGGACTTCAACTCCCAGAAATCCAATCTGGCTGGGGAATTCTGGGAGTTGAAGTCCACCAGTCTTAAAAGAGCCAACTGTGCAGACCCCTGCCCTATACCATTAAACAATCAACATAAATCATAAGCTACAAACCACAAAGTTATAGTCAAAAGAAGGTAAGAAACCAGAAAAGATGTGAAGGATAATAGTAATACAGCCCTATTTGATTGTTTGATATCCCAGGGCATAAGACCGTGCTGTGGAAATTAGTTGTTTAGCAGAGTGATGGCATGGGGGCGGGGAGGACTGATCTTGTGTCTAGTTGTTTTGCCATGCAAAATAATAAAAATGCTGATAAATAATTCAGAAGCTGCTTACAGTCCAATCCTTACTTAAACGGAATGGCCCATCACTGTAAAGTATTTCTTATGATAGATGGAGAGAGAGATGGAGAGACAGAGATGGAGTGACAAAGAGAGGAAGACAGAGGGAGAGGGAGGGAGAAAGAGAAGGAGGGGGGGGGGAGAGAGAGACCATCACAAGATCATTGGGAAAATACTTTTGAAAAAAATGGTACCCATATGTTGAATGGAAAGTTTAGCTCAAAAATTTAAGCTAGCAACAGAAATGACAACTGCCAGAAAAATTATAATTTCGGCAAACAACTTTTTAAAAGTTGAGAGATATTCTCTTTTGCAGTTTGTTTTCAGCTTTAACTTTAGATGATACTGTAACATATTAAATCAAAGCAGCTCTGTTTTTACACGCACAGACCAGCGGGTCTCCATGGTGACGAGCAGTCGGAAGTAGCAGCGCCTCCTCCAGCCCAGGCGCCTGCCTTTCAGCTGAGGCCTTGGGACTCCTGGAGCAGCCCATGTGCAGAGGGCACTCGGCTGGCTACAGCTATACCCGGGCTGGAGGAGGCAGTTCCGCGTCCGACTGCCCATCGGCATGGAGATCCGCTGGCACCAAGCGCTTCCTGGCGCAGGTGAGCCGTGCCTGGCCGGGCGGGGGGTTCACAAGACTTTAGGCCAGGAGCGAGCGAGCTGCGGGCACGGCCGCCCTCCAAGAGGAGCGCTTGCCTCTGTTGGGGCCGTTGCCTCTGAAGGCGAGTCTCCAGTTGGCGGGGATGCCAGGCGGGACTGCATGAATGGCCGTTTTCTTCCTCCCTGGACTCCATCTCCCAGGCAGATGTAGCAGACAGAGCATCCCGGGCAGACGGAGTGAGAGTCCAGGGCCAAGTCCATTGTCCACAGCCTCCAGGCTGTTTGGCTCACCCCCAGTGCTATCTGGGAGACAGCAAAGATCCCCGGCCTGGCTCGCTCCCCCCCCCTTGTCAAAAATTTTTGCCACCGTTTTGGTACCCATGGCTTGGGGGGGGGGTGTCATATGACTGAGTGTGTGTGAGTGATGTCAAGTTGGTCATGCCCACTCAGTCACATGCCTCCCACCTAGCCACGCCCACTGAACTGGTAGTAAAAACTTTTGAATCCCACCCCTGATTCTACATAACAAACATCTACCTCCTTTGGGCAGAGCCATAATAGGAATCTCAAATCCCTTTCATTACATCATCATCCAGCAAGAGTTAACCAAGCTTGGGACTCAGGACAGCCTACAGAGTTGCCCCTGCATGGCCCCATTGGAGTCTGACAACCAATCAGAATACAAGCTCAAATTCAAACGCCTAGAGATAGTATAAATCTGTCTCTCTCATACACCCATGTGCCATTTTGCCCAGGATCTCAAGTCATGTGGTCCTGTCCACCATTAAACCAACTTTCCAAACAGCCACCATTGTTTCCAGTGTCTTTCTCCCCACTTGGAACTGAACCCAGATGGACATTTCTTCCAAGAGAATAAATCCCATTTCCCATCCTTTGCAACATGCTACATCTTCCTGTTAAAAAGCAATCATGTTATTAAGACTTTCTAATGGCAATGCCAAAGTCTTTACTGCTTTAATACAGAAGAACTAACAAAGTTAGCAGGCACCCTTGATGTTTGTTATTAACAGCTCACTAATTTCTGGCAAGGCCTTGGTTTCAGCAATCAATCAAAGTAGCTACAGGCAGACCTTTATATAGGCTGACTGTTATTAACTGTAATTGACAGCTATGCTCAACTGCAGAATATTTCACTGTGTGGTATTTTAACAGTTTAACTAGACATCAGGTACAGGCTAGGCACAGATCCTCTATATTCAAATTCAGAACAGAGCTGGAAGGGACCTTGGAGGTCTTCTAGTCCAACTCCCTGCTCAAGAAGGAGACCCTATACCCGTGATGGCAAACCTATCACAAACGTAGCACAGGTGGTACATGGAGCCCTCTCTGCCGGCACATGAGCCGTCGCCCCAGGTCAGCTCCACTGCAGATGTGTGTGCACTTCCCGCCAGTCAGCTGATTTTTGGGTAACTGCTGCACATGCAGGAGACGCACACGCACACACAGGGGAGCGGGAGGCTGCATGCGCAGCGGCAGGGAGAGCGCGGGGGAAGTGTCCCCCATGGTCCCCCTGCACCCCGTTTTTGGTCCGAGGAGGCTTTGGGAGGCCTGCTAGGTCCAAAACGGGCCATGGGGGAGGGTTGCACATGCATGCGTGAGTGGCAGACAGAACACATGGGGGTCATGCACACATGCGCAGGGGGAACGTGGGGGCATCACACACCCACATGCAGGGGGGCATTGCATTATGGGTATGGGCACTATCGCATGTGTGGGTATGGGCATTGCATTATGGGTATGGGCACTATCGCGTGTGCATGCACACTTTGGCACCCAAGAAAAAAAAGGTTAGCCATCACTGCCCTATGATGAACATTTTTCTGTTCAGGTGTCAAAAGGGCATTTGTGCGATAGTGCGTGCGTGGTCACACCCGTAATGCAATGCCCTCCCCCTGTGCATGTACACATGCCTCGCTAAAGCCTCCAGACTTCCGGTAGGCCCGTTGGGCTTTTTTTCATGCTCCCCAGGCTTCAGGAAAGCCTCCGGAGGCCTGTGGATGGCAAAAAACAGGCCCAACGGGCCTACTGGAAGTTCAAAAACATGCCCTCAATATGGCTCCGTGTGCCACCTGTGGCACACGTGCCATAGGTTCGCCATCACAGCCCTATACCATTTCAGACCGCTGGCTGTTTCTGACAGCGAGAACAATCAACCACTGAAACAGAAGTTACCTTCAAAAGTTGTGGGAGCTTCATCACTGGAAGCTTCCAAGAAGAGACTGGACTGCCATTTGTCAGAAATGGTGGAGGGTCTCCTGTTTGGGCTGGCGGTTGGACTAAATAACATCCAATGTCTTTTCCAACTCTGTTAATCTAAACCTCTGTCTGCTTTCTAATGACAACTGTCTTTCTCAAAGAGATTCTCCAACATCTTTGTCGGTAAATAAAGCAGCTGTTTTTCCATTTGAGATTTCACAGGCCCTGATAGGGAAGGTCTAAAGTGTAAAAAATGATGAGCTACTTATATGGCATTGCAATTAGCTTAAAAGGATAAGGGAAGCATCTTCCGGTATGATCAAAGGCTCTCTTTAATATTAATGGCAATGCTATTAGTTGTCTGCGTTAGCTTAAATAAGAATAGTTCACTGAAAAGTAACCTGTTGAACAAAAGCATGGAAAGAGCTCGGATCAACCTGGACCAGGGGTGGGTTCCTGCCAGTTCTGAAGAGGTTCCACAAATAGAACCGGTTCCAGCTCCCTCCACCCGCCCGTCTGCACATCATCAAGAGGAAGAGCGAGAGGAGGAATTCTGGGAGTTGAAGTCCACAAGTCTTAAAGCTGTCAAGTTTGAACACCCCTGGGGGGGGTTCTAAAGGGTTAGGGGTGCAAGAGTCTTGTAACTTGACAGCTTTAAGACTTGCGTGCTTCAAGTGCCAGAGTTTCTGAGCCAACATTTTGGTTGCTAAGCAAGAGCGTTGTTAAGTGAGTTTCACCACATTTCACAAGTTGGCCACGCCTACCCATGGCCGGCAAGCCACTCCCACAAAGCAGGCCACACTCACAGAAGAGGTTCTAAAAAGTTTGGAAACCCACCACTGACTTGGACTGTATTTGGAATATGGATACATATAAAACCTTTAAGAAGATGAATACAAGTGAGGTGCATATTGCCTGCCATGTTATATAGCAGATTAATGGAATTGTAATAAGCATTGAATAGCAAGGATTGTAACTAAAAGATAATTAAATGAAAGCTAAGTAAAGATATGATATGGAACTGCACATGTACAGTCACTAAAATCCAACATGGCGGTGACATCGGCCACAGTGAGGGAACCGGATCGGGGGCATATGAGGCATGGGTCATTGCCGGTTCTGTGACCCAGGCCTGAATTTCAATACCGGTTCAGCCGAAACAGGCCAGACCAGCAGCAAACCACCTCTAGTTGTAAAGTCATCCTTTCTGCATCCTCTGCACTCATCCCAGTAGGCAAATGCCACCACTCGGTCCCTTTCAACAGATCCATTTAAATCAGAGAGATTAAATCTAACGGTCACTTGAGATAGCATCCATCTCTTCTCTTCCCCCCTCCCCTTTGGTTAAACCACGCATTTAAAATAGCCCGTTTTGAGGCAGGAGGAGAATATGATATTACATAGCAGAAAAACACTATTCAGTTTCGTGTAGAGAAAAGCCAAGTCTGGCATTAAAATCCCCAGGTGTTAGGATAATGGCATTAGGGTGCAATAAAAATTAAATCCGGAGTATAATCCTCCAGTTTATCTCAGTTGCCATAACTTGATACAGAAAGCACCAGAGAGGAAAGTAGACTAAAGTTATCTAAAATTTGTAGCCAATAAGTTTCAGGTTTAAGGAGAGAAACTGTTGTGACCCAGCTGCTCAAACACGACAAACTCTCTGAAGTGAACATTCTGTTATTAGGAGCAGCTCTGGCAAATAGTTTCTCTCTCAAAGCTGGCTAACAAGTCTATCTGCCCAGAAGATGAATGTTTGTCTTCTTCTTCTTGTGCCATATCCATCATTGGATGTTAGCGATCCTGTTGGCAATCCCAAAACTATGAGTATTTGTCTGCTCTATCAATTCATCTTGCCCCCCTGCCTTTTATCCCCAGAGCTAGGGTGGGGCTTTGCAAGCAGCGGTGGCTCTTCTGTCTCAAGGACCAGCCCATAGATTTCCACTGCTCTCCTCTCCTCTGCTTCTGTGCATCTGTGCATCCGGCACTGGACCCAGCTGTTCCTCCTCTTCCTCATCAGCTACCTCCAGAACTGGGAGCTGTTGACTCTCCATCTGAGGGCCGATGGACGCCCCAGGTTCCGTCTCTGTCTCTCTCTGCCTGCCAGAACCACTCCCTCCTCCCCTTCAGAGCTCTCAGATTGCCTTGATGTTGACCCTGATTCCCACACCTCCTCCTCATGTGATTCGGCGGCTGGAGGGGCTGGCAGCTGACAGGCCACAACAGAAACAGATAAGCATCTATAATTCCTTATTTCCTGGTTTCTTTAATGGTATTGCTCACAGGCCCCAATTCTCTGGACAGCATGCAATCATCACAAACTACCACCATAAAGGTCCCGCGTCCCAATGCTGGCAATCCTCGACTTACAACACTTCATTTAGTGGCTGTTCAAAGTTACAATGACACTGAAAATAGTGTCAACTCCCGCAACCTAGAACTAAGGATGACAGTGAGAACAATTAACCAGTGGAATGGATTGTCTCCAAAATTGTGAGTGCGCCAACACTGGAGGGTTTTAAGAAGAGATCGGGCAGCAATATTTCCAGAATGGTATAGTGCAGGGGTGTCAAATTCAAGGCCTGGGGGATGGATCTGACCCACGGGGTGATTAGATCTGGACCGCGGGGCCACCCTGGAAACAGTAAAAGATCAGTCCGCAGTGCCTCTACCAGCGAAAATGGAGCTCGGGAAGAGCTATGTTCGGCACTCCCAAGCTCCGTTTTTGCTGGCTGAGGGCTGCAGGAGGCCATCACAGCTGAAAACGGAGCTCTGGAGCCCATTTTTGCTGGAAGAGCGCTTGGGCCACTACAGGCACCTTAACACAAGTGATGTCGAGGTAGCCACACCCAACCTGGCCACCCCCACCCCAGCCCCCCAATGTCAAACACAACCCTGATGTGGCCCTCAATGAAATTGAGTTTGACATCCTGGTATAGGGTCTCCTGCTTGAGCAGGGGGTTGGACTAGAAGACCTCCAAGATCCCTTCCAACTCCAATTATTCTGTTATGGAAGAAGCAAGACAATATGTCGTGTCCAAGAGGCTTCCTAGTTCCTACAATCAACCAGAAGAAAGTAAGACAGTGGGACATGAAGATCTGCCCAACTACAATGTTCAGATGGTGATGACTCATGGCCTTGCTAGAACTAGACAGATGCAGCTAGGCTTTGATGACTTCACCGGATGCTTCCCCAGTTATCTCTCCAGATGTCTGCTTGGAGGAAGATGAACCAGTTCCAGGCATGTCTGGAAGGGAGTTGCTTAATGGCTCCGAGCCGCTGTATGAGAGGGATTTGGCTGAAGCACAGCTACAGCAGGACAACTCCGAGGTTCCAGGTGGGAAAAGCATGCAGCTGTGGCTGATCAGCAATGAGAAAGAGGAACTGCCTTCTGCTCCTGATCCAAGAACACGTAGAGCAGAGAAAAGGCAGGAACAGAGGTCAGCCCGATTACTCGCAAGGAGGCATCTTCTCCCTTCTTGATGGGCTGCACCAGAAGCTGGCTATTTAGCACAGCAGACGGATAGGGATGATGCTGGGAACAACATGTTCATGTCCTAGTTGTGCATTTCCTGGTCATTGTGCTCCCTGCCTTGCTTTGGATTGACACCAACTTGCATCGTGCCTTGTCAACTCTGGACTTTTCTTGCCTCGTGCACCCTCTTGTATTGTGGAATTAATTTTGTCTGATGGGTTTATCTTGTTTGGGAAACTTTCAAATGCCTTGTGGACTCATTGGCCATTGGTCTGTGGACTAGCATTGGTCTGCTTGTGGCTGGACTTAATTGGGACAGTTCTGAGTTTTTGGTGAAGGGAGGGAATATTAATAAATCCACTGAACCACAATTATGTGGGTGGGCAGGACTGCACATAGGCAGCGTAAGAAGCCACTGAAAATCTTCAGTTTTACTACGCACTGCCCCACAATCCAGTCCAAAAGCTCTTGAGAGTGACTTACAGCTAACCACAGCAGTTTCAATGCCAAATTCCCGATTGGAAACCAGGCTGAAATGGATCCAAGCAATTAACATTATTCAAAATTATCTGGATTTGAAGCCTTTGAAGTCCAGACATGAACGGCGAGCGTTCCAGTCCTTATCCTTAATACAGAAAAATGATGGCTGTTTGTGCCAGATGTCACATTACAGTATGGGCCATGTTTCATTATGCGGCATTAATACCGAAGGAGAAATTCTTGCGTATTTAATTAGGGGAGAAGCGAGTCATAATAAACTATCGTTACAAAAAGCCACAGACTCAAACCCCAGAAAGTTATTTCACGGCGGCAACGTTTCCTCCTTTCGTCGTCTGCAAAAGTTTTTCCTCCATGGGAGGAGAAGAAAATAGTATTTCTCATGCCAACAGTATTTACGATACTTTCCATGAAATACAGCTTTTGTTACTTTTGTTTTTTTATTAACCGATGTTCAGCATTTATAGCTGAACGTCACTGTTCAAGTATTTCTGGGAAAAGGTAACTCTTTGCCACTTGGGTGAAACACAAGATATTTTCAAAAAAAGAAGCCAAAACCATTTTTTTACTGTCATTAATCTCGAATATTGATTTCGTGCATGTGAGTTGAATGAAGTTTCTTCTTATGCTTACCGTCTCTAAAGGAAAGTAATCACCAACTAATTCAAGAGTGAGCAAATCCATGATATCCATATCATTTGTCCATCCATTCTTCCAGATGGTGGTCCTATTTCTGCATTAATTTTATTTAAAACTAGCTGATAACCCAGTGTTGCCCGGGTATTTATTTATCCTAATGCTGTATTAGACAGGAAAAGGAATGAATTATATCTATAGTGTCGCGTGACCCCTGCAGCCTCTTGGGAGCAAAAACAGGCTGGGGGGGGTCGTGCCACACACCCCTGCACTGCCCAAACACCCTGCACATGTGTGCATGGCCCCATGAATGTGTGGACCCCCCTGTGCATGCACACACAAATTCACCCCCCCGCACATGCGCAGCAGAGACCAAAAATCAGTTGGCTGTCAGGAGGCACAAACGCATGCGCAATGGAGCTTAGCTGGGGTGACGGCTCACGTGCTCACAGGGCTACACAAACAAACACACACAGCGAGGAGTGTTAGTGGTGTCTTACCCACACAGAGAACAAGTCATCTGTGTACCAAGTTTGGTTGAAATTGTTCAAGGCATTCCAGAGTTATGCTGGAAAAACACACACACACACACACACACACACACAGATCTACCATAAAACCCTCAGTGATAATAGATGCATCATTCCCATCCACCATATTGTTTCCTGAGTGCTGCAGCATAGAGATGCAGAATCTAACATTTGCACCAAACTTTCTACACACAAGGAGGATTTACAATATCCCAAGGCATGTAGAATGCACAGACACTAGCAGAGAGTGGTTTATCCCATCAGCTATTCTATAGGACAAAAACCATCATCCATCAGAATGGAAGACCACTGTATCTATGGTGCACTGTCACCTGGGAAGAGGCCTCGAGGTCAACCACACAAGTGCTACAAAGATGATGAAGGTTCAGGACAAAAAGCTACAGATGGAAACTAATCAAGGAGAGACCTAACCTAGAACTAAGGAGAAATTTCTAACAGTGAGAACAATCAGCCAGTGGAACAACTTGACTCCAGAAGTGGTGGGTGCTCCATCACTGGAGATTTTTAGGAAGAGATTGGACAACCCTTTGTCTACAAAGGTTAGAGTTTCCTGCTTGACTTGAAGACCTCCAAGGCAGGAGTAAAATGCTACCGGTTCGGACTGCTTCGCTCGAACCTGGTAGCAAAAATGAGAGCTATTCACCCAAACTGTAGTAAAAAAAATGCTGCTGGTTCAGGCAAACCGGTTTTTCTGACAATCAGCTGTGCCGTGCAATTTATATTAGCTAGAAAGCAGGATTTCCTGCTTTCTAGATAAGCTAAATTATGTGGCACAGCGGATTCTACCTCGCTGTTCGCTTACTTGCTTGCCAGACACACTCAGTAGCAGGCTCTGCCCACCTGCCTGGGCATCATTTTGATGCTCTGAGCATGCAGGAAAGAGTCCGAGCGCTCACATTGCTACTGAACTGGTAGTAAAGGTAAATGGATTTCACCCCTGCTCCAAGGTCCCTCCCAACTGTGTTATGCTGTAATTTTGCCACATCTTGTTTCATTGAGCAACATAATAGTTACAGGACATAGTTAATGGAAGATTTAATCAAAACTACTAAGTATTCTCAAATTGGGTAGAGTGGTTCTCTCTCTGAATCCAGGTAATATTTACTAAAGGGCCTTCAAGTGAGGCCCAAATGAACACTCTGAATACCTCTCCTTCAAGCAACAGGAAGCAAAGTTGAAGTACACCAAGGACATTGCAACATATCAAGAGCAAAGAGGTTGACATTGACAGAAAACATGATGATTTGTTACCAAAGCAACAAGAAGGGAAACACTGAGTTAAATCCAAATGACGGAGGAGAATTATGAAAACAGACATACAGCCCTCCTAATTCACATGAATAGAAAAGAGGAAACGGGAAACACAATCAAACTTGATTGGTTCTGTTACTGTAAAGGTTCCCCTTGCACATATTTGCTAGTCGTTCCCGACTCTAGGGGGCGGTCTCATATGTTTCAAAGCCAAAGAGCCAGCACTGTCCAAAGACGTCTCCATTGTCATCTGGCCGGCATGACTAAATGCCGAAGACACACGGAACGCTGTTACCTTCCCACCAAAGGTGGTACCTATTTTTCTACTTGCATTTTTATCTGCTTTTGAACTGTTAGGTTGGCAGAAGCTGGGACAAGTAATAGGAGCTCACTCGGTTATGCAACACTAGGGATTTGAACCACTGAACTGCCGACCTTTCTGATCGACAAGCTCATCATCTTAGCCACTAAGCCGCCATGTCCCATTTCTGGTACTGTACTCCATCTTAATACAGTAGATTTAGGCTTTTGTGGAGTCTGTATCTTAGATCAGTCTGTCTTCTGGGGCTGAAAGAACAGGCATCAACTGACCTTTTCTGATGAGGATTTCCTCCCCCTTAAACTTTACGTGTGTGCTGTTCTGCTCACTCACATGCAACAATGGCTTAGTTGGTTTATTAATAGTCCCCAGCTATTCCCTTCACCAAAAAAACCAGAACTGTCCCAATTAAGTCCAGCCAAAAGCAGACGGATGCTATTCTACACAGCAATGGCCAGTGAGTCCACAAGGCCCTTGAGATAACAAGATAAACCCACCAGACAAAATTAATTCCACAATAGAGGAACAAGTAAAAGAGACAATGATAGCATGGGTGATTTTGGCTATAAGACAGAATTGGGTAAATGGCAGAAATTGTGGGATAGGAATTACAAATTAACAATGTCAACTGCATATAAAGAGAATTTTGTATAAGATGTTTTACAGATGGCATCTACCACCGGCAAGATTGGCAAAGATATTTAAAGACAACTCAGCTAAATGTTGGAAGTGCCACCAAATACCTGGATCTTATTATCATATGTGGTGGACATATGGAGAGGCAAAGAAGTATTGGACAAAAATTAAGACATGGTTGGAAGAGATGATACAACAACGTATTGAGCTAAAGCCAGAAACATTTCTGCTAGGAATTCTACCTGAAAATTATAATAAAGAGAATGTATATTTAATCATTCATGTATTAACCGCACCTAGAATTGAATTTGCACAATATTGGAAAAGTATAGCGATTCTTATTGATGACAAGGTGATAAGAAAATATTAGAATATGCAGAAATGAACAGATTAACATTAAGGCGAAAGAGCAAACTGAGTATTATACGACCTGGGAAGTGTTTTACCAATGGTTGGAGAATAAAAAAGGAGTTTGGAAATGAAGAAAGTTAAAAAATAAGTAGACAATACAATTAGAAAGAGATATAAATAAGAAGAAAACTGTTAGTATGTGTATGATGAGAATAATGATGTTTAATGTTAATACGATATCATTACTAGAAGATATTAAGAAGAAAAATGAAGATTTTATAATGTTTAAATGCTCAATATATTATAATACTAAACTTTGCTAAATAGACAGCTTCTGGTGCAGCCCATCAAGAAAGGAGAGGATGCCTCCTTGCGATTAGTTGGGCTGACCTTCTCCGCTCCTGTCCTTTCTGTTCTTGGGTCAACTGCAGAAGGCAGTTCCTCCTCCTCATCGTGGTCCAGCTGCAGCTGCGTGCTTTCCCCACCTGAAGCCTCAGGGCTGTCCTGCTGCAGCTGTGCTTCAGCCAAATCCCTCTTCAGATGGCTGCTCGGAGCCATTGACCAACTCCCCTCCAGATGTGCCTGGAACTGGTTTGATCCTCCTCAGAGTTCACTTCTGGACAGATATCTGGGGAAGCATCCAGTGGAGTCATCACAACAGAGGTGACTTCACCAATAGCAGACGATTAAACTTTCCAAATTCATGCACTTTTTAGATTGGGAGAGTGAAGTGCAATGGATGTGCTCAGAAGAACAAACGTTTAAAAGCACCCATTTTGCTTATTACTTCGTCACACTGAGATTACGTCCCATTGAATTTCAACCGCACACATTTCAGGGGCTCTGCAGGCCACCAAAACTGGATTTGGGAACGGTAGATGGCTTTCAAGCAACATTGCCCATATTCTTGCTCTACAAGTATCCCCAAGTGTTGTGTTCATACAAAATTTCCTTTTGTCTTGTAAAACACTTTTCCTATTAGATGATGAGAAATAGTTTAATCTGCCAAATAACCGCTTGTGGGGCAGCCCAGTTCGATGGGTTCTAAGGCAAGATTTTGTGATTTTTCTCTCCTGAATTGACTTTCTGTTCAATCACAAAATAGACCGGATCAATAACAGCATCCAAAGTGGTGGCACGCCAGCAGCAGAATTTATAGCAAGGGATGTGAAGCTCACTCTAGTTTCTAGCATGGCTCAAAGAACCCAGCTAGATTCGAATTACTTACTCAAATGTCCATTAGACTCTTCCAGTGACTTTCTGAGTAAATTGTAATGCTGTGGGTATATGCATAATTTTGTATTTATCTATTTATTTTGTAATAGGGGCGCAGTGGCTCAGTGGCTAAGACGCTGAGCTTGTCAATCAGAAAGGGTGGCCATTCGGGAGTTCAAATCCCCAGTGCCGCTTAACGGAGTGAGCTCCCGTTACTTGTCCCAGCTTCTGCCAACCTAGCAGTTCAAAAGCATGTAAAAAGGACAAGTAGTAAAATAGGAACCGCCTTTGGTGGAAAGGTAACAGCTCTCCATGTACCTTCGGCATTTAATCATGCCGGCCACATGACCATGGAGATGTCTTTGGACAGCGCTGGCTCTTCTGCTTTGTAACGGAGATGAGCACCGCCCCCTAGAGTCAGGAATGACTAGCTCATATGTGGGAGGGGAACCTTTTCCTTTCCTTTATTTATTTTGTCCTGTTTCTGTAGTGTATATTGGAGGTGGAGACCCTTTGAGAGCTGCATGCAATGAAATTTCATTTTAATGTATGCCGATTAGTGTACCATTAGTGACAATAAAGTTATTGTTCTGTTCTGTTCACATTCCATTCTACTCCATTCCCTATTCCAGAGGTGGCTAACCTTTTGGTCGTCACGTGCCAAAAGTGTGCGTGCACCCATAATGCAATGCACCTTGCTCCCCGCAAATGAATGCGACCCACAGTCTGCACACCGCTCCTGCACACATTCCTCTTCCCCACACACATGCACCCCAGCCCCCTGCACATATGCATGCATCTCCCATATTCGCCCTGCCCCCCACGCATGTGCAGCAGAAACCCAAAGACCAGCTGGTCTGCGGGCAGCAGGTGCACATACACTGTGGAGCTCAGATGGGGTGCAGGTGCCATAGGTTCACCATCACTACTCTACTCCACTCCACTCCTATGCCTATTCCTTTTCCTACTGCATCTTTCAGAAAGATCTCCTTTGCAACACATCTGGAATCGGAGGACTTTACTTCAAAAATAGTGTTTGAGAGGACTGGATTTTTTAAAAGAAACTAAAAAAAAAAATGTCCAGTCTACGGACATAAATAAATAAATAAATGCAGGCAGACATTCAGGCTGCTTCTAGAGAGCGTCTGATCTCCTTTAGAGATATGGAAAGATAAAATGCACAGCCACAATCATTTTGCACTGATGTGAAGTGACTCCTTTACTTTTTAACTAATATTCATGACTAGACACAGCTGGAAGTTACTTTCATTTTTCTTTAAGAAAAAAGTCAATGATTTAGAAAATTAAGGGAATTACAGCCTGCCCCCCCTCTCTCTCATCTCTCTAAATCTCTCTAATCTCTCTGTGTATCTCTCTCTGTATCTTTCTTTCTCTAATCTCTCTATCTCTCTCTAATCTCTCTATCTCTCTTTCTCTCTCTCTAATCTTTCTCTCTGTATCTCTCGTTTAATCTCTCTCTCTCTGTATCTCTGTAATCTCTCTGTATCGTTTTCTCTAATCTCACTCTGTATCTCTTTCTGTATCGCTCTTTCTCTAATCTCTCTCTATCTCTCCTCTAATCTCTTTCTCTAATCCTTCTCTCTGTACCTCTCTCTAATCTCTCTCTATCTGTATCTCTCTCATTCTCTAATCTCTCTCTCTTTCTCTAATCTCTCATTCTCTTTCTATCTCTCCCTTTCTCTAATCTGTCTCTGAATCTCTGTGTGTGTACCTCTCCCTCTCTCTCTCTATTTCTCTCTTTCTCCCTCCCCCCTCTCTCGCTGTTTCAGGTAGAGAGAAGTTCATATTTACATATATTCAGCAGGTGGGAAAAAGGGACTACTTAAGACCTAATGTCTTTCCTAGGTAGCTTTTAAATGCTTATTTCAGAATTAAACTTTCAGTGTGCATTAAATGTAAACCTTGGCAGGGTTCCATTTTAAAGGGAGTGGGGAAAACAATGCCTGATTTTTTTTTCTCTGTACATGTTTTCTTTTGTTTTTTTGCCTTCAACGTTCAAATCAAAAGCTTTCTTTCCATGCTTCTTTTGTCTTAATTGTTTTGTTTTTCCTTGTTTTGCAATTACTCTGATGGCATTCTGTGCGGTGGGAGAGAATTCAATTAGCTGCAGAGTTGGGTGTTTTCCGCCCCGCCCACTAAGAAATTGCCAAGTTTATGGATATCATTTACTGGCAAGTTAAAAGACCCCCGAGAAGTGGAGAAAAAAAATCAAAACAGGCTAGGACAGAGCTTCACTTTCCATAAACGAGATGGGATTGCCCACTGATTTTTCTCTTAGCAATTAAGAAAACACTGTAGTGTATCAAGAAGAAATTCAAATATAATTGCTAACTAAACACCAGCAAGACAAAGGAGATGTGTGTTGGACTTCGGGAAGCAGAGAGAGAAACCTTCCTCATCAGAGGTGGTTATTCAACCGGTTTTCTCCGGTTCAGGCAAACCAGTAGAGGCGACTGCAGAAGGCTCTGCCCACTTGCCCTGATGTAATGCCCGAACACTGTGCATGCACAGAAGGCAGTGTGCGTGCATAGATGAGGTGCGTGCAAGTGACACGAGGGCACGTGTGAGTGATGCGAGGGCGCGTGTGAGTGATGCAAGGGCACGTGCGAGTGATGCAAGGGTGCGTGCAAGTGAAAGGAGGGCACGTGCAAGCGTGCTCCTATTTGTGAACCAGTAGGGAAGGTAAGCGAATCCCACCCTCTGTTCCCCACTTTACATCAAAAGGGGCTATGTGGAGAGGATCCCCTCCTTCAAATTCCTTGGCGTGCACCTTAGCCAAGATCTCACCTGGAAAAATAACATGCCCCAGGTGGTCAGGAAGGCTCAACAGAGCTCCATTTCCTCAGGGTCTCGCGGAAAAAAACAAGTGGAACAACGGCTGATGACTTCCTTCTACCGGTCTGTTAGGACTATAATCCTAGTGTTGGATTGGCAATATATATATAAGCCATGATTGAAAATGGTAACTGTAACTTTAAATGCTACAGTGAAATGTAATTGGCTGCGGCTTCCTCAATCAGCCATAAGAGGAAGCCAGAATCATTGTTAGATTGCTGATCATTTTGAATGGAGACTCTGGATGCCAGGTTAGATCAGTGAAAGGCGAAGAAGCAAGGAGGTTAGTGGATTGTAGTAAATTGTAGTAAAGTTGTAGTAAATATTACCTAATTGGGTTTTTATGTTATAAATTTAAACGAGATATTTTAACACAGGGTAAAACATTTAATTTAGTTTTATTATTTATAATTGTTATATATGTATATGCTCTTAAATTCTTGTACACCGCCCCGAGTCTCTTCGGAGAGAGGGGGCGGTCAATAAATCCAAATAAATAAATAAATAAATAAATAAATAAATAAATAAATAAATAAATAAATAAATAAATAAATAAATAAATAAATAAATAAATAATAATAAATAAATAAATTGAACGAATGTAAGCCAACTGTTTGAGTTATAGACTGTATTTTGATTCAAGACTAACTATCACTGTTTGTGAAGTAGTAGTTTATTTTTCCACCACAAATAAAGTCTGCTTGTTTTTACCATCAGTGTCTGTGACTATTAGCGTGAATATCTAGCAACATATCTCTTGCTGCAAATTCCATTGCACAACTCTCTGTCTCCTAATGGAGATATCCTCAACACGGTCCACGATAGAAAGCGCCCTCGCATATTGTGTCACGGTATAGTACAGCCGCGGACAGGAAGGCATTACAGAGGGTGATGAGCACAATACAAAAACATCATAGACTGCCCCGACCCCACTGGATGAAATCGCCAGGACCCGCTATCTCAGCAGAGTGAAGAAAATCCTCAGGGGCTTGCCATACACAGGGCAGAGCAAGCTAGAAAACCTCATTGAATTTCCAGACTCATGAAAAGTGAAGGAGGTGGAATTAACATCTCCCAAATGTTGAGACTCCAGGAATTGCCTTCGAAGATGTTCAACTCATCACTGATCTAACCCATTCTGGGTTTCATCCCCAACAATGGAAATAAATTAACCAAACAGAACAGGCACAACACACAAAGCTAATCAAGAAAACATAACCCAAGCTAAGGATCGTCTTCCAACAGGGATGCTAGGACTTCAACATCGCCTTTAACAAGATGCCGGTAGACCACAACCAGACACATAACTGACGCAGCTGGAAGGTGCCTGGAGATGTACTGTCTTGATAACCACATGGCTGGAAAATAGATCTTCCTATTATTTTGTAAGTATAATAGTGGCCAAAATTGTGGAAACCTTTTGGGAAAAGTGTATTTCTGAGGTTTGATGGCTAAGCACACCACTTTCTTTTGGAGTTTCAAGATGCCGCATTTTTCAGAGTATAAGACGCACCAAGATTTTGAAGAGGCAAATTTTTTTCACTCTGCAAACCTCCCATTTTTTTGCAAAACGGGCATGTTTTGTTTTTGTTTTTTTTAAAAAGAGGCACGAATAGCCTTTAGGAGGCTTGTAGAGTGCTCCTGGGGGGGGGGCGCAAAAATGAGCAAAAAGTGGCCCGTTTTTTGTGAAAACAGGCCAATTTTTTTTTAAAGGGTATGCTTAGCCTTTAGGAGGCTTATAGAGTGCTCCTGGGGGCTGTGGGGGGCAAAATTCAGCAATAAATAATGTGTTTTTTGCTTATTTCTGCCCTCCCCAGCCCCCAGGAGCACTCTTAAAGCCTCCTAAAGGCTATCCACGGCCATTTTGGTGAAGGGGCGGGGTTTCAGGAGGCAAAAAATGCTGTATTCAGTGTAGAAGACACACCCAGATTTTCAGCCTCTTTTTTGAAGGAAAAATGTGCATCTTATATTCTGAAAAATACAGTAATCATATTCCACTTCTGGAATGGCTTGGGAATAGCCCAAACCTTAATACCCTATTGAAATTCTATGGAGCCAACTAAAAAAACTTATTAGTCAGAAGCAACCCAGCAATAAAACCCAGTTAATAGAAGCAATCATTCAATCTTGGTTTTACATTATAACAGCTTCAGAGCCAAGCAGAACTTGGTTCGCTCCATGGGAAGATGTTGTAAGACCATAATCACGCTAAAGGTTACCCAACGAAGTATTATCTGACATGGTGATAATTTTTGTATATCTCGTTTCACTTTTCTTCTTTATAACTGCTATTCTAATAGCAAATCCTTCATAAAAGTTATTGCATTGCATTCGTGATTAAATTATACTTCCCTTGATATATATAATTTTATGGCACTACTCCAAAAAACAAGTGGTGTTATTAGTTAGTTTTAGAAAATACACTTTTCCCAAAAGGTTTCTGCAACTTTGGCCACTACTGTAGATGAATGTTCAAAGCATCTGGGAAAATCTGTTGCTAGGGGAAAAAAACTGCAGGGGGTACAAATGGGTGGAAATTGCTAATCACGGTCTAATAATATTTAAATTTTTTTGCATTAATTAACAGATGTTCGCAGGCATGCCGAGACTTGGACAAGGTCTACGCTTAGTCCCAATGCACTTCTGTATGCAGAAGGATTCCAGAAAGTACGTTGAGAAAGAGCCAACTTCTAGCATTTCAGAACAGGACTCTCTCAAAAACACCTTTCCAGCACAATAGATCAGCTCTTGACCATGATTCTCAAGTGTAAAGCTGACACAATGAAACAATTCCCTAAATTTCACATTCTGTATGAAGAAAGTACCGTGTTTTCCCAAAAATAAGGCAGGGTCTTATTTTCTTTTGACCACCGAAATAAGTGCTTGGCCTTATTTTCAGGGAGGTCTTCTTATTTTTGAGTTACAGGAGGCGGTGAGCGTGGTCACCTCATGGCTGCTGCTGTGTGGCAATATTTTTGGGGAGGGCTTATTTTTGGGGGAGGGCTTATTTTAGCGCATGCACTTAAAAGCCCGATTGGGCTTATTATCCAGGGAGGTCTTATTTTCATGGAAACAGGCCAACAGGGTACCTATCTCTCATAATGAGGTCACCCGAGATGAAGTATCTGCATTTAAAGACAGAGAAGAAGTTGGCTGAACTTCTGTTTCTCTGCAGAGAGCTTCATTATTGGAGAAAATCCCCAAATCAAAATGGCTGAAAAAGCTCCCACCTCCAACTTTGTCCTTTAAAACTGGCTGGAATAAGACCAAATGTTTATCACCTCCAAGTTCACTCTATAAAACCCTAGTAAAGCCACACCTAAAGTACTGCCTCCAGTTTTGGTCACCACACTATAAAAAAGATGTTGAGACTCTAGAAAAAGTGCAGAGAAGAGCAACAAAGATGATTAGGGGCCTGGAGACTAAAACATATGAAGAACGGTTACAGGAACTGGGCATGGTTAGTCTAGTGAACAGAAGAAACAAGGGAGACATGATAGCAGTCTTTCAATATTTGAGGGGCTGCCACAGAGAGGAAGGAGGTCAAGCTGTTTTCCAAGGCACCTGAAGGCAGACAAGGAATAATGGATGGAAACTGAACAAGGAGAGATTCAACCTGGAAATGAGGAGGAATTTTCTGACAGTGAGAACTATCAACCCATGGAATAGAAGTTGCCTTCAGAAGTTGTGGGGGCTTTATCCCTTGAGACTTTCAAGAAGAGACTGCCATTTGTCAGAAATGGTGTAGGGTCTCCTGCTTGAGTGGAGGGGGGGTTGGACTAGATAACCTATAAGATCCCTTCCAACTCTTTGATTTGTTAAATCTGTTCAGTATATGGCCCAGCACATTCTCATTCAGTATGGATACAGTTACTACAGTACTTCCTAGTTATCTCATTAATTGCTTTGAAGTTTAAAGCAATGAATAAATTCTCTATCCACTTCGGCCAGAGAAGTTCTCAGCAGGACCTCAGAGACTCCTCGACTTATAACTGGGGGGAAAAAGTGACTTATGACCGGTCACTGAACCAAGAAAAATGTATAGATTCAGATTATGGTTTAATTTAACCAGTTCTTGGTTTTTGGATTCTCAGAAGCAAATGCTTTATCCGTGGCAGAGAAATAGTAAACCCTTGTTAAAGTACGGTACTATAAATACAGATTCCAGTTGCTTTAAATCAGGAATACTGGACACAGAGTCATAGGGCTGGATGGGACCTCAGAGGCCTTCTAGTCCAACCACTGCTCAAGGCAGCATCCCAGTGAAATGGTTGTCCTGTCTTCAAAACCTCCAGTGATGGAGCACCCACAACTCCAGAAGGCAAGCTATTTTACTGATAAATTGTTCTCACGATCAGGAAATTCTTTTCCCCAATTTTAGGTTAGATCTCTCTTCAATCAATCTTGAATCTTCTACCCATAACTCCCTCTGGTGCTTTGGACAACAAGAGAATAAGTCAAGCCCCTCTTCTCTGTGACAGCCCCTCAAGTACTAAGGTAAAGGTTCCCCTTGCACATATGTGTTAGTCGTTCCTGACTCTAGGGGGTGGTGCTCATCTCCGTTTCAAAAGCAAAGAGCCAGCACTGTCTGAAGACGTCTCTGTGGTCATGTGGCCGGCATGACTAAACGTCGAAGGAATTTGCTCATGCAGGCCCCACTCAAACAGGAGGTAACGCTCTTACCTTCCCACCAAAGGTGGTTCCTATTTTTCTACTTGTATTTTTTACGTGCTTTCGAACTGGTAAGTTGGCAGAAGCTGGGACAAGTAACAGCGCTGCAGATTTGAATCGTCAAACTGCTGACCTTTCTGATTGACAAGCTCAGCCATTGAACTACTGTGTCCATCAAGTACTAGACAACTGCTATCCTATCACCCCTAGTTATTCTCTTAAAAAGGCTGAACATATAGTACCTACCTCTCCCAACCGTTCATCATACAATTTACCCTCCAGTCTGCTGGTCATTTTTTTTGTTCTTCTCTTCATTCTTTCTAAGGTCTCAGCAACTTTTTTGTATTGTGCTGTTCAGAACTGGACACAAAATAGTTATGGGATATAATTATATTCTACAGTAAAGATATAGAGTGCATATATTTACTTCATATGGGAAAAGTTATTTAAATTTTGATTTTCTGGCTAGGAAAAATGTGACTAGAGTTTTTACCGGGTTACACAAACATTCAATTTTTGACCTTTGGGGGATCAATTGGGTGTTAAGGAGCAAACTGGATAAGCATCTTGGTGGCCTAATGGCGAAGATGCTCAACTCCCACTTGGAAGGTTGAGAGTTCAATCCTAGGTAGTAGAAGATCTTTCTCAGGGCGCAAAGAAAAAAAAATCTGCTGGGAACCTCCTGTAGGCATCCTGAAGGGCATCTGGTCAGTAAATACTCAGCTCTATCCAGTTAACATGAGTACTCGTTCATCATACGCACACAGTTTTTCTTAAGCAACACCTATGAGATAAGATCTTGTATATTGTGTGCATGTCACATATAAATCCAAATGTTTCCATTCAGTTTTTTGATAGGTCCCTGGTAAATATTTGAAAATTCACTTAAAAAGATTTTAGGTACTCCAAAAAGGACAAAATCCTGACACTTGGGCTCAGTAACATTAAATAGGAAGAAGGTGCCCTCTGAGATACGAATCCTGGCATCCATTTCACAACCAGGAAGAGATTTCTATCAACTAAGCCCAGTCGCCTACAATCTTTTAAAGAGAATATTGCATATGACATCACCCATCAGAGATTACACTGTTTTGGGACCAATTACTGCTAATCAATTTAAGACTATATCTGTGCAGCTATTTTTAGATGTTTTATTGACATTTATCAGCAAAGCACACAGGGGCATATCTTTTAACCAAATGCCTTGATGGTCAATTATTTGCCAGATCCAGACCTTGTTCTGGAAATGTCCTGTTATTTTATTCACCTTTGAATCCTCCAACATCTTTTTCAACAGAATAGAATAGCATGACTAAACACCGAAGCCACACGGAATGCTGTTACCTTCCCACCAAAGGCAGTTCCAATTTTTCTACTTGCATTTTTTTATATATTGAAAAAGTTTTATTGGTTTTACATCTTTTCTATAGGGTGGGGTAAGGGATACAAAGAAATTTTGAGAGCATTCACGTCAGAGTCGTCGGCCCTTCCGAGACCTCAAAATACACAATAAAAAAAATAACAAAAAAAAAACATTTTTCATAACACTACAAGGTAAAAGCAAGTACATATACCTAAATTCTCAGTTCCATGCTGTCAGACATTTACAAAAAATCCAGATACAAATATTATGCAAAATTGTTCAGAAAAATCAAGGCAAAGTTATTTTTTCGATCTAAGTCTTTTGGCTATTGTATCTTCTTTTTCTCCTCCCTGGCCCCCAGCGGGCGGGGCTGTGGCCCCCTCCGTCCCCCCTGGATCTTCCCCCAGGGCAGAGGAATGTTTTTTAAGAAAGGCTTCCGCCTCAGCAACTGTTTTAATCCTCACTCTTCCTCCTTCCCAGAACACCAGCATCCCTTCGGGTGTCACCCACTTGAACCAAATCCCATGATCAAATAAAATTTTAGACAAGAAGGAAAATTTCCTCCTTGCTTCTCGAATCTTTCTAGGGATCTGCTTCAAGATAGCAACCTCTTTTTGTTGGTAGATTAATGGACTACCTCTCTGCACTTTCAGGATTTCCTCTCTGGTTGACCTTCTAACAAATTTCACATGTATCTCTCTAGGCACTTCATTTATCCTGGCATATGCTGAATTAATTCTGTAGGCTAGGTCAATGTCCCCCCTGATCTCATCTTTAGGTTTTTGTAAATAGTCTGCTAAAATTGTGCTCATAAGATCAGGGAGGCATTCACCAGATTCCTCAAGAACGTTCTGAAATCTCAAAAAAAATGTCATTCTTTCCATATCTATCCTAGACACATGCCCATTTGTTTCCCCAACCTCTTTAATAACATTTTTAATCTCTCCCTTAACCCCCACCAACCCCCCTTCCAATTCTTCAGTCTTCTGTGTGTTTTCCAGCACTTGCTTCCGTGTCTCCAATAGCTCCTTCTTGAAATTGATGTTTTCTGCCCTCTGGGCCTGAATTTCATTTACCAAAGTTTGTATAACAGTTTCAAGAGAAGCCATCCGTTGTTCTAAGCTTGCCAGTGCTGTTTCTTGAGCCATGATTAACTGTTTAAGTCAATGCCACCAAAATGGCGTTTTCAGGGTGGGCTTGGTGAGACTAACCGGGAGCCAAAAGTTCTGATCAAGGTTGAAACGTTGTAAAATTCAGGAACCAAGAGAGAGACAATTTTCCAATTCAATAGTTATAATAGCGAAGGTACGCCAGAAAGGAAATCACAAATCCAGCAAGAAAAAAAAAATCTTCATCAATATCTAGAGAGAGTCCCAATTGTAAAGAGACGCTGGGAATTTTCCATAGTTGAAATAATCAGGCAGGGACAAAGAAAAGCCACTTTCCACCGCCCATCTCAGAGCCCAGAGGAGAGAGTAGAAAAATAAAAAATTTTAACCAGCCAGACCTAGAAACAATGTTGCAAGTAGCCGCATACCACTTTCCCTTGTTAGAGACAGTCCGGATTTAAGATTTCCGCTTTCTCTTCCAGAGAAGCCATTTTTAAAGTGCCGCTTAAGTCCGAGGGTTTTTTTTTGAAACAAACACCCCCCTCCCAGTCCGTTCAGCCTGGCTGGCAGCAAGGAAAAAAAAAGTCTTTTTTAAAACTCACTCTCCCTCGCAGCTGAAGCCTCGGCAGACCTTCCGACCTCTCCGCTCAGCCCTCTGCATAGAAGTGAATGGCGCCGACAGCTGTTGGCGAAGGGAGAACCCCCCGCAGCATGTTCCTCCTCACCTAGGTCGCGGAGGGGAGCGCTCTCCCCACCGCCGTGAGGAAGAACGTCTCCTCCGAGCCGACCCTACGGGAGACCTCCGGTAACCGGATGTCTCGCCCCCGTGGGGGGGCAGAAAAGGCAACAAAGCGGCGAGCGAGCGCTAGGCTCGCCCGTCGCCGCTGGAGCCGGAACCGGACGGTCTACTTGCATTTTTTACATGCTTTCAAACTGCTAGGTTGGCAGAAGCTGGAACAAGTAACCAGAGCTCACTCCATTACGCAGAGCTAGGGATTCAAACCATTGACCTGCTGACCTTTCTGATCGACAAGCTCAGTGTCTTTGCCACTAAGCCACCCTTAATCTAATCCATGTATACCATCTCAACTCCTTTTTAAAGAAAAACAGTTGTTACGCATAAAATCCAGCTAAGTGGCAGCATCTAGCTAACCTTGGCTAGCTCCATAATGTTAAGTAGTGCCGTCATCTTAGGGAGAAACCATGAGAAGATTCCAAGAAGATTGGAAAGTTAGAGTTCCATCTTGAACAGAGAATTGGTCAAGAATACCTCCAAGGTCCCTTCCAACTCTATTATTTTGTTATTCTAGAACAGTGATGGCAAACCTTTTTGGCACCAAGTGAACACAACTTGGAGACACAATACGGAAGTAGAGCTGCCCAGGTGGCATGCGTGCACCGGGAAATGAACTTCTGATTTCCGGTGCACACGTCCGATATTTGCCACATGCACTTCTGGTTTCTGGCACGCATGTGCGCACAAGACAATTACCTGGCCAGCACGCATGCGCACACCAGAAAACAGGAGAGCAGCTCTTCAGTTTCCAGCACTGCAACATGCACGAAGGCCAGGTGACTGTATGGGCCAGGTGACATGGCTCTGTGTGCCACTTCGGGCACGCGTGCCACAGGTTCGCCATCATGGATCTAGAGCAAGCGACGTCTCTCTTATTACTACAGAAATGACACACACGCAAACTTCAGATCATCAAAGAATCAAAAGTAGTCCAAGAGGCCCTATAAATGTCCCAAAAGATAAATATCCCAAAGGAAAGAGACCAACATGGCCCTCTCCCCCCAATCCTTCAACAAGCCCAGCCTGGTTGGGTTTGATGTTGGAATGCTTTTAGGAAAGCAATTGGATTTTGCAGCCCAGAGCACTACATCCTTTTCATTAGTTAAGTTAATGTTCCAAGATAAGTGAACATGGAATGAAACCACAAAACCACATAGCAAGGACATGTGGTATGCACATTAAAGGCAAGGCTGCCAAAATGTCTCTAGCAACATATGGTATCTTTTTCTCAGCAACCAGCACCAAAAAAGAAAACTCAGGGCGGGGGGGGGGGAAGCATTTGGTTTTCCATTCTGCAACATGCATTGTGGTCTCGATGCCGAAGACTCATGCTCCGCTTTTCACGATTCAATCTCATAGAAACAAAATCGTCTGGAAAGTCACTAACTCTGAAAGGGATTCACTAGTTACACACACGTTACCCAAAGGTGTTTTATATGGAAGCGTGAGGAAGTAAAGCTTTCTGCGCATTGGTATAAACTGGCCGGATTCTATTCGTAACATGAGCCATTGTAGAATTCTCAATATGTCTATGGAGATTCTCAATCATCCAGGATGTCAAACTCGATTTCATTGAGGGCCGCAACAGGGTTGTGTTAGACCTTAGGAGGCCAAGGTACTGGTGGCCGTGGCTGGGTTGGGCATGGCCAAGGTGGGGGTGGCCAGCTCAACGTCACTTATCAAGGTTCCGTTTTTGGCTGCGATGGCCTCCTGCAACCCTCTGCCAGCGAAAACAGGGGCCAGGGAGGCCACAAGTGGCCCAGCTGGGCTCTGTTTTCATGTGCAACGGCCTCTTACAGCCCTCTGCCAGAGAAAATGGAGCCTGGGTGAGCCACTTGTGGCCTCCACAAGCTCCGTTTCCACTGGCAGAGAGCTGCAGGAGGGCCTCATGGCTGAAAACAGCCCTCCCAAGCTCCATTTTCACTGGCAGAGACACCACGGGCCAGTCCTTCGCTGTTTCCAGGGAAGCCCTGTGAGCCAGATCTGAGTACAGTGTGGGCTGGATCAGATCCCTGAGCCTTGAGTTTGACCCCCCCCCCTGATTTGGGTTATTGAGTTCTGAACCCAAGGAACTTCTCGGTTAAGGAAAGGAACCCAAGGAACTTCTCGGTCGACCAACTAAGCTGATTAAGGGCCTGGAGGCTAAAACATATGAAGAATGGATTTGCAGGATTTGGGTATGGCCAGTCTAGAGAAAAGAAGAATTAGGGGTGACATCCCAGTATTTGAGGGGCTGCTACAAAGAAGAGGAGGTCAAGATATTTTCCAAAGCACCAGAAGATCAAACAAGAAATAATAGATGGAAACTGATCAAAGAGAGAAGCAACATGGAATTAAGGAGAAATTACCCAGCAATGAGGACAATTAGCAAGTGGAACTTGAGTGCATCCACAGAGGATTCAAAAGCCAGAAGATCTGCCATTAAAGCCCCGCCCCCTTGCTTGCCTGCGTGGGGGAGGGATTTCAACCATAACTGTCAGCTTGACTTTTCTTGACTCCAGGTAAATCTGCACTTGCTCGATGCTTAGGAAGATGCTTAACCCAGTTCTTGGCACAAAACAGCATCTTAAATCTCCAGAACCGTACAGCCTACAAACTTGAAATTCAGCACATATGCTCCACTTGGCTTCTAGGTGCTCACTAAGAAAGGATTTTTCAAAATGACCATCAGATCATTAACATTTCTTATACAGTATTATTAACATGTGTCGATGCTAAGGAGTTAGACGTTCTACTCCCCCTCCCCACCTGAAAAGAACTCTGATGCAACTGCCAGTTGCCTTAGATTAACATGCTCTGATGCTACGGAGTTACACATTCTACATTAAATTTCAAGCTTTAACTGTCAATTTATCAAGCCCGATACACATAGCAAAGCACGGGTAACCAGTTAGTAGTCCATATAGTTAGGTCAGTGTTCTAATACTGACACTATATTGCAGTGATAGTGAACCTTTTTTGGCACCAAGTGCCGAAAAGGTAGCATGCGTGTGTGCGTGTGCTTTGCGCATGTGCGTGCTCGGTGGGGACACGCCCCGAAAGACAAGCTGCCAAGTGGGTATGTGTGCACCAGGAAATAAACTTCTGGTTTCCGGTGCACGCATGCCAGCTTGTCTTCCGGTTACTGGTGTGCATGAGCATGCAACTATCAGCTGGCCAGCACTCATGTGCACAACGGAAACCGGAAGACCAGCTCTTCAGGTTTCCCGCACTGGCGCTCATGCAATAAACAGTTGATTGTCACACAAGAATGTGTGCCACAAACCCGGAAGAGAAACGGGGTGATGCCACGCGTGCCAGTCGACATGCCACTTCAGGCATGCACGCCATAGGTTCACCATCACAGCTATATTGGATTTAATATTAAATGCAGTCCCTGACTTACAACAGTTCATTTAGTGACTGTTCAAAGTTACAGCAGCACTGAAAAAATAGGCTTAAAACCATTTTTCATACGTATGACCATTATAGCATCTCCCATGGTCATGTGATCAAAATTTAGACGCTTGACAACTGACTCATATTTATGATGGGCGCAGTGTCCCGGGGTCATGTGATCCCCTTTTCTGACCTTCTGACAAGCAAAGTCAAAGAGGAAGCCAGATTCACTTAACAACCGTGTTACTAATTTAACAATGGCAGGGATTCACTTAACAACAATGGCAAGAAAAATCGTAAAATGGGGCAAAAGTCAACTAATGTCTTCCTTAGCTATATAAATGTTAGGCTTAATTGTGGTCGTAAGTCAAGGACTACTTTTATAATGCTGTAAATGAAATACTGGGGAATGTTTTAAGGATTAAAGATGTAAATGGGTGGAAACTAATCAAGGAGAGACGCAACCTAAAACTAAGGAGAAATTTCCTGACAGGTAGAACATTTAATCAGTGGAACAACTTGCCTCTAGTTGTGAATGCTCCAGCACTGGAAGTGTTTAAGAAGATGTTGGATAGCCATTTGTCTGAACTGGTGTAGGGTTTCCTGCCTAAACAAGGGGTTGGACTAGAACAGAGGTCCCCAACCCCTGGGCTGTGGACCGGTGCCGGTCTGTGGCTTGATAGGAGCCAGGCTGCAGGGCCAGAGAGGAGGAGGAGGGAGGAGGGGGCAGCCCCCTGGGCAGAGCGCACACCGGATGCGGGAGAGCGCAGGCGCAGCTGTTCGTGCCGTTGGAGGCCCTAGAGGGCCGAGTGAGCCGACTCACCCCCGTGTGCGCATGCGCCGCCTGTTCCCCCTCCCCCCTGCATGCACATGCGCTGCCTGTTCCCTCTCCCCCCGTGTGCGCATGTGCCACCTGTTCCCTCCCCCCCCCGCTCCTCCTCTATGCCAGCCGGTCCGCAGAATTTTCTTTAAAATGAAACCGGTCCCTGGTGCAAAAAAGGTTGGGGACCTCTGGACTAGAAAACCTCCAAGGTCCCTTCCAACTCTGTGATTCTGTTCCATTAAATGTATTGTTAAATACCGGTAGTATCTGCAGGATTTGAAACTTAGCAAACTATGAACTAATTCTTGGGAGAAACACTTAAGAAGAGTGTTTCCATCAGTGGGAAAAACTGAGTGTTGCTGATTTAAAACCGTTATGGATGACTCACAATTTGAATTGACTTTTTATCAATGTCATAGAAGACTTAATCAATATGATTGCATTTCGTCAAGCTTTAATTTACTGTTCAAGACTTGAGATACATTCGAATATGCATTATGGGGAGCCTTCGTTTTTAGTGACCACAATTGGGAAAAGCCACTCATTTGTTGAGTCAAGAGGTTGTTAAGTAAACCTGCAACTAAGTCACCTTGGGACCAGATGGGTAGCAAACAAAAGAAAACAAAACAAAAGAAGTAAAGTAAGAAAATTAAATTAAAAGTAATATAAACTAATGAAATGAAATGAAATAGTAAAGTAATAAAATAAAATAAAAATCATATAGAATAATAAAATAAAATAGTAAAGTATTAAAATAAAATAAGAAAGTAAAGTAATATAAAATAATAAAATAAAATAAAACTGCTCATATGATTTTTTATTTGATTTGATTTGATTTTTATACCGCACCAATCTCCCAGAAGGGACTCAGGGTGGTGCACAGGAAAGTTAAAATGCAGACATACAAACATATGAATAAATACAACTACAAATATTAAAATATAATTAAATTGAAAATAGCCTGTGCTAAAAATACAACTAAAATAATAAAATTACCAAAGATTAAAAATAATTTAAAACTCAGTCTGTAGGAATGATCTCGGGTTTTGGGCTAGCCCAGCTAGGTGAAAGAAATGGGTCTTAAGAAGTTGGCGGAAGAGGCGGAGGTCCATGGTGGTCTGACGTTCGAGGGGTAGGTCGTTCCAGAGGGCTGGGCCCGCCACAGAGAAGGCCCTTCCCCTGGGGCTGCCAACCGGCACTGCCCGGCAGATGGCACCCGGAGAAGGCCCTCCCTGTGGGAGCGGATTGGCCGAAGGGATGTGTGTGGTAGGAGACGGTCCCGCAAATAACTAGGCCCCGTGCCATGGAGTGTTTTAAAGATGGTTACCAGCACCTTGAAGCGCAGCCAGAAAGCTACAGGTAGCCAGTGCAACCCGTGCAGGAGAGGTGTTACATGGGAATGCCGCGAGGCTCCCAAGATCCCCCGCGCGGTCGCATTCTGTACCAACTGCAGTCTCTGGGTGCACCTCAACGGGAGCCCCATGTAGAGACCATTACAGTAGTCTAGGTGGGACGTTACGAGTGCTTGAGTGACAGTGCGGAGGGCGTCCAGGTCGAGAAAGGGGCGCAACTAGCGTACCAGGCGGACCTGGTAAAAAGCCCCCATGGCCACGGCCGCCACATGGTCATCCATGGACAGCCGGGAATCCAGGAGGACGCCTAAGTTGCAGGCCCTTTCCACGGGAGCTAATGACTCGCCCCTGATGGCAAGTGATGGAATCAACTGGCTGTACCGGGACATCAGAAACCACAGCCACTCGGTCTTGGACGGGTTGAGTCGAAGTTTGTTACTCCCCATCCAAACCCGCACGGCTTCCAAACACTTCAACGGCATCGTTGGGGTGGTTTGGTACTGATGGTACTCCACCCCAAAACCATGGATGATCTCACCCAGCGGCTTCATATAGGTGTTGAACAAGAGTGGCGAGAGGACCGACCCCTGAGGTACCCCACACATGAGGGGCCTCGAGGTCGACCTCTGCCCTCCTGCCAACACAAATTGCGACCGCCCAGAGAGGTAGGAGAACCACCGTAAAACGGTGCCTCCCACCCCCAACCCCTCCAGTTAATGCAATAGGATACCATGGTCGATGGTATCAAAAGCCGCTGAGAGATCTAATAGGACCAGGATAGAGGAGCAACCTCTATCAAAGGCCCTCCAGAGATCATCAACCAACGCGACCAATGCCATCTCAGTGCTATGTCCACGTAGGAAGCCGGACTGGCACGGGTCCAGATAGTCAATTTCCTCCAAGTGCCGGGGGAATTGCTGTGCCACCACACTCTCTACAACCTTCGCAAGAAAGTGAAGGTTGGAGACCGTACGATAATTTACTAACAACGCTGGGTCCAGGGAAGGCTTCTTGAGAAGGGGCCTCACCACCGCCTCTTTCAAGGAGGCTGGCAAGAACCCCTCACTCAAAGAAGCGTTCACTATTTCCTGGAGCCAGCCTCATGTGACCTCCCAGGATGCCAGTACAAGCCAGGAGGGACACGGGTCCAATAAACATGTGACCTGACTTCAGTTTTTCTTTCTTTATAAATTTGCGAAGGTCATAAATATGAAATTGACAATCAATGTATATGAACAAGGAATTAACAAGATAGAAATGGAAAATAAAAATCAATGGGGTAAAGGCACAAAGAGAGCAGAGAAGAAAACAGGGCATCCGAAAAAGAAATTAGCCAAAAATAAAGAGAGAAATAAAGGGAGATGGGAAAGAGAAGCTTGGGGGAGAGATACTCAAAAAATCAATCGAAAAGTGAGAGGGAAGATACAGAAGAAAAGATATAAGACACATAAAAAGAAGAAAAAGAGAAAAGAAAATTTAGAGATAGGAGAATAGTAGAATGATATGATCCAATAGAAAGAGGTAAAAATATGTTTTAATTAGAATGTGTGGGAACCACATTAAGAACCTTGAAGCTGATAAATAATTATGTTATGTTGATTATATAAAACTTGAAATTTGAAACATGAAGATTCATATCGTTAATGGAAAATAGATGGAAAAGAAATGATAAATTGTTTACGTTTAAAGAGAAAGAAAACCTATATTGTTTGTACATGTTAAAAACTAGAAATTGGAAAATAGGAGAAGAAAAGTAATACAGCTAAAATTGGAAATAATGGAAATATAATGTAAAATGAATTATGTCTTTTGGTGGGAATGTTAAACGGGAAATTCAGACAACACTCTGTTCACAAAATAATTTTTATTATGTAAAAAAAATTAATTAAAATAAATAAATATGACATTGGTCACACAATTGGTTTTTCATCCTTGTCGTAACTGTGAACAATTGCTAAACAAGGCAGTCACTAAAAGAGAACGACCTGTCTTCTTTTCCATCTCTTACCTTATTCTTGGGGGTGGGGGGTCGGGGGGGTTGAATGTTTAATTAATCGGTATTTGGTTCTCCCCCCCCCCTTTTTTTTTTTAAATTTCCAAATGATGGACAGGGCACTTACTTTTAGAAAAGCAACATTTTGCAAAGTGGAGAAAACAGTAAGGCAAAAGAAATCAAAAGCATAAAACAATAAGTGTTAAGCAGTGGTGGGTTTCTGCAGGCTCTCACCTACTCGCATGGTGAAATTTAGAGAACTGGTGAGAGGGGGTTCCACCGGTGTACCTGGAAGTAAATCTGGCCCGCCGCTGCCAGTGACCCAACGGAAAGGGAAGGGAAGGGAAGGGAAGGGAGGAAGGAAGGAAGGAAGGAAGGAAGGAAGGAAGGAAGGAAGGAAGGAAGGAAGGAAGGAAGGAAGGAAGGAAGGATTTATCATCACAATTGAGTCTAAAAGTTTGGTTGCTAAGCAAGAGCGTTGTTAAATGAGTTTCACCACATTGTAAAAGGTGGCCACTCCCACCCTGTCACATGACTGCCAAGCCACGCCCACAAAATAGGCCACACCTACAGAGTAGGTTCTAAAAAAAATTGAAACCCACCACTGGTGTTAAAGAAGTATCTACTTGGACTTCCGGTATCCGGCTCCAGCGGAGACGGGCGAGCCTAGGGCTCGCTCGCCGCTTTGTTGCCTTTTCTGCCCCCCCACGGGGGCGAAACTCTCCGGTAACCGGAGGTTTCCCGTAGGGTCGGCTCAGAGGGAGCGGCCCTCGTCACGGCGGTGAGGAGGGCGCTCCTCTCTGCGACCTAGGTGGAGAGGAACATGCTAGCGGGGGTTTTTTCCTTCTCCAACGGCTGTCCGTGCCATTCGCTTTAATGGAGAGGGCTGAACGGAGAGATCGGGCGGATCGCCGAGGCTTCAGCTGCGAGAGAGAGTGAGTTTAAAAGAACACCATTTTTTTTTCTTGCTGCCAGCCAGGCTGAACGGACTGGGAGGGGGGTGTTTATTTCTAAAAAAAAACCCCTCGGATTTAAGCGGCACGTTAAAATGGCTTCTCTGCAAAGAGAAAGTGGAAACTTTCACTCCGGACGATCTTTAACAAGGGAAAGTGGAATGCGATTCTTTGCAACATTGTTTCTAGGTCTGGCTGAGTAAAAAAAATGCTTATTTTGCTACTCTCTCCCTCTGGCTCTGAGATGGGCGGTGGAAGCGGCTTCTCTTTGTCCCTGCCTGACTATTTCAACTAAGGAAAATTTCCAGCGTCTCTTTGAAAGCAGGACTCTCTCTGGATTTTTGAAAAAAAAAATTCTTTTGATGGATTTGTGATTTCTTCTCTGGAATACCTTCGTTATTACTATTTGCTGACCTGGGAAACTGTGTCTCTTTTGGTTTCTGAATTGTTTGCAACTTCACAGCCCTGAACTGAACTGAGCTCCTGGTTTGCCCCACCAGCCCCACCCGGAAAACGCCATCTTGGTGGCAGTGACTCTAACTTTTAACCATGGCACAAGAAGCAGCACTTGTAAATTTGGAACAAAGGATGGCTTCTCTTGAAACCTCTATGCAAACTTTGATATCAGAAATAAAGGCCCAGAGGGCTGAAAATATTATCTTCAAGAAGGAGTTGTTGGATACAAGAAGACAAGTGCTGGATAACACACAGAAGAATAAAGAACTGGAAGGGGGGTTGGAGGGGGCTAAGGGGGGAATTAAAAATGTTACTAATGAGGTTGTGGAAATAAATGGGCATGTGTCTAGGATGGATATGGAAAGAATGACATACTTTTTGAGATTTCAAAATGTTTCTGAGGAATCTGGTGAATACCTCCCTGATCTTATGAGCACAATTTTAGCAGACTATTTACAAAAACCTAAGGATGAGATCAGGGGGGACATTGACCTAGTCTACAGAATTAACTCAGCATATGCCAGGATAAATGAAGTGCCTAGAGAGATACATGTGAAATTTGTTAGAAGGTC